>JAZGLO010002325.1:0-2400000 GCA_036873155.1 Biomphalaria sudanica | reverse complement strand
GCAAAAAAGTTAATGAATGTTAATTTTTTTTCTCTCATTTCTAGTTGTTCTGACTGGCACTACAACTTGTCTAAATTTATTAACTGTGTATTTCAGTAAGCCTAGAAATTGATTCTAAATAATGTTTTTGAAACGTTTGACATGTTTCGGATGTTCCTTCAGAGTTGAAGATAATTTACTTCATAGTTCAAACCTCCCACAGGACGACGGGGGATGGCTAGGTGTGAACAGGGGACCATCGAGAAGTCCGAATCACAATCCAGCACGCATGCCTCACGACCAGGCAGCCATTGTCCATTGGCTGTCCATCTATATCATAGTTACCTTCAACTTTACTTATATTTGAAAATCTTTGTTTTTTGTGTCAATATTCACCTACCTTTGGGAAGTTGAGACCAGATGAAGTCATTTTCTTGCTTGGAATGAACACTGGCCAATTCTGAACTTTCTTTTTTACATGCAGCCTCAGCTTTCAACCACTTGACAGAATCAGTTCTTATAAGATAGCACTTGTAATTATAGTCTAGCCATCCAGGTGGACATCCAAAGTATTGGCCAGCTGGTATAAGAACATTCTAATATTAGATACAAATAGGCCAAGCATCAAAATGTATATGAATAATAATAGTTTCTATTCTATTGTAAAATTGTCCAAATATTTTTAAAAGATAAACCAGTCCAGCTATTTTTTAAAATAAGCACTTTCATTCAAGCCTAGAAAGACTAATTTTTTTAAATAGGGCACCATATTAAAATAACAAATGAACTTTCCCATTCTCATAATTTTTCATTGAACTTAGTCTCTGTAAAAGTGTCATGATCCTCTGTACTTTTCAAGTATTAGAACTTTAAAATGAGCACCCTAATACAAAATAAATACTTACATGGTACAGATCTTGGTGTAGTTTTAACAGTTGACATTGCTACAGAATCAGCTGAGGAATATATTAATTCTCATAATTATCTAAAAAGAAAGAAGTAAAGTTGATAGGTTTGTTATTTCTAATACTTGTTTTTTTTATATCTTATTATAAGGGGATATAAGAAACTTAACAATAAAAAAGGCTGAAGAACATACTTAGGCTTCCTAATTCTTTTATCAGAACAATAAAAAATAATAATTAAACACACATAATAACCTCTTTTTTTGCAGATAAAACTGTTTCGAATGTTGCAGGGGAAGTCATTCCACCTGTAGTTGTTGCTCTTAATTCCAGCACAATCTTCATCATTTAAATTGTTTGGTTCTCCTTTATAAATATGCAAAAAGAAATGGAAAAAAGTGCTTATACTTTAATACATAATTACGTAAATTACATGTAGTTATGATCTAAAACAAAAAGGCAAAAATTTACCTATGAAAATAGCAAAATTAACATCAATCATTTCATTTTATTTAGAAATAATAATTTTTTATTACCTCTGTCCCAATTAAGATAAGCTAATGGGCTTCCATCTATCCACTGCCAACCAGCTTCCTTTGATCTGTCCGAGGCTCCAATCCAGAAGACCACTGATGTGTAAGATCTAATAATACCTGAGCATTTCAAAAACGTTTACATAATATATCTTTTGTGTAATAAATAACTAGGTTACATTTTTATTTATTTGCTTTCAGACAATTTTCTGTGCATCAAAAAACAAGTGGCATTAAACAGAATTGACATACTTTTCAATTAGTTTGTGTGTGTGTGTGTTAAAGTTTGTGTGTGTGTCTTCTTTTGGTCTTGAAGCTAACTACAAGACACTGATAAAATAGAGATGGTTAAAAAGTATAAGGCTTGAAATATGTGTTGAGAAATGTAAGTGTATCAGAAATTGTCATAGTTTGTAAGTAAAGGGGCAGGGCTTAGAGGCAAGAAAAATGTGGAGGAAAGATAATGGTTGTGGAAGAGTAACTGCCAGAGATAAAATGACAGCAAAAAATATTGTAGGGCTATAGGGTGTGATATGCAGTGTAGCATCTTGATTAAATTTGCTATCAAAGAGACTGTATACATTATATTCAATGTTAAATTTATTTGCCTTTAAATTGTATTTAACACTTTATCCATGCATAATCAATTGTCTACTATTGAGACTGTTAATTATTTTGCATTTTGTCCAAACTCTCAAAAAACAAGATCAGAATGGCCTTTCTTTGGTCATTCTTTTTATAGTACTAGATCATCCAGACTGAAAGTGCGTAACAGTTAGCAGTCATGCTCCAGAGTTATGTATAAAGAGAGAGTACCACAATATAAAGTAATCTAGACATTCATTGTTTTCTAAATCGTAAAGATTATGTTGCACCAATGAATTAACATTATCAAACCAGTTTACCTTCAAAGTAACTCTGTTCTTCCTTTGAGGTAATACTGGCCAATGATCCATTGTAAAAGGTGCACAGGTCATTAGCATCATGCCATGTTAATTTAGTTAGCCTGAACTGATAGCACCAGTCTGTCCCAGATCTTTCTTCCCACATGGATCCACATTTAGCACTATACTGACCTAAAAAGTTTACCAGATAATGTAAACTGAAATAACATATATATTCTATATATTTATTTATAAAATATCACTTTAAATAACAGAAAAAAAAAACATTTGATGCTGAGGATGTATTTAACAATTTTTAAGCTAAATTTGTATTGAGAAGAATTTATTTGACTTATATATTCATTTTAATATTCATTCTTCATTATTTATTCTTCATTAGATAAATGAAAAATATAGTGGGCTCTCTCTATATAGTTTTAAAAAAGATATTAGTAAATAGTCATGTCAATAGTACTGGGTCAAATAGTACTGGGGTCGTTACTACTAACCTTTAACTTCAGTAGTTGTTAAAATAGAATCATTGACATTTACTGTAAAAAGAAACATTATTTGAAATTATAGTAGATGGTTGGATGATATTAAAAATGTTAGTTCTAATTTAGTTTTCTAAAATAAATTGAACTGCATTAGAGTAAATCTTATAAAAGTTGAATAATATATAAACAGATGTTAAATAACAATCGAAAATTTAGATACTACCTGGTGGTTTCTGACAAATGTAGCTGTATGTATCTGAACACTTGACATCAAACCACCTGACACTGCTAAATACTGGTTTCAGTATGACACAGTTTTCATCTGCTTTATTGTCAGGTTGTCCATCTGCCCAGTATGTTATTGTCAGCTGGTGGATTAAGTAAGTTATAATAATGAACTAGATGTTACACAAAGTTGTAAATGTGGAAGCTCTTTCATTCAAGTTATAAAATCATTATTGAGATGACTTCCTTGTGAATCCTCTGCCCTCATGTTCTAGACTTCATCAAAAAAAAATTTCCTAAGTTGATGCAGCATGTGGCAAATAATAAACTTAAATATGTCTTGATCTTATATGCTTTTTTTAGATAACTCAGAAGCAAAATGTGTTTGTGATAGCTAGTCTTGTCATTAAGTAAGAATAACAGTCACAAGGTAAACAGCATTTCTATTTGATCAGCATCAAAGTTTCATTTATTTATCTTAATTAATTATGTATTACTACTTTTAGAAAAACGTTGTTAAGTGTTCTAAATTGAAAACAGGTCTGAAACCAAGTCAGAAATTCAGATTTGAGGGCAGCAGACATTTTTATTGTTAGATCCAGTAGTCATAATTATTGAGTCTAAAGGTAATTTAAAATTTAAATTATGGCCATAACACAAGGTCCTCGACACTTGCAATGACCTTCCTTCAAGTAACAGTACCATTGGAATAGATTCTAGCCAAGGCGAAAGACAGAGGGGAATTGAGAAAAACAGTCCACAAATCATGTCATGCCAATGGTTCAACAGACTAAGGGATACATGATGGTGATGTCATCATGACATTGTTCAATTATTAGTGTTGAAGGGAGTACATTTATTCTATACTAGACATATGTTACCCGCGACCCGCGGGTCTTTATTTGCGCATTACTGTCGATATAGTCACTGAGAGTGTTTTGTAAACAATTAAACGAAATAATAATGTAATAAGTAAAGCGAATGTGTCAATGTAAAAATAGTGTGAATGAAGCTATCAAATCAGAATAGCTAATAGGCTTAAATACATTTGTTCAAATTAAAACATTTGCTTGTAGGCCTAGATATATTTGATTAAAATGTGAGATGAATAGACTTAATTTTGTATGTTCATGTGTTACAGTATAAAGTAGATCTTGAGGTAGACATAGATCTAAATCTACACTAATCTAGAGTTAAAAATTGGCTTTTATAGAGTTCATTCTGTGTTGCGCATGCATGACCTTTTTTCATGAATGAATAATGAATATAGGCCTATCTCAACACGGCTACACAGCTTTATTTAGCAAACAGCAAACGAATGTATTAAAAATGCTTTAGAAAAACAAATTTGAATGTTAATTTGATTAAAATATGAAATGAATGGACAATAATTAGTATGTTTATGTGTTAAAGCATAAAACTATCTTTGCGAAAAGAAGTTTTATCATCTTAGAGTTCAATAAGAGTTTTAGACCTAGGCCTAGGAATAGACTCAGTAGATAGATGTGTTAATCACTGTTAATGTGTAACCATTTGGTAATGTCTAATGAAAGGATGTTCGCCAGGAAATCTGTAGTCACAGATATCAGGAACTAATTTATGTAAAAAATGCTTTTCTCATGTCAACATTGTTAACCATGGCCTAGATCCATAAATACTATAGCTTTAATAGAGTCGAACAACTTTATTTTTTTTTAGGGTCTTAAGTTTGTTTTAGGGCTACAATACATACACTACGGTCTAAGTTAGTACCCAAGGAACATTCCTGCCTAGTTTTATCAAGATTGGTTAAGCGGTTTTGATGTCTATAAGTAACATACATACATACATACATACATGCATACATACGCCTTACTTTCTACTTTATAATATAAGATATCATAACTATAATGTAGCAGCACTCATTAATTCATTTTAGTAAGAATCAGGAAAGAGACTGTTTAGAACTCTACATACTGGATATGTATCATTCATACTTTTTTTTATATAAATAGCTGATTTAACAGGCAAAGTAATGCAGGTTGCAAGCGTATAATGGAGAATATTATAAGGAATAAAGACTGTTGTCTTTAAGCTGAGCTATTCAAAACAAAAATCTAAACCCAGACAATTATAAGTGATATTTAAACACATTGGTTTATGTAAATGAAAAAAAAAGTGAATCAAGCTTACTTTGATGTTATTTGACCATTGAAATTTTCCCTCACTATTTCTATCATTTAGACCTGTCCAGTATGTTCCAGTCTGAATTCTGCCTGTTATAGATATCATTTATAAGCTTCTTTGATTTAAAAAAAAAAGTTCATGCAGGAATATAAAAAAAAATGAGTTTTTATTGAAAAAATAAAAAAGCTGTTAAAATGTATCCAGTTCCACTAAAGTTTACTCAGGAAAATTTAAACTCTTGACAAAACATAAATTAAAAATACAAAAAACAGTACAAAGAAAAAAAAAAGGTTTAATTCTGTGTGAAGACATCCACATCAGCTTTACGTTACAATAATAATGCACAAAACTAAATAAAAAATGCTAACTTAAATCTCTACCAACTTGTCATATATCCATGAATGTCCTGAGAGTTGATGACCACTAGCTGAGACTTGAGGCTAAGACATGCCTGCTGTGCCTCCATATAGGTTGCATCATTATCACTAATGTAAACACATGAGTCCCCAGCAACCTCCCAGCCTTCATCACATAGAAGTGACTCTAAACAAAGAAGACAACAATGTTTTTAGTAGTCACACACATTTTAAACATAGAATTTATTATTCTTATTATTCTTATTTCTAAGCTTGAAAAAAAAAATGAAGTGTAGAAAGTGAAAATTCTTGAAAATGTAGATAGTGATTTGGAGTGGTGTGACATAATCAAAATTTAATCCTTTAACCTAACAACAGTCAGATTGAATTCTTTATCATTTGAAACAAGTAAAGAAATAAAAGCCAACAAAACCCATGAAGCTGATAACACAAAATATTTAATTGATTTTGATCTGCTTAAAACTAAATCATTTCCTCTACAACAGAGACAGACAGAAAACTACATCACTTTCCTCTACAAACACCAAACACAGACAATAAACTACATCACATTCCTCTACAAACAACAAAGACAGCACTACATCACATTCCTCTACAAACAACAAAGACAACAACAAACAGAAACAGACAGAAAACTAACTTTTTATTTGTTACAGGTAAAGATTGGGATGGAAATTTCACAAAGATATTTTACTGCAGTCATTGAGCAAACAAATAAAGCCAAGTAAAAATTTATAAACTTGATCACTTTTTCAGGCTGTGAATGTGTGTCTGTTCTCCAACAGAATGAATCGCACCCTAAGGATAGTAATTGCAGAGAGGCTGGAACTTGGGGAAAATGCAATACTCTTATCTTATAACACGGTGCCACACTTTCATGGAGGATCTTGGGGGTTTGGATACCAGTTGGGAAGAGGTTTCAAACATTGATGGAGACCCATTTCTATGGACAGTGTCACGTATTACGAATTGAATTCTACTTTTAAATGGCTTGCCTAGGGGAACGTGACAATAGAAAAAACAGTTGTGTCACTTATCTAAAGTCTGAATTTAATCAAAGACTTACAATGAATAACAAAAAAAAAAATGACACAAGAAATCGGAAGGTAAACTATCAACTTAATGTTTAATCAAATATAAAGTTACAAGAAAGAAAAACAAACATTTACTCAATACAGAATTGATGGGTTGACCAAAACCCTTTTACAAAAATGGCATGTAAAAATATTACAATACAAGAGTTTGAAAATATAATTACAAATACAAGCAAGGCCTTGAAAAAAAACAAAATCTTAACTTACACGATCAATTGTTATACCACGCACGGGTCGCGCAATGTCTCCGCTATTCTGTCTCACGGCTGTCTCCGCATGTCTGTCTGTCAACGTTACGCGGGCGGTCTTTATATAATCCACCGCGCGTCGATACCAAGACAAATCTAGTAATTTCTAGAACAGAATTAAGTCATCAACACCCAGATCTAGAACGCTCTTCAAAGAGACAGAAGAAAAAAAAAACCACCCTCCTTTCAACCAGAGGTACACACATAGGTCAAGGACCGGTCACTGTCTGTGTGGCTTGACGAAAAAAAAAAAAATTATTACACAAGGGGCAGACAACCTACCCGTCAACAAAACAATGCCTAGATACGTAACACCTCCCTCCTAAAAATAAAAAGTTTACATTTCCACGAAATGGAAATCTTTTTAAAATAATTACAAAAATGATATTTACATTACAGAAGGTATTTATCATGATATATATATAAAAAAATATACATCAAAATACTTTTTACAATCTAGATAAGGCATCGGCGATAACATTTTCGCTGCCTTTTATGTGTTTAAGATCTAGGTTGTACTCTTGTAAAAATAAACTCCACCTGAGAAGTCGTTGATTCTTGCCAGACATTTTGTGGATAAATGTAAGGGGATTGTGGTCAGTAAATACAACCAGTGGCCATCTGGACCCACTGATATAAAAATCAAAGTGTTGTATAGAAAGAATCAACCCAAGACATTCTTTTTCCACAGTAGAATAATTTCTTTGATGTCTATTAAATTTCTTGGAAAAGAAACAAATAGGGTGCTCTACTTGGAACTTATCTTCTTGGTAAAGGACTGACCCAACACCTGTGTCACTGGCGTCAATAGCTAACCTAAAAGGTTTTCCGAAGTCAGGAGCCATCAAAATGGGGGAGCTAGATAATATCTGCTTAATTTGGTTAAAGGCTTTCTGACATTCATCTGTCCAAGTAAATCGGACGTTCTTTCTCAGGAGGTTTGTTAAAGGACTGGCAATGACAGAAAAATTTTCGCAAAATTTTCTATAATATCCAGACATTCCCAAAAATCTTCGGAGTTGTTTCCGATCAGCAGGGATAGGGAAAGCTTGGATAGCTTCTACTTTGGCCATTACAGGTTTCACCTGGCCTTGTCCTACAATATGGCCTAAGTATTGGATGGAAGCCTGGCAAAAATCACTCTTACTCAGGTTTACAGTAATTTTTGCATGTAAAAGTTTAGTAAAAAGACAATGCAGTTGTTTACAATGGCTAGAAAAATCTTGACTAAAAATTACTACATCGTCTATGTAGGCGTGGCAATTCTCCATGTCAGCAAGCAGGGCATTTATCATTCTCTGGAAAGTGGCAGGAGCATTCTTCATGCCAAATGGCATCACTTTGTATTGGTACAGACCATCAGGGGTGACAAAGGCGGAGATTTCCTTTGCCCTATCAGTCAGGGGAACCTGCCAATAACCTGAAAGTAGGTCTATTTTGGTGATGTACTTAGCGTCACCAATACGATCTATGAGATCGTCTATCCTAGGGATAGGAAACGAATCGGTTTTTGTTACAGCATTTACCTTACGGTAGTCTGTACAAAAACGATAAGTCTTGTCCTGTTTAGGTATCAAGACACATGGGGAGCTCCAGCTACTGGAACTTGGTTCAATGAGGTCATTTTCAAGCATATACTTGATTTCTGACCTAAGTATGGCAAGTTTTTCAGGGTTGACCCTGTAAGGATGCTGCTTGACTGGAGTAGCCTCGCCAACATCTAAATCATGCATTATAACATTAGTCTGTTTTGGTACATCAGAAAAAATGTCATTAAATTCATTAATGAGTTTCATGATAACTGGCCTTTCTGTCGAAGACAGATGAGACAGTTTTACATCCAAATTTTGTAATACAAAAGAATTAGGTATTTTGTATTGTCCAAATTTCTCCTTACGAATTGAATTCTAATTTTTAAAATGGCTTGCCTAGGGGAACGTGACAATAGAAAAGCAGTTGTGTCACTTATCTTAAGTCTGAATTTAATCAAAGACTTACAATGAATAACAAAAAAAAATGACACAAGAAATCGGAAGGTAAACTATCAACTTAATGTTTAATCAAATATAAAGTTACAAGAAAGAAAAATAAACATTTACTCAATACAGAATTGATGTGTTGACCAAAACCCTTTTACAAAAATGGCATGTAAAAATATTACAATACAAGAGTTTGAAAATGTAATTACAAATACAAGCAAGCAAGGCCTTGACAAAAAGAAAAAAAAAAAAAATCTTAACTTACACGATCAAGTGGTATACCACGCACGGGTCACGCAATGTCTCCGCTATTCTGTCTCACGGCTGTCTCCGTATGTCTGTCCGTCAACGTTACGCGGGCGGTCCTTATATAATCTACCACGCGTCGATATCCAGTATATTCTAGAACAGAAAGTCATCAACACCCAGATCTAGAACGCTCTTCAAAGAGACAGAAGAAAAGAAAAAAAAAACACCCTCCTTTCAACCAGAGGTACACACATAGGTCAAGGACCGGTCACTGTCTGTGTGGCTTGACGAATAAAATAAAAAAAAAACTTATTACACAAGGGGCAGACAACCTCCCCGTCTCTCGACCGCAACAGGTCAAAGAAGAAAAAAAACAATGCCTAGATACGTAACACCTCCCTCCTAAAAATAAAAAGTTTACATTTCCACGAAATGGAAATCTTTTTAAAATAATTACAAAAATGATATTTACATTACAGAATGTATTTATCATGATATATATATAAAAAAATATACATCAAAATACTTTTTACAATCTAGATAAGGCATCGGCGATAACATTTTCGCTGCCTTTTATGTGTTTAAGATCTAGGTTGTACTCTTGTAAAAATAAACTCCACCTGAGAAGTCGTTGATTCTTGCCAGACATTTTGTGGATAAATGTAAGGGGATTGTGGTCAGTAAATACAACCAATGGCCATCTGGACCCACTGATATAAAAATCAAAGTGTTGTATAGAAAGAATCAACCCAAGACATTCTTTTTCCACAGTAGAATAATTTCTTTGATGTCTATTAAATTTCTTGGAAAAGAAACAAATAGGATGCTCTACTTGGAAATAATCTTCTTGGTAAAGGACTGACCCAACACATGTGTCACTGGCGTCAATAGCTAACCTAAAAGGTTTTCCGAAGTCAGGAGCCATCAAAATGGGGGAGCTAGATAATATCTGCTTAATTTGGTTAAAGGCTTTCTGACATTCATCCGTCCAAGTAAATCGGACGTTCTTTCTCAGGAGGTTTGTTAAAGGACTGGCAATGACAGAAAAATTTTCGCAAAATTTTCTATAATATCCAGACATTCCCAAAAATCTTCGGAGTTGTTTCCGATCAGCAGGAATAGGGAAAGCTTGGATAGCTTCTACTTTGGCCATTACAGGTTTCACCTGGCCTTGTCCTACAATATGGCCTAAGTATTGGATGGAAGCCTGGCAAAAATCACTCTTACTCAGGTTTACAGTAATTTTTGCATGTAACAGTTTAGTAAAAAGACAATGCAGTTGTTTACAATGGCTAGAAAAATCTTGGCTAAAAATTACTACATCGTCTATGTATGCGTGGCAATTCTCCATGTCAGCAAGCAGGGCATTTATCATTCTCTGGAAAGTGGCAGGAGCATTCTTCATGCCAAATGGCATCACTTTGTATTGGTACAGACCATCAGGGGTGACAAAGGCGGAGATTTCCTTTGCCCTATCAGTCAGGGGAACCTGCCAATAACCTGAAAGTAGGTCTATTTTGGTGATGTACTTAGCGTCACCAATACGATCTATGAGATCGTCTATCCTAGGGATAGGAAACGAATCGGTCTTTGTTACAGCATTTACCTTACGGTAGTCTGTACAAAAACGATAAGTCTTGTCCTGTTTAGGTATCAAGACACATGGGGAGCTCCAACTACTGGAACTTGGTTCAATGAGGTCATTTTCAAGCATATACTTGATTTCTGACCTAAGTATGGTAAGTTTTTCAGGGTTGACCCTGTAAGGATGCTGCTTGACTGGAGTAGCCTCGCCAACATCTACATCATGCATTATAACATTAGTCTGTTTTGGTACATCAGAAAAAATGTCATTAAATTCATTAATGAGTTTCATGATAACTGGCCTTTCTGTCGAAGACAGATGAGACAGTTTTACATCCAAATTCTGTAATACAAAAGAATTAGGTATTTTGTATTGTCCAAATTTCTCCTTTACAATTTCATCATCAATAGGAGAAACATGGCTATTTGAACAACTTTTGACTGTATTTAAAACACAATTACTCTTCTCTGAGTGATCTGGCCGAGATACATAAGGCTTCAGCATGTTTATATGACATAACTGAGTCTTTTTCCTACGGTCAGGGGTTTTGATTGTGTAATTGAGGTCACTAATTTTGGTCTCAATTTCATAGGGACCAAAATATCTGGCTTGCAAGGGTTGACCTGGTATGGGCAAAAATACAAGCACCTTATCCCCGGGAGAAAATTCTCTAACACGGGCCTTTCTATCATACCAGCGTTTCATGCTGGATTGGGTGTTTTGTAAATTATTTTTGGCCAGAACACAAGCATCATAAAGTCTAGTTTTAAACTTAATTACATAGTCTAAAAGTCCTTCAGTGGCTGTTGGTGACAACAAAGTCTCTTTTATACATTTCAAGGGACCGCGCACCGAATGGCCAAAGACTAAGTCAAAAGGGCTGAATCCCAACGATTCTTGGACGGATTCACGGGTTGCAAACAGCAGCATGTGGATTCCTTCGTCCCAGTCTTTTTCGTGCTCAAAGCAATAGGTTCGGATCATGTTCTTGAGAGTCTGATGGAATCGCTCAAGAGCGCCTTGCGACTCGGCATGATACGCACTCGACATGCAGTGTTTGATGCCCAACTGAGTCATGACTTGCTTGAAAAGATTGGCAGTGAAATTCGTTCCTTGGTCCGATTGGATGGACTTTGGTAGACCAAATAGAGTAAAGAACTTGATTAAGGCCTTTACAATGTTTGATGCTTTTATGTTCCTTAGAGGAATAGCCTCAGGAAAACGAGTTGAAGCACACATAATGGTCAACAGGTATTGGTTGCCAGCTTTTGTCCTTGGGAGAGGACCAACACAGTCAATAAGTACTCTGCTGAAAGGTTCTTCAAAGGCTGGAATCGGCTTCAGAGGAGCAACAGGGATCTTTTGATTTGGCTTGCCAACCATCTGACAGGCATGACAGGATCGGCAGTACTGGATGACATCTTTCTTCAAACGTGGCCAGAAGAAGTGTGACATAATCTTGTGGTATGTCTTGTGGATGCCGAGATGACCTGACATTGGTGTGTCATGAGCCAGATTCATGATGTACGCTCGGTATCTTTCTGGTAACACTATTTGATGGCATATTCTCCATTCTTCTTCGTTGGATGCGTCTGGAGGTTTCCATTTCCTGAAGAGCATATCATCTTGGATGTAGTAGCACGTTGATGCTAGCTCTGCCTCTTGTGATGTCATTGCGGTTTCTCGGAGTTTGGCGAGCTCTGGATCCTTCTTTTGGTCCTCAATCAACTGTTTTCGAGTTGATGCCGGCTTTTCAGAATTTGGAGTTGGTTCTTCTTCAAGAGAAGCAAAGAATCTGGTGCTCAAGTCCACATCATCGTGGTTACTGTTGGCTTTGATGACGTTCTCTTCTTGAGATGCTTTCAACCTCATTGCCCTTGTTACTGCACACGCTGGATATAACTCTAGGTCTTGGTCGGGTGTGGCAGATAAGTCGGGTGTTTGAGTGACGATGGGTTCGGCTATCACCTTTCCACCTGCTAAGTCATTGCCTAACAGCAACGAGATGCCTTCCAATGGTAATGTTGGTCGGACACCTACAACAACCGGTCCAGTAATGAGATTTGACTTTATGTCGATTAGATGTAGAGGCACATCTATACATCCAAGCTCTAAGCCTCGTAACAGGATGCTCTTCCCAGTCGATGATGATTTAGACAAGGGCAAGATACCCTCTAAAAGTAACGATTGTGAGGCACCTGTGTCTCTCAAAATGGTGATAGGTCGTAGACTTGTAGAATCACCGGGTAGTGATACGAATCCTTCCGAAATGAAAGGCTTAAAATCCTCTAATAAAACATCAATTTTGGTTGATGCAGACTGGACTTGGGTCGAACTCTCGCTGGAGTCATTGACATCTCTAGGAGACGCAGTGGAGAAACTCTTTCTTGAGTCAGTAGAACATCCTTTGGATGTATTTGGAGAACTCTTGATGGAGTCATTGGAACATCGGGGTGATGTCTTATGGGAACTCTTGATGGAGTCATGGGAACATCGGGGTGATGTATTATGGGAACTCTTGATGGAGTCATGGGAACATCGGGGTGATGTATTATGGGAACTCTTGATGGAGTCATGGGAACATCGGCTTGATGTATTTGAAAAACTCTTGTTTGAGTCATTGGAACATCGGCTTGATGTATTTGAAAAACTCTTGTTTGAGTCATTGGAACATCGGCTTGATGTATTTGAAAAACTCTTGTTTGAGTCATTGGAACATCGGCTTGATGTATTTGAAAAACTCTTGTTTGAGTCATTGGAACATCGTAAAGATGAATTTGAAGAACTCACTGTTGAGTCATTTGAACATCGTGGAGACATTTTCGGAGAGTCTTGTACAGTCAATACATTTGAAACAGGTGGTGTCGAGGTATTCTTGATATGACTTGATGATGAGGGAGTAAACCTCGACGACCACTGTACTGTGCAAGCGCTGACTTTTGAAGGAGCTTTTTCGTTTCTCTTCCTCAATTTCCAACAATCGTCAACTTTATGGCCTTCTCGTTTGCAGTAGGAACAAGTAGCTTTACTTGTAGTAGGTTTTCTGTCATTTGTACTGCTGTTCTTGATGGAGTTGCTAGCAGTGGACTCAGGCTGTTTGACTTGTTTTGGCTTGACATCCGTCGTATACTTGGCAAATTGATGTGATATTATATAATCGTCTGCCAACACTGCAGCCTTGTGCACATCTTCCTCGCCACGATCAGCTATATGCGTACGGACGTCCAGCCGCACACAACTCTTGAACTCTTCCATCAGCATTAGGTTCTTGAATTTGGCAAAGTCGGTGCCGATTTCCCTGGAAGTGAGCCATTTCTCAAAGCGTCGCTCCTTTTCCCGCAGGAATTCTACATGGGTTTGGCCATCCGATTTGCGACAATCCCTGAACTGCTTTCGGTAAGCTTCCAGAACAAGTTCATATGCCTTAAGAATTAAGGCCTTAACAACATTATAATCTTTTTGTTGTTCAATGGTCAAAGAACAAAATACCTCTGCAGCTCTACCAGTCAAAACTGTTTGCAGCAAAGTGGGCCAGAAAGTTTCAGGTACATTAAAATTTTTCACAGAAAGTTCAAATTGTGGAAAATAATTGTCAATTGTGGCTTCATTAAAGCGTGGAATTATTTTCAAAAATTTTGTTGCTTCAGCAGTATGACTGGCAGGGGAAGAATCTGGTCTTACATTAGCAGCTAACTCTAATTTTTTTAACTCTATTTGTAATTTCATTTCCATTTCTTTCTGCTCTCTAGCCGCTGCAAGCTCTAATTCTTTTTGTTTAATTTCTTTCTGCTCTCTAGCCGTCTGGGCTTCTATTTCCATTTGTTTTAATTTTATCTGAAGTTCTAAATCTGATTTACCCTCATCGGGTCTAAGGGTTTCTAAAAGGTCTTCAGAAAACACTTCCTCGTCTACATAATGGATTACAATGTTATCTCTGATTTCTTGTTTAAGGGCATTTGATTTTATTTTTAACCCTAAATGTTTAGAAATAAGGACCAGTTCCTTCCTAGTAAAAGCATCAAGCTCTTCCACAGAGGGATTTGCAAGAAAAACCTGAATATCCATGACTAACTAGCAAACGATCAAGCAAAAATATGTATACAATGTAAATATACAGTACAAAATCAGTACAACAAAAAACCTTAAGAGAGTTTGGTCAATACTATTGATACTTTACTTCCGACTCTTTGACACAAAAAAATTTTTGTTAAAGTCAACTTCGCCTTTACAAAATTACTCAAGTAAGACGAAAATAGGTTCAGAAAAATATCCCGGACGAGCCCCCAAACTTCTTTTGTCACGTATTACGAATTGAATTCTACTTTTAAATGGCTTGCCTAGGGGAACGTGACAATAGAAAAAACAGTTGTGTCACTTATCTAAAGTCTGAATTTAATCAAAGACTTACAATGAATAACAAAAAAAAAAATGACACAAGAAATCGGAAGGTAAACTATCAAATTAATGTTTAATCAAATATAAAGTTACAAGAAAGAAAAACAAACATTTACTCAATACAGAATTGATGGGTTGACCAAAACCCTTTTACAAAAATGGCATGTAAAAATATTACAATACAAGAGTTTGAAAATATAATTACAAATACAAGCAAGGCCTTGAAAAAAAACAAAATCTTAACTTACACGATCAATTGTTATACCACGCACGGGTCGCGCAATGTCTCCGCTATTCTGTCTCACGGCTGTCTCCGCATGTCTGTCTGTCAACGTTACGCGGGCGGTCTTTATATAATCCACCGTGCGTCGATACCAAGACAAATCTAGTAATTTCTAGAACAGAATTAAGTCATCAACACCCAGATCTAGAACGCTCTTCAAAGAGACAGAAGAAAAAAAAAACCACCCTCCTTTCAACCAGAGGTACACACATAGGTCAAGGACCGGTCACTGTCTGTGTGGCTTGACGAAAAAAAAAAAACTTATTACACAAGGGGCAGACAACCTACCCGTCAACAAAACAATGCCTAGATACGTAACAACAGCTTGAGGCCCAATTCACAGAGTGGTGTGGGATGATCTACTTAATTAACTCCTGTTTCTTGCTTGGAGGTTCTGAAGCTATGGAAAACTCAAAACAAAGATATTGCCTTTTTTTAAGTTTATCAAATGAAATGTAAATTACTCACTGTTGGTAGAAGGCAAGTCTTTAAGTGGCTTATTTGTAGGAATAGAACAAGCAAAGGCTCTTCTGGTGACTGCTTTTCCATCTTGTAGTTGCCACTTTCCATCAGCATCACCTGAGATATACACAATTTAAGCTCTATACCAAATGGAAAATTTCATAGAAAGTTATAGTGATTACAATCTTTATCATTTCTTTTCATCAGTAGAGCATAAAAATAGTCATTTGAATTTGAAATAGAATACATTTTTGTTTTTAAAGAAGAAAGTATGAGATTATATAACCATTAGTTTCATAAGAGATTTTCTTCTATGAATAAGTAAACATTGACCAGCCAATGATTAAGTATACACAGTACTTTTTTGTTTTCAGTAAATTCATTAAATATTACAAAACAATTTTTTAACCTAATTTCAAACAAAAAAAAATATACCTAATAAGTAGTTCATTAATAAATTATAATATCCTTCCAATATGTTGACTTTTTTTAAGGATCGAATTAAACAAAATAATAATAATGTAGATTTTAAAACTGAATTATTTAAAAACTGAAATGAAAGATTAGGGTGTGAAAATCAATATAGAAGGATGAATCTTTGTTAAGGAAATAGATCTGGCTAAGTATACAATGAAAGTACTGTTAGTCTCACAAATCACTTATATCACACATCACAAAGGCCTACTTGTGTTTAGGAAACCAAATCTTTTGACACCAGCTACAGAGGCAGGAGGCTTGAGTGCCCAATTAGTGTAAGATATTTCTGTACCATCTGACCAGATGAATTGTTGACCAGAGCCATCATCTAAAATAACCATATATATAGATTTACTTGAGTCTACAACCTAATTTAAAGTTAAGTTCATTATTCTAAAAGCAAACGGAAGGGAAGGGGGGAATTGTTTGCAATTTTTATAGCCCACGATACCTGAAGCTCCAATCCAAATAGAAGAAACAAACAATGCTTTGAGCTCTTTAAAATAAGAATTGATCACATTCTGAAAGGATTGCCTGGAAACAGATAATTTAAACAAATTAAACTAGCGAGTAATAGAATGATCTATTAATGGCAAAGAAGGACAAAACTCAAAACATTATAGACATAATATTTATATTTGTCCTATTTTCATGCAGTCGCTTTATATGTACAAAAGTTCTTATTGAATGGGTTTTTTTTAATTGAGAATTAATTTTGTAAAACAAAATGACAAACTCACCTAGTAATTTGTAATATATTTGCGGCCATTGCAGAGCAATAAAATTTAGATTGGGTCCATGACAATTTCTGATTAGTGAAGAATTTGAAGCACATCTCTTGGTGACGTATCCAGCCATCGGGACAGACACCTGAATAAGAAAAAAATCATTAACATAGCTGTTTTTACTTTATTGATTTTCAGAAAACTCTGAAATTAGTATGATTAAAAAAAAATAAAAGGTAGGGACACACTAATTATTAAGATTCCAGTGACCCTAATCAAACTATATGAGTGATGGCTTACAAGGTTCAAATTCTTCCTTTGGAAAACCTTGGATAAAAAAATTCTGCAGTTAACCATAGTGCAATGCTTCAGTGTTGTTTTTTTATGTAAGAATACATGATCCTTAGTTTCATAATAGAGTATTCCCCATGAATAAGAAAACAATGTCCAAACAATTATTTGGTATACATAGTACTGCTTTGAAGTTGTCTATAAATTCATTCAATATTACAATGTATATTGTTAACGTAACTTCACAACCTAATGTATTATGTAGATTATAAATATCTTGAGCAAATGGCTTCCCTAACATGCAAAAGCAAGATACAAACATGATACAAGGTTTTTCAATTCATGTACGCTTTGGAGCAGAATGAATTTAAGTTTGGCCTGAACAATCAAAATAGATAGATAGATAGGCATGGTTACTTTTCATTATCGGAAATCGCAGTCAAGCTATTTCATGTGGGCACAGACTCTGCTGCATTTGAAGATTTGTCCCAACACTCAAACAATTTTTCTTCTTCCAATTTTTCAATCAAAGCAATTAGATCAAAGACCTCTCTATTAAGTCCAAAGTTAGCAATAGTCTAACCAATGATATTCCAGTAAAGAATGTAAAATGAACTAGATAATGTGTACATTCTTTCCGATATAAAATTTTTGATGGAGCCTTGCACTAATAAACAACTAAGTGACCCAGTCTACAAGAGTCTTAAGGTTTTTTTTAGTACTCTTTTTTATTATTATTTTTAAATTCAAAAAGGATTACAAAGAGACCTTAAGTTAGTACACTAACTCAGAGGCGACACCTATTAAATTTGCCCATGGTCTTGTTTTTATTGTCTAAGTATTAAAATTTCAAACACTTATTTAGTGTTGTATTTTACTTAAAAAGAAACTAAACAACCAACTCTTAGTCATGAGATTTCTTATATTAAATTTATTTATTTACTATCTAATTTCTAGTTGTTTTTTTTATATCTAAATGTCCTAGGCTGACAAACAGACAACTAATATTGGCATATTGGCTTTTCATTTTAAAAGGGCCAATAAAAAAAAATACAAATTACTTGAGACTTTTTGGGGACTAAAATAGACCAATTTTTTTTTGCCAAAATGGGGGGGAGGGGAGAGATCTGGGAGAAGGTTTAATGCTACCTTTACAAAAGTAATTTAAACAATTATATATATTTCCACAAGTCTGATTCAAACTTATGTAGCTTAAAAATTTACCTCCCCTGAAGTTTTTCATTTAAAAAGTGGTGCATCTTTATGAAAAACTCATTCATATTTAATTTTTAAAATTAAATGGTTCACTTTCAGAAAACAAAAAAATAGCCATTGCACCAGTACTTAGCAAGAACTAAAATATCATGATGTCAGATTTTCAATACTTTTCTAGTTTCTGTGATATAATCTGGACAGATATAAAGACCACACTAAACTAATAGCGGCTTTTCCCTTTCAGGGTCGCTAAAAAAATGTTTAACAAAGTAATTCAATTAAAAAGTTTATTCTCAGCATTGTGAAAAAAACAACTCAAAGAATTTATTAAACAGAGCACAATCTCATAGCTTTTACAGATTACATGTTAACCACAATATAGGCATATATAATTAGAAATGGGGAAAATTCTAAAATGGTCTGTTGGTCTGGCACAGGTTTAATCAAATGTAAAATTTTCTCAAAATGGAAATTTTACTTGAAGAAAACTCAACATAATACCTTCAGGTTTTTCACAGGTAAAAGGATAAGAAACATTGCAGTACTGAGTTCCCAATGATGTCTGTCTCTTGTTATTGCCATCAACTACACCACAAAGTCTAGAAGCATTGGTACTGTCATTGAAGAAAAAGAAATGAATTTTAAAATACACATTTTTACCTGGCAAGTTTTATAGATTTCTTAATTGATGCTTGGTAGTTAATTTAATATTACATTTAATTAATGGAAATGGCTTTTTTGTTGTCTGTTTAGAAAAGTGTATCAACAACTTCATGTTAATGATTCAGTTATATATCAAGTATTATACAATGTAAGATTTTTCTGAATTTCTAGCAATTCTAGATTTGTATTTTTTTTTTTAGAAATTTCAACAAGCTATTATAAACCTCTTAGATTTCTGTTTTCTTTATAATGTAGAATAAATTAGTATCTAGTTTATACAAGTCTTAAATTAAGTAGTACAATATAAGGATCTTTTATATTAGTTTAAGTACAACAGGTTTTTTTTAGGGCTTTATAATGAGAGAATAAGTGTTGTTCAAGCCATCCCTCAAACTGAATAGGATGATAATTATAATTTGAGATTTAGATCAAAGAGTTCTAATTTTTTTAAACACTTTTTAATCAGAAAGTCTTCAGTTCATTAGGAATCAATGAATTCTAAATGTGTGTAAACCATCAAAAATGTAAACTCCTGACTGTTAGCCCCACTTTCCTAATTCTTTTGGCCGCTAATTATTATCAAAATCTATATCTTAGATCTGAGTCTTGAAATAACTATTAACACTCACACCAATTCTCAAACTTATTTAATTTCTCCATAAGATTGAAAATTATTGATAATATATAGCAGTATTAGATCAGCCTACCTGGCATTTATTGGCTGATTCTCACTCCACCAAGGAATAGATACATTAGTTGGTGATCCATCAGTCCACTCATACTATCAAGATACAAAAACTACTGTTATATTACTTATTCTTCTTAGCCATAATTTACTAATTAAGGTTGCATAAATAAATAAAACATGTAAAAAAAAAAACGCATTACTGTTGTTGTTTTTTTTAATTTTAAAAAATCAAATAAGAAAAATAGATTAAATTAAATTTGGTTAGACCAATATTAGCCTCTGACTGGTGAGCTGGCAGCAAATAGTATCTAAAAGAAACACCTGGAGAACTCTTACAAAGACTGCTGAGACAAAACATGGTAGCTACCACTGGACACAAGTAAATTTAAAAAGACACCTACCAAAAAATGTCTGCATTATATGTGGCAAATTATGAAAGCTATAGCTGGGTCTGCATAACCATGTGAATCATGACCTTAAAACTCAAAAACATGCCTTCATTAGCCAATATTAATCTATTATTCAATAGTGTAGTAACTAGATGATAGATCTCTGTAGACTCAATGACAGCAGTCCTCTAAATCAAGACCATGTTAGCTCAGGAAAACATAAGGAAACTATATCAACAAAAGTAGAGCCCTGATTTCTCTTATCTGTCCCTTGACTTTCATACTGTGACAGTGTAACCAGATCCCTCCATTTTCCCTCTCACAAAAACTTTTCTTAGTAGTAGACTGTCCAGTCAGCTTTTCTTTGGATGACCTTGAAGGATTACTTTTGACAGTTAATCATGTCTTACATTATGATTATGACCTAACTACTTCAACTTTCGTCTCTTCACATTATTCACAATATTAAAGAGTTCATCCTTTTTGACAAGAATGTTGACAAACTCATTTGTCTTCTTTTCATGGTCGATCTGTCTAAAAATCCAGTGTTCTTATTGATCTCTATGTTAAATGTTACATCAATACATGTTATTATGTAACATTCCTAACAATAGTAACGTTAAACGTATCACGTCGTATCATCGTATGTTCGGGGCATGTTACTATTGTTACTCTCAAAGTTGAATTATCCTTTCAGCCTCAGCGTTCAATGTCCTAATTTAGGTTTATAAAAAAATGAATACTCAGAGTAACATAAAATTATTAGTAAATTAATTAAACAGAGAGAACCAGGACAGAATACTATTAGTAAATAGCTCTAGGCATACATTCTGATTTCGGATTAAAGCATATTTATATTACCAAAATAAGATTTAGATCTATTATTCAGGAGTTACCTAACCTAATTGGCCAGATTTTTTACCCGCTTTTTGGCTGCATTAAACTGAAATCCAATCCATGAAGCAGAAGATGAAACTTTGGCCTTATCCCATATAAAAGAAATTTGTTCGGAAGTGGTGACTTTGACCAAAGAGCTTTGGGATGAGTTGCACACACGCCTGAGTGGATATAAATACATTTTAAAAAATAAGTAAATAGATAGATTGATAGATGGATGGATTGATAGATAGATAGATGGATGGATGGATAGATAGATAAAAAGGTACATAGATAGATACATAGATATTGATTGATTGATTCAAATCTCTGCTGCCTTGCGGCTATACCCCTACATGGGGAAAGCTTCAGTAGTCAACCATGAGAAAACATCAGGAGCCGATGAAGCTTACACAGTTTGCAGTCCTCGGTGCTACACCCTGACAGAGCCTGCAACGCCGCTGATCCCAAACTATATTGCCACTTACCGTTCCTTTGGATACATCAGTTGAGTGGCGAAGAGGGGGGGGGGGAGTTTGGGTGACATCGTTCCGACCATAGCTAATGCCCAGTCATTCATTCCTAAGAGATGATCTATGGTCCCTTCGCGAATATAGGAGGCCAGAGAGAGAGAGAAAGATAGTGGAACAGACCGTTGATGGTAGGCGCTTATTAACAGCGAAATATATTGGACAAATGGGCTCTCTGCATTTTTTTCCCTTCAATTTCAATACATTTTTGTGCTGAAGTTTATAATTTGAGCTTGTACCGTGGAAAAATAGTATGTCCTCTTTAGCTCTTCCACTATACCAAAAAGGGTGTTATCTAAACTTGACTTTTTAAAAAAGTTATTTGGGTGTTTTCAAATGCAAAATTAAATCAGTCTCCTACATTTCTGTTAGGTCGTAACTTAGTGAGATACAGCTTAACCTTGGCTACTGCTGACATCTACACGTTGTTGTTTTTTCTTGTATGCACTTAAATGAAGATATTGCCTACATTGTTGTCACTTACTGGGCTGATGACCATGGAAGTGGAGATGAAAAATATTTGATACAAGATCCGTTAATGAAAACCCATTGTTCTTCAACTTCACATTTTAATGGCAAATCTGAAGATGAAAATATTAAACTAATATAAAGTGGTTACATGATTTGTTGATAGACATGAGAGATATGTTTGCATTGTGTACATCAGGGATGCCCAACAAAATTCGAACTGCGGACCGTTTTAGTTTCCGACACTTATGTCGCGGGAAACATGACCGAAAATGTAAAAAAAAATGAAATTGGCCTGAAACAATTTTATCAGAAACTTGTTGATCTAGAGCTTATATTAATTAATCAGATACTGGAAGTTTATCTTTTTGGTACTTATCGATCCATCTATCCCTAGGCGTAGTTTAACAATCTTCTATTCGCAGCTCAAACCAAGAATGGCGTCATATTTGGTTTATAATCCATTTATATGTAGGCTAGTTGTTTTTTTTTAAACAGCCACAACTTACAAAATAAATATATTATTAACATGCTCCACAAACAAGTAAAGATCTGTTCACTTTTCCTGGTAGATTCTAACTTCAGAGTCCACTTGTAGTTTCTTAGGCTCTCCCATTTCATAAATTTTAAATGGCATACTAATCCATCAGAGAAAAAGTAGGTAAAGAAACATTTTTTGGGGGGAGGGGAAGGAAGGAGAAAGTTCCACACTTTGTGCCGACTTAACGTCGGGCCGTATAAAACCACTTCGCGGGCCGGAAATGGCCCGCAGGTCGTATTTAGGGCATCACTGGTATACATATATGATCAGTCAATGTTTTCACTAATGTATTAATATGCTACAAATTTGGAATAGGTCGTATTTAGGGCATCACTGATATACATATATGATCAGTCATTGTTCTCACTAATGTATTAATATGCTACAAATTTGAAATGAACTAGTTTAGAGTTGTCCTACTTTTGTCTCTTTCACAAATAAAGCCCATCCAAGCAGTGCAGTTTGTCATTAAGATCGACCTGTTGGACACTGAACCACATGTTGTTCCTAGTGACGAAGAAGAAATTACTGATCTGAAAACATAGAAAAAGGAGAGTGAGTATATTATCAAGTGTATCTATTTGTAGTATCAGAAGCTGAAAGTCTACAGAGCTGTAGTCCTCCCTTCACTCGTATATGGATCAGCGTCCTGGACCTTATATTCCCGCGACATCAAAAAAAAATGTAAACTCCTAACTACGCTAAGAAAAATTCATATGGTGAACTGGTTTGGCCACATAACAGACGTTGAAATCCTACAGGTGTCACATATGAACAGTATCCGCGCCATAGCTAAAAGGTCCAATTTCGATGGGCGGAGCATGAAGTCCGTATGCCAGAAAGTCGCCTCCATAAATGACTTCTTAATAGGGAACTTTTTGCAGGAAAGCGCTCTCAACACGAGCGTAACAAAGACGCCAATAAGGAGTGAGATTGACATTGAAGGCTTAGAAAGCGTGAAGCTGTGAGTGTCAGAGTATCAAAAAACAAGGCAGGGAGAGTGGCCAGAATGAATTAACGCAGAGCTAACAAAATCCTAAGAAAAGAAGCAGGCTTATATGCAGTAGACTTATCTTAGCCATGCCCTGTAAGGTTTTTAAAGCGAGGATTGGACTTTATTATATTGTATTTATATGTCTGTAAATATAAATATATATGTATATATATCAGAGATTGAGAGAGAGAGAGAGAGAATAAGGTTTATGAAAAGTATTAGACTGGGGGGAAAAAACGTTTACTTACAAGAAAGAAGTATCTATGTTTGATCCATTCATTAACTGTGCGCCTTTACCTTTGTCTACTAGCCCAACCCACCAAGCTATTTTGGAAGGCAAATCCTGGGCCCCTCTTTTTCTTAGTTCTTGTAGAAGCCATTCCTGGTAGAAAAAAAAATTACATTGTTACTAGGCCTACTATAAAAAGACGATTCAACTAATTAAAAAGTTTTAAATATATATTCACAGCTACATCATTTTGTGGAGTAATGTTTGGGTTAACAGACGTTTATTCAATTTATACAAAATTTGTATTCTATGTCTGATCCAGACTAATTGGTACAACTACGCTTAATATAAGCTTTGTTTTGTTTTGTTTTTTCTTTGTTGTTGTTCTTGTTAGTTCTTGCATTTCTTTGTCTTGGCTGGCACGTTCTCTGCTGTAGACCTTTTGTTGTTGTTGTTCTTGTTAGTTCTTGCATTTCTTTGTCTTGGCTGGCACGTTCTCTGCTGTAGACCTTTTGTTGTTGTTGTTCTTGTTAGTTCTTGCATTTCTTTGTCTTGGCTGGCACGTTCTCTGCTGTAGACCTTTTGTTGTTGTTGTTCTTGTTAGTTCTTGCATTTCTTTGTCTTGGCTGGCACGTTCTCTGCTGTAGACCTTTTGTTGTTGTTGTTCCCCAGTATTGGGCTTGTTCAATTATGTTTACCTTATCTTGATATCATTGCTCTATGTCAGTTCGCTATTATAGTTTGTTAGGGCTGTGATTACGAAAATTCTAATTTGTCTTATTTAGAAACTCAGCCTTGGGACTCGGTGATAGTCAAGCTTGATCCAGGTGCAGACCCTTGTGTATAGCTGATCTGTGAGCTCTGTGTGGGCCATAGGCCTACTATGTCGTTGCTCTGCAAACTATGTATGGGCCGTGTTTGGTTGTGGGAAGTGTGAGCCTGGATTATATCGTTACTTGTGACCAAGGTGTTTTCATGTTACGCCACTGATAGATTTTGTTAATAATTTTGTTAATAATATGCTAATCGAATGATTATTTGGTCCCTTGAATATTTAGGAACCATTACCCATATCATATCATTAAAGTTGAAGCTTTGCATAATTATTCATTGACATAGACAAGCCATGAATTAATTTAAAAAAGAACCAATTAGACAATTAATTACTGGTAATTAATTTTTTTTTGTGTTATAGCAACAAAAGAAACTAATACTTTAGTATTCACAGATATGGCTTATATTAGCTCCCTGTCTATCTGGTAAAAAGTTTGTACACGTTATTTCTCTCACACCCATTCTCGAATCAAGTTGAAACTTAGCACAATTTATTATTGGCGTGGACAAGACATGAATCAATTAAAACAAAAACAAACAATAAGTGAATTAATTACTGGTAAATAATTATTTCCTTTGATACCAACAAGGGAAATTAATCCGTCAGTATTCACAGCTATGGCTAAATATGTAGGCTATTTCCCTTGGATAATTATTAACAGTTTAACCATGGAACTATGTTTAACACTATTTCTCCTTCACTCATAATCGGATCAATTTGATACTTTAAAAACTTACATTTACTATACTTAACAAAACAAGAGTCAATTAACAAATGAACCAATTAGTGAATTGGTTATTGGTAATTATTTTGTTTGCTATTGAATTAAGGAAACAGCGTCTACATTGTTGACAGATATAGTTGTATAGGCGATGTTATTCCCCTTAGATAAGCTTTTTTTATTATTATTATTTAAAGGATTTTAAAAATATATTTATTGCTTGTTAGTTATTTGTCCCTTAAGTAAATGGTGCAGATGTACCGGAGTCGTTATGTTTGGTATTCAAAATGGTCAAATTTAAAACACTTTACGTTTTATTTTACATTTTAAAAAAGTTAAAAAGTACTTATAGACCTAAATCTATATGGAAAAAAAAAGTAAGTCTATTAGGTCTTATTGACCTCCTGGTTTAGTCTTTTATTTCTTTGTAGTCTACTTACCAATTCTTTCTTTGAGTCTATCATAATAAGTTCAGACTCAAACGCTTTACATCTGTCTGAAGCCATATCATAGTTGTAACGAACTTGATAGTCTGTGATATAATAACAAGATGTACTTCCTGGATAGTCTAACCAGCCATATGGACATTGTGTACTTTCAGCTGGGAAGAGAAAGCAGTGTCTTACGATGTGTTTTGTTTTTACAAAGCTTATATCAACTCACTCTCTCTGTCTGCTAAAAAGCGTGTACACGTTATTTCTCCAACACCCTTTCTCGGATTAATCTGAAACTTCGCACAATTATTCATTGACATAGGCAAGACATGTATCAATAAAAAAAAGTAACCAATTGGACAATTAATTACTAGTAACTAATTACTTTGATACCAACCTGAGAAACTAATATTTCAGTATTCACTGATATGGCTTAATTTGTTGTATGTCTCCCTCGCGTATTTTCCGATCAAGTTGATACTTTAAACAACTATTTATTGCACCTATCAAAACATTAATCAATTAACAAAAATACTAAATAAGTCTATTAATCATTGGTAATTAATTATTTTGTTTTGATATTGTATAAGGGAAATAACTTGTACATTATTGATAGATATAGTTGAAAAAGCGGAGTTCTCCCCCCCCCCTTTTGTAAGGATTTTTTTTGAAAATTTTGCTTGATTTTTTAATTACGTGTGGAAATCATCTATAATTGTACCTGTGCCAAAGGTTTCCAAACCGAAGGATGTGAATGACTATAGACCTGTTTCACTTACTTCTATTGTGTCTAAATGTTTAGAAAAATTGGTTAAAATGTTTCTTCTGAATGATCTTTGTTGTAAGTTAGACCCTTTACAATTTGCTTACCAAAAGTGTAAAGGTGTAGACGATGCCATCCTAAATATTTTAAATTGTGTCTACAAACATCTGGACTTACCGAACACTTATGTAAGATTGTTCTTTATTGATTTCTCATCAGCTTTTAACACTATACAACTACAGACCAGTATCACTTACCAGCATCACATGTAAAATCCTAGAACACATAATATGTAGCAACATCATAAACTACTTAGACAAACATAATGTCCTCCCACCATACCAACATGGCTTTAGGAAATATAGATCATGTGAAACACAACTAATAGGACTAATTGATGATTTTTTTTCTAAACGTTTAGATAATATTGAACAAATAGATGCTATCTTACTAGATTTTTCTAGGGCTTTTGACAAAGTTCACCACCATAGTTTGCTTAAAAAATTAAAATATTTTGGCATTAATGGTCCACTCCATCAGTGGATTAAAGATTTTCAGATAGGGAGAGAACAAATTGTAATAATAAATGGCTCTAAATCAACACCGATAACAGTAAACTCAGGTGTACCTCAAGGAACAGTCTTGGGTCCACTACTATTTTTAATTTACATAAATGATTTACCAAATTGCATTACTTCAGGAACAAAAGTCAGATTATTTGCAGACGATTGCATAATATATAGAACAATAAAAACAACACAAGACACAGATATTTTACAAAGAGAATTAGATGAATTACAGAAATGGGAATCAAATTGGAGCATGTCTTTCCACCCAGAAAAATGTCAGTTGTTAAGAGTCACAAAAAAACTAAAACAAATTAATTCCACTTATCTTATTCATGGCAAACCAGTAACACAGACTAAAAACGCAAAATACCTAGGTGTTATAATAAATGAAAAACTGTCATGGAATCCACATATTGATGAAACTATAAAAAAAATCAAACAAAGCATTAGGATTTATTAAAAGAAATTTCTATAAATCAAATAAGAACATAAAACTAAAATGTTATTTAACCTTGGTTAGGCCAATAATAGAATATGCATCCTCCGTTTGGGACCCCTCAACTCAAGAAAACATTAAAAAACTGGAACAGACACAAAATAGAGCAGTGAGATTCATAACAAACGAATATTCACATTTAACCAGAGTAACACCTTTAGTAAAATCACTAAATTTAAAAAGCCTTCAGGACAGAAGACTCAAGAGTAAAGTAGCAATTATACAAAAAAACACTGAACCATAATCTTCAAATACAAAAACAAAATTTAATAAAATACTCTGAAAGACACAAAGATAAAGGCACATTCCTCGTCCCATATTCTAGGACAAATTTGTACAAATGCTCCTCCTTCCCTAGTGCTATTAGAGCATGGAATGGGTTGCCTGAGCTGGCCAGGAAAACCAATGACTTGGCAGAATTCAAGTCATTGGTTAATATGCATGACTAAATGCATGACGCGTAGGACGTAATCGTCTTCTTTTTTGAAGTAACGTCTGTATTATATAAGATAAGAAGATAAGATTTACTCATTGAAAAGATGAAAGCGTTGAAGATGAGTCCATACATAATACTATGGGCTAATGAATTTTTTACCATGAGATCGCAGAGGGTTAGGGTAAACAATGTTATATCAAATGAACGCATAGTTAACACAGGGGCGCCCAAGGGGGCTGTGACATTGTGGTTCATTTTGTACACCAATGATTTTCAATCCGATAGTCGTTTTTGCTCCTTCACAAAATTCGCTGATGATGCGGCTCTTCTTGCCCTGCTCTCAGAGAGCTCAGGCGTAAATGAGTATTTCAAAGAAATAGAACACATTGAAAAATACTGTAAAGATATTTTTTTATTATTAAATGTAAAAAAAAACCCAAAGAAATGATAATCGATTTTCGTAGGGAAAAGAAGGAAAATGATATTGTTTCTGTAGCTGGAGAGACTATTGAAATAGTGCAAACCTTTAAATACCTTGGTACTATCCTAGGCAATAAACTAAATTTTACTGCTAATACTGATTATATCAGCAAAAAAGGGCAGCAAAGATTACGGTTACTAAGAAAACTGTCCTCGTTTAATGTTAGCGAAAAGTCTTTGGCTATGTTTTATCAGCTCACATCTGCAATATTTTAAGTTTCAATATCATTGCCTGGTATGGCAATCTGAGCATTAAAAATAAAAATAAACTTTATAGAATCCTAAATGCTGCTGGTAAAATCATTGGCAAAAAACAAACCCCATTAGGGCAGTTGTTTGAGACAAACATCTATAAAAAAGCTAACAAGATACACGAAATAAAGAATCACCCTTTGTGTCAGGATTTTGTGATTTTATCATCACAAAAGAGATACAAGACACCGATGGCAAAGACAAACAGACACAAACACTCTTTTGTTCCCCTGGTAATCAAATCATTACATAAGAACAATCTGATATAAACCTTGTCACATGTAAATTATGAGTGAGTCTGGTGTGAATGTACACTTTGGTTTCTTATAGTTAGAATGTTTTTTGTTTGGTGCAATGCATAAATTGTTAGTCAAATTTCCATACGGACAATAAAGATTATTATTATTATTATTATTTACATAATTCTCTTCATGGCCCAACCATGCCTGACACCACTTGTATTAGAAAATAAATTCGTCTTTGCATTTTATTCATTTTTTATATATGTACAGTGCTACTTTATGAGCCTTGCGTGTAGAAAAGTCATATGGTATATCATAAAAATTGTGTTAACTTTAAGAGTTTCTGTATTGCATACGTGTTCAGAAATAAGTTTCTCTATGAAAATATGTTCATGTAGTTGCACCACAGTCAAAGAAAAGTTCTGTGCTCATTGATGGTTACTACACAAAATCAGTCGCTCAAAAAAGCATAAAGCCACCAGCTTTATAGAAGAAAAAACAACAATATTACGATGCTGCTTTGCTTTTTCCTTCTCGTCGCCCCTGACTGCCCCACGTGAAACATCTTTATCATGCTCGCACTGGGCTAGATCTATCACGTGAACCACTAGACAAATGTGTATGTGTGTGTGTGTGTTTAGACCTGCTTAACAAAACAAGAACATTGAAGGCGTTCTATTTGTATTCGAGATTTTCACGATAAACTAAACAATGCCAATGACACTCAAATGAACATCAATGTTCCCAAATAAAAAAGGAACTGAGCTATTATTTTAACAATATATCATTGCGTGGCAGTTTATCTTCGTATCTAACCTATGTTATTACCACTAGTCAATTGGCCATTTGTTTTTAAATACGTTTCCGGTCATAGTCATTCCTTCACGTTTTCCATGCATTTCTTTCTCCTCATTGCGACATTTTCGCAGTCGATACTTTCTTACAAATGGTTTCGATTAGACAAAGAGATGTAAAACTAATGCATTTCAAGTTAAGACTCGGATTTTTTATTTTATTTTGGGATCTTTGGCCGCCTCTGAGCTCTAATGGGTACCTATCATTAGTTGGGGAAAAGTAAAGGCGGTTGGTCGTTGTGACACATGACACCCCCGTTAACCGTAGGCCACAGAAACAGTTGACCTATGTCTGCCCTATAGACCACAACGTCTGAAAGGGGAACTTTACTTTTTTTTTTTACTAGTACAATTATACTGTCCACATCATTGCTAGACAAAAGGAGGAGCGAATTAATACAGTTACGTAAAAGAATGATAGCTACGTTTGTTTATGTTTGAGATATGTATTGAAGAGTCACTTTGCCAAGAACATCTTATTTCATTTAGATGACATTATAAAACATGTTTTATTGAAATTAAATGATAAATCTTTGTTTTTATAATACCTCTATTCAAGTCAGAACATCATGAACGTCGGGTGGGCGGAATCTGAATGCTGATCTCAAAAACGGGTCTAACAATGTTTCTAGAAAATTTAATAGTTGATGTATATCGCTGAGAAAAGAATTACCAGCTCGTTGGCCACATGGGGTCCCATGATGGGGAAGCTCTAGTTTGACCGTTATAATTTTTCAAAAAAAAAATAAGTAAATGTAAATTTGGCTTGAGTGCTAGACTTAGATCTAGATCCAACATAGGTTTTGAAAGAACTATCGCGTTCGGAAAATTCCGAATGTAAGGCAAAGAGTTAAATAAATTAATGTTCATGATAGATAGATAGATAGATAGATAGATAGATAGATAGATAGATAGATAGATAGATAGATAGATAGATAGATAGATAGATAGATAGATAGATAGATAGATAGATAGATAGATAGATAGATAGATAGATAGATAGATAGATAGAGATATAAATTAATACTGTCTAATTGATAATCTAATAAGTTGATTTTTTATTGATTCATGTGATGTCTCCGAGCAAGAGCTTGTATGCAAGATTTGATGACCGTTAGCTGAGTAGAATAGGTCGAAAACTCGCGTGCAAACAAGCCAAATACAAGACTGATACAGAATGAGCTATTAGAAGAGCTGTAAGCATATCCTCGGGCACTTTAGTTCGACCATTCCGTCGCATGTTGTTGTTTTTGTACACTTGTCCTTAAAGTCCGGACTCTGCGGTAGTCAGTGTTAGTAGCTTTGTATTTGGAGAGATCACTACGTTACTGTTAGCTAATAGCTCCTCTGTCATTCAGTGATCCTAGTACTTTGTTCTACTGCATACGTTTAGAAATAGCATCATGTGACCTTGCTGATCTTCTGTCTATAAATAGTAATGGTACAAATATTTGAAAAGGAAATACCTTCTTGCATTTTATTTGCTAGCATTAACGACTAACTATCTAAGCAACCCATTAATTCGACGTAGATTTTTTGCTAAAATGATATATTGTATCGCCCTTAGTAAACTTTTGAGCTAAATACCATACAATGATGGGCTATCATAACGGCTGTTGTGAGTTAAGAATGAAGACGTCGCGTGACAGCGAAGAGATAGCTCTAACTGATGCAGTGTTTCATGTCTTCAATCTAATCTATCCTTCTGATAACATTGCTTAAGTAGTCCAGTAGATAGTCTAATCATAAGGCGAGACTTTTTTTGTTCTTCTTTTAGTGTAGCCTTAATCAGTCAAAATACAAGTCAATCAACTCATTTTAACAACAGAACAGTCAGAGGCGGCCTAATGAAGAGCGGTGCATTTCAATAATATACTTTCAATTAGAAACTAGACCCTAATACAAGATGTTTTTTTCATTACTATTAGTGGTGGTTTTTTAGTTTGTTGTAACACAGGACAGACGATTACCTTCAAACAGTTTCGGAGACCTTTTTTAAATGCAGAGAAAAAAATAAGACTAAAGAAGGAGAATACAGAAACAAAAAAAATCAAAGAAACTAGAAATAAAATGTCATAATTCAATCTAGAAAACGATATATAAAAAATACATTAGTTTAAAGTTTAGAGGAACCTATGCAATAAAAACAATGTATATTATCTGTGACCCCGTCATATAATAGATTTGAATTGGATAGTCTATATACCGGTATTTGGAAAAAAAATGAGGCACAATTACGTTCGCATTACATGTGTAAAAAATTGTAAGACTTGTTCTTTTTGGGGTGGGGGTGGATCTAAATTCAAAAGAAATGACAAATAAAAATCTAATTAAATTAAATATAGTTCTGTTATCTTTTCACAAGTAGTAATATATAACTTACCTATATGTGATAAAATCCATAACACCAAACCAACACAAAATTGATGAGATTTAAAGTATTTCCATAAAAACAAGTGATTTGAAAGATGCATGGTTAATATCAATGCTGCCTTTGTAATGAGTATTCGATTCTATGATCAATGCTGTTTGTATCCAGAAATTTTTTACAACGATGTCAGATCAACAGTAATTAGTAAATTTCACACAATTTAAAAGTTGTATCCTATATGATGCCATGTTTACTGTAATTTTGTAGGCTACTTTATGAAGCCACACTATCTAGTTATGACGGTAGATCGTCGTGGAAAACTGAAAACAAAGTGCATATAAATTTTTATTATGATTAAGTTGCATAACGGCAATGTTAACACCTTTTTAATTACGTTTAAGTTTACAGAACAGAAGCTACATTTATGTATTTCTAAAATCTAAATTGTTGTTAATAACTTGCTTTTAATACACAAAACACAAACACATGCATAAATATCCAATTATTATCCAAAATAAAAATATACAAATGGCTTTTATATTAATATATCTATTAGTAAGAAAAAATGCCGAATGCTTCAGTTGTGTGTGCCTGTGTGTGTCATTGTGTATTCTACTGACCAGTGCTCGCGCGTGTAAGTGGTGGGAGCCGATGTGCAGAAGTTCTAGAACTGAACTAAGTGGTCATGTTAGGCTGAGGCTGTAGCCATGTCAATACTTTTGTTATCCCGATACAATTTGAAGAAGCGAAATAAAATTAAAACTCAAAGCAATATCGAAAGATTGAAATAGACACGTAGAGAATCTCAATTCATTGAATTTCATAAAGAGATTAATATTAAAGTATTACAAAAATATTTACATTCAACCAAAGCTTTGCAAATAAAAACTAAGAAGTAGAAAAAGTTTCTAACAGTTGTTAGGAGAATAAAGGTATTTTTCTGTCAGGTCTAGTAATATTAGCACCTTTGTAGTTTTTAAAATACCTCTATTCAATTCACACTTTTGGAGTGGAACCTGGGCAAAGGATGGGTGGACGCGATTCTCGAAAACGGCTCTAATGATTTGCCTAGAGATTTGACAGTTGATGTAAGCTGATGTGTATAGTTGTGAAAAGAATGACTTGCTCGATGGCCACACTAAGGAAACTCTATTTTGACCGTTATAACTTTTCAAAGTATAAAAAGAAAATCTTAATCTTGAACAGACTCTACGTCTTAGGGTATGTAGGCCCTATTCCATGTCTAGGCCGTATTCCATGTCTAGGCCGTATTCCATGTCTATGCCCTATTCCATGTCTATGCCCTATTCCATGTCTAGGCCGTATTCCATGTCTAGGCCCTATTCATTCAATAGATTATGAAATTAATGTTCAAGAACATTTTGCGCACCGTCCTCTAAGTCTAGATATGTCATGTGATCTAGATCTAAAGGGTGATCATTAGAATATTATAAAGTCTACTTGGTTTATACATTCGCTTAACTAGTATTTTTTCGCGGGGGGGGGGGGGGGGAGGGGGATCAGGCGGGTTAAAAAAAAAGTTCCTTACATTCATTAGTTATTAAGAACAAAAAAAAACACGCTATATATGTTATACCTGGGAGGTATTTTTTTTCTTTTAAAATTATTTTTTAAAATATTTTTTTATTGTTAATTTTAGCCCGATTAATTTGCAAGCTGAATAGAAGAATTTGAAACGATCAAGTGGACAATAGTGACATAGATTGCTAAACGTGAAACAAAGTTTAATATCGGATTTCTTGTCTCTTAAGTCGACACTCGAGCTATACTTTTCTTGTTAAGATAAAAAGCAGATCCAGTTATTTGTAAGATCTTGTTTTGTCCGTCTAAATTTAGCCTAATAGAGGAGCTAGACTCTAGTACCTCTTCAGGCGAGGAGATCTAATCTATCTCGGTGACTCAATGATGGATCAAAACATTATTTTTTGGCATTGGTCATCTTAATCAAGTTCAAGGAAATGTTTTTCGATTTTTGTTCTTTTCATTGTCGAATGTTATGGCCCAAATCGTCAATAATATTATCAGATTAAGAATTGCAAGTCACATAAGACAAAGTTGATTTAGCATCAAATATGCTGCACTTCTGCTGAAGAAAGAAATGAAATCATGACTGAGTACTCCTCTTGTTTGTTTTTAAACCATTTTTTGTTTGTCACTATCCAAACACCGTTACTCAAGGGCCGTTTTAATGGCGGACACATGCACGGCTGGTGTTGTACAGAGAAGGAATATGGGAGAGTTTCCCCGGTGTGCTTTGCCTTCGGCCTCTCTTCTAGTCTTAGTGTCTTGGTATACGTGCCATCGGTAATAGGGATGTAAAATTTACATCTGCTTCTAACTTGTTCAGATAAGCAGATGGAGGCGAGCTTCTTTGTTCCTAAATTTCCAAGAGTCTAAGCCTCAACTCTTAAGACAATGTGAAGAAAGAGAGGAAGACTCTATGTGTAACCTTACAATAGAAGACTCGTGGTGCAGTCAGTAAAATTTGATAGGGACTTCCATGACAAACTGTTAACGTCATAATGATCTAGGTCTGTGACACTCAGGTTATAGGACACGATTAGTTGGATGTAGTCTAGTGGTGAGACAGCCCAACAATTTAGTGCAGTGATCATCTGTTCAATATTTCAAATGCTCTCTTCTTGTATAAGGAAATACAGATTTTCAAGGTGTTCGTTTGAAGTCATTGTTTTATTATTATAATTAATGTAAACAGCCAGAATGGAAATTTGTAACACTCGAAAATTATTTTGTAAAAAAAGATTACAATTAGTCAATAAACTCTTACTTCAGCCGATGTAATAAGCCTCATTCACAAATCGTAAACAAACAACATTTAGCCACGTGATTCTCTATCTCTTCAAATCAAAATACGCAATCCATAAAGGCTGTCACGTGAAACGTTTTTTTCATTGTTTTATCAATGTTAATAAATGTTGTTTGTTTACGATTGGTGTATGAGGCCCATTAGAAAAAGCTAGATTTTATTTGACACTATCTGGCCACATGCGACGTCGAGGGGGAAAATACAGACAGCAATTCAATTGAAAACTATCAATGGAATTATAACACAGTTACAAGTGTTCCAATCAGCGTTAACAAAATAACAAAAAGAATACAAACAGAGAACGAATGTAATGTAATTTTCAAGCGTGAAAGCGAAAGATAGAGAGAAAAAATATAGGGGGGGGGGTGTAAACCATTTCATCTGCACGAGTCTAAAAATAGGCTCCAGTTAGGAGTTGTTCCTTGTAAAGTAAGTGGACACTTAAGGGAAATAATAAGAGCCAGGTCAGTCTTGTATTGTATGACACAATGAAGGAATTATGCTTGAAGACATCGTCATAACTCAAAGAAAGCTAACCATCCTGGTTCATGCTCCACGATGTGTTGTTTTAAGTAAAGATCCGTTTATGCAGACCTTGACATGTTAAACAAGCAGAGATTTTTATAATAAAATTACATTTCCACACCTTCAACCTCCTGCATGTTTCACGGATAATAATATATATTTAACCTTGAATACTGTTTGCAAATTTGTAGAGGACACGGCACTGTATCCAAATGTTCTCAAATCTCGATTGATCGATTCACTGTATTTACAGTTATATACATTTATTCGTTGCATCCTATATTTATGGAGAAATATCCTTTTTAATTGAAAAAAAAAATTTATTAGACCTACTAATTTTCAACTTTATTTTCTTGGTCCTAACAAATGGAAAGTCTGTTTGGCTACAATCTTCCACCTCAGCATTACTACTTTAGCAATAAATAATATAAATGCAAACATTATCTATTATTTATAGTTTTTTCCATTATAACTATTTAATAATTTTTTGATAAAGGACACATTTTAGAGAACAGTTATTTACGGTTGGAAATAACTTATGTCACTCAATCTCATAAACGATATTATTAGACCTACAAATATTGATGATTAAATTATTTTTGAACTGTTTCTACTGTGATAACATTTCATAGGCCAATTAGTCCACTCGATAGTGTAGCAATTGGTTGAAATGGAGTATACCTTTTGTTGTTGGGAAAAAAAAGAATTTCTACGACCTACCTTTCATGCATTAAGAAAATTCTAGACACCTTGAACTCAAGGTTCTATTTAAATTGCACAAATAAATAAAATAAAAGCACCGCACAATCAACAAATAGATTTATTAAGTCTAATAGCGAGTTTTTAATTTATCGATAGAAAAAAATAGGTAAATCAAATTGGAGATAAAGAAATATTGAAATAAACATCATATAAAAAAAAAACTAGTTAAACAAAGACTTAGAGAAGAAAAAAAGTAGGCCTACCATGTGATCTTAATAGGAACAAATCTATAAATCAATCAGATAAGTAGTGACGAAAACATAGTTTTCTTATCAAGGCGGCTTTATATACATAGGCAAGTTGCATTGCTGCTCATTGTCGCATGCATGGAGAGAACATGTGAAGACTTCGAGTTGATGGTGGGGACAAAAAACACAGATTTAAAACACAAGAAAGTAAATGTGGAACCGAAGCATTAAAAAAAAAACACAGATTTAAAACACAAGAAAGTAAATGTGGAACCGAAGCATTAAAAAAAAACACAGATTTAAAACACAAGAAAGTAAATGTGGAACCGAAGCATTAAAAAAAACCTTAACCTTCTATGAACACATTCTCAAGACCAGTTACAAATACGTGTAAACAGAAGAACTGGGTTGAATACAATAAATTACACTAGTCGACCGGCGGCGTAGCATACGCCGCTATTTTGCAGGGCCGGCCTTAAGCAACTGCAACCTATACGACCGCAGTGGGCCCCGCACTTTCATAGGACCCGCGCTAATTCTAAGTGTATAAATTATTAAATTAAACCATTTAAAAACAGATTTCCAGCAGCCTCTTATCAATTTTACTAGGAGCTCCTGGAAATTTCCTGAAATTGCAAAACATACGAAAAAGTCCTGGAAATCTCCGGAAATTATTAAAATCTTTGAAAACTCATACAAATCTCCTGAAATATATTGTCAAAAATTGTCATTTTGGGGTGTCATTCAATATCGAAAACGCCAATCGTACGCGCGATAAAAAAAAACGGCACTATGCAATACCCGTAATTGTGGAATCTAGTAAAAGAAGCTTTTCGCGCCTCAAACTAATGAAGAATTACTTAAGGTCAACAATTCTCGTATAGATAGATTGAAAAATTTGGTAATTCTTGCTATTGCGCGTGATCTATGTAGGAAATAGAATTTTTATGATATACTGTATGATTTCGCTACACGTAAGGCTCATAAAGTAATTATGTACGTAGTAAAGAATGAATAAATGCAAAGACGAATATATTTTCTAATACAAACTCTTAATTTTCATTTATTATCCGTATCCCTAACCAAACTTGGCCCCGCGAAATCCGTTTTGCACAGAGCCTTAAAACGGTTGAGTCCGGCCCTTCTATTTAGTGACGGGTGAATATAGAGAAGATTACTTGTTCTCCCCCCCCCCTCTTTTTTTCGTCGCTAAAGTTACGTTATTGCTCACAATGGTTAAGTCCGGCCCTGCTATTTAGTGACGGGTGAATACTACTTGTTTCCCCCACTCTTTTTTTTTCGTGGTGTAACTCTAGTCCGCAGAAATAAAAGAGTGATCTTTCCTTTACTTCTTGTTCAAAATGTTGAGCCATGAAGAGAATTATATATATCTATATATATATATTCGTCACAACTTTTGCCTAAGTTTCATATTTCTAAGTCAACGTGACATGTTCTTCTTATTGTAGGTCTACATTTTGAGAAGAATGTCTCGGACTGAGTCAATGCAGAGTCTAATTTTCTCATTTGTTCACTGAGTTGTGACAGGGCGTTGATCAACGAAAACCTTTTACCAAGCTTATATCAAGCCTGCCTGTCTGGTCAAAATCTTGTATACGTTGTTTCTCCCAGGTTGAAACTTTACACTATTATTCAGTGTCGAAGACAACACATGATTCTATCAAAAAAACAACAACAGCAAAAACAAACGATTAATAAATCAGTTAATCGTAATTAATTAATTTTTTAAATAAACAAGGTTACAAAGACAGTTTGTGTGGAAACACAAACTCATAATCGGCCCCCGAAGTGGTCCACAAAGGCAGGTAAAAAGGCAGGTTTCAATATTTTCAGAAAGGACATCAGAATGAAATTCTATCAAAGACAAACGATAGAGAAGAATGGCGAAATTAGGTTGACAGATCTTGTGTGGTGCCCCAGAGGTCCAGCAGACCAAAGGATAGGTGAAAGTGAATGTGAAGTTTGATGTGAACTTGGACTAACTGATGTCTCATAATGAATATTTAATTGATCTAATTGTTTTGTAAAGGGCCAATCTCTTATTCAAATCCTCAAAAAAACATTTCCGTAAAAAAATAAAATAATTCCTTTAGTTACGTATATTATAATTGCGGTGCAGCACAGCAGTTCACACGATAATATGAAAAACTACTTATTAATTGTTGTTTTAAATTATGTCCGACTTATATGCATACTAAATAGATTTTTCTCTTTAAATAAAAGATTTTTTTTTTTTTAAATGTAGTAGTTAGTATGAAAAAACTCACATAACGTAGCAATACAAATGTAATAAAAAATATTTATGACAAAATATCTAAAACTATTTTCATAAATATGTTAAAAATATGGTAAATGCATATCTCCCCTTCTGGAGAGCATCCATGTCTGTTACTATTAATAGTGAATAGTTATAAAAGTGGTGTATTTTTATGAAAAAACGACTTGCATAAGTGATTTTAAAAAATAGATTTTTGGCTTTCAAAAAAGAAAAAAGTAGCCGTTGCATCAGAACTTTGAATGGTCTAAAATATTATGGTGTCAGATTTTCACTATCTTTTCTAGTTTACGAGATCTAAACGGGACGGACGGACAGAAGGACGGACAGACATTCCACACAAAACTAATAGCGTCTTTTCCCCTTTCGGGAACCGCTAAAATGCAATAAGCTAAAGGGAGTTAATACGTGTAGAAAATTAGGTCGTTTGCTAACAATTTTAAACGAACTAGATCTATAAAATCTATTACAAAGCTTTTTTTTTTTTTTGTCTGTCTGTCTGGTACATTTTTTACACGTTTTTTAACCCATATCCAATCTCGGGTCAAGCTGAAAATTTGCATAATTATCCCTTTTACATGCGAACACAAAAACCAATTTAAAAAATAACCAATTAGGTAATAAAGTATTGGTAATTATTTATTCGGTTATACAATTATACAATAAATAAACTATAGTACAAGTTCAATTATTCTCTTTTATTCTTTGTAGAGAAAATAAATAAATAACTATAAAACCTATTTTCATAAGCAGTTGGCACAATGTTGCCGTATAGCCCTTGAATTCCAATTCAGTTCGCACATATTTATCATCGTTATTCTAGGTCTATTACAAATTGTATTACATGACTGACCCAAACTAATTGATACAACTACACCTAATATAATAGGTGTGGTGGCTGAGCGGTAAAGCGCTTGGCTTCTGAACCGGGGGTCCCTGGTTTGGTGAAGACTGGGATTTTTAATTTCGGGATCTTTGGGACACCTCAGAGTCCACTCAGCTCTAATGGGTACCTGACATTAGTTGGGGGAAAAGTAACGGTGTTTGGTCATTGAGCTGGCCACATGACACCCTCGTTAACCCACTGGCGGATCCAGGGGGGGGGGGGCGGTAGGGGCGATCGCCCCCCCCCCCACTCGGCCGATGGGCGGACGAACTTTAGTATAGGATTCACACAATTTGTATACGAATTTATTACTTATGTTAAAAATATATACTAATTATTTATATTTCAACCTATTTTTAGATTATTTCGCCCCCCCCCTTCTAGTATGTTGGCCGATTTGTTGGGGTTGGGAGGGGGCGATAGTATCAATCTCGCCCCCCCCTACACTTTCGAGTGGGGGGGCGGTCCAATTGTAGAAATCACAGCTTGCTAACAAAATCAATTAAATATCTATATCTTTATAACTTGTTATTGATTTTTTAACCGATCTTTATATTATGTCTTTCCCTGTTGGCCGATTGGTGGGGGGGGGGGGGGGGCGAATAGCTCTACTGCCTTTCCCACCTAAACCCTTTGAGTGGGGGGGCGGTACGTTTTTTTATGGAGAAATCATAGTTTGTGAACAAAATTTGTTGAATTAATATATAAATTGTATATTATGTCGCTCCCTTTCTGGTATCTTGGCCGATTTGGTGGGGTGAGGGGGGCGATTGCATGTACTGCCCTCCCCACTCTAGCCCTCTGAGTGCTGGGGGGGGGGGGGAGGCGGTCCTATTTTTATGGAGAATCATAGTTTGTGAACAAAATTAGTTGAATATCTATATAATATTAATACGTATTGATATGAGACCCATTGTATATTATGTCGTACCATACTCTAATCTCAAATTGTATCATTAGTAAATTTAAATGAAAATACTATAAATTAAATTCTTATATCGAGTCGCCCCACCCCTATTCTTTAATGCCAAATGCAATCTTTAGCAGAAATTATTAAAGGAGCGAGGATTAATCATTTTCACTCTACCGCCCCTCCCATTTCCAGACAGATTTTATGTAATTTTACATGAATTTATCATAATTATTTTAAGAAAGACTTTGCATTGGAAAAGTTAGAATTCAAACGAAATTTTTCAGTATAAAGTCATGATTGAGATGAGTTCTAAACTCAAATAATGTTTTCATAGTCGCCTTTTCCTAACCTTTACTCAATCTGATATTTTTCTAGTTAAATAAATCTGGGACTATAACTCACAATTTATACCCCAATTTTTCTTAAATACTATTTACTATATCGAATTTTTTTTTTTCGGCTGCGATCCTCAAAGCCAAAATCTAAATATGTGGGGTATCCTATCTTTTCAAGGAACAAATCAGTTTTAATTGCAATGTATTATGGGCCTATAAATTTATATTAGAATATTTTTCAAGTACAACATTATTCGAAAGGTCCTTTTTTAATAGTATGAATAATGAGCTTTAGGTCAGGAGAATGCGTTTCTGCAGTGAAGAATGCAAGAAAAAGCTTTTGGCGTCGGGGCTTCGCCCCGAACTCCATTGATGAATAATGAGCTGTACTTGTCAGGAGAATGCGTTTCTGCAATAAAGAATGCAAGAAAACGCTTTTGGCGTCGGTGCTTCGCCCCGAACTCCATTAATGTGTAATGAGCTGCAGATGTCAGGAGAATACGTTTCTACAGTGAAAAAAGCAATAAAACGCTTTTGTCGTCGGGGCTTCGCCCCGAACCTCACAAGAGAACCTAATAGCGCTGCCTCAGTTGTTTTGTTTTTCGCCGAAGGTTAAAAAATTATATATATATATATATATATATATATATATATATATATATATATATATATATATATATATATATATATATATATATATATATATGTTTGTCTGTGTGTGTGTGTGTGTGTGCGCGCGCGCGCGCTGTACGCACGTTTATGCATAGGGTTAGGGTTTACTGGGCGTTAGGGTTAGGGTTTGGAAAAAAATCGCCCCCCCCCCCCCCACTCCAAAGTTCTGGATCCGCTAGTGCGTTAACCGTAGGCCACAGAACCAGATGACCTTTACATCATCTGCTCTATAGACTACAAGGTGTGAAATATGAATTTTACTTCTTTTACACTTTATATAAGCTTTGTTGTTTTTTTTTAAGTATCTTTTTGCATTTTGCTTGTTATAAGTACTCGAATAATTCTGTGGCAATCACGTCGGCCTTCCACCATGTAGGCACGAGTTCAATTTCAGAGTCGAGTAATGTTCTGTTCTTTTAAAGAACCTTTTGATCAAGCGGCACGGAAACCCTCTCCCAGATAACAATCCATCCCCCCCAACTGGTCCACAAAAGTGATTGGACCGTAGTGCACTGGGCATTCTATAGACTTAAGTATGAATATTGAGATAGAAAAAAAATATCTCCAATCGCACAGGTTTATTTATTTACTTATTTATATATATATATATATATATAGGGTTTGGAAAATGCAAAATGCAAAAAGATACTTTAAAAAAAACAACAAAGCTTATATAAAGTGTAAAAGAAGTAAAATTCATATTTCACACCTTGTAGTCTATAGAGCAGATGATGTAAAGGCATGAAAAAAGCCTTTGGACCTCACACCAGCAAGTGTGCCCCACTTAAGTCAAAAGATGGCTTAATCATCACTGATCGTGCACTGCAAATGGAACGATGGGTAGAACACTATGCAGAACTTTACCAGATTGAAAATGCCATCTCGACAACTGCTTTGTCTAACTTCCCACCACTTTCAGTTTTGAGCGAATTAGATGAAACACCTTCTGTAAAGGAACTGAGCACAGCCATTGACATGCTTGCACACGGGAAAGCACCCGGAGGAGATGGTATTCCTGCTAAAGTCATTCAGGCTGGAAAGCATGGCCTAATCAAGCCACTCCATGAACTGCTAAGTCTATGCTGGGAGCAAAGAATAGTCCCCCAAGAATTGAAGGATGCCAACATAGTAACGATTTACAAAAATAAGGGTGACCGCACGGATTGTAACAGCTATAGAGGCATTTCACTTCTTAGCATAGTTGGGAAGGCTTATGCCAGAGTAGTACTGAAGCGACTACAGATCTTGGCAGAACGAATTTACCCAGAATCGCAGTGTGGCTTTAGGGCCGGTAGATCCACAACAGATATGATCTTCTCCCTGCGACAGCTACAGGAGAAAAGGAGAGAAGAAAGGCAGCCCCTTTTATAGCTTTTATTGACTTGACCAAGGCGTTTGACCTTGTCAGCAGAACCGGCTTGTTTGCCGTATTAGAGAGAATCGGCTGTCCAAACAAGCTACGGAAACTAGTGTCAGCTTTTCATGAAAACATGCAGGGCACCTCTAGGCCATTCTCCATCAAGAGCGGAGTAAAACAAGGATGTGTTCTGGCTCCAACACTATTCGGCATCTTCTTTTCAGTTGTACTCACTAGCGCATTCAAATCCCTGGAAGATGGAATATATATCCACAGTAGATCCGATGGAAAGCTATTTAATCTGGCACGCCTTAAAGCCAAAACGAAGAGACGGCGTATCTTGATTAGAGAACTGCTGTTCGCAGACGATGCCGCACTAATATCTCATTCACAAGAAGGATTACAGAGGCTTGTGAATGCACTGGCAGCTGCTTGTCAAGAGTTTGGCTTCACAATTAGCCTCTCCAAGACTGAAATCATGGCACAAGATGTTGCAGAAATACCAGTGATACACATTGGAAATCACACACTTACGGTGGTGCAGGAATTCACATACTTGGGAGCAACAATAGCCAGCAACCTAATCTTAGACACTGAGTTGACCAAAAGAATAGGGAAGGCTTCTGCAGCAATGGCAAACTCTCTAAGCGTGTGTGGGAAAATACCAAATTGACCACGGCAACAAAAATCCTTGTCTACAATGCCTGCATTCTGAGCACATTTCTCTATGGCAGTGAGAGCTGGGCAACTTACATGCGTCAAGAGCACAGATTAAATAGCTTCCACCTACGCTGCCTGCGACGCATACTGTGCATCTCCTGGAGGGATCGTGTCAACAACCAGGAAGTTTTGACACGGGCCAACATACACAGCATCTATGCTCTCCTTCAACAGAGAAGACTACGCTGGCTCGGTCATGTCACTCGCATGCCAGATGGAAGAATCCCTAAAGACATCCTGTACGCTGAGCTAGCAGAGGGAGCCAGACGCATGGGCCGCCCAAGACTAACTTACAGATATGTCTGCAAGCGAGACATGAGAGCCATGGACATCGACCAAAGTATGTGAGAAGATATAGCCCTAGACCGGACAGCATGGAGACAGAGTGTACGTGCTGGTACGAACTTTGCTGAATGCTAAAGAAATGAAGCTGCATCGGTCAAGAGAAAGAAAAAGAAATCTGCCCTGTCAGTGAGCCCTAGGACAGATGAATATAAATGCTCAAACTGTGGCAAACTGCCGATCCAGAATAGGCTTGATCAGCCACTCCAGATTCTGCCCCGTCTCAAGACGTAACCAAAGCCAGTGACTCATCTGGGCGCATCCATTGTCTTACGAGACAGAAGGAGCCATATATATATATTATATATATATATATTAATCAGACGAATTCTTACAGCCTTGACGAGTGCTCATTAAAGATGTTTTCAAAATACATGTAATCTTTCTGTCCTAAAAAGAACGATCATGTCAGATAAATGAGCCTTTTTTTTTTTACTAAACTATTATTAAATTACTAGGGAAAAGACGCGATAGTCCTATGCCTCAATTGGCGCCTGTTCTTGATTACACTTTTATCACGTGGGTAATCAGTACTTGTTATATTGTCAAGTGGAGTCACATTCAGTCCATTGTTAGATAGAAAAGGAAAGATAACTCTTCAATTAACATTCACGTTTTAATCGAACACGCGTTGCGAAAGACAAAAAAGATCTAAGTAGACTTTGACAATTAACAATTATGATTTTATGTGTTTTTCAAGTGATGTTTTGACTAAGTTTCAGATGTTTTAGAAATTAATCTTTTAGTGAGCCTCCTGATCGAAGTCCTGCAGGTCCAAGGTTCTCATTTTTAGGCTTTTTTTTTTTTGGTAGTAGTTCGAATAAAATGTGAAAATGTCCGGCATTATATGCAACCTCCACTTTCATGGCATTTGACTATCGAATTCAATCCTTCATATATTCTGGTTTAAGACAGAAACCCATTTAAAAATGATGTAATATTGTAAGTCGGAAAAGGAGGCAAGATGTATTTCAGAACTTTTTTCTGTTAAAACTATAGTTCCATGTTAAAACGAAATACCCATGTTGTATTTTTATTCTGAATTATTGTTAAGTATAGGCCTACTTCTTATGTTTATTTTTTAAGAAACCGTCTGAAGCCAATTCAAGCAATGAACCTCATTCACCTGATGATATTGATAAAACAACAAACAAAAAACCTGTCATGTGATAACCATAGTTGATCAAAATTAGATCTTAATTTGTACAGAAGAGATAGAGAACCACGTGGCTCATAGTTGTTTGTTTACAATTTTATGAATAAGGTATGTTGCTTTTCTTCCGCATGCGACAAACCTGCAGGAATGGGTGTTGTTTTATTGATAAACATTTCTTATCAATTCAATATTTTTGTTTAAATAGGGGAAATAGTTTTTCAAGCCCATTTGCAAACTCCCCGAATGTTATGTTATGCAGGTCAAAGTATCAGCATCGTTTGGAGTAGCCAAACTTGTTGTAAACTCATGCAAACAATCTCTCAACTAAAATATATCATTGATAAAAATATTGAAATGTATGTCTAAGTTCAAATAACCGATGGGATCAACCTCAACATAGCCAACGAAAACCGTTATGCAAAAGAAGTTGGGCATGACTATTTCTCATTTCTTCACATATTTTTTTTTTTTAAAAAGGGATGTCCATTCAAAGGACAGTTTTTAATTTAGACTAGTCATCGATGTTCACGCTTTCATCCAGTTTGATCTGTCAGCAAAAGCTCCCTCTTACCAGCCTGGCTTTCATCCAGAATTTTCTGTAGATCAGTTGACATCTTAAGTATTGCCAAAGCCTCTCTGTGCAAGCAACATTGTGCGGATATGACATTTGGGGCAAGAGAAATAGACATTCTCACATGAATTATAATGTAGGTAAACCAGAAGACTAAATCGATGGACCTAAGAAGTGTTTGTGCCGGACTGGGTATCAAAATCGGCCCGGGCATTACCATATAACCCGTCTCACTAATGACATGTCATATTATATGGGTAAGCCTAATTCTCATCAAAATATGTAGTCAATGTGTCAATCTAGTCCTGCATGCTGATCTGTGAATTAAACTCTGCTAAGTCGTTGGTTTTCCTGGCTGACAAACAACCCATTCCATTTAAAGATAGAGAAAGCAGAACGGTTCAAGAGGCACTTACTTAATGTGAAAAGCTTTTGCTTCGTCCTAGTACATTCACAAAAAAAGCGAATTTTATATGAAAGTAGGCCTACCATGACCCATTACTTACAGTTTATAATTTTGAGTTTATGGAGGATGATGCCCTTGGTAGACGCACTGCGTAATTCATGAGCTACATTCATAGATTATGAGCATGCCATAAGAGGATACTCCTTTATCACTACAGCCGACGTAACATTTAAAGTATTAGCGTTAAAAATGCGAAAAAAAAACACCATATATTTGAGTTTCTGACACGTCGAAATTCCGATATATATTTCTCTTTTGTGGCTGCCCCTTTCTTGTTGAGTCCCCGGGCCACGCCTGCACTCCCTTAAATCAGGCCCTGATTATTTAAAATATAAATATAAATCTCATTAAATATCGGGTGTTAGCGCGATATATAAAATCAGATCATTATTATAAGAATTTCCGTCATTAATGACTTCATACTATGCATAAGTTTGCCATTAATTACAACAGCAAAAACAAAACAAAAAAAACTGGATTTAGATCTAAATTTGATTTTTTTAAAACATAATAATTTTGCTTTTGTTAATTCCAAAGTAGTATTTTAAGATCTATGTTATTTAAAAAAATATACAAAAATAAAGCTTACTTTTTCTTTGCAAATCACAGAAAGAACTCTATACCCATACTGAGCTGTGGACAAGTTAAGTTATTTTCTATTAAGAATTGTTAAAGAGCTAATTGCCACCCCTAATTTTTTTTTTTTTGCTGCGTTAAATCAATGTTTTCTAAATTAACCTATCTCATCCCTCTTTTTTTGTTTAACACTGTAATTGGAACCACGAAAAGACGGGGGAGGGAAGGAGCAAAAACAAATGGGAGTGCAATCAAACGTCCATGCCGACCAGCAAAATAATTATGTCAAACACAACCTCGAAGATACCAAAGCAGTGTTGAAGTCCATGCCGCTCGTACATAGCAAAAAGTACGGTCAGACGTTTTGCAAATATTAATAAGTACAGTTATATAGTGTAGTAAAGTTTTTGATATTCTTGTTGAATTTCAAACAAAATTGTAAAAAAATATAAAAAAACTTGTTCGGGCATCTGTGTCTTGCTGCTGCTGTCACATACTATATAATATATATTATGTGGTGCTGTGGGGTTCCAACTGTAGCGCATCATATGCATTACTTAAAAGCCGTGAACGAAAAAAAATTTTTTTTTTCATAAAACGATACCATTTTTTATTCAAGCAACAATTAGATCTAAAACCACGTTTATCTCATTGTTATCGCGGGGATTCTCCACGGCCAGTTCTGAGGTTTTCTCACTCTGCTACTTTCATTCTTCAAAACGGATAGAGAGCCAATAAAAAATACGCCTTATGCCTACTATGAAACCTTGATCAGAACGCAAAATCGAGACAGTGAATGCCGTTGTGAATGTAGGTTACTGTTCTTACTGACTCCCTACATAATAAAACCCGCATCTTCAATACAAATGAGAAAATCACAGAGACATTTAGAGTAATAAATAATAATGCAGACAAGCTCCACTACAGGGATTAACCAGTAAATGCTTGCGACAAATAAAATATGTAGATCTAACTACAGTCTGTAGGAAACAACCTTCAAACACCAAAGAGCTGATGGGCCGGAGTCGGCTGGACATATCATACAATATGAAGAACAAGGGGGGGGGGGGGGGAATCTCTGTACTGAAAACACAGCAAACATGAAGGAGACCAACAGAACAAAAAGCAAAGATGGCATGAACCCAACTGAGGGGGAAAAACTATTTTAGAAATTTCACTTACATGTACAATGGCTCATGAAGAAAATCAGCTTCGGCATTTTTATCTATTAATGGCTCTACAATCATTCAAAACAAAAATTATCAGGCGATCCCACGGGCCAATGAGTGCCGGCACACCTGACATTTGCCCCACCGGATAATTGCGTTTTAACCATAGATCTAGACTCTATACATATACTGTTATAGTTATAGTACGGTACCTATGGCTAAAACCATGGGGTAAAAAAATATACCATTTGCAATTTTGCATTTCCCGCCTTCTCTTTCATTTCTTCTCTGGGTCAGTGAGTTCAATCACATGACAAGTAACTGTAAACAAACGAGTAGACGTACTACTGTGCAAGAATAAAATCTAGATCTCGTCTATACTATAGATATAGAGTCTATACTTCTATAGTCTATTACCCTATATTATTATGTAGGCTATCTAGTGGTATATCTATGTATCTATTCTAGACTGTCTAGTAGAGGCACTAGCTCATTACTGTCATTATGATTAGGCTAGGCTAGGTGACTAGAGACACCAGAGCAGAGTCTAGAGCCGCCCTAGGCTAGAGTCAGAGTAGAGTGAGGCTAGAGCAGTACTGAGACGAGTAGAGGTCTAACTAGACCAGTGATAAAAATTAAACGTCTTCTATGATATAGATTATAATTTATATGAAGATCTAGATCAAATTACCTGTAGATCTAAGAGTAGGCCTACTCTGACCACTCAAACTTAGGTTAGGCCCCTCACTGCCTACTTAAACTTTACCCTAAATTAACTAAAATAAGTTCTATCTATAGATCTACAATGTTTGAATTTACAGTCATCTTTTTCTTCATAATTCACAACGTACGTGCATATTACAGAGTGGATTTGGGAGGGAACTGGACTTTGACTGATGATTGGTCTGGTTAGTAGATTCTAGCCTACATTTTATATATTATAATAGATCTATATTAACCCCAAAGTAGCCGAAAGCCAAAGAATTGTTAAACTTAAGATATAGATCTAGATGTCTGTAGCTATATATATAATATATGTAGTTAGATCTATCATCTAGAAGACTAAAATCTTTATTTAAACTTTAATTTTAAGGTAATCCTGCACTATTGTAATGGTCTTAAAGTTAAAGATAGAAAACTGGGAGCTAGATTAGCTCTATCGGGGGACAGAGAAATATAGAAGTGCAGATCTTAGAGAGAAAGTGGAGATGGATTGGTCACACACCTAAGAAAAGATACTAACAACAGAACTACACAGGCCTTAGATAGAAGAGGAAGACCAAAAAGAATATGGTGAAGCATTGTTCTAGATTCTAAATGAGCTGAGAGGGCAGGAAAGAGCATAGCAAGAGACAGTGGTGTAGCTAGGAATTTGCCATCATTTGGGGGCCCCTGCATTTTGCTTAAAATTTAATGTAAAAAAACAATTTCAAACACTCAAATCAAAGTATCAAATTCCCCCTCCCTAGCTATGCCACTGGCAAGAGACCATGGAAAGTGGTGTGTTTTTACTCAGGCCCTGTGTTCTATAAGGAACATAAAGAATAGATGATGAAGTATATTGGCATATACTGGTCACACATTTCATATTATAGACTAACATATCTATTAAGTTTCAACTGTGGGGATTCTAATTTTGGGTGGTGCTTATGCTGCCAAACATCTTTTATAACATCCTTGCACATTGAAGAGTTTTCTTGTCATGATTTTAGATAGATCTATGAAGCACTTTCTCCACTGACCGAATAGAAGGAGATATAATAGACACAATCTCTTCTCTCTTGTTATGGTTACCCAACATTTAAAAAAATGATTAGTAGTTTTACTTGGGGTATCTGAGCTCAGCAAGCACAGGTTTCAAACTCGAGCTTCCTTGATTGGTAGCCAAGTGGTTTATGCTTCTTGGTTATCTGTAAGTTGATTCAAACAAATAGAAAGTTTAGTTATTAGACTGAAACTAATGCTGATTTTTATTTAATTATATTTTTTTTCATTTCAGGTATCAAAACATTTGGACGTGTTCCAGGTTCCATGTATACTGTTCTTATTGATAATGGCATAATTCAAAATCCTCTTTACCGGCAGAATGATGTTAATCTTGCCTGGATTGGTTACACAGACTGGAATTACACATTTTCATTTTCAAGTATTGTACTGAAGGTTTTTTTTTTTAGTGGAGTGGAATTAGTTGCAATATGTTCAATTCTTATAATACCGTACATCTATTCTTTACTGGACTGACTGTTGTGGTAATTGTTTCAAATCCAAATATTACTCTTTCAGTCAATAGGGATAAAGTGTTATCAAAGGTATTAGTGTGTGAAGGCTTGGATAACATGGCTGTTATAAACATCAATGGAAAAAAGATAGGTCAAACAGATAATATGTTTGTAAAGTACAGTTGGGATGTCACTGATATTGTACAGGTATACTGTTAATCTGAAAATAAATTATAGTTGTTCCTTCTAGAATGTCTTATATCCCAAATTTCTTGCAGTAAAAGTTTACTAATTGGATTTTAAAGTCAAGACTGTTTTGTCAATAAGTTTAAAGATTTAGCTTCTTTATTTCTATTTTTTTTTATTAATGGAAGAAGATAGTATTGTGGCAATTGATGGTTTATTGTTCATAATTTCTGATAGGCTCACATGAAACACATTTTGTTAACCTAAACATGCACTTAGTTCTTTATGTTAACAATCATTTCAATAATATGTCACTAGTGATACAGTCATCTGTCCAAAACAATCTGTTATTGTAATGTTATTTGACCCACATGTTTGTCGTGCTCTGAAAATCCTTTTACATGTAATTCTTAACAAACAACAGACCCACTGGGCCACCTATGAGTTTGTGTAAAAGCATGTATAATTTTAATCTATATTTGTTCATGCATATGTCTTTGGATAATTTAGATTAATGGTGTTTTTACAATGGGCATCTGTATTAATGAACAGTAAAATCATACATGATTGGTTTTATTAATATAATTATCCTATTCAGACATGTTCTTGGCAATTTAGGATATCCCAGGATCAGTTTATTTGGGTTGGTATACAATAGTCAATGTAGTACAATATATAGCACTACCATCGAGCTTCTTTTCTAACACATGTTAATTAGACATTTCTATAGTATGGACTTGTTTTCATTCTCATTCTCTATTTGTCATTTCTTTCCTATCAAGCATTCATTAAAACAATTGGGATTTCTCAACATTTGCAGGCACTTCATTTCTTTCCTTAATCATTTTTAACTATCCATCAGAGCTGTCTGAATTTAATACATTCTTTAATTGAAACCTTGATCATTACTAAGTTTTGAACAAGATGCTTTTGATCCAACAGCTAATCATTTTCCTACATTTTTCACATTTACGTCTTAGGCTACTCTAGCTTTAATGTTCATAATAATTAATGACGTATTAAAACCTCATCAAAGTATAGAGAAATAAGCTATAGTTTTTATTTTACATTTGTTAAGCCAGGAGTGAACACTATCAGCATTCTATTCACTTCAGCTGTTAAGGAAGCTGCTGAAAGAGCTAACAAGTCTGCCTACCTCATCCCACCTCAGTGTCCACCCAGTGTTGAAAATGGTGAATGTCATGTCAATCAGATTAGAAAGGAGCAATGCTCTTTTGGCTGGGACTGGGGTCCATCCTTCCCTACACAGGGGATCTGGTAATCTCAACTACCATTTATAGTATTATTTATAGTATTTATTTGGTCAAATTCAGATTTCTTTTATTTACTAAAATTTACTATTTAATTTTATTTACTCTAAACTAGTAGATTGATAAGGAAAGTTTAAAACCTGACAGATGTTGATTTAGTGAAGTATTATTGCTTGTTGAATTGACAATAAGTGCTTGTAAATATTGATGTTGAAATTATTTTTTTTTTACCAAACAGGAAACCAATTTATTTAGAGAATTTTAACACAGCTATTATTTCTGATTTGTCTGCTGTTGTAAGCAAAGGTATGCCTGTATGTATAATATTAATTTAAAAACGAATACATTTTTTAATTTGTAGTTTGTTTGTTTGTTTTTTATTCCAAAATTATATAACTTTTATGTACATGTATTTATTTTTCAGTTTGAGCTTTGTTCCATTTTTTATGTGACTTAAATTTATGGGGTTTTTTTAGACTTAGGTCCTACCCAGCAACCCTAACCCTGCCATTGGCACAAAGGGCTGCAAGCTCTTTTCACATAGATCAGTTATAGGCGACTAGCTGGTGTCCATGGATTTTTTGTCTTCAAATTCCTTTAGAAATTGTGCCAGTTTATTGCATTGGTGTATGTTCCATGTTTCTTTGCATTGAAAGGCTTTCCTTGTATTGGGCATTGCATGTCATGTTGGATTTAATCAAACACTGTCATCCTTGCCACATGTAAAATTATCTCTATGTTTGACATTTTCTTTTTCTGTAGCTATTGAGGTTTTTCATGGTGGGGTTGCTAATTCCAGGTCAAACCCTCCTAATTTTTCATTCGAGCCATGATGGAATTTTTTTTTATAGTTTAATATTAAAAAAACATGAATTAACAGGTCTTCATTTTTGTATTGCCATAAGCGTGAGTAAAAATAAATTATACAAATATTGAGAAGAAAGATTTTTTATGATAAAAAATCTTGCCTTTTGACATAACATTTGAGCACTCTTCTTTTAAATTTTAAAAGAAAATTATAAACAGGTCTTTCCATTGTCTACTTTAGTTTGACTAGTAGTATTGCACTTATCATTACTGATCCCTTTCAATTTCAGAGAACTCTCAATGGCTAATCTCAGTGGCAGTGTATTTTACAATGACTGGAAATTCTACAATTAAAGGACAATTGTTTACTGATCTTTCAGTCTTGAATGTGTCCTACAATCAACAAGTCTTCATTTCTGCAGTCAACAGAATTGCAAAATTTATTTTAGCTATTCCAGCTGTAAGTATTCATTGATTTCTTTGTTCAGTTTATTGCAGTCGATATGGAGAATATTTGATTGCTATGAGAATGGGAGCTTATTTGGTTAATACGAGACATACTGAATGGATACTTAAGCTGTTAACCAGCGAAATAAAAATTAACTAACTCAATGGTTGAAGTAAAACAAAATATCAAAAGCTTTTAAACTTCAAGATTTTGTTTTATATATAATTTATTGCATAAAAGGTAAATCTACCTCCAGATTACTCTTCTTGAGCTTCTTCTAATGCCCAATTGTGGATTTATAGAAACATTATATTTGAATTGTTGAGAAACACTACAAATTATGTAACCTTAATGAACTCTAAAGTAATAAATTAAAATACACGTGTATCTATTTCTCTATAGAGTACTAGTGTCCCCCTCTGGTGGCCTAAAGGATATGGACATCAGCCATTGTTTAACCTGAGTGTTACATTAACTACTGAATCTGACAAATCTGTGAAACAAATTAGACTGGGCTTCAGAACTGTGGAACTTGTGCAAGAGCCAGTGACCAACAAGACTGATTTAGGTTATATTTAGTCTTTGCAAATTTCTAGTGTATTCTATTTTTGTAAATTTTCTTTTTCCTAATTTTGTTTAGTGATTGTCATGTGACTATTTTGATCTTTCTCTATCGAAATATTGACACCGGGAAGTCTTAATGTCATATTAAATTTCTTTTCCTGCATTCCAAGGTTAATCATCTAGAATCCTAATTATCAATTAATGTAACAAATAACTTTGTGTTTCTTTTATTGTATTTTTTAGGGTTAACTTTTTACTTCAGAGTCAATGGCATCCCAATTTTCTTAAAAGGAAGCAACTGGATCCCAGCTGACAGCTTTCAAGAACGTGTAACCTTTGATAATTTGAAATATCTTTTAACTTCTGCTGTTTTGGCCAACATTAACTCTCTTCGTGTGTGGGGTGGAGGGGTAAGTTAAAAATACTATTTATTTTATCCAAAGTGAAACAAATATTACATACTTAATATTCTAAAAGATTTTGTTTTAAAAATGTGCAATGTACAGATTCAACAATGTAATATTTAAAAATATCTTTGCTAATGTTAAATCTCTCACCTGATATTATTGACATTATTAGCATACGCTACTATAAGTTAAGCTAAACTTTGTATCTTTGTAAAAATACTAATATACAAGTTGAACTCTTGATTCACAAGCACAAGAGACATCACCAATTTTAAAATAGTCACTATATTTCTATCACTATATCTATTATTCATAATAGAAATAGTTAGGACTTAAAATCAATAATAACTAAATGTCATTGACAATACAACTAAGAAACTTCCGATAAACATAACACAAGCATAATCCACCCATGGAGATTCACTATAACCACTGACTTAAAAATGTAGAACCAATTTTCTCTGTCAATCCACACAGAGATTCAACATAACAACTGTGTGAAAGCACCTTTTATTTTCCAACCACAGGGATTCAATAAAACAACTGACTTTTAAACTTAGAACTAGCTCTTTCTATCCATATACACTGAGGTTCATTATCTCAACATTTACAAATAACTTGCCTAACATAGTTATGTCCCTTAACCGTGTAAATGAACCAAGCTTTTTACTTTATATGTGCTTTTAGCCACAGCAATTATAATTTTAGACCAATGTAAAATTTAAAATCTTATATATAAAGTAGAATGTAAGGAGTATGTATATATGTCCTGTTTGACTAATCTTTATAAAACTTGGCATAAATGTTCCTTAGATCATGGGGGAGGCTGTACTACATATTTAAGTTCCCTACCCCAACAAGGGGGGGGGCACTAAAAATAATTAAAAAATACCTAAATCTATGTCTATAAAAGAATGAAATTTTTTAAACTAATAGGGTAAGGCCATTTACACAGTATTTAAATTAGATATGTCGGCTAAACTGGTAAACCCATTTTCACTCTAAAAAAAATGTTTTGGGAACATATCCAGCTAGTTTTATTATAAAATAGGCTACATATATACCTCATCTGTAGAGAATATTACAACTAAATTATCTCTTTGATAGATTGTTAAACTGTGAAATTACTTATAAAATAGTTTTCATTGAACATTTTTTGCTATTTGCAGGTCTATGAGTCGAATGATTTTTATAACTTGTGTGATGAGCTCGGGATACTTATATGGCAAGACTTCATGTTTAGTGTGGCTATGTACCCAACACGAAAAGAATTTCTGGAATCTGTGACTATGGAAGTCAAGCATCAGGTTTTGTTTCTATATTTAGAGTTATGAAAAAAAAAATCTATAGACACCCTGATGACTCATCCCATGGGCCAGTGTTGTGGCCCGCGAAACAATTTTGTGTGGCCTGCTGCCATGTCCGCGAATTCGAAAAAAAAATAGATAAAATTTACAATGACCACATATAAGCTGTGAAATGATTTACAACTGCACAAATCAGTAAATGAGGTGTCCATCTACTGCAAGCGAAGATTCTGTGAAGGCAAGCTTTGTTGTTAGCAAGATGATAGCAAAGGCATCACAACCATTCACTGAAGGCCAGTTTGTAAAAGAGTGTTTGCTAAAGGCGTGTTAAATTATCTGCCCCGAGAAAAAGAAACTCTTCGAAGGCTTAAGTTTGTCTGCGAACACAGTTGCAAGCAGGATCACAGTGTCAGCGACAAATGTTCAACAGCAACTGATTGCCGCTGCAAAAGACTTTGTAGTATATTCCATTGCACTGGACGAGTCTACTGGTGTAACAGACACCGCATACTGTGCGTATTCATTCGTGGGGTTGACGAAAACTTGAACATTGTTGAAGAGCTATTGGACTTACTACCCATGAAAGGAACAACGACTGGATTCGACATATTTCAAGAACTGGAAGCTTGTATTGACAGGTGTAGACTACCGTGGGAAAAACTTTTTCAGTGGCTACGGACAATGCACCAGCAATGTGTTCAGAGAAGGTTGGTTTTGTTGGATTAATGGTAGAGAAACAGTATCAGCTCAGCTTGGCCGGACCTTTTGCAGTCATACACTGCATTCTGCACCAAGAAGCACTCGTGGCAAAAGTCTACAAATGAAGAACGTGATGGATGTTGTCATGAAGACGGTGAATTTCATACGTGCACGGGGTCTCAACCACAGACAGTTTGTGTAATTTCTAGCTGATTTAGAAACGGAAGTTGAGATGGTTGAGTTGTTATAAAGTGCTGCATAGATTTTTTGAACTAAGACGGGAAATAGCATTGTTCATGGCAATGAAAGACGGAGACATACCTCAGCTCAGTGACACAATGTTTTGTCGGATTTTGCTTTTCTTACTGACATCACGCAATATCTCAATGCACTCAATTCACAACTACAGGGCACAAAGCAGCTGATTACCGTGATGTTTGACATCAAATCATTCAGATGCAAGCTGACATTGTGGGCATATGGAAACCTGGCTCATTTGTCTTTTCTACAGAGCATTACGATTGAACCACAGCGCCTGAAAGACTATGTAGACATCCTCTCCATACTACTGGAAGAATTTGAACACCGCTTTCAGCAATTCACTGCTCTCGAACCACAGTTTTTCCTTGTTGCCACTCGTTCGCTATTGACTTGAAAAACGAAGTCCAGATGGAACTACTGGACCTGCAGTGTGACACTGTCCAGAAGCAAAAATATGCTGATGTTGGTGTTCCAGATTTCTACCAGTTTCTTCCCAGAGAGAAGTTTCCAAACTTATTCTGCGCAGCTGCTAGAATTCTAGCAATGTTTGGGAGTACATACGTTTTTCTCCAGATTGAAGATCAACAAAACAGTATTACGATCAACACTGACTGATGAGCATCTGAGAGCAATCTTGTGGCTTGCCACTACAAGCGACTTCTGGATAACGTTGATAGTCTGGTCTTTGCCAAACACTCACAGTTGAGTGGACAGAAACATGAGTGACGAGCCATCTGCAGTAGACCTAGTAATTATAGTTGTTTTTTTGGGGGGGAACTACAGTTTCTGCTTTTTTATTAGTGACAGAGACAATGTCAATTTATTTAAGTAAACTAAACTGCCTGTGCATGTAATAAACTACACTAAATGTAATTAATAATTATAAAAACGTTATTTTAGCATTTAGCTGTACTGACAGTAGTGTTCATAAAATTTAATGAAAAAAAACATTCTTTTTTTTTTTGGTGCGGCCCGCTGAATGATTATTACTTTCCACTGTGGCCCACATGCTGATATGAGTTTGAGACCCCTGATTTAGAGTATAGAAAAATTGTTGAAAGTATCTACATTTTATTGACACCATTGATTTAGCCTGTCTTTAAACAGATGTGCTTAATGGCAATGCTGGAAACAAAAAGTTGGTGTGCTATTTAATTGATGACATCAAATTTCATTAATAATATTCTAGGCATTTAACAGCTTGATGGATACCTTTACAAGCCCTTCCTCATTAAGAGTGCTATGAAGCAAGGATATGTTTTTGAAACACCTTTTTTTTTTGGCATTTTCTTTTCAGTTGTTCTTGTTGGTGATTTAGAATCCTTGGAAGACAAAAAAAAAATTAATGCTTACATTTTCCCAACTTATATTGACAGGTCCCTGTTCTTGCTAAACTTTCAAAGTGATAATACTATTTCCTGTACTGTTGTTCTTGTTGGTGATTTAGAATCCTTGGAAGACAAAAAAAAAATTAATGCTTAAATTTTCCCAACTTATAGTGACAGGTCCCTGTACTTGCTAAACTTTCAAAGTGACAATACTATTTCCTGTACAGTACTTTGATTTATGTGAAATAGTGTTGGGCAACATTAAATAATTGTCATGTGCACTGTTAAATATTATTGCACTGGCCTGACCTTGTCATCTTCATGCTAGTTGAACAAATTTCAGAATATATACTCTACATAGGGCTTGCTTTGAGAAACAGATCTATACTTATGTTTACCTATTGGATGAGATGATGGATAATTATCCTCTTCTCAATCATTTGAAAACATGTTATGGTCTCTTTTTTTTACTAATAGTAGTTTAATTTGCACTTCTTATATGTCAGGTGCAAAGACTTAAGCACCACCCATCAATCATTCTTTGGGCTGGAAACAATGAAAATGAAAAAGGTCTGCGCCAGAATTGGTTTGATACTGACAAAAATTTCAGCCTTTACTACCATGATTACCTCCAGCTTTATGTGAATACAATCAAACCAATTGGTAAGACCTATGTCTTAGTTTGTATGTTGTTGTTTTTTTTTGTTTTGTTTTGTTTTTAGTTTTCTGCAGCCTAACCTTAAGATGCTATAATTGTTTAAGTCATGTGACATTATTGCATAGATATATTAAATGGGTTGACTTAGATTTGGATGACTACCTGGTCATGTGGTATGCACTCTGGACTGTCTCAATGATCCTAGGATCCAACTCTGCCATCTCCCATTGCCTTGCAGGAAGTTTGGGCTAGGATGTAATAATCTTTAACTCTTTATGGACATCCTAAACATGTAAAACAAACTAACACTCTATAGATTGATTTGATTATTCCAATAGTTTCTCTAAAAGCTTTTCAAAGTTACTGGTGACCTTGAATTCTATGAAACTATTAAGTATAATACCCAATAAGTATATGAATATTCTTACCTTTTTGTTACATGTGCACTGCCAGTTAAGAACCAGGATCATGAATTATACTTTTCAAATTTAATTGTTGTTAGACAATAACGATTGCTCAATTCAAACTCTTTTTTTTTTTTACTTATGTCATTATATATTGTGATATCACCTTAACAAAGGTATGATTGAGTGAAGAAAATATCATGTTTTATTAATACATCTTTAGTGAATGAAGAAGACTGGAGTAGAGAGTATTTGACATCTAGCCCAACTAATGGTAAAGAAAGTGAGAAAGAAGGCTATGTGGCATTTGATCCAGACAGTGAATTCTATGGTGACAGTAAGTGGTGCATTTACATATATAGTAAGACATTTGCATACATTGAGAGTTTTGTTTTATGTTTACCACTCAGCCAACATGCCCCCCCCCCCAAAAGTATAGTAGAGTTGGCACTTTTTTTTTAAATTCATTAGTTGTTAGTATTTCTTTGTTATGTGTGGACCTAGTATTAAGCCAAAGATGGTCAATATGGGGGTCTTGTGTTACATTGCTAGTTAAAGCTGAGAATTGTATTTAGAATTTAAGACATCCTTTAGTCTGGTCAATAGTTTTTTTACATTTATACAATTTCTCTTTACATCTCAATGACATGGTGAGCTCTACTTTTTCTTGATTCTTCCAACACCTAAACTTAATTTTTACGAAGCTTATATTAACTCACGCTGTCTGTCTGTCTGGTAAAATGTTTGTAAACATTATTTTTTCAACACCTAATCTCAGATAAAGTTGAAAATTTACACAATTATTTCTTTTACCTGACAACACTAGCATCACTTAAACAAAAATTAACCAGTTAGTTTATTAACGATTGGTAATTAATTATTGTGTTTGGTATCTCAAATAAGAAAAAGAAATTGTACTTGAGTGAGGTGGTGGTATAAGCTGAATTAGTCCCCTTTCATAGGTGGGCACTTTAAAGTAGGTTTAAACTAAACAATAGATAACTATCCAATCTTCTATTACATAAGTACCTCACAAGCAGGGTGGTTAGGATGTCTACTTGAGGAGGCTTGAGTTCGAATTCAGGTATTTGAGTCATGAACTCTTTATTCAGTTCTAATATTGTGAAAGCAAGAACATTTTTAAAAACATTATAATTGAAATAAAAATAATCATTTTTAATTTGACTATTGTTTTTAAATTAATGTTCACAGTTCACTTTTATAACTACATGATTGATCAGTGGGATGCCCGATGGTTTGAAGTGCCTCGTATGGCCTCAGAGTATGGAATACAAGCTTGGTGCAATAATGAAACACTGGCTGAGGTTTTTATACCTTCTGATTATGACATGAATTCCAAGATGGTCAGCCACAGGCAACACCATGTTGGGGGTATGAATTGATAATTGTTTTGTCAAATTCATATGGAAACTAATTTAACCCATTGCTTATTGATTTGTAATATTTGTTTCATCTAAAATTAAAGATTGCTTGATACAACAGTATTGGGTACACCTGTTAGTTACTAAACATGAATCAGCATGTTTTTTTTTAAATTTATTTTCTGAAAGAACATTTTTATTGAAATCAAATAGACAAATATTAACTACACAAATAGACATATCAACTACACAAATATCAAATAGAAAGCAGTTGTTGTTTTAAATAGTATTTTCTGATTTAACATTTTTATTGAAATGACTACAGAGATATCAATAGTTAGACAAATATCAACTAGACAGCAGCTGTTCTTGTTTTTATTTGTCTCATAAAAATAATTTTAGAAATAATTTTTATGAAGAAAAAAATGGGTTGCTTTACTTTTGTCAGCAAAACTTAAAGTTGGCAGGTAAAGTTTTTGAGTTGACACCATCATGTTCAATGGGGCCATGTAAACAGGATTCACTCTTCAAGTAGTGCTTCCAATATTTTTAATTGCACAATAAGAAGGAATTAGTTACTTAACTTTTAAGGACAAAATTAGGTCTCTCCATAAAATACATGCGACTGTATTTCCTATTCATTTGTTACACAACACACTTTGATTCTGAAAAATGAGGCATGCTCAAAGATAATTGCTTTTGATAGCCTTTTTTTTTTTTGAATCTTCTTAAATAGATGCTCATTTAGAAAAGTTGTCATACCATTCATCTTTCTTTTCTGTTGATTTTTTCGCTTATTCTATGCAGACTTTTATTTGTGTTATGTGGCTTATTTTATATAATTTGAACATATTCAGAGCTTAATATTTAAATATTTTTGTTGGTTAGTTATTACATCTTTGTTTTTAATTGATGGGCAGGTAACTTAGAAATGGCAGCTGAGGTTGGCTTACATTTAAATCTACCAGATTCTACAAATCCAGCAGTGAAATTTACAGATTTCATTTACTTGACACAGGTTGGTAATGATGTATTTAGAAATTTTTCTAATTTCTTTATCAACTTCTTCAGTTTATATTTACAATAAAAAATAATGGAAAAAAGAAAATTTTGTTGCTCTTGTTTTGAGATTTCAATTTCTTTTTAATTATACAGAATATTGTATATATTTAAATAAAGTAACATTTCTCTAATGTAGATTAATCAAGCCATGTCTCTAAGAAGCCAGACAGAACATTATAGAAGACATCAGTCTGAGTTACTTCCTGATGGTAGAGGGTTAACTATGGGTGCCCTCTACTGGCAGTTAAATGATATCTGGCAAGCGCCCACTTGGGCTTCCATTGGTAAGATAATTCACTAACAAATGTTTTTTTAATGTAGATAAACTCTATGTACATTTCGATTCCATTTACCTAAGTTTTTGGACACCATGCAAGATTTGTCGATTGTCTTTCTCATTCCATTCTTTCAATGGCAGGCCCGTCCATTTCTTTATGTTATCTTCCCATTGCTTTCTATGACGTTTCTTCTTTTTCCTGGTACTGTTCCCTGAAGGAAGATCAATGTGAGGCCCCACATTTTGATTCATATTCTTAATATCATACTTATTTGTGTACTTTTGTGTATGACTGAACATATACATTTTCTGTATTTTGAAATTATTTCTTGCTTTGTTTGGAGATCAAAGAAATAGCAAATACATTTTTAAAAATTCCAGTAAGATCAATGCCAACTAACCTTCAGACTTTTATGTAAAACAAAACATACTGAAAAAAAGATTAAAAGAAAAAAAAAATTTTATAAAACAATTCTAATAAACAGTGAATATTTATCATACATATACAATACAACTACTTATTACAAATGCAGCCAGACACAAAAACTCTTTTCATTGACAATTAAATGTACATGAAAAATAGTCTATTAAAACTATTTATTCTTTAATCTAAAGTGCTATAACATTTTTGAAGGGGTTTAATTAAAACATTATTATATATTCATGCACTAATTAATTATCAATCAGTGGAAGTGACACAATGAAGCTTTGTTACAGGGAATTCAAATAAGCATTTTATTGTGGTGCTGGTATTGACAAAAACATTTTTTTTTTCAGATTACTCAGGATCATGGAAGATGTTACACTATTTTGCCAAATCATTCTTCATGAAGAATCTTATATCACCTTATTATGTGGATGACAAAATATTAGATGTATATATTGTGATAGATGAAATAGCCATTCAAGAAGTCAAGAATGGTGTAAATGGTAAGATTTCTACAGTTAATATTTTGTTCATGGCTTGTTTTTGTATTGGAAATTTTTTTTTTTTTTTTTGTCTTAGGTATGTGTGTGTTTGTAAGGTTACAAGAGGATATTTTCATAACAATAAATATTATTTTTTTTAATTGTTAAAATGTGTAGTGAATTTGTTTCAATTTTGTACAGTTTTGGAATTATTTAGTTCCTTTTAACTTTTCTTTTAATTGCAGGATCTTTATCCTTTGCGCCTTTAACACATCCAAAAGATTTCAGATCTAATATGACATCAGATATTCTCAGCTTAATAAAGAAATCTTCATTAGCAGTGCAAGGCTCTCTGAAGATAGACATGCATGTGTACACTAGCTTCGAGCCCATCCATTCATGGACTGTATCTTACAATGTAGGCATCTTGTTTAGCTCACTAAGATTCATTCATTGGAATGTCAGAGAGGCTGCTAAGACTAAGTAAAGCATTACACAATAGCATCCATTTCTTTAGGTTCTAAATATATATATATTTAGACAGACTTGACCCGCTGCCTGCTGGCATAAGTCTGGGTATTTCTGATTTACTGGAATGGATTTATATCAATGTCAAACATGGATAATGTTCCCTTCACATTACCACAATCATAAAAGTAGTGTGACAATGGGTTTACCCATTCACCAACTTTCATATCAAATATAATATACTATGAAAACGTGGGAGGGTCATTGAACATACACTATGGTTTCCACCATGATCTAAAGAATATTTATGCCAAGTTTTATCAAGATTGATCTATCGGTTTTGATTTTTATTCAGGATATACATACATACATACGCCTTACTTTGGGCTTTTTATATTTTATATATATATTTTTTTTTATCATTATGGTGATGGGTAAACAAGTCAACAAAAATGACATGGGCTGGTTTTTTACTAATTAAATTTTTGAGTACTACTGACATATGTCTTGAAAGTTAAATAAGTTTCAAGAAAAACAAACAACTAGAGAGAAACAAGAAGCTATTTAAACCAAGTTCTTTTATTATTTATGCAATTTTTTACAGTTCTAATTTATATGAAATTTGAAGAAAACTTACAAGTTTTGAGAAAAAATCAAAAAGGAATGCACAGAAAACATTTAATTAATGTTCATTAAAATACTTTGAAATCTTACTATTATAGTTTACTTTTTACTTGATTTAGATTCTTATTTCACACATTTTTTAAAATAATATATTTTTCTTTTTTTCATTCAGCTGACAACAACATCTGCTTCAGTTTTCCGTAAGTCTATTGATGACCTGTTGTCCGAGTCAGGTTGTCCAGCTAAAGAGAAATGTATACTATATTTATCATCGACTGACTCTAGTGGTGTCCCTGTCTCATCAACATGGTTTGCTTTGACATATCCAAAATACTCAACCCTGCCTCCTGCCGAAGTACAGGTAAGATTTATATGACATTCAAGCAAAAACAAATTGCTGCATGACCAGCTAATTAAATTTTATTGTAAATAAATGAACTTTAAACCTTTTTATAAAAAAAACATTGGTAGAGGACAGCATTAAATGCAATGTTTTTTTTGTTTTTTTTTACATATACATAACATTATTTTGTTTTTGCTTTTATTCTCACATATAACTTTTTCTTTTTATCATAGATTGATATCATGTTATTTATTTTTAATTTGTAACACTTATGTATTGTTGAAAAATAGTAATTTTTTGTATCAAATAGACAGCCGTTCTTAACATTTCTCTGGTAAATTGGAAATGAGTTCTAACACCTTGCTAGTGAAGCATACAGCAGTTTAAACAACTTCCTGTTTAGTTGGATAGGAAAATGTTTCATTTATTTAATAACATAACACTTGTGCAATTTGTACAAGTTTTTGTAAACTTGAAACACTATTACCATTATTACCAAATGATATACTGAATAAAAATGTTTCAGATTCAGTCAGTTGTAAAAGTGGATGCCAATACATTTCAAATAGAGTTGTACAGTAATGCTGTTGCCCTCTATGTCTGGCTATCCTTGGATGAGATTAAAGGTCATTTCTCTGACAATGGTTTCCCCATGCTCACCAGTGCAATAGTGGTCATGTTTTATTCCACTGCTGATGTAACTGCTAACAGGTTGGCGTCAGAATTGAAGGTGAAAAGTCTAGTGGATGTCCAGACTTTATCCGAACATTATAATGGTTACAATACTTATGGCTGTCACAAGTTGTTTCTTTTTTTTTCTTTTTTGTTTCAAAACATTTTGGAGACACTGATTTTTTTTTTAAAAGTAGTCTTTCATGTACAAACATGTTACAAGTTAATTTATATATTTTTATATTTTATGCTTATTTGCATAAGTTTCATCATTTGCAGGATACTATTTTTATTTTTAAAGAAAAAGCCTTTTAATAGACATATGAACATTATTCGAGTTCCGCCAACAAATCACAACTTACATGTTTTAGCACAGGTTTAGACTGAATTCTTTGAGCCTATCTTTAGCTAAAAGTTAAAGAAAATGTTAGCTACTGGTATCTTAGTGAAGTTTACCTCCTTTGTCACAGGGTAATGACTCAGATTGAGAATCTCTAAAAGTTTAAGATTAAGAGGTATTCATACATACATTCAAAGTTCCTTTCCTTATTTAAAATGAGGTCTTAACTGACAAATGGTTGAGAACCTTGTAGTTTCAAGGACTAGACTTTACTTTTAAAGACTGAAAATATTCAGTAATATTTCCAGTAAAACAAGCATCTTTTTTTTTTTTATTTGATTTAAAAATTGAATTCAATTCCTGAGTGTCAAAATTTAATCTTGTAAATATTTTGGTTTAAATTTATAGGTAACAGGTTAAATTTGGATCTTATATTTACTATTTTACCCCCTTTCAGTATATTATTGTATACCATTTAATATATTACTGTTTATTAAAATAATTGTTTCATGCTTAATGTGTTTAAAACAACAGAATAATAACAAGTAATGGACTTTCTTCTATAAGCAGAATAGAATTTTGTGTGTGATAAAGGTTTGAAGCAATTTGAACATCTGTTCCACAAAGTTGTTTTTTTTTTGTTTTTTTTTTTTTTGGGGGGGGGGGGGGGTTATAATAATTTTTAAAAGCCTAAGTTTTTAATATATTTTGGTTTTATTGTCACTATTGTATTTGAAGAGATCTGTATTGTCTCCACAATCATATGAAATACACAGATTTGGAGGTCCCTATAAATATATTCTACACACTACTAGATTATATGTTTTTTTTTGAGTTAAATGTTTTGGCTTTCAAACTAATGCCAAATTTAAATTACTTGCACAATAACTTAACTGACATAAAGTACGGTAGTTGAAATAATGCACTGTGGAAATACAGGTGATCAAATGTAATCCAACAATGAATAAGCACACTCCACATGAAACAATGATTAATGAACATGAACAAAGACTAATGAGAGTCTAGATATATAGCTTCACATTTCTTACATAGTAGCATAGATCAATTTTTCTGGATTCTTTCTGTACCTGATAGTAAGTTCTATCACCTTCCCTTTAATTCTATCCTGACCCTGCCTCATTGTTTATGCAAATCAAAAGGTTATCTAGAAAGTCAGCTGTTATTGTGCTCTGTCAAACATTACATTGTACATACACATGTGAAAGTCATTATATAAATATCTTTGTCCACGTATAATACAAAAACAAAAATTTATAAATGTCCAGTCTGATAAAAGTATAAAAATTTTCTAATATCATAATAAAAATAATGGTAATGACTTTTGATTCTGATGATTAAGGATGAATGCAGTGTTTCACATGAGTGCAAAGCCAATGCATATGCATGCTCAAAAATTTAAGGATGTTCAGTTTGATAAAAATGTAATGATTTTCTAATATTTTACAGATGCAATTTTATAAGTATGTAAGAATTATTAGTCATTTGTATAAGTATAGCCCTACTAGCCCAAGTTTTGTTTAGCAGACTTTATTTTGTCAATATTCTAAATTGTTCTATAAACAACTTTTTCTGTGTCCTAGAAAAAAGGTGTCTGAATTTCTAACTGAAAATTTTCTTGTAAACTCTTTGATGATAATTTAATGTATTCTATGCTCATGCTATTCTTTGATCATTGCTTTTCTGTAAATAAAAAAAAAATGGTCTAATTGTTAGTAATCTAATTCTACATGCATTCCAATTTCTTTTATCTGGGAGATCTAAAAATATTCTACAATACAATTGGGTAAAAAGCTACTAGACAATAAGTGAAACAATTTTTCTCTATATTCACAACACATTGACTGGTCGTTTGGTGAGATTTCCTTCTCAATAGATCTCATGATTTTTCTCCCATTATGACATTTTTTAAAATGAAAATTAAAATCTTTAAGTAGTGTTGGATTCTTTCTTTTAGAACTGGTTGTTGATTTTTTCCTTCTCATGGATCTTTTTGTTTTCAAGAACAAAGTTGTTTTTTTCTCATAAGAATTAAAATCATAAAGTAAGGTTGGTTTCTTTTCTTTACAAATTTAAACTCATTCTGTTCAGATTTCAAGATTGTCAAAAGACTTGTGAAATTTTTGGTATTAGCAATTTTATTTTTAAAAAAAAATTATATTTCATTTTATATTTTTAATCTATTTGATTTTAACAAAATTTCAACACTTTTTAAATATAATTTCATAAAGATTTTTTTTCTTAAGGGCACTTTTTTTGTTGTCAAAACAACAGTTATCTCTTGAAAATCTACATTAATGCACTTTCAATTCCAATTATTAACATTTATCATCTGATCTTTTCAAATATTGAAAATGGGTACAATTTTGTCAACTAATTTGTATTTTATTTTTAGTTTCATTTAACAAAAGAACAAATATATTATTACTTGTCAAGTTTTTGATGAGTGATTTTTATTTTTTGAAAGAGATAATACATTTTTTTTAAAAAGCTATTTGTTGTTGACTTGATTTTTCTAACTAGCAAACTGTGGTCTTCATGTACATTCCCATTATGGACATTTTTCCTTATCTTTAATCAGCCACCACCTCTGACCATAGTGCAAGTGAACTTGAATACTTCAAAGATGCTTATTCAAATCTGAACTTAAAACTTACTGGATTTAAAGATGCATATTTATAAGTTGGTAGTCACTTATTTATCAAGTTGATAAAGTGATTGAAAAGTATGTTATGGATACATTTATCACCCCATTCACAACCATTCTATTGTCAACTCTGACCTGTTTAGATTACTCTTGAGTGAAGTTGAAGTAGGCAACAAAAAAAAAACAACTGCTATCACTAATACTGATAAGGGGGCTGCTTGAAAATTAGACAGATGAAAGTGTTAATGGTGGTCAAGATGGATTCTATGAGTCGTATTGGTTTTGTTCTTCATTTGTGTTTGACAGCCAATTTATTGAGTCATATCCATGGATACACAAAGTTTGACCTTGCAGATGAGCGCTGGGTACTGACTTCTCAAGGTCCAGGTCAATACTATTTTTAAAAATCTAAGATGTTATGAGAAACACTTAAAAGAAGCATTCATCTTGTTTAATGCCATACATTTGTACACATTTATTATAGATGTAGCCAATCAACTGTCCGATAATATACTCACATTATTTTATCTATCTTTAAGGAACCCACAACCTGAACCCAGTATTTTTTCCAGATCTCTCAAAGATTTTTTTTTTCAAATCGAAAGATTTAAAACATTTTTTGGTTATGGACCCATTTTTAAAAAATCAACAAAAAGAATGATAAAAAAAATCTGCAGAATATGATCTACTGCTCTCCCCTTAACAAAACAAGAATTTAAAATTTAGTTTACAGCAGTGTTTCTCAAACTTTTTCCCTAATGGAACACTTAGCACATCCTGAGTATTTATCGGAACACTTTGCTTATTTTTTTAGAGAAATTAATTCATGTGGTGGCCTACTGTTTAATTATTCCAGTAGTTTGTGGAGCACCTATTCAGCCCTCATGGAACACTAGGGTTCAGATGAACAAAGTTTGGGACACACTGGTTTACAGAATAAAATAGCAAAGAGTTTGTTTGAATAAAAGAAAATGTAAACAATTTTTCCTTGTAAACTTGATAAAAAAGTGGAGTGTAAATTTATATTTGTTTATATCAAGAATAATGCTAAAATAGATTAGTAAGCACAAAATTATTTATGAAATAAATGAGAGAGAATGGGAATAGAATAGAGAGTGATTGAATTTGAATACTAAGTATAACTGGTGGGTTAAAAATTATTCTATTTGATTTTTATAAATGACTGGTCCCCTTCCATTCTAGTCCTTTCTCCATATTTTTTAAAAACCTTAACTTGAAAATCTTTGAGTCAAGAGTAATGTATGCTCACTCACTGGACTCTTGGCATATATGTTATGGTGCAGTCAGAAGCCACCCTGCAGAAGCATGTTAAGAGATGGGTCACTTGACTCCTTGCTGTCCAACAAGCTTACAAGGTCATCTGTTGTTATCGAGAAGTACATAGAAGTCTATATCATAAAAGCGCTGGTTGTGAGTGGGTATGTGTTTCATGTGTGAATGTATTTACATCTATATTGTTATTGTTAAAGTAGTTATGCTGAATTTCCATTTGATTGGACTAATAAAAGTTATCTTATTTTGCGGGTAGGTGTTTTTTTTCTTCTTTTATAATTTACGTACATGTATCTGAACAATTATTTTATAAACACTGTATAGATGCAGTTCTTTTTTTAATTTTATCTTAAAAGAATAAAGTAAACATTTTAGAAAATTCTTGCAATTAGCTTAGCTTAATCACTTCATTAATAATACCATTTGTATTTTCTCTAAAGGGTTAGTTATTACCACAACAGCGAAAGTACCAGGATCAGTGCACACTGCCTTATATAATGTAAAAGCTATACCTGATCCACTGTATAGAGATAACGATGTCAAATTGGCCTGGGTAGGACGCACAAACTGGAATTACAGTAAATTATTTCCAGGTACATTTCTTTAGTACACCATGTTTGTTATTGTACAATTAAACTGGGTTAGGAATTTAAAAATAATGGTAAAAAAAAATAAATTTTTAATTAGTAGTAGTCAGAACTTTTGAAGACTACAGTCGTACTATTTGTTTTGATTGAGTATTTCTGACTCAGATGCTATGTTTTTTTGTTTATCTATGTGTCATATGGAAAAAAAAAATTTTCAATCTAAAAGAAAAACTGAATGAGTTTGTTTTTTACTCTACTATTTATCAAATGTAATATTGATAACATCAAGTTAACGATTTGTGGCATAATATAACAGAAAATAATTAGTGGTATTCATTCAGAATTTCAAATGAAAGTCTATTATAATGTGTCAACTTATCTGGGAGTCACTGAAGTGAGGGGTCTCAGGCTTGAATCTTGGTCAAGAGTTTGGGATTTTTAATTTCTGGACTTTTAGGGCACTGCTGACTTTCCACCCAACTCTAATGGATACCTGACATTTTTTGGGGAAAGTAAAATGGTGGGTTGTTGTGCTGGCCACATGACACCCTAGTTAACTGTCAGCCATAAAAACTGATGACCTTTATCATCCATATAGATTGCAAGGTCTGATACTTACTTACTCAACCTGTCTACTAGGCTTTTACAATGGGATACTTACTTACTAAACTTGTCTACTAGGCTTTCACAATGGGATACTTACTTACTAAACCTGTCTACTAGGCTTTAACAATGGGATACTTACTTACTAAACCTGTCTACTAGGCTTTAACAATGGGATACTTACTAAACCTGTCTACTAGGCTTTAACAATGGGATACTTACTTACTAAACCTGTCTCCTTGGCTTTAACAATGGGATACTTACTTACTAAACCTGTCTACTAGGATTTAACAATGGGATAAAATGTAACATTGGGAAGGTATTTTATGTATCAATAGTTCATGTCAATGTGCAATAAGAGCTCTCTAGATATGAAGACAACTTAAGTCTGATTGTATTTTACTTTATACTATAGTCAACAGCACTATAACCAATGTTAAGAGAATTCAACTTGTGTGTGAAGGCCTTGACACAATCGCTACAATTACACTGAATGATACTGTAGTAGGTCACTCTGATAATATGTTTGTCAGGAAAGTCATTGATGTCACAGACCAGGTCAAGGTAATTGGCAGCACAATTCATTTTTTGGGACAGTTGAAATATTTTTATTCTTTTAATAATAAAGCATACTTGTGATCTGTTTCTGTCATTATGGCTGAGTAGAAAATAATGAGATGAGGTTGACTTTATGATGCAATTAGTCATTAGACATTTGATGACACTACTGAGACCAACCAGATTTTGTGGAAACCTCACATCAATAATGGAAAGTGACTTGTTTGAAGTGACTTGTTATTGTGCCCTTGTCATCTAAAACTTTCTTTTACTTTATTTTCCACAATAGATAAGTAAAATTCCCAACTTTTTACTATATTTTTGTGTTACCCAAAATGTAAAAATAAAGATTATCTTCAACATGGGTCTAAACATCTCTGAGATATATTATGCTATTAGAACTAAACAGACATAGTATAGAAAACATTGATTTAACTTTGTCTATGTTTCCTTATTAGATAATCACATTAAAGAAATCTCTGAAAAGATAATAGTGAAAAGAAATTTCCTTTCTATATTGGTCCAATGCTGTAGTCAAGGAATCATAAATAGAGATTATTGGACTAACAATAGTTAACGACAGATAATATTTAGACTGGCTGTGTCCAAGAGCATGTATTTTATTGAGACTTAACACATTTCTAAACTAGCTGTATCCTTAGGCTGGAAATATGTGTATTTTTTTTATTCTGTGTCATATCAACAGGCTGGTAATACTAATTTAGTAATTAGTTTCAAGTCACCAGTACAAGAGGCAGCAGAACGGGCCAACAGATCAGAGTATGTCATTCCTCCAGAATGTCCTTCATCTGTCCAGAATGGAGAGTGTCATGTGAATCAAATCAGAAAGGAACAATGCTCATTCAGTTGGGACTGGGGGCCATCTTTCCCAACTCTGGGAGTTTGGTAAGTTGTCAAAAGTAAATGTATAAAACTGAGGCTCATTTTTCCTAAATAAAGTAGTGAAATAAAAAATCAATAATGAATTTTTTAAACTAGGGGCTCTGTAATCACAGAAATAATTGTTCCTTTGAACAACTTCATATCTGTACTTGACCTGAACTCTAGAAATTAAAAGTAATTTGTTATCATTGAGTGAGATTCACAAACTGGTACCATAAACTACATTTTAAGTTCAAAAAAATCTTCAAAGGAAAATTTACTTTCCAATTAATGGAAGTTTGTCTTCATATTTTTTGTTCCAATAGGAAACCCATTTATGCTGAGCTATTTGATTCAGCCATTATTCGAGATGTTACTGCTGTTGTTAACAAAGGTATATATTGATTTACAATAATAATTTGTTTTAATTCAAAATTGTTTCATCAAAACCTTTTTGATACACTAAAGAAAAACACAACAACATTAATAACATTGGAAGGTTCTAGAACTAGCTCCTATTTATTTTAAATTGTCTTGAAGCCAGAGCTATGTAGAAAAAAGTTGTCATGTATTATTCAAGTATTTAATGCCAGGGTCCCTGACATGAATTCTCATCCAGAGCATTTAAGATGAAATAATAAACAAGCAAAATATAAAAAATAAACTAAAAAAGCAAAGTTTATCTAAGGGGAAGAACTCCACATTTAAACTATATCTCTAAAAATGCAAAAGCTATTACCCTTATTTTATGTAAAACAAAATAATAATTTAATTATCAATAATTAATTGTCTAATCAATTAATATTTTGATTCATGTTTTGTTAGATACAGTAAATAATTGTTTAAAGTTTCAACTTGATCTGAGAATGGATGTTCAATTATCTAAGGAGACAAAAACCAGACATATTTAATCATATCTGTGAATACTGAAGGATTAATTTTCCTTGTTGGTATCAAACACAATAATAAATAACCAGTAATTAATGGACTTATTAATTGATTGACTTATCAGTATTTTTTTTTCTATTGATTCATGTATAATCTATACAAATAAATAATTGTAAAAAGTTTCAACTTTATCAGAGAATTCATGTGGTAGAAATAATGTGTTCAAACTTTTTATCAGACTGACAGAGTGAGTTAATATAAGCTTTGTTATAAGTGTCTGAAGTTAATAATGTAATGTTTAATATATAAGCAACAATGAATATGTATCATGATATATGCTACATATGTGTATGTAACAAAACAGAGTTATATATAACTTACATGGCAACATAGAGCTGAAATACACATCATGCTCAACCAACTTATCTAACTCAAATTCAATGAAACACTTGAAATGCTAATCAAGGCATTACATGCTTTTGCCAATCCACCCTAACAGCTTAAACACCCAGACTCAACAGCATTTCTCCAATCTCAAACTGATCCATCTAATCCAATCCACCCTAACACCTTAAACACCCAGACTCAACAACATTTCTCCAATCTCAAACTGATCCATCTAATCCAATCCACCCTAACAGCTTAAACACCCAGACTCAACAGCATTTCTCCAATCTCAAACTGATCCATCTAATCCAATCCACCCTAACACCCAGACTCAACAGCATTTCTCCAATCTCAAACTGATCCATCTAATCCAATCCACCCTAACACCTTAAACACCCAGACTCAACAGCATTTCTCCAATCACAGACTGATCCATCTAAATACTTGACATTGGCCTAGCACATGATAAACAACTTGAAGAAAGTCTACCCCAAACTGGACCCTAAAAGTAGACAAAGGGCAAGATGTCCTTATATAATCTACTGTATACAATGATGGCAAGAAGCAAATACAACTGTTATTGAAATTCTTCTTAGAAGCATCCTTAACTTACCCTTACTGAAAACAAGAGCTTTTATCCTTCGAAGCGGCTTTAAGATCAACAATGCTAGAAAGTCATATGAGGCTTATATTAATATCCTATAGCTATCAATCTGCTACTCATATGTGTTCATCAATTGCTCAAGAAATAAAGATTATTGGAAACAGTTGTTTTTCATAGCAACCTTGTACAAACAAAAATAATAACTTGGAAAGAGCATTCAGGGGGAAAAAAATTCAAATACTCTACTTTTCTGTAACATATTTGTTAAAATAGGTTGTTGTTGTTGTTTTTGTCATTACCACTTTAAGTTGTAGGTAAAAAGTAAAAAGTTTGTCAAAAATAATAAATTAACAAATCTATCAAATTCACCCAAAATTTGTAAGCTTTTTAAGTCTTCCATAAGATCAAGTTCAGAGGAACTTTTAGCATGAATATATTTAGATTTATATGTAGTATACCAGTCTGAATTTTAAAAAATTAAATTTGCACCTATTACCAATCAAATGGAAAAGAAAAATTATCAAATAAACTTGCTTAACCTCACCTATTTTTTGGATTGTTGCATTTTTATTTCCTTCAGTGTGTATTTTAAATTTGATTAAATTTCATGCAGTGAATTCTGAGTGGCAAGTTATTATTGAAGCTATATTTGATGTGGTTGGAGACAGCGAATATGAAGGGACAATTACTGCCACTTTGCCAGGAATATCTCTTACTTACAGCATGAATGTAACACCAAGTGCATCCAATAACTATGTGAAATTTATTGTCAAAGTCCCTGAGGTCAGTAAATTTTAATCATCCATATCATATTGAGTAATTGACAAATTTAAAGATTTTTTTGTGTTTGTTCTTCAAGATTTACTTTACCTTTTACCTTTCCCTTTCCCTTAGTCTTTTGGACTGTTGGGGCACCAAGCAAGACTTGTCGACCATCTTTCTCCATTCCTCCCTGTCTTTTGCCTTGTTTAGAACCTCTTTCAATGGCAGGCCCGTCCATTCTTTGATGTTGTCCTCCCATCGTTTTCTCTGTCTGCCTCTTCTTCTTTTTCCTGGTATTGTTCCCTGAAAGAAGGTCTTTGCGAGCCCCGAAGATCTTGTAATATGGCCATAGATTTTAAGCTTTACATTAGTTAGCAGGTCATCATGGGGTCCTATCGCTGCAGTAACCCTGTCTTTAATCTCTTGGTTTGTGATGCGGTCTTTGAATTCAAAGACATTCAAAGACTTACTTGAAAATGATAAATCTCACAGGATTAGTTGAGTGGGCACAATGCAGATAAGAAAAGCCATTAACAGTAGTTATTATTTCAACCTATAATATGTGTGCCCTCTAGAGCATATTAGAGATTCTCAAAAGAAATTTCAAAATGCTACTTAAGGAGAAATTTTTTTTTTGGATGTGGTGGAAGAAGAGAGGAACATACTTGAAAATGAAAGGCCTATTATAGTTGTACCTGGTACTCTGAAGAAAAAAAAAACTAAGAAAAACTGATCCATAACAAAAGTTAGTTAAAGGTGACTACATCCATATGATCTGAAACACTGCTTACCAAAACCCACAAACATTCAACTAATACACTAATACTAATGTTCAGGACTCAAGTATAACCAACCAAAACGCACAAACATTCAACTAATACACTAATACTAATGTTCTGGACTTTAGTATAGTATTGTGATGGTCTGTTCTTTTTGTTTAATGAAAGGCACTTGTCTCTCTTTGGTGGCCTAATGGATATGGAAGTCAAGCATTGTATGACCTAAAAGTCACCTTTGCAACTGACTCTGATGTCACAGAGAGAACCATTCGTGTTGGTTTTAGAACCGTTGAGCTTGTGCAGACTAAAGTTTCTAACAATACAGAGCAAGGTATTTGTTTTTTACTTTGTTTACACAATTTTATAAGGCATGATCTGGATGGTTGCCTGGTCATTTAGTTTGCATGCTGGATTGTCATTTGGACTTATCAATGGTCCTGGTTTCAAACTCTGTCCGCTCCCATAGCTTGTCAACCTGCGGGAGGTTTGGACTAGGGAGTAAATTATCTTCAACTGTGAAGGAACATCAGAAACATGTCAAACATTTTACAAAGAAACAAACATAATCTACATGATCTCTAACAATGCAGAGCAAGGTATTTTGTTCTTTGACTTTGATTACCCTATTTCATAGGACAGATCTACTACCATTAGCAAATATTTACAGTTTGTGTAGATAACAATGTTAATTATTGACTAGATTGTGTTTTAACGCCTTACACACTATATAGTTGGTGGGTTATTTTTAGAAAACTGTTCAAAAACTGTGTGGTTTGTTTTCTCTTACTAAGAAAACATGCTTTAAACAGACTTAATGTCCACATTCCAGTGGTGTCTAAAAGCCTAAAGCATCTTGGAGATCAGAATCAGTCCATAACACATCATTCTGTGAGAATCATGGGAAATAAGTCTGCATACAGAAAAGCTAGAAGATTGAAGAACTGTACTCCAGCCTAAGTGCATAATAGCTGTCTCCTGTCAGGAGTTTTAATATTTCTACAGAGCAATAGTGACATTTGGATCACAATGTTGTTAGCATATGACATTTGGAACATGACATTAAATAATAAATGGACTTTTGATTGTTGTTGTTTTTTTGTTACTTAAATTTTTTTCACTTAGATGGAGATTTTAAAAAAAATGTAATTCCTTAAAGCAATAAAAACATTTAAAATGAGATTTTTATTTTGAATACATCAACAAGTACAAACTTCATTTACATAGAGTGTTCTCTCAACTCTTGAAACATATTTTAAATGATGAAATTGTTTCCTTTCAGGGCTGACTTTCTATTTCAAGATCAATGGTGTACCCATTTTTCTAAAGGGCAGTAACTGGATACCGGCAGACAGCTTCCAAGACAAAATTACCAAAGATCAACTGCGCTATCTGTTAGAATCTGCTGCTAATGTCAGCACCAATGCTATGAGAGTTTGGGGTGGGGGGGTAAGTGCCATTAACTAAACTTTAAAAAAAAAATTATATTAAGTGATTAAATTGGCTTAGATGCTGAACAGAAAGTCCTGAGCTTGTATAGGCTTGAATTGTATATTCTATATAGCTGTGTCCACCCTAGCTCTTATTGGAATCTGGCATCTTCTGGGGGTGATGAAATATTTGTTTTGCTTTTCTGAATACATAACATCCTAATAAATGAGGGGTATCCTAAAAATTCTAAATAATCCATAATCCTTATTTTCACTGAGATTTCGCAAGCCAAATGCTTTACCACTCAGACACCACTCCCCTGGCACTTCAAGACTTTAGCATATGTGCAACATTTAAGCCTATATTTGTGCTATCTTTAAGACCTAATCAAGGCTTAAGCATATTTGCAACATTTAAGCCTATATTTGTGCAACCTTTAAGACCTAATCAAGTCTTAAGCATATTTGCAACATTTAAGCCTATATTTGTTCTAACTTTAAGACCTAATCAAGACTTAAGCATATTTGCAATATTTAAACCTATATTTGTGCTACCTTTAAGACCTAATCCTGTATCTCTACACAGGTGTATGAATCTGATGACTTCTACGAACTGTGTGATGAGCTGGGTATCATGATATGGCAGGACTTCATGTTCAGCGTGGCCTTGTACCCAACATATGGAGAATTTCTAGACTCTGTTTCAACAGAGATCAAACAACAAGTAAGATATTTGGATGACTTCAGCATTGATAGTCTGCACATACACAAAGGGTTAAAGGTCATGGGAGGGCTAAATTGTAATTTTGTTACTTTCCATTTACTTCTTCACAATGTATTTTATTTGCCATAGCAATATGAGTTTGTATGACATTAGTATATTTGTTTTTTAAGTAGAAACCAAAGTTTTAGATTCTATGAGGCATTCTTTCGTTTCTTAAAACCATGGCAGAGCTGTAATAGACTTACAATTTTTTAAATTAAATAACTCTAGGTCTGGAGACTGAAGCCACATCCCTCCATCATTGTCTGGGCAGGAAATAATGAGAATGAAGCTGGGCTTAGACAGAATTGGTTTGGCACTAACAAAGATTACATGTTATACTACATTGATTATCTAGTCTTGTATGCCAAGACTATCAAGCTTATAAGTGAGTACACTCGTTATCTGCAAAATAAAATCTGTTACATTTGTATGTCATGTTCCATTTTTTTCAAAAGACATCAGTTCTATTCAAACACTTTTATAGTATAAAATAGTATATAGTATAGAAGTTTGAGACTCTTAGATAGTGCTCATAAATCTTATTGTTAGTTGATTTCTGTGTATTGCATTCTTCCTCTACAATCAGTTGATGCTGAAGATCCAACCAGAAACTATTTAACATCAAGTCCATCTAATGGCCAAGAGACTGTTAAAGAAGGTTATGTAGCACAGGATCCAGGAAGTGAATTTTATGGAGATGGTAAGGATACAATGCTATAATATATATATATATACATTGATTTATTTGACTTCATAATAATTCTTTTTCAATGTAATTTTCATTGTATCTTTGTCTATTTTTCTTTTGAACACAAGATTATTGCACACTTTCCATGTATTGTTTTTAGTTTGGATTACTTTGGGTAGTAGTTTAACATTAATTCAATAAGTCAAATCAGGATAACAAGGACATAGTGTTTAATTGGTAAAGGACTGACAACCAACAGAGCATTCTGAGTTTGAATCTTGATGGAGGCTTCATGTTCTGGATGTTATGATAATCCTTTACCCACCCAGCTGACCCAGAAAACACTTAGAACATGCGAGAGCATCATGAGACCCTCAATAATGATTAGCAACAGAAATATGCATTACATCAGTTGCTTCGTGGAACTTGTCTTGAAGGCAGTCAAACTTATTCATTGATTAATGCTCATTTTCTATTTCAAATGGCAAGCTAAGTGCTGAAACAATGAATGATGCATACATATTACATATAAAGGCTGCACTTACGACCAAATTTTTAATTTGAGAATATAATGAATTAAATATGGAATAAGGAACAGTACTGACCAGGGCACAAACCAGTGACCAGCTGATACAACTCTGCCTAGCAGCAATGCATTGCTAAGGGAACTAGCCTCTAGACCATACAGATGTCCAAAAAACATATTTCTAATCTGTAGCATCACAACATGCTATTGCCACTCCAGTAGTCAACTGGTCACATGCCTCAATCAGCCCATCAGCAACATTTTCTATTACTTTTTGCTTATCAAAGGCGCAGGGTGTTTGATATAAGCATATTCACTTAGATTTATTTATGTATTCTTCTTATCACAGTGCACTTCTATGATTACTCTGTGGATCAGTGGAAAGTAAAAGGTTTCAAAATTCCTCGCATGGCATCAGAATATGGAGTTCAGGCCTGGTGTAACAATGAAACTCTAGCTGATGTGTTTACTGGTAATGACTATGCTATGGACTCTGACATGGTCAACCATAGACAACATCATGGGGGAGGTTTGTTTCATTTTTTTTAGTCTAGTTAAGATTTAACATTAAAAATTAAGATGCTATTAGCTTGAAAGTCACCATTTTAAGACAAATCATCAAGCATGCATTTGGTGGTCACTTGTTTAAGGTAATTAAAACATCAGCTTTATGGATTATATAGAATGGTCATTGGTTTAAGGTAATTAAACCATCAGCTTTAAGCATGCTATACAGCACTGGTTTACGATAATTAAACCATCAGTTTTACTCTACATTTATTTTAAAAGAAGGGAAAAAAATTAGCTGCTTGTAGCAGAAGAGTTAGAAAACTAGAAGCACACACTTTTAAATAAAAACATTTTATTTTGTGTTGTAAATATCCTGTGTTCAATTCTTATTTACCAAAGGAAAATATATAACAGTCAAAATAATTATTTATAGCTAGACCTTTAGAGCTGCCCCAATAAAACACATGTATTTTAGAATCTTGTTTAGTTTGGCTAATAGCACACCTGCATTAAGTAGGTCAAATAGCCCTTAGAAAAGTGAGATTTAAAATTTGTTAAGACAGTTAAGAGCAAAAGAAGGTCATATTTGTGAAGATATATTTTGAGCTTCATAACACATTTTATCATTCATTTTATCATACTTTTATCATACAAAATTTTCAATGCTTTTTTTTATGAACAAAAATATGTTTGAAGGTAACAAAGAAATGGCTGCTGAGGTCAGTTTACATATCAATTTACCTGTCTCACCGGATGAAAAACAAAAATTTATTGATTTTATTTATTTAACACAAGTAAGTTACTTGAATAAATATTTAAGCAAATGATTTTTAGTGCAATAGATAATCTTTAAATATTTAAAATCATGTACAAGACAATTTTGCCCTTAATAATCCATAAACATGTTCATTTTAAGATCAATCAAGCAATGTGTATAAGAAGCCAGACAGAACATTATAGAAGACATCAGTCTGAGTTACTTCTTGATGGTAGAGGGTTAACTATGGGTGCCCTCTACTGGCAGTTAAATGATATCTGGCAAGCGCCAACTTGGGCTTCCATTGGTAAAGTTATAATTTTTATTATTGTACTTGTACTTCTATTATAATTTTTTAATTCATTTTTAGTATCTTTACATGGCTCTTGAAGTGCTAGAACTTTGACCACTGCAGATCAATAATATATAATCTACTCTTATTAGCATACAGTGATTCTAATAAATGAATCCATAAAAACTCCAGCTATCCAGAATAGAAGAAGGTAAATACATATAAAAACTAAGTGACTGCAAAAACACCAGTCCGTATTGTCAGGTTTAGGAATTATATGTTGTTAAATAGCTGTACACAATTAAGGTCCCGAGGTTCAGCCTGATAAGAATATCATTCACACACAGTCGTACATAGAGTAACGAACTAGTTTGATGGATTAAATAACAACAAAAAAATGAATTTAATTGTATGAAACTGATATATGTATATGTACAATGAGGATGATAAATAGGCAATATATATATATTAGATATATATATATATATATATAATATATATATAAAGATATTATTCAATAATTAATTTAAGCACCTTTGCTACTGCTATCAACTTGTCACCCTGGTTTCATAGTCCACCAGACTCTGACCGACTGGCATCACAAAACTGCCAACCTCGGTAATAGTAAAGTTAGACCTCAGATGATTGCCAATTTGACAATGACACTGAAAACTGTAGTAAATATTTCTGAGACGGCAAGCGACGTCCACACTAGCATAGACTCGAGCTCAGTATATACAACTCCAACACTGGCACCCTATAAATGAAATAAACACAAAACTCAACTTCTACTCTAAAACTAGAAATAGTGACAACCTCATACAACATGCAATAAGAGATATCACAAACGAATAACTCATCCTAAACAGGGGTCCAAAAATCCTACTGAATAATAAGTCTGAGAAACTAGTACAGACTATAGATATAATAACCTTTTACGGACCAACACACCGTCCGTTTCAACAGAAATTCAGAGGGTAAACTGCCTCATGACAAAGAAAGACAAATAGATGTCACCGGACTTTGTGACGTAGCAAAAACAATTCAAAACAAAAATACAAGGCACTCTCACCCCGTACAAGTAATACGAGTAGAGGAAAAAAAACAAACAAAGCAAAAGACACTATGTGACACTTATACATAAATAACGAAACAAACAATAAATTCAGTCTCATCATACATGCTTCTGTCATTAGTTCTCTTGTAGAAAAATTCTTTATTTAACACATCAAACATTCTATACTTAATGTTTTGTTAAAGAAAAGTTAATGTTTAGCATAACAGTGACAGCTTTAGCTAGAAGTAATTCATCTGACCATTAGCTTCAGATTGTCAACACAGTATTGTTGCCTTGTATCCTAGTACCCACTGTCCTTTCCTTGGTAATATTTGTAGAAGATACCAGAGGTGTAGCTGACCAGGATGATGCAGTGTGTGAACTCTGTTGAGAATCCAAACTTTATTTCAAAATAACTGAAATTTATAGAGAATTTGACATGAAATTACTTTATTTTTTTTATGTATTGCATTTTGATATTTTTTAATATTTATTTCTCTTCACAAAACAGATTACTCAGGATCATGGAAGATGTTACACTATTATGCAAAGTTGTTTTTTAGGAAGAGTCTTATCTCCCCTTATTACCTGGATGACAATACATTAGATGTATATATAGTGAATGATGAAATAGCTGTTAAAGAAGTCAGAGATCCTGTCAGTGGTAAGTTTTATATTTAGTTTTTTCTTTACTCTTCTTAATAACACTGTCATGCTAATATTATTTTTTAATCAACTTAGCCAAAAAATTCAAAATTTACTCTTTCCGTGCTGCATTACTCACAGCTAGTGTGTTAGTGGTTCGCTTTTTAGTTTATTTTACGGGACCCAAAATATTTTAATAATGCAATTTCTTAGTGCATTTTTTCATCTTTTATTAACTTTAAAGTGTCAAATAGTGTTAAAGTTTGTGATTTGTCAAAATTTATGGATTAAAAGTAGAATCCTAAGGTTAAATCTTTATATCGATTTCTTAATGAATTTTTATATATATTTTGTTTTTCTGTACTCAGTTTAAATTAATTAAAAGAATTATTTTTTTTATTACACTTTTGTAGCCAAATAATTTCCCTTTTAAATATAGTCAAATTTGTTAGATTTTATAATAAAATAAAAAAGTTACCTCAGTTTTAGTATCACTACCCCTCTTGGTAATTTTTGTTAGTCCCGAAAATCTTTTTTTCGATCAAAATAATTCACACTGAAAGAGTTAAGGGGAAAAAATGGGGTTAAAATGCTTTAGATTATTGCAACAATATAGTCTATAAGATTATCTGTTTAAATTGTATAATCTGAATGTTTTATTATATGAAAATTGTAAAAAGAAACTTAAGTTCATTCACTCATATAATCTATAGTTGACAGTTTCTCAGTTTATTTGTTTCTTAAAAAACATTTACCGTATTTTTTGCCGTATAAGACGCTCCGGCATATAAGACGCACCCAATTTTAAAGGAGGAAAATCTAGAAAAAAAAGATTCTGAACGTACCGTATTTTTCGCCGTATAAGACGCACCAACTTTTCCCCCCCAGTTTTGGAGAAGAAAAAGTGCGTCTTATACTGCGAAAAATACGGTATGTCTACATTAAAACACAAAACATATTAATCTATTATAATATATTTCTTTTTCTCAATCCCTAAGATCTGCAATCCTGCTTTTATATAAGTCTACGTTATTAGTAATTAAATATTACTAGATATAGATATATTTTTTAGTGTGCACATTAAAAAATCAGACACACACACACATACACTATTTGATTATGAAAAGTCTGCATTGGGCCCATATGGGTAAGACTTCACTATTCCAGTTAGGGATTTCCCCAATAGAACCCTACTTAATTTTTTTTAATCTTAATATTACTTACAAAAAGGATTCAAAGCAAAATTTAGCTTTAAGACAATTAATACTAAATTTTAAAACATCATAATGTTGTTTTTTATTTTATAATAAAGATTTCATCATGTTGGTTCTGGCATGATTGGGGAAATCCCACACCGGCACGAAAGCGGAAAGACGTTAACGGCCCAATAACTAAAATCCCATACCGATCCGTTAACGTTTTTATAGGGGCGAGTGTAAGTAGGGCAATCTACCCAATGAAACCTTATTACCCCACACCGCGCCAGAATGGTTTTGATAGGGCTTTGTTTATAGGGTTTCTATTGCATCTCTCTTTTTAAAAAATCTTATAATTGTTAAAATTTAAGAACAACTTTTGGATTCGAAAAACTGTCGTATAATATTACTGTATGTTTTCACTTATATTGTATTCCACTCATTTAGAGTGAATGTTGATGATTTGAATTATTCATCAGGCCAATTGTCACTGCGTCCAATGATTCAAATTAGTGATTACACAAATAGTGAGATTCCATCAAAAGACACTTCAAAATATCTTCAAGGTGCGATTAAGGCTTCTAGTGGTTACTTAAGAGTAGATATCTACCAATACAGCAGCCTCAGTGCATTGTTTTCATGGAATGTTTCATACAGTGTAAGAAATAACCACAAAATCTAATTAATAACTCTTCAAGAATTTAATAGCTCTATACCAAAAACATTTTGTATTACAAATTACTTTCTAAAAATTATTATATAAAATGAAATTAGCTTTCTTTAAAAACTGATAATGGAAGCAAATAATTATGCAAAGCAAAGCTCCTTCTTGATAATAAAGCTTTGTATTATAATTATTTTCTATTTGTGTATTTCAAATGTTCATTTCATTTCTTGATGCACTCTATAATATATGCATTTTAATTATGAAAAAAAATGTCTCTTGTTAATAAAAAGGTTTTTTTTATTATAATTAACACTTTTTTCTTTAATTAAGAAAACAGAACTGGGCAGCAATAATTTAAATCTAATTATTATTTTTAGATCATTTTATTTTATTCAAATATTTATAAAATTATTTTAATTTTTCTGGCTTTACTTACCTTTTCCAACCCATGATCCCATTAAAAATTGTATTCAACAAGGCTTGTTCAGGAAATATTTATCGTTCAGTTAAAATACTTAAAAATCTCTTTTTGATTTAGATTCATACTTTTAAAATAATATATTTTTCTTTTGTTTCATTCAGCTGACAACAACATCTGCTTCAGTTTTCCGTAAGTCTATTGATGACCTGCTGTCCGAGTCAGGTTGTCCAGCTAAAGAGAAATGTATACTGTATTTATCATCGACTGACTCTAGTGGTGTCTCTGTTTCATCAACATGGTTTGCTTTGACGTATCCAAAATATTCGACCCTACCTCCAGCTCATGTACAGGTAAGCAGCATAGCACTTAAGAAGTTGGTCTTCTAAGCAATTACTACATATCCAGTTTTACAACAAATTAATAAATGCTTCGATTTTTCTGTTTCCCAGCAGAAGGTATTGTGTAGGATATTAAGTTAGATAGATGATTTGATGTGTCAATTGCACTGTATATTGTTGAGTGAGTGATCCGAGTTCTATTGTTTTTTTACTTTACATTTGCTACATATTATAAATCATGTTAGAGTGCAGTTATACATTTGAAAAGAATTTTTTTATGTAGGCCGACTTAAAAAAATATAATGTCAACTTAAATTTTAAAATCTTTGCATACCTTCTCATTCTTAGCAGCCCCTATAAGGAGAAGTACCAATATTAGTTTTGTATAGCCTATCACATTTAAATCTAAAACAACTAGAGTTCTTTTTTCCCCCTTATTTTGTGCAACAACTAAATCTATTTGTTTTAAATTCTGATAGCAAACTGTTTTGTTTTTTTAAATTAATTTTGCAAGCTGTTTTTTTTTTATTAAAAAGAAAAACACTTTTAAAATATTACATGAATGTAAGTGTGTGTCAGGATTATATATTAAGATTAGACTGTTTTATAGCATGATATATTAGCTACCAACAGTTAACAGAAAATATCTAGTTGTTGTTTTAAACCACAGCTACCAACAGAAAACATCTAGTTGTTGTTTTTACAAAGCTTATATCGACTCACTCTTTCTGTATGGTCAAAAGTTTGTACACATTATTTCTCCACACCCGATCTCGGATTAAGCTGAAATTCGCACATTTATTTCTTTTACCTGACAACACAAGAATCAATTTAAAAAAAAACAATTAGTTAATTGACTATTAGTTATTCATTATTTTGTTTGGTATCTTGAACAAAGGAATGAAATCATACTTGACAGATGTGGTGAAGTTAGTTCGATTTGTCCCCTTAAGAAATCTTGAGCCCTGAGTGAACATTTTTATGCATTTAAAAAACGATAATGTAAACATTCACCAAGATACCCCCTTCTTCCTTCTCCCTTTCACTGCTGGTCCAAACAAGTGATAGGATCATAGCGCATTCAGAAAGCTAAAGAAAAACAATTGGTAAAAATATTTATATCGCACAGATTTTAATGTCTAGGTCAATCATACATATAACATATACATATAAGTGACTTGGCAGAATTTAGGTCATTGGTTAATATTCATGACTGAATGCATGACGCCAAGGATGTTATCATCTTCTTTTTTGAAGTAACGTCTGTATTATATAAGATATAATTACACTACTGATTCAAACTTCAAATAAGTTTGTTTTTTTTTAAGTATTTTTTTAACTACAGCACCAACAGAAAACATTTAGTTGTTTTTAAACTAAGAAGGCACTTTGTATGCATAGGTCTCAGCATATTTTTCTAAAATAAGAATCAATAGACATTAGTTCATGTTTTTTCTTTGTGTCATGTTGCTCTTTGGCCTACTTATTACACTCTATGTTGGTCCAAACCTGCATCACTGAGTTTGTCAGAAAAGACAATGATCTAAATACTTGGCTTAACCAAATATATGTCAGGCATACATTACAAAAGTCTAGTTTTGGAGTTTTCTTGACGAAACCTTTACCTATCCCATAGTTTGTTGGGGCACCACGAAAGGATCTGTCAACTGTCTTTCTCCATTCCTCTCTGTTCTTTGCCTTGATTAGAATTTCATTCAATGACAGTCCATTCTTTCATGCTGTCTTCCCATTGTTTCCTCTTCTTCTGGCCATAGAGTTTGAGTTAACGTTTTCTTGAATGCTCATCTTAAATATTTCAGCATCTTTGATTTCAGCAGCCATTTTTTTTTACTACAACTAATCCTTTTATTTTATAGGATATCTTGTAGAGAAAAGTCTTTTTTTTACATAGAGTGGTACATATAGAGATCCTCCTTTTGCTCAGCTATTTTAAAAGTTAATTTGAATGCTAGTGTGCAGAGATTTGTTGATGTTATAAATGACAGCCTTTTCAACCAAGCAGCCCAACTTGTGTATATGTTGTTGAATAATATTTTGTGCCATTCAATTTTGTTTTTTATTTACATGACTGTTTTACATTTTAGAAGCTACATCTCCTTGAGACAAATAACATTTATACTAATTAATTTTTTTTTTATCTGCCCATGTTGCCAGATAATTTGACTGGATTTTTCTGTTATGTTTGTCAATTGAATAAACAAATGAAATACCTTCAAACCATGTTTAAATACCATTGCTTTGTTCTATTCCTATTTAGATTTCTGGAGTTGTCAAACTGGATCAAAACACTTTTGAAATAAGTCTGTCTAGTAATGTGGTGGCTCTTTATGTCTGGTTATCCACTGACATTATGGGACGTTTCTCTGATAATGGATTCCCCATATTTGCTGCAAATACAAAAGTCTTGTTCTTCCCTGCATTTGATGTCACAGCAGCAGAATTAACTTCACAGCTTAGAGTAAGATCTTTGACAGATGTGAATAACAACAACTCGACAAATACTGTCATAGGCTAAAAGAATATTTAGTTTGTCTGACAATTGTTGTTTAGGATAAAATATAATAATTATATTTACATTGATGATAAAGTGAAATAAAAGTTTATTGAACATTTCATATCTTTGTTTTTTAAGCATACCAACTAATTTGTCATTAGTCAATTGTATTGTTAAGGAAGTCTAGGTTGAAAGGTATGTAGTGTCTGCAAAATGAGTTGAAAAGAAAGAACTACACAAAACGCTAATATATCAATTTCACTCATGACACAAAATGTGTGTTTTACAAAGCTTATATCAACTCACTACTCTGTATGTCTGGTAAAAGGTTTGTACACATTATTTCTCCCACACTCAATTTTGGATCAAGTTGAAATTTTTTTTTTCCTGACAAAATAAGAATGAAAAGAAGACCAATTAGTTAATTAACTATTGGTAATTAATTATTTTGCTAGGTATCTCAAACATGGTTAAGAAATTGTATTTGACTGATTTGGTGGTATAAGTTGAATTAGCCCCCTTTACACTTTTTAGGTTGTGCTTTAAAGTTTGAAGCTAACAATAGATAAGTATTATTATATTTTTTTTTATAAGCAATTCGCTGGCACAGTGGTTTGTGTATTGGCTTCAGGAGGCTCAGGAAGCTTTAACCCTCAAGTTTGACTTGAGGTTGTTCACTTTTTTTTTATAAATGCATTTAAAAAGCAATCCCGAAGATACCCCCTTCTTTCTTCCCCCACTTTCAACTGGTCCAAACAAGTGATAGGATCATATCATAGTTAGAAATTCAAATCATGAAATTGCACAAAATAAAAACATTTGGTTAAAAAAATTGTAATCGCGCAGATTTATTATTGTTAGCCTTAGATCTATCAAATATTTAAATCCATGACTCAAACGAATTGATACAACTACACTTAATATAAACTTTTTTAAAAAAGTATTTTTTGTTTTTCTTCTTATCCTAGTGCCTTTCAAAGTATCGTTTATGAAATGTTTTTTATGTTTTGGATTAGTGTTTCATGAAGTCTAACGACCAATCCCAACAAGTATTAGAATGTGAAAGTGAATAGTGTTAGACTTTTGTTTGTCACATCAGAGCTGGAACCAATGGAAGAATTGTGCTCAAAAACAACAACATTGATCTAAACAAAACAAACAAATATAGGCTAGGGTTTTTCTTGGACTAATCTATTGTAGAGGCCCCTATCTTAATGTGTCAATAATAGTTAGTGGTCTTTTAGCCCTAAGAACTTTATAGATCATAAGTTTCTACTCCTATTTGCAAGTTATAGGATAATATAAAACTTTGTTGCAAATATATATATAAATGCAAAAAGTTTACATTTTTAAAAAGTGATCACATTTTAAAATTGTAAAAAGAAAATTAATTAACCCAAATATTTTTTCTCGTCGCATTTCCCCAACCTTTACTCAATGAGATTTTACTATTGTATAAGTAGATGGATTGGTCACACCCTTAGAAAAGACAGAGCTAGACAGGCCTTAGAGTGGAACCCCCAGGGAACAAGACGCAGAGGAAGACCAAAAATAACATGGCGACGCAGTGTACTTGAAGAAGCAGAGAAGACCGGGAAGAGCTGGGAAACCATCAAAAAGCTAGCAAGAGACCGTGGAGAGTGGCGTGTTTTTGTCGAGGCCCTTTGTTCCATGAGGAACTCAAAGGAGTGATGATGATGATGATGATGCGATATTAAGTGTACTGTATATACTTGTTTCATGAAATTAAAAAACAACAACACGTAAACAAGTGAACAAAATGTTTACTGTACACACGTTGTTCAGTTTATCCCGGTCGATCAAACAAAACTGCAAAAAATTTACAGTGGCTGCCAAAACTGTCATCAAATTATTTTTTGCTTCTCTTGGCGATGTACAGGGTGGCGCTTATTGTGCACGGTGATAAAAGTCTTCTTAATGTGGCAGCTCTTGCATACTTTTTGGATGATGACAAAACAGGCTGAACTGAGCATTATTATTGCTCGAAAAACAAGATGTTAATGAAGATTCTAACCAATCAAGATAAGTGATGTTCATCTCCTATTCTGTAATAACTCCCAAAATCCAAAAATTTGGGTTTTGCTCGGTGTGTCTGTCCGACTGTGTCGATCGCAAATTCTCTGCAATCTCTATACCATGCTTGTCTGCCAGCAATCTTGCCTTAATCAAGATGCCACCACGGAATTGTTCCTCATCATAGTCAACTTCAGTGGCGTACTGAGTGTCAAAATCGGTCCAGGCGTTTCTATAAAATTCGGCCCACAAATTGTATATCATGTTGGGCATTCAAATTTAGGTCTACCTATCCTCAAAATCATTGTTAAGTTTGATAATGTATCGATAACTGTTCGCATGCTCTATATCTACATTAGACATATAGGCCCTTGTGTTGCCTTATAATCGCTAAGTGTGTACGATGAAGCCTACAAGTTGTCTACTAAAATAGTAACAAAGAAATAACACATTTACTCTCAAAATACCTGCCCCTGACAGGTAGCTTTACAATCGACTCATTTTCTGGTATCTTATTTGGTGTACATTCCTTCGATCCTCCAATGAAATTTTAGTTTATCTGTCCACTAATGAAAGATGCAATGCTTTCCCAAATTACTTTGCACTCAGAATTTTTGTTAACAATAACGGTAACTGTGGCATCTGGTGAAAGAAGCTTCTCGCACCTCAAACTAATCAAAAATTACTTGAGGTCAACAATTCACGAAATAGATTGAACAATTTGGTAATTCTTGTTATTGAGCGTGATCTATGTAGGAGACTACATTTTGACTTCGCTACACGCAAGGCTCGTAAAGTATAGTTAATTTGATCGTGATTTTGTACTAAATAATGAAAGAATAAAATGCAAAGACGAATTTATTTTCTAATACTAAACCTTAATTTCACTTATTATCCTTATCCCTACCCAGACTAGGCACCGCGCAATCCGTTTCGCATTGGGCCCCGCAATTGCTAGGACCGCCCTGACCACCTTGCAACCGCCCCCCCCCCCCAGGTGGGTGCGCGTAATGACTAGATAGATACGCGTAGGACGTAGATCTAATTATAATCTTCTCTTTTGAAGTAACTTCTGTAATGTATAAGATACGATAGTCTATTATCCAAAGCTAGATTGGTAGCCCTATTACCGTGTTTTCCCGAGACCAATCGTTATAGTTATAGTAGTGTTTTATATAGGTCAGTTAATTGACTAAAATTTTTTCTTGGTAAATTATGCGCAGCAATGGATGTTGGGTTATCTTGTCAACAGCCGTTGCTGGAGAGAATGATTACATGAGTGACGTTGTTAGTCTAGTTTGAAAGTAAGAATTAATTTATTTAACAAATGTATAGGGATGATCTAGACTCTAGTCTAAAGGCTATAGATCTAGATTTGGCTTCCAAACTTCATGTCAAGACTTGTCTGACTTGAATTTAAAATTAATTTGATGATTCAACGTCTCATGTTTGTTACTTACTTACTAACTTATTAGTAGACTTACACTTACACTTCCTCACTTAGTCTAAGTCTGACTTAGTGAAGTCAGTCTAATGTTACCGAGTCATCTGACTCTGAGTTAACTGAGACTGTCTCTAACTCTGAGTGAGTTCACTCAGTCTATCTTGAGTATAATCTACTAGTTAGTAGTTAATCTAAAATCGTTATTTTCTAGATCTCTTATCTAAATTTACAATAATTTGAATAATGACAATAATGTCAATAATGAATATTTTTTTATATTTACATAATACATGACTACTGACTAGAATAGATTCTAGATCAACATGATAAAAATGACATGATCTTGACATCTACTGTAGTCTGTACTACTGTAGTACTGGTCTAGATTTCTAGAATCTAGTTCTAGTCTAGACTACTCAGTCTAGACTAGAAATAGATGATCTGATGTGAGTAGACTTCAGTAGATCTATCTTAAGTAATCTTAACTATCTAGATCTATAAAATCTATTTAATAATATTTTTAATACTAGACTAGATCTATATTATTATTGTCTATATACTAGAACAGAAAGAGTTTACAAAAAGTATATAAAAATTAAACACCTAACCCAAAAAGTAAGCAGACAGCTGCAGAGTGAATACATAAACAATGTAATATCTAAAGATAACAACAAAAACCTATGGTCATACATTAAGTCTAAGAAAATGGAAACAACAGGCATAGCACCATTAAAAGATGAACATAACATAATACATAATGATAATGAAACTAAAGCAAACATCCTAAACAAATACTTTGCATCAGCATTCTCAGCCCCAGGAGACAAAGACATAATTCTTAATTTGAACCAAGTAGACAACATAGAAGATTTAGTAGTACAAGAAAATGGAATTCAAAAACTATTAGCCAACACCAAACCAAATAAAGCGTCTGGACCTGATGGTATTCCAGCTAGATTACTCAAAGAACTAAGCAATGAGCTAGCCCCAGTGTTCAAAATACTCTTTCAGGCATCGCTTAACCAGGGCAAAGTACCAAAGGACTGGAAAGAAGCTAATGTCAACCCCCTATTTAAAAAAGGAGAAAAATCTGATCCAGGAAACTACAGACCAGTATCACTTACCAGCATCACATGTAAAATCCTAGAACACATAATATGTAGCAACATCATAAACCACTTAGACAAACATAATGTCCTCACCCCATACCAACATGGCTTTAGGAAATATAGATCATGTGAAACACAACTAATAGGACTAATTGATGATTTTTCAAAAGGTTTAGATAATAGTGAACAAATAGATGCTATCTTACTAGATTTTTCCAAGGCTTTTGACAAAGTTCACCACCATAGTTTGCTTAAAAAATTAAAATATTTCGGCATTAATGGTCCACTGCATCAGTGGATTAAAGATTTTCTGATAGGGAGAGTACAAACTGTAATAATAAATGGCTCTAAATCAACACCAATAACAGTAAACTCAGGTGTACCTCAAGGAACAGTCTTGGGTCCACTACTATTTTTAATTTACATAAATGATTTACCAAATTGCATTAGTTCAGGAACAAAAGTCAGATTATTTGCAGACGATTGCATAATATATAGAACAATAAAAACAATACAAGACACAGATATTTTACAAAGAGAATTAGATGAATTACAGAAATGGGAATCAAATTGGAGCATGTCTTTCCACCCAGAAAAATGTCAGTTGTTAAGAGTAACAAAAAAAACTAAAACAAATTAATTCCACTTATCTTATTCATGGCAAACCAGTAACACAGACTAAAAACGCAAAATACCTAGGTGTTATAATAAATGAAAAACTGTCATGGAATCCACATATTGATGAAACTATAAAAAAAATCAAACAAAGCATTAGGGTTTATTAAAAGAAATTTCTATAAATCAAATAAGAACATAAAACTAAAATGTTATTTAACCTTGGTTAGGCCAATAATAGAATATGCATCCACTGTTTGGGACCCCTCAACTCAAGAAAACATTAAGAAACTGGAACAAACACAAAATAGAGCAGTGAGATTCATAACAAACGAATATTCACATTTGACTAGAGTAACACCATTAGTAAAATCACTAAATTTAGGAAGCCTTCAGGACAGAAGACTCAAAAGTAAAGTAGCAATTATACATAAAACACTGAACCATAATCTTCAAATACAAAAACAAAATCCAATAAAATACTCTGAAAGACACAAAAATAAAGGCACATTCCTCGTCCCATATGCTAGGACAAATTTGTACAAATACTCCTTCTTCCCTAGTGCTATTAGAGCATGGAATGGGTTGCCTGAGCTAGCCAGAAAAACCAGTGACTTGGCAGAATTTAAGTCATTGGTTAATATGCATGACTAAATGCATGACGCGTAGGATGTAATCAACTTCTTTTTTGAAGTAACGTCTGTATTATATAAGATAGATCTAGATCTATTAACTATTTTAGGTAATTAGTCATAGATACTATTATTACTATAACTATATTACTATAATATGTATATATAATAAATACTAGATTTAACTAGATCACCTTTTTTTAATGTGGGGGAAAAATTATTACTTATCTCATTTTTTAACGTTTATTATTAATTTATTAGTAGTCAAAGGTTAGGCAATCTATCACTGAGTACCGGCACCTATTTTAAAGTATTTTTTTTTTTACAAAAAAAAAAAGCACTGTATATATGTATATATATCTAGATAGAATATAAATAAAATATAATATTATCTGTCTATAATTACTATAAAAAGTCTATATTTAGATCTAGAAGCTAGAGATCTAATCTAGGCTAGTGGCTAGCCACTAGGCCTATTCGTAATATTGACTATTGACTATAGAATCTACACTCCAAAAACTCATACAGTATTGAGTATACTAGTAATGTAGTATACTGATCTATAATTCTAGTAGCTAGTAGTAGATTTAGATGTATATTGTAACATTCTCCTCTATCCAGGTTCTCTGCAAACTGCACCACACGACACAACCAATCTAAAGAACTTGATAACTCAGGGCTCCAACGTAACAGTAATAGTTTAATGTCAAATACATCACAGCCAAACTGTAGAATAGGCAACAACATTAACACCGACTATACAAAAACCTTGCCTCTGTTCCGAACTGACTTCACACACCATGCTGGTTCTGTATTCGCCTTGTACTGGTCACTTTGGGAGGTAACCTGGAGTGTCTTGACTCTTAACACACTCGCTTCTTATATAGCGTTCCTACAGGCCTTCTAGAATTGGATGGAATGTCGCTTGACCACTGGTTGATCACATTCGCTGTGACTTGCATGCGTAATATTTACAACACAGGTCTTTGCCGAACTGGCGTGTACTGTCACTCATCACGGTTGACTGCTCGTCTAGCGCTGGCGATTTGCGTAGTCTAATACACACACAGCACTACCCCCATCTGTGTCACCACCAGGTTTATAACAATATCATCTCCTCATCTAGACTCTCTCTTAAGTTTGTTAGGATCAGACAATAGATTTTATGACTGGAGAATCTATTATTTTCAGACTTGTAAATTTCTAGATCTATAGTATTCTATAGACTATAGGTCTACATTTACTATCTATAAATTCTGGGCCTGATAATAGAGAGTAAAAAGACATCATGCTATGCTGCATTTTATTATTATCTAGATCTTTGTATCTACTTTGTAAATTGTCATTATTATTTTATTATCTTTTTTTGACTTTGTAGAAAAAATATTCCGCATTTACTTTCATTGTTAAAAATATTGTATGTGTACCGCGTTGGAGCCTATAATTTCATTCAATGTATTAAAGCCTATAATAATGGCATAATTTTTGGCTGATTGGTTTCAATATGCCTATTACAGTGATGCCCAACCTAATTTGACCTGCGGGCTATTTTAAATTCCAGCTCTCCTTTTGTGGGTCACATGAACAAAAGTAAAAAAATATGAAAAGAAATTGACTTGAAACTATTTGTGGATCTAGAACTTACATTAATTGATGGAATATTGGAAGCTTATCTTTTTTTTAATGCGTTGGAATATGACTTCCTTTCTCTACTTAAATTGTGAACAACATTGTAGCTAGCTTTGCCATTGACTCATTTTCTTGTATCTTTTTGGTAAATATTCCCATGCATCTTCCAATCTCCAGGCGTTAATCTTTTATTAGAGTCTCAAACCAAGAATGCCACCATATTTGTTTTATAATGCTGTTAATATGTTTTTTTTTAAACAGCAACACTATCTCTAAAAAAAAATGTTGCTTAATATCACAATTTCCTCAAAAAAGTACAGATTTATTCACTTTTTCTGGTAGATACAACATTTAAGAGTCCCATTTCATAAACACATTAATGTTAAAGGGCATAGTACCAATCCATCAGAGAAAAAGTAAGGACCGTAACATAGGTAAAGATACATTTTTCAACCTTTCTTTTTGGAAGGGGGTATTTTTTACACTTTGTGCGAATATTTTTGAGGACTGGATGGAACCTATTACATTATTCTTGCTATTATGCACCACAGTTGTATGGTAATTTATGGTAATCAATGATTAATATTCATTATTATTAATTTTGCTGGAGAAGCCTAAATAAACAAGCTCAGGTATAATAATCTATATTATGTATCATCCATCTCATTTTAATCCAAAACATTTACAATACTGGTGGTAAACTTTTCCTTAAGATAAATTGTTTTTAGTCATGGACATAGATTAATTGTCCATTTTTTTTTAACGTAAACACTCACAACACAAAACTATAATAAAAATACAATAAAAACAAATCATGAAGCTAAACTTATGAGTGAAATTTTGATAAATAACTATAATATCCTAACCCTATAAAGTAAAAAGTTCAACATAAGCCTATGCTCTGTAGTTAGTCATTGTTGCTATGGTTCACTAATTGATTATGCATTAGCAGTAAGTTTATTTGTCTTTATTTCTATTTCTGAAACAGTTTTTTATTTATATGTTGTTTTCATCCTATAAAATCTCAATTATTAACTCAATACACATCTTTTAATGATTTTATTTCTAATAAAAAGGAAAAGGTAAGCGGGTAAAACAAACAAACCCCGAAGATGGCCTTATATAGTTCTTTCAGAAATAAAAGGTTACAGAAATGCAAACAAAAATGCATTTTGCTTGTACTTCTGCTACCTTATTACTGATAATTAATTTTAAAAAAGAAAAAAGATTTTTTTTTATATAGAGTAAATATAGAGCATAATTCTTTTATACTCATTTTAATAAGAGTAAACATTAGAGGTGCTTTATAGTGCTATGAAAATTATTTATTTTGTATGTATGAGTGTACATGCTATACTAGTTTAATTATTTATTGGAAATCTAATTCTCGTGAGGGATTTTATTATGGTTCATCTGTTATCACCACAACAGTGTTACACTTTATTAGCAAAAAAACTTTTTCCATCCAAAAAGTGAAATAGTTTATAATATATTTGATAAAGTAAAAAGAAATCTAATTCTCATTATCACTACAGCAGTCTTACTCTATATTATCAAAAAAAACCTTTTCCATCCAAAAAGTGAAATATTTTATAATATATTTGATATGATAAAACTTTTTCCATCCAAAAAGTGAAGTAGTTTATGATATATTTGATAAGATAAAACTATTAAATGAAAATATTAAGGAAGCTAGGAAGGAATGGTGTAGTTTTTACTTAAATGCATGCACTGAATATCAATATTCAAAAACTGTATCTATTAATAATGTTATTTTGCATATCTTATAAATGAAGCTAATTAATTTTCTTCTATTAAAAATTAGTTCTTAGCAGTAAAGGTTTTTGGTACATTTTTATTTAAAAGATGATGTAACAAATATTTAAATTATAAGTTGTTGTTGTAGCAGGCTTACATTTTAAAATGTACAAACTCATTTAAAAATAAAAGTATGTAGAGAACTATTGCTTAGAATGAAGATAGGTGTCGACAGTTTGACATTAGAATGCTAGGTTTCTGTCAGTTTTGAAGTATTGCTGACATGATCATGTGATACACATTAGGATTTCAAGAGCAGAGAACTCATGTTCACCTGACAATGACCCCTCAAGAGCAGACTAATCTTGTTACTTTCTTTTTATAAGTCGTCATTAATTGAACATTCTTGATTTGAATATTTATATTTTATATAAAACAATAGCAGTTAAATGTTTACATCCTGAAACATTTTACAAAGTGTTTACAGTATATATCATTTGTTTAGTTTAGTTAGACTGTTTAATCTTAGTCATCTTGTCATATGATGTTTTGTTTTATGATGGGGAAAAACTTTATATTCATGATTTACCATTCCATTTGCAACATGATAATTGCTTCACTACTTCTCTAACTTGTTTTTTTTTGTCTTGTAAGGTATGTACATTTTTAGAAAGGGCTTTCAATCTTCTTCTTTTTTTTTTGTTTCACATTTATTGATGAGTTTTTTTTAATTATTTTTCTTTTTTTTTTTCCACACAGGTATCCAAACACAAATTACTTGAGATTGAAAGTCACTAAATTAGAATTATAACTACATAATAGCTTGTAAGCATGGATTCCCTGCTCCGCAGTGAGAAAATGACCTTGTGTCAAATGTTTCTTCAGTCAGAAGCAGCATATACATGTGTCTCAGAGCTGGGAGAATTGGGTTTAGTCCAGTTTAGAGATGTAAGTTTGTATAATGATATTCTCTTTCTGGGGGTACATCGTCTTAATTAAAGAAATGTGAATCCTTTTTTTTATTTTTATCCAACTTGTTTCTGTCAATGAACTAAATATATTTAAAATTTTATTTAAAAAAAAAACAACTTTGTAGCTGAATCCAGATGTCAATGCTTTTCAAAGAAAATTTGTCAATGAAATTCGTCGATGTGAGGAAATGGAAAGAAAACTGAGTAAGTATTTTGTTGCTTATCAAATAAGTTTAAAATTTACAAAACTCATTTTTGAATTCAGTATAGTGATGTGTTGTTTTTTTTTACTATTTTTACAGGATTTCTTGAGAAAGAAATCAATAAAGATGGTATACCAATGTTGAACACTGGAGATAACCCTGATGCACCAGCAGCAAGGGAAATGATTGATCTTGAGGTATCAAGTAGACCTAATAATTTTTTTTTTAAGTTAATTATGTTTTGTGTTGTCACTATGATCTGTAAACATTCTCATATAAATATTTTAATTTATTGAATAAAACTGCTTTGGAATATTACAGACCACTTTTGAGAAGTTAGAGAATGAGATGAAGGAAGTCAACTCCAACTCTGAGGCCCTGAAACGTAACTTCCTGGAGTTAACAGAACTCAAGCACATTCTCAGAAAAACCCAAACCTTTTTTGATGAGGTTAGTTGGCATATACACAAAAAACAACTGCAAAAAAACTATTAAAAAAATAAAGTTATTTATTATAGAACAAATATTATTGTTCTTTTATAAGGACAGATTTTATACTAGATATTTAAACATTTATTCTTTTGAGATTAAAAAGAAATGAGTTTTGCCACTAGGCTTTTCAAATTTAGAATCTATTGGTAAGCTGTTTGAAAGTCTTTAATTTAGCACTTTGTGTACAGTCTCAATCAGTAGAAATAATACTGTTGATAAAACGCATAATACCAAACAAAATTGACATTTTGTTAAACTTGATATTCTTTTTGTTTTTATCTTCAATAATGGCACCATCTGTATCGTCTGGTGATGTACCCATTCCTTGCTATCGGTGGGTTGGAGTTTTGTTTTATTTGTATTCATCTTACCTACCTTCAGCATCATTTTGCAAAGTGGTTAGCTTTGATGTCTTTCTTTTTTTCACTGTGTATTTCACACACTGTGTATTTCACACACTGTGTTTGATTGTTTTTACATTGTTAGTTTATTTTAGCCTTTTGTTCTCATATTAATACTATTGTATATTTAAAGGCTTTTTAACATTGTAGAAATTATTAATCTCACAAACATAGATTTTTTTTTCATAAAAACACACTTAAAAATTATTTTTTTACTTATTTCACCAAGATCTGATCTAAACTTGATTAAAATGTTAGGAAAACATTCTGCAACATTTCCTGATTGATGGAACACTTAAAAAAAGAAAATTATTTTTTTTCCATTGTTGAGATGTACCTTTACTTTTTTTTTCTGTAAACTTTAGTTACAACAGAATGTCAACAAAAACATTTTTTTGCTCTTAAATCAGTCTTAAAGTTACCAGATATCTTTATACAAAATAAATTTCAGATCGCTTTCACACTCACTTTCACGACTCATTTAGTTATTTATTTACAGACATATTAATTGCTAGGTACTTGCTCATTTTGTTGTTTTTTGACAAATATTAGAAACATATTAAGCGCGAGGTACATAGTTTGGCCTCATTCAGCTAATTCTATCACTTTGTAATGTGTGTGTTTGTGTTAATTTTGTAAGTCATTGTAGTGGGTTGTCTGGCATGAGTAGCTTGTGTTAGAATGTTGTATCTTGTTTTATTTTGTAGGTCGCATAAATATAGTTTAATGGACATTGGATATTTGTAACTTAAGATGTAACTTAAGAATGTAAATGTAGGTGAACATCCATTATGTTCGTTTAACAGCAGAAATATAAAAACACAAGTCACATGTATCACTTTTTATTAACAAGAGAAGTTTGGTGAGCTGGTAAAAATTGTTAGGATCTTTAGGATTTTTAAAAAAGTTAGTGAGGGTTTAATTTTTTAATTTTTTTTTTTTTTTTTTTTTTTTTTACAGTTACAAGTAACTATTGTGATAGATTGTTATGAAATTGATTTCAACATATTGAGTTGAAATAAAATAAAAATTTAACCATTGTCCACTGAAATGCTGAATGTACCTGAATGTTCACTACTTTTCTGATTAGAAAGTACTTAAGCTTCATCCTTTTTGTATTGCATCATGTGACTCTTGTGGTTGACTTGATTTGACTTACAAATTTGTGAAGTATTTCATTTTGATTTCCTAGTGCTGCCAGTGAAGTGTACAAGTCTGTGTAACATATTTATGGTCAGGTTAATTGATTTACCTTAGAGACATGCTTGATTAGCATAATGAAGGTGATCTTGTAGCAGTAGTATGATAAACACTTGTGTTGAATATTGCTGAAGGTTTAGTTCATATATATTTCAGATAAATGGCAGTGTGCCATATTGAAAGAAAACACTTTGTTTATAATCTTAAGATTGCTGTAGTTTTCTATTTGTCACACTAGGGATCATTTCTTAGTGAAGTAAAAGACACTTTAAAAAAATCATTCTGGTTTTTTAAAATGCATAGCTTTTACCCTTCACTGACTTTTAAACCAAAAGATTTGTTTGTAATGTTGGATTCTCTTCCCTTTGTTAAACAATAAGGCATATTAAAGATAATTAGTTGTTGTTGTTTAGGCTTATAAATGTAAAAGTTTTTAGTTTTTGTTTATTAGTGAAATGGTTTTTTCTTTTTTTGTTTCTAGTTTGTACTTGTAATGGGTTTTTTGTTGTTGTTTTTTTTTTTTTTTTTGTAGTTAAATTTTGATAATGATTATGTATTAAGATCAGTTTTACTTAGAGATCATGCTCATAATGTATGGGGAGTTAAGTAAATGAAGTTTTGAAAGTTTACCGAATAATAAGTCTTTATGTTCTTCAACCAGTCAATGGTTCTCATAAGTGAGTTGGGTAATATGTCTAAATCACTTGTCCCAAGTAATTATTTCTTCTTCCCTTCTTATCTCACAAAAAAAAAACTAAAAAAACAATAAAGCTATATTTCATTGCCCTGTTTATTGTACGAGTTATTAATGATTGCAAAGGGCCTGTTCAAAACTAGGGACAATGATTCTGCCATGTTTGCTCATCAAATAATGTTAAGTTTCCCCAAAGTTGTGTGGCTGAATCCTGTGAACTCCTAGGGGAGCATAGGGTCTCAACTAGGGGTGCACCGGATAGTCGCTCCGGCTTCTGACGAATATCCAGCATTTTTTACTATCCGGTGCTATTCGGTTCCGGTCGGATATCACTACCGGATAGTAAACCAGATAGTAAAAAGTACACCTATTAAATATGCATAAAGTGGACCTCGTTCCATTAATGTCTGTTGTAGAATGTATTACTGTTTATATTAAAACAAAATAATGTGCTGACCAGACGTCTGTCTAGCTGTGCGGGTATATCTCCAGAGGTAGAGATGAAAAACTCCCACCCCTTTTGTTTGTTTAGTCCATCACATTGAGTTTTTTTATAGGCAGGTGACCACAAGTTAAATACGATGGACGTAGGTTTAATGTCAGCGTATTGACACTCTCTAGAGGTCACACCTTTCGAGGGAACTGAGTTTGTTTATTTAGTAGTTAATCTTTATAAGGGGGCTGGACTTCAAGAGCCTCACCTCTAAGGTAACTAGGTATATTTCCAGATGAACAACTCCCTCCCCCTTTTATTTGTTTAGTTCATCACATTGAGTTCATTATTGACAGGTGACCCCGAGTCAGATACGATGAATGTAAGCGCTCTCTAGAGGTTACACGAGGGAACTAGGTTTGTTTACTTAGTAGTTAATCTTAATTTGGGGGGGGGCTGGACTTCAAGCCAAACATCTACACGGTTATCCGGACAAAGAGTTTGCTTATTTGTAGAAAAATTTTAATCACGTGGTTGGGCTAGAGGCCGCACCACATACATCTCAATTTGTAAGCTGGACTAAAGATCACACGCACCTAAACAAGTGACCTTTAGCTACACAGAACACAAACCGCGAGATTATATAGCCCAGTAAGCCAGTAACTAATTATTTTGTAGAAAACACGACCAGGGCTATCTTTAAATGGAGAGCTAAACACACCCTACTCTTTTTTTTTTCTTTGGTCCTTGATACCCAATTTATTGATAGACATTGATCATTTATAAGCCAGAATGAAAAAACACAACGTGCTAACAAGGATATTACACTGTCAATAAATATTACCGTTAAATAATTTTTCTAACGTGTTAACTTGAATATTACTCCTGCAGTTAAGTGTCTTGATTTGATAACAATATTCTTAATAATTTGTGACAGTCAATTAACTCCTTGTTATTACTATTTTTTTTATTTAAGATGTGTACTTAGCCACTGTGTATCAGGCTAGGACGACTTTTACACACCTGACATCCATTGGCTTACTATCGTTCCCTTTTGTAACAGTTACTGAAACCACGAATAAAATCAGTAATAAGTAATAATTAAGGAAGATGTTTCTTGCGTACGTTCTTTGCACAATAAAATAAAACAAAGATGTGCATGTTTGCGTGTGTGTATTTTTGGCCTTGTATTAAAATCTTTAGAAAGAAAGCTAATTTCATTGTTTAATTCTTTTGACTTAATAAATATCGAAAACCTTACAGTAAATTTTAAAATCGCATAAAATAAATTGAATAATAGTACTGCAGTTAGATCTAGCAAACAAAGAAACAATATGCTGGAGCGTAAAAAAAAAAAAAAACCCTTGACCTCTAACTAGTGAATGGGTATAATTTATCTATATGCTTGACTGACCATGCCAATGTGTTATCTTTTTTGACTGACACCCAACTCTATTGCGTGCGTATGCTCAAGGAAAAAACAATGCTTGATGGTTAACACAAACAACTATACACATTACACTAGGATTACATGCGTAGGCTCACTACATATATCTGACCAGGCTGTTGGTCTGAAATTCATTAACACATACATCCGACCACTCTACAAGGCAGATTGCACTTTATTTATGAGAGATTTACATTAGTATCTAGTTAAATATATACTAACATATTTTACATTGACCTTCCTACGCACATCCTTTAAAGTTGGTGGCATCGTACATACACACAAACACACTCATGCTATACAGATTTTTAGAAATACTGTTAAGCTTGAATAAATCAATCAGAAACAGAGTTTAAAACAATAAGGTATATAAAAGGAAAAAAAAAAAAACCAACCAATATAGGTATGTTATTTAACAGTTGCGTAAAATGTTCAGCAACACAAGCTATTAACAAGACACTTAGGTATCCGGCCCCGGCCGAATATCAAATTTAACTATCCGGCCCCGGCCGGATATCAAAAAGTACTATCCGGTGCACCTAACTCGGTTCTGAGCAGCTTTCTTCACCTGCTCCCATGTCATTCCAATATGCTCAACTTCACTGATATCTGACTTCGTGCAGGTTTCTTAGGCCTGCCCACTTTACCCTTTCCTTGTGGATTCCAATCAAGTGCATACCATGCTACATTTATAGATGGTTTTTGCAGGTTTTTGATATCTTGGGCTATGGGTTTTTGCCTAGTTCTCTCCCACAAGTTCTAAAGTTGTGCATTAGAATTAAATTACTTGCTAATATCATTGGAGCTTAATTTAATTTACATCTGGTACTTAAGCTTGTAAAGTATCATGTCTTATTATTTTTAAACTCAGTTTCCTGACTTCAGTATTGTTTAAAATGATAGATACATTATAAAAAATTATGATCTTGAGCTTATATTATTATATTTCTTAAATTCATAATAAATTCATGATAAAATTAGTTCAAAATAAAAATAAATCCTTATCCTGTTGGTTGTAAAGAAGATAATTTCATAAAAAATCTTTTTTTTTAAAGCAAAAATGAATTAGAAGAAGTTTTTTCAATAGCATTTTTTTTTTGTGTGTAATGAAAAAAATATGACTTTTTGTTTTTGAAAGAGAACCATATTAGGAGTAAAAGTAAGCTGCTTTCAAGAATGGCAAAAACCTGTTTTGATAATTGAAAGTCTTAGTTGATTCAATAAACGTGGGTTGATAACTAAACAAGAAAGAAGTGTAAGGGAACTAAGTATATGAATGGTGTGTATGGGCTATTGCAAGACATAGACATCATTAGGAATCTCCTTCAAAATCATAGACAAGAATGTTGATATAAATTAGGATAACATTGCAAGAATTTTAAATAGAACTTGAAACTAATGTTAGAATCATAGCAACAACCCATGCAAGAAAAAGGTTGGCATTATAATGATATCTTGTCATAATTTACTTTTTAAAAATTTGAAATAATTTTGTTTATATCTTCTGGTTAACATTAAAAGTCAAAGGTCATTAGTTGAATATTTAGTAAAAGTTTCAACATTGCCTTTAGAAGTTTGCATCACTTTTAATTAACCCATTTAGCAGACAGTGTTTCAGTCTGGCATTAGATTGTACCTTCTTGAATAGTATTTAGCTAGTTCTGTTTTAAACATTTAGTCTTTTGTTTAACCTTTCAGTGATTGTTATTCATACAGGCGACTGGACAACATTGGCATTGTGAACACTATTTCATTTCATCATTACTATTTGAAGTATTTAAGACATTTTGTATTATCTCCTATCTAAAGCTGTGCACATTTGTAATGAAATTTGTTGCTGTGTTGCATTGGCACTTTTATACTTTTTAAATGGCCTTTTACAAGCAATGATTTGTATATACAATGTTATGTTATTTTTTTTAACTTCAACAAAATTACAATCATATTCAAAGTAATGTTGATCTAAATGTTAATATGACTACAACCAAAATCAATTCTTTAGTTTTTTAAAGAGTCTAAAGTAGACACCTGAGTTGGTTGGTGTTTTTTGTTACTTGAAATGATGAGTATTATGCAAGACACTTGTTTAGCTTGTAGATGACATTAAAAAGAAATAGATGTTAGACTACTTGATTATGTCTTATTTGTCTGTTTTCAATTACCAGTTTTAACAATGGTGTTTTTTTTTTCATTGTTCTGCTAGGCACTGTTCCATCATCAGGCCCTGCATGACCCGAGTATGACAGAAGAAAGGATTGGTTTGTTAGGAGATGAACAGACAGTCAGACCTGGACAAACAATGAGATTAGGGTCAGTGGCTAACATAGCTCAACACCAAAATTATATTATTTGTTTAGTATTAATGCATTACACAACTTGATAGTTGTTTATGCAATGTACTTGAGCACAGTTACAGTTTGCACTATTATGCATTTATTTCATTTATTATTAGAGTATTTCAAAACTTTTAGTATAAATAAATTTATCTTTAAATGGTTATGAGAAAAAAATATTTATGGTTTAAACTAAAGATAAATTTGTTGACACCATAATTTGTTGTTACCACCAGATTTGTTGCGGGTGTAATTTTAAGAGAAAGAATACCATCCTTTGAAGTGATGTTGTGGCGTATCTGTCGAGGCAATGTCTTTCTAAGGCAGGCAGAGATTGACTCTCCCATGGAAGATCCAGTCACAGTAAGTTGTATTCTTATATCTTTGAACTAAAGTTGGTCTGGTGATGACAAACATTTTGGACTCTCTATTTTAAGATAAATGACTTGAGAATATATATTTTCATCATTTTAAAAATTGTCTGTATGCACATATTTATTAAGCAGAATATAAATGTTTTATAGCTTTCTTTATATTGTTTGATTATAAGAAGCTAAAGGAAATTTATATGTGCTATTCTTAGTTTAAGAAGGAAATTTTGATAAATGCACTTCAAATGTCCAGGTGTTGTCAATAAGGTTTATCTGTTGTGACTGTGTTTATGTGGCTTCTTTGACATACTTTAGTATAATTCTTTTCGTTTCTTTCAAAGGGAGACAATGTGCACAAGTCTGTTTTTATCATTTTCTTCCAAGGAGAACAACTGAAAGCTCGAATTAAAAAGATTTGTGAGGGGTGAGTCATTTGTACAAATCTTTTCTCTAAATTTGTTGTTTTGTTTATTAATATTTATATCTAATTAAGCTGAAGCTAAAACTAACTTATTGTCTTGTGTTTAGGTATCGAGCAACTCTGTACCCATGTCCTGAAACTCAAACAGAAAGAAGAGAAATGGCTATTGGTGTTATGACAAGAATTGAAGATCTGAATACAGTAAGTTATTAAGGCTGGCATTTTAGTGCAACATCTTCAGACTATTAAACTAGAAGTACAGAAAAAGATTTTTGAATTGCTGCAATAATATTGTATTAGTAACATTTTCATGTTGCATTCAATCCCTCACCATAGCAACTGGAAGAAGCTGTAACTCATTGTTAAGCAGCTTAAAAGCAACAAACTTTATTAATATGGCTCCTTCTGTCTCCAAAGGCAATGGATGTGCCCAGATGAGTCACTGGTTTTGTTTTAGTCTTAACGGGGCAGAATCTGGTGTGACTATTCAAGCCAATTTTGTGCATGTATATGCATCTGTATTAGGGCTATCTAATAGGACAGTGTTCTTTCTTTTACTCATAGTGAGGTTCTACCAGCACACAAAGTGTTGTCTCCATGCTATCCGCTCTTGGGGCCATCTCCTCTCACACACTTTCATTGATGCCTGTGGCTCTCTTGTCTTGCTTTTGCAGGCATCTCTGTAGATAAGTCTTGGGCAGCCCTTGGGTCTGACTCTCTCTGCAAGCTGAGCATATATGATGTTTTTAGGGATTCTTCCATCTGGCTTGCAGGTAACATGTCCAAGCCAGTATAGTCTTCTCTGTGTCAGAAGAGCATAGATGCTGTGCATATTTACCAGTTTCAAAACGTCCTGGTTGGAGACATGATCCCTCCATGAGATACACCATTATGTGGCACAGGCAGTGTAAATGAAGTCGATTCAATATATGCTCTTGATGCATGTATGTTGACCAGCTCTCACTACCATAAAGAAGATTGCTCACAACACAGGCATTGTAGACTAGGTTTTTGGTATCCATGATCAATTTGGCAATTTCCCAGATGTGCTTGAAGAGTTTTGACATTGTTGCAGAGGCATTTTCTATTCTTTGAGTCAGCTTAGTGAAAGTATATATATATATATATGTGTGTGTATATGGATTTAAAAAAACAAACTACAAAAGTAAAAGCCATATTTGATTACAAATCTACTAGGTACTGGGGCAGACTCAGGACCATCGGCACCGTGTCCTTGTGGCAGCTGCTAAGAACATCAAAGTCTGGTTTATCAAAGTTCGCAAGATCAAAGCAATCTACCACACTTTGAACATGTTTAACTTGGACGTCACTCAGAAATGTCTTATTGCTGAATGCTGGTGTCCAGTCTCTGACCTTGACCGTATCCAACATGCACTCAGGAGAGGAACAGTAAGTTTAAACTAAATGTACTTCCAAAAAAAATGTATATAGAGATTTTTATTTTTCTTCAAAAGGTTACTAAATTTTCTATTCTTGGCCATTTTCTTTACACAACTTAAAGAAATATTATGCAAGTACTAGATTTTTTTTGGTTTTTCTATAATTTGAAATAATAAATATTCCAGGAAAGAAGTGGAAGCAGTGTTCCTTGTATCATCAACCGCATGCAGACACACATGGTTCCACCGACATACAATCGTTGCAATAAATTTACTCAAGGATTTCAAAACATTGTAGATGCTTATGGAGTAGCAGCTTACAGAGAAGTCAATCCTGGTAAAGAATAAAAAGTATCTTTCTTAAGAAATAGTGTATTTAGTGTGAAGAAATGTATTTAGTGAGTAGAAGTTGATAGAGCTTTATGAAACATACCAATAATCTTCTTTCTTAACCTATTATTTTTTTTTTTTTCTGTTTTTATTTTATTACATACAAATGTAATCTACAGATGTACAAATGTGCCTCTTTCTAAAAAGTGTTTACTTTATTCCTCCACAGCTCCTTTCACTTGTATTACCTTCCCCTTTCTGTTTGCTGTGATGTTTGGAGACATGGGCCATGGTTTAATCATGTTTCTGTTTGCTTTGTTCCTGGTAGTGAAAGAGAAGTCTCTGGAGTCGAAAAGAAATTCTAATGAGGTGAAGATTTTGTTTGTTTATTTGGATAGAAATGCTCTTTGTGGGCAAAATGTAAAATGATGAATATAAAATGTTACAAAACAAAAAGTTGTTATTGTTTTTTGTTGTTTTTTTAAACTCTAGATTTTTCGCACTTTTTTTGGTGGGCGCTACATCATTTTGTTGATGGGAGCATTCTCTGTCTACACAGGGTTCATGTACAATGATATTTTTTCCAAGCCACTCAATTTCTTTGGGAGCCAATGGGCAGTAACACATGGGTGAGAGTTTGTGTATAGCTTTAGTGTTTTGTATTCATAGACTGACTAATTACATTTGTGTTTTTTCTATTATGTTTTTGTTTTTCTCTAATTTATTGTAACTGAAATTATTTTTACAGAGATCCACATTACAGTATAGAGGAGCTTCACAGGAATGAAAAGATTGGCTTTGATCCAAATCAAACTTTTTTGGGATCACCTTATCCCATGGGCATAGACCCTGTAGGTGGCTATTTATACTATTTTTTTATGTATTCATTTTTTTTAACAACTGAAAATTTTTGAAGTGGAATTATTGTAGCAGTACTCATCCTAGACTGAATGTGCACTTCAAAACTATGTAATAAAAGTGGAGCAACATTCTATTGGTATTGAGTTCATGATATATTAAACCTGTAATAGTTCTTTATTGAAATGGGCTCATTTTCTGGATTGAAATATTGAAATAAAACATTAGCTATGTCTTGTTGTTAATCTGTTTTCTCTCTTCAGATCTGGCAGTTTGCCTTCAACAAGATTGCATTTACAAACTCATTGAAGATGAAGATGTCTGTCATCTTGGGAGTCTCTCAAATGTTTTTTGGAATAGCTCTAAGCTATTTTAACCACAGGTATCAGTTGTTTTTTTAAATTTAAGACACATACAAGTAATTAAGTACTTCCAGGTATAAAATTTTGTGGCAATGTAAAGTGACTTTTTAGATTTTTTTAATATAAAAATTTACTGCTGCAGGGATAAATATTTTTTAAAACTGTTGGGGTCAAAGTTTTTAAAAAAAAGGATGTTTGGTCCACAAGGCCATCATCAATTATAATCTTTCTTTTTTTTTTTTTTGTTATTGACCGTCTAAACAGAATTGAAATGACCATAAACTAGTTAAAAAGTACTGCAGTTAGGTAGAGGAGGCAGGACCATTGTTGTGGATGTGCTGGTGTCACTTTTTCTCAAAAGGATGGGCAGTACAATAACAAGGGGTTGTGTGTTCTGTCTTCATATATCTGCTGATAAAAATGTCTTGCTATTGCTGTAATGAGATCACAAATACCCTCAGATTATGTACTATTGCAATGAATGGGGACATGCTTAACTACCAGGTTTTGTTTTGGGGTTGGCAGGGTCCCCTTGTGGTGTAGCTAAACTATGCTTTTAACAATCCACCAATGTAAATCTAGTGGATTTTTTTTCTTCTATCAATGCTTATTTGAGTCCTTTTTTAGAATTTTGATGAAAATTATTTTTTGCATTTGCTCATGTGTTATTCTGTTGTTGTTTTTTGTCTCTGCAACTGTTCTTTATTATACATAACTAATTTTTTCTACACTTTTATGGAATGTCAAATTAAGATTAACTCCTTTTGGGTAATGGTTAAAGTAAAAGCTTATTTAACCCATTAGCTCCTCCTACAGTCAGAAACATTTTCTCAATTTTTTTTTTGTTCTTAACCATTGTAGAAAGTTTCTAAAATCACCTTTTAAATAAAATTGATTAAAACTTTTTAGAATCGGGAAGATATTTATTGGTTAAATAGTTTCTCAAATTAACAGGCCCATAGCCCCAGTGTATAAGCCTGCACCTGGGAAAATAAGTATTTTAACATTTTTAACGCCCCCCCGAAAGGGAAAAAGACATTATTAGTTTTGTGTGAAATGTCTGTTGGTCCGTCCATCCCGTTTAGATCTCATAAACTAAAAAGATACTGAAAATCTGACATCATAATAGTTTAGTCCATTCAAAGTTCTGATGCAACGGCTACTTTTTTCTTTTCTAAAAGCGAAAAATCTAATTTTTTAAATCACTTATGCAAGCAGTTTTTTCATAAAAATACACCACTTTTTACAACTAGTCACTATTAATAGTAACAAACACTCTTTAGTGAAGGGAAGACAATATAACATATTTTTAACACATTTATGCAAATTGTTTTAGACTTTTTGTTAAAAAATGTTTTTTTTACATTTGTATTGCTACGTTATGTAAGTTCTTTCCCACTAACTACAACATTTACCCAAAAATAATGTTTACTTTTTTTAAGAGCAATAAATCTATTTAGTATACATATAAGTAGGACATAACTTAAAACAACAATTAATAAGTAGGTTTTCATATTATTATTTTTTATTTTTCTATAGTGCGGAAATTTTTTTTTTTTCTCTTTTTTTTTTGAGGATTTGAATAAGAGATTGACTCTTTGCAAAACAATTGGATCAATTAGATATTCATTATAAGACATCAGTTAGGCCAGGTTAGCATTGAACTTCACATTCACTTTCACCTATCCTTTGGTCTGCTGGACTGCTGGGGCACCACACAAGATCTGTCAACCTTCTTTTTCCGTTCTTCTCTGCCATTTGTCTTTGATAGAATTTAATTCTGATATTCTTTCTGAAAATATTGATACCTGACTTTTTACCTACCTGGGTGGACCACTTCGGGGGCCGATTTTGAGTTTGTGTTTCCACACAAACTGTCTTTGTAACCCTGTTTTTATATTCTTACTGTATTAAAAGTATTAATTTTTTTTTAACTAGACATATTGTTCTATTTTTAAAGTTGTTTGTTTTTTTATTAGTATTAGATCTTAAATTTGATTATTTTTTTAAATATATTTATTGTTTAGGATTTTTTAAATTTAGAGTTAGCCCTCTTCCTTTTGGGGATGGGAAGGGTTTTTCTAAACCGAAATAGGTGCTATTGGGTTAAAGTCTTGCAGGTCACACAAACTCATGCTATGATGTCTGCTGATGTATTCTACTTCACAAGCCTTAATGACTTTGTTCGTGTTCTTGACTAGCATGGCTAAACTTCACTGCCATCAGTAGTATTACAACTATATCCATTCAGTATGTGTGTTGTTTTCTTATTGAAATGATAATGGTGTCTCTATTTCAGACATTTCAACAAACCTTTAAACCTGATCTTTGACTTCATCCCAATGATCATCTTCTTGTTCTGCATGTTTGGCTACCTCATCATCTTGTTATTTGTCAAGTGGATCAAGTACTCGCCCAGTGAGTCTCATGATGCTCCAAGTCTTCTCATAGGTATGTTTTCACACTTCACTGGCATTGCACCATTGCTTTGTTGGAGATTTTTACAATAAACTAAACAATGCCAAGGACATTAAATTGATTTTTCAACTAGATTATAAAAGAATAGTGCAATAGTTTTAACAATATCTTTGGATATGGCAGCTGACATTCATATCAAATCTCCTTTGGTGCTAGTTGCCCATTTGTATTTTTATAAGTTATAGAGTGAAAATCTAATGCTTCTGCCATGTTGAAATTAGTTGTGTTATAAACTGAGGAGCTTAAAAAATTTGATTCTGTCGTGCTAAAAGGGCCTAAAAATGTTGATTGATGAGCTTTTAAAAAAACAGCTGATCAACACTTCCTATACACTACATTTAACTCCAAAAAGCTATTTATACTTTTTTTAAAATGTATGACTTTATGGGTGAACTTGTACACTGCTATTTAGGCATGTTCATTTGAATGAAAAAAAGCTATACAAATCTGGTTTTTCACTAATAAAAAAGATTAGCTTATGAGACTTGAAGAGTTCTTCTTACACAAAAGACAAAAAAATGCAAGTAATTTTCTTTTGGATTTTTTATACTGCATTAGGAGTTATTGTAAACACTGCATTATATCACATGTTAAGTCAAATTGAATTGATGAAATTCATTTTATAAGAATGTCTGTTCAGTCATACATTTACTGTCATTGTGGACATTTTTCACAGACCATTGTGATACAAGGTTCGTAGCCACCTTGACAACCTGGAAAATACCTTGAATTTCATATTAAATTCAAGGCCTTGAAAAAGCCTTGAATTTCGTAAAAAACAGTGAAAAAACCTTTAATTTTAAAAACTGGACCTTGAGTTTTTTCCCTCCCGATATTTGGTGTTTATTTTTGCTATTTATCACTGTGGTAACCTTAAAAATTCGTTTTTATTTTCGCTTACATCAAGCAAGCATTTCACCTGGCATTATTTTGTTTTTTGAAGGCAGCGCTAGATTTAGTGTGTTGTGACTATTGACTATAATTAGAGCAATTACCAGCCTAATGTGTAGGCTACACCCCTCCGGCCCTCCCTCACCTAAAATCTTTTTGTAACAGAAGAGTGACTTTGCGTGGAAAGCTCGTAAATCATCTAGATCTAGCTAGATCTAGAAGGCTCCCTGAATTTGAGTCAATTTAATTATCTCAATACATCTAATGTATAGATTACTCTAGAATATAGAAATACGCTAGATTCTACATTCACGCTAAATCACTATCTAGAATCTAGTGACGTTAATTCGCACACAGCCTTGAAAAGTCCGCAAATTTATTGACTTAGACTTAGATCTAGATCTAGAGTCAAGATTTACATACTAAATACAGTACTAAATACATATGTATATTTTGTTCTTTTACATATTTATGTCATCTGTATGTAAATATGTTTATATATATATTGCTTGCTATGGTGCGATGCATACCTTGAAAATCTAAAATTCTACCTTGAAAATCATTCATGAAATTGGCTATGAACCCTGGTGATAAAAACATTTCATGATTTGGTCACTTTTATTATTTTATATTTTCCCTTGTTCTCTAATGCATTTTGTTGTAGTGCAAGCTTAATAATCTATATTTTTGCCACATTTCTTGTTTTATGTCTTTTACTGTTAAAATTGCTTTGAGCTTGCAGTGATTTGTGAAGAATACTATATTCATTTATTTATTACTATGATAATCTAGGTTGCTTAAGTTATTGGTTTTTCCTTTTAGATACTTAACTTTACTTTGTGAATGTTTAGTTATGGCCATTCTATTTACAGTAAATACAAGAGATATAACATCCATAGTAGTCACACTTATTGTTTGTTTTTTGTGCTCTCCTTCAGGCTTGATTGACATGTTCCTGTTCAACTATGCTAAGTATGTTAGTCCAGGATCTCCTGTTAGAGATGACCAAAAGCAGTTTATTTACAGTGGACAGGTCAGTACATTGATTTCCATATGGAACTTAAGCTGGTGTCCGTTATACCAGCAAAAGCAGGGACTTGCTAACATTTCAGAAGGATGTTGTAAAAAAAAAAAAAACAAAGAAAACATTTTGTAGATAAAAAAACTACCTGATTTAAGCTTGAAACCTAGAGATTTAGTTGCTTACAGGGAACAAAACTGTTGTGTTCCAAGAGAAAGGGGTACATACAAATGAGGTTGTTTGTAAAAGCACTCCATGTTACATAACAATGGGGTATTGATTATAAAAGAACACCCCATTGTACATAACAAAATTTTGATCTATGAATATTACCTATTGGGGGGGTATAGCTAAAAATATTCAATGAGACTTATAGCTAGAATTAGGTATTTTAGATCAACAGATCAGTGTTAAAGGTGTGCTGGCACGTTCATCCAGTGGCATATTGGCCCCTACTTGTATTTCCTAGATTATTGAGTATAGCCTCTAGGTATACAATTAAACTAATGTATGCAAAACAAGACTTAACATAGTCACAGGTAAACATAAATACAAATTGTTTTTATTTTTTTTAAAGTAAAAAAAAATGTGCAAATTAAACTGGCTGTCAACTCACAGGCCTTCTCAACACAAAATAGACAAAAGTTACATTTCAAAAATGGTATGGCAAACCACCCTAGTGATATGTTACAACTAAATAGACAATCTATTGTCAAATTATCAGTGTAAACAAAATGAAGGTCACAGGCCTCAGGTCAACACACGACCACTTTTGGCCACTCTGGAGTCACAGGCCAACACAGCCACATTTAGCCTAAGAAAAAAGGTCATGATGAACTATACACTTCAGGGAAACCTATAAGCTTCATGGAATCCCACTTATAGTCTTCTGTTCAGAAGCCTATCTAATGATTCAATACAAAGTTGAATCTCTCAGAGACAAGGCTAGAAAATATGTCACATTTGGGAATACCCCAGGATGCATAACATCAGGGTAAAAATATACTGCCTGGAAATCATTTGAGGCTATATCTACTAATTAGTTACAATATATCAAATACAATAATGATTAAAGATATACTTAGCCCAAAGATCTCCAGAGCAGGGCACACTTCTCCTGAGTACCCCAAGACACATGACCAAATAACTAACAGAAAAAAAATATATACAGTTAACAACACAGGTCCAGTGGTCAAGCTGGTAACTCAGGAGCAAATGGCAACTAAAAATGGTCTACATGCCCTTATATAAACTTCTTAATGGGGAATCACTCCTGTCTTTACAATAGCTTAAAAATTGTTAACTCCCAATTATGTCACAGAAAGTCATTCTGTTTTATTTGTGCTGTTAAAGTGGTTGGCCAAGTAGTAAAGTGCTTGGTTTCTGAACTGATTCTGAATCCCAGTTAAGATTGAGATTTTGAAATTCTTGATTTTTAGAGCACCCCTGAGTCCACTCACATTTATGTCTATTACATTTATTCATATTGGGGAAGTAAAGGGGGTCGACACTTGGGCCAAACACATGAAACCCTAATTAACCATTGGCCATAGCAACAAATGAGCTTTACATCATCTATTAATGGTGGCTGCCTTGCTTCTGTTTAAATAGCCAAATATTTGTTTAATCCAATGAAGTGTGTATTAAAAGTGTTCTCTTGTAAACATCTTACACCTTTCTTTTTCTGATTTCTCTTACAGCAAGGATTCCAGAGTTTTCTGGTTGTGTTGGCAGTACTGTGTGTGCCCTGGATGATGTTAGGCAAACCACTGTACATTAGGTACATGAAGAAATATGGACAGGTGAGCAGAGCAAGTTATATTGTTTTCTGTGTTAAAATATGTTGGCAGTGTCTTGAGTTTGTTTCTATTACCATTTTGATACTTAAATGGAAGCCACTTGACTGGGGCTTAAAAATTATCGTTTGTTTTTTATTCACAATTTCAAATTTGTTTGCATCAGTTATTTAAATCACTTTTATTTTCATAATTGACCTTTTATTTAGAATGAACCTCTTATTTACATTCTATTAGCAATGACTAAACTTGAAAAAGAACATCATTGTTTTTGATAGATCTCTCTTATACACTTTCCCATGTCTTCTAATACTATAATCTAAAAAATAATTTAAGTTGTATGTATTAACATTTTTAAAACCCTTCTGCAAATGGTAATGGTTAAAAAGAGTATTGACAAATTTCGGAGTATCAGTTTTAAATGAAACAGTTTAACGCACTACAAAATGTCTTTTATAGCCTTTTTGGTAAACTAGTTTTTGAAAATATATCAATAAGAAAAAAAAAGATAGAATAAACACTTTTCACTGTCTGTATTACAAGCATCATTTAAAAAAGAACTGTCTTGAATTAACTCATTTTTCTCATACCCATACTATGAATGACAAATAGTTTGAATCTGAATGGGTTACCTTGTAAGAACACAGCCTGTTCTTTACTCCCTGCTTTCAGAGGGCAGATTTTCAGATGGTGCCACAAGACGAGGAAGAAGAGGAGGAAGTAATGTTCACTACCTCACCCAATGTAGTCTCCCCTACTAACTATAGCTTTAATGATGGCAAGGTGATCTTTTTCTCTCCCCTTTTTCAGGTTGCTTTGTCAGCATGAAGGGAGTTAACACTTTACCATCCACATTAGGCACTCCAATGTTCTTTTGTTACATGATTTGGTGTGGGTGAATTTCTGCTTTGTGACCTTTGATTTATTTTACCTGCATTTTTTATTTCATTTCTGTTTTTTTTTTTTTTTTTTTTTTAATTGCTTTTATAAAAATTGTATAGACTTGTATTATGACTTTCACTATTATTATCATGTCCTTACTTTAAAGTGTTATAAACTGAATATTATATACAACTGATACTATTATTTTGCATGAAGCCTTTATGGATTTGGGCATTTATTATCATGTAACACTAAATTTTATAAGTAGCTTTTATAATTATTAAAGCTGATGTAGATCAACATTATTTTGCAGATTTCCAAACATTCACATCGAAGTCATTTTTAGTCTTTTCAGTTAGAAATTAAAGGCTATCTGTGCACTTTGCAAACACAACTCTTTGGCATTTGTTGTTGGTTTCAAAATAAATGTCTGTTAATTTGTCACATTTGAATAAAGTAATTAATTTGTTTGTTTTTGTCCTACAGTTTAAACACCAGCCCTTGTCTGTGAACAGTGGTGACCTGCTGGGAGGTGGAGGGAGTGAAGAGGTGGTCCACAACTTGGAGAGTAATGGAGCATTGCATACAGAGGAGTCTATTGAAGAGGAAGTTAGTATAGGAGGCAAATTTATTGAAATAGTCATGCTGCACTTTTTTTTAGAATGTTGTGGATTTTTTTTTTTAGTTTTGAATGAAAATTCTTTTAAACTTATGTTTCCAGAATTAAATACATTGTTTATGAAAATATTCTCCTTACTTGTGTAATTATGTAAATGATTAATTATTTTGTATTAATATTGTCTTTAAAAAAAAAAATACAAGTTTGTAACATGTTCAATTCTTTGTTATAACATAATTAATTTACATTTTTATATATAATACATTTTAATACATTTGTTCTCTATACTTAAAAGTTTATTTTCTATTTTATAGCATGTGGACCTGAGTGAGATATTTATTCACCAAGCTATCCACACTATTGAGTTCTGCTTGGGCTGTATTTCTCACACTGCATCCTACCTGCGACTTTGGGCCTTGTCTCTAGCTCATGCTCGTAAGATTGCTTACATCATATATACAACTGTGATCAATTATTATAGAACCAGAAAATCTTCTGCTATTATTGATTTCTCTTAGAATAAAAATATTTGGTAGCATACTTTCAATAAAGTGAATATAGAAGATAATGTTTTCTATTTGTAAAAGAAAGATAAGACTATAGTTGATAACATAAACTTATTGACACAAACAATAATTGTTAATATTTTTTTTCAGATGTTAATTAGATTAATTTTATTTTTAAGTTCCAGCGATTGTTACTTGTGTGTTTCAGAGTTGTCTGAAGTATTGTGGACACTAGTGTTCCGTATAGGATTTGGCCTGCCAAAAACATATGGAAGCATCATACTGTTTTTCATTTTCCAAATCTGGGCAGGCTTGACTGTATTGATCCTTGTCTTGATGGAAGGATTGTCTGCTTTTCTCCATGCTCTCAGGCTTCACTGGTGAGTCATACTTGTTTGCTAGTTCTAATTAGCATTAGTTGTGAAATTTACCTAAGAAGTTGTAGAAGGTAGCAGAATGTATACTAGGTACAATAAAAAATCAATGCAACCAAGGTGAGTCCCAGGAAAGCTGTTGAGATTTCAAATTATATTATAGCCTTAAAAATGTTGAGTCAGTTTCATCAACAGTATTTTATTTTTACATTTGTTAAAATCTGAATCTATGCTATTTACTTGGTAAGTTCATCAACAGTATTTTATTTTTACATTTGTTAACCCTCTTAAGACGGAACATTTTAGCATGTCTTGTGCCAAAAAGACGGAGCCCTATTTCCAGTCTAAACACTTCACTTACATAAAAATTCCTAACAAATAAACTAATTACTTTACATACACAAAACTATATATATTATTGAAGAGAAATGAATGAACTATTTTAATCTTATGGAATTTATCTGAAATATTAACATTTATTAAAATAAATCAAGCTAATTTGCATAATTTATGCACATACAATTCCAAAAAAGTTTTTTCAGAACAGAATTATAAAGGTAAGAGTTTTTTAAGAAGTTTTAGGCTTGAATAAGCCCTAATACATGTCTTTAGAGAAACAAGACCCTTCAGACACTTCTATCACATTATTTTACTATTTTTCTCCTCCACCCCCACCCCCCCTGGTACCATGGAAACAAACACCTTCATTATTGTCACAGTGACAGTCACCCATTTATGACTCAGGGATAGTTTTTTTAGCTGTTTGTTGTTCAGAAAGTTGGCATCATATTTATTAGTCTCCCTGACAAATGTTAGAACTAAATTGATAGTAAAAAAAGAGCATAAAACAGCCTGTTGGGTGCTAATCTCTTGGTTCTCAAATGGGTCTTCTCTATCCAGCTACCCACCCTTATCTCTAAACCATGTTACCAAGAATAGACATCGTCAAACCATACTAGATCTAGATCTAGTATTAGTGTAAACTTAGATCTAAAGTTTTCCTCAATTCTGCTCTTATTTTTATTAATTCTAGCATATTTAAAATAAAATCAGCGTCAGTGAGTTTGTTTTCATCAATATCAACGGCTGACATGTTAAAATTTTCACCTCTCACTAGCTAACTTATAAAAATCAATTTAAAAAAAATTATCGCGTTAAAACAGCGGAGGAAGCCGCCATTACAGTCTACTAATGTGTAAAATAGTAAGAACTAATCTGATTGGCTGATTCAAACACTGGCAAGCCAATCCTTTAGTTGTAAACATCGCGGCCGATATCGGCCGGCTCGTCTTTTTCGCCAAATAGTCTTGGGCCGATATATCGGAGGCGTCGTCTTAAGAAGGTTAAAATCTGAATCTATACTTTTTACTTGGTAGTTCATCATCCCTTGTGGGAAATATTTTTCCTTGGTTCAAATAGGGTTTCTTAAAAGAGTTGTAGAAAGTATATAGGATTGTGTCAAATAGTCCAAAATGTGAAAGTTAGATTAGATAAAAACATTTACAATAAGATTAACATAAACATAGGTTACATAAGTCTTAACTTAACATTGATGTTGTACAGACAATAGAGTATTTCTTGACTTGAAATCTAGAAAGCACACATTGTTAGTCTATGCTAAGATGGACATAAACCCATTGCCTTCATTACTTTTGTTAACTTGAAAGATGCAGATAAATATAGAATGTCCATTGTATTTCTGTTGACCAGATGAAATAAAATTTCAATGGAGATATTGTCACCATTATTTCTATGTGCAACCTGTTAATTGGCTGATAGTATGAAGAACACTTCAAAACATTTGTAGTATTTTGTTCTGGGATTATTAAAGTTATAAGTTTTTGTCTGCCTTACTAGCATTCCCCAATCAAAATGGAAATAGTTTTGTTACATTAAACATAGCAGCTCATTAACCTCAACAGTTAACAAGGGTGTCATGTGGCCAGCACAAGGACCAACCATCTTTTGTTTCCTCAACTAATGTCAGAGTTGGGTAAAACAAAATTCAAAATCTTAAGTCTTCACCAGGATTCAAACCTGAGATGCATCAGTTTCTAAGCCATGCACTTAACCACTCAGCCACCACTCCCCCCATCAATACAAACAAAAACTCTGACCTTGTGAAAGTTTGATCTCAATAGTATGTTGTATACATCATGGTATAATTGTTGTACTACAGTAATTGATATAAATTAGAAATAATTGAATCTTAATTTTGGAAGAATATTTATAACATTATATAAATCAATATAAAACAAAAGTGACAGCTGCATTATTTGTTTATAGTTTCCTGAAAACTAATATTTATTCTTTCATTGCCAGGGTGGAGTTTCAGTCCAAGTTTTATGATGGATCAGGTCACATGTTCACGCCATTCTCCTTTAGTCATATCATAGATGGAGGCTTAGATGAATAGTTCAGAAGTCATCTACTGCATCCAACCTATGCTAGATTTGCATGCTTCTTGGCCAGATGTTATCAGTTTTTAATTTTATCATTAGCTGTGATCTCTTTGAATTTCTATTAAATAGAATAATGAAGTTGTTGTGTTTGAAAATTATTTAATTTCCAAAAATTTTGTTGTGCTTGATTTTTAACATGACATTGGGCTCTGGTGACATTACGGTCACATGTTCTTCACATTGTATTAACTGGTGTGTAGTTAACTTCGTAAACCTAAACTTTGTAAATCAAAAAGTCAAAGACATTTTTCTTTTCAAGTAATGTAACAATACAAGGTTACATTTTTAAAAAGCATATTTTGTTTTTCTGTGCATCATTAAATTGAATATGAACTAATATAATTCTTATATTACAAACTAGTCCATACAATTAACTTAATAAGTAAATATTTCATTTTTCTTATTGAAGAATATATTTTTAAAGTTTGTATTTAGTTTATGGGTTTGTCTTGATCATGTCCAAATTATTTGTAGTTCCTTAAAGTTATAAGCCTGTTATACACTATATCTCTGTTGTTTATACAATATAGGTCTGTAAATGCATTACTAGAGTCTTTAAGAAATCTGTCTAAAATCCATGAAAATGACCACCATAATAACCATCAGCACACCTCCATGTAGCCTCGGGTGTCACACAGTTTAAGCTTTATTTTGTTGATCTGATTTATTTTTGTATTCATTATGTCATGTTGAATATAGATTTGGTCTGACGTAATCATATATTTAATAAAATTTGTCTTGAAAGTTTATCTGGAATGAAATGTAGATAAAAATATTTTGCACAACCAGGTTGAATTTCTTAGTCAGGTATGCACAAATAAAAAACCTATTGAATCTAATAGCAAGGTTGCAAACCATCAGTAAATATACAGACATCTCATAAATAAAAAGGACATCCATTTTAAAAAAAAGTTCATTAAAGAAAAGCTAATAGAATGTCTGTAATGTTTTGTTTAAGCCTTTTACCAGGACAGCTTAAAAACACAAGAGTATTACTTTCATTTTATTTTTTTGAATTCTGCTATCTCCATAACTTTTCAATGAGTTCTAATTTGGACGTGATTGTTGCTTACAATCAGTAGCTGCCTTTTTTTGTTTGTTTCTTAAAGTAAATATAGAGTTAGTACTAATTAATTTGGTGTATTAACCACGCTTGTCGTAATTGTGACAAAATGATTATGTCCAAGTACTGGTATTCTGGAAAGCACTGTATCTCACTGTATGTTTGTACCTCATCCTCATGGGATATTTAAACTTGTTTTTCCTGCATTTACTTATTTATTTTTTAAAATGGACTTCACTCACAAGTAAAATATTATTTCCTATGCCATGTAAACTGCTTTCCATCTTTTGAATCAGATCTAAGTTGAACATTTCTGCTTCTGTATATGTTTGTGGATTTAATCTCACATGATTAAAAAGAAAGAGAATTCCAAAAGGTTTCTGGATGCGAATTAAGAAAATTAATAATGTCTTAGTTAAACATTCTGTTCATAGAAATATATTTCTAGTGTAGCCAAGAAAAGGATTGTTTTTAAACCATTGACTTGACAACCTAGTGCTAATCTTGGATGAATGTTACTTTTAATGTGTCATTGTCATAGCATTATTGTTATTTGTGAGCCATCCTATTTGTGCAATTTTCCTTTATTGTCAATCTAATATTACTTGAATTCATCTATTATTTTCACGTTGCCTTTGTTGATATGTAGTTGTATATACATTTTTTTTTAACTGCTCAGTTGAAAACATTTTGTTTCTTTTTAACTAAATATAATGTTTTTTGGGGGGTTTACAGTTACTTTAGAGGTTCATTTTAATAAATTTAAATAATACAGTCAGACAAAATCTTAAAAATACTTTGAGACACAAAGATAGAAGCACATTTCTTATTTTTAAGCTAGGACGAATTTGAACAAGTGCTCCTTCTTCCCTAGTGCCATTAGAGCTGGAATGGGCTGCCCGAATCAGCCAGGAAAAGCAATGACTTAGCAGAGTCATGTCGCTAATTAACAATTACGAGATTGACACATGAATTCACAAAAGACATAATTATATTAAAGGAGCTATCTTGAAGGAATGTCTTTTTAAAAATAAGGAAAGCTTGTGAGTGACAGAGTGTCTGTGTTGAATTTCAATATTTTGTATGTCACCCAAGTCTCCCTTATGACTGCAGACATTGTTGAAGACTGGGTGAGTGTCCTCAGCACTTGTCCAGCTGGAGGACTTGATATAAAATACTTTAATCGATAAATGAAGTCAGAGTTAATCAGATATTTTTTTGTTTATGACCTAATGCTTACAACTGATGTTTATAATCTCATGGTTGAGTGCAATGAATCCCTAATGTCACATTTGACTTCTCATGTTATATACTAAATAAAACACACAAGTAAATATATTACTTTTCTTACTGTATTATCATAGGCTTTGTTTTAAACCTAAATTTTAATTTAAACTGTAGTGCATTGTAACTTCTTTAAGAATTAAGAGCTGGTAAATGATTACACTAAAACGTACACAGAAATCACACTCTAGCTCCTGAGGATATAAAAACTTCATTTGGATGTTTCACCATCTTTGATAGAACACATATTGTACCTTGACTCTTGCCATGACCGAAAATGTACTTTAAAACAACTGGGTGTGTGTTACATAAGTATGTTAATCATATCACAAGGTCCAATTAGTCTATACACCAACAAATAACTTATAGTTTATGTATGTAACAGGTCTGACATTTGTCAATGTATCCTCAAGTTTTCTTATTCTAGATTTTAAAAAAACCTGATTTAAGATGTACAATACATTATTGACATAATGACTTTTTTTTTGTTACTGCTGTTGTTTTAATGATTATTGCTTTTTGTGTAGTAAATTATTTTAGTATTTTGTTTATTTGAATTATCAAATTGATTTGCTTGTTTCTGCTAGTAAATTTTTTTTTCTACTTTGTTGAAAGCAGTATTTTTATTTTGCCTGATGATCATCGTAAAACTCTGAAGGTCACACACTGATTTGTTCTCCACAAAATTGATTTCAATCTATTCATATTTCATGTTAGTTTAGACCCAAAACAAAATCATATGGTTTGTGTTAAATGTTAACAAATTGTGCTCTTTTTTATTTGTAATGTTAGGTTGCTGGTCCTGTGACGTAAAATTTTATTCCTAATTAAATAATTGGCATTAGCAAGCAATGATCTTTGAATTGAACGTCATTTTTTATAGTTATAGTTGGTACTTTATTCAGCTAATATCAGGCATTAAAAATACAGAAAAAGAATGAAGGTAAAATATAAAATATATCATCTGTTAATTAGGAGCAATGCTAATTAACAAATCTAATCATCCTAAAATAAACACCACACAAATGTAAAATATAATTAAAATACAATGCTTGATCAAATTATTATTTTGTAAATAATTTGTACTGTGAAATGTTGTACTATATTTGAAAGTATAAAATCTGTAGATAAACATAATGTATAGAGGACAAATACTGATTGGTAATCACCGTTACATGTCATCCAAGCTTTTATGGGGATAGTTGTTGTTTTTTTAAAAAAGCTAGGATTATAATTGCACTTGAGTCAACAGTTGCTAAATCTCAGATTTCTGATTTGAACACTACCCTTCTACACTTTATATGCATAACCAAAAAGAGTATTCGCCTTAAAAAAAATATATATGTTAGGATTCAATGATCCCTTATATGAAATAATGACATTTTAAATCAACAAATGTATAACAAAGTAAAATGACATTTTTTAATAAATAAAAAAGCCTCATAAAATATTGCACAAAGAAATCAGACATAATTAAAAGCAAAAAAAAGTACATTGTACAGATTCATTAATTTGAAAATTTTGAAAAATAAAGAAAGGCAATTCAATATCTGTATTTATTTCTTATAACTCAAGCACAATCACAGTGACCTTGATTTTCTTATCCATCATCAAAATTTTAAAAAATTCAATTTAAAATTACATCTAAAAAAAAAACAATAAAAAAAAACTAGTATATTTCAAATGCTTTACTCATTTCTCGCACCAGAAACTGGGACCAAGACTGAAATTCTGGCACTAGACATCAAAGAAATACCCAAGGTAAGAGGTGTAACAATTTACCTAACTGGAATCACCTATTACCAGCAACCTAAATTTAAATGCTGAGTTGACAAAAAGGATTGAAAAGGCTTCTGCAGCAATGTCAAAACTCTTCAAGCCTGTCTGGGAAAGTGCCAAATTGACTATGGTAACCAAAATGCTAGTCTACAACACCTGTCTAGTGAGCACTTTTCTTTATGATGAGAGCTGGGCAACATACATGCATCAAGAGCACACACAGATTAAATAGTTTTCACTTGCAGTGCATCTCCTGGCGAGATCATGTTTCCAATAAGGACTTTGAAATTGGGCAATACACTATGATCTTTTGGCACAAAGAAGACTAGATTGGCTAGGACATGTCACACACAAGCCAGGTGGAAGAATACCATGGGACATCTTCTATGCTGAGCTTGCAGTGGAAGTCAGACCCAAGACTAGCCTACAGACATGTCTGCAAGTGAGGTCTGAGAAGTATCAGTGAAAGTATGTGAGAGGTAATCGCACAAGATCGAACAGCATGGAGACAGACTATGCTAGAAACCTTGCAGAGAGAAAAAGAAACCAAGTGGCCTTAACTTAAGCAATAAGAAATCTAGAATTTAATCTCCATAAGTCTTATTCAAAATAAATGAAAGATATTTGTGATTTCACATGCCGTAATTCAAAAGAAATTTTTGTGACAACACTCTTGAATAATATTTTAAATCAAAAGCAAATTGTTCACATTCTTTTTTTCTAAAGTAAGCACTAAGAAAGATTTGAATACTCAAATACGAAAAAAAAAATAGTCCTCAATTTTTATTGATCTATAGAAGGTTAAAAAAAATGTCATAATTGTTACCTAAGATTGTAATCAATATAATCACAAGAAACTGTACCTTCTGGTTTCATAGAATGTTCATAAAGACCCATAACTTATTTCCATGGAAGACAAATTTCTACCAGAAGTTTTACTTATGTCTGAACCAATGATCAAATCATTTGACTGCCATTCAGATTTAAAGTTTGTTGAGACCATTGGAAAGTCTGCTAGACTGAATAACATATTCTTTGTGCACAGGGCTGGTTCCCAGATTAAAATTTTTGGCTTGTGTGCAACTTGAAAGATTTCCTGAGCAAAAGTTCAAATCTTCAACTATAAATAAAGGTTTACTTTTTCCATTGGATGATTGCAGAGTATTCTTGAATCTGTTGGAACAGTCTGTTTTTTCTGTTAAGTCTTTTAAAGCTAAATTTGATTTACATCTCTTCTGAGTACCAACTTTGGTATCTGCTTTACCTTTCAAGTTGTTTTTTGATTCTGGCTTTAGTTTGTACAGCTTCACCACAGGGCCACACAGTGAGGTTTGTGAACTACAGCTTCTGGTACTGTCCAGTTTATACTGCTGTAGACTTTTTAAAATATTTTCCTCTGTTTTCTTAAAGTCTTTAAGAAAGCTGACTAGTTCACTGTCATCTGAAGCATTCTCAGTAGCTAGGATAAAACTTCGTATAGCAGGAACAAATATTTTAGGGTCTGAGCTCATTTTACTTTTAAGCTTATTGAAAAATGTTGTCAGTTTAACATTGAGCTTTTCAGCTTCATCAGCAAGCAAAATATTCTGTACAACTTCTGAGGCCATGTTCTGTGTCTCAGCCTCAACTTTAGGTTTCCTCTCCATCCATTTTTTGGTTACATGTTTCATATTCAGCTCTTTTGTGATTTTCTTTTTTCTTTTCTGGATGTACTTTCTCACTGCAAACTTTTTTGTTTCTTGGTTACTGCTTTCAGAATATCTGCTGGTTATGACTTTATCAGTTGCATGACCTGGATCGGACTGCTGTTGAACTCTGTCATGAGGCCAGGTGTAGTGCTGAGAGGAGAGCATGTCATAATCATCACGAGTTAAAGAGCTCTGCAACCTGTGATCCAGTGCATTTTGTGGCACAAGAAAATTGGCTTCATCACAGCTGGTCTGAGAAATGTTCATGTAATTATCCTGCTGGCTTTGTTGAATTGGATTTTGAAACTCCATATTCTGATGAGCTACAGGTTCATCATTCACCATGACAGCCACTTGTTGGATAACACTGAAGTTGTCCCAGGAAGGATGTTGAGTTGTTTGGAACAAGCTCATTCCCAGATGGGAATCTGAGAAAAGAGATGTGGCCATTGACAGACTCTGTTGGCTTCTGAGATCGTTGTAGACAGAATTGTGAGCAGTGATGTTGGGATAAGTTATGTCTGCCTCTGCCAGTTTCTGGATCTCATCATTGTGATTCAGGACAACATGGGGCTGGCCCATCTGCTCTGTCAGAGCTTTAGGGTCTAGCATCTCCGCACTGTTGATGCTATGTTCCAGTATGTTATTTTGAAGAGAGCTGTCAGAAACAACACTGCAATGTGGGTTCACAACCATTCCTTGGCAAGGAAGACTTGAGTTATTTCCCTGGTCTTGGTCTATAGTCTCTTCTTCATTGTAGTCAGAATGGTTTCCTCCTTCCTCATCATTAGTAGCGTCCTGACAGCTCTGAAAAGCTATCCAGTCAGGGTTAGGATTGTGTCGAGAGGATCTCTTTGTTGTAGTTTTAGCCGATACACCTTTACCATGTATTTGATAATACAACCTAATGTTTGGAGGGAAAAATATTTTTTGCAATAAAATACATAATCAAAAATAAACTTTATGTTATTAATTTATTTAACTATCTGAAATGAAAAATGGGAGGAATATGATAAGCTCTTGCTGACTAATGTTTTTTTTATAGAAGGTAATTAGAAATTAAATTTTCTTGAAAAGCAAAAGATTCAGTGCTAATAAAATGCTGTTTACCCTAACAAATGTTGGAATGGTGAACTTTTGATTTCCTTAGACCTATACTATCTTTTAGTACAATCACACACAACTTAAATATAAACTAATATTTTTTTTAAAAGACAATGCCTCCTTTATACTGCAAACAAAATTTTGTAATAGTAATTATTTTGCACTTAACTTATGAATGAGAGATTTTTTTACCCTGCCACTAGTCCCCTAATCCCCTCCCCAAAATTATGGCTAAGCAAATGTATTAAATCTACTCAGAGATTATAAAATTTTAATGATAGGCCTATAGATCTAGACACAGAAGACACTGCAAAATTTTCTTCAGCATCTATTTGCAATTATTTTTATTTTAATAACTAATGAATTTTAAATTTAAACCAAAATGGAATTTCTAGGAAATCATTACAGACATTTTCGATATCTGTGTCTATGTTCCTCCCTTTTGCTTTTTGACCCAATGAATTTGCAAGCTGAGATAGAGGAATAGTAAAAAAGATGGGCAGATTTTAAATCCTCCACCAATGTCAAATGCAGATTCAGACAATTAAGACCAAACTTGCCATACTGTTATACTATGACACCAACCATAAGATGAGACTGAATACCTGTAAATTTTTGGAATATTTGGCACATAATAGCCATCACATACGACCTGTCTGTACTTCTCTGGACCCAGGCTCTGTAGAAGCTCTTTCTTATGTCTGTCAAGAGCGTCTTTGGGTTTCATGCCCTGTCGAAACATTTCCAGGAAGCGCTGCTTAATGTCCTCATTTAGGTGCCGCTTTTTCAGCACATCAGCTGTGTCAAGTGGGTGGTCATGTGCATAGTGAAGGCGAACTACCATTTTGTATTTGGGCATATGGTGGTCCCTGAAAATATTTTGTTTCAATGACACACTGTTAAGTATATTTGTCACATAATAATAAGCACCAAGGTCATGGTGGTTTAGTTGTATAAACAGAATGTTTACATTCTAAGAAACAACAATAAATTGTTTCATTGTACTAAAAATAGTAAAGGGAGTTAAAAAAATAAGCAAGGTTCTTTCCAACAGAAAATTCTCCTTCCTCCCTGTGCGATGAAAAAACTAATTTCAGAGAGGATACAAGAGAAGACAAAAGCAGGGCCATTCAATAAATATGTTTCAAGCTTCATGATATATACTTTTGTAAATCTATTCTTAAAATGAACTTTTATTGTTTGTTAACAGTCTGTATTCCATTTCATTATTAAATCAACTTGAAGATTCCAAGTGGTTTAGTTCATAAAGAGGATTACCATTATGTCTTTCCCTAAAGAAGATTCTTCGGCAATTACAGAAAAATTTGGGTCAATAAACAAAAATAATTAATAAATTAATTAATTATTTTGTTTGATATTGAATAAGGGATTAAAGCTTTGTTTTGTTTGTTTTTATTACTTTTTTTTTTTACTTTGGATGTAATTTGGATGCAAAGTTTGTTTATTGATTTTGTATATATAGCTAAACCTAGGAGTTTTCTTATTTCAAATGGAATGTAAGGATTTTAGGCAGAAAGTCAAATGTATTTTTGTAGAAAGTCTCAAAATAACACTATGGTTGTAAGAGTCAATGACTAGTGACACCAAGATTTGAACACCAGCATATTCATATTAACTATTGAAAACATCATCTGCATACAATGTTTCTAAACAGAGGCATACGCTCACCAGATACTTACACTGTTTTTCTGAAATATTTCTTTATATTGATAAAAAGAATACTGTGACAGTCCCGAAATTTTGACTTCTCTGGTAGTTTTTTCTTATTCTTTCTTCTGTCAAAAAACTGACACCTGTACTGAGCCTGTAGATAAATGTACACACTAAGTCTACATTACAACTAGTTTACTTTTTAAATATGAATGCAAAAATGAACAGAGATGTAGATATTTCTTTACAATACATAATCATTGAATCCTAATGCCCAGACCTAATGCATAATGGTAGCTTGTCTGTTTCTCAAGGTTATCATATTCTTGCATAATCAATACACTCCAGTCCACAATAAAAATTATGGGAATTTCAAAGATATTAATTTAAGTAAGAGGGGATTAAAAAAAAGTAAAGTTCTCCTTTCATACCTTGCAATCTATAGAGCAGAGGATGTCAAGGTCATCTGTTTATTAAGCATTTGGTTAATGAGCAGGGTGTCATATAACCAGCACAATGACCAAATGTCATTACTTTCCCCAACTAAAATCCGGGTACCCATTAGAGTTGGGTGGACTCATGGGAACTCTAAAAATCCAAAATCCTAGACTTCACACAGATTAGACCTAAGGAACCCAGGTTCAGAGACCAAGCGCTTAATCACTCAGCCACTGCGCACCCCCCCCCCCCTAAAGGTGTTTAAATGTTTCTTTAAAAAAAGTTAATTCCAAAAAACGTCTTTAATAAACTGTTCTATTTTAATCAAGACTTCAAGAATTTCTTTTCTTGACCATTCAAAGAGCACTAGAGGATGAAACACTGAGAAATAAAACCTACATATATACCAATATAAGTTCTATTCGTATGATCAGCCAGAAAGATCCATATCAATGCCTACACCCCCAAAATAATTTGTAAAAACCCAATCAAAAATTGTATTTTTTTAATTTATAAAATTTTATCATATATATTAATTCATTTATATATGCATATATTTTAATTTGATTACACTCTTCTGACCTTGAAAACACTGACTCTCTCAACATTGGGATAAGTCTTGTCTTTAACATGTGTTGTCAAAGATCTCTCTTCAAAGTTACGTTTCCATTCTAAGGCCTCTTCTTTGGTGGAAAGAGTCATGCGAAGTGTCACTAAAAATTTGTCCTCTCTGTCAAGTTGCAAGTATTCACATAACTTGTACTCATAGTTTTCTGGCAAAATATTCTAAACAAAGGGAGAAAAACTTTTGTTACAATCATTGCAAATACAAATGTGAAGCTAAGTGCTGAAACAATGAATGTTGCATACATATTACAGAAAGGCAGCACTGTGGAACACATTTTTAATAAGAGAAAATTGTGAATTTAATAAAATGAAATTAATGGACTCTACTGACCAGGGCAGGAACCAGGAGAAAAATATTAGGCTTTATTTAAAAAAATTTTGACAAATCAAATAGAAGCATAAAACTTAGTTAGGCCAATATTAGAATATGCCTCCTCTGGATGGGATCCCTCAAGAAAACATAAAGAAACTAGAATAAATACAAATTAGAGTAGTGAGACATATAACAAACGAATATTCACATTTGATTAGAGCAACACCATTAATAAAATCACTTAATTTAAAGGCACTTCAGGACAGAAAAAGTAAAGTAGCAATAATACATAAAACACTGAAGCATAATTTACAAATAGAAAAACAAAACCTAATCAAATTTTCAGAAAGACAAAAAGATAGAGGCACATCTCTTATTCCATGCGCTAGAAAAAATTCATACAAATGCTCCTTCTTCCCTAGTGCCATTAGAGAGTGGAATGGGTTGCCTGAATCAGACAGGAGGACCAGCAACTTGGCAGAGTTTAGGTCATTGACTGGCATGCATGACTAGATTGACACACATGAAACGCATAGGTGTAGGACATAAATAGATATCTAGATCTATCTTCTTATTTCAAGTAACGTCTGTAATAACAGTAATAGATCTTTATAAGATAAGGGAAAGGAGATTTGGCTTGCCCCTTAGAGCGAGCATTTATTCTCTATTTAAAAAAAAAATCAACAAACAAACAAATATAATATAAGAACAGTGATGTCTAAAACTGGTAATTTGGAATAAATTTTGGTAAGAAAATCATAATTTAATACAAACATCCTATTAATTTTTTTTTGTATGGAATCAAACAACTTGGCTTGTGAATCAAATAAATAAGATCCAAAAACAGAATAAATATTGCCAGGCTCACTAGCATATTTATAGACTTGGCCAATCAAAAAATATACTTAACCCTAGGAAGAGGTAAAGTCATCCTGGTAACAGAGAAAAACAACACCCTGACTCATAAATTTGAAATTCGTTTTTCTTGCATAAAAAGACAGCTAAATGGAAGGAAATTGGGTCAGAATCATTGGAAAATGGATAAGCACATCATTATCACATCCTACAGCGCGCTAGTTTTATAATAAATATTAAAATAATTATTTAATGACTACAAAAGACAAAAACAGCGAATGTCCGGATTCATGTAATGTAAATGTGACTATTATATATTTCTAATACATTATACACTAATACACTTGAATCAATGCTAACTCGTAATTTTGGTATCTCGTCCAATTTGTATTTTCCACAGTTGCAAACACAAGTTGTTTTTGAGAATGGAAATGTCGTTAACGTTCTTTTGGCAAGATTTAAAGATGTTTGAATTCGATTAGAATCTGTTGGACCATCCATCATTAAGCCATTATCGATTAAGAAGTTGTTTTTTTACAAGAGCCGTAGCCCAATTGACCTCTTCTATTCATAAGCCCCCGTGCAAAGAAAAGATCAATGGATATAATACCGGTAGATCTAGACTTATATTGATCAGAATAATTTTTCGTCATTTTTTGGAGAAAACTATAACAGAGGTCTAGTCATTCTACAATCCATCTTAGAATAAATCTAATCTAGTGTCGAGATCTAATTGTAGTCACTTGTCAAGATCTCTTCTGTCAGATTATTATTATAGATCTATCTAAATTTCGTACACGATTTTGGCCCTGATTATTAAGAGACCTTGACCTATTGACCCCTTTGTTTTGAAAAGCGACAGCTGATAGCTGACCCATACCGCTACGGTTTGGATCTAATAGACCACACGTTTTAGTCATTTTAACGGTACAGACTAAAGAGAAAATTTGACGTCTTGAAGAAATGCACGGAGCTAAAAGATTGACTTGTACTTTTCTTTCTTATCGGGTAGGTAAGCAGGGAATCACTCAAAATCTGACCACTATAAAGTATAATATAATAGTAATTAGTATAGACTTGACTTTGACTAGATCTAGACACAATACACATGACTAACTTAACTTCACTAAAGACAATATTGAATCAATTTATATAGTAATAGTATATACTAAAACTAATACTTATAGTATTAATAACTATATTAATAAGTCAGTATAGTCCATAGTAAACTATAGAAGATAGAGTCTAGTAAGATAGATCTAGTAATCTAGTTAATTCTAGACTAGTTAGTATAAAAAATATAATTTTAATAATATATATAGATCTATATAATATATATTATTATATTATAATTATAATTCCGACCTATTTATAATTTATTAAAGACCTCTAGTATTATAATTATAGTTACTTAATATACTTAATATAGTATTAACTATATACGGTATAGTATATAGTTATGAAGAGAATTATATAGAGAGATTATTACTATAATAAATAATAATATGTATATAAATATATATATATATATATATATATATATATATAATTATATAGAATATAAATCTGAAGATAGATGTAGTCATTGGAGATCTAGGCCAGATTTTAGATAATGATATACTCGATCTAGTATAATCTACTAATCTATATTACTACAATATAGGTCTAGATTCTAGATCTTAATACAAACTAGATTCTAGAATCTCACTCTAAAGTACAGGACCATCATATATATTTAAAATCACTATGTCATTTGGTTGTATGCCTAAAGTAAAACTATACTTCTAAAGTAATTAAATTTAAATTCAAGTATGCGCTCAAGCTAGTTATTAAATTTAATTTCATTATATCATCTGGAAAGTAAAATAAACTAAGAAATCTGAGCCAGGGATTTTATAATATTATTATATTAATTTAGAATCCACATGGTGCAAACTTGTTTGGTGCATAATGTTTTACATGTTTAGGATGTTCCTTCAGAGTTAAAGATAATTTACTTCCTAGACCAAACCTCCCTCAGGATGGGGGGAGATGGCAGTGGACATAGTATGAACCTGTGGTCATCGAGAAGTCTGAATGACCATCCAACGCACATATTGAATGACAAGGTAGCCATCCAAGAAAATATTCCTGGATGAGTCTTGCCAGCAGAAAAATCCTCTTTAAGGGCAGAGCTGTTCATTGTGATGGCTACTTAGTAGCCTTATTTGCTGTTTTACTAAATAATTGTCTGCTTTACATTTCCATTAAATGTTGTTTATATGTAGCTGTATATTAAATCTTTTTTTTTAATTTAAATACTTGTCTCAGCATCTTTCTCAAGGATGTATCCGAATAAGAAACAAATGGACTGGTCAAGAAACAATTGAAACTGATGACCCTGAGGTCTATGAAATTATCAAACAAGAGAAATACAGGCAGTCTCATGGTTTAGAACTTATAGCTTCAGAGGTAATTTATAACAAAATATACCCATTCACAAGTGGGGTGAGTGGTAAAACTTTTGGCTTCCAAACCAAGGGGTCCCAGGTTTGAATCTTGGTAAAAACTTGAATTTTAAATAGAATGCCCAAACTAACTTTAGTTGGGGAAAAGTCATTATGCTGACCACATGACTTTGAGTTTATGGGAAATTAAATTGTGCTTCAGAAGAGTCCACAAAAGCTTCAGGTCAATTAGTTGGTTAATTTGAATTAGTGCTATACTCCCAAGCCCAGGTAAACCTTAAGGAAACCCTGATTTTTAAATTTTCAACATTGAACTATGAAGTGTTTTGACACTCTGAGATGTGAAATTTGTTTTATTTATTAAAACTTGTAAAGTGGAATAATGGGGAACTATTAATAATACAGTGTGTGTCAAAAAAATTTATACACACTTTGAACTGTCATAGACAATTTATTTCCCGTTCTACAATGCTAAATTTCTGGATATGGAAAGCATTATGTCCAATTGGAAAAATAAATGTGAGTAATGTTCAAACTGGTGGCCTTCAGCATCAATACATTGCTGAGTACGAGTCAATTCTGATTCCGTACATTGTACCAAAGTGTCCACTGAGATTTCTGTGCCCACCGCCTGAATCTCATTCCTCAGTGTGACGTGGTTTATATTTGTACACCTCATCTTTAACTGTGCCCCATAAGAAGAAATCCAGTGGCGTGAGGTAGAATGGGAAATCAACTGTCTATGACAGTTCAAAGTGTGTATACATTTTTTTGACGCACCCTGTATAATTATATGTTGTTTTTTTATTTTACATATGTTAATCATTCAGACTGGTCTTAATAGTTCTGGTTTAAACCATTCTAGTTATATTCTGGAGCATAAGTACACCAGGTTGCCTGACACAGATTCTAATAATCTTTATTTCTGATTAAAAAAGTAAAATACCAAAATTGCCCCAATCAATTGTCTGATATTTGCTTTATTCTTTCAGGTACAAGGCACTACCTGAAATGGTTATCAGCATTAACTTTTTTGTTTTTAATATGGGCATCATTTTGTTGAATGTCCTTAATTCTTGCATAAGGATTTCTGTGATACCAAGCCTTTCTTCTCCAGTATTTTTTCATTGACTTTTGTGAAGCAAAAAAAAAAAAAAAAATTAAATTATTTGTCCGTTTTGACATTAAAATATTTATTACTACCTGTATTATTTATATATTTTTTTAATAAAACATTTATCTACATCAGAACTTTGCTAGTCGTGCTGTTCTAGAAGCATTGGGGTCTTGTCTGACTAACAAGTACTCTGAGGGATACCCTGGAGCAAGGTTAGGATATATTACAACCAAACTGTTCTATATTAAATAGAGTTAAATTTAAATTTTGACTATCTTAAAGTTTGTTTTTTATGAAGTGTAGTTTGAGCTATAATAATTGTCAAGACTCATTTCTTCTCTAATATACGTATGTGTATTACTAAATGTACCCAAGTCCTGGGCAATACCACAACGACACATACAACGATAGAACAAATATTCAGAATGCCAACTCACAGACATATAACATGTTTATTACATTATCTGTACTATAATACAGAATCAGTTCAGACATTTGAAATATCCAGTATCAATTAAAAATATATCAGCTTAATATTCCATAGACTGAATAGTGACAACACAGAGAAATAATTAGAGTCTTCACTTCGACTATATCTATATCCTAAAGTCCAACTGTCCTGGACTAGGAACAAAACCACACTGCCTTATTATGAGTTACATTATTTTCAACAAAAACATCTCACCAAATCAAAACAACCCAAAACAATAACAGTTTTGAAGTCAACAACCTGAATTGCCCCCCTTCTCCTCTACAGTAAACAGGAGACCCAGGCTGACCAGAACTCAGTCTTGACATTTCTCCATCTCTAATTTTGTCTGTTTCTGGGTTCATTTAAAACAGACAAACTTCCAATAAAGATATTTCCAAAACGTACATATATCAACATGCAAACAAAAGTAATCTTGGTACTAAAACATAGCCTACAGTTTGTAAAAAAAAAAACACAAAAAAAACGATGTATCCACATGAAATGTCAATACTATACATACCCTGCTAGGTAATAATAATTATATGTATATATATATATATATCAGCATGTAAACAAAAAAAAATAGTGAACAAGCATATTTAAATGTTATATACAACATACTAAGCAATTATAATTATACTTATATATATTTATCAACATGTAAACAAAAATTAGTGTGCAAACATATATTCTACCTTTTGTAAAAGGCGTTTAATTACATATCCCCAATCCTAGCAAACAAATAACTTTGAAATGAATAAATATTAAATTTCAGTTATCTGTAATCAATGTCATGTTGGTCTATTCTGTTAGTCTAGATAGAAAGTCAGCAATTACATTTAGTTTGCCCTTTAGATGTTCTACATCAAAGTTAAATGATTGTAATAGTAGAGCCCAACGACAAATTCTATTATTCCCATATGTTGCGCTCTTCAAAAAGGCCAGTGGTCTATGGTCACACTGAATTGTGAATTTAGCGCCATATAAATATCTGGACAAGCATTGCACCCCCCAAACAATGGCAAGGCATTCTCTCTCAATCACTGAATACCATTGTTCTCTGGGCAACAGTTTTCTGCTTAAGAACTTTACAGGATGGAATATTCCTTCTACTTCCTGCAAAAGACAACATGATATGGCTATGTCCGACGCGTCTGTTTGCACAATAAATGGTCTATTAACGTCTGGTTATTTCAGTATAGGATCCCGTGTCATGCACATTTGAATTTTTCTTAATGCCCGGTCACATTCTGGAGTCCAATTGACCCTCGTCGGTGTCCCTTTTTTTAACAATCCAGTAATTGGAAATACTATTTCCGCGAACGCTGGAATAAATCTGCTATAAAAATTAGCAATACCTAGCAAACATCGAACCTCTTTTTTCATTTTTGGTGCTTTTATATTCAATACCTTGTCTCTGTTATTGGGTTCTGGGTATATGTTTCCTTCACCTACAATATTACCCAAGAAAGTTATTTTAGGATACGCGATTTCAAGTTTGCTTGGCTTGATAGTAAACCCATATTCTTTTAGCCTGGACAACACTTTCTCTAGTGCTATTAAGTGTGATGACCAATCATGCCCGAATACACAAATGTCATCAAAATAAAACACAACATTTTCCAGTCCTTTAAGAATGGTCCTAACAGTGCGATTAAAAAAACTAGGAGAATTAAGCAGACCAAACGGTAGATATTTAAATTGAAAGTGACCACTTGGTACCCTGAATGCAGTGTACTTCCTACTATTCTCTTCTATTGGTATTTGCCAGAAGCCTTTTGTTAGATCTATCTTTGTAAAAAATTTGGCACTATTAAGTGGTAAGAAAAGATCTTCTTGGTCTGGAATAGCCTCCGCGTCAAATTTGGTAACCGCGTTTAATTTCCGAAAATCTATGCAAGTACGTACTGTCGAATCTTTTTTCTTAACCAAAACAACAGGAAATGCATAGGGCGATTGAGACTCTTCAATAATGTCCATTTGAATCATGTTCTCTATCTCCTGGTCTAAGACATCTCTCATATGAATAGGAACTGCGTATGGCCTTAGTGTAATAGGCTTTTCTGTTGTGAGCTCAATGTTGAATGCTTTAACCTTCGCTTTACCCGGTATATCAGCAATTATATCTTTATACTTCTCAACTAGCGTCTGAATCTGTTCTCTTTGGGATTCGGTTAATTCAGTATTGATATTAATATGTTCCCTGGAATTATTACTCTCAAGAGTAGGTAACTCAGTAACTTCATCCTCTTGGTTATCATCTTCCTGGTCGGTTACAAGGGACGCTATGCACGCATGTAATAATTCTTTCCCTTGACCCCCATACAAGACATGTGACGCAGTTCCCGAGAGTTGTAGATCACTATTTTGCTTAACCATACATTCCGTGTTGTTTTTTTCATGATATTTTACAAGTCTGTTAACATGAAGAATTTTTACACGATCGCCTTTCTTTATTTTTACATTAAACTTGTTAATTCTTTTTTCTACTTTATAGGGCCCCTCCCAGTGCAAGGCTAACTTTTTCTGTCTCTGTGGTTTCAGTAAAAGCACAGAATCACCTGTTTGAATATCTTTTTCTTTGCTATTTCTATCATAATACCTTTTATAACTTTCCTTACATTTTGAGCTATTTTTCTGAGCTATTTGACAAGCCACAGCCAGCCTACTTTTTAGGTCTAATAAATAGTCAAACACATTCTTTATTTCTGGTTCTACCTGTTGATTAGTAAAAAGATCTTTTAGAATTGACATAGGCCCCCCTGACTTTCCTTCCATACAACATTTCATAAGGGGAAATGTTAGTAGACTCATATTGTACCTCTCTGTACGCAAACAGAAGTGCATTTATAACTCTATCCCAATTCTTAGGTTCTGCTTCGGCCGTCTTTCTCAGCATGCACTTCAAAGTCCCGTTAAAGCTTTCTACGCCCCCATTTGACATGGCATGGAATGGTGTTGATTTAACAATCTTTATTTTAAAAAACTGACATATTTCTTTGTATAATTCGGATCTGAACTGAGATCCATTATCAGAGAGTATCTGTTCCGGGAATCCTATTCTAGTAAAAATAGCACTTAGAGCTTCTATTACTACTGGTGTTGTTGTATTAGGTAGTGGTACAGCTTCCGGCCATCTTGTTGCCAAATCACCAACGTTAAAATGAATCTATTCTTCCGATCTGTCATTTGGAGTGGTCCTATGATATCAATAGCAACTTTAGCAAATGGAGTGGAAATAATATTCATGCGCCCTAGTTCTACCTTTCCAGCTTTTCCTGGGTGTCTACCTCTTTGACAAAGGTCACAACATTTAATGCATGTTTTTATATCTTTATCTACCCCAGGCCTAAAGAAATGCGAATATATCCGTCTATTCGTAGGGATTACAAGTTGTCGTTCTATTACCCCAGGGCTATCTTTTCTCTCAAATTCTTTGTAAAGTAGACCTTCTTCCACAATAAATGATACCAATCCCTTTTTCTTATCTTCGACCGTTCCTGCTTTCGCTTTTTCCCATAATCTAACTAACGAACTATCATTTCTTTGATCCTCTCTAAAATCACTGTCCAATTCCATCCACTTACTTAAACCAATCCTGTCCTTATCTTCCAATTTGACCCTAGTGTCTTCTGCTTTCGCCATTGCCCTAGTAACAGCATTCCCATATAAAAATGCTTTAGCCTGATCAACATTTCCAATAATAATATCTGCTATTATTTCCTTAAACATGGCCGCTAGAAAGACTCCTTTTAAAAATGGAGTATCAATGTCTATCCACGCAAGTGGATACTGAAAAGTTTGTCCATCTATCTTCTGACTTTCTTCTATCAAACTTTCTCGGCCCCCAATTATGCTCGCTCCTGTTTCTCGTAGAACAGATACACTTCGATCTCCTAAGAATCCCTCAACTATTTTCAATCCACCAACTGATTTATCTTTATAATCTAAAAAATCATATGTATCAGTGTGACATGCAAACAATCCCACTTGTTGCCCCCTTTCTGGTAATACTCTTAGTCATTGCTGTGTTGGACCTCTATTCTCATTTATCTTTACCCGACACCATCGAGCAATGTGTCCGCCCTTTCCACATCTATAGCATATCACTTGTGTACTGTTAGATTGACCAGTGGCACCAAATGCTACATATGGGATATCGTTACTAGTTACTTTGTTACTTCCCTTTACAATATCTGTAGAGCCTTTCGTGGCATCTCTAAATTGATCAATACAGTCTGAGACCTCTTGGGCTGAAGTAGGCTTTCGTAGCAAAATATCTTTCAGGGCCTAAGAAGATAGCACACTGTAAAGTCTGTCTCTCATTATCAGATCAATTATACCGTCTACTGTCATTGGGGTTTGTGATGTTTTAAGCCAGTTGTTAAATGTCCTTTTCAAATGGACATAAAAATCTTTCATATCGTCTGTCTTTGGGGAAAGTTCATGCCACAGTGTCCGACAGGCTTCTTCCGTTAGTTGGGCTTGTTTTAGGAGCTCCCCTTTAACAAAATCATAGTCCGTGTTATGTATCAGTTTTGTTTGTATCATAAACAATTTTAATTTTTCATTTAATTTGTGAGTAGCAGTAGCAGTTGTTTCGAACATTTCTAAGTAGAATAACAAGTCCTCGTTGTCTGTCATGCATTTTAGGTTTTTGTCTAACTGTTTACTCTGTTTGGGGTTGTCGTTAACTGTTATGTCTTTCTTATCCATTTCATGTTGTCTTGCTAGTTGTTTGTCCTCCATCTCTCTTATATGTCTTCTCTCCTCCGCTTCCCTTGTCAGTCTATCCAAGTCAATTTTCTGTTGGGCATCTATAAATTTCTTTAACGTTTTGCCCTTAAACCCCAACATTTGAGCCTGGGCTACTATCTCCTCAAATGGACGAGGTATAAACTCTGACATTTTCCTAGAGCAGTGTCCTTTATTACAATATTAGCTCACAAAATGATATACATACAAAAACAATTAAAGCAAAATTAAAATAATACTAATACCTCTGCTCCTACTAATGTTGTTCAACTGGTACTCCAACAGGTTAAAGACAATAGTCCAAGGTTATCCAATAAGGTGATTTCTCTTAGTCTATTTCAGGTAGATAATCCAACAGGTAATCCCAACATGGCTTTCTACCTACTCGTGGTACCGGTGCTTGGAATGTACCACAAAAGTTAAATTCATATAAATATTAGATCCAGCAGCAGCTTCTTCAGTATAATCCAAGGAATGAGCGTATTGGTAATCCAATTATGAGGGACGAACTTGCCCTTGCATATACCTTTATGTTTAGACGTACTAAGGGGTGCTACTATTACTTGCTAATAGTGAACACAGTAGGCCTGTTAAATCATTATTGTTAGATAGTAACAGCCTAAAATACAGACGACGAGTTTCCGCTCCTTATGGACTTGAACTCTTTCATTAGTACACACTCGGAGATATGCGCTGTCTGGGTGCAGCAGATACTTTAGGTTACAGTACTCAGAGATATATACTGTCTGGATGCAGTAGATACTTCAGGTTACAGTACTCAGAGATATATACTGTCTGGATACAGCAGATACTTCAGGTTATAGTACTCAGAGATATAGGCTATCTGGATGCAGCAGATGCTTCACTGGAGATTGATGCATCCATCGCATGTAGTTGTTTTGGACGAGCCCCCAAAATGTCAAGACTCATTTCTTCTCTAATATACGTATGTGTATTACTAAATGTACCCAAGTCCTGGGCAATACCACAACGACACATACAACGATAGAACAAATATTCAGAATGCCAACTCACAGACATATAACATGTTTATTACATTATCTGTACTATAATACAGAATCAGTTCAGACATTTGAAATATCCAGTATCAATTAAAAATATATCAGCTTAATATTCCATAGACTGAATAGTGACAACACAGAGAAATAATTAGAGTCTACACTTCGACTATATCCTAAAGTCCAACTGTCCTGGACTAGGAACAAAACCACACTGCCTTATTATGAGTTACATTATTTTCAACAAAAACATCTCACCAAATCAAAACAACCCAAAACAATAACAGTTTTGAAGTCAACAACCTGAATTGCCCCCCTTCTCCTCTACAGTAAACAGGAGACCCAGGCTGACCAGAACTCAGTCCTGACAATAATCAATTAGCATTTTTTTTTTTAACTTATGTACTGAATTGGATGAAAAAAAACTGTTAGAATTTTTTTAGCCTTATTGTAACTTATGTTTGTCACAAAAAATATGATTTTTGGTTAGAGGGATGATATATTTCCTTCAGAATATTTTAAAAGCTTATTAACATTGCTAAAATGTCTCTAAATGCAAATGTCTCTTAGACAAGCCTAAACAGCGTTATTTGAAGTAGAATATATTTTAAAAGTTATAGAAATATCTAAAAAAAAATTTAAGCAAATTAGAATTTGTGTATATAATAATATATATTCCTGTTTGAACAAGTAAAAAGTGTGTGAAGTAGTAAATATGAATGTTGTTCTACTTGAATTTCAAAGTGCATTAAATTGTCTTGAGCTAGGAGAATATCCATCATAAACTCATTTTATTAATCAATGTATTGATAGACTTTATGTAATAATTCATCACATAAAAGATTTGGTTTGAAAATCTTTCAGATATTATGGAGGCAATGAAAACATTGACAACATTGAAGTTTTGTGTCAGAAGAGAGCGCTGGAAGCATTCAGATTGGATCCAGACAAGTGGGGTGTAAATGTGCAGCCGTACTCTGGGAGTCCTGCCAACTTTGCAGCCTTTACTGCACTGTTAAATCCACATGATAGATTAATGGGTTTAGACTTACCAGATGGAGGACAGTAAGTTATTGATCTGATAATCTTTGATTAACCTATTCCAATGTATCTTAAACTGGTCTTCTAAAGGGGGGTGCAACATCATGACAAAACTGGGAAAGGTAGAGCATAGACATTTTTTTTAGGGCAAAAAAAAATAAATTTAAATAATTTAAGTTATCAATCAATGCTTTATAATTTACTAAGTAAAATGCCTTTTTTGCTAATATTTAACAGATTAAACCATTTTATAATGTATAACTATATTGACTCGAAACGTTTTATGGAAGACATTTCAATTCATCTCCACTAACATGATTCTTCTCGATCTTCTTATGTTAGAATGGTAGAAATTCTCCCAATTGTTGTACATTGTTTTGTTGACAATTTTTCTGTGAAATGTCAGCAGCAAGATGTCTTAATTAACTTGAAGATGATCTTATGAACATTAAGCTCATTGTACGTGTATGTGTGCTAGATATTATGTTACTCGAATGCTCACACATAAAAGTTTTGGTCAGTGTTGCCTTCTTTTTTATTACACTTAATTTAATTATATCTCTCAAATCCACAAGAAATGGGTTATCACACAGAAAAATCAATTTTTAAAATCTAAATATATTGATCTGTTTATTCTTAATATTGCAACCTTAGTCTTTGTGATTTTACATATAAATCTTGAAATTGTAAACTTTATATTAGAGTTAGAAATTGAAATGAGAGTTGGTGACTGGAGAAAGATCTTTATATTAAATATTATATGCAAATACCAAACGTACTTGTCATGATAAAAGTTATAGCTTCTATTTGCTCGATCATAACAATTAAACAACTTCCACATAGCAACTTACAATGTCGTTTTAAAAGCTTTAAAAACATTATTGTAATATATAATGACATGGCCTAAATTGTGCCGATGTGTCAAATACCCAAAATATCAACTATCATTTATAATGAATTCTGTTTTAGTCATAACCAATAAAATATATTTGTTTTTTACATGATTTCATATGTATGTTACAGTTTAACCCATGGCTTTATGACTGATACTAAACGTGTATCTGCAACCTCTATCTACTTTGAATCTATGCCTTACAGGCTGAATGTGAGTCAGTTATATTTTTCAAAACTTATGTTGTTGAACCAGTATTACTATAATTATGCTCTAAATTATGCTTATATTGATATCTATATACTGATATATAGTAATCCCTTTTTTTTATTTTTGAATCATGACCTCATTTTTAAAAAAAATAAATCCTCCCAGCATAAAACATTGTTAAAAAGCTAGAATTACAAGAACTTTGCAATAACATATGAGATCATTATACCCATGGAATGGTAACCACTGAATTAGTTACTTGTGTTTATTAGAGATTTTAGTTGTAATTGATTGAACTACCAGTACTTTATAATATTTACTTTAGTAATTTAGATATCTTCACCTTCCTTTATCCCTTAAACTGTTGGACCATTGGGGCACCACACAAGATCTGTTGATAGTCCTTCTCCATTCCTCTCTCTCTCTTTTGCTTTGGATAGAATCTCCCTCAATGGCAGGACCTTCCATTCCTTTATGTTGTCATTCCATCACTTTCTCTGTCTCTTCTTCTTTCTCAACTGTTCCTAAAGGAAGGTCTTTGACAAGTTTAGACAAGTCATCTGTTTCAAAAGCTATCTAATAGAGTTATTTCATGTATTACAATTACTATATATATATATATACCGTATAAGAGGCGCAGTGGCTGAGCGGTAAAGCACTTGGCTTCTGAACCGGGGGTCCCGGGTTCGAATCCTGGTATTTTTATTTCGGGATCCTTGGGCGCCTCTGAGTCCACCCAGCTCTAATGGGTACCTGACATTAGCAAGGGAAAAGTAAAGGCGGTTGGTCGTTGTGCTGGCCACATGACACCCACGTTAGCGTACGCTACAGAATCAGATGACCTTTACATCATCTGCCCTATATAGGCTATAGACCACAAGGTTTGAAAGGGGAACTTTACTTTTTTTACTTTACTATATATATATATCTATATCTATTAGGGGTGCACCGGATAGTTGCTCCGGCTTCTGCCGAATATCCGGCATTTTTTACTATCCTGTGCTATTCGGCTCCGGTCGGATATCGCTACTGGATAGTAAAAAATACACCTATTTAGTGGACCTTGTTCCATTAATGTCTGTTGTAGAATGTATTAATGTTTATATTAAAACAAAATAATGTGCTTAAAAATAGAGCCATTATGAATATGCACCAAACATCGTTTATTATAAAAATAAGGCGTGTTAATAACTTAATATAAATAGAAATGAAACTTTACATCATAAATGCGCTTTACATACAGAGCAGCAATGGCTGGCACTTTTTTCATTTGTCTTGACCTTTGAGTAGGTTAGTTAACATGTTAAAATGTTACATTCCTTGACTACGTCATGCTGACCAGACGTCTGTCTAGCTGTGCGGGTATATCTCCAGAGGTAGAGATGAACAACTCCCACCCCTTTTATTTAATAGTCCACATTGAGGTTTTTTTATAGGCAGGTGACCACAAGTAAAATACGATGGACGTAGGTTTAATGTCAGCGTATTGACACTCTCTAGAGGTCACACCTTTTGAGGGAACTGAGTTTGTTTATTTAGTAGTTAATCTTTATTAGGGGGGCTGGACTACAAGAGCCACACCTCTAAGGTAACTAGGTATATTTCCAGATGAACAACTCCCTCCCCCTTTTATTTGTTTAGTTCATCACATTGATTTCATAGATTGACAGGTAACCCCAAGTCAGATACGATGGACGTAAGCACTCTCTAGAGGTCACACGAGGGAACTATGTTTGTTTACTTAGTAGATAATCTTAATTGGGGGGGGGGGGGTACTGGACTTCAAGCCAAACATCTACACGGGTATCCGGACAAAGAGTTTGCTTATTTGGAGAAAAATCTTAATCACGTGGTTGGGCTAGAGGCCACACCTTTTCATAAATCTCAATTAGTAAGCTGGACTAAAGATCACACGCACCTAAACGAGTGACCTTTAGCTACACAGAACACAAACCGCGAGATTATATAGCCCAGTAAGCCAGTAACTAATTATTTTGTAGAAGACATGACCAGGGCTATCTTTAAATGGAGAGCTAAACACCCCCTACTCTTTATTTTATTTCTTTGGTCCTTGACACCCAATTTATTGATAGACATTGACCATTTTTAAGCCAGAATGAAAAAACACAACGTGCTAACAAAGGGTATTACACTGTCAATAAATATTACGATTAAATAATTTTTCTAACGTGTTAACTTGAATATTACTCCTGCAGTTAAGTGTGTTGATTTGATAACAATATTCTTAATAATTTGTGACAGTCAATAAACTCCTTGTTATTACTTTTTTTTTTTTACTTAAGATGCGTACTTAGCCAATGTGTATCAGGCCAGGAGGACTGTTACACACCTGACATCCATAGGCTTACTATTGTTCCCTTTTGTAACAGTTACTGAAACCACGAATAAAATAATTAATAAGTAATAATTAAGGAAGATGTTTCTAACATACGTTCTTTGCATTTAATGTTTCTTACGTACGTTCTTTGCACAATAAAATAAAACAAAGATGTACATGTTTGCGTGTGTGTATTTTTTTGCCTTGTATTAAAATCTTTAGAAAGAAAGCTAATTTCATTGTTTAATTCTTTTGGCTCAATAAATAACGGAAAACCTTACAGTAAATTTTAAAATCGCATAAAATAAATTGAATAATAGTACCGCAGTTAGATCTAGCAAACAAAGAAACAATATGCTGGAGCGTAAAAGAAAAAAAACAACCCTTGACCTCTAACTAGTGGACGGGTATAATTTATCTATATGCTTGACTGACCATGCCAATGTGTTATCTTTTTTGACTGACACCCAACTCTATTGCGTGCGTATGCTCAAGGAAAAAACAATGCTTGATGGTTAACACAAACAACTATACACACTACACTAGGACTACATCTGTAGGCTCACTAGATATATATGACCAGGTTGTTGGTCTGAAATTCATGAACACATACATCCAACCACTATACAATGCACTTTACTTATGAGATTTACATTAGTAACTAGTTAAATATATACATTATTTACATTGACCTTACTACTGTCACATGTTTATTATGTTTATTTGGCTTGAAGATCTTGATGCTATAAACTTGTGACATATGTGGGTTCGGAGGTGCCTTGATTATAGTTCAAACACTTTAATAATTAATGAAGTAACAAAGTGCTATGTTTTCTTCAGTTTTAATTATTTAAAACTTGAACTTGAAACAATAAATGTATTTACAAAGATATATAAAACAGATACAGGATTCAGTGAAAAGGATCAATAAAATGAGTAAATATTTACTTTAAAAACTAGCGACTTCTAAGTCTAACTTTCTAGCTCTCTCTCTCCTCTCAAGCCTTTTATAACTTTCTTTAGGATAAAGAACAGTGACAATTCAATACCCATCCTTGACTCCTTGACCCGTTTACATTTAATTTTCCTTTTAATTGTTTTTGTAATTTAACCTACGTTAATTATGTTTCCCTGCTGTAGCCTTCAACTAAGCTTTAATCTGCGTCTTTCTGGCAAAGCGTGAGTGCGCTGACCTGATTTGAGATAGGTACAATGTCCTCATTTTGTGAACAATGAGGTGTCACTAGGAACTGCTTTTGTAATTTAACCTAGGTTAATTTTGTTTCCCTGCTGTAGCCTTGAACTAAGTTTTAATCGGCATCTTTTTGGCATTTAAGCGTGGGTACGCTGACCTGATTTGAGATAGGTACAATGTCCTCATTTTCTAAACAATGAGGTGTCACTAGGACGTGACACCTACACACATCCTTTACAGTTGGTGGCATCGTACATACACACAGTCACACTCATGCTAGACAGATTTTTAGAAATACTGTTAAGCTTGAATAAATCAATCAGTAACAGAGTTTAAAACAATAAGGTATATAAAAGGAAAAAAAATAAAACCAACCAATATAGGTATGTTATTTAACAGTTTCGTAAAATGTTCAGCAACACAAGCTATTAACAAGACACTTAGGTCTCCGGCCCCCGCCGAATATCAAATTTTACTATCCGGTCATATCCGGCCCCGACCGGATATCAAAAAGTACTATCCGGTGCACCCCTAATATATATATCTATATAATATAGATATATATATATATATATGTATATATATCTATGTCACGAGTCGAGTCTGTGACCTATTTCGACCAGTTTCTAGAAGCGAGTTCAAACTAGTGCAAGTGTCCAGCTTAAACAAGTTAACAAGACACTTAGGTATCTCCGGCCCCGGCCGAATATCAAATTTTACTATCCGGTCATATCCGGCCCCGGCCGGATATCAAAAAGTACTATCCGGTGCACCCCTAATATCTATATATATCTATATAATATATATATATATATATATATATATATCTATGTCACGAGTCGAGTCTGTGACCTATTTCTAGAAGCGAGTTCAAACTAGTGCAAGTGTCCAGCTTAAACAAGTTAATTTTAGATATCCAATCAAAGAAAGAGGTTAAGGGAAAAAAATAGCACACGTCAGCTTCTAGAAAAATTCAAAAGGTCAAGAAAAGGTCAAAGTTACTAAAATAATTAACGGAGAAGGTTCCATGATTCTGGAACGTACGATCAAAGAAGGTATAAATTAAGGGAAAGTCAGTTAGACGGGGTCCTCGCATAGTAATAGTTCTTGTAGAGCGATGGTCCTCGTTTAGTAATGGTTATAAGTTTTGTGATATTAGCGGGTCCATTAGTTAAACTTTTTTAAGTTGAAGTTGAAGTTATACTAAGTGAAGTTTCATGTATCTTTAAGTTTTATTTATGAAGTATCAAGTCAAGTTGTTATTGAATTGAGAAGTTATTTTATGTGAAAGTTGAAGAAGTATTATTAAAGAAGTTTTAAGAAAATACAGAGAGATGTTTTTTCTTCACTTCATTGAGTTATCAAGTTTGATAATATAATCCCCGACAAGTGTGATCGTCACAATCTATATATATATATATCTATCTTTCAATATATATATATCTATATAAATATATATACATAGATAGATATATATATATATATATATATATATATATATATAGATATATATATATATATATATATTTATAAAGTGGCAAAATATCTATGGGATCAATCAACTTCAATAATTATGTGGTGAAACTAAAGGTGGTTAGAGTCATTATTGTTCAATCACTATTTAAATATGCAAATGTTGTTACATTTTAAACATTCATCTTCTCCATTTTCCATCTTTCCTAAATCAATCTAAAAAATAATAAGTAATGTAAGAAGCTTTTTTTTTTGTTGCTGCTTTGTTTCAAGAATTAAATAAAAACATGTTTTCTACTTTTTTTTTAAAGCCTAAGACTGGTTATATTGATTATGACAAGCTTCGAGAAACAGCTAGACTTTTTCGTCCTCGCTTAATTATAGCAGGTACAACAGCCTATTCAAGATTGCTTGATTATAAAGCATTTAGAGAGGTATATTATTTTTAAAATATATCATATATTTAGAAATTTAATACATTTTTTTGTATGAATTAAATTAAATCTATCCTTTTAACATGCATGGCATATTCATTAAAATCTCTTATGCTTGCTATTTCTGTTAATTAAATGTTAGGTTTGTGATGAGGTAAAGGCTCATTTGTTGGCTGACATGTCTCACATCTCAGGACTTGTTGCTGCCAATGTCATTCCATCACCATTTGAATATGCAGATGTTGTCACATCAACTACACATAAAACTTTAAGGGGTCCCAGGTTAGTTACTGTTGTTACATGGTATAACCCAGTGATGGGCAAACTACAACCTACTCCAGCCCGCAGAAGATTTTGTATTAAAGATTAAAATTAACAATTTCACTCACAATGAAAAAATTATAGTTTTTAATGCAAGTTGAACAATTTGGTAGTATTGTGAATTTTAATTTGCATGATCTATTACTTGTTGCATCTGCTGGTTTGAAATTTACACAAATGCAATTAATACCATTTCATTTGATGTTTAATGTTCTTCAAACAAGCAACAGTTGAGTTTGTGTTTATTGTTAGTTTATTTCATGTGCAGGTTCATAAAACATTTCTGTGATTGTAAGTATGTTTGTTTTGATGGCCAGTAGTGCAGATGTATTTGACAATGTATGGACAAACTAGTTAGTCTTTATTTTTACTATCTGAATGAGTGAACAGCTGATAAGGTTATGTATGAATGTGTAATTGAGTTGAGACAACATGTCAAAATGATAATAAATTAAGTTAATAGCTACATAGTCATTAATTCTTTTTTTTTTTGGTGTGTACTAGATCTTTATTACAATTTAGATTCTAAAAATGTCAAATAAAAACCATATTTGATTTAGAATGTCTTATTTTAAAGATAATTGGACATGGAACTAGACCTACTAATTCATAAATCAAAGAGAAAACACTGTATCCTATCAAACCATTGCCTTTGTATTTCCAGACACTTCACTTCTAAACATAAATATAAGTAAAAAAAAAAAAAAAACACTTTTAGGCTAGCAAAATCTTTTTAAAAAGTTGATAGTGCTCATATTTTTGGAATTTTTTTAAAAGGTCTAAGTTTTTAAAATGAAGATACTGTACATCAAGAAGTTGTAACATTACGACAGTTCAAGCACCAAATATGATAGGCAAAATATCTGGATGTGGTAGGATTTTCAATCAAAACAACTCATAGAACAATCTTGTTTTCCTAAACTGCATCATACATCATGACATCCTCTGTGAAACTGCCTTAAATATAAAACAAGTTTTTGATGTAATAGTAAAGGTAGTAAATCTTGTTCACACCTGTTGACTTACATGGAAAAAATGTCCAGAGTTCCTTAATACTATGCTATCTAAACACCAAAGTTAGAAGGCTAGTGCTGGATGCATCATCAAGCTTTTTGGGAACTGGAAAATAAATTAGTATCTTTCTCTCATTACAAAAATTACTTTGCAGAATGTGAAATATTTACATTTTCACAGATCTTCTGTCACATAAACAAATTAAATGCTACGATGCCTGTACAAAGTATAAAACAACTATTGTATTAACAATATCTAAGAAAGTGAAAGTTTCAAGTTTGAACTTCATGTAATAATCATCTCAAACAATTTTTTGTTTAAATATTTAACAGTTAGAGTTCTACATAGGCTTGTTGAAATACAGTTTTCAAAAGTAATATCTCATGCCAAGAGAATGTGTGCAATGTTTGAATCTTCATTTATTTGTTAGCAGATTTTTTTTTTTAAATCAGTCTTTTAAATAGCTGTCAAAAATAGATAGAATAAACTCCTTAGTTCACTCTTGAATAACTTCATCCTAATTTTAAGTCAATTGTGAAAAGAATTGAACATTAAAAATTAATACCTTGCATTAGTTAAAGCATTTTTTAGATATTATAAAAAAAAAAAGGTTTTGGTCAGCTCCTTTTAAAGTTAAGCCCATCACAGGTTTTAACTTTGGTGAGTCAGTAGTCACCCTGTTTCTAAGTACTTGCACTTGTTGTAAATACCGTTACTGATACTATTTTGCAAAGTCTTGTAATAAGAAGTTAATGCTAATTTTACTTTAATTTTTTTAAAATTAATACTGTTATTGTTACAAAATCTGAATTTGAAATTAAGAAAAATAATAATGTTTATATATGGTGAAATGCCTAGCTCAAAGCAAAAAAAATAATTCTTTAATGATTTTAATTCATTTTAAAGGTACAATATTTCAACTTTAGATTAACTCAATTTTATAAGTTTCTGTACTATTTCATGGGTCATCATCATGTTTACTTTCATAAATTTTATAAAGTTTAATGAAATTGCATTCATTTTTTCCAAATAATTAAACACAGCTAAATAAAATAAAAGGATTCTGCCTAAACTTTTATCTCCAGGTCTGGAATGATATTTTATCGTAAAGGTGTGAAATCTGTGGACAAGAAAACTGGAAAGGAAACTCTTTATGACTATGAAAAAACTGTCAACAATGCTGTATTCCCTGCTTTACAAGGAGGACCCCACGATCATCAAATAGCAGCCATAGCTGTGGCTTTAAAACAGGTTCGACAAAATAAAACCCGAATAAGGCTAAGAAAAAATAGGTTCTTATATGCTTGTATTTATGTATACAAAAAACATCTAAATACAAAGAATGGGGGGTTTTGAAGTTTCAAAGATAATTGAGAACATGAGGGGAAAAATAATATTTGCTTTTGTGCTATCTTTAGGCAATGCAACCTGACTTCAAATGTTACCAAGAACAAGTTTTAAAGAATGCTAAAGCAATGTGTAACTCTTTACTAAAGAAAGGTTACACAGTTGTTTCAGGTTTGTTCACAATAGATTTGAGTTGTTGCTAAGTGAACACTTTGTGGACTTTACTTGATAGGTCTAAACAGAGTTTATGCTGCTTTGTGTCTGTATGCTAAGGATGTACTTTTCAAATAATAAGGTATTAACAGTAAGCGCTTTAAATTTACTGTATCTCTAAGTTAAAATAATCATTAAATGATACCAATATGGTTTATACTACCATCAAATTTATAAAAATAAATTGAGTAAAGTACTCCCCTTTCAGACCTTGCGATCTACATGGCAGAAAATGTAAAGGTCATCTGTTTCTATGCTCGGCAGTTAGTTAAAGACCAACAGCTTTTACTTTCCTCAATTAATGTCAGATACCTTGGCCAAAGAAACAGATGACCTTGGTATCATTTGCCCCATAGTTTGCAAGGTCTGAAAGGGGAAACTACTTTTTTTTTCTACCCTTTATAGAGTTGGGTGGATTCGAGTGTCCCAAAAATCCCAAAGTTTAAAATCCCTGCATTCATAGAGATTTGAACTTGAGATCCCCTCAAATTAGAAGCCAAGCCTTATACCATTATTAAAGAGTCTACAAATAGTATTTCTGCAAAGCACTATAAAAAAGCTGCAATTGGCCTAGGGTATAATTATCATCTCACATTGGTTCGCATTCTTTTGTTATTACAACTAAATCATAGTCACTTAAAGTCACTAAGTAATTTTCATGATTTTTATTGCAGGTGGTACAGACAATCACTTAGTCTTAGTTGACCTTAAACCAAAGGGAACAGATGGAGCAAGAGTAGAGCGTGTGTTAGAGTTGTGTTATATAACAGTCAACAAAAATACTTGCGCCGGAGATAAAAGTGCAATGACCCCTGGAGGATTGAGATTAGGTATATATTATGATGGTATCCTGTGACCAGTATTTCAAGTTTATGGTTTATTACTTTATACTTTAATGTGCTTAATTTTACTAATCCTTTTTATTAAGTAGCTTTTATATAGCGCAACTTAAATGCTTTTAACATGCTCAGTGCACTATTAAATTAAAAATATATCATGCTCTATATAGTACATTATGGTATATTCTCTTTTGTGGACATATATCTGAGAGCAAGGTTTTAGCCAGTCAGATTTCAAACTGGAGCCAAGCAGTTTTTGCCACTCAGACACACATCCCAAGTTTTTAATGATTGTTAGACTGACTTTGTGTTTACCCTATAAACAGGCCCATTATGGCCCAGTACAGTTTTTGATTAGGGTTATCTTTCATTGCTCTAACTACAGCCCTTAACAAACACTGTGGGTCCTAATGAGCACAGTTATACAAATAGGTGGCAGAGGCTTTAATGATTGTTTTGCTGACTCTGTGTCTACAAATAGGTGCCCCAGCCCTGACAAGCAGAGGTTTCAAGGAAAAAGATTTTGAAAAAGTTGTGGAGTTATTAGACAAAGGGCTTCAAATATCTGTACAAGCTCAGCTGCAAACAAGTGAGTTGAAATGTTTATTGTAAAAATATAGAGAGTCACCCTCTTACAACTAAATAAAAATTCACAGATTGTAAGCTACACTTAACATTAAATTTTAAACAATATTTTCAAATAATAGCGATATCTTATCCCTAATTTTGTGATTACGCAAACTCATATGTGTTTGTCTGCACCTGTTTCTGGCAAGGATGGGTATTAAATGAATAATAAGTAGTTCAACTCCATTAAAACATGAATGCATGATCAATAGTTCATCTATTTTTTTACAAGGAAGTATATCATCTCGGCTGGGCTTAAAAATGATTCAACTACCAAAAGAAAAATGGATGTTTGATCAACAAATCTGTTGTATCTATAGCATTTTTCTTAGTAGGTAGTTCATAAATAAAATAGGAATCGCCTATTACACTGATTTTCATATACAATTAATACTTTTATTGCTGAAGGAGGAAAAAATTTTAACCACTATCATACCATACCATAAATGTTGAAATACTTTTTAAATTAGATCAAACAAATTACTCCAAAAAAGCATGACTACAAACTTTAAAGTACTGGTACAGTAAAAAAAAAAGTAAAAGTTCCCCTTTCAGACCTTGAGGTCTAAAGGGCAGATGATGTAAAGGTCATCTGTTTCTGTGGCCTACGGTTAACAAGGGTGTCATGTGGCCAGCACAATGACCAACCGTCTTTACTTTTCCCTAACTAATGTAAGATACCCATTAGATCTGGGTGGAATCAGAGGCGCCCGAAGATCCCGAAATTAAAAATCCCACTCTTCACCAGGTTTTTAACCCTGGTCCACCGGTACAGTACCTACCCAGTATTTTTATTTCAACTTGTAAATATATCTTTGATGTACTTTATTAATTCAAGAAATTCTGTTTTGGATAAAAGACCAATCATTATAATATAAGAAGACAAAAAAAAAAAAAGCTAAAATTTATAATTGCATCAAAGAAGATAAATGCAATCTAAAATCAAGAAAAAAACATAAAAATACTTTTTGTTTTAAAATCAAAGTGTATACCAATTAGTTTGGATCAGTCATGTAATTAAGTTGTTACCGGTCTAGGCAAACAACAATAGATCTGCGATTAGAAATATTTTTATCAATTATTTTTGTTTAGCACTATGGTATTTCATGCTTTCTCAATTTGCTATGTTCCTATCACTTATCTGGAAAGGGATATCTAGGTGAATTTTACCATAATCTTTATTTTAAAGCATTTATATTAAAAAGATGGAACATGCTGAATTTGAGTTGAGTTTTGAGTTTAGGCACATCTGCACAATTTAGGACATGTCATGCTGAATTTGAACTCAAGACAACATTCTAACAACTCAGCTATTATCTATTGTTTGTTTCAAACTTGCTCGACATATAAAGGGGACTAATTTAGCTTATACCACCACATCAGTCAAGTACAATTTCTTTCCCTAGTTTGAGATACAAAAAAAAAAAAATTACAATAGTTTTTTATTTTTAATTTTTTATTTATTTAATTGATTTTTTTTCAGAGTGAGTTGATAAAAACTTTGTAATATGAGTTATAATTGGATGAAACAGTTACATTATTATTATAGCTTTTATATACCGGTAGCGCTACTTTCATGCTTATAGCATGCTCAGAGCGCTTTTGGTCCCACCTCATTTGTGGACTGGGGGGGGGGGGGGGGGGGGGTATCTAGGAGTTGGTTTCTCGTGCTGCCTTTAGGCGCTCAGTAAACACAACTCTACCTGAGTCGGGTGTCGAACCTCAATCCCCCATCTAGGTAGCCAAGCCAAGTTAAAGCACACTTAGCCTTTCGACCACGCTAAGTACATACTAGTACTAGATATTCCCCAAATAATCGGTACCAGTATCTTTTTTTATTAAATAAATGTTTTCTTTACTATCCTCCATTAAAAAATTTATACCATTTTAAAATACCTCTATTCCAGTTGTACTTTCCAAATGGGTGGGCAAACATGTTTCTAATAATTTTATTGGCATTTTTTTGTTTTTAGCATTCATTAGTTATGAAGAACAGATAATAGTTTTATAACATGTATTGTACTTTATTAATTCATATATTTTACAGAAACACTGAAAGACTTTAAAGCTTTTGTTCTTGAGAATGCAGACATTCAGAAAGAAATAAAATCTCTTAAAGAGGAAGTCATCACCTTTTCTAAAAACTTTTCCATGCCAGGTTTTGAAGACAGATGAGTTCATCAATTAATTTCAATGGCAATGTTATACATTTATTTAGAAAAAGATCTGATCTATATACACAATATATATATACAATCAAAGAGTTCCATAAATCATTTTGCAATCCATAAATATTGTTTTTTGACACTGCCCTTAAGTTTTCACCAAGTTTATTTTACGGTAAGCTCTTTCTGTAGACCTCATACGAAAGTAACTATGATTTTTAGGTTTCAATAGATACAGATATATAGATACTGGTACTTTCACCATGGTAACATTTATACATTTCAATAAAGTGTCCTTCTTATCATGTCTAATGTTTTTGGCCATATATGATTTATGCTAAAAAAAAATAATAATTAAAAAAAGAATGCATACGGTATGTACATTTCTTTGACTAATGGTCTAAGTTGTATTGTTTTTTGCCAATAAAACACTAGTGAAACATTTAAAATTTATTATATTTAACAGAAAGTATATACGGTATATTAAAATAAGAAATCTATTTTTCTGTGATTAATCAGACATCTAATAAGCATAATTATTGAATGTGCTATAAAATAGAGCAACCCTTCTGTTGTTCTTACTTATGGAAGCAGTCATGTTTATATACCTCATATTATGATCGTTATATGCTTGGACACTCTAGAACCAGCTAAAATAAATTTTCAGTATTATATTGTTATTTATGTAAAGTTGCAATATTTGTTACCATACCCGGTACTTGATAACTGGTCCTTTTTGGTGTAATGTTTGTTGTGAAAGACAATTCTTGTCAATAAAATTGTTCTCATATACTGGTATGAGATTTTTTTTTACCCAATTTGTATCAAAATGCTTAGCAGGTTATAGTATTATGAATGGCAAAAAATGTTGAGGTATATCATTTACCACTTTGATGGTTAAAACTTTCAAGATATCATGCATACTGGTACTTTAAAATTTTTCATATAATTACTTGCTATCATTTTATGGGGTATCTAGTCAGGGTAGCACCTCTAGTGGTCAGGCAGTCGTACCCTTTACAGAGGGTAGCTTGGCTCACTCTCGGTCGCCAATTAACTCTCACCTGTGGCTCCCAGTAGTTGTAGCATGTGCAGCAGTCACACCCCATTAAAAACTTGGGAGGCCCACCTCTTGGTTGCATGCACCTATTTTTTACACTTCTGATTCAGATGCGCCACTTGATATTTTAAAAAGTTTAATCCTTTAAAGTGTGGGAATTTATACATATTTGGTTAGTTATACACATTTGTGTCATTAAAATAGTTTTCTTTGTAGCTTTGTTTTGACCCTTCTGTTGTTCTTACTTATGGAAGCACAGTCATAAACTCTGCTGCTCAGCAATATGCTGCCTACATGAATACTTCCCGCTACTATCACTATTCACTTCTGAGTATATCCGCATGACCCTCAAGTTTACCCTAACCCGGCCCATTTGGACAACTTTCAGGAAGTGTTCACCTGTCAGTAAATAGTGATGTACCTGTATGCTGTGGGTGGACTAGTTTATTATATTTTAATACTGGTATTATTGATTCTGATCATGAGGAGGCTAAAGAAATCATAATTCTAAAATGTTTTATATAATTAAAATTTTTTCTAATTAGCAATACTGGATGTTGAAACATTTAGTACTTGATTTGAATTACGTTTTTGCTCAACAAGTAATTGCATTAGCTTTGTTTCAAAGCTGTGTCAAAGGGTATTATTGAATATACAAGTACTGGTACTGTTGGATTGGACATACACATTAACAAAACTCTTCATGAATGCTTTAACAATGAAATAACCCGTAAATATTTTCTTGCTAAATAAGTGTGCTTGCTGTACCGTGAACTGTTTTTTTTTTAAATATTACAATAATTTAAAACGATGCCAACAAAGCATGGTAATTTAGGATAGAAATAAAAGCCAGGAATTAAGTTTGTAAATTGACAAAGCAACTATGGTTTTCACCAAAACAATTCTCAATGGAATGAGCTGCAACAGAAGTTTATGTCAAACAGAACAAGCCTTTTCAGTTGGTGACTATTTTAAGATGATTTACTAATGCTTGTCTAAGGCAGCCAATATTGTAATTCCTGAACAGAAAAAAATTTGACAGTACAGTTACTTCTCTTTCAAAAACAGAAAATAGGACATTTAAGATGCATCAAATTATCAGCCAAGTTTTTTTTATGGTATTTGCCAGTATTGGAAGAAAGTACTGAATACTGATGTACAGGACACATCATCCAAGAAGTTTTGTGCTAAACTGAACTACTTGAGCATCATGAAATGTAACAGACACATGCTGCCCTATGTAACAAAAAATTTACTGTATGTACCTGGTAAACATTTATATATAACTTTTCGATAAATCCAGCTTAATAGACTTAGGGAGTAAAAGTAAGCATTTTAGTTTGCTAATAATAAATTTGTTGGTACTGAATAACATTATTCACTGGATCTTAGGACCTGTACATATTTGCAGTACATTCTCTGGTAGTTACTGACTGAAATCTTTTATGTATTTATGGATGCTTAAGTACTGGTAACCACTATTTATTATGTTGAAGAAAGATGTGTTTTCCAAATGGTTTGTGACAATTGAAGTGATAATGTATGCATTATACACTTTAAAAAGTGTAAACATTTGCTAAACCAACACACACACACAACACACAGAAAAAACACCTTTTAAAGTAACCTGTATTTATTACGTTAACAATTTAAGCTATTGAGCTAGCGTTTGAGGCAATACGAGGCCAAAGGTCAGCGCACTCTTTTGCGACAGGTCCTGTGATAGCAGATCCTATGTGAAAAAAAAAAATTATAACTTACTCAAAAAACTATTTTAAAATGTTTTAAAATCTCAATTTGGAATAAATACTAGCCAAAAAATTAAATAGCAAGCAACTTGCTTAAAGCACAGACTGGCAAAGTGGCTATGTGTATAATATTCTTTCAAGGTTACTGGCATCTATCTAGTGAAAATGATGTTATATAATTGTTTAATAGCTAAATTATTGTCAGATGACCAAAATAAATCTATTTTTAAACAAATTGAGGTACTCCTATAAAAGAATTGGGCAGATCTACTTCAAAAACATTTTGCAAGGAACATTTTACAACAATGATTTTAAACATTTATGGGAGATAGTAAACATACCACAGACTCCTGCATTTTAGAGATGGAAAAAATACTTTTTAAAATTTAATAGCTAACCTTTCATTTCTCCTTTTGGGTTAACAATTACACCAGCATTATCTTCAAAGTAGATAAATACACCATCCTTTCTACGAAAAGGTTTCCTCTGGCGAATGACAACGGCAGGCATTACTGAAGGAAAAGAAAAGTATATTGGTACAGAATATTGAAGGTATTGAAAAAAAAATGTAAAGGTTTTAAAAAATACTCTTCGTTGCTTGTATTGCAACAGTAAATATTTTAAATGCTTTGTTTCTTCAGTGGTTCCATGTAAAAGTAACCATCATTTAAATCTGGACTTTAATAAGCAATCATCATGCAAAACAAAGCACTGAACATTTGTAAGAAAAAAATCCTTTTTAAAATATAGTACTGTCGTGTTTCTTTATATTTTTGACAAACTTATTTGCAATGTCCATGAATCAATTACCTTAGGTTTAACACATTTTTCCCACTTTTTTTACAAATCTAAACTAGTAGTTTATGTGCATGGCAATTTCCCCCAGATTTGTGTTAAAGTTTTCCTTTAATGTAAGTGAGAAAAATCCTGATGATATAAGTACGAGTTTTTGTTTTTTTGTGGGTTTTTTCTTTGTGATCTGCGCTAAAGGCCTTGGTGTGAAACAACATGCAATAAGTGTATACCGCACTATACTATGTGTGGTCTAAGAGATTGTCAAAATCAGAAAAGAGTATGAAGGCCCCACCTCCTTTTTTTCCATGTCCCCTAAGCATACCAGAAGAGTGGAGATGCTCTTTAAAAAAAAAAGGCTACGGTGAGACAGGCCTGCGCTAGTGGATTTGTGCTACGGGAAAATAATGCCAAGCAGAGACAATAAGGTAGTGAGAAGACTCCTCCCCTGCTCCCCCGTAACAGACAATTTTTTTCCCTAGCACGACCAGCCAAGCTAGGCCCAAAGTAGTGGCCTTGGTGTGACATGAGTTACAAGCTTAGAATGAAATCGTGGAGCTTGGGAAAAGCAACAATAGCTAGTATCGTTGCGCTTATGTACAAAAAAATTAAGGATGAAATTTCTTCACATGTTTTATATATATATATATATATAAATAAACCTTTTATGTGTCCGATAAATCTCCGAACAGGCCAACAGAAAAAATCATGTTGAAAACTTTTACGAATGAGAAAAACGACCCTACCCCTCTTCACATCAGATTTTAAGATTATGGACTATGCCTACTGATACATTACAAAATAGCTATTTTCACAGATAAATTTTAAAAGGATGATCAATTCATAGTTCAGACCATGACTTAGATATGAATTTTGAAACATAAAAATGGCAGAAGCTTGGGTTAGTGTGTCTGATAAACCTTTTTTACTCTACTATATCTATAATAGGTCGTTCAGTCCGCCTGAAAAATCGTCCGTATTTTTTTTTGTCCCACTTTGCCGCCAAACGAGGTTAGGGTATCCCATTTTCTATTTAAAAGCCTCTTGTAAATATAAGTCATATATAGTCATGTGATACACCCTTGTACGCAGAAATGGATGACATTTCCATTACTGTTTGAAATATTAAGATGGCTTAAGCGTGTATGAAACTGTTGCAGGTTGAAGTTTACTCTTTGTAATATCTTCGTATTCTGTTGACCCTTAAGAAAATTTCAAACATCGTTTAAAGCTCATCACTTGCCAATTCTATGTGTGTAATTAGTTTTTTTGTAAGTATTGACAATTCCAGCAAATCACTCGCGTAGCCCTCTTTTTTTCATTCGCGATGTCAAAAGTAGGTCACGTGACTGGACCCAGCCAATCCCCTTGTGCTTATCCACTGTATAAATGGGTCAAATTAAATTTTCCTTTATTATGTTTATCAATGTATTTAGCCGTAAAAACAAACATTTTAGTTGATTTTGTATTTATTTTATTATACATTTGATTTTAGACCATCTTTTTATGACATGGTCATAACTCCAATAAGTCAGATCATGTACATTAGAATTAGATCTAGGCTAGATCTAGACATCGCCGGAAGAGGGGGGGAATGGCCATGAATGAATGCCATGTCAGATGAACGTATTTTCTCACTTAAAATATTATTTTATAATGTTAATTAAAAGTTAAATAAAATTAAAAAATCACAGGAATATCTATTTTAATGTATCATAAAATATATATTTAAATAATAATTAGATCTATATAGATTACAAAAATAATTCAAAGTGACCGTAAGACGACAACCAAAAGTGGGACAAACAAGTAAAATACATTGGCAAAGAAGAGGTCAAAATAACTAAATTTATAACTTTTGAACTAATAATCCAATTTTCAAAATTCTTTTTATTTCATTTATATCTCAAAATTATCCATCTAGCTACAGTGGTTTCATTGCATATAAGTAAATAACTATTTTATCACTGAACGCCCTTTCTATAATTCTATATATATTTATATGAAAGAATTTTTAATAGTACAAAGTAAACAACGAATTCAAAAATGACAAGCTAGAATATTTTAAGCTAACAAATTACATTAATTTTAATTTATGACATTTCTAATCGAAGCCTTCTGACTAGATTTATGGGCAACTTGAATCATGATCATGAACTTGACCACCGGTCTACTAACAAACTTACCTTTTTTCCTTAATTCTGGCTTGCCTTTCTTGACTGTTGCTACAAACATATCTCCTGAACCTGCAGCTGGAAGTCTGTTAAGACGACCTTTAATGCCACTCACGGCAATAACATATAGGTTCTTGGCTCCTGTATTGTCGGCACAGTTAATAACTGCACCCACTGGAAGACCCAGTGCGATGCGAAATTTTCCACCAGCGGTTCCACCCCTTCCTAAAAGGTAAAAAAAAAACAAAAAAATTAAATTAAATCACAAATAAAGCATTGGTTAAATGACAATAGATAGTTTTAAAATGATATTACTATAAGTTTGTATTTGTAGAATGATTAAATTAATAGATTTCTAAAGATTGCATTTGCCAGCAACAATCAAAACAAACATACCTCTCTTAGACATTTTCGATAAAGGAAGATAAACAGTGCGCAGGTACAGGAAGTAGATTTTTGATATTCAAAAAGTTAGCTTTCAGGCAAACATTCGGGAAGGAGACAAATAAAAAAAGATACAAACATATACATAGATCTTATATATATATATATATAAACGAAGTTAATTTATAGTCTTATATAATTAATAATAATAATTTTAATAATATGGCAACGTCTTCAGTTTCGAAGACTTAAGACATAGATAGATCTATGTATTTATAGCAATCGCAAGGTCTGAATGGGGAACTTAACTTGCTATGCACAATGGGAAGTGGCTAACTTATGAATTTAAAATAATTATTCGGTAAGAAAAAAATAAAGAAATTATTAAATCTTGTTGTTCATCGCTTTGTTTTAAAATTTAAACGTGACCATTGTGTCAGTGCATCAAATGTGACAGTGAAATATGTCTACCTTCGTACTGAAAGTAGTGATATAATATAAACCAGTGGTCATCATTAAATTCTGATTCAACCTTTTTTAGCCTACACCCCTTTTTTTTTTTTTGTATTTGTTCGTTACAAAAATCCGCCATCTCCTCCTCCTACTTTAAGAAAAATACTTATAAAGAAGCTTGAGAAGTCAAATTTGAATAAAATGTCATTTATTTATTAATTATTATGCTGTCAATAACCGAAGTTAATTTGTATAACTATTATACAAACATTATGTCAAATAATTTGAAATGATTACATACAAAAACATTTCATTGTCAAAACTTTCCATTCCTTCGAATACTCCCTTTTTCGGTTATTAAATATTAGGGCCTACTTTTTTTTAAAGTTTATTTGTAAATTTAGTTTTATTTTTAATATAAGTATTATTATTGCTGAATTCACTAAGTCTGACAAGATTAGAAATGTCAATTAGCCATAGTAAGGGGAAGGTCTCCTCTAGTTGCTATATCCAGTCTATTTCTCTGCTGATTCATTAAGTTTGTTACGCACTTAAGCTAAAAATAATTCCATTTTCGACCACAGGAACATTTAAGTGCGGCCATATATCTGTTTGTGCTTCCTATGTTAATATTCTTTTTACTGAAGACATAATTTTTGTAAATCTGTTTCAACAAACAAGTTATGTGGGATTGTAAAACTCTTTAAAATGTATTTAATATCTCGATGAAAGAGAAATTGATTTAATCAATGAAAGCCGATTTCTTTCCTTGCAGTCGGAGTTTGGTTTCATTCATTTGCGTTAAATGCTTACCATGTAAAACAAACCTTTTTTTTTATTATTTAGCCTACTGTAATTCATCACCAACGACGAATCTTCCTGTTTCTCAAAAAAAAAATTGTATTAAAGAGTTTAACAGAACGAGCAAAACAACTTTTCTTTCGAAATCCAAACATCATTGTACAAATATTCACATTTGATTAGTGTGACACCTTTAGTAAAATCACTAAATTTAGAAAGCCTTCAGGACAGAAGACTCAAAAGTAAAGTAGCAATTATACATAAAACTCTGAACCATGATATTTAAATACAAAAACAAAATTTAATAAAATACTCTGAAACACACATTCCTCGTCCCATATGCTAGCACAAATTTGTACAAATATTCCTTCTTCCCTGGTGCTATTAGAGCATGGAATAGGTTGCCTGAACTAAAATAAAATCAACGAATTGTACATACAGGAAAAACGACAAACTACTGAATTTGAAATGTTTACTAAAAATTAATTTATTTTACTAATGTTAATCATATGTTATTTCTTGAATTAAACGTTAGCTGTAAACCAGGTTGAATCGAGTTTACTAGACTTGTTTAAATCTCTGAAGGCAACGTACTTTTACACGCCCACTTTCTTCTGGACACATTTGGTCACTCCAATGTTCAGTGCACTGGTTTTATCTAGATCTAGAGCTTATAAATAAATGCCTTAGACTCTAAAATAGCGGAATCTGGGCACTCAATGGGCATCGTGAACAAGGTGGAGAAGACAAAGACAAAATCTAGGTCAGTTCTAATGGTTTATGAAATTACTACAAAATTCAATCCGGTCTCGAGAGAATATGCTCTCTTAACCACGCTTAGTTTCAGACCAAATACTTACACAAATACAAAACGAACTAATTCTAATATTGGATGGTAATGAAACAAATATTTTTCGATTTTTTTAACAGTTCACCTGAAATCACAAAACTGGATCAATTTTTTTTCAAATGTTGAGGATGTTACGTTGTCATGGATACAGACGGTGTACAAATTCTGCATTTTTTCATTGACACCATCTCAATTTATTATCTTCTCGAACCATCCTCTGAGTTTGGCTGGAATTCGGGCTGAGGCGGAAATCTTTTGTCACACTTTCCGGTACACTGGTCAGTTAACACACCTTTTTATCGACTTCAGCATGCCCTCAACAAAATAACTGAAACTAGCATTAAGCACTTGGTTAAAACGCACTGGTCGGAAAAAAAAAGCCATTTCGATGTTTTATTTCGTTTTTTTTTTTAAGAAGAGAGATCATCACGAGGAGCTGCCGCACTGGGCATCATATACCCTAGCTACGCCACTGACTTATGTAGCTTCCAGCCATTGATGGTGCACCATATGTTGCAATAAGCTACATAACTACACAATAATATTTCATTACTAATCATTACTAACCCCCCTTTTATTACTTTTCATAAATTGTGTGTCGAACAACTAAGCCATTTTACGTTTGAAACCGCAGCGGTTAAATTTAACAAAAATAATTTTTATTCGGATTTCGACACAATATATTTTTTTTTTAATTCGACATAATGAAAATTCAAGATTTTAAAATTCCTTTCTTTTTTTATTGAAACTCTTTTTGTTTTGTGTGTGTGTGCGGCGATTTCATTTTCAACAGTAGGCCTACTTCTAGGCGCGTACTTTGGTTTCGTAGACATGTGAAGACAAAATGAAATGTAGGTATAACTATATAAATGAAGAATAAAAAGTAAAGTAGCTATAATACATAAAACACATTAAACTAACAAATAGAAAAACAAAACCTGATGAAATACTCGGAAAGACACAAAGATAGAGCCACATTTCTTTAAATCTTAGCTTATCTTATATAATACAGACGTTACTTCAAAAAAAGAAGATGATTACGTCCTACGCGTCATGCATTTAGACTTGCATATTAACTAATGACTTAAATTCTGCCAAGTCACTGGTTTTCCTGGCTAATTATTTCATACGCTAGAACAAATTCGCACAAGTGCTCCTTCTTCCCTAGTGCCATTAGAGAATGGAATCAGCCAGGAAAACCAAAGACTTAGCAGAGTTTAAGTCATTGATTAACATACATAATTAGATTGACACAAGAAGTGCGTAGGATGTAATTATATCTTCCCTTTTGAAGTAACGTCTGTAATATATAAGATAATAAGATATTATTTTCTGTGTAGGTAAACAAAACAATGATTTCTTAGGCGAGAGAACGTTAAGACACTAGAGTGATAACAAAAAAAGGGGTCCGACCAAAAAACAACAACAACATAAAGATTATGAAATACTTGAATATTGAATTAAGAAGTCGAAGTAAAGTCCGTTATTGTAAGTAGAATTAATTTTAGGGGTTGGTGACGTTGGGGGGGAGGGTGAGAAAAGTAAACTGGAATTCTCAGCGAAGAAGCATGTGTTTATGTAAGGGAGGTCGATGTAAATAAACCGTTCTAATTCAAAAGATGCCATAACTAATGGACCAAAATTACGTTAGGGGGGCGTTAAAATGCGGTGGGGGGAGGTTCGACCAAAATATTATCTGAGCGTTCGATGCGAAGGGTGCAATAATAAATAAGGGCTCCGGCCAAAAAGCACCCCAGAGCCTTTCAAATATTTCGACAAAGAGATGAAAAGCCGAAGAATACTCAGAGATTGTATGTAGGACTATTTGCTAAGGCGTAGGGATGGGGGAAATAAGTGATTCTGATAATCGAATGCACAGGCAAATGTATATGCTTGAAAAAGTGGGGGTGGGCGTTATAAAGTGGGCCGTGCCAATTCAATTAGACGTAACATATACTTAGAACGGGAAACGGGCCGGAAGGTGGGCAGATAATCATAAGTGATATAGAATTCACAGGCCAGATGTGAATGTGTTTGAGAATACGTTCCAATTAATTCTATACTAGAAGGCCAAAAGACAGATTGTTGTTAAAATGCGGGCAGTTTTACTGAAAGTTCCAAAAAAAAAGGGTGGGGGTGGTAAGGACAAAATATTATGTGAGGATTACAAGTTGCAGGATGTAATAAGAAAAAAAAAGGCCAATGAAAAAAAAAATCATACAGCCTAACAAATATTTCGAATAAGAGCTTACACGCAGAAGAATAGTCAGTGCGAATAAGACTATTTATCAAGGCGGATAGTGGGGGGGGGGGGGGGGGGGGGGAAGTGATGCTCGAATTTACGGGCCGATCCAATTAAATGTATTCGGTGGCCAGAGGAATGTATTTGGGGGGTGGGGGCGTTTGCTTGAGTGCCTTTATATTATTATTATGTAAGATTTAAAAAAATAAGGGGTCTTATCTTATCTTATACAATACAGACGTTGCTTCAAAAAAAGAAGATGATTACGTCCTACGCGTCATGCATTAAGTCATGCATATTAACTAATGACCTAAATTGTGCCAAGTCACTGGTTATCCTTGCTAGCTCAGGCAACCCATTCCATGCTCTAATGGCACTAGGGAAGAAGGAGCATTTGTCCAAATTTGTCCTAACATATGGAACGAGGAATGTGCAAAATAAACAATATATAGCCAAGGAACACATCAACTTGGGTAAAACGTAGCAGATGGGTATTGCTATATTTTTTAAAGTTATTAATAAAATTTAAGTCCGCACAAATTCTTAGAGAGAGAGAGAGAGAGAGAAAGAGAGAGAGAGAGAGAGAGAGAACTTCGTTATTAAAACTTACACATTAAGTTTTTTTTAGTTATTGGCCTTGTTCTTTTGATACTAATTTTTACTTTTAAAGACTTGTTTCAATAACTACCTTTTATATTATTTTTAGCTGCCCCCAAAAGGGGAGTAGCCGCTAATAATTTTGTGTGGTCTATCTGTCTGAGTGTCTGTCTGTCCTTCCGTCCTGCTTAGACCGCAAAAACTACAAAAGATATCGAGAATCCGATAACATTATATGTTCTGGTGTAACGGCTACTTTTTTTTTCTGAAAGTGAACCGTTTAATTTTTAAAATTAACCATAGCCTTTAAGCAGTTTTTCATTTTTATTTCTTAAAACTACACCATTTTTATAACCATTGACTATTAACAGTAATTAAAAAAAGAAAGAGAAAAGGGAAACTATAATATGGGAGGTAATCATATTTAGTATATTTTTAAAACATTTATTTAACCTTTTTTTTTTGAAATAATGTTATAGAAATATTTTGTTCTAGTTAGTTATGTTCTATCACTATCATTGAAGAGAAGAATGCATTTAGTAGGCTATGTATATAAGTCAAACGTAATTTAAAACGACAACTAATAAGCATTGTTTTATATTACACAAGTAAAGTGCTCACCGTAAAACATCCTATCTTATATAATGTATATTCAGAGTAAAACATTTAACGAAAGATATGATATCCTTACTGAGGCCTTGAATGAGAGATTGGGCCTTCACAAAACCATCAACTATATAATCATTCTATAAAACCAGTTAGGCCAGGTTCGCATTGAACCATATCTTCATAGCAATCATTTTATTGAATACATATGGACATTAACAAAGTAATAATAATAAAATTAATAAAACTCCGTATACCATAGTATCATGTCGTCAGTCGGATCAGTAATACAAATAGTATTGGGAAAACCTTAGATATGTATAGGCCTACACGTCTCTTCTTTTTGTATTGGCGGAGTTTTGGTTGTTGATAGTTACCAGTTCATAGCTCCTGTCTGATATTCATGCTGAAAATATTGAAACCTCCTTTTAACCAACCTGAGTGGACTACTTCGGCGTTTGTGTTTCCGCAGAGACAAGATTTGTATTTTTATTTAAACCTTTTAATAGTTTGTTTATGTATTATTATTTTTTTTTTTTTTTGCGCTTACAATTTGCGAGCGATATCATTAGTATTCACCCCAAATGTTTCGCAGAGAGTTCTGCGCTCCATGGAATCATCGTTTCTGTCACGTTTCTCCCTCAAAGTTGCGGCTTGCTGGCTTTTTCAGTGTATGGACCAAAGATTCAGAGCTCACTCCCAGTATGAGCTCAGAAAAACAACATGCTCCCCTATATTCAAGAAGAACATAGGACTTTTAGGGTCTATCTTTTCAAACCTTTTAAAGATTAGTAATGTCAATTTAATTCTCGTGTTTTGTCTGTTTTATTATAATGGCGCTTGGAGCCTACCTAAGGTTTTTAACGGCGCTTTACACATTAAATTATTATTACTGTTATTATTATTTCTTTCGAGCTGTATTAGTTTTCCAAAATTTTAGAAAACTTATACAATTATGGTATTTATTTTTATTGCATTTTTTTTAGCGGCCACCATATGAAAAAGCCTTTATTGTTTTAGCATTGTCATTTCTGTCTGTTTGTCCATCATGTTTAGATCTTACAAAATAAAAGCGCTAATAAATTCTCAGTTAGTACAAATACTACTTTTGGTCTTCTGAAAGCATTTTTATATCAATGGGATTTAAAACATCAGTTTTGCAACTTTTTCTTCATAGAAACTAAATGCACTAATAAACATGTCATTATCGTCTTCATCGTGTTTGGAAGAAAATGTTATTTATACACCCAGTATACTATTTTACCATTAAAATAAAAAATGCATACCTTAAATTATACCCATATATTAACAACATCCAAATGCATGTGTGACTTCTGTTCATTTTGTAATTGTGGGTAGCACTTGGCCATCATTTTTATACAATGTAAAAACGTTTTCACAGTAGTCTTTATTTTGGTTAAGATGTGTTTGAATATGTTCATTAATTCTACAGATACTTCTTAGTCTCCCGAACAAGATCTCTTTCATTTTGTTTTAAATTAGTTAAGCATATGATAATGTGACTATGTGTTTAAAAAAACCATCTACCTTTATCTTTAAAATATTCTCATATTTGGTTCAAATTCCTTAAAAATCGTCTTTACTAAAACTACAGATGTGGTGTGCTAATTATAACATTTTAGCATTTTAATAATTACAACACACTCATTTGAGTTCATCCCTTTATATAGATATTTAAGGGACAGATAGCGTACGTTACTTTGCCAACATTAGTCAACACCACTACCACATTTACCCACTTTCGGCACTTGCAGCACCTAGAATTTCAAAACTACTAACTGACCGATATGTCTGGACACATCAGGTGGGCTAGGTAAATGTTCAAAGCCTCAGGTGTTTATCCTTCAACTATAATCAAACATTTCATCCCCTGAAATTTGCTATAATTGTAGTCTCTATTATACTTAGCATAACTACAATTAATTTCAATTTTCTTTAATTAATTCTATAAAATAGAGAATAGGTCTAGAATCTATATGCAGTCATATATATACTTGATCTATCAAATTTCTAACTATTCATTGTTTTCAATGAAGATTCAAATAAAATAGATCCTTATAGATCAAGAACAAGATCTAGTTTAAAAGAAAAAAAGTCAATAGTTGGACCATATTTTTCAAAGAGAGCGCTCTGGTTTGGCTTGTCGCAAAAGCTTCGCCTATATTTTTGCACACGGCACTCAAGTTATAGCGGTTAGCGTTGTGTCTGCCGCTTCAATCCATTTCCGTGCCCAAAAATCGGCATTTGTTGATTTCAAAACCTGCATCTATTATTAGTGTGTGTTTCGGAGGATATTTTGAAGTGCTTCTGGTCAACACCGAACTGTGGGATTAAATCACAATGAGTAAAAAGTGTGCTAAATGTTTAAAAACTGTCTATCCTACAGAGGAGTTAAAATGTCTAGACAAGGTAAGGAAATAACATTATTATCCCTCGACAGAGCCTTCGAGATACTGCGGAATCCACTTTTGCCTTCTACTGTCTACACGGTAACACGGTAGCGTCTAGAAAGAGGAGAGAGTAGTAAGAGACTAGTTACTAATCTTTGAAGTCATGTCTACTGATGGGGGAAATACCTGTATAAAATGAAAAATAGAATGTGCTATAATCCCTAATAAAGTTTAGATTTTGTATGTTTATATTTTAAATGAATGTCGTGTGCTATTAATTATTAAAACAAATTTTAAAATTACACGTTATTCACTTACTGAAAATCAAAATATTGTCATTGCCCTCACTTGTATTGACTCAAGTATTGAGTAATGTAAATTGTAAAAGTAAAGTCTAATAAAAGAAGCCTGATCAAGATCTAAATTTATGAGTAATATGAGTATAGATTCTATATTTACTATATCTAGAATCTAGATCTATAAACATTATCTAGATCTAGTTTTAATATATTTTCATGCCCGATATAATTTCTAAATCATGTATTGGTGACAAAATTGAGTATCGTCCCTTGAATCCTTGATATGCACAGGAGTTTAGGCTTAGGGATGATTAGTGGGTGGGGCTGTAGGGCATAGACAAATTATTATTATATTACCCTTTATACACATTTAAATGATTTGTACTATACATAGAGCCTATAATACAATGAACTTCATACCTTATAGATCTTCTCTCCTCCATTTTATTTTATGCACTAGATCTATATGCCACTTTTGCCAACCCATCTTAATTTCAGCAATGTCCAAAGACTAGATCTAGAATCTAAGTCTAGGTCACACTGTTTTATAAAACATGTTATAGAGTCTATCGACATTGTAGTAAGTGAAATTTTATGTACAACAAAAAGTATAACAAGGACATGTTCTGTTCTTGTGTAGTGTTCAACACAAGTGACAGCCTTACTCCTCACTACTCCCCCCACCCAATAAAAAAGTAGTATCTCCAGAAGCTTACTTGATTAATTATAATAATTTATAAAAATAATAATAATAAGGCTTGTCTTCGAATCAGAAGATTAATGAGGAATACAGTATTCCCAGTGGCTGCGCAGCCCCAGCTGTGACCTGCATATTTTTCCACATCCAGGGCAAGCATAACCATAACCGCAGGTGGTCGATTTAGATTTTCTTTTCGTTGTCTGCGTTTGTTCTCGGCAGCAGATTTTCTTTTTGTCTCAAATCTCATTTCAAATTTATAATATGATAGTATAATATTGACAGACATTTAAAAATTATGTAATTAATGATGGTAATTGTATTTCCAAACACATGCATTCTTCTTTAATTCAATACCAGATAAAACATTTTCTGGTAACAAACAGTAAAGCTATTGAAGCTTGATCATAACAGGGCATTGAAATAGTAATGTTCAAATTTAAGAATTCCGTCGAAACGTGGAAAATAATTACGGAAAGAGTTAAGGTCATGCAACAGATTTTATTTATGGTTACAATCTTTTAGCTTTTAAGTAATTATATTGCATAGTTTAGATATTTATATGATAGTTTAAACTAGTTATCTGACCAAAGTTGTTCAAGGGCCACTTGTTATCTTATAAATTACAGATATTACTTAAAAAAAAAAAGAAGATAATTACGTCCTACACATTTCAGTCATTTTTACTGGCTGGTTCAGGCAATCCATTCCATTCTCTAATGGTACTAGGAAAGAAGGCGCACTTGTATGAATTTGTTCTAGCATATAATATGGAATAAGAAATGTCCCTATTTTTGTGTCCTACTGGGTATTTAATTAGGTTTTCTTTTTCTGTTTGTAAATTATGGTTCAGTGACTTAAGAAAGTATTATTGCTACTTTAATATTTTTTTTCTTCTGTTCTGTAGTGTCTCTAAATTAAGTGATTTAAATTTAAGTGAATATTTGTTGTTAAAGATCTCATTGCTCTATTTTGTGTTCTAGTTTGTTTGTTTTAATTTTGTTGAGGGGTCCCTTACAGATCTATGCATATGTACTCTAATTTTGGCCTAAGGTTAAATAGTATTTTAGGTTGAAGTTTCCATGATAATTTTAGATATTTTGAGTTTTTAGTCTGAACTAGTTACATCATCTTTTCTTTTTTAAATTAGCCAGGTCTAGCAATGTTTTCTTTGAAAGTTGGTTAATTTGTATTATAATTTATTTATATCTCTCAGTAAAACAACACACATAGGGATACAATAAATTAAACACAGAAGTGACGAAATATTAAGATACTTGAAATTTAATCCTTTCGAAATAAATCCTCAAACAAGATTAGAAATTAAAAGTTGAAAAGAATTTGAAGTCATATGATGAAACTGTAATAAACAATATAATTAACAGTTAACTTGTATTAATGGGCATGACTTTCTTTCTTTAATAGCATTTTAAAAAATACATTCCTAAAAATCTTGCTAATTCTTGACCCTTCCCTTAGAATATATTCTTTCATGCCAGACAGATGTGTTTGATTCAGAATGATTGCTCACAGTCTCAACTTTGTTTAATAATCTAGAACACATTTTTTTTCCTTTTATATCCACCACTTAACCTATGACACCAAGTTAGCCCTGAATATTCGTTAGTGAATATTTATGGTTCATAAAAAATGTGTAGGTACATCTTTAATGACCATAATTTGTTGAAATAGTCTTAGAATTGATAACTACGTTTTGGGTAAAAGTCTGCTTTATCACACATCATATTGGCCAAATCAACCTTTCTTCTGTCTCTTGATGACAGAGTAATGGTCAGTGTGGGTATTTTTGACCTATTATTTAATATCCTATAAATGAAATTTGCAAAGAGAACCTAAATAGACCAATGGTTGACAATGGCTTTGTCTGTGTCAGATTGACTGAATTAGAATTTTGCAACTAGGTCTTCATAGTTTGTAAAATACTGCATTGTTCCTTATCCTTGTATTAAAAAAAATGCATAGATATTATTCAATAGCCAGTGAATTTCATTCTTACTAGACACTTCACTTTCAAGTGTGAGCGAAGATGATGTTCTACTTCTGTCTGACAGAAGTCACCCACATAAATATTTCACAACACAAGCTGGTCCCCTTCTTCACATTGTCTAACCTTTTCACACTTTGGATGTGCTCCCTCTACAGAGAAAGTCTCACAGTGTATTTAAACCATTCAGTCTTTTGATTAGTAATATTTATGTGGACAAATTATGAGCATTTAGGATTATACATACACTTGTTTGTTTTGTTCTCTTATGTTTATATTATACACAACAATTTTATATAGAAACTTGCATTCTGTGAGTGATGTGAGGGTGAGCTAAAGTTCTCCACTTCTTCTGGTCAGAGGCTGTCTGCATTAGTGTAGACAGTTCATTCATAACTCCTGGCCACACTTTTGAGTCCATATGTAATCTTTGTCATTAGTACAGTGTCTGAACCATACCTGTTTTAGCCCCTTCACAGTAATGAGAATCTCCTTATGTTTGTCACTAATGTCTGGATTTGAAGCATGGCAGTTATTCTCGTATATAAAAGATTATTTATAAAGTAAAAGTTCTTTGTGTGTGTGTCGGGCCCACCATTTAAGTTTATTGAAATGAAAGCTTTATAATTGAGATAGCACCCCTTCAATTTTTTTCTTTACTATGTTTATGTCATTGTAGTCCTTATTTCCCTGTGAGTTGCTAAACCTCCTTCAGGATGGCAGCGGACAGGGGCTCGAAATGATAGTTGTATATATAGTATCAAAATACTATAGGTACATACTTATGTTTTACTTTCTGACTTCTTAGCACTAAAAAGAACTGAAAGGAAAAACTAAATTAGTTTATTTTATATAGAGCAGGAAATCTTATGATGCTATCTAAAAAATCCTTCTTACTTCTAATGCTAACTACTTTTCTTTTTTGACTAGCATTTTTTAAATCTATACTCTCAACACTATACTTGTAAACATTCTGTGGAAGCCTAAAACAATCAGGGGAGAATATGACACAAAAAATATATTCCGCTATTTGACTCATTAATCAAACAACAGCTGTATATATATGTGGTTGGAAGTTCCGTGACACACACATTTGTGTTTAGACAGCCAATGTTTACTGTCTGGACACAATGAAAGTGTGTCATGCCGAGTGTGTTGTTTACTGGAGAAATATTACACGCCCTCGCATTATGAAACAGTGTAAATAACTTCAAGCTATAAGAGAACTGGTCTAGGAAAGGGGGGGGGGCTGGGCAGTTTCTCAAATGCGTAGTAATAAAAACCAACACCACTTTATTAAAGGCTACAATTGAAAAACAAGTGTGTGTGTGGGTGTACAAACAGATATTAGATCTAGAACAAAAAGAGCGTATTTTCGGTTACATTGTATTCATGACATGCGTAGAAAACACATGGAACTTGTTGACTGTGTGATAAGATTTCTTTTGACATGATAGTTGCAGACCTTTGAATACTCTGTTTATATTAACGGTTGAATTAAGTCTGAACATGTGTGTTTTGAGTATGTAATAGCTTTTTTTTTTTTTTTACACTCCCCGTCTTTTCCTTTAATTGTTCATGGTTTTTTTTTTAATGCTTCGTGCTCTGTCCTTGTTCCCATGTCTTTTATTCTCGGCACGTCATTTTACAAGAGGTTATTTAATTGTAGGGGTTTTGTTAGATAATATACACAGCTAGATCTACTTTGTCTACGTGGTGTGTCACGTTTTAACCTACTTTTAAGTGTTAACTTTGTTTACTGAAAGTCAAGTCTGTTTACACCCCCTTTCGTCGCTACACACTTTCTGTATACCCGTACTTCCGACCTTGTACTACACACCGTGACTCGCTTCGCATTCGCGATATCTCACGCCAGCTAGGAAAAAAAATATGCTCGGACACACCGCTTAGGTCATCGTGGTTCTACATTCCAATGGCCGTTACGCACCGACCATTGTCACGGCGAACTAGAAAGCCGCTAAAGTGTGACGAGAAGGCTATTAGCGGGGCTTTCATGGCGCTACACGTTCAGGGCTAAGCCGATTTTTGTCAAAGGAAACTGCAGTGGTACACGGAAACGCTTTTCACAGCGGGTCTAACTTTCACCTTTATTATAATCGACTTAAAAACAGCCTACACTTTGTAGGCTTTCAGTAACAGCGGGGCGTCCATTCTATGTGTACCTTCAAGTCATATTTAAGCCTGTTCGATCTACGCATATATATGGAATGTATCCTTTGTTTTCAATTTAACCTCTCCATCTAGCTATTCCAATGTTCTACGTTTAAACTAAAGAAAATTGACTAATTTGAATTGAATTTGTATACAGACTTTATTGATAATATTCAGGTCAGAGTTGGTTGGTTGACCTTCAAGTTTATCGGTCAGTCCCTGATTGAAAGTTAATGGTCTACTTAAGAAACTCACCACAAGTTGATTGAAATAGAAATAAACTTGCACTCAAATAGATCACCGGAAGACAACGGCCTTGCCTGACTAGCACGTAAAATAGTGCATTCATCGGACTCGAAGACAGTGTCTGGTATGGGAATCCATTAAAAGTTTCCTTTCTCTAGAGCCACTGTTGAAATGTAAGCAACTAATTTTCCAGAGTTTAAATGTCAGCTACTAGCGCTTATGACTATCTTAATTCTCTCCAGGATTTGAAGTCTGGGATTCTCTGTCAAGTGATTAGCCACTGTAGCTATTTTTTTTGTTCTTTTTCTAAAATGTCGTTTTACACACAGGCGATATAGTTTCTTCACCATCCTGTAAGCTGAATCCTGGGGCCTAATACGTGTGCTTGTCTTTGTTCAGCGCCAGCATTATTTAGATCTCTACATTCACGAGAGTTTGTCGTATGTCTGCACGTTTGTAATTGCTATCTTGAGCTTAATACCCGGCTTTAGCTTAATTATAAAATACTTTTCACTCACTGTTACAGTCCAGCCTTTCCATACATTCGACTTAATAAAAGACTGGCTTTCTCTCTCTCTACCAGTGCTATTTTTTCATTGTGTTTATGTGTGTGTGTGTTGAATAGCAGCTCCCCCCCCTCCTCTTCCTATGTAAATGTTTCTGTGACTGACTCGTCAGTTGCTCACTTCCTCTTAATACGATACACTTCTCTCCCTCGTGCACTGCCAGCCTACCTGGCTGATGTCCACGGCCATTAACTAAATCCCTCTCTACTAATGAGGAGTCAAAAAGAATACAACTTGTCAGCAGCACCCCCCCCCCCCTTTCCTACCTCATTTATTTTATTAGCGTGGAAAGTAAAACTATTTACTCTTGAGATGCTGCAGAAGCTCTGAATAGATTTATCGATCCATTTTTTCTGCTTTAGAAAGCACAATGTTCAATTTAAATAAAAAACTTTAAACGGAGACATTTTGTGGATTGTACATTAAAATTATTACTACCATTGTTATAATGGTCTAAAAGCTTTCCAAACATGAAACACTGGAATGCTATTAAATATGTCTAAGTGTTTTTTTTTCTTCTGATTTTGTACAGAGCTATTACTAATGAAATTTGCTTTTTCTACCAATATAAAATAAACTGAGTGGACTGCGCAAATGATCTGGACCACAGCTGATCAACACAACAGATTGAGTGACAAATATATTTGTTCATGCCAATAGGGTTTGTTGCTGAACATAAAAATTATATATGTGTCAGACGCGAATAGCCCAATTTTCAGTAAAAGAAATTACAAAAGTCATTTCTCTATAGAAGAAGTTACGAAGGCTATATAAAATACAACCACAGACCTATATATACTACAATAAATATAGGTTTTTGATTGCTAGTTACGATTTATTTAGGTAGGTGCTGTTTTACTATTACATACCAAGTATTAGAGTTTAGAAAAACCCAGGTTTGTTTCTTGCGCAACGCTATTAGCTAACACCTCATATCATCTCTCCATTAGTATATTCAGATCTATAATCTAATTCTAGTCTAGATCTATATATAAAAATCGAACAGATCTAGTAATAGTATAGATTCTATCTTGAGACTTGATTGCCGAGTCTAGCCTATGTTATGCCTATATAGTCAATTGTTATTAGAAAAAAGTCTAGATATTAATAAAGTTTTTTAATTATTAGATATAGACATGACATAGATCTAATAATACTGTTATACTATACTCTATACTTAATCTACTAAACTAGATATCTATCTATAGATCTATCCATAATCTAGTCAATCTACCTGTGCGTACCGTCACAAAAATATATATGTATATCTCAATCTTCATTTTCATTAAATTATTTTTTTGCGGGGTTATCGCTACTTAATACATTGATACCGGATCGATTTAAATAGGGCCTAAGTATACAAGCAGGATTTTGAGCATTGGATAAATTTATTTTATAAGTACACATTTTTATGGAAGAGGCAATATATTAGTTGTTTGAAGTTTGTAACTTCTTAAATTCAGGCTAAAAATATCGAAGCCTACATTTTTACACTCATTTCTAAACAATTAGAAGAGATGGACTGACTCATATTGTAGCTTGTGTACATCTGCAAAAACACAAACTCAGCCTTTCAAAACTATTAAAAGAAAAACTTAGTGATTATTTTTACAGTATAATTCTATTATTATTCCTTTTTAGAATTAGGATATAAACAAAAATTTGCCATATGACTTTATCTAACAGAAAAAAAATTAAACTAACCTCTATTTATGCGGTTATTTATAGTTACCTAGTAATATAAAATATTGTGAACTAACACGTACATCATCATAATGCAGCCATGCGATTTTTCGTTTATAGACATAGCATTATTTAGGACCAATATTTTACAAAGGCCGCTTGGAGAAATCAGGTATACCCATTAGGAGAAAAACGACCCCTTTACTCAAGAAAAATTTAAGAAACTAGAACAGACACAGAATAAACAGTGACATTCATAACAAATTAATATTCAAAATTGATTAGAGTAACACCTTTTTAAGTAATCATTTAAAGTTTAAAATCATTACAATTTATTTCAACAATTATTTTGTGTATGAAATTGTGTATCGGAAAATACCGGGTATATGAAATAAGCTAGTCCTAAAAAAAACAACACAGATCTTGGGTAAAATACTCATCAAATAAAGTACTGTAAATGTGTAGTTTCACGCGCTAGTTTCAGGTCTTTCCTTTTTATAGCCTCTATCGGGTTATATCCCAACTACCCTTATTTTTATGCAGAATTTTTTCTCTATCAGGTACACTTAAAATTATAGCATAATAATGTCAGTTTAATTTAAAAAGAGAACTGAAAAATACAAAGATATATAGGGAAAAAAACGACTTCCGGCCCAATACTTTTTATTCAAAGAAACGAAACGGACTAGTCCAACAAACCCTATTAGTTTATAAATCAATGGTATTGTACTACTTTAGTTTCATAGTATCGAATTGTAGTAAACATCTTATAAATATAGTATGGTATGAACAAGTCATAAGTCAGCATTTCATTTGTTGAATTGATTAATTCATTTAAAAAAACACTTTTTTTTTGTTTCTAGGGATATGTACATGTGTACATAACGGGCTTCGGTTCGAAAACTACAAAATTAGCTGAGAAAAATATCGAAATAAACTACAAAGACATTTTTGAAACAAAGCTTTCCAATCGATGGTCATGGGATAAATATGTGTGCTTACCCAGTTACAATTAACATTCGAGCTACTACACTAACATTATCTTAAGACTTCTATACACATTCTAATTGTAGCCTAGTCCATCAAATAAAGTGAGAACCTCTGCGCTGAAACATCATTGATGTGAGCATTCCAATCTAACTTTGTTAAGCCAAAAAAAAAAAAGGTTATCCCAGTAATTGTAGGCCTAAATAGTGTATAAATGAACCCCCCCCTCCCCCATGTCTCTATCTACACATCAGTTTCTTACATACAATGTGAGAAACACTACATTGTAACAAAAGCCAATAGAAAAAGGAAGCCATGGTTCTCGTGGGATCCCTGCACAGCTTTAACGTGTGCCGAGGGGCGGGGGATAACACAGACAATTACACATACAGCATCGTGTTCGTAATTTAATGCACATGTAGGTCTAGGGGCGTATAGTCCTCACAGGCTAAATTCACTAAGTAGACTAGATATATCCTAGTACAAACTTCAAAGGTTAGATCTACTATCATCAAAGATGGCGGCATATACAAATGTTATGTTCTTTGTGTCTTGGTTCAAAGAGATTCATTGGCTATTAGAAACTGTCCGACGGCATTCATTAATGAACTGAAATGTTAGCTACAAACATTCAAATATACAGTTACCTGGTGGTATTCTTTTTAAATAGAGAAAAACACTAAACAGGACAATTCGTTGCTCATCAAAAAACTTCTTAGCAGGAGTCTCGCCAATCATCACATGTGTATCAATAATGATAAAAACAAGCGGGTCTTACCTTGATCTATATTATAAGCATAAAATATCACTGGCTGACTGATTCACGCTATTTTTTTACATTCTAGTGTACCCCGACAATAACAAGTTTCGACATTTCTTCTCTAAATTTTTTTTTGGAGTCCTGTTTGAGGCACTCGCCAATCGGAGGCTCTATGCCTAGTTTGCTATGCCTAAGGCCGGCCCTGTTACCAGTTACATGGCGGTAGTACTACAGTCTTGCCACATGATTGGATAATGTCCAAGTGGACAGTGTTAATAAATTTTCTTTGGCTTAAACAAATCTCGATCCTGGCAGGGGCAGAGAATGACTTTCAGTCGATGCGAATAATAGTTTGTGTCAGTGTTGACATAGATTTGGGTATAAATATTTATTTAGGGCTGATTATCTTTACCTCATAAGTTTTCATAATTCATCTAGTGACACCACCTTCGCCCCCAATTCATCACTCAGATGTCGCTGACCTGGGTATGAAGGTCAAATAGTTCAGTTGACGTTAATAAATAACTGACCACCTGGTGCATAAAAAATGATTAAATGTTGTGCCCTTATAAGTTATCTTTGGGACATGAAGTGACCCGAGTGTCACTTTCATATTATCACGCACTTTAGTGTCACATATACCTACGTAGACAGGTCTTACTTAGATTTAGTCTATTTACTAAAGAAGTCTTTTTCACTTTACTCATTCAGAACTATCACATTGTTTACTTTACTTATTCAGAACTATCACTTTGTTGACTTTACTTATTCAGAACTATCACTTTGTTGACTTTACTTATTCAGAACTATCACTTTGTTGACTTTACTTATTCAGAACTATCACTTTGTTGACTTTACTTATTCAGAACTATCACTTTGTTGACTTTACTTATTCAGAACTATCACTTTGTTGACTTTACTTATTCAGAACTATCACTTTGTTGACTTTACTCATTCAAAGCTATCACTTTGTTGACTTTACTCATTCAGAACTATCACTTTGTTCACTTTACTCATTCAAAGCTATCACTTTGTTGACTTTACTCATTCAGAACTATCACTTTGTTCACTTTACTCATTCAGAACTATCACTTTGTTCACTTTACTCATTCAGAACTATCACTTTGTTGACTTTACTTATTCAGAACTATCACTTTGTTGACTTTACTTATTCAGAACTATCACTTTGTTGACTTTACTTATTCAGAACTATCACTTTGTTGACTTTACTTATTCAGAACTATCACTTTGTTGACTTTACTCATTCAAAGCTATCACTTTGTTGACTTTACTCATTCAGAACTATCACTTTGTTCACTTTACTCATTCAAAGCTATCACTTTGTTGACTTTACTCATTCAGAACTATCACTTTGTTCACTTTACTCATTCAGAACTATCACTTTGTTCACTTTATTCATTCAAAGCTATCACTTTGTTCACTTTACTCATTCAGAACAATCACATTTATATCGATTTGTCTCGCACTCTGCTTACGTAAAACACAGGCGTTTGATAGTGTGTGTATGAATGTATATCGAAACGCTTCTTCAAGTTATGTATTACAGTCATTGTCCATTGCCTTGTTCGTATCACCCCTAGCGGATGTACATTTGGCATGCCTTCTCACCAACCTGTTTTAATGGACTTCATGCACCAATCGTAAACAAACAACATTTAGCCACGTGATAATATTGATAAAACAACGAAAAAAATAGTATCACGTTAGTGTATTACGTAATTTGTATAGAAGAGATAGAGAATCACGTGGCTAAATGGTGTTTGTTTACGATTGGTGACTGAGGTCCATTGAGGTGGTAGAGTTTGGACGGGGGCGGGCTCAGTATATCTTGTTACTAATTTCTTCTCAATGATAATGCTTCTTGTAATTCTTCTTTGTATAAATTACAAATTGCTTAAAAAATTTTTTTTAATCTGAACTGAAAGAAAACGTCGTTACTGTGATTTATAAAGAGATAAATGCGCAATGGTCTATTTTGAAAAGATTAGCGACTGTCTAGCAGGTGAATTCGATTTGCTTTGAAGTGTTTTGAAGAAGTATGTATTGCAATCATTGTTCCTTTAAAGTTTTTCATTTAGTTGAAACTGCATTTAACGTATAATGTTTTCCACAAATAGGGTTTAAGCCAGTCTTGTTTAAAGTAGGTGTCAGGGTGGGATTTCAGCTCGTTGACTGCGGGGTAGACATACGTTCTTCAAACTCCCCGGTTCCCCACCTCGACAGTTTATACCCAAGCAAATAATATCGGCATCGGAAGCAGTGACTGGCTAACCCTGAATACAGGTTTTCAATGTAACATGTAGTGACTACCAACAGTTGTTTAACGTGAACACTATTAATGCTAACGTAAGTTAATGTACATTAGTCAACAACAAGATTGTACGTTTAACAATTTAATGAATGTATGGAATGTTATGACATGAGTGATCAATAAAGGTCAATAGTATTTACAAAGGAAACACAAAGTATACATATTCTGCAACGAAATATATCACACCTTAAACTCGGTGCCATAATTCAAGCACGACACAGTCTACACCCAATACCTTAGATGCACGGGCCATATCAAACAACACTGTGAATCAGGCATGACTACGACAGAGTCCCAAGCCTGCGTCCCCAATACTGGGAAAGAAACACCAAAGAACACAACTCAGCAAAGTCAGCACAACCCCAACAAAGGCAAAGACGTAATGACAACAAGGCGCACCCTTGGGAACAGAAACTCACGAAACCTTATGGTGCTCAAAGAAAATACCAAGCAAGATGCGCACGACAGTACGGACATAGATTCGGGCATGGACAAATCTTATTGATATACTCACACAGTCATCCTTAGTATCTCTTGTTCATTATATAGGAGGTCCAAATGTAGGTGGACAGCTAGTGATAAGATTTACTTTGTTTTAAACACACAGTCATATTTATCAGCACATTCATTACATTGACTATAGCATTGTATTCTGAATCATATGTTGGTCTCCTCCAATCTTAGAACTACTTTGGTACATCTCGTAGAACACATTTTCCCGTGGCTGCTGAGCTTATTCTCGAGAGACATTCCCGTTCACGGGAACTATAATGTAAAAGTCGTCGTAAGAGCTCCAACTGTTTTCCAATTTATAACCCTTTTTTTTCCCCCACATACAGGCTCTCTCCTTATGGACCACCATGTATATCATGCATGGGCGTAGCCAGGATTTTTTTTCGGGGGGGGGGCAGGTTGGGGGGATTCCGCCCATGATATCATGTATATCTCATTCTTGTATACTTGCCTTCTCTTGTTGTTTCTGTGCACTGTCTTGCACCTTACATTTTGTTCTCTACCTTTCATTCTTTCTCTCGTTTCATGTTCTTTGTCCATCCTATTTTACTTTCTACCCCCCCCCTTTTTTTTCATCTTTTTCTCCTCTTTTCCTCTTCACATTTCCCACTTTCTCTCCTCTCGTATCTCTAATCTCACGCCGTGTTACAAAACGCAAACGTTGCAAAGAAAACCAAAACATTATTACCTGAGTTGTACCTTTTGTATCGTGACCTTAGCTCTTGAAGAGTTGCATGATACAACGGGGTGAATGTCTGCTGTATATTACCCTCCCCCGCAACCTGTTATCCAGCATTCCCGACGTGCCAAGCTATGTAGACTACCTGCATGCCAGAATCTCGGAAATGTTTTCCAAGTTTTCATAACTCCAACAAGGCTCTACGGCTGAGATGTCTTTTTGGCAGTAGGTTCTTCCTCCTTCTCTTCTCTTACACCTGATTAGACTTGGTGGGATGTCTCGTCTTCAGGACGAAAAACTTTAATAGATGTCACTCTAGGAAGCTGATATCGAAATGTGTGCGACATTCAACTTTATGTGTACCTGATACAAGTTTAATGCGATTTTAAAAGGCATGAACAAGTTTATAACGGATTTTGTGAACATTTACTTCAACTGTTTTTTTTTCATCAAACAGAACTCCAGAGAGATTTTCTAGATGCATTTCTTCTTTAATTGGTATAGAGTGATACTTTTTAAATCTTAAAAAAACACAGGAAAGTAGATCTTTAATTGACTATAGCTCTCCTATTCTCTTCCAATTATCATATATATATATATATATATATATATATATATATAAAACAACAACAACAATGAATGTAAGGCTACCAATAGTGAACTAGAATACATCTGAATAGTTCTTGGCGAAACAAAAGCTCTCGAAGTACTCAACACGTGCTGTGACAAAATTGACACTTAAAAACAAAAGCCACACCTGGGACCTAGATCTAGATCTGTTTATTCACACAAAGGCGATGGCAAATTAGTTGCTACACGTTTGTAAGCATACATCATTTTCAAGTAGTGTCAATATCATTAGTCAGATCCTGGTTTATCTCTAAGAAGAAAGAAAAATCAACTTCTTAAAGGTATTTCACTGAAAGCCACACTATCCTATTTCTGATACACGTCCGTTGGGTTGTAGCTTCAAACAGCTAGTGCAACTAAACCATTGTAGGCTTATAAAATACTGAACAAACTTCAATAAAGAACATGAATACAAACTTCAATGTAGAACATGAATACAAACTTCAATGTAGAACATGAATACAAACTTCAATGTAGAACATGAATACAAACTTCAATGTAGAACATGAATACAAACTTCAATGTAGAACATGAATACAAACTTCAATGTAGAACATGAATATAAACTTCAATGTAGAACATGAATACAAACTTCAATGTAGAACATGAATACAAACTTCAATGTAGAACATGAATACAAACTTCAATAAAGAACATGAATACAAACTTCAATGTAGAACATGAATACAAACTTCAATGTAGAACATGAATACAAACTTCAATGTAGAACATGAATACAAACTTCAATAAAGAACATGAATACAAACTTCAATAAAGAACATGAATACAAACTTCAATGTAGAACATGAATACAAACTTCAATGTAGAACATGAATACAAACTTCAATGTAGAACATGAATACAAACTTCAATGTAGAACATGAATACAAACTTCAATAAAGAACATGAATACAAACTTCAATGTAGAACATGAATACAAACTTCAATGTAGAACATGAATACAAACTTCAATGTAGAACATGAATACAAACTTCAATAAAGAACATGAATACAAACTTCAATGTAGAACATGAATATAAACTTCCACTTTTTAGTCTGCCAGTCTTCTCGCTGTGTTTTGAGTCTGTCTTCTCGATGTTTTTTTAGTCTGTCAGTCTTCTCGCTGTGTTTTGAGTCTGTCAGTCTTCTCGCTGTGTTTTGAGTCTGCTCGCTGTTTTTAGTCTGTCAGTCTTCTCGCTGTGTTTTGAGTCTGTCTTCTCGCTGTGTTTTGAGTCTGTCAATCCTCTCGCTGTGTTTTGAGTCTGTCAGTCTTCTCGCTGTGTTTTGAGTCTGTCAGTCCTCTCGCTGTGTTTTGAGTCTGTCAGTCTTCTCGCTGTTTTGAGTCTGTCAGTCTTCTCGCTGTGTTTTGAGTCAATCAGACTTCTGTCTATGTTTTGAGTCTGTCTTGTACCGTTTTGTTACTTTCTTCTAAAAATTAATGAAAAAAAAAAGTACCATTAAGTTTAATAAATCGTTAAGCTAATACTACACATCTATTATACACTAACTGATGCTATTAATAATCATAATGCAATAATGTTTGATTGAGTGAAAGCACCAAGTTCTTGCCTGGTGTTCACATTAGTCGTCAGAAGAAAATCCCATCTGTGCTGCTACGGCGAACGTACGTGTCAGACCTGTCATTGATTTGTGTGGAACATGTGTCTCCGGCACGATAGGGGCGGTAACTCGCCAATCTATTTTCGGCTACTTACTCAGCACTCAAAGACAAGAGAGTGCCGCGCACGTGAGATTCCTGTCTAAAAATAGAATAATAAATATACTCTAGCACATCTGGAAATATCGCTCCCTTTCTTACAATCGAAATGCACTGACGATATCTTGCTAAAGTGCGCCGCCAAGTGACGGCCCCACCCCTTTCCCAGCATGCCACTCCTCACTAACTGAAAACATGCTACATTTACACACTTCAATTTTCTTTTCCTATTCTCAACTAGTTGTCATGTATTCCTTTGCTCTAAGGTCTATACAGAACACTTTATTCTTAGTTGTGGAGTTTTTTTTTTTCTTATACAAATAGAAGCGGTTCTCAATCTGCTGAGATCAATGGGCACAATTAATTTGATTGTTGATCACTAGTACAATTTTAAATATTTTAAGAGTGGCGTTACTTTTTCTGTTCATTATTGCAAACCAAGAGTAACGATTATAGAGCCCAGTGAACAAGTCAATGTTATTCGAAGAAATTCTATGAACTTCTGGATAAACAAAATCACTATCAGTGTATTCCGCTGAAAGTCAAATTTACTTTGGCGCTCAGTGTAAAACAGTGATGCCCAGCTTTATTCGACCGGCGGGCCATTTTAATTTCCGATACTCGTGTCGCGGGCCACATGACCGAAAAGGTACTAAAAAACGAAATGAAATTTTTTTTAGAAACCTGTGGATCTAGTGCTTACTTTACTTAAAGAGACATTGGAAGTTTATCTTACGCGTAGGAAAATTGCTTCATTTCTCTACTTAAAATGTGAGCACTATTGTAGTTAGCTTTTCCACTGACCCATTTCTGGTCTCTTTGGTAAATATTCCCATTGATCCTCCAATCTCTAGGCGTGGTTTAATTTTTTATTTATTCGCGGCTCAAACCAAGGATGCCATCAGATTTGTTTTATAATGCCGTTATTATGTTGTTATTATTTTAAGCAGCCACACTTTATTTACAAATCAAATATTTTGGCTATCCGTTCAACTTTTCCTGGTAGGTTCTATATACGAGTCCACTTGTACTTTCTTCGGCTCTGCCATTTCGTAAGTGTTCAAAAGTAAAAGGTCATGGTATCAATCCATCAAAGAAAGAGTAAGGGTCATAACTTAGGGAGGGGTAGGATTTTCTGTACTTTATGCGACGTTTCAGCGGGCCGGATGGAACCACGTCGCGTGCCGAATCTGGCCCGCGGACAGTTTTTTGGGCATCACTGGTGTAAAAGAAGCTTATAATAGGCGTCTTTCTTGTGATTCGAATGACAGCTTGTCCATTTCTCATTTATTTAGATTAGTTTCTTCATTTATTTTAAATAGAGTGCAATGTTTACTTGGGTGTTTATTCTCTCACACTTGGCTAGTGTGTCAGCCTTCTCATTTCCTTCTAGTTCTATATGTGCTGGAATCCATTGAATAACAGTATTTTGCTGTTGTTGTTGAGCTTTATAAGTGCTGTCCTTTTATATAGAAAAAATCAGTGTTTTCCAAGCTTGAACATAAGTATGAAGGAGAGTCCCTAAGAAGCTGACTATAAATTTGCATTGACATATGTCTGGAAGAATTTTTTTTTTTTAAATTGTTTCCGTTTGATGGAAAGGGCATCGTACAAACACTACAGGAATGAACTAATTGATATAGAGAATTCTATTTAAAAAGTTTAACTCTTATTTAGCAAGAATTCCCTTGACAAACTTAAAGTTTCAGACTAAGTCCCCAGTCAGAATTAGTTGAAGTTAAGTTTAATTTCTCAACTTTGAAGCCTTTTATTTAAATGTAAAAATTCATCCTTTTTTTTTTGTCTATCAGTTTACGATGCATCTTGTGATCAGCCTGTTTCCCCCAATTAATGTCAAGTTTCCAAGAAGAAATGGGTGGGCTCAAGGAAGTAATTTAATTCCTGAAAAGTCTTCACAGAGATCTTTGCTTTGAAAGTCATACGCTTTATTTGCCAGTCATCTCTGTTTTAGAACATTATCTACTAGCGGAATTCGACTGTCAGACTTTCCCTGCTCAAACGCACGAGCTACCTTTATTGGTGTTACCTTACTCTTAACTATATCACATACATGTTTTATTCTAGAGCTTGTCGCTTCTATTTTGAACTAGCATAACCCGCAGGCTGTGCCCGTTGATTTGTTCCTAGGCTATATATTGTTTAGTTTGCCATGGGCCCCTCCCTTTTTTTGCCTACAAAATTGTAACAATAATAATAAAAAGGCCCCACTAGTAAACACTCTCCATACATTCAATTGACCTGAGAATTCCAATATATCTATGTCGTTGAATTGAACCGGCCCGTGAATTCGAGTATCACACCCCTCTCTCTCCTCCCCAACTCTTCGGCTAAATAAATAGTCTTACACTACCTGATTATCCTTACGCTTATTAGTTCTTATTCGAAATATTTGATATGATATTAGGGGAGCTGGGCTTTTTTTTTTTACAAAGTTATCTCACCCTGGCTGCCTGGTAAAAAGTTTGTACACGTTATTTCTCCCACACCCAATCTCGGATCAAGCAGAAATTTTGCACAATTATTTCTTTTACCTGACAACACAAGAATCAATTACATAAATTAACCAACTAGTTAAGTAACTATTGGTTATTCATTATTTTGTTTGCATCTCGAACAGGGGAAAGACAGTACTTGACTGAAGTAGTGGTATAAGCTAAATTCGTGCTCTATATACGTCACCGCTCTAAATTGAAACAAACACTATATAACTATACAATCTTCTTTAGTCATAAGTACCTCACTAGCAGACTGGTTAGCATAGCACGAGGAGACGCTAGCCACGAGTTCAAATTCAGGTCGTTCTCCCCCTTTTTTTTTTTGTAAATGCTTTTAAAAACCAATTACGGTAGAATACACCCAGATTCCCCCCCCCCCCCCCAACTGGTCCAGATCAGTGAAAGATAACGTAGTGAGAAAGTTAAAAGCATGAAATTTCGCAAAACAAAAACAATTGGTAAAAATATTTCTAATTGCACAGATGTATCATAACAAATCTAGATCTATTACAACTTTAATAACATGACTGATCCAAACTGAAAGATTCTTGGTTTCAACTAAATAATAACTTCTTTGTGCCATAAACGATATTTCTAAGAATCGTGTATGCTGCACTGCAAAAAGCGCTCTAAAATTGTTATAGACATTTGAAAATACATTGCTTATCAATACTTCCGGTATTCTGTACACCTGATACACACGCGAGCTAATATTTATATATTTGCCTTCCTGTGATAATCACCCTTGTAGGGCTATATATAGCAAACTTCCTATAGTGAATCTTTTTCTCGGTCAAGCAAAAGACGTCAATAAAACGATGATACTGCGGTCGATAGAGGTTCGGACAGTAGCATTGGATGGAATTCTGCTAGAGGACATTTCGAGTCGATCTTGTTTCAGAGGCCTTTCACGAAAACATAATTAGTGCTTTTAAAACAACGCCGTCCTTTAAATAAATATTTCTTTTTTTTTTTAAGAATCGGTAGTAATGTCGTTGTCTTGACCAGTAATCAAACATGGGTTTATGACTACAATTACATTTATGGACCGTTAAAAAATGACTACTTTTAACCCCCTTTTCGTGACGTCTCTCTCCTTTTCCCCAGACGACCCATAGGTTGAAGATAGTTGGTATAAAGAATAATCATATTTTGGTGAATAAAATAGAACAATGGCTTCATTGTTGATCAAGTGCCTTTAAATGTTACTCATCTGTGACATAACATTATAATTAGATTAAATTAATTAAATAGCACCTTCTGTTGGGAAGTTATAACAATGTTCTTAATCATTTATCGAAACCCTGTTATTTTCCAAACCTATTTAATATTTAATGCTAATATGAATAATGTAAATTCCTGAGACTAATGGTGTGCGTAAACAATAAACCAAACCCAGTAACACGGCTTGACAGTTTTTTAAATTTCAAAATGTAATGCCAGCTCCTACACTTTATCGATCAGTATTGACCTAAAATAGCCATCCGCGAGATCACTGACTTAAGAGGATCAACTTCTTTCCTGCGAAGTATTTTATCGTTCGATCTTCATGAGAAGTCTTTCCTTCCTCAGTCTACATCTGCTACAACATTGGCACTAACCTCCATACACACACAAAATAACCCCTGTGTAAAAACAAAGTATTATATTGTTTCACTTATCTCCTAAGTTTCATTTTGTTTCGTAATGATGTTATTTTCTCCTTTTTTTTGTGGTGGTCAAAACTTTTAATATCAATGTTCGTCATTGCTCCAGGGAAGTCTAATATTAAAACAGCAATTTCATTTATAATTTTAAACTAGTGAAATTAAAAAGTTTTAGTTTCCATATTTCTCCATAGGCATATATCCTCTATGCAACTAGTTGTCATAGTCAAGCCAATAGATCATAATTTATTTATAACTTGCACATTTCATTCATTACCATAGATTAAGTCTGATTTGCCCATAATGTCCTATTTGTTTCTAGCAGAGTTTACAATTCTCTGTAAGACGCATGCCTTTCACCAAAGTTAGTTGTCTGCAAGTCTTGTACGCTATCTTGCGGTGATCATGGCCATGTTTCTGGCTTTCGGGCTAAGTCTGTTATGTCGGAGCTCCTTGCTCCTGTCATTGTACTAAGGGAAGTCATCCACATTTCGTCACATTGTTGCAGCATGACGTGGCTCCTACTAAGAATGAATGACAATGATTGCTCTTACTTTTGATTGATCACTTCATGAGTGATTGACCGTTCTAATTCTGCTTCACTTTGGCTTCACTGGCCCTACGAGATTGTAAGACCTTTGTACAGCCATGGTCAACTGTTTTTATATTTCCAATAATTTGTAGGAAGGTCGCTAGAGCCAGACTAGTACCGTTTCTGGATAGAAGAATAGGCACTTTATTCGGTACTATATACTATTTAATTAAATCCATGACAGACTGTTGATTGTACATCGTTGAATTGTGGCACCAGATTTCTAGTACAACTAACCGTTGTAGGCGTATTATATTTTTAATAAATAGACTTTAAATAAATTGAGCAAACTTTGAAAAAAATCAACTAAATAGAACTTTTATTACTATATAGACTAATTATTCTTGAGGTGAAATAAATGTAGTAGTAATGATATAAAATTATATTTAGATATAAGGCTTGTCTTTTGAGTCCGAAGATTAGTGAGGAATGCAGTATTTCCCGTGGCTGCGCAGCCCCAGCTGTGACCTACATATTTTGCCACATCCAAGACATAGTACTTAAACAAAATCTAACTCACTACAAAAACACGTCTTTAGTCTTTCGTGTCTCTAGATTGTCTGCCGTTCCCAACATTAATTATGATAGACCCTGTAGTGATTTCATCGTTGTCCAAGTTTCTTTATCATCACCTTGGTAACACACACAGACACACCATAACACTGGTGTAAATAGTAAAGACGATTGTGAGCTTGATTGCTGCCCACCAGTTACGGTTTTACTTTCAATTTGTGTTTTGTTGGTTTAACAAAAGATCCTTTAATATCGACATTTACATTGTGTGGCGTTGGCTGTACTTAATATAGATCTATACATGATGACATAAAAGTGTGTGTACGTGTGTATCTATGCTTACACAATACCATGCATCTTAAATCGTGACAGTACTATGCCATACTTATCACTATGGACCAATGCCAAACTAAGGAAGCCTGGTTTGTATCTCAATTCAATAACACGAGAACTGGACAGTGTGGGTTTTATATTGACGTCTCCCAGGAAACTGACCACTTTTTTTTTCAACTTATAAGGGAGACCGATGCTTGGCTCTTGATTCCATCGTGTAGGTTAACTCTCAGTCTGATTGCATTCATCGTGTAGGTTAACTCTCAGTCTGATTGCATTCATCGTGTAGGTAAACTCTCAGTCTGATTGCATTCATCGTGTAGGTTAACTCTCAGTCTGATTGCATTCATCGTGTAGGTTAACTCTCAGTCTGATTGCATTCATCGTGTAGGTTAACTCTCAGTCTGATTGCATTCATCGTGTAGGTTAACTCTCAGTCTGATTGCATTCATCGTGTAGGTTAACTCTCAATCTGATTGCATTCATCGTGTAGGTTAACTCTGTCTGATTGCATTCATCGTGTAGGTTAACTCTCAGTCTGATTGCATTCATCGTGTAGGTTAACTCTCAATCTGATTGCATGTATCGTGTAGGTTAACTCTCAGTCTGATTGCATTCATCGTGTAGGTTAACTCTCAGTCTGATTGCATTCATCGTGTAGGTTAACTCTCAGTCTGATTGCATTCATCGTGTAGGTTAACTCTCAGTCTGATTGCATTCATCGTGTAGGTTAACTCTCAGTCTGATTGCATTCATCGTGTAGGTTAACTCTCAATCTGATTGCATTCATCGTGTAGGTTAACTCTCAGTCTGATTGCATTCATCGTGTAGGTTAACTCTCAGTCTGATTGCATTCATCGTGTAGGTTAACTATCAATCTGATTGCATTCATCGTGTAGGTTAACTCTCAATCTGATTGCATTCATCGTGTAGGTTAACTCTCAGTCTGATTGCATTCATCGTGTAGGTTAACTCTCAATCTGATTGCATTCATCGTGTAGGTTAACTCTCAGTCTGATTGCATTCATCGTGTAGGTTAACTCTCAGTCTGATTGCATTCATCGTGTAGGTTAACTCTCAGTCTGATTGCATTCATCGTGTAGGTTAACTCTCAGTCTGATTGCATTCATCGTGTAGGTTAACTCTCAGTCTGATTGCATTCATCGTGTAGGTTAACTCTCAGTCTGATTGCATTCACCGTGTAGGTTAACTCTCAGTCTGATTGCATTCATCGTGTAGGTTAACTCTGTCTGATTGCATTCATCGTGTAGGTTAACTCTCAATCTGATTGCATTCATCGTGTAGGTTAACTCTCAATCTGATTGCATTCATCGTGTAGGTTAACTCTCAGTCTGATTGCATTCATCGTGTAGGTTAACTCTTAATCTGATTGCATTCATCGTGTAGGTTAACTCTCAGTCTGATTGCATTCATCGTGTAGGTTAACTCTCAGTCTGATTGCATTCATCGTGTAGGTTAACTCTGTCTGATTGCATTCATCGTGTAGGTTAACTCTCAGTCTGATTGCATTCATCGTGTAGGTTAACTCTCAGTCTGATTGCATTCATCGTGTAGGTTAACTCTCAGTCTGATTGCATTCATCGTGTAGGTTAACTCTCAGTCTGATTGCATTCATCGTGTAGGTTAACTCTCAATCTGATTGCATTCATCGTGTAGGTTAACTTCGTCTGATTGCATTCATCGTGTAGGTTAACTCTCAGTCTGATTGCATTCATCGTGTAGGTTAACTCTCAATCTGATTGCATGTATCGTGTAGGTTAACTCTCAGTCTGATTGCATTCATCGTGTAGGTTAACTCTCAGTCTGATTGCATTCATCGTGTAGGTTAACTCTCAGTCTGATTGCATTCATCGTGTAGGTTAACTCTCAGTCTGATTGCATTCATCGTGTAGGTTAACTCTCAGTCTGATTGCATTCATCGTGTAGGTTAACTCTCAATCTGATTGCATTCATCGTGTAGGTTAACTCTCAGTCTGATTGCATTCATCGTGTAGGTTAACTCTCAGTCTGATTGCATTCATCGTGTAGGTTAACTATCAATCTGATTGCATTCATCGTGTAGGTTAACTCTCAATCTGATTGCATTCATCGTGTAGGTTAACTCTGTCTGATTGCATTCATCGTGTAGGTTAACTCTCAATCTGATTGCATTCATCGTGTAGGTTAACTCTCAATCTGATTGCATTCATCGTGTAGGTTAACTCTCAGTCTGATTGCATTCATCGTGTAGGTTAACTCTTAATCTGATTGCATTCATCGTGTAGGTTAACTCTCAGTCTGATTGCATTCATCGTGTAGGTTAACTCTCAGTCTGATTGCATTCATCGTGTAGGTTAACTCTGTCTGATTGCATTCATCGTGTAGGTTAACTCTCAGTCTGATTGCATTCATCGTGTAGGTTAACTCTCAGTCTGATTGCATTCATCGTGTAGGTTAACTCTCAGTCTGATTGCATTCATCGTGTAGGTTAACTCTCAGTCTGATTGCATTCATCGTGTAGGTTAACTCTCAATCTGATTGCATTCATCGTGTAGGTTAACTTCGTCTGATTGCATTCATCGTGTAGGTTAACTCTCAGTCTGATTGCATTCATCGTGTAGGTTAACTCTCAATCTGATTGCATGTATCGTGTAGGTTAACTCTCAGTCTGATTGCATTCATCGTGTAGGTTAACTCTCAGTCTGATTGCATTCATCGTGTAGGTTAACTCTCAGTCTGATTGCATTCATCGTGTAGGTTAACTCTCAGTCTGATTGCATTCATCGTGTAGGTTAACTCTGTCTGATTGCATTCATCGTGTAGGTTAACTCTCAATCTGATTGCATTCATCGTGTAGGTTAACTCTCAGTCTGATTGCATTCATCGTGTAGGTTAACTCTTAATCTGATTGTATTCATCGTGTAGGTTAACTCTCAGTCTGATTGCATTCATCGTGTAGGTTAACTCTCAGTCTGATTGCATTCATCGTGTAGGTTAACTCTGTCTGATTGCATTCATCGTGTAGGTTAACTCTCAGTCTGATTGCATTCATCGTGTAGGTTAACTCTCAGTCTGATTGCATTCACCGTGTAGGTTAACTCTCAATCTGATTGCATTCATCGTGTAGGTTAACTCTCAGTCTGATTGCATTCATCGTGTAGGTTAACTCTCAGTCCGATTGCATTCATCGTGTAGGTTAACTCTCAGTCTGATTGCATTCATCGTGTAGGTTAACTCTCAGTCTGATTGCATTCATCGTGTAGGTTAACTCTCAGTCTGATTGCATTCAGTCTGTAAACAAACGTATCCCCCTCTCCTACTGATATAATTCTCTCTCTCTCTTTCTCTCTCTCTTTGTTCCTTGTTTATGTAATGATCTTCTGTAGCATGATTCTAGGTCTTCCTACTTTGCATAAAATGTTTTTGCTGCCTTAATTGGGTAAACAACTAAAGATTTTGTTGTTGTGCCGCAGTGTCGTGTAGTTAATTGACGTATCTTGTCTCTTTTACCCATTCTCAAGTTTTGTGTAGTGTGGATAGAAACCTGAACTGCCAGCATCATATTTGTAGTCCGAAATCACATTCTATAATCCAGGGCAGATTTTCCTATTGCTCCATTTCGCAACGGATTGAGAAACACTGTAGGCTTATCTACATATTGTACTCACCACATGTCAAGAGTAGAGAATACGCTTGATTGTTTTTAACAAATAGTCACGTAAACACCTTAAAAGGTAGCGTTAAATAAACCCAGTTCTCTACACAAGCCGGCAGGTTTCGGCGGCTCAGTGGTGACAAATAAAAAAGATGTTGATTGTGACAGTGATTCAAATAAACAATTTCCTGTCCAACATGAAACGTTATCTTTTTTTTTCATTGACACGTGACCCTTTCACGTGATCCAAGTTCAACAGTTCACCAAAACAAATCCCGCATTCTTTAACACATCCCGATAATGAAATGAATGTGTCGCAATACAATGAAATTGAGCTTATTTTTCTTGTAGTAATAGAAAAAAAACACTTAAGAGTTAAGTATATTGTATTTAACATTTTTTAATCACAGAAACTTCAAATACATGTATCATGGCATGTACAATAGTATCAGGACATGCACACCATAATTTACCTCTACACAGTAGTATAGTATGTGCAGTAATACTAGCCCAGCGGTGTCGTTAAAGTGTCATGCGGTGCGGTTAGCTTAATTAACCCCTATACGTCTTCAACCCTCCCCCCCCCCTTTTTTTTTGTTGCATTATTTTTGTAGTGGAACTTCTTATCAGACTTTTTGTTGAACAATAGTACAAGTAGTAGAGAATTATCTACACAAAACTGTACACATACAATCGTGTTATAATCAAGATTTATCTTCTAGCCTGCCCCCTTTTTTATTTTAAAAAAAAAAGTACGCTTGCGTCCCCCCCCCCCTTTTTTTTTTTTAAACCAGGGTAGGGGGAGTGCGGGTGGATCCCGAGCTCAAGTGGTATCCTACATTGCAAACTTTAAAAAAAAGCTTTCTCCTGGTGTCTATGGCGCAGTATTCCTCCTTGTAAAAAAACAAAAAACCGCTAGTGAAATGAAGTTAGATTAAGAATGGTTGGCACTAGCCTACACACTAAGTGTTTGAGACATTCGACGGACAATTAACGCATTTACGTGTGTAATGGGCTTAATAGTTGTAAAATTAATTAGCTGTAAAATCAAACTTGTGTTCATTAGGATATTTTGTAAGGGGCTTGTTTTATTTCCACACAAGACGACCTCTGAACATTTGTACAAAGGGAGAAATAGAACCTTATGGCGTATTCTTATTCAAATAAACATTTTGAATCGATCTTGTTGTTGACGACTTTACTAATCGATATGAAAAGATTAGTTTTCATTATCGCTATTTTAAACCCTGCTAATAATTTCATTTTGCTTGCTCAATATTCTAATATGAATTTATAACTACAAATCGATTGTATGGCTCGTGCCACATTCTGAGAAACGCTGTCATTAAATTTCATGATCCAAAGATTTACAAAAACAAACTTTTCTTTTTACATCCATATTTCTGCATGGATTCCAGTCATTGTAGCAGCATTATCATATCCACGTGACAATCGTCATATCAAAAAGTCAAGTCTATCCTATTTTCTGTTACAAAGCTTATATCAACTTACTCTGTCCATCAACTTACTCTGTCCATCAACTTACTCTGTCCATCAACTTACTCTGTCCATCAACTTACTCTGTCCGTCTGGTCAAAAGTTTGTTGTTTTTTCTCCCAGTTCCCATTCTCATATCAAGTTGAAACTTTGCACAATTATTCATTGTAGCTGACAGGACATGAGTCAATAAAAAAATTAATCAATTATTTAATTAATTATTTAATTAATTATTTTGTTTCATATCTAAATAAAGTGAATAAATGCTGCTTAGTGAAAGATGTGGATGAATCCCTTTATTACATTTGGACACTTTTTTTTGGCTCTCACTTCCCATTCTCGGATCAACTTGAAATTTTGCATAATTTTTCGTAGTCGATGACAATACATGAATTAATAAAAAAAATTAACCAATTAGTTAATCAATTAATTATAATTAATCCATTTTGTGTTATTTAGCAGAAAAGGAGCTAAACCCTTCCATTTTCAGATAAATGGCAGTAATTTGCGGTTCTTTCCATTGGATAAGCTTTGTTTTTTTTTTTTAAAAATTTTTCCCTCTTTCTCTTGCTTGTTTTACTGATCTCACCAGCCTGTTTGTCAGGTCTTCAGATTTAGTTTACTAAATTATTAAAATAAATAACAATATTATAACAGCCTGGCGCCAAAAAAAAGTTTGGTGTGATTTGAATACTTTAATATTTTGTCACTTAAAAATTGTCAGCTACAATGTCGTGCCCTCACTATCACATTTTATCTTACATCTGCCTGTTTACGTCACCAAAGTTGTTACTGACAGTTTGTTCAAATAATAATTTATTGACCTTATTTAGTCTTTAAATAATCTTTATTCATAACATGCTAAACATCATAGCACTACGTCACTAGAAGTAGTCATAGAAGTTAGCCTATACTTTCAATTAATAAAAAACCATAGTTCTTAGAACGAATCGTTATAGAAGTTAAAGAAAGGAAATAATGAGCTTAGAAATGCACCTGGCAAAAGTAATGATTCAATGAAACTAATTGTAAGATTCAGAACACAATCACAAACACTCAGCAGCAGAAGAGTAGTGGAAGATTCAAAATGTTTTTAAACACTGATTTATTTTAACTTGAAATGTATTCTCTCTTGACACCTAGAACTTCATAGTGTCTCATTCTGTTTTTCTCCCCGTCTATTTCAGATATGGCACAAGTTGTGTTTCAAATGCGAAGTCTGTGGTATGACATTAAATATGAAAAATTACAAAGGTTTCGAAAAATTACCGTACTGCAGTGCGTAAGTAAATCTTTTGACTTCATACTTTTTTTTGTATTAGCTTGTTGCACGCTTCCAGCAGGTTTATTTAATTAGACCTTCTCTCGTTTCTATGTCTACGTTTACTGCACACACACACATGTAGACATTTATTTGTGGCAAGAAAGATTTCGATCCCACGTGTCTACACTGTAACAATCTTCTGATACAACTGCACACTCAGAGACTGCATCTGTCTCCAAAAAGAACATGAAAAAAAAACACCAACAAAAACAATTACACATCTACAGTAGACACTACTACACAGTCACGAGGCTTAAAGATACCAACTATTAAATTGGATGCTGAAAATGATGACAACCCGAAGTGTCAAAGTCTAGGTTTAAACTTATATTTCTTCTTTCCCATTCAGATACTTTTACCTGTGTTCCAAGTATTTTTTTTTTACAAACCTTATATCAACTGAGTTTGTCTGTCTGTCTGGCCAAAAGTTTGTACACGTTATCTCTCCGACACCCAATCTCGGATCAAGCTGAAATTTTGCACAATTATTTCTTTTACCTGACAACACAAGAATCAATTAAAAAAAAACTAACCAATTAGTTAACCAATTAGTTAATTAGCTATAGGTAATTAAGTACTTTGTTTAGTATCTCAAACAAGGGAAAGAAATTGTACATGACTGTATATGCTGAATTAGTCCCATTTCCAACGGGAAGATATAGTACTTGACTAAAGTGGTGGTATAAGCTGAATTAGTCCCCTTTATAGATTGTCGTCTGCGACTTATTGCAAACTTACTTAAATGACTGATCCAAACTTGTTGGTACACTTCGTATAAGCTTTGTTATTTTTAAAAAAAAAGTATTTTTGTATATTTTGGTTGTTTAATTCATAGACTATATATATAGTCTAGAGTATAATATATGTCCTTATTGATTCAAGGAGACAAATTGTAAGCTGCAGTGTCCACTTTAAACAATTGAAGTATTATTAGATAAGTGTAAATAAGATATCATTAGAGATAATAAGTTAATAAGAGTTAATAAGATAATCTTTAGTGGAATAATTGTGGAATCAACTTAAAAACAAATGCTGTCTTAAGGCCAGTATAAGAAATTGATTATCTGACTGATATATATATATATTTAAATATATATGTGTATATATATATATATATATATATATATATATATATATATATATATATATATATATATATATACTGATATATATATATACTGATATATATATATATATATATATATATATATATATATATATATATATATATATATATATATATATATATATATATATATAGAGAGAGAGAGAGAGAGAGAGAGAGAGAGAGAGATAGATAGCCTTTGTTTGAAATTGTTAATAGTCTTTATATGAAAATTATAATCTATTGACTGTTGACTGTTTGAAGCAAATTTATTCATTTTGCTTCTAAGTTGACAATAATTTGTTGGACATTTGTTGTTCTGTTTCAGTCACTACCCCACGACAAAACCTACAGCGGTGGCGGACACACCGGAGGCAAGGAGGATAGCAGAGAACACCAAAATACAGAGCAATGTAAGTGATGCTAACTTCTGGGAGAGACAGAGAGAGGGACAGAGAGATCTTTTACATCTACATCACTCATAATACACTCACACCTTGTACACCAATCACACCAAGGGCCCAGATAATTAAGGTGGAATATAAAATCCCTAATTCCCTGCTAGGGAGACGCGGGGTCCCTGGTTTGATTCCTGGTGAAGACTGGAATTTTTAAATTTCGGGATTTCTAGGGTGCCTCTAACTCCACCCAGCTCTGATGGGTACCTGACATCAGTTAGGGAAAAGTCAAGGCAGTAGGTCGTGGGGCTGGCTACACCACGCCCTCATGGACCGCAGAAACAGATGACCTTTAAATCAACAGTCCTATAATAGTTGCAAGGCCTGAAAGGGGAACTTTAAATCCCTGTCATGTAAAACCTTTTTTTTTGTTGTGTTGAAATATTACGACATGTTTGTAGGCTACTCACTACCCGCCTCTCAATTTATCCCTGAAACATTGCACACTCTAAGGTTATGAGCTCCAAACACTAAGGTACTTCATCTTGAAGCTTCTATATGTAATATATTTTAGTTGTCCACTTGTTATATTGAGAGATACTCAAAAATTAATAGAGCCATTGTTTGTCTAATATATGACTAGGCTGTTTGAATAGGCTGTTAAAAATTGTTGCTGAAGTCGGATGTGATGAAATGGTGTGGGAGCCAGGGGGAACCTATGACCTTTGACTACTGGGGTGGTGATAGCATGCATGCGAGATGCCTTGGATCAGAAAGATGTATCTCTGGGGTATCTCTAAGGTGTAGAGTCTGGAGGCTAGCTCCCTTAGTGCTGCGTTAGTGCTAGGCGAAGTGGGGGTCACTGGTTCGTGCCCTGGTCGATGCAGTCACTTATTTTGTTATATTTAATTCACTAACTTCTCTCATTAAAATTTTGCTGCCTTTATATATATATATATATGCAAGCCTAATATGTATGCACTCCAACTAAGTCGTCAAGCTTGACCACTGGTCACTTTCTAAAGCTGAATGATTGCGATACGCATTGAACTGAATTGAAATTGGATTTTTAAAATCGTGGGTGTCTGTAGACTCTATATCTGTCTTACCTTGTACTTGGGGAAGCTTACCTTCATCGATCTAAGAGTTTCAGCTAGTTTTACTGGATTCCACTCAAAGTGACGAATAGGTTTACCTTTCAAAAATCGGGAAACCTCAACTGACAAGCTTGAGATGATTCCATTGCCGTTTCTTTGAATGTGCATGCAACGTGTTATCCTTGTTTGAAGACAAACAGATTTTGTCCAGAAAATATTCCTCAATTATGTTGTTACAAAGTCACTGTGACATGATAATTATGTTACGTGCTAGGCCAGTAGTCAGTTTGTGTGTTTTTTTGTGTGTATGTGTGTGTGTAAGGAAAAAAAGTACGGTCGGTTGGTGACACCCTCATTGTACCGTTTGGTCAGTGAAACTAAAAATTTCACATCTTCAACTCGAATAGAGCACTAAATGTCTTGGAGAACTTTGGAAAACAATAACAGTATGTAAGTGAAGTGACGTCTTTTGAAAACGAACTAAGCGTTACACTTGAAGTCTAGCCATCACTATTGAAACGTTACAAACGTCATGGATATTTAATTAAATAAAACAATTCTGCCATCAACAGAGCACAGTAACATTGAAATAGGGATTTTTTTTTCTGGGTAGTTAGTTAGTTATGACACTGAATGTCATCTGTTGTCACTCAGCGTACGACCGAGTGACTCATTGTCTCATCGCGAGACATTCCTGCGTGTTACTTATGCACAAACACAAATACCCTACGGAGATACACTCACTGACACGTGACAAATACATTTATGATTATTATTATGTAAATGTCTAAGCAACTGTCACTGACATATAAATATTAAAAAGATAAAAACAAAGAGACCGATTTTTTTTGGGGGGGGGGGGGGGGGAGGGAATTGATACTTGGCATTGAAAAAGAGAGAGACACTATGATAGGGTGATAAGGAAGAACAAAAAAAAATTAATTGGATTATCCCGAGACACTAGGAGATAATGGCACCTGCACGTACCTCATTAATCTATTTTCTTACTAATGTATCGTGTTTCTATTGAATTTAAATGGACCAGTTAAAAGAAGACATCATTTGGAAGCCGGTTGCAAGGTCCTCGAAGACAACCAAGCAAAGCTTAAAAAGCAACAACAACAACAACAACAACAAAAAAAAAACTAATTAATTTTGGATTGTCAATATATTGGTGGGGGAGTTCACTCGACGTATTCTGGTAAAAAAAACTTATATCTGTGCATAAGTGTTGCTTAGTCAGCAGGTTAAGTGTTAGAAGCATTACGTTTTTTTGTTCTTGTTAATGACTTGAACAGTATAAATTTCAAGAAAACTTATCCTCAAGTTTTCCTACTTTCGATACACTTATATTATTAAGTTATCTTAAGTACTGGCTTGCAAATCTAGTTTCCCTCTGATTTTCCACCACAACTATCTACCAACAGTTTCACCACCAAGGTCAAACCATGTCAGTTTAATACTTAGACTACACTTGGTGCGTCAGAAATAAGTCACGCCCCCCTAATTTTATTTTAGGATGGAGTTATTTCCCAACATAGCGGTGTCGTGGTCTCATTTTTTTTTAACGTAGCGTAGTAAAGAATGTGTGTGTATGTGTGTCTGTCACACTTGCTATTTCATCTGATTCATTGCACCTCAAAGTGGCAACAGCTCTATACAACTATAAGCCTTTTGGTCTTATAATAGTTTCAATGACATTGTTATAATTTTAGATTCGTTCTTTTAATTAAATTGTTTTTATTTGTTTCTTGCAAGAGGTGAAAGGTTTGGAGCTGGCCGCTCACTTTCATTATTGAATGTAAGAAAAAAGGTCAAAAGCTCATGTTATGGTTTCAACATTAACTCTTTCTCTCCTTAATTATTTACCATATTCTGGTGGAATCGACGTTGTTATCGTCAGTTAGGAGAGAAAGAGTTAAAGCGTGACCCGGATATATTCAGTATTTCCCAAAAATCCCCACCAGTTCCGGCCAATAAAAAAAAAATACTTTTTCCTCGCTTCTAATTAATAGTACTTGATCGTAAATCTGATACCACTTTTTTTTAAAAATAAAGCTTATATCAACTCACTCTGTCTGGTAAAAAACTGTACACGTTATTTCTCCCACACCCAATCTCAAATCAAGCTGAAATTTGCACAGTTATATCTTAACCTTCCAACACAAGAATCAATTTAAAAAATAATCAATTAGTTAATTAACTAATTAATTAATTTGTTTGGTATCTCGAACAAGGGAAAGAAATTGTACTTGACTGAATTAGTCCCCTTTATACGTCGCCACTCTAAATCGAAACAAACAATGTATAACAGTTATACTATAACTATACAATCTTCTCTAGTCATAAGTACCTCACTAGCAAGATGCTCAGCACTTCTGCCCAAGGAGTTGTAAGCCACGAGTTCAGTTTTTATAAATGCTTTTAAAAATCAATTACGTCAAAATTCACTTAGATATCCAGAAAACTAAAGATATAAATTAGCTATATACGGAAAGAACTCCGTCATAGGACGGTCCCAAGACCGGTTGAGAAGGAATTGAGGGTTGGGCGTAGGGCTAGCTACCCTACCTTGTAGAAAAACCACTAGCTACAGAAACACCCAAACAGCAAATCAACCTGGGAGGGGATGGACCTACAGCTGGAAGGTTATGACGCATGTTGATGAAAGCCAGAGGCATCTGGAAGCCGACAAGCCGAAGACCATCATCGCTACCAGGGCCACCACCACCATCGGTACCTGGAACGTCCGGACCATGTATGAGACTGGGAAGACAGCGCAAGTGGCACCTGAGATGAAAAGGTACAACCTCACCTCACCTTCTCAGGAATCAGTGAGTCAAGATGGAAGTGTTCCGGGCAGAAAAAACTGACTTCGGGTGAGCTACTTTTATACTCAGGACACACTACCAAGAACTACACACACTCAGGGAGTAGCCCTGGTACTGTCTAAACAAGCTCAGAGAGCACTTATTGGATGGGCAAAACGTGGGGACATTTGGAGAGACTCGCCCAGAACCGAGATGCCTGGAGGAAGCTGTTTGGTGGCCCATGCCCCAGAAGGTACCACAGGCAGAGATGAGATGAGAACACGGAAGGATTACAATTGTGTACACAATTATTATTAGTCAGCACTCTTCTTTTTCTTCTAGAAATGTGTACACAACATACTCAGACTTGAACACATGACTAGGGACGTGTAGATTGTGTTGTGTTCCAAGAGATGTGTCCCAGAGATAACCAATAGGTTAGCTGTTTACATATTTACATGCGCGCCAGGAATGATTATACTGTTTAATGATAAACAGTTTCATGAACAAATTATGTACGTTAATAAATACATAAAATGATTATGTTACAAAACTTCGCCACGGAATCTAAACACTTGAAATGTAGGCCACATTTTCTGGTAGTCTAGCTGTTTCGTGTTTTTCTCAAACGTTGTAAGCTGTCAGCTTGAATATATGTGACGTCATTGTTGTGGCTGGGTGGGAAAACAACAACAAAAACGTCTGTTTGAGGTCTCTAGTTCCAATCACGACTGGAGCGTCTCAATGCTGTACGGAAACATTTCTCTAGATACATCCTCCACCCGCTGGTCCACAAAAGAGAGTAGACCAAAGCGCTCCGAGAATACTATAAGCATGAAAGTTGGGCTGTAGCCTACAAAAGCAGTCGAATTGCATGCGTGTGTGCGATTAGTTTATTTGGCTCACTTATTTGGTGGGAGACTTGGTAGCCTAATATATATTGAAATCTAAGACACTGCAAAATGTTTGTTGGCTCTCCGTATTGCTAGGTCTATTGTTAGTACTTCAAGTCAGTATCTTTTTTTGTTATTGGTGTTGTAGTATTCAATAGTTATTTTTTTATTTAGGTTTATATTTGAGTGTTCTAGGTATATTAATTTTTAGTTGTCCGAGTTTTTTTTTCTCCATCTTTTTGTTTTTAATTGTTGTCCTCGTATGCTATGAATTATAGTAATACTAGCCGGATATGACCCGTGGCCTGCTGGCCTTAGTTTGGGTATAACTGATGTACTGGATTAAATTTAGGTCTATGTCAAGCATGGACAATGTTCCCTTCACATTTTAAAAAATAAATTTTGCACGAAAATAAAAGTAGGTTATGAAAATGGATTTACCTACTCATCTGACACATTCATATCAAGTATAAAAGTACTGTGAAAACGGGTTTACCCGATTCGTTAAAAAAATTCGTTCTTTAATAGAGATACAATTATGTATTTTTGGTCTATTTTTATGGCCCTCCGGTTGTTTGTAGGAACATTAAACATACTCTACGGTCTTTACCATGATCCAAGGAACCATTATGCCAAGTTTTATCAAGATTGGTCAAATAGTTTTTATTTTTATTCGGGACATACAAACATGCGCCTTACTTTCTTCTTTATAATATAGATTACTAGTAGATCTATGTCCATTCAAGAAATAGTGGATTGGAAAAAATAATCGTGAAAAGGAAGACTGCAAACTTGTAAATATTTACTTGTTGGAATGTAGGTCTAATTCAGGAGGGGGGAAGCGAAGGATTTGAGTTTGCCATTGTTACAAGCAACTAATATTTTGTTTGAATATTCACAATAAAACTTGTTTTAATATTTTTTACAATACCTCTATTCAAGTCACTCCTTCATGGAACCTGGAAACCAGGTGGGTGGGCGGAGAGCTGATCTCAAAAACAGCTTTAACGATTTTCCTAGAAAGTTAACAGTGGATGTATATCGCTGGGAAAAGAATTACCAGCTCTTTGGCCACATGGGGAAAACTCTAGTTTGACCGCTACAATTTTTCAAAGTAAAAAATAAATAAATGTAAATTTGGCTGGAGACTAAATCTAGGTCTAGAGCCAACATGGTGTAGTCAGCCGTATTACCGTAATTATACCATAACTGAGTAAATTTAAAGTTGCTTCAATCTAATGAAGTAAGTGTAATAAAGATTATCTAGATATCCATGTAATGAAAATACCAATAAAAAATCGCAGCACTTTACAAACATGTAGAGGCTTTCCTCAGCTCTCAACACACACACACACACACACATTTATTTGTTGACCATTTGTACACGAGAGTGAGTGTTTGTGTGAGTGTGTGTGTTTCGTTGGGTAATGCCCAAGATAGTGTGGCTTTAGTCTGTGTCAACATCCTCTTTGTGGCTCAGATATTCTCAATACTTTTTTTCTTCTATGTACCCATCAGGTAGGTTTAAAAAAAAAATTCTTCCTCTCTTTCCATCCAACACAAATCACATTTCTTTCTTCTCAAGAAGTACACTTAACCGTTAGTCACATTTCCAAATGGTTCGTTGTTCAGATGGAGAAGTTTAATAAAAGAACTCAAGTCGAATTACCAAGTACTTGGCTTTAATCAACAAGATCACAGTAAACACAATCACATCACACATGACTGGCTGATCGTACTAACGACACACAACGGATACAACCTTTTGACACGCTGGGCACACGCATAAAATAAATAACTCAATTACACTACAAAAAGCGCTGGTGTAGATGATAACTTGTGCAGTGAAATACTTAATAAAGACTTTTCGTGACCACACATGCCATAGGGTGTGCTCAGCCACTTCCTGTCAGTATTGGATGATTAGCTATTTATATGTCCTCAACTATGGCGAGTAATTGTTTAGGTCTGTGGTTACACAGAAAATAATGCATTTACTTTTAGCAGTATTTATTCCAAGCCATTTTCAATCCTAGGCTTATATTTAAAAAAATCTTTAATTCGAGTCATCGGAAGACCCAATAACTATTTTAAGATTCACCAGTTACGCTCTTGTAACTTGTATATATATATTATAAAGTTGTATGTTGGCCCGTGATCTAGGAGACTGGTCAAACGCTAGTATCATGTGATCTAGGAGACTGGTCAAATGCTAGTATCATCTGATCCAGGAGACTGGTCAAATGCTAGTATCATTTGATCTAGGAGACTGGTCAAACGCTAGTATCGTGTGATCTAGGAGACTGGTCAAATGCTTGTATCATTTGATCTAGGAGACTGGTCAAATGCTAGTATCATTTGATCTAAGAGACTGGTCAAATGCTAGATTCATGTGATCTAGGAGACTGCTCAAATGCTAGTATCGTGTGATCTAGGAGACTGGTCAAATACTAGTATCATCTGATCTAGGAGACTGGTCAAATGCTAGTATCATCTGATCTAGGAGACTGGTCAATGCTAGTATCACGTGATGATCTAGGAGAGTGCTGAAATGCTAGTATCATGCGATCTAGGAGACTGCTCAAATGCTAGTATCATGTGATCTAGGCGACTGGTCAAATGCTAGTATCATGTGATCTAGGAGACTGGTCAAATGCAAGTATCGTGTGATCTAGGAGACTGGTCAAATGCTAGTATCATGTGATCTAGGAGAGTGCTGAAATGCTAGTATCATGCGATCTAGGAGACTGGTCAAATGCTAGTATCATGTGATCTAGGAGACTGGGCAAATGCTAGTATCGTGTGATCTAGGAGACTGGTCAAATGCTAGTATCATGTGATCTAGGAGAGTGCTGAAATGCTAGTATCATGCGATCTAGGAGACTGGTCAAATGCTAGTATCATGTGATCTAGGAGACTGGTCAAATGCTAGTATCATTTGATCTAGGAGACTGGTCAAACGCTAGTATCGTGTGATCTAGGAGACTGGTCAAATGCTAGTATCATTTGATCTAAGAGACTGGTCAAATGCTAGTATAATGTGATCTAGGAGACTGGTCAAATGCTAGTATCATGTGATCTAGGAGACTGGTCAAATGCTAGATTCATGTGATCTAGGAGACTGCTCAAATGCTAGTATCGTGTGATCTAGGAGACTGGTCAAATACTAGTATCATCTGATCTAGTAGACTGGTCAAATGCTAGTATCATCTGATCTAGGAGACTGGTTAATGCTAGTATCACGTGATGATCTAGGAGAGTGCTGAAATGCTAGTATCATGCGATCTAGGAGACTGCTCAAATGCTAGTATCATGTGATCTAGGAGACTGGTCAAATGCTAGTATCATGTGATCTAGGAGACTGGTCAAATGCTAGTATCGTGTGATCTAGGAGACTGGTCAAATGCTAGTATCATGTGATCTAGGAGAGTGCTGAAATGCTAGTATCATGCGATCTAGGAGACTGGTCAATGCTAGTATCACGTGATGATCTAGGAGACTGCTGAAATGCTAGTATCATGTGATCTAGGAGACTGCTGAAATGCTAGTATCATGTGATCTAGGAGACTGGTCAATGCTAGTATCACGTGATGATCTAGGAGACTGCTGAAATGCTAGTATCACGTGATGATCTAGGAGACTGGTCAAATGCTAGTATCATGTGATCTAGGAGACTGGTCAATGCTAGTATCACGTGATGATCTAGGAGACTGCTGAAATGCTAGTATCATGTGATCTAAGAGACTGCTGAAATGCTAGTTTCGTGTGATCTAGGAGACTGCTCAAATGCTAGTATCATGTGATGATCTAGGAGACTGCTAAAATGCTAGTATCATGTGATCTAGGAGACTGCTAAAATGCTAGTATCATGTGATCTAGGAGACTGGGCAAATGCTAGTATCATGTGATCTAGGAGACTGCTCAAATGCTAGTATCATGTGATCTAGGAGACTGCTCAAATGCTAGTATCATGTGATCTAGGAGACTGCTCAAATGCTAGTATCATGTGATCTAGGAGACTGCTGAAATGCTAGTATCATGTGATCTAGGAGACTGGGCAAATGCTAGTATCGTGTGATCTAGGAGACTGGTCAATGCTAGTATCACGTGATGATCTAGGAGACTGCTGAAATGCTAGTATCGTGGCCAAGCCACGTAACACCTTGGGATCACTTGAAAGGTTCAAAACGGATAAGAGTTGACTAAAAAAAGTAGTAAAGTTAGTTCCTCTTTCCCTGTCATTTGGCCGGCACAACGACCTACCGCCTTTATTTGTCCCCAACTTATGTCAGGTACCCATTAGAGTTTTGTTGGACTCGGAGGCACCCAAAGATCCCGAAATTATAAATCCAAGTCTTCACCAGGATTCGAACCCGGGACCCTCATTTCAGAAACCAAACGCTTTACCGCTCAGCCACCGCGCCTCCTATCTTATAGATAGCAATAACATTCTCTGCAAGACTAGCAATTAGATCTAGTTTGAACTTTGATTTCTGACACCATAATTAGTAAGATGTTTTCTTTTTCTCGATACGTTCGTCACTTATGTGACTAGCAAATGTGGGTGATTGAATCCATCACATTGACACCTCTACCAATCAAACCATACATAAGTCTTCGTACACACGAACAGTTCACAAAATTCTTGAATCCAGGTCTACGGAAGACCCAATAACTATTTGATTTTTTACTTCTCAAGTTACGCTCTTGTAGTCTTGCTCTTTCTAGATCCTGTGTCTAGCAGTTGATAGTCTATTATCTCCGTAGGTAACATATTAATCACGGTAGTCACTTCTAATTGACTCTAGCTATTTTGTCGCCTTTGTCCAGATACTGTGTAGTGAATAAATTATAGGTCAAGGTCTTTTAACTACACAATTGTTTTAATAAAAAGTAGGCCGAACTAGAATGTTTTTTTTTAGCGGCCCTCGAAAGGGGAAAAGACGCTATTAGCTTGTGTGGAATGTCTGTCCGTCCGTCTGTCCCTTTTAGATCTCGTAAACTAGAAAAGATAGTGAAAAGAAAATCTGACATCATAATATTTTAGATCATTCAAAGTTCTGATGCAACTGCTACTTTTTTCTTTTCTGAAAGCGAAAAATGTAATTTTTAAAATCACTTTTGCAAGCAGTTTTTTCATAAAAATACACCACATTTACAACTATTCACTATTAATAGTAACAAACACGGGAGGCTCTTTAGAAGGGGATACACCCATTAAACATATTTTGAAGATATTTATGAAAATGGTTTTAGATTTTTTGTCAAAATTTTTTTATTACATTTGTATTGCTAAGTTCTGTAAGTTCTGTTATACTAACAACTACATTTACACAGAAAAAAGTTTGCCTTTATTTAAAGAGAAAAAATCTATTTAGATTGCATATAAGTTGGACATAATTTAAAACAACCATTAATAAGTAGTCTTTCATATTATCGCGTGAACAGCACACTGCTCTAGAAACGATACATTTAAAACTATTTTTTTTTAATTTTACGGAAATGTTTTTTTCTTGAAGATTGACCCTTTACAAAACAATTAGATCAATTAGATATTCATTATAAGACATCAGCTAGGCCAGGTTCACATCTAACTTTTGGTCTGCTGGACCGCTGGGGCACCACACAAGATCTGTCAACCTTCTTTCTCCATTCTTCTCTGTCATTTGTCTTTGATAGAATTTCATTCTGATGTTCTTTCTGAAAATATTGAAACCCGCCTTTTTACCTTCGTGGGTGGACCACTTCGGGGGCCGATTTTGAGTTTGTGTTTCCACACAACTGTGTTTGTAACCTTGTTGTTATAAACAAAGATACAACTTTAAAAACAAAACTGGTCAGCTTTTTTTTTATAGCAGTGTCTTGAGTTTTTTGCATTTGTTTAAATGTATTTCGATCTAGTTAAAATGCTGTCCAGTTACTCAACAAATAAGTTTGGTTTACATTCTTGTCTCAAACTTATTTCATAAACTATTTTAGAGAGAGAGCCTCCCCCCTAGAGGCTTTCAGACCCTGAAATGACAGGCAACTAGGCGCCTCCTCTGAGAAGGTCTAGGACACTGAAGACCAGTCTGTAGTATTTACTCTCACGGTCAAATTGAATGTGTGTGTAAGGACTGATGATGTGTTTGGAAGTGTTGTCTCTACGCGCGTGAGTGACCGTCTTGTGTGAGTTTAATGCAAGTATTAGTTGTCTTAAACCTTCGGATGTTTAGAGAAGGAAACATTGGTTTGAAACTCGCGTGGGTGTGTTTATGTTGGAGTTGTTGGTGTAGTCACTAGGGCACCGCCGCTCTATGGCAGAGTTATTGTGTGCTAAAACATGTGTGCATGTGTCATGACCATGACCGATTCCTTGAACTCCAGTTTGATGCGAACTCTTTAGGATTGAGAGTAAAAAAAAAGTGAAACAAATATGTGCCCACTGGATTCAGGTATAGCTATTGACTTGCTCCTGTCATCGCAGAGTAGAAGCGATGGGATGATGATATTTGAATCCAAAGTGGGCAAAGGGGGGATGTGTGGATTCAAACATTCTAGGGACCATTATAGATGTAGATTTAGATAGTATTGATAACAACAAACTTCAACATAAGATAGGATTAGATCTCCTCTCCATGATGCTAGTGACGGTATTGATGATTATACTGTCCCACTCATGATCGGTTGGACTAAGCTCTCTTAACGTCCTATGCTTCTCGTCTCTACACGCTGTTTCGAACGACACCCCTAAATGTAAATGGCAGTGTTGGCCCGTTATCATGTAGCGTAAATGGCAGTGCTGGCCCGTTATCATGTAGCGTAAATGGCAGTGCTGGCCCGTTATCATGTAGCGTAAATGGCAGTGTTGGCCCGTTATCATGTAGCGTAAATGGCAGTGCTGGCCCGTTATCATGTAGCGTAAATGGCAGTGCTGTCCCGTTATCATGTAGCGTAAATGGCAGTGCTGGCCCGTTATCATGTAGCGTAAATGGCAGTGTTGGCCCGTTATCATGTAGCGTAAATGGCAGTGTTGGCCCGTTATCATGTAGCGTAAATGGCAGTGTTGGCCCGTTATCATGTAGCGTAAATGGCAGTGTTGGCCCGTTATCATGTAGCGTAAATGGCAGTGCTGGCCCGTTATCATGTAGCGTAAATGGCAGTGCTGGCCCGTTATCATGTAGCGTAAATGGCAGTGCTGGCCCGTTATCATGTAGCGTAAATGGCAGTGCTGTCCCGTTATCATGTAGCGTAAATGGCAGTGCTGGCCCGTTATCATGTAGCGTAAATGGCAGTGCTGGCCCATCATCTTGTTTTCTCTATATGTTGTTCTGGTGACATTCCATTGTTCATTTAGACAGCCTTTGTCTTAGGGGTTTCTCTTGTTGTAGTCAGTGTGTCTAACGCTTACTCGCTGTTAATAGCACAACATGGACTTAATAGCTTTTGAGTTCATTGTACTAGTACACGTGTGCTCATGTGGATGAATGTATGCGAGTGTGTGGACACGCGAAACAGGTTACAAAATGTGCAGCACCTGTCACAATGTTGCCAGATGGTTCCATCGACAACAGAAGTAACACTACAGAAGTAAGTTTGTGGCTTATAAACAGACAACTCCTGCTCAAGGACTTCAGTGATTCATTCTAGGTAGTACGAGAGGGTGTCCAATGGACAATATAAATACATGATTAAATTATTAATTTTTTTTTACTACAACGACAGAGTGAGTTGGAATTTAAGGAAGTATTTGACAGCGCCACTCGTCTATAAGGGAAATTACTCATTGGTGTCACTTTCACGTAGTTTGGTATCTCTTGTGGTGGCGTGTGCACCACTGTTTACATTGATCCTACCCTTTATTTTGATACTTTCTCTAGTTCTATTTCCAATGTGTAATTTAAATTTCAGTGACATCTAGATTGACATCTTTAAAATATTCAACATAACAGTCTTGTGTGTCGACATTCGTCCTTTATAGTTTCCTCTGTTAGTCAAGTATGAATGGCAGAGTAAATATGAATGATCTTTTTAAAAAGAAAAAGGATCTACGATACATGCTGATAGTCAGTAGAGTGTATATAATCAAACATCTGTACAGTAGAGTGTATACTTAAAATAAACATTATATACAAATTTGTGAACCTTTAAAACCTTAAATCATGATACAATTTTATTATTATAAGTTACAGTGTCCTTGATTCTCTATAATCAAATATTATTTTGCCTACTATTTAGTTTCAACATTTATAAAAGAAAAATTGATTTGGCAGTATTAAGTGTCAATTCATGCTAAAGACAAGAAAATTATAGCCATCTTTTAAAAAAAATATTTTGAATGGATATAACTTAATTGACTTAATGAACAAAAGTAAATCTTTAATGATTGTTTCTGCACTGTTTTTTTTTGCTTTTGCTACATACAATTTTAAAGATAAGATTAACTCTGCATGATAATTATGTATAGCACAATAAGTACATGTGACATTACTTTTACAAGCTATAATTTTGTTGAAATATTGTTTTAAACCTTTACATTTTTTGTTTTGTTTGGCTGAGTTACTGATGACCAATACATTTGAGAAAATAGGCCTACTTAAAAAAAGTAACCTTTTAAACACACATATTACTTAACAAAATTAAATTACATTTAAAACTTAGCATAAATTCCTTTTTTTTTTTTGTTTGCTATTCTATACTTTTGCATGCCTGGACATTTTTACAAATTCTCTTCACATTATTTGTGTGTTTCTGTTTACTTCAAATAGGTTCAATATCATGCTGACTTTGAGAAACAGAAAGGATTTAAAACCTCGGTTGCCGATGATCCTGAGACATCAAGGATTAAACAAAACACCCAGATCCAGTCTAATGTCAACTACTGGGGCCTGAAGGAACAACGAGAACAGATGGAAGGCAGGAGACCCCAGGAAGCCCTGGACGATGGTAAGACACTCAATGTTAGCAGGGCTTAAATGTTTCTTTGTCGTGAGCAAAAGAGAGATTGGTCATTTTTTATTTTTGAGCAGATGTTTCAGGCAGTAGTCAGAAAAAAGAAACTTATTCCTATTACAAGAGTTAGACTGAAGAATACTTCTCTCCACTTAGTCTAATTCAAATGATTCTATACAGACTGTAAAGATTCCCTTCCATGCATGATGACAATTTCCACTGAAGCATGATCAGCTAGCTTGTAGTCTACATCTGCTATCAGATAACATTTAGGCACCACTTCTGCGTCACAAGCTTACTAGCTTTTTTTCTTTAGCATCAGATCTAGGTTACTTGGTACAGATATTAATGTACTCAGAGCTAGGCTACTCAATTCAAGCATTAATGTGCTCAAAGCTTAGATAAGTGATGCAAGCATTAATGTGCTCAAAGCTTAGATAAGTGATGCAAGCATTAATGTGCTCAAAGCTTAGATAAGTGATGCAAGCATTAATGTGCTCAAAGCTTAGATAAGTGATGCAAGCATTAATGTGCTCAAAGCTTAGATAAGTGATGCAAGCATTAATGTGCTCAAAGCTAGAGTACTTAAAGCTTTAATTTTCTCTTAGCTACATTGATTTGCTCAATGCTGGGGTACTAAAGCTTTAATATGCTCATTTCACCATTCAGTTCATAAGAAACATGAAAGAAAGAAAAAAAAAGTTGTCACCTTGACACTTGTCTAGTTTTTATGTTAATTCATTAAGAAATATCCTTAGGATTTATTATATTACATTATTATATTTCCATATTGTTACTTATATGTCATTGATCCATTAATATCCAAACAACTGAATGTATTAAGACAAATAGGATTTTACTTTTATCTAAATTTTTATTTTATTGTTCACATTTTCTTTTTTGTTTAATAAAAAACTTAAAAAAAAAAAAAAAGAACATGAGCAATGTGTTTTCTCTCCTAAGTAATACATTTAGCCAAATCTTACTAAAAACAACAACTCCCACTTATCAGAGAAACCAAACCAAAGAACTAGCGATAAGTTTAACATGTAGTCTATTTGTTGCAAACATTCCCTTTTAATCATAAGAAGTGTTGGTAGCTTTGTTGCCTGGTATTTGAGTTGGATAATTCCCCCCTTATTGTTTGTTCTGGTGTTGTTTTTTTTTTGTTGTTATTTTTCTCATTATAATTTTGGTGCTAGTGATCAAGTATACATTGTGCTTGATCCATAATCCTTTCACTTCCCTGCATGCATTGTGGGTGCTCTCCTCTTTGTAGTGACGAGACGGTCCGGTAACCCTGGCAAAATTAGTGATTACGACCCAACAGAAGGGCAAGAAATTGATTCCCCTTACTCCAAGCGGAGCTCAGCTAACGTTGTGTATGACTCAAAGAGAGGTGGTGAAGGTAGGCTCCATTACCTTTGACAATTTCCATAAAGTTTCTAGATATTTCTGTAGTTATTTTTAGTTATAAACCCCAAGTAGGATTTTAACAAATAAACTCTGAGTTAGATTTTGAAGACCATTTTTTAGAAATGTTTGAGTGCTAAATTTAGAGAAAAAAAAATATGTGTCAGTGTATAGGGAAAAGTAAAAAAAAAACAACACAGCTGTCAAAAAAAAAAAGCCTGTGTTGCAACATAAACAAATTTTGTTCATAGTACCAGAAATAGTCCTCTATTTTTGTCTTTTTCTGACACATGGCACCTTTCAGACCCACACTTTGATCAATCTGTATGAATGTTTGCATGATTGTACACTGGACAAGTCATGAATGTCACTGCTCATGTCAGTTGTTATTCCTGTTGCCTGCAGTTGTTATAATATTTATTTCATTATTTGTTGTTGGTTTAAGTTTCTAAATGTATTTTGATTCCATGATATAACCATAGATATTGTTGACAGTAAAACCAATTTATTTGAGATGAAATGTTAGTGATACCAAAGAGAATATAAATGTATTAAATTACTCTAGCTTTATAATAATGTAATGTATTTTGAAATAATTTTTTCTTGATGATTAATGATGCTCAAAGATGATATGGTTTAAATGTTTAAACTAACAAGATTTGGTTGGTAGGTCCCATTTCCTATTTTTTAAAAGTGAACATTTTAATATGCCATTTTTGGATTCAGCTTTGAAGTTAAAGATTTCATTGTCTCATCTAAAGGAGAACCCAGGATTTCAGTCCAAAAAGGTAGTGGCCGTCCTAGCCCTGGCGGGCATCAACCTTTTAGCTATGGAGGTAATGCTGGGGCACCACCTCCAATGGGCGGCCACAGCCAGAACCGATCCAGCTATGAAGATGACGGCTATGCACAAAGAGCACAGCAGCAGAGTCAGCAGCCATATAGTTATGCTCAGGGTAGGAACAAATTACCTGAGGTTCAAACCCATTCTCTTCTCCTTCCGCTGGTCCAGGTTTATGTTATACTGTTCAGAGGTTTAGCTTTAGTCTGCTAGTGAACACAGTGGCAGCTGTTGTCATTGTCTCCCCTTTTTTTTTCATCTTTAAATGTTTTTTTTTGTGACCTCCTACTTTAAATGGGGTCCCAGTGGGTATGGTCTACTTTCCATTGTGGAGCTGAGGCATATACACTGACCACCATTAGTCTGAAATCAAATCAAACTTCAAGGATCCCTGGTCAAGTTTTCAAATTTTAAGTGTTTACCCAACACATAATTTGATTTCATGTTGCAATATTGATATGCTAAATTGGACTTGGATAAATAAGCCTGAAGAATATTGTAATTCTTTTTTTCTTTTTCTTAATCCAACATGAAAGCTAATTTTAATATTTATAGACTAAACTACTTTTTTTGAGCCCAACAAAGTAGCAAAATCTGATCTGAACTTTACTACAAGAAAAACAATTTTAATATGTTGTCTTTTTTCCATTTAACAAAAGGATGAGAGAAAATTCTGCATTAATTAATTTGTTTGTTTTGAATATTTAATTATTATTTCAACAGTTTTCTAGGTGTGTGAACGTTTGGCTCAGAAATTGTTTATTGACAGACTTGTGTATCCAGTAGATAACATATCTGTTTGGGTTTTGGTGTAAATGTTTTAACAACTAATACTTTTTTTTATTCAATTTTTTTTTTTTTTTTGACAGCATGATATTCATTGCTTGCTCGCTAATCATTATTACTTGAAAATAATATTTGCATCTTATATTTTGCACAAAATAATTATTGCTTATATTAATTGAATCTTTAATAAATATGGATTTAGTTTTTTTTTCTTCTCATTTTTAGGTCTGTTTAACATATTTAATTGTCCCAGAACTATCTAAAAAAAGACACATAAATCTTACAGAAGATAATTACAGATTTCTCAATCATTTCAAATTTTTATGAGCATGAAACATTGCCATAGCAACATCAATTCACTACTCAATATAAATAGTTTGTTCTCCAAAATGTAGGGTTGAAACATGTGCTAAGTAACAAATCTGAGATCACACTGATTACAAATGTAACAAAGAGTTTCTACTGGTTTGAAATCTGTTGGTTTCTGTGTACATGTACATTCTTTATGGGCTCATGGTTTATGCACATGGTTTACATCACAGTTTTTTTTTTTAGATGACTATAGAACCCTGATGAGTTTGAAATAATTAAAAGCTAGTGGCATCTGAATGTAAAAAACAAACAAACAATAACAACCAAAAACAACACAAGTTAGCCAGATGTACATGTATATGTGTTTTTCTTCACTACCTGATATATATTGTTGCAGGAAAACCTTTATTAGCTTACCTAATCATTGTCTAGAAAAGTAGCAGGAGAAAAGTTTACTTTTCTGTAAACAATGTCAAACCATACATGTATAATATACATGCACTATTCTGTAGGGTAGCATGTTGATCTATTAGTATTTACAACTGGTAGAGCATTTTTATTCATCTGTTAAAGTATTTAAAGCTGAAATCAGAACATTACAAACATTTCAACTCCCAGTCCCTCCTTTTATCTGTTCAAGAAAAATCAAATTTAAAAACATTTTTTTTTCTTTTTTTTTTTTAGATTTGTATTTTATTTTATTTTTTAGTGTGTTATTTTACTGGAAAATCTTACATGTTTTCATTGTGAAAGAAAATCTCATTTCAAAAAGCTTGTGAACTTGTGTCAATGTATTTGTTTGTAAAACATTGGTGATTATTATTTGCTTCAAGCAACAAGTCAACTTTTTTTTGTTTTGTTCATTCGCTTACTTCTTGGCCTTGCATGAAATAGGACATCGACGTAAGTAGAGGAGCTTTTTTTTTTTGTTTGTTTGTTTGTAATGTTTTGTCTTCCATCTTGAAGAACTATTGTTTGTTCTTTTCTGTTTCTTGTTATTAAGTCAAATGTTTGAATAATTTCTCAGAGACTCCAACTATTCTAGACATGCTCATTTCACTTTGCAGTGTTAGTATCACCCTAGGGGTTTGCTAATTAGAAAACTCAGAAAAGAAACACATTATTTATTCTGATTGTCTAGGGGCTAAAGAAACAGACCTGTAGTTTAGTTTTCTTTGTTTCTTATTTTACAATTTTAAGCTACTGGTAACGCATTTTGTTTCCATTTCTTTTGAAATGCAAACATCAAAATACAAATCAGTTTCTCAGATCCATAACATTTCTCATCATTTTCTTTATTACCACTAAGATGGGTCATTTTTTTAAAAGAGATCTGACTTTTACTTATTTACTAATGTCATGGTTTAGACTGCGTAGCCACAGGAAATACTGCATTCCTCACTAATTTCGAAGACTAGCCTTATTATTATTTTTATTATTATTAATGTTTCTAAATTGATAACAACTCAACTTTTGTTAAAACATGAAATAATTAAGCTCAGTGATTACATTGTCAGGTTGGACACATTTGTTCATGTCATTATGAACAAGAAATGTATTTTGAGTCTGTTATGTGTTTTTTAAAGCATTATAAATACAATGACTAAGATTCTCCTGTAAAATATTTTATAAAGAAATCAGCAAAAAAAAAAAAAAAAAAGAATCCCTATGTCACTGTTTTATTTCATCATTGACTTAGCGCATGTATTAATTTTTCTTGATTTGATCCATACTTTTTTAGTCTGAATTTGAAAATTATGATTTCCTCCAAATGTTGTTGATGTTGTAACAAGCATGTTTAGATCTTCTTGTTGTGTGTGTGTGTGTGTGTGTATGGTAACCTTCTAAACAGAGCTGGTCTATTTCTGGTGCTTTACTTTTTTTTTTAGACATCAGAACTAATAATTGTTTTTTTTTCCAATTAACACCTTTGGCCAATAGCAAACTGCCATTGAACGTAACAATTTAATTTGAATTTAATAAATAATTCTTATGCTATATCATTGTGCTTTTTAATTATATTTTCAATAATTTTTATGAGCAAAATATATTTTTTTTTACTTTTAATAATTATATAACAAGACAAATAGAAGAAGAGAATTTTTTTTTCATAAGCTATAAATTTGAAGAAACAGAATAAATTCTTTAAACTATCTTCTTTGAATGTATGGGTTAGGTTGACATCTATTGTCAGTGTGAAATGTTTCTCTTGTCTCATCCAATACTTGTTTCCTTCTGATCCATCACACGCTACAGTGCATGGCCAGAGAGTACAACCTGGTTCCATTGCTGATTATGATCCATTAAATCAGCACCACAGTTCGGTAGTAAGAAACAGCTATGGCCAGTCCCAGCCACAGGCTTACCAGCCAGCCCGTAAGTCACACAGCCAGACTCACTGGAACACTATGTTTTTTTTTTTTGTTTTGTTTTCTTAGTCAACATTCCCCTTTCCCATTTCAAATATTATCATTGAGATTGTCAGTCCCCCCGCCCTTTTTTTTTTAAATTTCATTTTGCTGACAACATTTTATGATGTTGGATTTATTTACATGATTGAGAAGCAAGTTAAGACACTAAAGCATCAACTCTTGATGATGCTTACTTTGAAAAAAAAAGTCAACTCTTGTGTCTGTTCTGGGACGATTTAATAAAAACTTTTTTTTGTTGTTGCTTGGTTACTCCTACCTCTTGCGGCTTATATCTTTTTGTATCACTACAGTATACAAGGGCTCTATTGGTATCATATCTTGTATCTGCTTGATACACTACATTCAACTTTTTATTCTTTTAATATTTTATTACTATAGCTACCATACATTAATCAATCATTTTATTACGTTATTTTTTATTCTTAACATTGATAGCTATTAGCATTAAAAAGATAAAAGATTTCTTAAAGCAGGCTAATTTCTGGTGTTTTTATTTAGTTTGATAATATTTTATCCATCATAACTTTTTTTTATTTTAGCTCCTATAGTTGTCAGAGAATCCATAGCCTATATTTGTTGTTTTGCTACCTTCTTTACCTGTGAACTGTAGAAACTTGTTAACCACTTTCCTTCCCACTAAGTACCCTGTCAAATCACTTCATATATAAATGTTTGTGTTGCCTTCTCAAATGTTTCTCAAATGATTTAATGCAAAGTTTTTATTTGGTAAGATGCTAGATATATAGAAACAAAAAAATCAATATTTAAATATGAAACTTGTCTGTGTACATTTTAGAATGGCTAAGCCCGCCTGCCACTAACTGCTTACTTTCAGTCGAATGGCTACTTTAATATGAATGGTGAATAGTCCAACAATATATTAAGTAGTGCTAAGTGAATGTTCTGATAGTGCAGTGAGAGTTGGCAACTAATATGGAGTGGCTTGACCAACCTAATAGCATAATGATTATATGTACAACAAAAAGCTATAGTAAATACAAATTAAATGCAAGCCTATCTCTTATTGACCTTTTTGTTTCTGATATTTTGTAGTTAATTCTATATCCTTCTTGAACTATTAAAAAAAGAAAAGAATTTAAAAACTTTTTGACAACATTATGCATAAATCCAGGTCTAATTTACTGATCTGTTTTTTTAATTAGAAACATATTTGTTTCATATCATAGAAATAATTACGACAGTATCATGGAGTAAGTTCATTTGAAAAGTTAATGTCCTTTTGAATTCAAGGAAATTAAATTCCTTTTTTTTTTTAAAATTATATTAAATAGACATTATAAAATCATTTGAGAAGCAATTGATAAAATAGTTAAAGCTGCAAGAAAAATAACAGTAATTTTATAGATATGTTAATATACTTAATTTAAGTTGTTTTAGAAAATAATAAATAATCTTGTCAAAAACTTAGTAAAAGATTTTAACATTAGTTAATAGGCATTGAATAAATTATAAAATAAGCATCTGATACTTAACAATTCCATTGATATCACCTAGATTAATTTAGGGATGTGCTAAAAAGTCCAGATTTCAGTAACTTATTCTTCCTCTTCTTGTCTTTCAGCTCCCCAAGCCCAGCCTCCTAGAGCTGCCCAGGCAGCACCAAAGCAGGTGATCTACCGGGCTCTGTACGACTATTCAGCCGCAGACAATGATGAGGTCAGCTTCATGGATGGAGATCACATCGTCAATGTGGAAGTTGTAGACGCTGGCTGGATGATTGGCACAGTCCAGCGAACAGGACAACATGGCATGCTTCCCTCCAATTATGTTGAAAGAATCAACTAGTGTTTGCACTCTTGGGTTTAGATTTAGCAACAAATTTTAACTGAATTACTTTTTTGTGTGTGTTTGGATGGAAATAAATATGGATATGTTTATCTATATTTAACAAAGTATTTATTTGTATTGTGCCCACAAAAAAAAATCAGTGCTTTGACGTGATTTCTTCAGACCTAAAATAGATTTTCTAAGTTCAAATTATTACTGCACTTTTTATTAGTAGTTGTCAGTTAAAATATGTAACTTAGAAGCTACTGGCTTAATTCTAGAATTATTCTAGCTAGGAACACACTATCAGTTAGACATTTATGACTTGTTCTAATCGTTTGATAGGACTATGCTCTTAGGCAGATATTTTTCAAACAAGTGTTTTGAAATAGCATAAGTTTGTTTTTATTGTATTATGGTAAGCAATGAAAAAAAAACAACCCCTCAATTCTATGGTTACATTTATGTAGCTTTTTTAATTGCAGTGGCATTCATTTTTAAAAAATAAAAGCATATTGTATAATAGTCTTTTTGTTGTCAACACAAGAAGGCCGTAACCAAATATATTGATGCTATAACTCACAGCATAGTCAACATTAACTCAATTTATACAGAAAAATTGGGCATCTAGGGTCCTAGGTTTCTTATTTATAGGATCTTTTTTCCTCTGAGACTTATAAGTATTGAAAGCATAATAATAATTAATAAAAACAACAACAACAACAGAATATAAGATTTGTTCATGGGAAAAATTATTTCTAAAAGATGAATAGGAAGTGAACATCAATACAGCTTTCAGAAAAATGAATGTCTATAGATCTATGTGTAGTAAAAAAACATTACCAGCCAAGAGATGAACACATTCAGTTTAGCTTACACTTGTCTGTCTTTCACTTGCAAATGGATTCCTCAGTGATCAGTTTTCCCAACAATGATTAGAATGTAGATTGATGCAATGCAGATGTTACACTTAAGCTCTAGCTCTATTTTAAATATCAGATTTTTTTCTTTCTCAGAATTGTATAATCACATTGTTTCAAGTCTGTGCTGTGTGTTATCAAAGCATTTTTCTCAGTTATTTTTTTTTAGGATTATGAGAGAGCTTTTGATGTTGTTACTGTAAATGTTTCTCATCCAATCAGTCACACTATTTAACAACTATCATTTCCCAAGCATCTAGCTTGGCTCCATTCATCAGTGATTATGGCAGTACCGTCTTGAAGTAGGCTCATATACTTGTTATGGCTAGCCTGGGGAAATCAGTCCAAATATTTAGTGCACTACTGTTGCTTATAGATATTTAATCCAACAAATTGCTCATTTATCTGTAGTTAAAACTATTGACCAGTTTGTGTAACAAAACAAGTATTCATGTAGTTCTCAGTTGTTTTTATTTTCCAAAACCTAGAAAATAAAATTGTTTTGTAAAAAGGAAAAACTCCTTATATTTGCTTTTGTTTTACCCAAGTTTTCACTACATTTGTTTTAGGACATTCATGTACAAGGCAATGTTTATAACATGTATAGTTTTATATCTTACAAATAACCTTTTTGTATAAAGTAATTTTTTTAAATAATTTTATTCTTTATCTATAAGCTGGATATTTTGGATACTGTATCTTGCCATGATTAACTGTATCAATCATGAAATGCTACTTTTTTTGTGTGCTATTTTGTACTTATTTGTTTTGTGGGGGGCATTCTCATCATTTCACCTTCTTTGAATATATAAGATTGCATCTTGCATGGCCCTAATGTTTTTCTACCTGCTACTCTGAGAAGGAGGATAGATGTCAAATATTCACTTGGTCAAATGATGAAATAGAATGTCTATAAGGGTTGGAACCTTCTTCTGTTGGATCAATAATTTCTGTATATGTTAACAAGAATATACCTGATCATTTTGGTTGATGTGTACACACCAAAAACTGTAAATATTATAATACATCTGTATTCTAAAGATAACTAATACTAAATTAATGATGTATTATTGATTTATTGGTCCATCCCCAAGCTTAGTGAAAGTATAATTACAGATGTAAATTTGTTTTTGCATGATGATCAAGAAGTGTAAACAACCAGTTTAGTACTACAAGAGATTATAAGTTTGACTAAGTGATTAGCTAATGTATATGTTTTCGATGTAAATAGCAGTCTACTGACCTTTCACTAGCTATTTTAAAAAAATACAAAACATTGGTACACAGGTTTAGACTTGTTTCTGGGTGCCATTTGGTCCACAAAACATTTCGAAAGATAATATTAGACATCCTTCATTTAATGCTAAGAAAGTTTAACATGTATTAAATACATTTTCATTTCTTATCTTTTAAAAAGTTTTTAACCTATTTAGATTTTAAAGAGGAAAATGTTCCATTTTCATTTTACTGGTTCATTATTGTTTTTAAATGAATTGCAATCGCAGTACAAGTAACATTTTATAGATCTATGGTTGTATTTAGTGTACTACATTCTCTATCCTGTTGAACTACTTTTGATTTTATTTTTCTATCACATTTAGCTGGATTATGTCTGTTGGTTTTAATTCATGTGCCCTCTTGCTCACAGACAAATCATCAATAAATTTTGTATGTATTCCAAGTTCTTGAAACACTTCCTGTCTGCTTTTAAAAATGTTTTTTTTTTGGCTTAGTCAACTCAGCCCAATAGAAAAAAGTGAACACAGTTTGATCTTGTCTTTGTGAGGGCATGTCACTTGGTTTCAGAACACAAAAATAAGGTCAAATCCTGGGATTTTTAGCATGCTCTAGAGTTCATCTAACTTGACATGCATTGGGAAAATGAAGGGCCACATAGAGCTTGACATCATTTGTCCTCATAGAAGGTCTAAATAGGTTACCTTTTTTTTTTAATCACTGTAACATGAAAAGTATGTAAACTGTTGTTTCAGTTACTCTACCAGTACTAATGAATGCACCAAGAACCTGTCACCCAAATGATATGTAAGACTGACAGCATTTAATATTCACATTGAAAAGAAATATTAAACTCAACACTCATGTTCACAAAGCTTTATTAATTCCTCTTGGTTAATAAAATAATATACAATAATTGTTGGTAGTTCACTAACTACAATACATGTATAACAAAACTCTGCTCATTAATAATTTCACCATTATGTATATAGTCTTCATTGCATACACATTAAATTACAACATAACATCTTAACTGATTCATTCAAATTTTTGTAGCAAAGACAATAATAAATAATGACATCATAACCTTAAGTCATAGGATTAAAAAAATGAAAACATGGATGATTAAATAGTGCTCAATTCATTTATTATTGAAATAAAAACAAAATACATAGTGCCTTGATGCATCTAATTGTTCATTAACACTGGCAATCCATAGATAACTGGTGCAAAGCCATTGAGTCCCTGCAGCTTACACACCTTCCTGGCAATGGACAGTATTTGGCTCATTGTAACTGGTTTTGTCTGTGCCATCCATTCTGCTGTGAACTTGGATGTCAACTTGTCAATGTCTTTATCAGTGACTAGCCACAGATTGCCAATCACTGAAGGGCTGAAAAGACAAGGAAATGATTTAGACTTCTCATTGACTGAAGAATGTTTATAAAAACAAAATATGACAGATGAGTTTCCATAATAAAAATTACACCTTACACAAAGATTTTTGATATAATGAATTCTAATAATTGACATTTACTAATTTTCTTTGTCTATTTTTTTCTAACAAGTAAGGCAAAACACTTATCAAATAATTCAAAAATCAGAAGAAAAAAAAAGTTAATACTATAAAAAAAAATAATGATTAGTTGTAATTAAGATGCAGAATCCAATCTAACTTATAATTGGGTTGCTTGAGTTATACACTATATAAAGTAACAACTCAAAGGAATTAAGATATTAAAAGGTCTTACCAGCCAGCTAACAGGAAATACAATGGTCCTCCATCCCCATCTAGCTTTGACTTGTAATCCAACTTGCCACTTTGACATCCCATCAGCACTGCTGCAGCCTTGGCACGGAACATTTGAAGGTCATCTCCTCCCACAAACTGGTTTCCCCAGCCATGACCACAGTAACTAATTAGAAAGTAAAAAAAAACCAGTATCTGATTAGAAAGTAAAAAAACAGAGAAATTGAAATGTCCACAGTATCTGATCAGAAAGTAAAAAACACTCTTAGATTGAAATGTCCACAGTATCTGATTAGAAAGTAAAAAACAAAGAGAGATTGAAATGTCTGCCCCAGACTTGCTGATCTTTTGTCTCGACAGGTCTGGGAAACCCAAAATTCTCAACCTGTATGGCGACATTTATGCACAACGCAAGACAGCAGGGTTTCTGTCCAGGGCTTTTGCTAGAGAGGATTTGAGCCTCTCAAGCCCTTACTCAAATGGAGTTTGATGATGATGATGAAATGTCTGGCCCACTTAGTGGTATTTAAGTTAGATATTAAAGTAAGCAGCCTAATAAAGGTCCATCTGTTTGAAGGATGAAGCTGTGTACATAATTTATTCTCAGTTATTTACATTATACAATTCACCAAAATAAACCATGAAGCAGCTCAAGGTTGAAACTAGAGTCACAGAGAATGATGAGCTTAGGAGAAACTTGATTAAGTGAATGGAATTACTTTTTTATGTTAGTTATAACACCACTCTTTGTAAGTTAGGTATAACACTTGTATTATCTCATACATAATAAAATTAAATCTCTTTAAGTCTCATAGAGGGAGTATTACTGAGTGAATATATTTTGATTAAAAATCCAGTTTTAATAATGTGTACATCTAAGACCCAGGAATACAAATTGAACTCTTTTGGTACTGCTACTATAATATCAGAAAGTAACTTACAGATAGAGAGAATGATTCTTTAAAAAGTTCTTCAAGTCAGCAACAGATGGAGCTTTCTGTACTAAACTAGTCCAGCCCTTGTACCTGAAAAAAAAACAGAATATATAGAAACACCTTAGTACTCTGGCAGTCTAAGCCTTAAGGTTACATTGATTCTAAATTTCAATCAATAATAAAATAAAACTATGTTTCACTAAGTTAAAGATAGTTTACCGTTCTAGCTGGGGTAGCAGAACATTCACAGCATTGCTCAGGTTGGTCTCTGGGTCAATGACAGCCACCACATTGTCTCGGTCCACCCCATGCTGGAAACCTGAAGTTCTCTTGATTGTGTGGAGGGCCAAAAAAGCCTGCAGGGCACTCAGAGATGGCATCCTGGTTATGGTTTCCTGGGCAAAGTCTGGCATACATTCCCATGGCAGCTTATTCAGAGTCTGCAGAGAAATGTTTTGTATTTTGAAATTAAAATACTATGTAACTGCCATTTGAAGTGATAAAGTACAAACCTACTTCTAAAACTAGGACACATTTTGCAGCAGAGAAAAAACATTTTTAAAAAATTGAAACATTTTGTTCCCTTCTTGAGATCAATTTAGAAGACATATGTTTCTCCAAGAAGGCCTATTGCTAGTACTTTATTATGGGGACACTTAAAACACTAGTTTAGAAAAGCAATTCTTTTGGATTAAAAAAATTAATATTTTTTATGGAATATAAATCTTAGGCCTATACAATAAATGATCAACTCATTAGTCTTAAAAATACTAAGTTTTTAGCATGTTGTGTAAGTATACCTTTTAAAGACTGAAATCAAAGTCAATATAGATGTATTTAAATAACAAATTTAAGCAGGATAGTCAGTTAATTGAACCCAAGTCAAAGGTTACAAGTCAACATTCAACTAATGGGGTGGAAATGAGAGAGGGTAAGAATATTAAATAAAACACTTTTGCAGTCAAATAGTTCATGATGAAATACCAATTATATCCAGTACATGAGTTACTTAGTCGTAGGTCAACTGTATTTGAATACAAGAAACTAATACGGTCAGAGTTCAATGGGGGTGGCAACAATGCTATGAAATGTTTAAATTTATGGAAAAGTTTCAGTCTAAGTCAAATAAAAACAACTGCAACATGTCTGATTCAGGTCTCAATACAAATGACATGTTAGCACAGCTGTGTATTGATTACCTTGTCTAATAAAAGTATGACAGGGCCTCTGGTCACCTGTAGCCTCTCACCATACAGTTTGACAACCTGCGACTGCAGTTCCAACAAAGCCTTTGTAATGGCATCAGCCACATCTTTGGGCCACATAGATTGCAGCATGGACTCAACATCCTGCTCATGTGCACACAGCAGAACTTCAAAAACCACCTGTTGAGCAGAAAAAAACAACAACATAAGTTCACATTGTGCTCACCTCAAACATTTCATGTTTATATCAAACATAAGGGAGCAAACAGGAGAATTCATACATTAAAATATAGCTTCTGGTTCCACTGCTGGACAATATCTATGAACACTCATTATTGTTGGAGTTTAAAGCTAGAACTTGGATATAAAGGCTAGTGTAGAACACAAAGAAGCAAAGTCATGCAACAACTTGTCCACTGATTAAAAAATAAGAATGACCAGATATAGAATTCTTACCAATATTAAAAATAGTAAAATAAATTATTTATTATGTTTTTGAATTACCTACCATATAGTACACATTTTGTGAAATGAAAAAAAAAATGTGTAAAATTGATCTGTTATAACTATTTCTTATGAACATTTCATACTCTTCATCCTATATAGGTATGGTATGACTGCTGCACTGTGGAGTAACTATTAAAACTGCTAGACTAACCTTGAGAGTTTTTTGGACAAGTTTATAACCAAGTTGTTGATAAATCTGATCAGCTGTGACACTGGTGGCTGTCTCTATCAATGTCCCCACAGAAGGATACTCGGTAAGATTGACCTTCCCTCGCAGGAACCACTTGTGACCAGCTAAAATCACGTCTTGAAGGTAGAAAGTCAAGTTCTGGGGAGAAGAGTTACAACACTTGTCATGAGGGAACAGAAGAGGCTGACACTAAGATAACACTAATATAAATTTGTACCGCCGAAGACCAAAGTCTAGTGATAGAGAACAATATAAACAGCATTTTAAAGACAACAACATAGAAACAAAACATTGTTTTTGTCTATAGTTTCTGTAGCTGGCGACATCATAAAGAACTTAAACTAATATAGATGGTAACTTCTTGCTATGTCTCAATATACCTGCCCTTAAGTGTCTACATTGCATGAGTTCTGGTTGAACAGCATAAAATGAACAGCAAGAACATTGGTGAGGTTTGTCTAAAAATTCAATGGATACATTGAATTTATTGTCAAATTTATTATAGATTTTAAATATTGTCATTATTATTGGACTATTTATGAAAGTGTTCATTATGAAGTTTTATTTTTTGGACTTATTTGTGCTTTATTTAATATATAGTCTAGTTATATTGTACCAGGATATGGGACCATGGGAATTATTACAACTGAATCACACGCAGAGATTTAAAAACTTTAACACCCATGTTCAACTTAGCCAATTTATAACTTTACATTGACCCATTCAATCTTATAAGGACCAAATCCAGCTGTCTGCTACATTTTCAACCCAATTATGCCAGATATTGTCAAAAAAAATAAATTGTGCAACAAATTTCCATACAAAAAAGTATTAATAGTCAGTATAAATAATTCCTGACAACAACAGGCCATGGAAGTTATCTCAAGTATTTTCAAATTTCAATGCTCTAACATAACAAAATTTTAAATTTTACAATCTTAACTCCATGTTGATTGCAAAATAACAGAAAACTGAAATGAGAAAACTTAAAGCAGTGACATAGATCTAGAGATCTGAGTGCCACTAAAACTGCTTTTACAAATGCTTTAGACCAAGACCATGAGTTTGAAAATTATTAGTAAAATACATTGAAGATGTAACACAACCAATGGAGCATAGAATTTATTCAAGTAAAAGACAATTTAGTAATTGTAATGCCAAGTAGCTATCTCTGATTGCATTGCAAGTTAATTAATGTAATTAATTTGCACCAATAGATATTTAAAATAGATTTTTTGCAGAACCTTCTTGCAAAGCTATTTCCCTATGGTTTTTTTTTAAAATTATTTCTTAGATCTCAAGTACAATGATAGCTACTGTTGAAATTTCAATTCTTGCATTCTAGTCAGACCAGTGAAATACTTGGCATAGTACAAATGGTAAAACCTTATTTGGATATATGTTGTACCTGCATGTCTGTATCATTTTTATATCTGTAAGTCCAGTACTCTGCTGGGGAGAGTTTCTCTTGGTGGATGATGGCTGCTTCATACACTCTTAGGACTCTCATTAGCTGAAAGAAATGAATGTAGTTACATCAACATGCCACAAGGCAAAAACTTTCAAATGAACTACATTTACATAGTGGGACTACTTACTGATAGCCATCTTGCTGGAGGAATTTCCAGTGTCACTGGATCTTGGGCAGATGACATCCTGGTCACAAACAGCTGACCTTTTCCAGGATTCAACGGGTCATAGTTGATAACTGTCAACTGAACTACGGTCCACTCTTAAAAAAAAAAAGAAAAATATTTAAGTTTACAGACAACTGATATGTAACAAGAATAAAATAAGATGTTTTTATTTCATTCAGCCAGAATGTACTATAAGTTGCTTTCACCAATTTTATTAGATTAGCCTTGCAGAATATCATAGTACTGCTCAGCCTGACAAATATAATCATATATGAAATTGACATAATGAATGCATTAAACATTTTCTATGACTAGATTTTTAAAAATTAAATTTGATTTCATAATTTGTTAACTTCCATCACAGTTGACATAGCAAGACTTTAATCTGAAATCATAATAAAAAAAATAAATCTTTTTACTACTATTTAGACACTTGAAGACATCAAACATGCCAGACAGAGAATGATTGGAGTACCAAACCTGAAGGAATATCTTTGAGTCTGTTGCTTAAGGTATCCACCTGATCACTGGGCTTCAGTTTACTGAGTGCCTCACTCATGGCCGTAACTTCTGAAGATAGTTCATCTCCCTCAAGTTCTGCCCAATCACTGGGCTCATCTTTCTCACACGCAACCTTTGATCTGGCACATTTCCTGGGAATAGGAAACAAAAATATTATAGAGAGTATTTTCTCCTGGCAGCTCTCAAGTTACAAGTGTTTTATTTTATTTCAAATCAGAAGGATATATTAGCACTATTTGTTTAGATGTAATTTCTCCATGATAAGAAAAACAATTTCTTAAATGTCACCTTGAGCTTTTTTAAAATGTATTTTATTTTAATGACTTTGAATATTAGTGATTTACTATTTCGGATTCTATTTATTTACTTAAATGCTATGTAGAGAGGCCAGCATTTTGACCAACTACATGTCACAAGCACACAGTCCAGATAATTGTAAGTACCAACGTACTGACCAACTGCAAGCACTTTGACCAAGAACATGTCCTGCCAGAATATTTACCAAATGCAAAAACTCCCAACACATGTCAGCTTTTCTTTAGAACTGTTTGGCATTCAGAAACTTACTTTAATACAAAAACTCCAAAACAGGAGTTCCTTCACAAGATAGCAGATCACTCTATCTCACATTTATTTTGTCTTTTTATTCTACTGTGAACTTTCTTTGGGCAGTCGTTTACCACATAACCCACTAGCTAAACACTAAATTAATAGAAATTGTTAATGCAGCAAATGTCCACAAGTCCTAAAAATCAACTTATTAATTAGTGTGAGGGGAGAAACACAACACCAAAACAAAATCATACTAGCAGAAACAATGTATTATGATTTGATTTTTGATTTCATAGTCAACGTAATAATAATAATAATAAGCTTTATTATCCATTTGGAAATTTGTATTACAATTTGTGCATCACACCAAACATAACACTATAACTATAGAAAACCAAAATATACATTCACACCAGACTCATAATTTACATGTGAAAGGTTTTTATCAGTTAGTTAAATTTTATTTAATGATTGGATTGCCAGGGGGACAAAAACGTTTTGTATCTGTCTTTGCTACCAGTGTCTTGTATCTCTTTTATGATGATAAAATAAAACCTGACCCTAAGGGTGATTTTTATTTCTAAAATCTTTTTTTTTTGCTTTCTTATTAATTTTTTTGGTACTCTAGTCTGCTGAATGCACTTTGACCCAATTTGATTTGTGACTATATTCCAGGGGAAGGAGAGGTACCTGGAACACAAACAACTCTTTCATTCAAATCTAACACATTTCACACTTCATAGGGAATCAAACTCTAAACCTTCAGTTTGACAGCCATGCAGCTAGGATGGCTGCCTGGTCGTGTGGTTAGCGCGCTGGACTGTCGTTTGGATTTATCGACAGTCGAGGGTTCAAACCCTGCCTGCTCCCATCCCCCGTCGTCCTGCGGGAGGTTTGGACTAGAAAGTAAACTATCTTCAACTCTAAAGGAACATCCGAAACATGTAAAACATTTTACAAACAAACATTTTACAGTTGAGACAATACCACTTACTTTAATTTAACACCAAGGTTTCTTATCATTATGTGTCGAAAAGTGACATGCATCGACTCTGTCAGGTAAGCAGCAATTCGGCTTTGATCCACTTGGTCACACCGACTCTTGGACTTAACTTAAAAACATAAGACAAATAAAGATGCATGTTAAATACAAATAAGATGAATATTAAAGACAAGACAAATAAGCATTGGTTAAACTATTGAAATACTCACTCTCTAAGGATGCATGCCTGTTAAATTCTTCTGCAGCTAAAGACCTTGAGATTTGACTGTACACAAAAGACTGAGGGAAATGTTGAAGCCTCTTCAATGAGTTTTCTAGTGACTTGATCTCTGTGTTCTCTTGAAACAGTAGAATAAACAAGTGAACATTTCTTAGGGCAAAGACAGTTTCATTTGTGATATTAGCATCAATGAAGTCAAGGAATATAATCACTTTCCATTAGATATGCACCTGATTCTGGCTTTATGTCCATCAATTAATTAAACCCACCTCCTCTTGCGGCTAAATCCTAAAGTACCAAAACAAATCCTATTGCTTGAGTCTTTTGTTCACTTATTGGACCAAATTTTTAGTTAATCCTGGACCAAATAATGTGAAAGTGAAAAGGAAAAATAAGAAGTGACTTTGCTAATATCCTCCAGCATAGTTGTTAGATCCATCTGTATCTTTGCTTTATCTCATACAAAGAATTCACTTCTGACATGATAAATGTGTACATGAGAAAGCTATAATTTTCCCAGCTCCTTTGATTCAAGAAAATCTTTATCTGTTGTTTTTAGAGTCAAAGCTTTAAATGGTAAAAATCATGTCACTCTCATCCATATAAAGATCACTTAACCACTTGCTGATTACGAAAAGGTGGGGTTGGGGGACTTGACTATGTGATAATTTTTTTGTTACAAATTATATAATAATACTTAATTATCTTGTAACTGTAATCTACTTTATGATATATTAAATTGTATTGTCATCCCCAAACCAATCTTAAATTTAGAATGTAGAGCATCTAGAAAGGAGAGTGGTCCTTGTTTGAGCCTTTCTACCGCCTTCCTCTTCCATGATGCACCAAAAGAGGTTATGGTAAGAGCACTACCATATTTGGGAGGGTAGGGATGTGGAAACCTCTTCTTTTGCACAAAAAATAAAAAATAATATATATATATATATATACACATCTGTAAAGAATCAGTAAATAATCTAGACAAATATGTTAAACTTAGTGGTAGTGTAGTGGTATGCCTTAGCTATCTACTGCTGGACGAAGACAACAGGTTTAACCACAATGTTAGGGAAATTCTTTTTTGTTTCATTTTATTAGTCAAAGCTGAGGAATATATTTCAGTCATTCCATTAGGATGGGACTATCATCTTATGTTCAAAGAATTATGTTCTTAGTTTTGCAGGAACCATCCTTCAAAGAATCACACACATTAATATTTAAAATTATTCATTCCTTGTCACTGGGATTGAAGTCATCTCAACAAAGCAACTAAATTTCTAAGACAAAATCGATAAAATCACTGTGCCATGAAGTTTATATAGAAAACTATTTAATCAGACCCTTATTTCTCATGCATTACTTTAGTGACAACTGTTTTAACTATTCAATTACCTCTATTTTCAAAAAAAATCTTAGTGAGACTCAGTGGATGTTAACTAAGATAAATGAGTCTCAATGCATACACAGTACAAAACCAATAGTTTGAAACCAAGTCGCGCACATACCTGCAGGAGCTTCATGTGGTTTATGCTCCGACACATTTGTCTCTTGTCTTCCCTTTAAAATTCTCTTTCCTTTTGATGTCACTGGAGGCACTTTGCTTTCTTCTTGGGTCTGTCCTTTCCTTCTTCCACGAGGAATCTCAATAGGAGAGTAGTAGGCCTCAATGTTAGGTGGTCTTGCTTTAAGTAACTTAGAACTTTTGGAGTCAGCACTTAACAAGACATCTCGAAACAGTAAAGATCTCTCCAGATCAAGCTTTTCCTCCAATTCATCTTTCTCATAAATGGGTGATCTGACCACCATGCCACCCAGAGGGCTCAAGTTAATGAAATGCTTTGAATCAACGGCTGCTCTTTCCAGCTCAGGAGAATCCCCAGAAGTTTTTTTTCTCCTACCTCCTCTTCTTGGTGGAGCCTGGTCATCATTCTCCTTGCCTTTGTTTGAAACAGTTTTTCTCTCTCTTCTTGGTCTCACCTCTCTTTTAACAGCACTTGTTGATTTGTTATCAATTTCTTGCAGAACTACATCAACTGCACTATTTTTCTCACTCACGTGTTCCTGGTCCGCCATTTTTCTGCGTCTTTTAACATTAATCCCACCAGCTTCAGCAACATCCGCATTCTGTGCCCTTATATCACTCCTGACATCAACACATTCCTCAGAAGTGGGATCACTTGGTGGGGCCTCAGTCTTGACCCTACTTTTCTGTCTTGTAGATTGTCCAGTTTTGGCTTTTTTAGGTTTGGCCACCTCCATAACTTCTTTCGGCTTCTCTTGTTCCTCACATTCATGTGAACAGTCATCACAGGCAACTCTGTGAGGTCTGCTTGATAATGGAGACTGCCTCTTTCTAGTTGCAAGTTTAGTGGATGGCAGACTAGTGCCTTTATCATCTAAACTTTCTTCAGTGTGCTCTGATGAACTGATGCACATGTTCTGAAGACTTCCAGCTAACTGATCAGCAGCATTCTCCTGGGTAACAGATAAAGTTTTTGTCTTTAGAGAATTCAATGCTTTAGTTTTTAGACTTGATTTTTCAGTCAACTTGTTGAGATTTACTTTCCCCTTTTCTGATAAGTCCTGTGACTGATTTACAGTTTCAACAATTTTACTAGCAGTATCAGAGTTTTCTGAGTCATCAAAGACAAACAAGTTTTTAGAGTAAATTTTCCTGGTTGTATTTTGTTTTTCAGTTTGAGAGACAGAAGTTGTGGGTCGAGGTCGACAAGCAGGCGTAGTTGAAGGAATACATTTTAGGCCAGAAAAATCTTTTGCTTTTGAGATAGGTTTGTCTAATTCAGTGTCAGTGCTGGCAGGCTCTAAAGGTGTGAAAAATTCCAACGTTTTCTTTGCATCCCAATAGTTTTTGAAACTTTTCACCTCAGTGACATCAGTCTCAATAATCTTGTCATCTGTGACTAATTCTCCAGATGCTAAGATTTCTGGAGTTCTTTCTTCAGAGGACTTCAGCTGAGTGGAGATATATTTCAAATGAACTCTTAACAGCTGGGCAGATGCAACATGTATGCGTGTCCTGTTGGTGTCTACAGCAAGTTTGCTGGATTCGAGGATGTCATTTAAGATATGCAGCACACTATCCATGTCGACCTCCTCCACAGCATCACCAGCATACATCAAGTGGAAGTAGACTTCTGCCAGCCTGATTTGGCTCTCTAGCACCCACTCATAGTTTTTGTTCAAAGCAATGTTGTCTACATTCACCGGTATGCCTGTCTTTTCCAAAATGCTCTGGACAGTTTCCTTGTAACATGTCTTTTGTAAACTTTCTGCATTACAGTAGGCTGTGGAAAGTGATCTAAGCACTGATGTACCTGGGCCTTCATTTCTTTGGGAAATCTAATAAAGAAAAAAAGAAAAGGATTTTAAAAATATATTTAAGAAAAAGACAATATCTCCATTATAAAACTTCAAATACAATAAAATAATTATAAAAAATAATTTTAAAAAATTTTGGTTCAATTCAAGTATTGAACCATTACATCAACTACATATGCATTTTCTGATATGGCCAGCAAGGAAGGCAATCTCTTGCAATTATTTATTGATATGTTTATTATATGGACATATAGATCTAACACTGGACCTAAAGTTCTGATTTAGAACTCTTAAGATCCAGTCTAGATCTACTTCTAGATCTAGATGTAATCTATATTAGAATTTCGTAAAAATATAAGCAATGCTTATAAACTTCAATAAAATTTAAGCAACTTTAAATTTACTCAGTTAGGGCATAATTAAGGTAATACAACTGACTATGCCTTGTTGGCTCTAGACCTAGATATAGTCTCCAGCCAAATTTACATTTATTTATTTTTTACTTTGAAAAAATATAATGGTCAAACTAGTTTTACCCGAGTGGCCAACAAGCTAGTAATTTTTTTCTCAGCGATATACATCAACTATTAAATTTCTAGAAAAATCATTAGAGCTGTTTTTGAGATCAGCTCTCCAGGTTCCATGAATTTCTAACTTGAATAGAGGTATTGTAAAAAAAGGAATATAAAACTGAAAGTGCACAAATCCTTAAAAAAAATTTCAGGATATCTGTAGGTATGCAAACAAGGGTGCATTTTCTCCATAATTCTATCAAACAGAATTATACCACAGAGTGCTGAATGAATTTGCATCAAGCTTGACCATAGATGGGTCCCAGTTATCAATTGCTGGAAGAATTTACAAGCTTGATCATAATCAGGCAATCAATTTCTAGTGCAAGGCCAGGAGTAAATGCAGTTTTAATCTTACTGGTATGGAAATCAGTTCAAAAAAAAAAAAAAAAAAAAAAAAGCAAAAGGCAGGGAAAATATAAGACAAAAGCCAAAGCCTAAACACTGAAAAATTCCTATAAGAACAAATAAGCAAAGTTACCCCCCCCCACTTAAAAAAAATAAAATAAATTTACCTCAGCTTGTAGCCACATTAATTCTGCAACCACTTGTGCTACTGGTGCTAAGAAACACTGGCTGCAATGATCTTTGTGACAGAACAGAGTCAAACCACTCTGATCAACATCTTTATCAGCAGGCTTAATGCAACACGACATTAGATTTTGACGTCTTCTAGTCACTGTCGGGTAACCACAAAGAAAATAGTGTTGTATGTTATTCAATGTTACTTATCTACTATGCCTAGTTATGAAGGTAACCGAACTGTTAAAAAAACAAACAAAACTAATAACATTAAGCTTTAGAAAATAACAATGGATATAGGTGTCAACTTTATCTGCTATCCGCAAAACATCATGGCCAGAACAAAAATATGCAATCTGTTAGAACCTTTTCCTTACCCTAAAGGACCAATAAACTATCACATTAATTTAAAGTGTATTTAAAAATGAAAAGATCAAACACTTACAGTCTTTATGAAGTGAATGACAAGAGCAGAAGTCTTGTTTATCTCCCATGTCCCATGGCAAGACATCATCCCTTATCAAACCTTTCAGCATTAGTGGAGACGGAGACATTGTTACACAATATCTCTGGACTAGAGTCAGGGCTCTCTGGGGAGCACAAAAAAAGAATTACAAGCTTACAGAATAATAAATAATACATTGTCTTCAAATCTGAAGACTAAGGAAGAGTGCAATATAGATATGCAGAGCCATATTTAGTCACACACGCACCTTTTTTTTTTTATCCATATGCAATGTATACAAAGCCATAAATTGCAATGGTTTGATAATAGCTCTCTGTTTGATATCTTCACCTGAGATAGCAATTCTCTATATTGCAAGGGGCAGACCTTTCTCTAAACCCTTGGCTAGCAATATTTATAGGAGACAAAATTTGTCTCAGATCAAAGTGGACAGCATTTAGTCTAAAAACTATAAGCCAATTTTCACTTTAAAATTCTCAGGGTAGGAAGGAGGAGTATTATTTGACATAACCTGTATAATATATTTTAACCCAGAGGGGGAGAAAACTTAACTTTCACAAACTTTAACCACTGGTATATGTATCAGTCCTTTATTGTGAAGGATACAAGTCAGAAGTGATAAATAAAAACAAATTTTTTCCTTTATAAACATTATTTTAGTTTTCAACCAAATTAGTTTTTTGTTTGTTTTCACACATACTCTCTGTTGTATAACCAGTAGATCAGTGAATATATATAAGATAAGTTTATTGATCCAATCAAATGGAAATTCAGTTTGACTACAATTGATAACTTCAGCATAACTACTTTACAAAAGCAATATGGATAAAAAAAATTCGAACAGCAATCACTTACACACATACACATTCACAACCAGCGCTTTATGAGTTTGACTTCCATGTACTTCTCAATGACAACAGCTGATCTTGTAACACTCTGACCGATAGTGGGATAAAAGAGTTTTTAAACCTTTGTGTTTTAGTTCTAATGGAAAGGAGACGACCACTTCGTTCAGATCTAATGTAACAGTAGTTTAATGGGTGCATGTTGTCTTTAAGAATCGTGAGTGTTTTGGAAATGCTTATTTCTTGAAAAAGCTCTTCAAGAGATGGTATCTGTATTTGGGTGATATATGATGCTTTTTTAATTAGTCTATTAAGTCTATGTTTTTGTGCCAGTGAAGTATTTCCATACCAGCAGGGTGATGGCAAAGTTGACTAGACTGCTGATAGTTGCTGTGTAGAAAAGTTGATTATTGTTTTGTCTATGTTAAATTTTCTTAGAGAAACAAGTAAGTTGATATTGAATAATATAGAATGAACATGCAGACCTTCATAAAGTTGTCAGCTTCTTTTGTAGTCTCATAGCTGTTGAGTGCCACCTGAGCAAGTCTAGACAAAAACAATGCACTCCTGAGAGAAGAAAATGTAGAGGTTACAAAATCAACATATTTGTAAATATTTGGGTACAAATCTTAGCCTATCATAACCAGTCAAAGCCAGGACTTACCAAGTGACCAGAAGACAAGACTCAGACATCTTCAGTCCCTCAGTAAAGTGAGTCTTGGCATACTTTATATTTCCCACATACATGAATAGATCTCCCACCAAAAGGAGAGTACAGAGATATTCATGAACCACATTCCAGTAGTCCTCACAAAGATCTGCACAACAACATGTTGATAAGAACCAAGACAAAATTTATTTCATTGACATGCATAATATACAAATAAAACAGTCAGTAAACTTTCATTTATGATCTAACCATTAGTGGTTCTGCTTTCAACCCAGCAATCTGCTTTCCCACAGTATTGAACCATTTTATATGACGCTTAAGGCAACCTATATTTTAGAGTTGCTTTGGTTTTAACTATGGATAAGATAATCTAAATAAATAAAGGAACTAGTTAAAAGAAGAAAAGGCACAATGAAGTTTGTCTTGATTTCACTAGGTCAACATTGATTCTAAACAAAGTTTTATTTTAATGTTCTTATTGCAGCACTTTTTATTTTAACATTGGTTATGAGATAAAAACAAAACAGTTTGGCCACAACTGTCACCTCTGCTTTCCAGATTTCTGTAATCTTTACCCAAGTAAAACATAGCAACACTGGTGATATACTTCATAGAATCTCCAACTTGGATTGTTGGGTACCACTCATAGATTGGACCTGAAATAGGGAATGCAGGTTGTTAAGTTTTTTTTTGTGCTCTTTTAATTTATATAGACACACTACTAAGGCACCCCAATCTTTATTTTATTTTCATATAGAACTTAAACTGAAAATGTATTCACTTTTTTTAAAATATCATTTTTATATCTTTTTTCTTTATATGTCAAATTAAGTACAGGTGAAACCATTTCAAAATTATTATTTTTTAAAACATTTGTATAATAAATGATATACATTATTGATAATTTCTGTTTTTCACTTATTGAAGTATTTTTAAACATAAAGTATTGAAGCATTTTTAAACATATAGTAAGACAACTTTTTTATAAATCAATGTGTCAGAAAGACTCTGGTCATGTCATAAGTAATAAGTGAAAAATTAAACTATTCACCAGGATCACTGCAATAGTCCAGTGCCTGAGGAGAACTGTGGAACTCAGCAGATAATCTCTTGATGATACCTAGTGCTGTACTGGTGCTGGGGGTCAGAGGTCCTTTGTCCCGACATTTTTCTATCAAGTCAAAGATAACATTTCGCACTTCAACAAATCTGTGAATCTGAAATAAGTTTCAAAGTCAATTTTTCAGTAATAAACACACACAAGTGGTTCCTCAGTCAAACTAGGATAAATGTTTCTTAACTAGTAGTTATAGATATCTTTAAAAAATTCAGGCGGATGAGTGTCTCTCAAGTCTTTGCTTAAACTGAGTTTCTCAGATGATGATGTACCAGTGACAACTAAAGAGCAGTATAAGAAAGAGAATGGGCATTTTAAGACTAGCATTACTCAAGACATTTCTGTTTAGACAAAGATAAAATTTAAAAAATAATTACTGGATGTGAACTGAACAATGGTTCTAAAAGAATAAAATGGAAATAGCCGTGTGGCATGGTGACTGTTGGTAAAGGAAATTCCTTGATCCAAAGAGTGATTCACACAAAGATGGAATGTGTGTCAGAGAGGCTAAGTATGCCTGGGCTTGGCTTTGCAACATATCAAGGGGGCTTGAGGTTTGACACCTGATTCTAGCAGAGTTGTGTTTACTGAGCACCTAAAGGCAGCACGGTAAACCTTCTCCCAGATACCCTCTCCCTCCAAAGGTCCACAAATGAGATTGGACCATAGCACTCTGAGCATGCTATAAACATGAAAGTTGCATTATATAAAAGCTATTCCAAAAAACAACAACAGAATCCTAGGTCATCTTTGGCTCTCGATGGATCATAATAATTAAAAAAAACAAAACTTCTGTGACATAATATATGGCTAATGTTAGACAAAATTTGTTATACACATTTTAAACCAAATTTTCATTAATTTGTATTAAAAAATTACCAAATAAAAAAAAGACTGATTTTGAAAACAATCACTACAAACAGATATTTAAAAACATCTAAATAATACTTCAAGTACCAAACAAATAATAACATATTACCTCTCCCAGCCTATAGTAATATTCCGCTAGAGACACAAGGTCTAAAACATGAACATCTTTGCCAAGGCCTAGAGATGACAGGAACACATCATCTTCTATGAACAAATCCTTGTCACCAGTATCAATGAAACCAACTCCATCCTGATATTTGACACCCAGTTGTGACATCAATGACAGTAACCTGGCTGTTAATCGTTGGACAGCTTCTGTGTCTTTCATTTTTAAAGCTAGATTTTTGGCATAACAAACTGACTGCAAAGCTATGAGGATCTGTTGATTAAACAAATGAAACAGCAATCTCAATAAATTGAAACATAAAAATAAAAGCTAGGTCAAGAGAGACGAATGCATGTTTTAAATTCCTTATTATATTACATAGATGATGACTAAAGTAAATGATGCTAAAAATTCCATGACAGGCATCAAAGACACTTTTACAACCCTTTTCTTAAATTGATCTAGATGATCGTAAGTATCTATTTCTATTTACTTTAACACTTTTCTAGTTACAGTGCTTCATCGTCACATTAGTTATGGACAGAAATGTCAATCTTTTTGTACTATAAACACCTGTACTTCCAGCATGACTTTTTCTTTTTTTAAATTAAGTATTGTACTTAATGTAAACAAATCTCATTAGCCCAATCTTGACTGTCATTTATGTCCAACAGACCTACATGAATTTTTTATTTTGTTAACATATTTTGTTATGGACTATCAGCCAAAGCTAAGGTGCATGAGACAGTCAAACTGGACTGGAAGGTCATGGATTTTTTATGCACAGACTGATATGTCTCACTCTCTGGGTTGAAATGTTAAACAATGAAAATTTTTTGAAAACAATAATCACTTACATTATGGTTCACTTTGGCCACTTCAGAGACTTTGTCAAGAAATGCCAGACTTTTCATAGCTCTAAAACTTCCATCTTCCCAGGAAGTGAGTTCCTCATGATAGGTTGTGAACCATTGGACCCACACAGCCAAGCAGTCTTTAACTTTCTCCATCAGCATGTCACTATCAACCTTTAAAAACAGGTAAGTAAAACATTAATCATTCAAAGATGATGCGCTCAAAATACATGTCATGCTTCTACTCACAATTATGTTGGCATGTTATAAGGTACAAGTATGGTATCTATATTTAGACTACAGACCTGACAAGGCAATGCTACACGTCCCTTTCCTTTGTCTTTGGTTAGCTGACTCTTGGCACGGGACACAGGCGTTGAGGTGGATACTAATCTGTTGACCAGCTTGACTCTCTCTGGAGTTCCCTGCACTTCCAGTGGTGTCTGGGGCTCTAATGGACCTGGTGGTTCTGATGGAGTCCTAGGTGTACTCACAGGGGGGGCTTGAGTGGGTGTGGAGTCAAGAGACTCTTCCACTGTGTTAACCTAATTCAATTCAAATAAAATAAGAAAATGTATGAATATTGGCTTCTCTAAGAATAGGAAGAGGCATCAACATAAAATATATTCCAAAGGAAGTGATAATTTCTTGTAAAGTTAGCTTATTTGTAAAAGACTCTAAAATAATAAATGTGTAAATTTATAAAAAATAAATTTGAAATTCTACTGAGAGACCAAAAGAGCATTTCCAGATTTCATTGTTTTAAACATATACTAATCATAGAACAAAGAGAGAATAGTGGCTTACTTTTTCTAGACAAGTTAATCTATGCAGCATTTCCCAGTAGAGAAACACAGCTTGTACTACAACATCATCATACTTTTGCTCTGCGCCTGACATCAACACTGAACAGCTTCTTGTCAGCATCTCCATCAATTCTCTACAGTCAAAAATGGTTAAAAGCATTTGAGTTAACATAAACAAGATAAAAATGGGTGGTCTTATCAATTGAATGTTATTGTAAACAAAAGTCTAATGTATGTCACAGTATGTGCATATAATATGGACATGATCATTTCCAAACACTGATTCTGAACAACAAAAAAAGTTGGACATGCTTAAAAGCACATTCATTACATAAATCTGGATTTCAAACATAGTGTACATTTTATAGGACGCAAAGGATAAATGAAAAAATTGTGTTCTAATGATATATATGTTTTACTTTCATTACATTGTAAAACCCTCCCCAGGCTCGTAGCTAGCTAAGAGACACATTTGTTTTTTTGTCTGAGGTTGGGTGAGAAGAGGGTGGGTGTGTCACAGGCAAAGAAACATTTTAAAATATCAATAGAACCAATGTTTAGCATCATTCAGGCGATGGTGAAATTTGATTTTGAAAGATCTAAACATGACAGACAGATGGACATAACATAACTAATAGTACTTTTCCCCTACAGGAGCTGCTATGCCATCTTCTAATATGCAAACTTTGAATGTTTTTTATTTATGTAACAAAAAATAAATAAATGTACTCTGCTAAGTGCCTCTTTTCCTGAATTTCATGACTAGAATACCATTTGACTGTTGCCAGATAGGATGTGTACAGGGCTTTATCCATCACAGTCAACCCAGGATGGTTAACTAAACAGCTCAATACTTTCTGAATACTTTTGTGCAGAAATAAACTGAAGAAAAAACAAACAAGAATTGAACAACACATCATCGAAGTGTTCTGATTCTTTTTCTTAAACCTTTTATTTCAAGTATTCTTATGAAACAAATGTGAAGAAACAGCCAACTTTTAAACAACTATGTTGCAAATAAGAGTTCAGTTTTGCTTAGCTGATACATTGTTTTGTTTCACAAAAATTGTTGGAATGAAATATTTTATACAGAACAAACTGGAAGTTTTGTTCAGGCTTTATATTTAGCAGAAGATATGAGGGAAAAAAAATCTGATTATTCATCTACTTTTTTCCCATTTATTAGAAAAAAGCATTTCTATCCATGATATATTTTTGTGAAACAATGAAGTGTCAACTAATTTATGAAAAAGTCAGTTCATAGTCATACATATTTAACTTTATGTTTCAACTGTCTTCTACCTTTGTTTGCTTTTCATCATTCCTCTGACGACTCTCACCAATAGCATTGCATGTTTAGCATCATCCTCTTTACAACTATCAAAGATCTTCAATATTGGCCTGAGGAGAAATAAAGTTTTTAAATGTAGCAACTATTATAATTCATATATTCTCAAAATTTTAAAACAGCTATTTTATTTTTTCCATTAATTCTCAAGCTTTTTATCCTAGCAAATGTTGAAATAGAAATTACTTAAAAGAATCATGGTAAATGGTGCTTACAAATTGGGATCTTGTTTATTGAGTCCAATCAAAGTCTTGAGTATTTGCTCAGTCACCAGTGACAGGTCTAGTTTGGCTGCTGTGGCTACTATCTGATACACTTTGTTAGGTTGAGATGTCAACCTATAGCACTCAGCCAGGGATTCATGATGACTTATGTGAGGCAGCTGGAGGGGGATGACAATTATAAGATGTCATTGTTACAAAATTACTCAAAATGTTAAATAATAAGTGACATTATAATTAAAAAAAAAAATCGAAGTAATAAGTGACATTTAAATTTAAATTAAAAATATGCGCAAAGCAGCTTAGCTAAACTAGTTCTGATATTTGGTCATTAAAGGTAGTTATTCACTGTGTTGTGATGAACTGCAGCACAATTGAATAATCAAATTGAAGCCATTTAGGTAAAGTGAAACACTGTATTCACTATTATTTTATATTCTAAATGGGCATAGAGCTCGAGAAGAGGTGGCTTAGAACGAGGTCACAACATGACATGAGATAATGTACTTAATAAGAGTCTAAATTCCAATTGGTACAGTATATAAGTAAAATTAACAAAAAATAATCATTTAGATTCTCTTAATGAATAATACTGCTGTTTATTGGTGAGATAATACACAAGTAACAAATCTTAATTCATATTGCCCCATGTCATGCTTTCTGTGCAGCAAAGACATCTATCACATTATCTAGATCAATGCTGTCTAGTATTTTTGACTCCATTTGAATAGCAAGATTACATGGCAGTAGGGTAAGATTTAATATTTAACGTAAAAAAACTTTATAACATTCATTTGCCCCCTCCTCCCCAAAGTGGGAGCTCGGTGGGACTTTCTAATTTAGACCGCCCCCCCATAGCTATGCCACCCTTCTTCCAAGTGTAGATATGAATCAGTCAAGCTTTATTCCTCACAAACTTTCTTGCCACAAAAACGTAAGTTTGAATGTGCTTTCAATGACTACACAAAGACTGTAAACAAGCTACCCTTAGTTAGTATCAACAAAAGAAAATGAAAAAAAAAAAGTTTCTGACAAAGTATCCTGGAGTTAAATGTTGCAACCTGTTTATATTTTGTAGACACACACATTTATTGTATGAGAACTTAAGTGTATTGTATATTTCAGATTTTCAACACAATTTAGAATAAATAAAGATCACTTGTCCTTTTTTTTTAACATTAATATTTTCATCTTATAACATTGTACCCACCAACTCGTCCATACTAGGCATTGGCCACAGTGGTGAAAGCAGTTCTATGACATCAGAATACTTGCCCAGACGACGTAACTGTCTCCCAAAAACTCCTAGACTAGACACTACAGAGAGAATAAATAGTAAGTTATGTAGGTTGGGACAGAAATATGTATGATTAACTAATATTAATATATCCCATACATTGTTGTTGACATTTATTATGCTTTTAAATTAAAATTAAAAGCAGGCGTTTTTTTTTTCATTCTGATTAATCTTTGAACTAATTGCCATATTCATTTTAAATTCAAAATAATTTTAAACATTTTTATCAGTGATCAAATTCTTTGGGAGAAGACATTATGATGACTTGTCTAGGCTTGGATGGCTGCCTGGTCGTGCGGTTTGCGCGCTGGACTGTCGTTCGGATTTATCGGCGGTCGAGGGATCAAACCCTGCCCGCTATCATCCCCCGTCGTCCTGCGGGACGTTTGGACTAGGAACTATCTTCAACTCTGAAGGAACATCCGAAACATGTAAAACAAAACTATCTTCATTACCTGAGTCTTCTAGACTTTTTACAACTTGCTGAATGCCATTAGGATACGAAGCCAAAATATTTTTCTTTTTAACTGCTTGGACCAGAATACATAAAGAATTGATGGTAGACTTTTCAAGTTCAGCTAGCTCCACAATGTGGTCTGGAAAACAAAAGAATCACTAGGAATATGACCATGACAAAAGCTATCAATGAAAATTGTTATTTATCAAATGAAAATAAATGAGATAGAATTAGTCTAAGAACTAAATATGTGCCTTGATTTTAAAAACAAACCAGCAAAGCATTAGCCCAAATTGAAAGCCACATATATAAATGTGAAGAATACTCAAAATACTATGACTCCTTTATCAGTATTATCAGTTATTATCTCATCAATAACATAAGAAGTCTGAAGGGTTTAAGAAATTTAACAAATTGAAATATTTGTTGTTTAAAACAAACGACTTTTAAAGCAGTGGCCATGGATCTGAGGAATAATTAGAATACATTTAAGACCAGATTTGAGGATAATTGTAAACTGTTTCATATTTATCATTAATTACATTGAAAAAAAATTTCTGTAGTGATAAGGTCAGCAGAACTAAGCTGGCTATAAGAAGTATTAAGATAAAAAATAAAAAAGCAATTTTGCTAAATTAAAATATTCAACCTATTACTTCGATTGGGAATTTCAATAATATAGAGAATTTAGAATTTCTTGGGACATTATGAGGACTAGGATTATGAGCATCTGGACTCTTAGAAAGTCCCCGAGTCCACCCAACTCTAAAGGATACCTGACATTAGTTAGTGAAAGTAAAGGCGGTTGGTGATTGTGCTGGCCACTTCAAGACAACCTAATTAACCGATGGCCATAAAAAAAGACGAGCGTTACATTATCTTCTCCATGGATAGCAAGATTTGAAAGAAACTGTACTCTAAGGCCACATAGTCTTGAAGAGTTTATGGCTGTGTGCTACACTCACCTGATATATCATGATTTAAAAGCGCCTGCAATGCACTCATTCTAGTTTTATCCCCCACAGCCATATAATAAATTCTTGAGGAGACCAATGATGTTTGACTTTCTTTGGCTGCCTTGTACAGAACATCTCTAACAAAGACTTCCACACAGACACTCATCATTTGGTAGATGACCAGAAGAACCTCAAGCGGCATGGGTTTAGGATCAAGTTTTAAATGTGTAAGGGCTGCAAGGCTGTCACTAATAGCAATACTGACTGGTTTGTGGGACTCAGAGAGAAGTTCTTGCAGCCGGCTTATACATTGCTGTATATCTTTTAGAAACTAAAAAAATAAGATGTAATTTTGATAGCAACATCGAATTACAGGAAGATATAAATATGCTATTCTTTTATTTTTAAAATATTCAAATTCTAGGAAAACACATTTCTAGACATTTACAATTCCATAGGAAATCTATTTTTTTTTCAAAGTGTAAAAAAAACAAACAACAACACAAAATGATTACAATCCTAACTTTTAAATAATAGCATTAAAACATACATTTAATTCCAATGATGACTTTAAAGGCTTGTTTCTTTCATTCTCTTGACCATCAACCAGAGATGACAATTTGAAAATAAATTTTAAAACTGATAGAACAATATCTTGCGCTGGAAAAAAAAAAAAGGAGTGAATAACAGAGGGTTGCTAAATAATTCACATTTCTTTTAATTACCGAAAAAAAAAAAAAAAAACACTACCAACAAAACTTATTGGCAAGACTAGCTGTATACCCCCCCCCCCCCAAAAAAAAACAGCTCGATAATCCAATAAAAAGATACAGCCTACAAGCCCGAGACCAAAAGACAAATAGCTTACCAATATTTTCTGTCATATCAGCAGTAACTGACTGATTGTGCTGCCTAACCTTTTCTACGCTATCACAAGGAAAGTAAGAAGTGACTTTGGGTAGTTTCACCTTGTATAGATTTCCTTCACATCCTAACAACATCTCACACAGATTTCTCTGGGTTAAGGTCAATCTACAAGATATCATGACCATAGAAAATAAAAATAGCCACAACTATCAAATTATGAAATAAATATTCTTATGCACACACAAATCATTAATGCTTTATTCTATAATCAGGTATTTATCTATTGGTAACAGAATAATAAAGTATGTAATCTATAATCAGGTATTATCTATTGGTAACAATAATAAGGTACACAAATCATTAATGCTTTATTTTATAATCAGGTATTTATTGGTACCAGAATAATAAAGTATTTAATGTATAATCAGGTATTATCTATTGGTAACAGACTACTAAAGTACAACTATAATGTACCTAAACAAATCAATCATGTATGACTGACTACTTTCTGACTGCACATCTCTTTGCTGTAGGGTAAAAGTCTTCAAAGCTAGAACATAAACACTGGTCACTTCTCTCTGGCTACATTTTTGTCTCAGACTCAGTTGTGGGATTAAACTTGTTAAAAACTCTTTAGCAGACTTCAGTCCATCTCTGTTAGCATTAGTTACATCCATACACTGAATAGAGCATGCCAGAAGCAGGAGCTCGTAGACTTTCAACACTTGTGTGCCATCCTCTGCCCGGGACTCTTTCTTGGCTTTCTGGCCACAGTTGTACAGGCACCCATAAACATTGGACACTAGCTTGGCAATGAAGTCTTTATGGTAGCCTGGCGTCAAGGAATATGCAGCAAGGAACTCTAAGGTGGCATAGCCCAACTTCAGGTACCATTCTAGGGGAGTCTAAAAAAACAATTAGGATGTTTTAAAAAATATAACAATGCAAAAGTATGCAATGTAGAAAAAACTGCTGTCTTAACATTCACTTATAAACAAAAGGCTATGATCCAGAAAGGAAATCTATAAAACAGGAATGCCATATTATATTTAAGTCATAAATAAATGCTTTTCAACAAACACCAAAATTTAGTTTTCAGTTAATTAGACTAACATGTTTAGAGGATTAGTTAACAACTGGATACAATTTCAACTTCTTGGCTTTAGCCAAGGCATTGACAAAATGTTATTTTTGCAACTGTTAGACTACTGGCAGTTATGAGAATACTTTTGACTAAATTAGTAACAAAGTCTGGGTTCATCAAAATCTCAGTCATCTACATTTGAATAAAAAGTATTCCTTAACAAGCTAAATATACATTAAAAAAAAAACTAGTTTAAAAACAAAGCTTATCTAAGGGAAAAAACTGTAAAATTGTCATATATCTCAAACTGCAAAATAAGCTTCCTTTTTAAATAAAGCAAAACTAATTAATTACCATTACTTGATTAATTATTTGTATTGATTTATGCATGTCACAGACTATGAATAATTATGCAGAATTTCAGCTTGATCCAAGAATGGGAAGCTTTGTCAAAAGCACATTTAGATTTTCATTTCTCAATTTATTTTATTAAAACTATTAAAACACTTATACTATAGTAAATTTTTCCTGTTATGAATATGTGAAACCTTGGCACACTATTGCATAGTTTGATTTGATTTGAGGCACATCGGCATAGTACCAAATTGATAGAAGAGCTACTTTAAATCATGGATAAATGTTAAGCAAATATGTACTCTAGAGACTACAATGTCAACAGTATTTTAAAGTAACGTACGCCTTCAATTTTGACCAAATGATACAAGTAGTGGCTGAGGTATGTAAGAATTTGTTGGTGAGACAGTCGCTTGTGATCCCATTCTTCTTGTCTTTGGATCAGAAGTTCCAGTGCTTTACAGACAACATCAAACCATTCTAGACACTTCTTTACTTCAGGGGTTTCTTAAAAAAAATAATTAACACATGGAGTTTTTATTTTATCTACACGCAGACGCAGATTTGCAAATAGTTTTACATTGAAATATTCAAACTTGGATAGCTATTATAATGTGAAAAAGAAATTGGAGCAACTAGTATGCATGTTTTTGGACAGTTATTTTAAATGCAAAAAACAGCAAATAGATGTACATTTAAAAATTAAAAGTTTTTCTACTAAGCTAATAATTTAAAAATAAATAAGTTTAGCAGGATTCATAACATAATTCATAACAGTAAATATTCTATACAATATATCACTATGTTTACCTTACTTTATAAAAGTATAAAAAAAAACAACAGAAAAATATCTTACTGCTTAGAAAGTTTATACTTTCATATAGAAACTTTTGAAATGGTGCTGATGCTAGAGGATGTGTATTACTATTGGTGTTCCAGAGCTGCGCGATTTCTTTCTTTATTGTCTAAAGGTTGACAAGGAAACATAAAAGTCAAAAGTGCATTACAAATATAAAACTTACAATGTTAAAAGTTTAAAAATAGAAAAGTATATAACTAAAAATAAAACAATAATTTCTAAGACACACTGTCTAGAAGTATTGTAATTCCTTATTTGATCAAACACAATTATTAGGAAAAACATTAAGATAAATTTATTTTGTTTTTGAAATAAATTGAGAAAATGTCCAGCTTTCACTCTGTTGTTTACAAGTAATGTCATATTATCCAGAAATCTAATTCAATTCATTATATTTCCGACCAGTTTAGTTATGTGAAATTATCTGCAAGACAAAAAAGATGACTCCCAGAGCTTCTGTGAATTTCTCTTTTCAAAACTATTTTCATTGATCAATGTGCTATTGCTACACAGTATACAAGAGAGAAAGAAACACCTCAATGAATGGCAATGACTCAGAAAGGGGCATTCTTCTCACCCAGTACAATGTGAAAAAAATGTTCCAGACATTTATTTGTGCAAAATGAACCACTGGAAAAAGTATTGTCAGATAATATGATTCTTAAAATTATAGCATGAACATTTTTCATTTTCATTAAATTGGGTGTGCAGGTATCTGGTGACCCTGATGGTGAAATTAATAATACTGTTACTAGACTTTGGATCTAGATGAATGATTATTGATAGAACTACAACTATGAACTAGAGATCCAGATTAGATCTCTCTCTATATATAGATCTAGATTAGGTACTCTCACAAGCCTCCATTTTTTATTTTAAAACATGTTTGACATCAGTAACCATTTCTTGTTCAAGTTTTAAAGAAATGAATTTAAGCATGTCGTAAGATAAGAACATGCCTTAAAATGGCATTTTCATGACACTTTCTGCAGGGTATATTTGAAAAAAAAAAAAAAAACAACCTAGAAAATAAATCCAAATTTATTATGTTCAAATGAAGTAACGATCCTTTATGGATTTCCACAAAATGTTTACCTCAAGATGGCATATTGCAAATTTGTTATATAAAATAAAAATTTGAGTAAATTATACTTAAAATTTTGAATTTTGTGCTTCATTTAAACATTTATTTTATTCTATAATTTTTATTAGTAACATGCTAAGTTAATAGGCACTTGTTAGATTAAAAGAATGTAGCTAAAGTTATGTTAGTAAATCAACACAGATTTAGCTTGACATCCTAAGACTAACTATTATAGAGATCTTATTTCTAGTAGTTTATCAATGTCATTTTTAAGACAATTGCAATAACTGTCAACTTACCAGTTGGGAGAAATGCATTTAGTTTTTATTTAAACAACATGAAGAATCAATATTATATGACCAAACATCGGACAAACTTAAAATCTCTTTTATGACTTATGTCATGTTTGAACAAATAAGGATAATACATTTGGTGTTGTTGAAAGGCATTCTTTCATTCTCTAAGGCTCTTTCATTCAATTACATATATTTATTGGTATTCAAAAATATATATATAAGATATTAATATTTAATAGAATTAAAAAATCATTAATTTAAATTTGTTTGGTGCATCTAGATCTATACTAGACACTATATCTAGTAGATCTACTTAAGACCTAGGGCGTATCTTACTTAGTCATCAAGATTATTCTATATCTAGTACTAGAATTTAGATTTATGATTCTATATCTACTATCTAGATTCTTGATCTAGTCAGTTTAGACTACTGATTAGTAAAAATAAAAGGCAGTCACATATGACACAAGACTAACTTTAAAAAAAAAATACAGAGTAAAGGCATCCAAAGATTATCAATTATGAACAAATTAGCTGGCAGCGACTGGGGGGCTAAACACAACATAAAAAAAAAAGACATATATATATACACTAGTTACATCAGACCCACTCTAGAATACGGTGACACAGCTTGGGTCTCAGCAGCTAAAACCAACTTACAGAAAATAGACAAGGTACAAAATATAGCACCAAGGATTATGACAGGAGCAATAAAAACAACACCCATTAGAGCTATGGAGAAAATCGCAACCCTGGTTTCTTTGAATGAAAGAAGAGAAAAAAAAAAACAACCCTGTCCCAATTCGCCAAAAAAGAATCCCGAGAGAGGCACCCAGTCAAATTCAAAATCCCAAATCAGGCTAAAAATAACTCATTTTCTTCAGGAATCACAGAACCTTAAAAAGAAATACCAATTAGAAAATGTAACTATTGAGTCAATGAAGCAGCATAATGCTAGGGACTAGAGTTCCCTCCCTCCTATAAGGGATGGCAACCAAAGCATAAAAAAAATCCAATCACAACCAAACAGAGCTCAAGGAATTAGTGAACTCATAACCCTAACAACCAATGGGTTAGAGTCTGCACAGTTGGATCCACTCAAAAATACAACACAAATGGAGGTGCTGGCATACTAATTGAATGGCCAAATGGAGAAAGACTGGAAAAGTCTATTGTAACTGGCGATCCCTCAGACAGCCATAGGGCAGAAAGGCAAGCACTCGAACTAGCAGCTACCACACAAATAAACTACCTATTTACACTGAACAGCCATCTTATATTGTCTTACTGACAGATGCCAAAACAGTCCTTCAAATTCTGAAAAACTTGGATACATAATATAGAACATCTCTTGTAAGCCTTAACATCAACAGCAAGGAAATTGTTCCTCAATGGATTCCAGCACATTGAATAAGAAGGCAATAAAAAGCAGACATACTGGCCAAAGATGGAAGAACAAACAAACAAATGAAAATCCCTCTACGCAGAATAAATGATGAAAATAATAGAGTGAAGAATAAATGAGAATTGGATCAGCTCACACCCCAATTACAAGAAAAAGGATGCCTATTATAAGCTATCTCAACATGACCAACACATAATTTTTCGACTCAGAAACAGACACAACAGAACATATATTCCAGAAGCTAAAAAGGGGGACAAGCGAAACCTGTCCTTGTGGAGCATCACCAGAGAATGCTGACCATGTTCTTCAAAGCTGCATATTATATCAAGAGGCCCAAACAAGACTTTGGCCCCAAAACCCTCCTATAGAAGAAAAACTATACGATGTATATATGGAGATCTGCCTAATCAGGAAAGCACTGCACGTTTATCTCAGATATAGGATTACTGATCTGAACATTCCGACATGTAAAATGAGAATGAAGAAGAACTAGAAGATCTAGTACTAGAATCTAGATCAGAATTTCAAGATATCATATAGATCTAGATTACTAGAATCTAGATCTAGACTCTGATTATTCAAATTATTATTAAAATTTTAATCAAACTTGAAGCTAAGGCTTAGAGTTAGACTTATCTAGTCTAGATATAATGACACTAGCGTTTCTTCAGTAGCTTTACTGTTTCTTAGTTAAATTAAATGTTACTTGTTTTGTAATGTTACTAATCATTGGTGACATTAGTAGTCTAACACTTTAAATTATTATTAAAATTGAAATAAAAATTTTAAAGCTTAGAATGGCTTAGACTTATGATGATTATCTAGTCTTCAGTCTAGATCTATCAAATCTATCTAATCTAGATTCTACTATTTCTAGCATTTCTCTCTCTTTTTTTTTTTTAAGGTAGTTTAAAGTTTTACTGTGAACTTCTACTGTTTAAAGTGTTTAGACTACAAAGTAATGATTAATGTGTTAAATCAATTAAATGTTACTTGTAATGTTACTAGAGTCTATTATACAGTAACTATTACTATCATAGTCAATGATAATCATAATCGTATCATTATTATCATAATGAATCAAATGAATGATAATGCGTCACTCTCATGTCATGACTGTCAACTCAGTCTCTATAATTACTGAGAGTTTCTAGATCTAAGTATTCTAAAACTGTGACTAACTTAGCAGACTTAGACTCTTTTTAAGTTTTTTAGAGTAACTCAGTTAGACTAAGACTAAGTCAGTGTCACTAACGTAGTGACTAACTTACTACTAAGTTACTAGACAAGTAACTAGATGATAGATCTACTAGTCAGTAAAAGTAAAGTCAGTTAGTGACGGCAGTTAGTCTTAGATTTATTTTAAATTACCTCTAGGGAATCATGATATGCTCCTTCTAAAGACATCCTTTGATATAGGCTCTAGATCTAGAACCTTAATTAAAATCCATAAATATCTATCTAATTTTATTTTATAGTCATTGAACTTGAACTGCTTAGGCCTTAGATTATGGTCTACGACTACTGTCCTGCTTTTCACTTTGTATTGAAATTAAAATTACCGCTGTGAACGGAAGTGAGGATAAAATAGGTAATTCTAGCTCACAGACCTATATATACTCTTATCATATCTTATGAAGTACAGAAGTTATTTATATGATATATAGTATCATATACATTGTACTTTCAAAAAGATACATACATATCATGGGCGTAGCCAGGGAACCCCAACCCCCCCCCGAAATACCCCCCCCCAGGGGAAATTCGGAATTTAGTGACTGATTTTTTGCTTTGATTTTGTTTCTTTTAGGTGAGATTTCAATACTAAACCATCACTTGCCCCAGCACAACCAAGGGGGTTTTGAGTTTAAACCTCTACCAGGGGCCCAGGGGCTTTTGAGTTTAAACCTCTACCAGGGGCTTTTGAGTTTAAACATCTACCAGGGGGTTCGAGTTGAAGACCCCCAACCAGGGGGGTTCGAGTTTAAAACCCACTACTGGGGGGGGGGGTGAGTTTTATAACCCCCCTACCAGGGGTTTTTGCAGTTAAATCCCCCTCTTCTATAAAACAAAACAAAAAAAAAATGCAAACGACAATCCCCAAATACCAAGAGCACAGTTAAGGAAGATTTTGATTTTAAACCCACCTCCAAAATTTACGATAAACCCCCTCTTCAATATAAAAAAAGGCAAATTACACACTCAAAATTCTATGAGCGTAGCCAAAGGGGTTTTGAGTTTACCCCCCCCCCCCGCCTCTTCAGTAGGGTTTGAAGCTAAAAAATACCTCTTCAATATTTAAAAAAAAGGTAAAAGTAAATTACGGACTCAAAATGTTATGAGCGTAGCTAAATGGGTTTTGACTCAGTTTTGAGTTTAAACTTCCCATCAGCGGGGTTTAAAGGTAAAATTACCTCTTTAATAACAAAAACAAAGCTAATTATACACTCAAAATGTTATGAGTGTAGTCAAAGAGGTTTTGAGTTTAAACTCTCCTCCAGTGGAGTTTGAAGCTAAAAAAGACATCTTCAGTGTAAGAAAAAAAGCAAATTACGCACTCAAAATGCTATGAGCGTTGTCAACAGGGGTTTTGTTTACCCCCCCCCCCCCGCCAGCGGGGTTTGAAGCTAAAAAATACTTCTTCAGTGTAAGAAATAGAGCAAATTATACACTCAAAATGCTATGAGCGTTGCAAAAAGGGGTTTTGAGTTTAAACCCCTCTCAATATTAAAAAAAGCAAATTACACACTAAAATTATTTGAGCGTAGCCAATCCAACTGGGGGTTTTGAGTTTAAACCCCTCTCATACTGATGGCTTTTTTTTTTAAGTTTAAAACCCCTCCAGATGGTTTTGAGTTTAAAATCCCCCTACAAAGCGTTTTGAGGTGAAAAACCTCTATCTTCAATATTATTCTAAAGCAAACTACAGTTACTAAATTATATTAACGTAGCTGAATGGGGTTTTGAATAAAAAAAACAACAACATTTTCAGAGATTTTTTAGTTTAAAACCCCAACAGATGATTTTGACGATAAATCTTCCCTTTTTGATATAAATCTAAAGCAAACTACAGAGTCACTTAATTCCAAGAGCGTAGTCAAGATAGGTTACACATTTCTACCAGTGGCGGGGCTCCATTAATAAAGTATAGTGAATAGTCATCTGCCGAAATTGAAAAACACTAAATATGGCTCAACAAAGATGGCTAAGACAGATTTTAGGAGTCAGTTATAGAGATTGGGTCTAAATCAAGAAAATCCTATGCCGAACTTGGAGTCTACCCCTTAGTAAGATTGTGACAGAGCGTCGCATGAGGTTTGCGGGACATGTTCTCCGACAAAATGAATTACGCATAAGAAGAGTTGCGATGACGCCCTAGTACAACTTGGCGCCACACATTCATGGAGGTCCTGAGAGGCTTCACAGGTTACCAATGACAGATTTTTGTGGAAACAGATTGACGGCAAATGTGCCGAACGGCGCGGCAGGGTCTAAATCAGTAAGAATAGCAAATTAGGTTTTTGAAATAAAACTTTTTAATAGCAGGACAATGCACTGTAGATACCTCAAAATATGTATGTTGTTGGCTTTCAATACCAGAAATAGTGCTTGGCGGCGGGGCTTCGCCCCGCGCTGGGGGAGCTCCTAGGGCTTCCCCAGACCCCCTTGCTGGCAGTAGCGGGGAATCTACAATTTTTCCACTAACTCCAGGAAGAACCTATTCTAGGGCACAATAAAGGTCTATCGAAAGAATGAAGGATCAGAATGTAATGAAGATTATGTACACACACACATAAATACATATAAATATTTTTTTCGCGGGAAGGGGGAGGGTCCGGCCCCCCCCCCCGAAAAACTTTTTTTTGGCTACGCCCATGATACATATATTAAACATAAATGAATAGCAGCACCAGGGACCAAGGTTTTAAGAGAGAAAGTAGTGAATTAAATGCCATGAAAATAAGGGAGAGATCGTAGCTTTTAATTCACTACTTTCTCTCTTAAAAACTTGGTCCCTGGTGCTGCTATTCATTTATGTTTAATATATGTAGGCCTATGTATCTCATTTGTTTCAGCACCTAGCTTCACCTCTATATTTACTTTCAAAAAGAAGACGATTGCGTCTACGAGTGATCTTAGATCTAGAATCTATTACAATTTCAACTGCACCGTAGTCTAGTAAAAGTGTGCTGAAAAAGTATATCTCGTATAGATCTTAATCAGCAGTTCTAAAACGTTATAGTTCTGCGATTATCTACAATTTCCCTCGGTGACCCCTAACCGCACAATGAGGCTAATCCTATAAAATCATTATGATAATAACCTGATTGGCACTACAAAATCCCGAAACAATAGCTTATTGTCACGTACACAGTATCTATTTTTAGCTCGTCAAGTACCTCGGGTTTTTTCTCACGTGGAGATATGTTAATTAGTATAACTTGGGCTGCATTTATTGGTTGGCACTGCAATGAGCTGCCTGGGAGACGTGACGTAGCTGGAGCCCGGGAAAAGTTCTGTTTTTTTAGTCAGTCATTGTATGGAACTTGGAAGTGGAAACATCTACTAATGTCTTGTATTAGAACTCAATTATATTATTGTGTAGATCTATCATTTTATTCAAGTACGTTTAACCATTGTAATTATTTGTGAATAGCTTTTTCAAGTTCTGAATTAAAGTAATTGTTTTAGACGAAGAGAAGTTTTCTTCATTGAATATAGTAACATACTTAGATCGATTTAGCGAATGACAACTTCTAGATGATCAACTGGCAACATTTTGAATGATCGTATTATCAACTAGATCTGACTACTTCTATACGATCATCTTATTAAAAGAAGATTTCAAGATCCTCGGCAATCACGATCATCGTTAGTGTGATACAGGTCAAGATAATCTTCAACGTGACATCTATCATTGCATCTTCATAGATCTTGACATCTGACATCCATATTAATTGATGATTGTGATATCTGGCACCTCCGACATTCGATAAAGATCATCAAGAAGATCATCAAAAAGATCATCAAAAAAAAATATTTTTTTTCAAGATCTAAGGAAAAATTTTCAAAACTTCGTCAATTACAAAACTTCGATTTTCTTCAACTTGAGAATAGTTCTACTGTGTTCAAAGGTCAGTTTGGTTATCGATATCTTATCTTATCATAGATATAGATCTACGATCGAGTTTTCACTATAACTCTCGAGATCTAATATTATTATTTTGTATTGGCATTGGCAATAAGACCAATATCATTTAACTGGCACGATACATAAGCCCAGTAATATTTAGCTGGCATAACATAAGCCCAGTATTATTTAACTGACACAGTATATAAGCCCAGTATCATTTAACTGGCATTAGTATTATAGATAAGCCCAGTAGCAATTACCTGGCACTATAATCTATCAAGTAGACATTTCTACTATTTGATATCAAGTCAATCGTACACAACGACAACTTTAATACTACAAGTTCTACTAGATCTACAATCTCAAGAGAGAGAAAGTTCATAGCCTTGCACGGCTCAGCAATATTTCATTAACCTGATACGGTTGAATAAATCTACACTTCCTACAACGACTCCAGTAGTAGACATAATCCTACTGTTCAAGATTATTAGCCAGTGACGGCATAACTAACATTATTACACTCAAAAAGTACTATATTAATATATTCAAGTTCATATATTATAAAACACAAGAACTATACAATGGATTCAAAGCCTAGAGATAGAACACAAAGATTGTCAGAATATCTTGACAAAGGAAAAATATTGAAATTACTGCCACATGAATTAATGGCCTGGGCAAAAGAGCAAACAGATATAGACGAAGAAAAAGAAGCAAAGCTACGTCAAGAAGATAAAGAAGCTAAAGAAAAACAAAGAGAACATGAAGCAAAGCTACGTCAAGAAGATAAAGAAGCTAAAGAAAAACAAAGAGAACATGAAGCAAAGCTACGTCAAGAAGATAAAGAAGCTAAAGAAAAACAAAGAGAACATGAAGCAAAGCTACGTCAAGAAGATAAAGAAGTTGAAGAAAAACGAAGACAAGAAGAAGAAAAACGAAGACAAGAAGAAGAAAAACGTGAAGAAAAACGAAGAGAATATGAGACGAAGAAACGGCAAGAAGATAAAGAAGCTGCTGAAAGACAAAGAACATGAAAGAGCACAAATGGAATTTGAAAAATTGAAAATGCAACATGAAGAAAATAAACTAAAGTCAAACTCAAAATCAACAGAAGCCAACACTAATCAAGCAAGTTCCAATGTCTTTGATCGATATAAACTCATGTCAAAGATTCATTCATACAATGAGTCTACAGACAACATGGACTCATACCTTACTAGATTCGAGGAATTAGCAACAACGTCTGGTTTACCAGAAGACCAGTGGTCAAGTTCCCTCCTTAGTTTACTGACAGGAAAAGCAGTTGACATTTGTTCGCAGTTGTCGGTCAACGAGCGCAGTGATTACCATGATATCAAGGAAGCCTTATTACGCCAGTACGGTGCAACGTCAGACAACTATAGAAAGAAATTCTATAGCTCAAGACCAAAACAAGATGATGATCCTCAAATTTTCGTTTCCAACACGACCATGTGGTTCGACAGGTGGATATCTCTTGCTAAAGTGGAAAACACTTATCAAGCTATCAGACAACATATTATCATTGACAATATCACGCATGCTCATTCAGAAGACATCCAATCTTATATAATTGAAAGAAGTCCTTCTGATATTCCAACGTTAACCAAAATCATCAGACAATATATAGCTGCTTATCCAAACAAGCCAGTCAAACCAGCAGCAGATGAAAACTTTGTTTTTCAGAAGACAAACGAAATTCACAGTATACAATGCCGCACCAGGATTATTGAATGCAGAAGAAAGCAGTTCAGCACCAGCAATCCACACCATGGCAAACAAGCTACAAGAAATCAAAAATATACTGAAAGACCTCGTTACAGAAGCCACTTTCAAGACTCTAGACCACGACATGTATATAAGAAGAACTTTTCTAACAGAAATGATAGAGATGAACATTCAACCATGACTGTCATAGCGAAAACAAATGGTCTTAAATTCTATCCAGGTTGGGTAGGAAATCAAAAAGTAAAGGTGCTACGTGACACCGGAAGCACATCTATATTAATCAAGAAACGTTTTGTCAAGTCAAACCAACTAACAGGCAAATCAGTTCAAGCCACAGCATTCAATGGCACTGTCAGCAGTCTACAAGAAGCCATAATACACATTAAGACACCATTCTTTAGTGGTCCAACCGAAGCCTTGGTTGTCCGCGACTTACCAGTTGACTTAATCATCGGTAACATTGAAGGAGTCAGAGACTGCACACCACAAGAACTTTTAGAGTGGGCAAATAACATTGAACGAAATCAAGATTGTTATGCAGTAGTAACCAATCAATGACCAAACCCAAAGAACAATTTTCATCTGAACGAGCAAGCCAAAATGAAACAATACCTAAGACTCAAGGACAGATCATTCAAAAGGAGACAGAACCAGTAATCAGAACATTACCTGAAAATGACGATGTACTGTCACAATTCCAACATGATGAATTCAAACATGAACAGAAGATCGATTCATCATTGCAAAGACTTTATAAGAAGGCGCAAGCAAACAAACAATCAAAATTCACAGATGAACCATATTTTCAGGATGGCATTCTTATGAAGAACAGTCACAATAAGAACGAAACAATACAACAAGTACTTGTACCTCAAAGATACAGCAGAGAGATATTGGCAACAGGACATAATCTTCCACATGCAGGTCATATGGGTGTAACCAGAACGAAGAAAAGAATCCTTCAAGAATTCTATTGGCCAAGCATCACCAAAGATGTCAAGAAATATGTCAGCTCTTGACATGTTTGCCAAATGAAAGGTCCTAAAATCAACTGAATACAGGCACCAATTCAAGCAATGGAACTGACAAACAAGCCTTTTCAAAAAGTGTCAGTCGATCTGATAGGTCCTATGCCAGTAGCTTCAGACAGAAATCACAAGTACATCTTAACTCTGGTTGATACATGTAGCAGATGGTCTGAGGCAATTCCTTTGGTCAATATAGCAGCACTTGACATTACCAGAGCCTTGTCAGAAATATTTTCTAGAAAAGGTTTCCCAGAAGTCATCCTTTCTGATAGAGGCACACAATTCACAGCAGATATAACCAAAGCCTTTATGAACATGTACAAGGTCAAGATGAAGTTCACAACGCCTTACCACCCTCAAAGCAACGGTCTATGTGAACGATTTAATGGTACTCTGAAGAAAATCTTATCGAAAATCGCTCACGACAATCCTCAAAACTGGGATGTACTCTTACCTGCGGCACTATTCGCTTATAGACAATGTCAACAAGAAACTACAGGTTTCTCGCCTTTTGAGATGATATTTGGCGCCAACCCAAGAGGACCCATGTCAATACTCAAAGAATCACTCATACAACCAGATTCAAATTCACTAGAGTCCAAAACAGCATTCCAGCATGTCATAGACATCAGAAACTTTGTCATATCAGCATGTGAGCAAGCTAAAGAAGCCACAGATAAAGCTAACAGAAATACTCAAGCTAGAGTCAACAAAACCAGAAAACTCAGACAATTTGAACCAGGAGACAAAGTATGTTTATTGTTACCAGATAAGAACAACAAGCTATTTATCAAATGGCAAGGTCCATTCTCAGTACTCAAAAAAATCACAGATGTTGATTATGAAATTGACATTCATAACAAGAAGAAAATATATCATATCAACATGCTACAAAAGTACAATACTGAAACAGATGATGATACAAGTACAGAACAAACAGAAAGAGTTATGTCATGTTTGGCAGTCATACCTGAAGAAGAAGAAAATGATATGGATGATTGCAATGATTTCATAATGCCAGATACACCAACGAAGCAAACTGAATTTTGGCATGATATCAAAATTGATAAATTATCACCTCAGAGAAGACAAGAATTGACAAACATTCTCAAAGAACATTCAGAAATATTCACAGATGTTCCAGGAAAAACTTCTATTGTCGAACATGAAATCATACTGACAGATGCCAAGCCTACAAAATCAAGACCTTATCCTTTACCAATACACTACAGAGATTTCCTTCAACAAGAAATTAATCAACTGTTAGAACAAGGCATCATAGAACATTCTAATTCACCATATGCTGCACCAATGGTACTTGTCAAACGTAAACAAGCATCAACTCCAAGAATGTGCGTCGACTTCAGACAATTAAACAAAATAACTCGCCTCGATTCATACCCCATGCCTAACCCTGAAGATCTTATGACACAATTTTCAGAGGCAAAATTTTTCACCAAACTAGATTTATCTAGAGGTTATTACCAGATTCCTATGAAGGAAGAATCAAAACCATTTACAGCCTTCACAACAGCTTTCGGACTATTTCAGTTCAACTACATGCCATTCGGATTGGTCAACGCCAGCAGCACCTTTAACAGAGCTATACATAGAATACTGAACCAACGAAAAGACACAGTATCTTACATAGATGACATTTGCATATTCCATAAAACATGGAATGAACACATGAAAGGATTACATGAAGTCTTCAACATAATACAACAATACGGCTTCACGATAAAACCCAGCAAGGTAGAATTAGCCATGACTGAAGTATCTTTCCTAGGTCATAGAGTTAGCTACAACTCACTTAGACCACAAGAAGATTACATCAAACGCATTTTAGACATCAAAGTTCCCACAACTAAGAAGCAAGTTAGAAGCATTCTGGGACTGTGTAATTTTTACAGAACATTTATTCCTAATTACACAGCACTCACATCAACATTGACCAACCTCACCAAGAAGGGTCAACCTATCAAGATTCCATGGTCTACGGAACTACATGCCACAATTGAGAATATCAAAGCAACTTTTTCCAGAGACAGTATACTTAAACTTCCAAACCGAGAAAAGCCTTTTCATCTCGCCACCGATGCATCATCATCAGCCATTGGAGCATGTTTAATGCATGATTACCAAGGGACTTTACATCCTGTATTTTTTATCAGCAGGAAACTCTCACAAGCCGAAACTAGATACTCCACTATTGAACGTGAATGTCTGGCCATTGTCTGGGCCATTTCCAAATTCACCAAATATTTATTGGGTGCACACTTCACACTACTGACAGACCATGCACCACTAGCTTTTCTGAACTCAAAGAAGATGGCAAACGGACGATTAACACGTTGGAGTCTACAACTCATGGACTACCAGTTTGATGTCAAGACAATACCAGGTCACCTGAATGTATTTGCTGACACTCTGTCCAGATGTATATAGTTAATTACTTAGTTTCGTCATTACATTTTCTCTTCACAGATATTTTATTATCAAATCAAGTTTGTAATATGTTTATCCAAAGTACCTTCGAAGAAAAGATACTTATCTTTATCATATTTTATCATAGTCTTATTTCATTTCGAATGTGACATCAACTGTACAGTAACTTGTTAATGTTTAAAGACATTATACATATTTTTTTATGAATCATGATCAAAAATGTGATTACATAATACAACTTACTATGTAACTACAAATATCTTATAGCATCTCAACCATTTTTTATTTTTTGGATATGTACACATTTTCACATTAGTACCAACCAAATGAGTTATAATGTCATAATTATTTTTCATGTATTAATTTATACGCATTTCTATTTTTATTACCATACAAATGCTTAAGAAAGCGGGGGGTAATATGTCACGTACACAGTATCTATTTTTAGCTCGTCAAGTACCTCGGTTTTTTCTCACGTGGAGATATGTTAATTAGTGTAACTTGGGCTGCATTTATTGGTTGGCACTGCAATGAGCTGCCTGGGAGACGTGACGTAGCTGGAGCCCGGGAAAAGTTCTGTTTTTTTAGTCAGTCATTGTATGGAACTTGGAAGTGGAAACATCTACTAATGTCTTGTATTAGAACTCAATTATATTATTGTGTAGATCTATCATTTTATTCAAGTACGTTTAACCATTGTAATTATTTGTGAATAGCTTTTTCAAGTTCTGAATTAAAGTAATTGTTTTAGACGAAGAGAAGTTTTCATCATTGAATATAGTAACATACTTAGATCGATTTAGCGAATGACAACTTCTAGATGATCAACTGGCAACATTTTGAATGATCGTATTATCAACTAGATCTGACTACTTCTATACGATCATCTTATTAAAAGATTTCAAGATCCTCGGCTATCACGATCATGGTGAGTGTGATACAGGTCAAGATAATCTTCAACGTGACATCTATCATTGCATCTTCATAGATCTTGACATCTGACATCCATATTAATTGATGATTGTGATACTTATATATAGATATATTGTCACGTACACAGTATTTATTTTTAGCTCGTCAAGTACCTCGGTTTTTTTCCCACGTGGAGATATGTTAATTAGTGTAACTTGGGCTGCATTTATTGGTTGGCACTGCAATGAGCTGCCTGGGAGACGTGACGTAGCTGGAGCCCGGGAAAAGTTCTGTTTTTTTAGTCAGTCATTGCATGGAACTTGGAAGTGAAACATCTACTAAAGCTTTGTATTAGAACTCAATTATATTATTGTGTAGATCTACCATTTTATTCAAGTACGTTTAACCATTGTAATTATTTGTGAATAGCTTTTTCAAGTTCTGAATTAAAGTAATTGTTTTAGACGAAGAGAAGTTTCTTCATTGAATATAGTAACATACTTAGATCGACTTAGCGATTGACAACTTCTAGATGATCAACTGGCAACATTTTGAATGATCGTATTATCAACTAGATCTAGCTACTTCTATACGATCATCTTATTAAAAGAAGATTTCAAGATCCTCGGCAATCACGATCATCGTTATTGTGATATAGGTCAAGATAATCTTCAACGTGACATCTATCATTGCATCTTCATAGATCTTGACATCAGACATCCATATTAATTGATGATTGTGATATATATATATATTTCTTCATATAATTAAATTACAAATAAATGAAATTTTATGAGTTAACTTATGTTTACAAAACTTAGGCCAATCACTCTGTCCGTCTTTCTGTCTGGTAAAAACGTTTGTTCACGTTATTTCTCCATAACCAAATTTCGGATGCAGTAGAAATATTTTGACCAATTGTTTTTGTTTAGCGCATTGAGAAAGCTATCAGCATGAAATTGCGCTAAACCAAAACAATTGGAAAAAATATTTCTACTGCATCCGAGATTTTATTACATGACTAATCTAAACTAATTGACACAATTAGGCCTACACTTAATATATAAGCTTTGTTTAAAAAACATTCAAAAGTAGGTTTGTTCTAGTGTACATTCATGTGACATACTTGAGTGAATAGTTGGAAAAAGGATGGAAGTTAAAACAGTCGAATATTAGATGGCTACACATTTGTTTTGCGATTGATCAAAGAAGCCAACGTGAGTGTGATGGTTGAGCTTGTTTCTGTTTCACTACATCAGTAATTTTCGTAATATAGCAGAACATTGTTGGGGTATTGATATGAAAGTTTGTTTGATTAGTCCAAAGCTGAACACCTCGCTTTCACAAAATGAAAATAAATTACGACGCTATTCATTAACTTACTTCTTGTTATTCCTGTGGCAGTACCCTTGTTACTAATAATAAATCAATGTCTTCTATTCCTAAGATTAACAATAAGTGCAATATATAACACGTAAACCGGGCTGCGATCTGCATACAGTAGAGCGTCGTTTATCCGACTCAATTGGGACCGGACACCGTTCGGATAAGCGATTGTTCGGATAACCGAAAACCGAAGCGATCCATGCAGTATATGCAACCAGACACTATACGAATATTGAAAATCATCACATGCGGGACACGTGCGTGAAGAACGAGCAAAATAGGTGACAAATGTCGCAATTTTACCTCACCTTGGGTTTTTCCGTCACTTTTCGCCTCGCGCGAAACAACTGTTGAGCATTGCCTGTTCGAAAACGTATTCATACAGTATATGTGCATTACAGTACATGTGGTTGATAAAAAAAAACAACTGGTCCGGATATTTGACGCTCCGGATAATAAACGTTCGGATAAACGACGTTCTACTGTACATCTAATGCAGTCAAAGTCGTTGGCCGCATGCGTCTTCTTAAGATTTCTTTTCATCTTTTCATTTGTCCATCAAATTTCTCAAGAGTTCTCCATGACTCAATCTCTCTCTCTTTCAGATGTCCCGCTGTTTTCCTCTATGTCAATAATAACAAAATAGGCCCTGATTTGACCTTCCGGGGGACACATTTTTTTTACGCCATTCTCCTTTGAGCCCCGCCCCCCCCCCCTAAAATATATAAATTATCGAGTGAGTTACCATGGCTTATGATGATTCCATTTGTAAACGTTGAAACCCAGACCAACATACTAGCATATACCCGGAGTACCATTTGTACAGACATCAACAATATTATTTGTAACCCAAACCTTGAGCATGATGGATTGCGAGGATTGCAGAGGGTAGGGTTTGAACCCGGGAACATCGAGACGAGAGTCCAGAGCGCATGCTACACGATCAGCCAGACATCCACGACCAGAAAACTTTACATCTAAAATACGGTGTGTCTTTGTTTGCAAAGCTCGGATACTTGCTATCCCCAAAATAAAGTTAAAGTTTTATTAGGTCTCAAAGATTCGGCTAATAGAACTTCGTCATTAATGAATTTTTTAATTGCTGCTTTAACTATTGAAGCAAAAAAACAATGTGAAAAATATCGTTCTTATATATATATATTTTTCTTAACGTTCTTTGTTCGAGATTCATTGTCATGGTCTGTTTCATATTGAAAAAAAGCAAATTATAAAAATAAAAAACAACATCAAAAAAAAAAAAAACAAGTTGAAAAACCAAGCTTATCTAAGCATTTACAACTATAGATCTCAACAATGTAAAATTTACTTCCATTTTTCAATATAAAACAAAATAATTAATTAGAAATAATTGATTAACTAATTGGCTTTTTAAAAAAAATTGATTCATGATTTGTTAGGTACAAAAAGTATTTTTTTTAAGGTTTCAAATGTATCCGAGAATGGATGTGGGAGAAAACCGCTGAGTACAATTATATAAGAGGCACCAAACTCCACATACTTAGCCATGTCTGTGAATAGTACAAGAAACAATTTTCTTGTTGATATTAAACAAACTACCAGTAATTAATTGATTAGTGTTTTGTCTTCGCCAATTAATAATTGTGTAAAGTTTCTTCTTGATCCGAGAATGAGTGTTGGAAAAAAAACGTATTAAAATTTTTACCAGAGTGAGTGAATTGCTACAAACTTTGTAATAAGCATAGTACATTCAATAACATGGGCTAAAAATGATAAGTATAACTAATTAAAGCGGAAGTGCTTTTTAATACGTCACGATGTGCGTACATCTTCACCATAGAAATAACATCTCTGTGACTACAAACTAGGCGTAGTTTAAACAGTTAAAATATTTATGCTACGATAGTTCATCATCATCATCATCGTCATCAAACTTTATTTGAGTGGGGGCTTGAGAGGCTCTCTTGTAAAAGCCCTGGACAGAAACCCTGCTGTCTTGCGTAGTGCATAAATGTCACCATATAGGTCGAGAATTTTTGGTTTCCCAGACCTGTCGAGACGGAGATCAACTACTACAAATTACAACATAAACTACGCAGTACCTCATTTAGGACTAATCAGTAGAATGCATGTAAACTTTAGATTACAGCACTTGGTTTTGGTATCTCTTCAAAAGTATTATAGGAAAATAAGTTCTCGTAGTAAAACATTACTGCTGACAGAGGCGAGACTTAGATGTTTGTCATAAATAAATATGAGCATGTATCACCGCCTTCATCGCCTGGAAAGAAAGGATAGAAAATAGCTAGGTTATCTATGTTTGCCCTGACTCTCAGAGGCCGCAGAGCGAGACAGAGAGAGAGAGAGAGAGAGAAAGAGAGAGAGAGAGAGAGAGAGAGAGAGAGAGAGAGAGAGAGAGATCAGGATTGAAATATTTCAAAGAGGGAAAAAAAAATCATTTAGCCCACTAAGAACTGTTCTTGTGATGTGGTAGGGACAATGATCGGTTTACTTTTTTTTTACTGCGTTATGACTGGTGGCAAGAATCTTCTATTTTGAAGCATCGACGATGTCAACAAACCTTATGTTGATGGTTGGCCTACAATAGAATAGTAGCCTAAATATTAGTATTGTATGATTGCTGCATGGTCGCTAAAATTTCCAAGCGTAAACTTCACAATAAATAGTCGAATTTTGAATATTGTCAAGAAGGTCATATTAAGAAAAATCCCCGCCGCTAACTAAACGATACAAATTCGAATTTGCTACAAGGAAATGAGCAGAGTTTTGATTTTATAGTACTAAACAGATCAAAAATATATCGTATAGTCCTACATAGCTAATCAATATGTCCTATTTTATGTACACCGGATACGCCAAATTTTTAAATAGGTATCTGCCATAGATGAAAACCGCTATGGAGTTCGGCTGGTCTCGATGTGACTTCTTCGCTTCACTGCTTTGGTTTTGTACCAGTGGAAGGATTGGGACACAAATAATAATAGAAAACAAGGAAAACAAAACAAAAATACTTTAAAAAAACCCACAAAGCTTATACGAATTGCAATTGTATTAATTAGTTTAGATCAGTCATGTAATTAGACCAAAAACAATAAATCTGTGCGATTAATGCTTTTAGCCTTTTCAATACATTATGACCCTATCACTTATCTGGATCAGTTGGGAAAATAAGGGGCGGAGAAGAAAGGGATATCTTTATGGATTTGACCGTAATTGATTTTTTAAAAGCATTTACAAAAAACAAATGTTTTGGGAACGACCTGAATTCGAATCCTGGTTCTCGCTACCTCTGACCGACGTGCTAACCACTCTGCTAGTGAGGTATTTATGACTAGAAAAGATCATATATTTATATATTGTTTGTTTCAATTTAGAGCGGCGACCTATAAAGGGGACTAATTCAGTTTATACCACCACTTCAGGCAAGCACTATTTCTTTTCCTTGTTTAGAGAGACCAAACAAAATAATTTACTACCAATAGTTAATTAACTAATTGGTTAATTTGTTTGATTGATTCTTGTGTTGTCAGGTAAAAGAAATTATTGTGCAAAATTTCAGCTTGATCTGAGATAAGTGTGGGAGGAACGTGTACAAACTTTTTACTAGACACACAGATTGACAGACAAACAGACAGGCGGACAGATTTAGATATAACTTTGTAAAAAAAATGTATTTTAGAAAATTAGTAATAAAATCGTAACTTATGCGCATCATTTTATTAGTCGCACCATTCTGCATTAAAACAGACAAAATAGAAAATAAAACTAAAACTTATATTTCTAAACTATGTTATGTTATTTCAACACTAACTCTAGAAGATAGACAAAACTCTACTAATATGGAAGCCCACTGTTCTAGCACATAGATCTAGTAAAAGTGAAACTTAAACAGATGTTGGTGAAGACAGTTGTCTACTGGATCCTATTAGGTGCAGCCACTTGCTATTTACACCCTGTACGGCAAGCCATCAATTAGTCAATTTAATTAGTATTGTTAACTTATTGTATTAAATTATTATAAAATAATAACTCATCTCGATTCTAGTCATTTTAGAACTATTTTAAATGTTATACATACATACTAATTACTAGGACTCAAGAATATAGATATGTAGTTTTACTAAGTAGTCATAGGCCTATAGGTCCTAGATATAAATCAAGGTATAGAATCTAGTCAATGTAGATGTAGGTATTCAGATCACTATAGAAATAGGTATTTATATCAATCTAGATTTAGGTATTCAGATCAATCTAAATTTAGGTATTCAGATCAATCTAGATTTAGGTATTTAGATCAATCTAGATTTAGGTATTTAGATCAATCTAGATTTAGGTATTTAGATCAATCTAGATTTAGGTATTTAGATCAATCTAGATTTAGGTATTTAGATCAATCTAGATTTAGGTATTTAGATCAATCTAGATTTAGGTATTTAGATCAATCTAGATTTAGTTATTCAGATAATCTAGATTTAGGTCTTCAGATAATCTAGAGTATTCAAATAATCTAGATTTAGGTCTTCAGATAATCTAGAGTATTCAAATAATCTAGATTTAGGTATTCAGATCAATATAGATGGCAATGCCGACAACATGCGCAGAAGACAAGAAAAAAAGTTAAAGACTTCCCGGCGGACCACTTGTCTGCATAAGTTGATCAGTTGTGGCAAAATATGCGGGTTGCGACTGGGTAGCGTAGCAATGTGAACCACTGAAATCACTTCTATTCTATGTTCTCAATGTGCATAGTGCTTGAGAAGAGGGTGGCCTACGGCAAGGTCACGAGCTAACAAGAAGAATGTATTTTTGTATACTTCAAAGCTGACTCTGAGGAGTTTAACGGACAAACTATGACGACTATGTTAGACCTACCGGTACTCGCATTTATCATAGCATATGCTGTAAGGCAGGCTACTATTATATATATATATATGTGTGTGTGTGTGTGTGTGTGTTTAAAGTATGTCGAATGAATGTAGCCTACTATATATTTTAACGAGCTTATTGTATCTTGGGCTACTATAAGCACAAAAGTAAAACTATTTCTTATCCATCGTTAGCAGTCAACTTTCTAAAGTTAATAAAACGCATATAAACAAAAATCCCGCATAAAAACCATTCTTTGATGTTTAATAAGTTGTACATACCTCTAACGTTTTCTATTTTTTTTTTGTTGTTGTTTTTTTTATCTAAAAATAAATTAGACCCCTCTTTGAAAAAAAAAACCCAACAAAAACAACAAAACTTCTATTTAACTAGGTAATTCCCTGAACACATCGGCACAGACATATAGGCCTAGATTCTTTAGGAATGTGTAGGCTTTTTATTTTAAACCACAATCACGAATAATTTACTTCTACACAGAGCTGTAGATTATTTGAACATTTGAAGAAAATGATTTGTCGAAGTCCCAACCACTTCAATAATTTGATAGAGAGCCGAGATTCATTACAAACAAGGTACGCCAAGATTTTGACTAAGATTATATCAACTCACTCTGTCTGTCTGTCTGTCTGGTAAAAAGTTTGTACACGTTATTTCTCCCACATCCATTCTCGGATCAAGTTGAAACTTTGACAATTATTCATTGACATAAACAAGATATGAAACAAAAAAAAAGTAACCAATTAGTCAATTAATTACTGGTAATTAATTATTTTATTTTATACGAACAAGAGAAACTAATCCTTCAGTATTCACATATATGTGGCTAATTTTGTTGTGTTTAGTCCCCTCAAATAGTTGTTAACGCTATTTCTCTCTCACGCATTCTCTGATCAAGTTGATACTTTAAACAATTATTTATTGTCTCTAACAAAGTATGAATTAATGAAAAAACAACAACAACCAATTATCCAATTAACTATTGGTACTTAATTATTGTTGAATATAAAATAAGGGAAATAACATTACATGATTGATAGATATAGTTTTAAGGGCAAAGTTGTTCCACTTTAGATAAGCTTGTTATTTTATCTTAAACAATTTTATTAAATAAATATACCGAAGATACTAAATAAAATATTTAAAAATGTTTACATTATATGATTATTACGTGTCAAACTTTTTGTGACTTGACGTTGTGGATTTCTTGGCAGCGTTTGTCATTGCTGGAAGTTGGAAGTGGTAATATGCGTGGTCGAGAGGCTAAGTACGCTTGAACTTGGCTTGGCTAACTATGAATGGGGGCTCGAAAAAACTTCGAGATACCTCCCCTCCAGTCATGGACCATAGCGCTCTGAGCATGCTATAAGCACGAAAGTAGCCTTATAAAAAAGCTATAACTTATTTATTCATTATTTCACTACATATAAAATGCATGAGTCTCAAATAACCTTTGAAAACCAGTCCAAATACTGGCCTTCACATGTGGCTCAAATGTTGGGACAATAAATAATTGTTTACCACTTACCGGAGAAGGGGCAAAGGCAAGTAGCTTGCGCCTAAATCAGTAATTTCGGGCAGGAGGGGGCTCGTTAGCCTTGGGTGATGGGCTGGTGGCTACCCATCTAGGGCAAGGAAAACCTTGCAGCTATACTAAAAAAATGGGAAAGACTTCGGTAGTCAACAATGAACGAAAATATGGAGCCGTTGACCCTTAAACATTTTGCAGCACACAGTGCTACACACTGGCAGTGTTACTCGGTACTTTTCGGTGTTTGAATTTTTCTTTTTGAGAAAAAGGTTTCGCTGATCAAAGAATAATGGCGAACTAGCCAGCGAAACAGTCTCTTAATACAATCGTTGACAGGCATTCTCCTCACAAATAATAGGGCGCTTTATTTTAAAGCTAGGATACTCGTTATTTCTCCCAAATCCAATCTCGGATCAAACTGAAAATTTGCACTATTATTTCTTTTACCTGAAAAAACAAGTATCAATTTAAAAAAAAAACAATTAGTTAATTAACTTTTGGTAATTATTGTTTTTGTTTGGTATCTCAAAAAGGGAAAAAATGTACTTGACTGTTGTGGTGGTATAAGTTGAATTAGTCCCCTTTTTACTTTGTAGAGACAAAAATTTGATACTATCAACAGATAACTTTAAAACCTACATAAGCACTTTCCTTGCACAGTGGTTAGTGTTCGAAATCAGGTCGTTGAATCTGTTCTTTTTATAAATGCATTTAAAACGCTGTCAAGCTAACATTCACATCAATACCCCCCTTCTTCCTCCCCTTCCTCCCTTTCCCAACTGGTCCAGACAAGTGATAGGACCAGAGTGAATAGAGAAGACTAAAAGCTTGAGATTGCGCTAAACAAAAACAATTAGTAAAAATATTTGTATTTGCACAGATTTATTATTGTTAGTCTAGATCTATTACAAACGCAATTACATGACTGATCCGTAAGATATATAGAATCAACATTTTGTAAAATTAATACCACCTCAACATCCCTAATAATAGGCAGTATTTACAGACCACCAAATTCTAGTTTAGAATACATGCAACAACTATGTAATCAGTTTACCACACTTAAAGAGACAAATAAAAATGAAGTTTTTTTGGATTATGGGTTACTTAAACCTACCTGATATAAATTGGAAAACACTCACCATAGATAAACACCAAAACCTTAAGGACATAAATGAGCTTTTCATAGAAACTTTATACATCCTAAGTTTAGATCAAATCATTAAAAAGCCAACTAGATTAAACAACACATTAGATCTCTTCTTAACCAACAGACCCGGATTAGTAGTTGATTATGATATTATCCCTGGTCTATAAGAACATGAGATCATAAAAATACACAGTCAGATAAAAGCAGTAGCCAATACAAAACCCAAAAGAAAAATCATACTCTGGAATAAATGTAACCTAACACAACTACACCAAGCTGCATTAAACTTTCAACAAACATTCTTATTAGAAAAAGACATTAACCAACCAGTAGATGTTCTCTGGAATTTCATTAAAAACCATTTTAAAAGAAATATAGAAAATCATTTACCAACTAAATACATATTTAACAAAATAAATAAATGCTGGTTTAATAACAGACTAAAGAAGCTTTGTAAACAGAAGGAAAACCTATATAGAAAATTTAAAGAAACTAAGGCAGAAAGAGCTTACAAAAAGTATATAAAAATTAAACACTTAACCCAAAAAGTAAGCAGACAGCTGCAGAGTGAATACATAAACAATGTAATATCTAAAGATAACAACAAAAACCTATGGTCATACATTAAGTCTAAGAAAATGGAAACAACAGGCATAGCACCATTAAAAGATGAACATAACATAATACATACTGATAATGAAACTAAAGCAAACATCCTAAACAAATATTTTGCATCAGCATTCTCAGCCCCAGGAGACAAAGACATATTACTTAATTTGAACCAAGTAGACAACATAGAAGATATAGTAGTACAAGAAAATGGAATTAAAAAACTATTAGCTAACACCAAACCAAATAAAGCGTCTGGACCTGCATTCCAGCTAGATTACTCAAAGAACTAAGCAATGAGCTAGCCCCAGTGTTCAAAATACTCTTCCAGGCATCGCTTAACCAGGGCAGAGTACTCAAGGACTGGAAAGAAGCTAATGTCAACCCCCTATTTAAAAAAGGAGAAAAATCTGACCCAAGAAACTACAGACCAGTATCACTTACCAGCATCACATGTAAAATCATAGAACACATAATATGTAGCAACATCATAAACCCCATACCAACATGGCTTTAGGAAATATAGATCATGTGAAACACAACTAATAGGACTAATTGATGATTTTTCATAAGGTTTAGATAATAGTGAACAAATAGATGCTATATTACTAGATTTTTCTAAGGCTTTTGACAAAGTTCACCACCATAGTTTGCTTAAAAAATTAAAATATTTCGGCATTAATGGGCCACTACATCAGTGGATTAAAGATTTTGTGATAGGGAGAGAACAAACTGTAATAATAAATGGCTCTAAATCAACACCGATAACAGTAAACTCAGGTGTACCTCAAGGAACAGTCTTGAGTCCACTACTATTTTTAATTTACATACATGATTTACCAAATCGCATTACTTCAGGAACAAAAGTCAGATTATTTGCAGACGATTGCATAATATATAGAACAATAAAAACAACACAAGACACAGATATTTTACAAAGAGAATTAGATGAATTACAGAAATGGGAATCAAATTGGAGCATGTCTTTCCACCCAGAAAAATGTCAGTTGTGAAGAGTAACAAAAAAAAAACTAAAATTAATTCCACTTATCTTATTCATGGCAAACCAGTAACACAGACTAAAAACGCAAAATACCTAGGTGTTATAATAAATGAAAAACTGTCATGGAATCCACATATTGATGAAACTATAAAAAAATCAAACAAAGAATTAGCATTTATTAAAAGAAATTTCTATAAATCAAATAAGAACATAAAACTAAAATGTTATTTAACCATGGTTAGGCCAATAATAGAATATGCATCCTCCGTTTGGGACCCCTCAACTCAGTGACTTGGCAGAATAAAGTCATTGGTTAATATGCATGACTAAATGCATGACGCGTAGGATGTAATCATCTTCTTTTTTTGAAGTAACGTCTGTATTATATATGATAATATAAGATAAGATTGTCATAAGAGTTGAACAGAAGGCTCTTTGTACTCTAGGCGTGTAAGCCTGCTTGAACAAACCGCTCTGTCTGGAAGAGGTCCAAACCAATGCCTTTATAAAGCATTGCTATTTCCAATGTGTCTGACACTCCTGAAGTCCTGTCGTATGAACTAGAATACAGGGCCGAAGGCCGATCCCACAAGGACCCCCCGCCATCTTCCTAGGTTTTAACTAGCTAATCGAGCAGAAACGGTCCCTTGAGGAACGGCATATGAATTATCTACAGGGGCGTGGACGCTCTCTTTCCACTAACCACCATGTAATGGGAAAGCTCTCGCAGTTTCTTAGACACTCTCACAGGAGTTTTGTTTTATAATTCATTTAGCCTAATCACTTCCTCTAGCGATCGTTTCCACCCGAGTGCCACGCTGAGGCAGAATAGCGTACCCGGGACTGATCCAAACTAATTGAAAGAACTATGTTAAATGTATGTTGTTGGTTTCTTTAAAGTATTTTATTTTTATTTTTCTTGGTTTAAAATATAATTAAAGTGTGAGACTATAATTAAGCCCAAAGGCGTAGCAGCTTTGTCGCGTGGAGGTTCACTTTTAACTTTCACACTTTAATAAATATAACTACCCTTAACATAAGCTTTTTTGTTTTAAAAGTATTTATATATATTTATTTGATACTAACAACAGCCTTTGATTTCCCGATATGTTTCATCAATAAAACTTTAAGCCTAGTTGTTTTAAAGTTTCTTGTTGTTTTTATCTTTCTTTTAAGACTTTGTCTTACATTGGGGTGCAGGTGTCTCGTAACAGTATCATTAGATATGTAGCAGTACATGTATAGCTATGAAGTTACTTCCCAAACTGATATTTTACAAAGCTCACTCCAGGACGATCTACCAACAGAATATGTGGCGTCATGGAAGACACTGGCCTACAGAAACATGACTAAGCTCGTCCCTCACGGCACCGTCTGCGCAGGACCGGATGCGGAGAGTCAGAGGTGGATAATGGTGCGTTGCTGGCAAGGGATTTGGAAGGATGCTGGTACATATTATTATTATTATAAACATAAATATAATCAGTTGCATAATATACAGAACAATAAAAACAACCACACAAGAAGCATTTTACTAATAGAATTAGAAGAATTACAAAAATGGGAATCATATTAGAGCATGTCTTTCCACCCAGAAAAATGGCCAGTAATTAAGAGTAAAAGAAACAACAAAACTAAAACAAACGAGCTTTTAAAATATTTTTTTTTAAATAAAGGTTACGACCTGAATACGAACTTGTGGGCTAACGCGGTAACCACTCTGCTAGAATCTATGAACATGGACGATTGTGTAACTATCTATTGTTTCTATTTCATGTTTGTGTTCATTAAGCCTGAGATGGCAGCCTAATATAAAGGAGACTAATTCAAGGACCCCGCTCAGGACAATGATCTCAAGGTCAAGACAGACCCAATAACTGCAGAGGATGTTACCATGGCCATTGCAGTGCTAAAGAACAACAAAGCACTAGGGCTAGACATGGTGTTAGCAGAAATGCTAAAACATGGGGGGGGGGGGGGGGAGGCAGCGCGTTGTTAACAGAATGACTTATCTCTTAAATCTCTGTAGGCGAACTTCTAAAGTCCATGAGGACTGGCAAAAAGGAGTGATTTGGCAGACTGATTCTAGCCTTAACTTCAACTTGCATCTCAAAGCACACCCGATATCTTGCCACCACTGTCTCATCCAATGCCATTGAAACCTTTTTGTTTGGAACAGATCCAACAACCACACGACAGAGTTTGAAAAGGAAGTGGAAACGTTCTGGAGCTTCCTCGGGACAAACAGAGCACGTGAAAATGCTTCACTACCGATGTGAGAACCGCTGTGATACGGGATGGTGGCACTATTGTCAGAACATGTGCTGGATTAACCGTGAGTAGTGTCATTGAAAGCCTGACAACTGTATATAGACCTCTATTAAGCTCTGTCTGTTTTCTAGATGGTGTTTGTGCTGTTGCTGTTGGCCTCCTTCAGCCGTAAAACGACTATGGTTCATCTAGAACACTTGTTTCATGTGACTGTTAAGCCTATTCTCGAGAGATATTCCCGTCCCCATGTATCGCAGGTTAAGGTGGGATTCACTTTAGTAGCAGAGGAACCAGCCATTTTTCGTTTGGCACGTTTTTCTTCCATAGACGAGGCCAAAGCTTTTTCGCTGCCCATGAGACTAATCATATATATTACAAATAATATCTCGAAGTTACATCAGTGCTCTACATTTGTAATCCTTACAATATTCAGAATAGCTTGGATGAATTTATATACTTAAAAGAATAAGTTCTTTTGTTAACTTGTTTCTATAATGATAATTATTTTAAAAAATGTTTATATGTATAGACATTTTATTTCCAAACACTGTAACCTCGCGTTTCTCAGCCTGCGGTGGCATAGTGCACGTTAAGAGCACGAAGGCCAAGGCCGTCATATTTATTTTCAGACAGAAAAAAGTCTGTTGCATTTGGATCGTAACCATTGCTTCATATTTAAGACTTACTTAAGTTAACTACTATTATTCACAATATTTCCATAGTAAAAAAAATGAAATTATTAATTTCAGAGACTTCTTATCATTTTATAATTGGGACCTTTTAATACCTCGTTTTTTTGTTATAAGCGTCTGCAATAATATCGACTCATAGCTCTCTTTGAGAAGACTTATTAATGTTTCTGTCATGTGAGTCTACCCGATCTACTAGCTCGCAATCACTCCTCATGGCGTCTCGAGATTTGAAGCAAGAAGAGTGGCCAGGGTGAAAGAAGGCCGAACCAACAACAATTTGAGAGAAGAAGCAGGCCTATCTGCAACTGACCAAACCCACCCGTGCGACCGGCTTTTTAAAGCGAGGATTGGACTTTACAGTCATCTTCGAGTCCATAGGGTATGACAAATGTGCTCGTCTTCGATCACGAAAGAGGAGCTAAAGATAGACCCGTCTTTCAGAATGGTCGAATCTTTCATGAGTACCTTAATATCATTCTGAATTTCTAATGACTTTTTTTTATTTAATAACAAAAAAAATGTTTAGTAACGGATCATGCCCATTACAAACGTATGTACTAACATGTGTACCTAACATGTGTACCTAAAATGTGTACCTAACGTATGTACTTAACATGTGTACCTAACATGTGTACCTAACGTATGTACTTAACATGTGTACCTAACATGTGTACCTAACGTGTGTACCTAACGTGTGTACCTAACGTGTGTACCTAACGTGTGTACCTAACGTGTGTACCTATCGTGTGTACCTAACGTGTGTACCTAACGTGTGTACCTAACGTGTGTACCTAACATGTGTACCTAACGTGTGTACCTAACATGTGTACCTAACATGTGTACCTAACGTGTGTACCTAACATGTGCCTGAAATACCTTGACACTCCCCTTCTTGCTATTTGTCTAGTGGACTGTAAATCCTGTTCTCAAATTAACTAAGCGATATAAACACCAGGAGAAAACATTGCTGCAGCACAATATGCAGGAAAAAACTTAGTACCCGGATTTCTTCTGCTTTTAACAAATGAAATGCACTTAGATGGATGCTTACAAATGTGTATTCATAAACGTGGAGACGAAGGCGATTCACTTATTTTGAGCACCTTGAAGACGACATGAACACACAGGATGTTTCAGTTTTTTGTCTCGACTGACGAAGTCTACAATGAAAAAAAAAACGTAAAAAGAACAACACAAACACAATAGCGCCCGCATACGTGGCATGGGTAGGCAGGGCCGGTCCTAGCGATTGCAGGGCCCTATGCGAAACGGATTGCGCGGGGCATAGTCTGGGTAGGGATAAGCGTAATGTCAAAATGAAGATATTTTTTTCAATTAGAAAATACATTTTGTATTCAAGGAAAGCTCACATGCTGTTTTTATTTACCGGCATTACAAAAAATGACAATCTTGTGTCCATTTTTTAGGAGATTTGAATAATTTCAGATTTTCAGAACTTTTTCGTAAATTTTGCCTTTTCAGAATATTTCCTGCAGGCTCTTGAAAATCAGGAGGCCACGGAAACCCTGTTTTTATATTAAGTTATTATGGTTTAATTTAATAATTTACTCTTAGAATTAGCGCGGGGCCTATGAAAGCGCATAGGTTGCAGTGGCCTAAGGCCGGCCCTGTGGTTAGGTTTGGTCAGTGGCAGATATCCCAGCTTCTTTTCTCAGCTTTTTGTTGGTTTGGCGCTCTTTAACCTTGGAAGACCTTTTCACTTGATAACAGAAAGATACTTTGTAGGTAGATTAAACATTCTTGCATGAGTACAGAAACAAACTTGATTAGAGAAGACGTTAGTTCAGTCTCTGTTCAATTGATCTTGTCTGAATTCTGATCTAGATTTCATTCTTGTCCAATGACTCATTTCCCCCCCCCCCCCCCCGTTTGTTCTGTCAGGTAGAAAGGATGTCCCACCAACAATCAACTGCCCGTCAATCAATGATTTCTCTGTAGAGTTTGGCAAACAAGACGTGGTAAGTGTGAGACGTTGAACATAACACACCATGGAGTCTTCACGTCACACATTTCGTGGTGTCTTCACGTGACAGTGATATGTCTTCATGTGAATATGTTGTCCTAACGTAGCATAGTGTTGAGTATGAATGTATCATTGTTTAAGTCTTAACATATTATATTGTTGGGTTTTAATATGACATATTGTGGTGTTTTAACGTGACATAATTTTTAGTCTCAAAGGAGCAATTTAGTCTTTTTACAACGCTCATATCAACTGACTCTGTTTGTACACGTTATTTCTACCGTACCCAATCTCGGAGCAAGCTGACATTTTAAAAAAATTATTTATTATTACATATATATATATATATATTATTTCTTTTACCTGACAAAATAAGAATCAATACAGAAGGGCAGACCATTCTTCTTTGTTATCGCCTATTCCACATTCGGGGTACGCTAAAAATAATCAATTAGTTAACTTATTACTGGTAATTCATTATTTTGTTTGGTATCGAACAAGAGAAATAAATTGTTCTTGACTGATGTGGTGGTACATATTGAATAAGCCCCCTTTATACTTTGTAGGTAGCCGCTTTAAAGTTTAAAGCTAACAATAGATAACTAACTATAAAACCTTCTATTTTCATAAGTGATGATTAGTGTGTTGGCTTAAGGAGGTTTGTGGAGGCTTGAACTGGAGTTCGCATTCAGTTTTAAACTTTTTTTTATAAATGCATTTAAAAAGTGATCACGGTAACATTTTCAAGATATTCCGTTTCTTTCTCCACTCCCCCCCACCCCCAACTGGTCCAGACAAGGGATAAGATCACAACGTAGAGAGAAAGCTCAAAGCAGGAAATTGCTTTAAACAAAAACAAGTGGTAAAAATATTTCTAATCGCACAGATTTATTATTGTTATTCTAGATCGATTACACATTTAATTAAATGACTGATCCAAACTAATTAATAGAATTAATAGTCACAGTCTTGAACCTAGGCTAACGGGTACCTTGCTACGCCACTGTTTAAAATTACAAAGTTTATCCTATTCTCTTGTTTCTCTGTTAGAGAGTAACCTGGAGAAAGCCAAGTGCTCACGACGAAGAAGATGGTAATGTGATGTACGTACGTATAGAATTAAATCATTGTCTGATACAATTTTATGACATTGAAAACTTTTTGTATTCTATCTAATATGAATATCTGAATTGTATACTTTTGGATAACATACAACTAACTTGTGTTTCTGTATATCTTGTGCATTACTTTTGAGAACCCTTCCATTCATTTAGTTTCTCATCTAGTTTACAAATTGACTTCCTTACGTACTCTACCTATGTCACTACAAGCAATTAACTCTATCACATCTACCTTTAACAACAATTAACTCTATCCCTTCTACTCGAACATATACTTTAGCAACCATCTACCTAAACAACCTTTAACTTAATCACATATACTTAAACAACCATTAACTCTATCACATCTATTTTGGCAGCTATGGACTCCATCCCAAACGACCTTAACAACCATTAACTCTATCACATCTACTTTGGCAGCTTTACATTGCATCCCAAACGACCTTAACAACCATTAACTCTATCACATCTACTTTGGCAGCTATGGACTCCATCCCAAACGACCTTAACAACCATTAACTCTATCACATCTACTTTGGCAGCTTTACACTGCATCCCAAACGACCTTAACAACCATTAACTCTATCACATCTACTTTGGCAGCTATGGACTCCATCCCAAACGACCTTAACAACCATTAACTCTATCACATCTACTTTGGCAGCTTTACACTGCATCCCAAACGACCTTAACAACTCTATCACATCTACTTTGGCAGCTATACACTCCATCCCAACGACCTTAACAACCATTATCTCTATCACATTTACTTTGGCAGCTATGGACTCCATCCCAAACGACCTTAACAACAATTAACTCTATCACATCTACTTTGGCAACTTTACACTCCATCCCAAACGACCTTAACAACTCTATCACATCTACTTTGACAGCTATGGACTCCATCCCAAACGACCTTAACAACCATTAACTCTATCACATCTACTTTGGCAGCTATACACTCCATCCCAACGACCTTAACAACCATTAGCTTCATCTTAACAATCATTAATCCAACAACGTCTACTTCGCTCAGTGAGTCATATCTACATTGTTACTTATTCAGTTAATCCAGTGATGCCCAACCTAATTCGACCTGCTGGCCATTTTCAGTTCCGACACTCGTGTCGTGGGCCACATAACAGAAAAGGTACAAAAACGAAATGAAATTCACCTGGAACAATTTTATTAAAACCTTTGGCCTATTACTTACATAAATGAATGGGACATTTAGAGTTTTTCTTTGGTTTCACGTCTCTACTCAAAATGTGAATATCATGGTAGCTATTTTACCACCGACTCACCTTCTGGTCTCTTTGTGGTAAATATTCCTATTGATCCTCCAATCTCTAGGCGTAGTTTAACAATCTTTATTCACAGCTCAAAGCAAGAATGGCGCCATATTTGTTTTATATGTTGTTTTAAAAAAACAAAACAGCCATGCTTTCTTTACAAAACAAATATACTGGATTATTATCATTTTCCACACAAAAAAGTAAAGATCCATTCACTTTTTTCTAGTAGATTCTACATTCAGTGTCCACTTGTCATTTCGTCGTCTCTCCTAGTTCCCACTTTAAAGGTCATAATACCAATCTATCAGAGAAAACGTGAGGACATAATGTAGGTAAAGATACGTTTTTCAATCTTTTTTTCTTTTGGAGGGTGGGGATTTCTACAATTTGTGCCGACGGTTCGGCAGGCCGGATTGAACCACGTCGCGGGCCAGATCTGTCCAATGGGCCGTATTTTGGTCATCACTGATTAAATCAATCAAATCTAGTCTATTACTCATTCACTCAACTAATCACACCAACTTTGTCCTTCATTCACACAATCAGTAGCATTTATTGTGTTACTCATTTTCTCAGTCACATTTCTTTTCTCTCAGTCACATCTCCTTTCTCTCAGTCACATCTCCTTTCTATCAGTCACATCTCCTTTCTCTCAGTCACATCTCCTTTCTCTCAGTCACGTATATTTTCTAAGAGGCATTCATTTTTCTTGTTAGACCTTCTGATTGATTGGCTCACCAGCTTTTCCATTCTCTTACACTGATTCACTTTTCAGACCTCGCAAAACCGCCGGTCCTGAAATAGGGAGTTATCAGAAGGACGGCAATTACCTGGTGGCATATGAAGCCAAAGATTCAAAGGGGAACACGGCCTACTGCAGTATGTCTTTTAATGTCTACGGTAAGAAGTGTCACTTCTGGACAATCAATCATTAGTTGTATAATTATTTTCAAACAAGTAAACAATAACAATTAACAATTGGTTTCATTAACAACACCAAGACTTTAAAATAATGACTTTTATTAATCAGGCTAATAACATAAAGAAGTATAATTACATTATGTATGAATCTTTGTTTCACATATTTCGGATGTTCCTTCAGATTATTATATCCTTGTCCAAACCTAGCCCCAAAAGACATTGACTGACGACATTTTTTAGCATTTCATTGAATAAAATAATTCTGAATAACGACAAAGGAAAATATTGTTCACTACGTCACAAGACCTAGTTAGACTAAAAATGTATTTTTCAAAAAGAAATAATTGACAAGGGTTAATACATTTTTGCATGAGTTCTTATAGCATTTCGTTTAAAGAATTCATTCCGAATGACGACAAAAATATATATAGACATTGGCATACGAGTTCTTAAAGCATTTAATTAATAAAATCATTTCAAATGACGTCAAACCAATGTAATAGCAATCTATATCTATATCTTTATTTATATATCTATATCTTTCTCTCTCTCTCTCTCTCTCTCTCTCTCTCTATATATATATATATATATATATATATATATAAATATAGATAGATACAATATATATAGATATACATTATACGTTGCTATTACATATAATCCCAGAACAACCGATAATTAAATTTCTGAGATGATTTAGAATTATAGTTATATCTACCATAATTTAGAAGAGAGATTTTTATACAATTCTTTGGTGTTAATAAGTTGCGTTCCTTAAAAATCCGGAACTCAATATTAAATTTTAAAAAATTAAAATATCCAGAAAAACTGAGTTTCAATCATGAGTTTGTTACGACGTTTTAGCCAGACAATTAAATTGTTTTATAGATACACTAGAAGTTTCACGGAACAATGTTTACATTTGAGTGACGATTGACAAGAAAATTCAAGTCCTATATAGGTCAGAGCAGTTTCAAACCCATTGACATCATTTAGAAAAAAATAAGTTATTTATGTTCAAAATCAAACTGCTAATTTTGTATTATGAGCTATTTAAGATGTTTAAGCAAGAAAAATAAATGTAATTTAAGTTAAAAGAGCGATACTAAGCATTCATCGCGTTCATTTGCTTTTCACAAAAACATCTGGAACAACCTATAGCAGATCATAATTTTGTTTTGCTATGTTTTGGAAGGAAAATAAAAGGTGAAATCAGACATTCATTATTTGTTTTTCTTTTTTTTTGTCTGCGATCTAAAAGGAAAGACAGACTGATAGATAAAACTCACACATGTAAAGCGGTTTTTACTCTGACGGGGCACTTAAAAAATATAATGAAATCTGGTTATTTAAAACTTGTTGAGAAGTGAATTTAATAGTCAACGGCAGTGGACAGCACGCTGACTGCAAGAAAGTTGTATCACTGAAAGTCATTTAAAAAAATGCACGTGACATTTACACACATAGAGAAACATTTAACTTTTATTAACAAACATAAATCTTTACTTTTAGAATTAGTAACTAGTGTACCAAAAAATACTAATTCATGTTTATAATTGTTGTGAACATTTCTTTTACAATCTACAGACGTGTTTGAATAAGGGATACATTTTTTTTTCTTCCTTAACGTATTTGTTAAGATTATCTCCCTTAGGCTACCTTATGTATTGTATTGTTAAGGTTATCTCCCTTAGGCTACCTTATGTATTGCTTTAGAAGTGGGGTATTTTAAACCAAAAAAAAAAAAAAAATAGCTTGCACGATTAAAAAAAAAAACGACTTGCTTTTAGAAAACAAAAAAATAGTCTATTCACCTAAACTTTGCAACCTACAACGCATAGTGAAATGTGGGTTTTCAATTTTCTTCTAGTTTTTGAGCTGTTAGTGTGACAGACGGACATTTTACACAAACTTAATAGCGGCTTTTCCCCTTACCGCGGCGGCTACAAATTGAAACAAAGGTTCTGTTTTGTTTTCTCTTCAAGTAAAATATGAGTAGGTGTAATCTTATTTGAATCTGTAACTTTCGAAATTTCTCACGCCTCTGATACTAAGAAAATGTGTTATCTTGCTTAGTATCTCACTTAGTAATAGTCATATATAGTTTGTTCATCTTAATGCCACGACGACCACTTCTGTTATGCACTGGGGCTGAGAGATTTGCTCAGTAGTTATACCCTTTGTTTGACTACCATTTTTTGTGGTTCACTGTCATAATGTTGTCTTCAGCGAGTCATTGCCCCAATCCCGACAGTAACAGTCTGTACTTCCTGCATCACGGAACGGTGAACTGCACAAAGAGTAATCTGGTTGGCTCCATCTGCTTCTTCTACTGTGACGCCAACTATGCATTGAAAGGTCACAAGTCATCCAGGTGTTTACAAGATGAGACTTGGAGCTCACCCAACAAGCCGGACTGTGTTGGTACGTTGCGAAAGTTAAAGAGTAACACATTTAAAATCAAGAAAAATATAACAAAAATAAACATAAACATAAGACCAAAACAAAAGCATATATAACTAATATAAGGATGTTGTTGGTCGGTCGTTGGTTACTTCTGTTTTCATATTGTATAACTTTAAATCAATTGAGCAAACGTCTTTAGTTAATAACAAGAGAAACGGAAAAAAAATACTATAAAAACAACAACAACAAAGATTATTGTAAGCGTAGTAGTTGTATCAATTCGTTATCTCATTCAATTTGTTATAGATCTAGACTAACACAAATAAATCTTTGCGATTACAGTAATATAAGCTTTATTTTTTTTTAAAGCATTATATATATTTATATTTTTTAAACTGATATTTTGCTGTGCTTTTTTTGTTCTGTTCTCAGATCAGAGAATTGCACATTTCAGAGTAAATTCTACCTCGTCATGTTGTTTAGTTTTTTTCATGTTACAATGTTTATGTCTGTTTTCAAAAGATTTTCCCTACTTCCTGTGCATGACGAGTATTTATTTTTCATCTGGACCTCCATGACAGCGTTACGTTGTTCTGCTCCTCCGCTTCTGGAGAATATCATTATTAAGGCCTGTCCTGAACCGTTTGAAATTGGTGCCATTTGTCACGTGGAATGCCTCCCAGGCTATCTATTGGTGGGAGACCATATGACATGTAAACTAGACAGAAAGTGGAGCACTGTAAAATGTATCGGTAAGTGTTGGACGTTATACAAAGTCTTGTATGTCTTTCTATATTGTCAGAGGCGGCCAAAGTGGGTGGAGAGTGAAGTAACCGCCCCTCTCTCCGCGCCTTAAGGGGAGATTCCCTTGTCAACGACAGCTTCGGAAACCAGACCAGTTCTAAACGAGGACTTGTTACTTAATTAAAGCTTTTCACGGCATCTGTATTATGCCAATTACCACGAAAGCTCTTGACATACAATTTTTGGTTTCGAAATACCGTAATGCAGGTATCTACGTAAGGTTCGATGTTTTTGTAATAATAATAAGACCTACAGCATTAGAGGCGGACGAGCTAGTAAGCGTACTGAATATATCGTCTACGTTTACAGCTCTCGGGCATGCCATGAGACTCGCCCAAAGCCCCGCGTACTGCTAAAGTCGCCTATGTATCAGGGCCTGCCCTGGCGTAGGCAAACTAGGCCTCCAACTGGTTGGGAAGAAATAGCGAAACTTGTCCTCATTGTTGAATTACACAAGGCTTTTAATAAATTGCGTCATTTCAGTTTTTTCGCTGTTTATTTATTTATTTTTCTATTTCATTTGCGGCCACTAAATTCACTTCTCCTAGGACCTCCAATGATTTACGGTTGTTAATTGAGTAACTTTCTTGGTAGAAAAGTATTTAAAATGAATTCATTATTTATTTATACGAATGAACAAGAGCCAAAAGTTGGTAGCATTTCTTGTCTACGAATATCAAGTTATTTCTGTTATATATTTGTACTTATACTTTATGATGTTTTTTTCACGCTCATTCTATGAAATCAACAAACAGCTCAAGTCAGAGGGGGACTTTACAAAGATTCCCGCCCTTTCATATTCAATTCTATAAAGTCTGAATTCTGTAGCGTCGTTATTTTCGTCAAATTTCTTGTGAATTCCAAAGTTGTAGCCCCAAGGTGCACGAACCCCACAGCAGAATCGCAAATCTCTGATTGAAAATGTGTTTGAAACAAGAGCTGAAACTCAAATTGGCACGAGGGAAGCTTAATAATTGCATCAAGATAAATGTAGAGCGGCAAAGTGTTTTCAAGATGTTTACATTTTACAATGCTTCTATCATCTCACTCTGTCTGTCTGTCAGGTAAAAAGTGTGTACACGTTATTTCTCAGACACGCTATCTCGGATCAAGCTGAGACAACTATTTCTTTTAACGGAGAACACAAGAATCAATAAAACATATTAACCAACCAATTAGTTATTTACAATTGGTAATTAATTATTTTGTTTGGTATATCAAAAGCGTATTAAGAAAGCTAACAGCATGAAATAGCGCTAAACAAATACAACTGGTATAAATATTTATGATCGCACATATTCATTGTTGATTGTCTAAATCTATTACAAATTTAATACAGGACTGACCCAAACTAATTAATACAATTACATTCCGTACAAGTTTTTTTTTTTTTTTTTTTAATAGTAATTTTCATATTTTTCTCTTTTCTCTCTCTCTCGCTCTCTCTCTGTGCCGTCGTCCTTACAGTCACGAAAGGCATAGTGATCTAACTCCCACTCATTGTAATCATTTGTGATCTTACTTCCTCTCATTGTAATCACTTTACTTCCTCTCATTGTAATCACTTGTGATCTTACTTCCTCTCATTGTAATCATTTGTAATCTTACTTCTCAATAAAATAATTAGTTAACTGAATTCCAGTAGCATTCAATCCCCACTAAATGTAATACACTGAGATTAAAGTAAGAGTATCTGCAATTTGGATTATTTTGTTTATAATACTTATTTTTTTCTAAATGCTTATTATAACTGTATACGTATCTTCAAAGATATTGGACATTCCACGCTAACCTATTGGACATTCCACGCTAACCTATTGGACATTCCACGCTAACCTATTGGACATTCCACGCTAACCTATTGGACAGTCCTCAATAACCTTTTGGACATTCCACACTAACCTATTGGACATTCCACACTAACCTATTGGACGGTCCACACTAACCTATTGGACAGTCCATACTAACCTATTGGACATTCCACACTAACCTATTGGACATTCCACACTAACCTATTGGACAGTCCTCAATAACCTTTTGGACATTCCACACTAACCTATTGGACATTCCACACTAACCTATTGGACGGTCCACACTAACCTATTGGACAGTCCATACTAACCTATTGGACATTCCACACTAACCTATTGGACATCCCACACTAACCTATTGGACAGTCCACACTAACCTATTGGACAGTCCATACTAACCTATTGGACATTCCACACTAACCTATTGGACATTCCACACTAACCTATTGGACGGTCCACACTAACCTATTGAACAGTCCACACTAACCTATTGGACATTCCACGCTAACCTATTGGACATCCCACACTAACCTATTGGACAGTCCTCAATAACCTTTTGGACATTCCACACTAACCTATTGGACATTCCACACTAACCTATTGGACGGTCCATACTAACCTATTGGACATTCCACACTAACCTATTGGACATTCCACACTAACCTATTGGACGGTCCACACTAACCTATTGGACAGTCCACACTAACCTATTGGACATTCCACGCTAACCTATTGGACATCCCACACTAACCTATTGGACAGTCCTCAATAACCTTTTGGACATTCCACACTAACCTATTGGACATTCCACACTAACCTATTGGACGGTCCACACTAACCTATTGGACAGTCCATACTAACCTATTGGACATTCCACACTAACCTATTGGACATTCCACACTAACCTATTGGACATTCCACACTAACCTATTGGACGGTCCACACTAACCTATTGGACAGTCCACACTAACCTATTGGACAGTTCACACAAACCTATTGGACAGTCCATACTAACCTAGATCTACTTGTTTCCAGACGTAGCCAGACCAGTAATCAAATGTCCCAACTCGATGAACCAAACAATTCGAGACAAGACATCCAAAGTTTCTGTTCGGTTCAAACTAGAGAGTATAGTGGATGATTCGAGAACACAAGTGTTCACTAATTACTTATCTGGTCATGCATTTGGCCTAGGTAGATACGTGGTCATTTTTACCGTTAAAGACAAATTTGACAATGAAGCAAAATGCGCCTTCAACTTGACAGTCGATGGTAAGTAATAATGTTTTGTTTTATTACCGGTACTGATATAAATATGAAAGTAAATAAGTGTCAATGTCACCGGTAGCTGTTTTGTCTGATTACTTGTCCAGAACTTTGAAAGCGTAGTGAAAAGCTAAATAAAGCTAATATAATCTAGAATGATGTAAAACTAAGCTTAGATTTTAAAATGACGATAATTCAGATAAGTATGGTAGTATTTTTTGGGTGAAAATTCGGAATCTGTATATCAAAAAAACCTAACTTTAACGCAAATGTGTCTGATGACAAACGAATTTAATTTGATTTTACGGTAGAAAACTAACCATTTTTAGATTCTAGCTACTTATGTCCCTTTTTAAATAGGCCATTAGCTTTTTTTTTTTAAATGAATACATGTATTAACAATTACTGTTTGGTGTTCCTGTCAGCGTCTCCCTACATCTATTATCAATTGTATTTATCAGCAACAGCAGGCCAGCGTCTCCATGGATTGTAGGGACACTGGGGTGGATGGCTATTTGAACATATACCTTCGTAGTCATAGGAAACGTAGAACAATACAAATCTAAAGGGACTAGTTCAACAACAACACCACCACAAAGCTTATATATTAAGTGTCATTGTATCAATTCGTTTAGTAATCAGTCATGGTGAGCTCCAGGACAAAGACCAGGTTATGCGCCTATTTGCTTTAACTGATATAGAAGAGAGTAAACTTCAGAATGAAACAGCTAGAGGTCACAAAGGCAGCGGGATACACAATTGTGACCAAAATAAAATCCGCTGCCGAGGACAAACGCAGACGGCGAAAAAATACATCGACAACCATCTGACAATGGTTATACTTGCGTTGGATTTGAAAAAAAAATTATGTAGATCGCATTTGGAGCAACGGAAATACTGCATTCCTCATTTTTCCTCTTATTTTGTTGAAAGCTCAAGACATATTTTCCCAATGAGAATAAAGATTATTTCATTATTATACTATATTTATAACACACAGTGGCATCGCCAGGGTTAGCGAGGGGTGAAATCGCGCCGGGTGGCACTCATTAGTGTGTAACATTAAAGGTATAACAACGAAACTCAAATAAAAAATCGGCTTACATTTTACACCCATGTGCCAATCAATGCATTTAATGAATTTAGGTAATTAGATCTTAGTTATAGTTTTAGCCAAAGAATAAATAAACTACATAATTCATTGGAACAGTTTATTTCGCAGTGGCGTAATTTTGGAGGGTCCTACGACAAATCGTTCACTGACAACCTGAGATGAACTCCTATTGAAAAATCAGAGCAGGAAGGACTAATCCTCCCGTAGTGCTTTGGCAAGAAACTTAGCCGTCCGGCGTAGTGCCTCATAGCTACCATACAGTTCGAGTGACTGCACAGACAGGTCCCCCCTTAGCTCGCGGAGCTGGGGACACTCGTACAAGACATGCGCCACTGTTTCAGCGCTCTCTCCACAGTGGCGGCATCGGGAGTCAAAGTTCGTTCGGAACCGGGCAAAGTATGCCCCTATAGGACAGTGTTCCGTTCTGCATTGTGCAATGATCGATTGCTCTGACCTCTTCAGTCGCCACCATGGATCGTCGCGATCTGGGTGACGCATGTGCTGCCAGACACTACGTGCTCTGTCGGATTCCTCCCAGGACTTTAACCACTTCTCATGAATGAGTGCTCGGATTTGTGCCGTTGCTTGTAAGTACGTGCTTGGTGCTTCGAGGTGTGTGGCTGCCATTGCACCCTCCCTTGCGAGGGCGTCTGCCGTTTCATTGCCCTTCACGCCGCAATGTGAAGGCGCCCACTGCATAAAAACGACAGCTCCAATAGCCCGGCGGATGTTATCTGCGGCGCCGACTGCCTCTTCTTTCACTGACAACTGATTCACCGACAACTAATTAATCACCCGGCTAGAATATTAGCAATATGTTACTATGCATTGAACGATTTGTCGGTGACCCAGTTTTCGGTGAACGATTTGTCGCGTCGACCATTTGTTGGGTGGAATAAAAAAAATGTGAACAATTTGTTGGTGAACGATTTGTTGTGTTCCCATTTTAGCTAATCGCACCACGTGACACTGTTAACCGTAGGCCACAGAAACTGATGACCTTTACATCATCTGCCCTATAGACCACAAGGTCTGAAAGGGGAACTTTACTACCGCGTGACACTAACTCTAGCGACGCCTCTGGTATTACGGATGCTCCATTATTCTTAAAATAACGTGAATTTCACCTAATTGTTTGTACAGTGAATACCTGCCCGGTATTGAACCCAAGATTTGCCAGCGTGTCATGTAACGACAGCCACTATGTCTGGTCCTATTGTAGCATTAAATGTACCTTCGGAAGCTACAACAACTCTGACCAGGTGGTCAATATGCAGTGTCAGATGGACGGCACATGGACCAACAAATTACCAAACTGTAACGGTCAGTCATGTAGCGACATAGTGACATGGAGGGCTGAACCAATACATGGGTGCCCTTTTTAATACATGTATCAAAGTGGAATTTCCTATTTTCACTGGTTAGAAACTAACGTATTCAAAAATTTTTTCTTCTGTTTTTAGTTTCCATAAGAAAAATTTATTATTGTCTTTGTACTGTCTGTCTGTCCATCACATGTAGATTTCAAAAACTAAAAAACGGAATTGAAGAGTCGATTTCATCATAATCTGTATCTTGCTCAAAATAGATGCAAAGGCTAATTTTGATGTCCTGTGCTTCTTTTTTAAATGTAACTTGCAGTCTGTATTGTTAGGTGCAGAATATACCTATAATATAAAAAAAAATAAAACCACTTGGATTTTTACAATTTGCATTCGCATTTATATAGGATATCAGTAATCGCAAACTGAGGTTCCAGAGACGCATGTGGCTCTTTGGCTGCAGCTCTTGCACAAAAACATTTAGTGTTGGCACGGACTATCATTGACTATTTTGCTTTGTAAAACAGTAAATCAAAACTACAGAAGAAAAAGCTATTTCAGAAAGCACTGATCGCAATCACGTGTAGCATGTTTTGTTTTAATTAATTGTTGGGCAACGGTGGCGATGACGTGGGCGACGGAGGTGTATGAGAAACTTTTGGATTTATTGTCACTTAAAGGAAAAACACGTGGAAAAGCAGATGCTATATTAGAAAGCTTCGAAAAAAGCAACAAATTCTATTAGAAAAACTTGCCCCGATATCAAGATCAACAGATAAAGCGAAAAGGATGACAAGTGCAAAGTAATAGAATCAGTAATAAAGATGATCAACCTCCATGTAGCTCAAGCTCTACGCCTTCACCAGTTTATAGAAGTTCTAAATGAGGTAGAAAGTGACTATGCCGAACATCTGCTGCATTACAAAGTTCATTGGTTATCGACAGGAAAAGTTTGAAAACATTGTCGCTTGACTGAAATGAAAGTCTTGCTTCTTAAGAAAAGTTCTAACGTTCAAAGAAATGAAAGCTTTTATATAACGCCATGGGCGTAGCCAGGATATATATGTATATATATATATATATATATATGTGTATGTGTGTGTACATAATTAATCTTTATTACATTCTGACCCTTCATCTTTCGGTAGAAGTTTATTGTACCCTAGAATAGGTTCTTCCTTGAGTTTGTGGAAAAATTGTAGACTCCCCGCCCTAACCAGCAAGTGGGTCTGGGTGGGGCGGCGGCGGCGCAGGGAGCCAAGCACTACTTCCGGTGGTGAAAGACAACAAAATACATTCTGAGGTATCTTCAGTGCATTATCCTGCTATTAAATAGTTTCTTTTCAAAAACCTAACGTGCTATTCTTACTGTCTTAGATCGTCCCGCGCCGTTCGGCGCGTTGGAAGACAAGCTATTTACACAAAAATCTGTCACTGAAGCCTCTTCAGTCATGCTCTGAGGATCTCCATGAAAGTGTGACGCCAAGTTGCCATGTCATCGCAACTCTTATTATGCGTAATTCATTTTGTCGGAGAACATGTCCCGCAAACCTCATGCGACGCTATGTCACAACCTTACTAAGTGGTCGACTCCCAGTTCGGTATAGGATTGCTGTGATTGAGACCCGATCTCTATAACGGACTCCTAAAATCCGTCTTAGCCATCTTTGTTGAGCCACATTTAGTCATTTTCAATTTCGGCAGATGACTATTTTCTGAACTTTATTAATGGATCCCAGCAACTAATGGAAATGTGTAACCTCTCTTGAATGCGCTCTTTGAATTAGGTGTCTGTAGTTTGTTTTAGATGTTTAATCGAAAAGGGAATTTTTTATCGTCAAAATCATCTGTCGGGGGATTTTAAACTCAAAACAATCTGGGAGGGTTTTAAACTTTGCTTTTTTTATATTGAAGAGGTATTTTTTTTTAGCTCAAACTCCACTGGAGAGGGGTTTAAAATCAAAACCCCTTTGGCTACGCTCATAGCATTTTGAGTGCGTAATTTGCTTTTTTCTATAATGAAGAGGTATTTTTTTAGATTCAAACCCCTCTGAAGGGGAGTTTAAACTCCTTTTGCTACGCTCATAAAATTTTGAGTGTCTAATTTGCTTTTTAATATTGAAGAGAGGGTGTTATCGTAAATTTCGGAGGGGGTTTTAAAATCAAAATCTTTCTTAGCTGTGCTCTTGGAATTTGGGGATTGTCGTTTGCATTTTTGTTTGTTTTGTTTTATAGAAGAGGGGGATTTAACTGCAAAACTCCTGATAGGGCTTTTTAAAACTCAAAACCTATTTGACTGAGCTGGGGCATGTGATAGCTTAGTATTAAAATGTCAGCTAAAATAAATAAAATCAAAGCAAAAAATGAGTCACTAAGTTCCGACCCCCCCCCCTGCGGGAGGGATTTCATTTGGGGGGGGTTGAACCCCGAACCCCCCCCTGCTGGCTATGCCCATGTAGAGCGCTACTTTCATGCTTACTAGCAATCTCATTCGTGGACCAGTGAGGGAGGGGGTATCTGGGAGAAGGTTTTTTCTGGCTGTCTTTAGGCTTAGTCGGGTGTCGAACCTCGAGCCCCCTTCATGGGTAGCCAAGCCAAGTTCAAGCGTACTTAGCCTCTCGACCATGCATCTGTGGATCCAACCATTGTATTTCATGTTGGACTTAACATTTCATTTATATCATTGACAGCAGCAGACTCCGTTTGATCGTGCCTAAAATTAAAAACAAACAAACCTGACTTACCGTTTACTTGCCAAGGAAATGCAAGGCCATTATTGACATTAGTCGAGTATTTGTAGCTCTGATGTGAGATTACCTATATATTATTTTAATTGTTATATATTTAAATAAATATTATTGTTATAAAAGTACAGTACCAAGATATATTAAATTTGTTGAAAGGGTACTGATAGTTAAACTCAGACATATTAGCAAAGTTAATTCTTTCCCTCTGTAATTTTTTACCACTTTTACCACATTCTGGTGGAATCAACGCTGGTATTGTCAATTAGGAGAGAAAGAGTTAAGCTTAAGATTGTACATTTAATTATAATTATTTTCATAACTATGTTTACACTAAATCAAAGCTTAAGTTGAAAAAATATTTGCCTCTTTGAATGAACTTGAATTCTGTATATTTTAAATTTGGCTGTTTTGGATTACGAGGTTGGCAATCACTGGCCTATACAAACAGGCACACAGACTCCATAACAGTATGTAAAAGAGTTCAGTTCTTATTGTTGAGCTATTTGTCAAGCCCCGGCTCTTCAATCAACTGAAGGAAATAAACATTTAAAAATTATTTTTTAAATCTTTTTTTTTAAAAACAAAGCTTAGCTAAGGTGAAAAACCTAGAAAACGCTGCCATATTTCTCAATACTCAATAATCTCCATTTTTCTATAGAAAACAAAATTAATTAATAACCACATTGATTTATGTATTGTCAGCGACTATGAATAATTATGCGAAATTTCAACTTGATTCGATAGTGGGAAGTGGGAGACAAAATGTCTACAAAAATGCAATAAAGGGAATAACTCCACATATACAGCCACATCGCTCATAAAGTAGTATTTATTTCCCTTTTTTGAGACACACAGAGTGAGTTGATAAAGCTGTGTAAAAACATCTACTGTATATTACAAGTGATTATAGTTTGCAGTTTATATTTCAGATAGATCCTGCGGCCCACCACGACACAATTTAAGCGTCCACTGTTCCGATGGACACGGCTATGGGTCAATATGCTCTCTGGTATGTCCACAGGGATCAGACATTGTGAAGTTTTCAACCATCACTTGTCAGTCCAATCAAAGATGGTCACTTGTAGGCACCTGTATAGGTAAAATGTTATCAATTACACTACGCTGTTTTCCTTGACTTATCTATTTTTTAAAGACGATTTTTATTTTTTAAACAACAAAAAACAACATGTTATATCGAAAGAGGTTTGATCTATTAAATCATAGAACCAATGCTCTAGACCGTGACCAATCGTCCTAGAAGGCCTGAACACTGACATACAACGTGTGGAGACCGATAGCTCGTTGCCACAGCAAGAAGAAGAAACAAAAAATGTACTTAAATATTTTAATATTTCATATAAATTTTAATTATTCCATTATCCGTTAAAAGTATTCGCAGGCTACATTGAAGTTATTTAGGAAACTTTAACAAAAAAAAATAGAGCAGCGCGTGAAGGATTCGCTCGGGTTTTTCAATAGGCGCCAACTCCTTTCTGACCTTGAATATTCGCGGATTGTTTATTTGTTTTGAATGACACAGAAGCAGATCAGTCAACAAATTTGTTTCTTTTTTCTTTTTAGTATTTACTTACTACATATAAATATTGTTGTTTAGTCGATTACCCTGGTGCCTTGTAAGCAGATAGAGTCTTTCAAAAGTCAATGTCTTTGTATGTCCAAAAATGGCCGTTAGTTAGGCGTAGAAACGTTTTGAGAGATTATAGATGTAGGTCTACATTAAGTTGTAAGTTACAAGCCAACGACCAACCAACAACAAAGGCGGGGGGAGGGAACAAAAATGTTTTATTTTCATAGTAGTTATGAATATATTAGTAAAATTATTCAAATGACATTTGACCTCTGTTTAAAAATTAAAATATATCTTAAGTATGAAACGTTTAATCTTCAAACCTTGTCAGATGTAGACCGTTTTCACGACATGCGCATGCAACAATGTAGATCAAAACTTTCTAAAGAAAACATGTCTAAGCGTCTCCGCTATTATGATTCTTCTGGGTTTTCTTGTCTCAGAATGGTCGAATTTCTTCCGACTATTACACTTCACTATAATGACGATGTTTGTGTGAACTAAAGGTCCGCGACAGAGACGTCTTACTTTCCACGAAGATGATCATAAAAAGACCACGCTCATTACAGACGTCCGTGTGTTATATGTACCTAGAATGTCCTCACATAATACTGTCGACTAGGGCTGACTCTTTATTAATAGACTTAATATGACCCTCAACCTTAATTTTGACTATAATCAAAAGTCCGCTCTAAAATACACACACATTAATATTTGCCTTTTAAAAATATTCTCTTCTCTTATTACGAGAAAAAAAAAGACGTTGTAGCCGCCAAGAGAAAGAATTTCTGAAGCTGAAAACATAAGAATAAGCTAAGCGCCAAGGCCCCGCATCAGAATAATACCTCTTGACGACTTGAGTTGAAACCTGTCACATCTTCCATTCTATCTCCAGCAAGAACTCTTTACAATGCTTAAAAATTATGTAGGCAACACTATTTTCGAAAAAAAAAAAAACCCACAAAAAATTCCAACTACAACGAACAGTTTTTATTGAAATGTCATTACGTTAAATTCGATTCTAAACATAGAAAAAAAAAGTAGGGGGGGGGTATTTTGAAATTTCGTACGCAGGTGGCCACAACCCTCGCGGCGGCCCTGACACTATGACAAAACGGTGTAGACAAAAAGAAGCAACTGTAAGTCTGCCACAAGGCACAAAAAAACAACAACACACACACACACAATTTATACACAGCTCACAAGCTCAAAACATGAGATCCCCACAAAAAACTCAATAGCAAGAATTAACAAATGTTTCAACCTATCTTTGAGAATTGTTGACCTTAAGTAATTCTTCATTAGTTTTAGGCGCGAAAAGCTTGTTTCACCAGATTCCAAAATTACGGGAGAATGCCGTTTTTTTTTATCGCGCGTAGGATTGGCATTTTCCATATTGAATGACTCCCAAAAATGACAATTTTTGTCTATATATTTCAGGAGATTTGTATGAGTTTTCTAAAGATTTTAATAATTTCCGGATATTTCCAGGACTTTTTCGTATATTTTGCAATATCAGGAGATTTCCAGGAGCTCCTGGTAAATCAATATGAGGCCGCGGGAAATCTGTTATAAGTTATACAATGTTTTAATTTAATAATTTATACACCTAGAATAAGCGCGGGTCTTATGAAAGTGCGGAGCCCACTGCGGTCACCTAAGGCCGCCCTGCTAAATAGCCACAAAGATCTGTTACTAGAAATGTCTCAAGACTTTCCTTAATGTGAAATAATATGATGAGAATGACGTTAGATTAACAGATTTCTTTTTAATATTGATTTTAAGGTGAACAAACGGATACCGACTTTACTTCACTTACTTAAAAGTGTAATCTGAACGTAATTTGTGTGTGTGTACTAGTATATTTATTAGCTAAAACACAGAGATAAGACACGCCATGCTACAAAGAGATGACAAGATTTTATGGGAACGACCTCAGGACGGACTGGGTTTTTAACCCATTTGTCACCACCCTAAACGCCCTCGCAAGGTCTGAAAGGGGAACTTTACTTACGTACTAAAGGCAGTTTCTTTCAGGAGGTAATTGATGCAGGATAGTGTGTTAAAATGATTCAAACAAATGCCAATGAGCTGACAGTATAGGCCTACGTTTATTGGATTACTAGTGGATACTGTCATAGGTTTGCCTTGTAGTCGTAACTGGCAATCTGGCTTCGACAGATTACTCAGAAGATGTTTTAGTACCTTGTAAGGGTGTATAACCGTGTAATACTTGCGAGTACAGTTGAAAAAACATTATTTCAAGAAAATGAACCAAAATTAAGTTCGTTGAATAACTTGAGTTTCTGTCAGTAATCGATGTTGTTACCAGTGGCGTAGCTAGGGTGGGGGGAGGAAAATTTGAAAATTCCCCTGGGCCCCCACTTTAGGGGGGCCCCAAATTTTTTTTTGTACATATATATTGAATGTTACGCAAAATGCAGGGACCCCAAAGAGGTAAAGCCCCCCGCGCGGGCCCCCATATGATGGCAAAGTCCTAGCTAAGCCCCTGGTTGTTACGATGAAGTCCTAATACTAACAAACTAATATTAACATTAACAAGCCAAACATCACTATCTGTGACGTCACTAAATGTCGCGTTCAAAGTCCGTCAACTATGGTGCGTTGCCGTGCTAAGTACCTAACAATACAATTAGTCCATGCCACAGCTAGTTATAGCTATCACTTCATTCCACCCAAAACCACAACCTATATTTTCAACCTCACATCATTTTTGGACTAAACTTTTGGACTAACTTTTCAAGACACCCAAAGCCCAAGGTTTCTAGTGTGCCCCAGAAGCGTCGTTCAGTACAACAGCCTGCATCTGCTCAACTTCAAAAACTTGGCCGCCTGGGACAGTTCCGGCAAGGTTTACATTAAAGCTTCAAACTCCAAGCTCTACACGGGTATCCTAACTAATGTCACCTTGGAGGCCAGTGATAAGCGAGACTACGGAAATAAAGAGTTTTGTAAATTTCAAATCATAAAACCACGTAAGTGATAAATATGTGAATTTAGAATGTGGAGTCTACAATATAAGCTTTAAACTTTTCTAGACAAACTCTCTTTCATTTAGTAGAGGGTCAATAAGTCTTTCAGCTATACCTACAATAATAGTCGTTAATGCAAGAAAGCAACTTGTCTTCATACTTGCTATGTTGGATTCAAGCGAGACCAATTGTCAAAGTAGGCCTGTACACTGACAAGTGACGTGGCAACATTTGGTCCATGAAGACCAATAGCTCGTTGGTCTTCATAGGTCTGACGTACTATTGCATTTGTAAATTATAGTTCGGTGTTTTATGTATTGCTACTTTATTTTTTAGTCTTCTGTCCGAAAGAGTTTCTAAGTTTATTGATTTTACTAATAATTTTAATTTAATCAAATGAGAATATTCATTTTTTTTACAAAAATAAACCCAAGACTCTTTTAGCCTCTGTTCTATCTTCTTTATGCTTTCTTGAGTTGTGATTGTTCCATACTGATAAAGTAAATTCCAATCCGTGGAGCGACAATGGTTAATCTCATGAAAGCGTGATGAAAACCTGGGCCTTAGATAGGGTCTGAACGATGTCACAGCAGTTCCTTCCCTTTTTTTCTTTAGACGCATCTGATATGCACAGAGGAACGGCAGGTACCCGATACAGTTTTGAGATCAGGGAACCACAGGTTCCTCCAGGGTGTAGCACTGTTTCAAAGGGCCCTGATTTTTTCTCAGGGTTGACGCCTGAGTGTGGGTATAGCCTCAAGACAGCATAGTTCTTCTCGTAGGTGGGTAGCCAACTAAGCCAGTTGTTTGCCTTTCCTCATATCCTGCCAGTGATGACCCAATATACGAGCCACATGTGAAGACCAGGATTGTCAGAGGCTATAGGAGACGCATACCGTTGCAAGCCTTCCATACGTAGCGGAGTGCCTATATCCATTACCACTTCCGGCAATGACAACATTGCTGCATATTAGCATATCATAATAAAATGTCTAAGCCATTAATCTAAAATGTAATTGGTTGCGTTTTCATTGGTCAGCTGACATGTGCGATTATCCGTTCTACGTGGACACCAGCGAAGAGATGTCCATGATCTTTGAATGCGGGTTTTTAGACAACAACACACATTACTGTGAGATCAAATGTATGAATGGCTACCAGCTCCAGGGCAGCGCCACAATGACCTGTGCGGACAATGTCTGGACATATGGCTCTCAACCGAAATGTGAAAGTAGGTTAAAATGGAATTTTCTTAAATGGTGGCGCATTGATCAATATACGGGAGTATAGATAAACTACTTTTATTTCAAGAAAGAAAGATTGTCTGACCTAGCACTAGAATGACTAGATGGTCCATATTGCAGGTGGACAGATCACAAGCTAACATTACGCTGATGTCTGGGATGGGTTGGTTTCAAAAAGGATATTTACCATTGGACGGATTCAGAGTTTTAGAGGAGGGGAGGAATACAACTCTAACCCCAAATAAACCTTAACTTCTATAACACATATACAGTATAACCAGCGTGCTTATACAATAATTGTCTCAAAGCCATTGATTCATCTAAATAATGTGATAATAAATGCGGGTAAAATGTTTGACATGTTATAGAAGGTTCTACAGAGTTGAAGATAATGCCATCTTAGCCCAAACCTCCGGCAGGGCGACGGGGAAGGTACCCGGGACAATCGAGACCATGACGCCCTTCAAGAGGTTTGGGAGCGGTAAATCTCCGTGGTGATAAATGGACTGTCACTGTTACATTTATGAACTCAATACAACATTAACGCAAATATAAAATCATTTACAGAGTCATTTTATACGAGAAACATTTTAGAATTCGATTTTAAAAGGCGACCTAAAAATGGTGTTGGATTCAAATCTCACCTCGTTTGTTAACTTATACTTAGACATTCCTTAAGAGTTCAACATTTTTAAAATCAAAGTATTTTTTTTTTTTTAATATGATGTCAAACTTAAAAAAATAAATAAATGAAGTCTTAATGTTACGCAAAATTGTTTCCATAGTCTCAAAAACCTAGGTGACTAGGCGGTATTGTTGAAATGCTTTATCAGATACCGCCCTCGGTGTGTATTTACTGATGATTGAATTTGACAGTTACGAGGGGGGAGTGGGCCACTCAATGTAATAGGTTGCATAGAAAACTCCATTTGAACTTGTTCCTCTTAACAAATGTAGGTTGAACCAATGAACACGATAAATCATTACACCGCTTGCCTATTCAATTAACCAATGAACACGTTAAATCATTACACCGCTTGCCTATTCAAGTAACCAATGAACACGTTAAATCATTACACCGCTTGCCTATTCAAGTAACCAATGAACATGATAAATCATTACACCGCTTGCCTATTCAATCAACCAATGAACATGATAAATCATTACACCGCTTGCCTATTCAATTAACCAATGAACACGATAAATCATTAGACTGCTTGCCTATTCAATTAACCAACGAACAAGAAAAATCATTACACACTTGCCTATTCAATAAACCAATGAACATGATAAATCATTACACCGCTTGCCTATTCAATTAACCAATGAACATGATAAATCATTACACCGCTTGCCTATTCAATTAACCAATGAACACGATAAATCATTACACTGCTTGCCTATTCAATTAACCAACGAACAAGATAAATCATTACACCGCTTGCCTATTCAATAAACCAATGAACATGATAAATCATTACACCGCTTGCCTATTCAATTAACCAATGAACATGATAAATCATTACACCGCTTGCCTATTCAATTAACCAATGAACACGATAAATCATTACACTGCTTGCCTATTCAATTAACCAACGAACAAGATAAATCATTACACCGCTTGCCTATTCAATAAACCAATGAACATGATAAATCATTACACCGCTTGCCTATTCAAGTAACCAATGAACACGATAAATCATTACACCGCTTGCCTATTCAATCAACCAATGAACATGATAAATCATTACACCGCTTGCCTATTCAATTAACCAATGAACACGATAAATCATTACACTGCTTGCCTATTCAATAAACCAATGAACATGATAAATCATTACACCGCTTGCCTATTCAATTAACCAACGAACAAGATAAATCATTACACCGCTTGCCTATTCAATAAACCAATGAACATGATAAATCATTACACCGCTTGCCTATTCAATTAACCAATGAACACGATAAATCATTACACCGCTTGCCTATTCAATTAACCAATGAACACGATAAATCATTACACTGCTTGCCTATTCAATTAACCAACGAACAAGATAAATCATTACACCGCTTGCCTATTCAATAAACCAATGAACATGATAAATCATTACACCGCTTTCCTATTCAATTAACCAATGAACACGATAAATCATTACACCGCTTGCCTATTCAATTAACCAATGAACATGATAAATCATTACACCGCTTGCCTATTCAATTAACCAATGAACACGATAAATCATTACACCGCTTGCCTATTCAATAAACCAATGAACATGATAAATCATTACACCGCTTGCCTATTCAATTAACCAATGAACACGATAAATCATTACACCGCTTGCCTATTCAATTAACCAATGAACATGATAAATCATTACACAGCTTGCCTATTCAATTAACCAATGAACACGATAAATCATTACACCGCTTTCCTATTCAATTAACCAATGAACACGATAAATCATTACACCGCTTGCCTATTTAATTAACCAATGAACACGATAAATCATTACACCGCTTGCCTATTCAATTAACCAATGAACACGATAAATCATTAGACCGCTTGCCTATTTAATTAACCAATGAACACGATAAATCATTACATTGCTTGCCTATTCAATTAACCATTGAACATGATAAATCATTACACCGCTTGCCTATTCAATCAAACAATGAACACGATAAATCATTACACCGCTTGCCTATTTAATTAACCAATGAACACGATAAATCATTACACCGCTGGCCTATTCAATTGATCAATGAACACGATAAATCATTACACCGCTTGCCTATTCAATTAACCAATGAACACGATAAATTATTACACCGCTTGCCTATTTAATTAACCAATGAACACGATAAATCATTACACCGCTGGCCTATTCAATTAACCAATGAACACGATAAATCATTACACCGCATGCCTATTCAATTAACCAATGAACTCGATGAATCATTACACCGCTTGCTTATTCAATTAACCAATGAACTCGATAAATCATTACACCGCTTGCCTATTTAATTAACCAATGAACACGATGAATCATTACACCGCTTGCCTATTCAATTAACCAATGAACACGATAAATCATTACACCGCTTGCCTATTCAATTAACCAATGAACATGATAAATCATTACACCGCTTGCCTATTCAATTAACAAATGAACACGATGAATCATTACACCGCTTGCCTGTTCAATTAACCAATGAACACGATAAATCATTACACCACTTGCCTATTCAATTAACCAATGAACATGATAAATCATTACACCGCTTGCCTATTCAATTAACCAATGAACACGATAAATCATTACACCGCTTGCCTATTCAATAAAAAAACAAACACAAAACAATATGCTTTTCAAAGATAAATGGTAGCCCTTACACCAGAACCATACAAGCTACAAGATATACCACACAAAACTAATAGTGGCTTTTCTCTTTGCGGGGGCCCTTAAAATATTGGTTACATTTTGTAAAATAATGCAAAAATCGTTTTGAGATAACCGATAAAGTAAGTTTGATAATAGTCAGGGGCCATTATAAAAGAGAGAAGATATATTTTTACCTCCCTTGGACATTTTGCCATGACTCGCTTTACTAAACGAAGCATTTTTTCCAAGACTCATTGGCAGTGAAGATGCAACTCCGAGCCGTAAACTATTTATTTGTTCAAGAAGATGTTATAATTATGTTCTGCAACTATGGTGTTACTAGAGCAGCTAGACAATTTAGTAAATAAGAGAAAAACACGGTGACTGTCGGTGACAGAGACCAAGAGTTATAGAAGGCCTGAACACAGACCTGTGACGTGGCAACCAGCTGTTGATCTTCTGTAACCACAAGTTGTCACGTCACATGTCTGTCTTCAGGCCTGCTATAATAATTGGTCTCGCGCAGAACTATTCGTGTGCATAAATGCACACCACGTCTTTAAAGTGACATTGTGATGACCAATACAATTGTGTCCTGTTCACCCCCAAAATTCCCATAAGGAAGAGATGAGCTTCTGTGCTGGGTGCCACCACGTCTGTATCAAGGAAACATTACTGAGTACAGGGTGAACAATGAAATCCGCTGGAAACTAGACTGCGTACCAGGGTTCGAAGTGCCCAAATACCAGTTCCGGGACAACAAGGACAAGTATTTCTACTGCAAGGACGGTATGATCCAACCTATGAGGATAGCTTTAACCTCATGCAAGCGTGAGTAGGTTACGTCATACTGTTTGCTTTCTTAAGTGGTGGAGTGTGGAGCTGCACATTGAAGTAACAGTTGTAATAGAATTCATTTTTAAACAAATTGATAGTTAACATACTAATATATATTAATTGATTGATTGACTGATAGATCGATACGAAATAGATAAATAATACATAGATAGATAGGTAACATAATGTATACTTTTACTCTTAACCGTGCAATTCTTGTATATATATGTATACAATTTTTTTTTCGAAAACGGCTCTAACAATTTTCTTCAAAATTTCAAGGTATGTGCATAACAGTGAGAAAAAAATTCTGAACTCATTGGTCGCATCGGGAAAACTCGAAGTTGACCGTTATATCGGTTTGAAAATGGCTCATTATCGAAAAATTAATTTTGGCTAATGTTTTATAAATGAAATTTTCTATATGACGTCAATGGGAAAAAACTTGACACCGCTTACGTCACTAGGCTCACAGCACTACACTAAGACATTACTTCGCAAACAAGAAAAAGTTTTAATGATTCAATTGGTGTAATTAAACATTTGCGCACCATCTTATTGTACATTGATCCATTATGAAACTATGGAAGAAAAATAATGAAATTAAATATAATTTATGTATGATTAGTTATTGTGTTTTATAGGCTTTATACATTGTTTACACTTTAATTGCTTACACCCGTAGGTAGCTGTTACTTTGTTATTATTTTGCTGATGAATTATTGCAATGTGTTTAAGCTTCGAAGTCTACTGACTGTCCCATTATCTATGCCTTACTTGCACAACCAGGGCCGGCCCTAACATTTCCGGGGCACTATGTGAAATGGATTGCGCGCGGACCAGTAAGGGTAGGGATAAGGATAATAAGGGAAAATAAAGATTTTGTATTAGAAAATAAATTCGTATTTGCATTACATTTTATTAAATGAAAGCTGACGATGACATTTTTTATATCACGCGTAGGACTGGCGTTTACCATATTGATTGACACCCAAAAAAAAAAATTTTGTCTTTTTAAGGACATTTGTATGAGTTTCAGGAGATTTCAAAACAAGGAGACCATGGGAACCCTATTATAAATTATAATGGTTTAAATTAATAATATAATGGTTTAATTTAATAATTTACATCTAGAATCAGCGCGGGGCTTTTGAACCTTCGGGTCCACTGCGGCAGCATAGGCCTAAGGCTGGCCCTGATGATATCCAGCTCGCAATCAACGAATTTTCATCACGCTGCTGCTTTTTTTTTTGGGTTAATCTCTAAACCTCGGTTAAACAGAAGTCATGTTCCAGAAGTCACCCAATAAAACCTACTCAGCCCAAAGATCACCGTGACATCCCTTAAAGTGGTAGATAACTTCTGGGAAGCATAGTATCAAATGACTCATTGCTTTAAAGAGAGGTTGATATGTGATCAGGAATAGTCGTGCTTTTGGACGCCTCCAAGCGAGAGTGTGGCGAAATAAATCGCTCCGCCTGTTTACAAAAATCATTGTCAACCACCGATTCTCTCAACTCCTCTATATGGATCTGAGATATGAGTACTTTATAGAAAGCAACTAAGACTTCTTGAACGACTTCACCAAAGTCCGCAATACAAAAAGCGATATTCTTGCAAAATGGTATGAACTTCTTATAATCCGACAGTCACGCTTTGCAGGGCACTTATTCCGTATGGGAGACGAACATATTTGACCCTTGTTGTTTAGAGAGAGAGTAGTGCCCCTTAAGGGACTGCAGGCACAACATGGCCTAAATTGTGCCGATGTACCTAAAATCAAAAATAAATCAAATCAAATCATATTTTTGGCAATTTTTTTTTTAGTAAGCTGAAAGGTTGTCGGAGTAACAGAGATGCCTCACAATAACGCTTCTTTAGAATACTAACGCGATGCTTTTAAGTCTCTTAGAAAAAAATGCGCAATTTTACTTTGTTACTAGATGCACGTTTTACACTATAACGTAGAGATTTAGCTAAACTTGATGATTCTTACTAAAGCCATAACAATCAGGCTTGTCTTCGAGTCCGAAAATTAGTGAGGAATGCAGCATTTGCGCAGCCCCAGCTGTGACCTACATATTTTGCCACATCCAGGGCAAGCATAACCATTGTCCGCAGGTGGTCGATTTAGATTTCATTTAGCCGTATGCGTTTGTCCTCTGCAGCAGATTTTCTTTTGGTCTGAAATGTGTATCCCGTGGCCTTCGTGAGTGACCTCCAGCTGTCTCATTCGGAGGCCGCATAGAACTAGGTGCTCTCTTCTATGTCAACCAAGGAAAGTTGACGCCTAAGCTGGTCGGGCGCCTCTGTTACATCGACCACCTTTTAGCTCACACACAAACAAAAAAGACTGCTTTTGGCATACGTTCGTCTCCCATACGGGATACGTGTTCTATCCAGTGCAACTGTCGGACCATAAGAAATTTCTCTATACTGTCCATACCGGCGTTGGAAAGGACATCGCTGTTTGTAGTGCGGTCCTGCAACCGTATGTCCATGATGGAGCGCAAGCATCTTTGGTGAAAGCACTCAAGAAGTCTTAGTTGTTTTCTGTAAAGTATCCATGTCTCAGAGCCATAATGAAAATATTAATTGAACATTAAATGTCAGAAAGTAACCATTTTAGAAGTTACACTGCAAAGACTTTCCTCCAAGCCTATAATAGCCCAATAGTTTTACGCGAAAGAAGCAATGTAAAACGTTAAGACGTGAGCTGTGGTTTTCTATAGGCCTACTATTGGAGGGACTTTCTATTCTAATCGCCATGTACAATTACATTGTGAATTGACAGAATGAAAAAGCAACTCTTCGGATTGATAGTCTTTACCCGATCGTTCATTTTCGTAATTACAACAATATTCCCAAAATGCCAAAATGACTTTGGGTATATATCCTTCCTTAACAAATTATTCCTCCGAGCGAGGCTCGGTCACCTGATATCGATACGTTGATCGAGATACACATCGACTTTTGTTGGGTTGAACAATATCGAGAAAAGAAATCCATAAGAGTAAGAGAGCAGGAACATGAGGAGTGAGAGAGAGACGGGGGGGGGGGGGAAGAGAGAGAGGGAGGGAGAGTTAACACGGTCATAGATTCTTGTGGTGCGTTGCTTAGAGAGAGAGTAGTCCTTAAGGGACTGCAGGCACGACATGGCCTAAATTGTGCCGATGTGCCTAACATCAAAATCAAAGATCAAAATCAATCAATGTATTAAAATCCCAAAGTCAATGAACAGCTCATGATACTGTCCGATTGTGAATACCATTTTAGAAAATGCATACAGGAGTACTAGCATATACGCCCAAACAAATCAATACTATTTAATATGTAATATACGGATCTATCCTGGAGTAGGTGCTCGTGTTCAGAATGACTTCTATAAATCTAGTCAACTATTTCTACGGTTCCTTCACAGAAATAATGTGCGCGTACGCCAAGTTTTTCCCCCCAGAAAATTGTCATTAAGACTTCTATTGAATTTGTTCTTGTTTCAATCTGTCCCAGCTGCCTTTGTACCACCGTTAGTGGTATTCAATTTCGTATTCATTATCTATGGACTCAAGTGCCTTCATTCTGACAGCGAGATAAAGAAACGTCTTGTTTCTATGGATTTGTATTCAAAAGTAGATGGGAGACTTGTGGAGAACAACTTTGGTATTTTAAGACGTCGCTGTGAGAAAAATCAGAGAGATCACAGGCGGTTTAATCCAACTTTGGCATTTTATACCTATATAGAAGAGGTTAGACCAAGTTCATATAAGTATATATTTATTGATTGATTTATGTATACAGGCAAATATATAATAGACGAAATGCCCAGCAATGCCTGATGATGTTTATAATGTTTTACTATATCACTTATTTACTTGTATGCCTACTCTGCTCGTGTCAACTTAGTAAAACATAAAAAGCAAAAAATAATACTTAAAAAAATTATACAATCTAAGGGACAGTACCGCCAATTACTTTAAATTTACTGAAAATTACAGGATTTAGCTACCTTTCTGCTATATAAAACAAAATTAATGAATCAATAATAAATGATTAACAAATTGGTTCATTTTTTGATTGATTCTTGTATGATCACAAACTATGAATAATTATTCAACATTTCAACTTGATTCGACAATGGGAAGATCTACATACTGGTATGATGTGGAAGTGAACGAAAGAGAATAATTCACCGATTCTCAAGTTCACCTGTTTCTGTGGTCTACGGTTAACGATGGTGTCATGTGGCCATCACAACGACCAACCGCCTTTATTTTTTCCCAACTCAGGGCAGGTACCCATGAGAGCTGGGTGGACTCTGTGGTGCCGAAAGATCCCGAAATTAAAATTCCCAGTCTTCATCAGGATTCGAACCTCGGATCCCAGATAGGAAGCTAAGCGATTTACTGCTCAGCCACTGCGCCTCATGTCACAAGGGGATTAAATCCATATATACATCCACATCTCTAATAAAGTAGCATTTATTCCCCTTTTTTCGATATTAAACAAAAAAATTAATTACCAACAATCGATAAACTAATTGGTTAATTGTTTTTTTAATTGATTCATGTATTTTCAGACTTAATGAATAATTTTGCAGAGTTTTAACTTGATCCGAGATTTGGAAATCTGGAGAAAAAACATGTCCAAACGTTGTGTCAGACAGAGTGAAGCTGATATCAATTTTGTAACAAAAAAAAATAATAATGACAAACTGAAAATGACCCTAAAGGAGAGAGATGGGAGCGTTCCCCCCCCCCCCCCCCCACGCAGACTGTGATGACGTCGATGTACAACTAAAAAATAATAAACTGCGAGGAAAAGATGCACACAGCCTGTGACTAACCTAGCCCAGAAGTTCCCTAACCTTTTTTAACCGAGGACCCCAGTTTGAGAACCACTGACCTACCTTCCCATGCACACAGCCTGTGACTGACCTAGCCCAGAGGTTCCCTAACCTTTTTTAACCGAGGACCCCAGTTTGAGAACCACTGACCTACCTTCCCATGCACACAGCCTGTGACTGACCTAGCCCAGAGGTTCCCTAACCTTTTTTAACCGAGGACCCCAGTTTGAGAACCACTGACCTACCCCCCCCCCATGCACACAGCCTGTGACTGACCTAGCCCAGAGGTTCTCTAACCTTTTTTAACCGAGGACCCCAGTTTGAAAACCCACTGACCTACCCCCCCCCCCCCCCCCCATGCACACAGCATGTGACTGACCTAGCCCAGAGGTTCTCTAACCTTTTTTAACCGAGGACCCCAGTTTGAGAACCACTAACCTACCCCCCATGCACACAGCCTGTGACTGACCTAGCCCAGAGGTTCCCTAACCTTTTTTAACCGAGGACCCCAGTTTGAAAACCCACTGACCTACCCCCCCCCCCCATGCACACAGCATGTGACTGACCTAGCCCAGAGGTTCCCTAACCTTTTTTAACCGATGACCCCAGTTTGAGAACCACTGAACTACCCCCCCCCCATGCACACAGCCTGTGACTGACCTAGCCCAGAGGTTCCCTAACCTTTTTAAACCGAGGACCCCAGTTTGAGAACCCACTGACCTAACCCCCCCCCCCACATGCACACAGCATGTGACTGACCTAGCCCAGAGGTTCTCTAACCTTTTTTAACCGAGGACCCCAGTTTGAGAACCACTGAACTACCCCCCCCCCCCCATGCACACAGCATGTGACTGACCTAGCCCAGAGGTTCCCTAACCTTTTTTAACCGAGGACCCCAGTTTGAGAACCCACTGACCTACCCCCCCCCCCATGCACACAGCATGTGACTGACCTAGCCCAGAGGTTCCCTAACCTTTTTTAACCGATGACCCCAGTTTGAGAACCACTGAACTACCCCCCCCCCATGCACACAGCCTGTGACTGACCTAGCCCAGAGGTTCTCTAACCTTTTTAAACCGAGGACCCCAGTTTGAGAACCACTGACCTAAACCCCCCCCCCCCCCCTATCCTTTCACATGTACACTTTAATTAGTTCAGCATCATTAAAAAAAAACACATTAACTGATTCGGTACTGTCTCAGGCATACGTCAATGTCAATGTTCCTATCATCAAAGCAACTGAGGATGCATGGCTGAAGGCGCATTATGACTTTGACGAGCAGGTCAAGAAAAACATGAGGAACGCGGAAGTGCAAAAGACCTCAGAGAAAGACGCCTTTAAATTTGATTACCGTGGCCTGACGTACATGTGTCAGCAGGGTGGAGTGATGTTTGTCGGGAAAACGAAATGTGGTAAGTATTGTCAGTCAGCAAGTTCAATTTTTGGTTTTAGGATATATCAAGAGGCTTAAACTTAAACACATTTAAGAATTATATAAAATTAAATTAAATTATAACTTTAAATTGCACAAAATTCATGATTATAGCTTGCTCAGAGCGCTATGGTCTCATTTGTGGACCAGTGTGTGTGTGTGTGTGTATCTGGGAGGAGGTTTTCCGTGCTGCCTTTTAGCGCTCAGTAAACACAACTCTGCTCAAATCAGGCGTCGAACCTCGAGTCCCCTTCATAGGTAGCCAAGCCAAGTTCAAGCTTACTTAGCCTCTCGACCACGCATCCCCTGGTATAGATATTGATACAATACATTTTCACTGAAATCGTTATTATTTATTGCAAACGCACTTACTTACAGCCCGTCACCCCTATAGGAGTATGGATTGCTACCACTAGATCTCCATAGTCCATTGTCTTGGGCCATCCTTTCCATCTCGTTCCAGTTAGAACTAAGCTTAAACAGTTCTGCGTCGCCTGGAGCTTTTAGGACGCCCTCTCTTTCTCTTGCCTTGTGGGCTCCACTTCAATGCCTGCCATGTGATGCTTGTTGGCAATTTGCGTAGTTACCCGATCCAGCCCCATCTTCCCTTTATGATCTTTCTTCTACAGGAGCTTGACAATATGTTGGCGCCCCCCTCTCCATAAAAGTGTATAGCTTGTATAGCTTATAGCTCAATCCTACACTGTTGTCAGCTAGTAGTCGCCTAGTACACCTGTTTGTGAATCGAATTTATTTGAGTATGACAGTAAATACACCCGTGTTATAGGATTCAGATACTTTATAAGTATTGCTGTAAACCTGTTCCCTCCTGAAGTAAGGGGATTTTTCTTTATGCTGTCGGGTAAATGACCTGAGCTAGTGTGTAAATGACCTGAGCTAGTGTGTAAATGACCTGAGCTAGTGTGTAAATGACCTGAGCTAGAGTATAATTGACCTGAGCTAGTGTGTAAATGACCTGAGCTAGTGTGTAAATGACCTGAGCTAGTGTGTAAATGACCTGAGCTAGTGTGTAAATGACCTGAGCTAGTGTGTAAATGACCTGAGCTAGAGTATAAATGACCTGAGCTAGTGTGTAAATGACCTGAGCTAGTGTGTAAAGGTGTTAAGAAACTTTTGTGATGATTTTGGATTTCTCGACTGAGGATTGTTTTCTTTAATTTGCGTTAGTGAATCGAGATATGCCAATTTCAATAGGGGATTGTGACATTATTTCTTTTTACTGGAGAGTATTGATTGAATGTAGTTGTATTGGGCTTCTAAAATCAGAGAGATACCAGCGACATGAGATTCGGTGAGTTATTCCCTAAAAGTTCACTCCCATGTTATAACAGTATTGATGTAGCAATCAATACGTAGATTTCTATTCATCTTTTGAAAATATCAATCACTGTGAAATGGCAGCAAGTTCGTCTTTTTTTTTTATTTTTTTTATTTTGGAGTGGAAGGAGCTGAACAAAATATAGGCCTAATCTTTTGTTTTTAGATCCAGTTGGTTCCGTAAGACCGTAGTGGTGAAAGTTGTTATAGCTATAAACTGTAGGTGGTACTGGATATCAGCACTCCACAGCCCATAAAATGTTTCAAATGCCTGCGTCTCTAATAGCTTCTGAAAACCAGCCCGGCAACTCATGACCGTCACCTTTGGCTCAGAAATGAGATCACGTGACACTTTTATCGCTGACAGGAGAAAGAGCAAAGGCGAGCAACTGAGGCCTAAACATGTACGCTTCAGACAGGAGAAGCGTGTTATCCTTGAAAGACTACCTTTCTTGCAACAAGGTTGGCGTCTACGTTCTCTGCCTAGTATTCCTTGGGGATCCCACGACTATATTTAGTTTTCCTCCAAGAGATCTAACGTCGTCATGTGTTATAAACGTTTCAGTGTCAATTCTGTTAATGATACTACACAGGGTGGTCGTTAGAAAAAAGGAAAATCTGTCAAATAGCTATTTATTCTTACTAAGAATAACTTTTTCGAGTTGTTTTTTTCAAAGGCCTATGTTCTAATACACTCATAGATGCTTAACATGTCATCCTTGCACTTCAGAGCAGCAGAGTCTTAACCTGGAAACCTAAAGCTCGTGTAGGAATTGTGGAATCAAATGTGTAGTATATAGTTGGCAACAATGGTCCTTTATTATGCGTCATTGCCATGATTGAAGGTGTCTATTTCTTTCTAAATCTCTCCCAATCTTCTTCTTGTCATCATAAAATACGAAACACATGCATGCACGTAACCCTGCCGACCAAGTTCAACAAAGGACGTTTGGGCCGATGTTGTTTTCATCGAGATACGTTAACTATTTTGTGCTAATTGTTTGTCATTTTTTCGTTTGTTTTGTAGCTGATGAAGGCCTCGTGGCCCATACGTCCTAAGTTTAATTTGGTCCGGCAGGGTTACATATATGCATGTTTTTCGTATTTTCTATACAGTCGTTTACCCCTGCAGCAGTAAATCTTTGTTTTTGAGTCTCTACAAAGCTTATATCAACTCACTCACTCAATCTGACTGTTCAAACGTTCGTGCACGTTATTTCTCCCACACCCAATCTCGGATCAAGCTGAAATTTTGCACCATTATTTCTTGTACCCGACAACACAAGAATCGATTAAAAAAACTAACCAATTAGTATTTGATATTTCGATCAAGGGAAAGAATTTGTACTTGACTGAAGTGGTCATGTACTCTAGAAAGTAAGTTTACAACTAACAAAAGAAAACTATACAATCTTTTATCTTCATATACCCCTCACCGGCAGAGTGTAAGCGTGAGCCAGGAGTTCGAACTCATGTCGTCCCCCCTTTTTTATCAATGCTTTTATAAAGTGATTACGGCAATATTCACAAATATATCCCTTTCTTTGTCCCCCTCCCCCATTTTCCCAACAAATTCAGACAAATGAAAGGATCATAGCGTATTGAATATTGAAAAAACTAAAGCACGTAATCGCGCTAAACAAAAACAATTGGTAAAAATTTTTCTAATCGCACAAATTTATTGTTGTTGGTCTAGGACTCTAGATCTATTAAAATGTTAACTAATGACTGATCCAAAGTCATTAATACAATTACACTTTGTAAAAGTTTTTTTTTTTTTTTTTTTTTATCTTGTTTTCTCCCAGTTTTTTTTTATATACCTTATATCCCCCCCCCCCCAACATGTCTCCATCTCTTCTTATACTATGTCTATGTATGTAACAAAGAAGATTCGACAGGGTAAAAATTCCAATCGAGAATGTTCCACTGAAACACTTGAATTGTAAGATGTCAAACACTTCAGATATCTATAAACTATACGACTCACTTCACTTGATTCAATACATGAAACTGTTACACGTTCATTTAAGTTCTATCCTAACAATTCGTAAGTCCACTTTCACATGTCACACTGGCGTAGCTAGGAATTAGCCGTCATTTGGGGGCCGGGGTGCTTGGCCTTTTTAGGGCCCCTGCTTTTTGACATTCGACATTATGACATGAGATAATGGCGTAATATTTAATACTTATTGTAAAAACAAATTCGAACACTCAAGTAGGGGCAAGGGGGATTTTAAAATTCTCCCTCCCATCCTCAACTATAGCTACGCCACTGATTTCACAATTCAACCTATGACAAGTCAATTCTATACAATCAAATTAAATGCCACCCTGTGACAAGTCAATTCTATACAATCAAAGTAAATGACATGGCACTGCCTCAGTCACACATGTTTATTTTATTTCAGCTACCTGTGGCAGGGGCTCGGTCTATGATGGCGAATACTGTCAGCCTTGCCCCAAGGGCACTTACCAGAAGTACGATTCGGCGAAAAGGTGTGCCCCTTGCCCATCAGGGTGGAGGTCACCACATATGGGGCTGATATCAGTGGAAGAATGTTTCAGTTTGGAGTTGGAAGGTGATAAACGAAAATGTGAGCACTGTTCGTTGTATAGTAATCTTTGATGAAACACACTACCTAAGTGCTGTTAGTTTTGTAGTTGTCTTCAATGAAACACATTACCAGACTTCTGCTAGTTTATACTTGTCTATAATGAAACACATCACCTAAGTGCTGTTAGTTCAATAATATGTCTTAAATGAAACACATTGTATGGGTGGAATTTTAACAAAAATAGCCTAAATGCTATTGGTTTCAAAGTAGTCATTGATTAAGTACAAGAATCAATTTTAGGAAAATCTTGTCGATAAAATTGCACTTCAACGAAGAGCAACAAACGTTAACAACAAGAGAGAGATGTGCTGACATTCCATTTAGCAGGAGGGGGATACAATGACGTCTAGTTCTGCCTCGAAGATGTTTTAAAGCTTCACCTGTTCAAATATCACCAATAAAACATTATCACTAGATATAACGTCACAAGACAGATTTGAGCACTCCAGACCTGAGCACTCCAGACCTGTTCGGCTGCACACTGGCAGGTTATTCCAGCTGGAGTTAGTGTCATTGGCATTGCTTTTTTTTCTCTGGCGTTTTTCTTCTGCCAGCGCTGTTCTCTTTCCTCAGCAACCTGTGCGCCAGTTTTCACAGCGCGGCGCCATGATGCTCTGTCGTGTGCCTCTGTCACCCAAGTGGCTGGGTCTATGCTGAACGCCTTCACAGAAGCTTTGAGGGTGTCCTTGAAACGCTTTTTTTGACCACCTTGCGAGCGCTTTCCTTCGCTTAGTTGGCCATACAATAGTCGTTTAGGGATGCAGAGGTCTTCCATTCTGCAGGCGTGTCCTGTCCATTGCAGCTGGGACTGTATCAAGATTGTATGGATGCTTTGCAGACCCGATCTTCGAAGGGCTTCAGTATCTGGTATTTTGTCTTGCGATTTGACATTCAGTATTTTTCTTAGACATGTCATGTGGAAATGATTCAGTTTCTTTGCATGTTTTCTGTCCACTGTCCACATTTCTGAGGCACAGAGCAATGTGGGGAGGATGACGGCTCGAATTACAAATACTGTATAGTTGGCAACAACATTACACTGACTGTACAAAATTCTAGCCTATGCTCCGGACTGACTTCACACACCGTGCTGGTTCTGACTTTGCCTCGTACTGATCACATTGCGAGGTTACGTGAAGTGTCCTGACTCTAACAAACTCGCTCTTATATAGGCTCTCTACAGGCTTTCTAGAATCGGATGGAACGTAGCTTGACCATTAGTTTTACACATTCGCCGTGACTTGCGTGCGTAATATTTACAACACGGGTCTTTGCCAAACCGTTGTGTACTGTCATTCGTCATGGTTTACCGCTCGTCTAGCGCTGTCCTGGGGCGATTTGCGTTGTCTAAAACACACACAGCATTACCCCCCATCTGTGTCAACACAATGTTTAGAACAATAATATGTAGGTCTTAAATATGTGCATATTTGTATATTAAAATGTAGATCCACTCTTCAGGCAGCTGATGTGACAAAAGGAACGGAAATATCCGATACAGATTGGGATCAGTAGCGTGGAAGGTTCTGCCAGGCTGTATAACACAGTGTGTCACTATCTGCCTATGGGTCAACAGTTCCTGATTTTTCATAAGAGTTGTCTCTCAAAGTCTTTCCCGTGTTTGGGTATAGCCGCAAGGCAGCGGAGGTTTGGATTCAGAGATTATATTCGCATAAATGGCTTGCCAATCAAGGTTAACGAGCCGCTCCTGCCAAAAGCTACCCGTTTAAGCGTCAGTTGCTCGCCTTTGCCCACCAAAAGCGAAAACTTTTTTCACCTGCGATATATATGAACGGGTCTCTCCAATCTAGGGCTCCACATTCACACGAAAAGGCTTTCTACGAGATGAACCATAATTGTTACGAGTGAATAAGGTCAACATGTAGATCATCTGTATTAATTAATGTTTATATGAAGGTCTAAAGCATTTAGATCTATGTCAGTGGTTCTCAAACTTTTTAGTTCCTCGACCCCTTTGACATAGTTTCCCATTAGGCGGTTACGCCCAAACGTAATTTTTGTTTCCTTTAGAGATAAATAAATATGTGCTTATAATAAAATAAAAAAAGGGTTATAATTCCGACTTGCATTTATTTAATTTTCTATTGCGTATTCACAAATATACATGGTGCATACTTATGTGACAACTTGACAAATATGTCGAAATATGGAGAACAGTCTTTGATACAGTAAACTACATTGTTACAGAAATAGTGTTTCGACAGTATTTGCAAACATGCCAATGGTCGTTTGAAGGTTGAGGCTTATTTCTGTTCCACCAGATCAGGTATTCAGTAGCACAACGAATGTTTTCTTCTGGATCAGTTTGCTTCTGAATTTGGACTTCCAGAAACTAACAAGCTAGAAAACTTTGTTTCGCAAACATTTGTTCTCGGAAATGGAAGAAGGCGCAACACGATCTCAAACAGTACGGGATTTAAAATAGTTTCAATACCAAGAACGGTTCAGATCTGCACACCAAGTGTGACATCACGTTAGAATAGACAAAAGAAAAAAACAAACTTCCAATGATCAATAGACAAAAAAATCCAAATTTTCGCGGGTCTTATACGACCTCTGGCAGTTGTCATTCGACCCTCAAGGGGGTTGCGATCGACAGGCTGAGATCCCCTGATCTATATTAAAAGGTATTTCATTTTGTAGTAGTTCCTCAACATTAGGCTATTATGCATTATTTGGGTCCTTTTGGGTGCTTTTGTTAAAAGGTAGACAGGCAGTAATATGATTAATGTATTTTTTTCTTTCTGATGCAGCAAAATGTGAACGAGGCTTTGTAAAAGTCGAGGGCACTTCCCAGTGCATTCCTTGCCCTATGGGCACATTTCAGTTTGACTTCCAATGTTCCTCCTGCCCTGAAGGCACCTGGACGTTATTTAGCGGAAGTTCCTCTCCCAAGCACTGCATATGTAAGTACCTCGAGACAGAGTAGGTCTAATCCTAGAGTTAACATTTAATTGCTTCTCTTTAACACTTAAAGTGCTGAGCTGTTTTACAATGAGTGCATACCAAAAGGAATTACAATTCTGATGTTTAAAGGCTAATATACCACAGGCATTTCAGGGTTAAATAGGAATACCAATACCAATTGACATTTTCCAACTCATGCATAACTGAATGTGTGTCGTCAGGGTTTCAAGGAAGCTAAGTAAAAAAAAAAAGCGATTTTCTTACTAGATCTATATTTGTCCATTTGAAACAATTTATAGGATAAGACATTTATATTACTTGGCTAGATACTATTAGTTGTTGCCTATAAGATCTGCACCGGGCCCGGGCGCCAGCTATGCTCAGTACGCCACTGTCAGTGGATTTATTTATCCATTGTATTCTTATAAATATTTACAAAAGATTGTTATGAAATAATATAAATTTTTACATTTTTTACTATTTGAGCTATGAATGGACGTTATTTTCATAACTTAGCTGTAGAACATTTAGCTCTTGAGCTCTAAAGGGAAAGTAACGAGGGATTATGGGCACGATATGGGCTAAGTTAGGCCGATGTGCAGAAAACCCAAAATATCAACATGCATTCTTATATTGATTGAATTCATTTTGTCTTCAAATCGTCAGGCTTGGGCAATTAAAATACTTCATTCGTCAAATCGTCAGGTTTGGGCAATTAAAATTCTTCATTCTTCAAATCGTCAGGCTTGGGCAATTGAAATACTTCATTCTTCAAATCGTCAGGCTTGGGCAATTAAAATACTTCATTCTTCAAATCGTCAGGCTTGGGCAATTAAAATACTTCATTCTTCAAATCGTTAGGCTTGGGCAATTAAAATACTTCATTCTTCAAATCGTCAGGCTTGGGCAATTAAAATACTTCATTCTTCAAATCGTTAGGCTTGGGCAATTAAAACACTTCATTTTAATAATTGTGGTAGATGAATGACAGAAGTGCTTCTCAGATTAATGTTTTTTTTAGCTGGTTTTGAGGGGAGGGGAGATGAAGTAAAAAACTTTCCTTTTATATGCTGGCCACATTTAGGATTGCACGCAATTTTCTTTTAGTGTTTTACTTTATTTAAAAAAAATATAATGTAACAATAACACGCTTAGAAGAGATATATAAAAATAGCCTTTTTGTTTTTACATCAGAGGTTACTAAAGAGATGTATTTACTATAGTCCAACCGTCTTTTACAAAGCTTGCATCAACTCATTTTGTCTGTCGGGTAAAAAGTTTATTTCTCCAAACCCATTCTTAAATCAAGTTGAGACTTTCCACAATTATTCATTGGCATATATAAGACATTTATTTAAAAAAAGAAGAAATAACCAATTAATCTATTAATTACTGTTAACTAAATAATTTGTTTGATACCAACAAGGGAAATTAATCCTTCATTATTCATAGATACAGCTATACATTTAGGGTTTCGCCCCCCTTAGACAACTGAACACGTTATTTCTCGTACAGCCAATCTCGGATCATGTAAAAACTGTAAAAAAATATTTATTATACCTAAAAAAAATGAATCAATAAAAAGAAAATGAACAATTTATTCCATGAAATATTGGTAAGTAGTTATTTCTTGCGACTTTGATCAATGCTCGGATTCCACAGCTTTCTGTGCTCCGGGAAAGTTTTCAAGATCTGGTTTGGAGCCTTGTTTAGTGTGTCCTAAAGGGCAATATGCTCAGAGCAGTGGTCAGAAACAGTGTTCCAAGTGCCCATTTGGCACTTGGACCTCAGAGGAGGGAGCATTTCAAAAAGAAATGTGCAAAAGTAGGTAGTTGGAAAGTTAAAACGTCTTTCTCTTTATCTCTCTTTCTCTCTCTTTCAGTCTCTTTCATTCTTTCTCTTTTTCCTCTCTCTCTTTATCATTTTCTCTCTTTCTCTCTTTTTGTGTCTTCCTCATTTTCTCTTTCTCTCTTTTTCTCGATATCAGAATATACATTTGCTTAAAGAATTATAGTTTCTCAAATTTTTTTCAATACCATGATGTATCTTTGTTATTTCCGTTGAAGGTAGCAGTATACTCATGTTTTCTCTCTTACTCCCCTTTGAAATTAACACAATTTGAATTCATTAAAAAAATCTCAACTATGAATAGATTGTCATGAATTTACATCTACAGAAGAAGAGAATCAAGACACCTTTATGCCGAATTGAAACTTTTCCATTCCTTATTAGTACTAAAGACCTGCGGCCATACAATAACTCATAAGTTTGAAACAGGCTCAAACGGGAAGCAAGCCACTATTAGAAAAAGCACAGAGGTAGAACTGGTAACTTGTAGTGACAAGTGTTGCCAGCGGAATGGACAGTGTCCACACTTTTCGATTTTAAGCGCGAATACCCAGTAGTCATCTAGAATCTAGGGGGGATAGCTATTGGCGTCCGGTGCGTCCTGTAGAAATGTCCACCCATTACGTATACAAACGTATGAGTCAGTGGCTTAATTTTCATCTTTAGAATTGGTGTGACTAATCAAACCAATTATGTAACGCAGAGTTTGTCACGGTTCGTGCAGGTAAATCCATTAGCTGTAGGTTCTAGCTGATAGGGCAGCTGACTTGACATTAACTCTCTACTGGACCTTTTTGATTCTAGTTTATGATGTGAACGTAAACTCGACCTTCAGATTACACGTTAACGAAACCGGGTTAAAGAGAGATGCTATGACCTTGTCCTTTTGGGTCAACCTTCTCAGAGATGTCGAGGAAGTAGGTACAGCTTTCTTGGCTGGTCCGCTGATGGACTCGATCGGCTCCATTGGCTGTGGACTTTTCACCATTAGCTTCAACCTAAATGGGGACGGGCAGCGGAAAAAAAGGAGGTCTCTTTGTATGTTACACGCTGGATTGCATTCTTAGAGTTGGTTTTGTTTGGTTTAAATTATTTATAAAGTTGATCTGTTGCATTCTGATCCGTTTCATTTATTTGAATATCTGGTGGCGATATCTTTAGTGTCAAAATACATTTTTTGTTGCTGTTCGTATTGTAGTTAATCTAACGTGTGTTTGTATATAGGTATATATTTTTATAAATTTTATTTCAAAAACGGCTCTAACGATTTTCTTTAAAATTTTCAATATCGTACAATTAATTTTGTCTAAAAAACATTTATGAATGAAAATTGTTGCGAATGACGTCAAAGGGAAAAAATACTTGCCATCGCTGTGTCTTACGTCCACGATCTGACAGCCCCACCACACACTGTGTGTGACTACACGAAACATTTCTTTGCAATCATGAACACGTTAGAATGAGTCAATAGGCCTAATTAAACATTTGCACACCATCTATTTGCTAGGCTGTAATAGCCTCTTCACCAAAGTAAAAGCCACTTACACGGCTCACCGCAATGTAAGTGTAAGCAATCCATACAACACGTATAACACACACTAAACATCCCTCGGCCAGCTTGATCTTTATTTCTGTTGGTTTGTTGAATACAACATATCTACATACGTGTTGGTAATGCAGTGGTGTTCTTGTTGAATAGAACCAACATTTTCAATACTCCTAGAGCGAATACATAGATTTAGGAAGAGAAATTCAAATCTTTTTAGAGATTGTTAAAGTACGAATTAAAAGCAACGAATATATTTATGAATTGCCCTTTGACCCTTTAATCCTGAATATCCTATTTATCTCCAGTACGGGCGATTAAAGAAAGGGAGTATCTGGGAGCAGGTTTCCGTGCTGCCTTTAGGCGCTCAGCAAACACAATTCTGATTGTGTAGAGATTGGAACTCGGCTCTTGTCACTCAGCTCCAACTACAAATAACGTATAACGCTATGTTCCCTTGTATATTTTACTTGAATGCTATGTTTAGATACACCCCATAGACATTTTCTTCATAGTGTTGGTGAAATAGATCGTTTATAATAGTGAACATTCGGTTATCGGGACGATAGATTATCCAAACAGACCCCGTTCCCAATTAATCCGGATAATGGACATTCTAATGAATAGTGTATTTTTTTAAACAGCGATTATTTTTGTTGTTATCTGCTCCTATACATAAACAATGTCGCCATATAAACAATGTCGCTATATAAATAATGTCACTCTATAAAGCATGTCGCTATCGCTATATAAACAATGTCGCTATATAAACACAACTTCTTTTTTGTTGTTGTTGGGTGTATAAAGATAAAATAGAGTTTAACAAAGACACTGGAAGCAAGCTGGAAAACAAAACACGAACTAATGAGTACAGTTTGTCTGTCATATACCCCCCCCCCCCCCCCCCCCAAGTTATTTTACAACCGAGTACGATCATGAGGTATAATAAAATAATTTCAGACAACACAGCTGCAACAAACCATCCGATTTTCCCCCCTTTGATTAATAAACAGTTTATTTACCCTTAATTATATAATATTATAAATAAACTCAACACTTTAAATGTATTCGTACTGTGTTTAGGAGAATGGAACAAAACATATTTTGATAATTGCTACATAAGGAATTAGTTTCATTACTTTCAACTTGTGTTACTGTAATCTGTTGACAGTCTGGCAGGCTAAGTATGTCAACTTGTGTTACTGTAATCTGTTGACAGTCTGGCAGGCTAAGTATGTCAACTGGTGTTACTGTAATCTGTTGACAGTCTGGCAGGCTATAAGTATGTCAACTTGTGTTACTGTAATCTGTTGACAGTCTGGCAGGCTATAAGTATGTCAACTTGTGTTACTGTAATCTGTTGACAGTCTGGCAGGCTAAGTATGTCAACTGGTGTTACTGTAATCTGTTGACAGTCTGGCAGGCTAAGTATGTCAACTGGTTTGGCATCTTTCAATTCTCCTAGTAGGAAGAAACGAAATATTTCTTTCACTATTTTGATGAATGATTTTGTTATTTTAAATTTCCCACAATGCTATTTCCGTAGCATCAATGTGACTGTTATTCCGCAGAACGTGGCGCCACCTGGCGTTGGTTTACTCTCTGAACAAAATGGTTCTGTATGTTGACGGCAAAGAACACGATATGCTGCCGGCTGACTTTCCAAGACACTGCTCTATCTTGGATTACAAAGGCAACTATTTAATCCCAAGTGAGTGACAACACCTTGGCCCTAGTAATTAGCACCTTGTTTTTTCTAAGTCCATGGTCTTCTTAAAGAGAGAGGCATTTGTCTTTAAGTTATTGGCCCACCTGATACTGATACAATGTTCCCTCTTTAAAGTTTGTGGAGCTGGAATACACTATAATACAGTAAGAAAGAAAGCCACATGTTAAATATTAAAAGTGATGGACAACATTTTATGCCTGATAGGCGGCGGCGGGGAGGGGGGGAGGTTTTAAGCATATTCATCCCACGTTTCATGGATTAATTCAAACATTTTTCTACCTTTTTTTTTTAGCGGACCCCGAAAGGGGGGAATAGCAGCTCTTAGTTTGTTGTGGTCTGTCTGTCAGTCTGTTCGTTTTCTCTCGTAAACTAGAAAAGATATTGAAAATCAAATCCGACATCATGATATTTTAGACCTTTCAAAGTTCTGATGCAACGGCTACTTTTTTTTTCTTTTTTGAAAGCGAAAAATTTAATTTGTTAAATTCAAATTTGCAAGCAGTTTTTTCATAAAAATACACAATTTATTTTTTCAAATATTCACTATTAACAGTAAAAACAACAACAACAACACGATAGACTACCTAGTAAGAGAGATGACCACTTACCACATTTTTAACACATTGAAAGGGAAAAGTTTTATTTGTCGAGAGATTAGCCCTTTACAAAACAATCAGATCATCTTTGAGGCCACAGGCTCACATTTCACTTCACCTTCACCTGTCCCTTAGTCTCTCGGACCGTTGGGGCACCACACATAATCTGTCAATCTTCATTCTCCATTCTTTAATGTTATTTCATGTCCATTCTTTGATGTTGTCTTCCCATCGCTATCTCTGTCTTCCTCTTCATCTTTTTCCTGTTACTATTCCATGTAGGAATTCTTTTGCGAGCCCTGAGGACCCTGTGATGTGGCTAAAGAGTTTATTTTACGCTTCTTGACAGTGGTTAGCAGATCATTGTCGTGTCTAATTGCTGTATTCATCCTTTTTATAATCTATTTATTTGTAACCAACTCACCAACCACTAGCCAGATCCACTCCTGTTAAACCTAAATCTACTAAAATTAATACAACAGCCTCACTAAACAAACCTACTAAAGAAGTAATACCAAAATACCTTAAAACCTTAGTAATACATTTTCAAAGCATTAGGAACAAAACAGCAGACTTAGAAATTTTATTAGAATGTGAGAAACCAGACATAATTGCAGGAACAGAAACTTGGCTACATCCTGAAATTTATAATGCAGACATTTTCAATAGTAATTATGAAATTTTTAGAAAAGATAGGGCTGATAATCATGGAGGAGTTCTTTTAGCAATAAAAAACACTCTCATAGCAGAAGAAATTACCTTACCTAACTCAAAAAACATAGAATCTACATTTTGTAAAATTAATACCACCTCAACATCCCTTATAATAGGCAGCATTTACAGACCACCAAATTCTAGTTTAGAATACATGCAGGAACTATGTAATCAGATTACTACACTTAAAGAGACAAATAAAAATGCAGTTTTTTGGATTATGGGTGACTTCAACCTACCTGATATAAATTGGAAAACACTAACCATAGATAAACACCAAAACCTTAAGGACATAAATGAGCTTTTCATAGAAACTTTACACAACCTAAGTTTAGATCAAATCATTAAAAAGCCAACTAGATTAAACAGCACATTAGATCTCTTCTTAACCAACAGACCTGGATTAGTAGTTGATTATGATATTATCCCTGGTCTATCAGACCATGAGATCATAAAAATACACAGTCAGATAAAAGCAGTAGCCAATACAAAAACCAAAAGAAAAATCTTACTCTGGAATAAATGTAACCTAACACAACTACACCAAGCTGCATTAAACTTTCAACAAACATTCTTATTAGAAAAAGACATTAACCAACCAGTCGATGACCTCTGGAATTTCATTAAAAACCATCTTAAAAGCATTATAGAAAATCATATACCAACTAAATACACATCAAACAAAATAAATAAATGCTGGTTTAATAATAGACTAAAAAAGCTTTGTAAACAGAAGGAAAACCTATATAGAAAATTTAAAGAAACCAAGGCAGAAAGAGTTTACAAAAGTATATAAAAATTAAACACCTAACCCAAAAAGTAAGCAGACAGCTGCAGAGTGAATACATAAACAATGTAATATCTAAAGATAACAACAAAAACCTATGGTCATACATTAAGTCTAAGAAAATGGAAACAACAGGCATAGCGCCATTAAAAGATGAACATAACATAATACATAATGATAATGAAACTAAAGCAAACATCCTAAACAAATACTTTGCATCAGCATTCTCAGCCCCAGGAGACAAAGACATATTTCTTAATTTGAACCAAGTAGACAACATAGAAGATTTAGTAGTACAAGAAAATGGAGTTAAAAAACTATTAGCCAACACCAAACCAAATAAAGCGTCTGAACCTGATGGTATTCCAGCTAGATTACTCAAAGAACTAAGCAATGAGCTAGCCCCAGTGTTCAAAATACTCTTTCAAGCATCGCTTAACCAGGGCAGAGTACCAAAGGACTGGAAAGAAGCTTATGTCACCCCCCTATTTAAAAAAGGAGAAAAATCTGATCCAGGAAACTACAGACCAGTATCACTTACCAGCATCACATGTAAAATACTAGAATATAATATGTAGCAATATCATAAACCACTTAGACAAACATAATGTCCTCACCCCATAAAAACATGGCTTTAGGAAATATAGATCATGTGAAACACAACTAATAGGACTAATTGATGATTTTTCAAAAGGTTTAGATAATAGTGAACAAATAGATGCTATCTTACTAGATTTTTCCAAGGCTTTTGACAAAGTTCACCGCCATAGTTTGCTTAAAAAATTAAAATATTTCGGCATTAACGGTCCACTGCATCAGTGGATTAAAGATTTTCTGATAGGGAGAGAACAAACTGTAATAATAAATGGCTCTAAATCAACACCAATAACAGTAAACTCAGGTGTACCTCAAGGAACAGTCTTGGGTCCACTACTATTTTTAATTTACATAAATGATTTACCAAATTGCATTAGTTCAGGAACAAAAGTCAGATTATTTGCAGACGATTGCATAATATATAGAACAATAAAAACAAAACAAGACACAGATATTTTACAAAGAGAATTAGATGAATTACAGAAATGGGAATCAAATTGGAGCATGTCTTTCCACCCAGAAAAATGTCAGTTGTTAAGAGTAACAAAAAAACTAAAACAAATTAATTCCACTTATCTTATTCATGGCAAACCAGTAACACAGACTAAAAACTCAAAATACCTAGGTGTTATAATAAATGAAAAACTGTCATGGAATCCACATATTGATGAAACTATAAAAAAATCCAACAAAGCATTAGGGTTTATTAAAAGATATTTCTATAAATCAAATAAGAACATAAAACTAAAATGTTATTTAACCTTGGTTAGGCCAATAATAGAATATGCATCCACCGTGTGGGACCCCTCAACTCAAGAAAACATTAAGAAACTGGAACAAACACAAAATAGAGCAGTGAGATTCATAACAAACGAATATTCACATTTGACTAGGGTAACACCATTAGTAAAATCACTAAATTTAGAAAGCCTTCAGGACAGAAGACTCAAAAGTAAAGTAGCAATTATACATAAAACACTGAACCATAATCTTCAAATACAAAAACAAAATTTAATAAAATACTCTGAAAGACACAAAAATAAAGGCACATTCCTCGTCCCATATGCTAGGACACATTTGTACAAATACTCCTTCTTCCCTAGTGATGTTAGAGCATGGAATGGGTTGCCTTAGCTAGCCAGGAAAACCAGTGACTTGGCAGAATTTAAGTCATTGGTTAATATGCATGATGAAAACATCTTCTTTTTTTGAAGTAACGTCTGTATTATATAAGATAAGATAAGATAACACAGTTTTAATTTAATTGGAGGCTGATTTTACTCTTCCAATGTTTCCAACTACTCATGGCAAGGCTTCAACGGCGGCACCCGTAAGGGGAAAAGCCCCTATTAGATTTCTGCAAAATGTCCATCCTTCCGTCTGTCAGATCTCGCGCGTAGGATTGACGTTTTCCATATTGAATGACATCCCAAAATGACATTACATTTTTGTCTATATATTTCCGTATATTTTAGGACTATTTCGTAAATTTTGCAATTTCGGGAGATTTCCAGGAGCTCCTGGTAAATCGACAGGAGGGCGCGAGAAATCTGTTTTAAGTTATATAATGATTTAATTTAATAATTTATACACCTTGAACTAGCTCGGGTCCTATAACAGTGCGGGTCCTATGAAAGTGCGGGTCCTTTGAAAGTGCGGGTTCTATGAAAATGCGGGGCCCACTGCGATCGCATAGGATGCAGTGGCCTAAGGCGGCCCAACAAAATAGCGTTGTATGCTACGCCGCCGGTCGACTAGCACTGATGTAATGCATGGCTGCAGTTCACGCAATAATATGAAAAACTACTTGTTAATTGTTCTTTTAAATTCTGTTGACTTATATGCATACTAAATTGATTTTTCTCTTTAAAAACAAAGTACACATTTTTGTGAGTCAATGTAGTAGTGAGTATAATAGAACTAACTTAACTTAGCAATACAAATGTGTAAAAAAAAGTGTGGTGCATGTATGTTATCCCTACTAAGAAGCCTTCCTTGTTTGTTACTATTAATAGTTAATAGTAGTAAAAGTGGTTTATTTTTATGAAAAAACTGCTTGCATAAGTAGCCGTTGCATCAGAACTTTGATATTTTCTAGTTTTCGAGATCTAAACGGAACAGAAAATTCTTTACCTGACATTTACTTGCCTCCCCCTCTCCTCAGCAAAGTCGTGACTAAATGTCGCAAGAGATTTGCGGAATCAAAGTCCGCAACGTCCTAGAAATCTAAACGAGGAAAACATAAAGAAGGAATAGGAGGAGGCGTGCTGGCTGAGCGGTAAAGCGGTTGGCTACCGAACCGGGGTCCCGGGTTAAAATTCTGATGAAGATTGAGATTCTTCCCTAGTGCTATTAAAGCATGGAATGGGTTGCCTGAGCTAGCCAGAAAAACCAGTGACTTGGCAGAATTTAAGTCATTGGTTAATATGCATGACTAAATGCATGACGCGTAGGACGTAATCATCTTCTTTTTTGAAGTAACGTCTGTATTATATAAGATAAGATAAGATAATGCAGTCGTTGTAAATGACACCTAGGATTTAAATATAGCTTCATAACTATCAGTTCATTGGATACATATGAATAGTAACAATGTTATAATAACATTAATAAATCCTGTGGTATCAAGTCGTTAGTCGATCTAACAATACAACAGTATCGGCAACACTTTATACATGAGCACGTATCTTCTTTTTGTTGTAGTTGTTGATAGTTTTCACTTCATAGTTCTGATATTCTTGCTGAAAATATTAAAACCTGTCTTTTTACCTGCCTGAGAAGGCCACTTCGGGGGGCCAATTTTGAGTTTGTGTTTCCAAACAAACTGTCTTATAACTTTGTTTCTTAATAACATTGGCCTACTGATTTCTTGCAGTGTGACCATTTGCTTCAAAGAGTTAAATAGCGCCACCTCAGAGGCCAAGAATCCTGATGGTCGATAATGAATAACTATAATGCTCTTAGTTTGTACAACTTGTACTCTCTACATGGGCGAGGCGGAAGGAAAAACAAATATTGTATAGATCTATATATACATTCTACTTGGAAAAAGGCTCTTTTCTTAACAAAATTGACAATTTCTGTATAAAAATCGCTGGCTAAATGGACACACTGTGAAAACTCTGTTTTGACCTTTATCATTTCCACAGACTATTTGGTCGTCTTAAAATGACATTGAGCTTATGCTTACGTCTTTCTATCAGTTCCGAATAACGACAAAGAAAAAAAGATATTTTTAGAGTCATTACGTCACACAGCTTTAAAAGTTTTGCACTCATGAAGCCTTACAAGAAACAACTAGAATGAGAAATTATAGACCACCATCAGTTACAATAATTATAGGTTTTATATAGCACGACTTTCAGGCTTATAGAATACCCAGAGCGCTATGGGCCAATCTCATTAGAGGACCAGTGAGAGGGGGGGGGGAGTTGTTATCAAGGAGAAGGTTTTTCCGTGCTGTCTTTAGGCAGCTCAGTAAACACGACACTGGTCGAGTCGGATATCGAACCTCGAGTCCCCTTCATAGGTAGCCTCTCGACCACACGCTGCCCACAGTTTCATGTTGTATTATATTGTATTACTTACGTGAAGATAAGTTTGAATCAATTGAGTGTGAGAGTAGAGTGTGAGAGTAGAGTGTGAGAGTAGAGTGTGAGAGTAGAGTGTGAGAGTAGAGTGTGAGAGTAGAGTGTGAGTAGAGTGTGAGTAGAGTGTGAGAGTAGAGTGTGAGAGTAGAGTGTGAGAGTAAAGTGTGAGAGTAGAGTGTGTGAGTAGAGTGTGAGAGTAGAGTGTGAGTAGAGTGTGAGTAGAGTGTGAGTAGAGTGTAAGAGTAGAGTGTGAGAGTAGAGTGTGAGTAGAGTGTGAGTAGAGTGTGAGTAAAGTGTGAGTAGAGTGTATGAGTAGAGTGTAAGAGTAGAGTGTGAGAGTAGAGTGTGTGAGTAGAGAGTGAGTAGGGTGTGTGAGTAGAGTGTGAGAGTAGAGTGTGAGTAGAGTGTGTGAGTAGAGAGTGAGTAGAGTGTGTGAGTAGAGTGTGTGAGTAGAGTGTGTGAGTAGAGTGTGAGAGTAGAGTGTGAGAGTAGAGTGTGAGAGTAGAGTATGAGAGTAGAGTGTGTGAGTATAGTGTGAGTATAGTGTGAGTAGAGTGTGAGTAGAGTGTGTGAGTAGAGTGTGAGAGTAGAGTGTGAGAGTAGAGTGTGTGAGTAAAGAGTGAGTAGAGTGTGTGAGTAGAGTGTGTGAGTAGAGTGTGTGAGTAGAGTGTGAGTAGAGTGTATGAGTCGAGAGTGAGTAGAGTGTGTGAGTAGAGTCTGTCAGTAGAGTGTGTGAGTGGAGTGAGAGTAGAGTGTATGAGTAGAGTGTGAGAGTAGAGTGTGAGAGTAGAGTGTGAGAGTAGAGTGTGAGTAGAGTGTGAGTAGAGTGTGAGTAGAGTGTGAGTAGAGTGTGTGAGTAGAGAGTGAGTAGAGTGTGTGAGTAGAGTGTGTGAGTAGAGTGAGAGTAGAGTGAGAGTAGAGTGTGTGAGTAGAGTGTGAGAGTAGAGTGTGAGAGTAGAGTGTGTGAGTAGAGAGTGAGTAGAGAGTGAGTAGAGTGTGTGAGTAGAGTGTGAGTAGAGAGTGTGAGTAGAGAGTGAGTAGAGAGTGAGTAGAGTGTGAGTAGAGTGTGTGAGTATAGTGTGAGTAGAGTGTGTGAGTAGAGTGTGAGAGTAGAGTGTGAGAGAAGAGTGTGTGAGTAAAGAGTGAGTAGAGTGTGTGAGTAGAGTGTGTGAGTAGAGTGTGTGAGTAGAGTGTGAGTAGAGTGTGTGAGTCGAGAGTGAGTAGAGTGTGTGAGTAGAGTGTGTGAGTAGAGTGTGTGAGTAGAGTGAGAGTAGAGTGTATGAGTAGAGTGTGAGAGTAGAGTGTGAGAGTAGAGTGTGAGAGTAGAGTGTGAGTAGAGTGTGAGTAGAGTGTGAGAGTAGAGTGTGAGAGTAGAGTGTGAGTAGAGTGTGTGAGTAGAGAGTGAGTAGAGTGTGTGAGTAGAGTGTGTGAGTAGAGTGAGAGTAGAGTGTGTGAGTAGAGTGTGAGAGTAGAGTGTGAGAGTAGCGTGTGTGAGTAGAGTGTGTGAGTAGAGAGTGAGTAGAGTGTGTGAGTAGACTGTGAGAGTAGAGTGTGTGAGTAGAGTGTGAGTAGAGTGTGTGAGTAGAGAGTGAGTAGAGAGTGAGTAGAGTGTGTGAGTAGAGTGTGTGAGTAGAGTGTGAGTAGAGTGAGAGTAGAGTGTGTGAGTAGAGTGTGAGAGTAGAGTGTGAGAGTAGAGTGTGCGAGTAGAGTGTGTGAGTAGAGTGTGTGAGTAGAGTGTGAGTAGAGTGTGTGAGTAGAGTGTGAGAGTAGAGTGTGAGAGTAGAGTGTGTGAGTAGAGAGTGAGTAGAGTGTGTGAGTAGAGTGTGTGAGTAGAGTGTGTAAGTAGAGTGTGAGTAGATTGTGTGAGTAGAGAGTGAGTAGAGTGTGTGAGTAGAGTGTGTGAGTAGAGTGAGAGTAGAGTGTGTGAGTAGAGTGTGAGAGTAGAGTGTGAGAGTAGAGTGTGAGAGTAGAGTGTGAGAGAAGAGAGTGAAAGTAGAGTGTGAGTAGAGTGTGAGTAAAGTGTGAGAGTAGAGTGTGAGAGTAGAGTGTGAGAGTAGAGTGTGTGGATAGAGTGTGAGAGTAGAGTGTGAGTAGAGTGTGAGTAGAGTGTAAGTAGAGTGTGAGAGTAGAGTGTGAGAGTAGAGTGTGTGAGTAGAGTGTGTGAGTAGAGTGTGTGAGTAGAGTGTGAGTAGAGTGTGTGAGTAGAGAGTGAGTAGAGAGTGAGTAGAGTGTGAGAGAAAGGTGTGTGGGTAGAGTGTGAGAGTAGAGTGTGAGAGTAGAGTGTGAGAGTAGAGTGTGTGAGTAGAGTGTGTAAGTAGAGTGTGTGAGTAGAGTGTGAGTAGATTGAGAGAAAGGTGTGTGAGTAGAGTGTGAGAGTAGAGTGTGAGAGTAGAGTGTGAGAGTAGAGTGTGAGAGTAGAGTGTGTGAGTAGAGAGTGAGGAGAGTGTGTGAGTAGAGTGTGTGAGTAGAGTGTGTAAGTAGAGTGTGAGTAGAGTGTGTGAGTAGAGAGTGAGTAGAGTGTGTGAGTAGAGTGTGTGAGTAGAGTGAGAGTAGAGTGTGTGAGTAGAGTGTGAGAGTAGAGTGTGAGAGTAGAGTGTGAGAGTAGAGTGTGAGTAGAGTGTGAGTAGAGTGTGAGAGTAGAGTGTGAGAGTAGAGTGTGAGAGTAGAGTGTGTGAGTAGAGTGTGAGAGTAGAGTTTGAGTAGTGTGTGTGAGTAGAGTGTGAGTAGAGTGTGAGAGTAAAGTGTGAGTAGAGTGTGAGAGTAGAGTGTGAGTAGAGTGTGAGTAGAGTGTGAGAGTAGAGTTTGTGAGTAGAGAGTGAGTAGAGTGTGTGAGTAGAGTGTGAGAGTAGAGTGTGAGTAGAGTGTGTGAGTAGAGAGTGAGTAGAGTGTGTGAGTAGAGTGTGTGAGTAGAGTGTGTGAGTAGAGTGAGAGTAGAGTGTGTGAGTAGAGTGTGAGAGTAGAGTGTGAGAGTAGAGTGTGAGAATAGAGAGTGAGAGTAGAGTGTGTGAGTAGAGAGTGAGTAGATTGTGTGAGTAGAGTGTGTGAGTAGAGTGTGTGAGTAGAGTGTGTGAGTAGAGTATGTGAGTTGAGTGTGAGTAGAGTGTGTGAGTAGAGAGTGAGTAGAGTGTGTGAGTAGAGTGTGTGAGTAGAGTGTGTGAGTAGAGTGAGAGTAGAGTGTGTGAGTAGAGTGTGAGAGTAGAGTGTGAGAGTAGAGTGTGAGAGTAGAGTGTGTGAGTAGAGAGTGAGTAGAGTGTGTGAGTAAAGTGTGTGAGTAGAGTGTGTGAGTAAAGTGTGAGTAGAGTGTGAGTAGAGTCTGAGTAGAGTGTGTGAGTAGAGTGTGAGAGTAGAGTGTGAGAGTAGAGTGTGTGAGTAGAGAGTGAGTAGAGTGTGTGAGTAGAATGTGTGAGTAGAGTGTGTAAGTAGAGTGTGAAAGTAGAGTGTGAGAGTAGAGTGTGAGAGTAGATTGTGAGAGTAGAGTGTGTGAGTAGAGAGTGAAAAGAGTGTGTGAGTAGAGTGTGAGAGTAGAGTGTGAGAGTAGAGTGTGTGAGTAGAGTGTGTGAGTAGAGTGTGTGAGTAGAGTGAGAGTAGAGTGTGTGAGTAGAGTATGAGAGTAGAGTGTGAGAGTAGAGTGTGAGAGTAGAGTGTGAGAGTAGAGTGTGAGAGTAGAGTGTGTGAGTAGAGAGTTAATAGAGTGTGTGAGTAGAGTGTGAGAGTAGAGTGTGAGAGTAGAGTGTGTGAGTAGAGAGTGAGTAGAGTGTGTGAGTAGAGTGTGTGAGTAGAGTGTGTGAGTAGAGTGTGAGTAGAGTGTGTGAGTAGAGAGTGAGTAGAGTGTGAGAGTAGAGTGAGATTGTTGTACGAAATGAACCTTAGTCGTTCTATGACTTAAGGAGGCCATTATAGTTACAAACTAATTTAACTACATGCCATCATTAGATTCAAACTCCTTGCCAATGTTTGTTAGGAAGATGATAGATAGATAGATAGATAGATAGATAGAAAGATAGATAGATAGATAAATAAATTTTGCTGTTGGGTGTTTTATAAGATTAGAGAGAGAGAGGGGGGGTTGTTTTGGATTAGGCAGACAAACATATGCCTCCATTTTGAATCTGCTTTACCTCGGTTTTCATTGTGTCTGTATGTCTTCTTTATCTCTTGACATTATTTTTGAAAAAAAAAAGGGGGGGGGAATAATTTATTTTCAGTGCTGGGAATCATGTAGTTTTTCTTTTAAAAAATCAATACTTAATGTGTATAGTTAAAGTAAGTTTTACTAACTTCCTGATTTGTTCAGGAGACATTCCCTATCTTCAAAAGACCATTGTTTTGATCACTGATAATTACGCCTTCTCTTTGCCAGACTTGATGATGTCGGAAATACTTCTGACCAATGCTGCACTGACGGCTAACGACTGTGCCAGGTTGTCTAGCAAGTGCGGAGAGTCAGCAAGCTACGAAAACATTCTGTATTCGGACGAGATGAAACATGCTGTGATTGCTGAGACCTCTTGTGATGGTCAGTAGCGCGTCAGTCTTCAGTTTTCGCTGCAGACCAGAACGTCTGAAGACACGTTTCTGAAAATGAGCGAAGACTAAATATTATTTGATTTGTTGATGGTAGTTTTATAAGTAAATAATCTGCAACTTTGTTTCATTTTGACTTTTTAAAATCCTGTTTACGTTCAATAAGCAAAAAGAGATTTTTATACTTGGAGTCAAATCTATAAATAGCAAGTTGTTTGGTGTATCCGGTATACAGAATATGAACGTATTGACATGCTTAGTATTTTAATAAGCATATAATAATGCTTGTGCTTTTTTTCTGTTACTATAGAATCTAATTTCTAAACTCTTAAGATTGTAGCACAAAGTCATTTGTATGATTAGCAACTGTGAAATTTAAATCTTATCTTATTTTTATTTATTTCAGTTGTATGATTATCAACTGTGAACTTTAAATCTAGTGTCCTTGATATTTCTTTCCAAATCTCTCTCTATCTTATTTGGGATGCCTGGTCGAGAGGCTAAGCACGCTTGAACTTGGCTTGGCTTTGCTAACTATGGAGGGGCTCGATACCCGACTCGACCAGAGTTGTGTTTACTGAGCTGACTAAAAGCCGCACGGAAAAGCCTTCTCCCTGAAACTCCCTTCCCCCCCCCCCCCCAACTGATCCACAAATCGATTGGACCATAGAGCTCTTAGCATGCTATAAACATGAAAGTAGCGCTAGATAAAGTCTACATATTTCTTTACTACGTTTTTCTTTAGATTTCATGACATCACCACCACATTTCTCCGTATCACTTTCTGCCTTGTTTTTTCCCCTCTCTAATTCAATTTTATTGTTATGAGAATGTACAGAATGTAAACGAAATCTGAAAAGTCTATACAAGGAAAAAAATAAGTCTTCCTTTCGGTGGATATTAAAGTTTACCATACTGTATGTGTGGTGTAATGTATATAATCTTTAAAATGAAATACTACTTATTAATTGTTGTTTTTAATTACATTCAATTTATATACATATTAAATAGGTTCTTTATTTTTAAAACGAAAGTAAACATTTTGTTAAAAAGTAAGTAGTTTGTATGTAGCGTATGCTACACCGCGGCTCAACTATCTATCTATCTATATAATTCGCTTCGTCGTCCAACCATCCGGGACACTACGATGAAAAGTCGTGGAAAGATAACTCTTTTGTTTCTGCAAGTCGGACTAGAGTTACCCCACGTAACTTTCGCGTTGACAGAGAGCGAGGCTCAGAAAAAAAAGGATGGGGGTATGCTTTTATATATATTTGACTAAATTTATGTGTGCATTTTTTTTTACACACGTCAAAATTTGGTGTCATCAAAGTAGTTGCATGTTTTTTACTGTAGTTTTGATTCGATTTTGCCCCTTCGTATTGCCCTTCGTTTCCTAACCATGGCCACCGCTTCACATACATTTCGTGGAGTCAACAGGTCTTTCCATGTAGTCGAAATTCCTGCATCAGGTAACTGTTTATTTCTATCAGTCGCATATTTCTGGGAAAATGTCATCGACGAAACTGTTGCTCTCGACCTTCGCAAGATGGCTGTAAGCTTTGTTTGCGTACATTTGGATAACTATGGCGACGCCCTGTCCGTTGTTCTTACTCACGGAAGCATAGTCATACACTCTGCTCGACAATACGCTGCCTACTTGAATACTTCCGGCAAACAGCGGCTAGCGGATCGGCTGTATATAATATTGTTCAAAAACAAGTTATTCCAATGTTTACAAGTTAAGATATATTCGTCTAGAGTGGTCAACAACACGTAGGTCAGCCATCATGTACAAATCATTTGATGATGATTTAGGCTAAGTTCACACTGAGGTAAAAGTCATCTCATTTAATACCTAGGCAAAAAGAATTCTAAAAACATCAGCAGACCAAACAATATCATCACCTGCATTTCTATCTTGTTTGAGGTAGGGAGTTAGGGTTGCAGATGTTGATAGTTCATACGTAACAGTTCTCGGTATATTTTTACCGAACAGATGATTCGTAGATTGACCATTCGCGGGTTGCATTCGAGTCTGTGTGAAAGCACAAACTCTCTTTGTAATCCTTCAGCCCCTGTGATTGGAGTCTGCGTAAAGAGGTCATTTTTAAGCCCAAAATGTTCAGCCCCTGTGGCTGGAGTCTGCGTGAAGAGATCATTTTTTAAGCCCGAAATGTTCAGCCCCTGTGATTGGAGTCTGATTTCTAATTGGTTGCTGACTGAAATTGATTATTTGTTTATTACATCGATGTTGCTTACAGACACAGATAACTGCATTTCTGAACCTTGTGGTGACCACGGCGTCTGTATTGACCTATACAACGATTATGTTTGTTACTGTACTGATTACTTTCAAGGGGATCATTGCAATGTAAGTATTGCTGTTTTCTAGCAAATAATACATTTTGATTGGGTCATTGTAGTTTATATTTGTCACACTTGGACACACAAATTGCAGCTGACCAAGCATATAAAACTGATCAGGTTATTAGTTAACATTGTGTAAGAAAAAAAAACCTGATAGGAAATAAGGATCAAGACTTAAAGTTTATTGGCAGACAGAAAAGTCTCAAAAACTTTGAAAAGGTATTGATGTAATCAAATAGATATTCAGAAAGACTTAGATCAGTAAGTATTGATCGTCAGTATCTTAGATGCTTCATTTATTCAAAGCTAAATTTATATTTCAGTCTATATATCGCAATATTCCTACAATGGATTTATGTGAGTTTTTTTTTTATCGCTGGTCAACTTGTTTTATTGAATTGAGTTTGAAGATATAATTCAAGAAGAATTATACTTTACACTATAACTCAAGAAGAATTATACTTTACACTGTGTTTGTTTGGGGAGTTTAAATAAAGGAATAGAGGCCCCTGCGAGATCGAGTGTCAAGTACTTTGCGGACAACACTACTCTAAAAAAATCTGTTAGAGATATGATAATTACTAAATGCATTTTTTTTATTTACAAGACTTTCAGATTTATTACTATCTTACATTTAACTGACACTCAAGTTCAAAATTAAAACGCCCAAAACTCCACAGCTTCCACCTGGCGTCTCGGTTCTGGGCGAGCTTTGCCTTTCTTCTTGGCATCTGCTTCCATATCTCGGCGCCATGTATTTCTCTGCAGCCAGTTCACTATTACACAATAACTTTTCTCTTCCGAGCACTACGTTGAATAAAACAATGAGTTCATTGCTCTACAAAATGGCAGCGCTATATGTTCTTATTTCTAATCTCATGTTGAGGTTCATTAAATAGATGAAGTAAACAAGAAAACTATATAAATAACAACAACAAAAAAAAGCTTATAGTAAGCGTAGCTGTATCAATACGTTTGGGTCAGTCATATAATTACATTTTAAATATATCTAGACTAATAATAATAAATCTGGGCAATTATAAATATTTTTTAACAATTGTTTTGTTTAACGCAATTTCATGCTTTTAGATTTCTCTAAGCACTATAACTGGACAATTTGGTAAAGTATGATGGGGTGAGAAAAAAGAAGGGATAGCTGGGTGAAGGTGATGGTGATCACTTTTTAAATGCATTTATGTGGAAAATAAGTTGGAACGACATGAATTCGAACTTTGAGGGCTTAAGCCTAATTAAGCCTCTTAATGCCAACATATTAACCACTGTGCCAGGGAAATCCTTATGAAAATAGAAGGTTTTATAGTTATATTTTCTTAGTTTCAAACTTTGCAGAGGCTACCAATTTCTTTCTACATAGTTCAAATGGGAATAATTCAATCTGATAACCTTCCTCCCGCCCCCCCCCCATCCCGCCCGCACCCGCGCCTTCCTCGCTCTCGAGGGATGCACACACAGTCGTCTGCCCAAACCCACCCCATATGGACAACTGTGTCTTTCAGGAAGTGTTCACCCGTCACTACCCGCGGGTCGGCTCGTATTAGTTAATACTGTACTGCTTGTCCACTTCTTGTAGCTTAAATGAAAAACTAACGTACGGTTCGAACGAGATTACTATCTCATGCAAAAGCAGACCTTAGTATAAGAAGTCCTTAGGATAAGTAGAGTTGAAGAGTTGAAATACTTTAAGTCGGTGTTTTGAAATGTAGACCAAGTTTATACAATCAAATATCACCGACTTATAGTCATATGTAGTCATATGTTTGGTAAAACAAAACATGGGGGGCATGTCGTCCAATTTTAAGTCTCTAATATCTGCTCGTTAATTTGCTCTTTTGTATTAATACACGAATGTTTTTAATTTAAGAAAAAAAGATCAATACTTAAAATTTATAAACGCACATTCATTTACCATTAAGCCTTTTTAAAAAATCAATCATCTTACAAATCATTCATCTATACGATCGATTACACCGAGCATCATTCATGCAAATAATTAATCCAATCAATTACACCAATGCTTAATCCGTACTTGATTGCTTCCGCCCAGACAAGAAATCATCTATTCAAGCAATCTACTATCCATTCATTTATATAAGTAACCATACAGCCCACACGCCCAGCTCCCATCCATTCATCCAAACAACCATCTATCTATCCATCCGTCATACCATCCATTCTTTCATCTAATCATCATCTATTAGACAACTTACCAATCCCATAAGCCTGTCATCAGCCAATTCCATGCTTTGCAGAGCCCTCCCGACTGGTGCTTGGGAAACCAGTGCAAGAACGCCAAGCAGTGCATCAATGATTTACAGGCAAACACATACAGGTGTGATTGCAAGGAAGGTCATTCTGGGAAACTTTGCGAAAGTAGCCGAGTTGGTATGTAACCAATCTCATTTGAATATATAAGATGATGAAAGTAGTTGAAGTTAAAACCTTAGTTATGTGTATATTGTGTTTGTGTTTCATAAAACCTTCTGTCCTCCTAGCATTGTTGACTGGTAAGAAGTTCTTTGCAGTCTCATATTAATTGTCTTGGCGACTACTTTTTAGATTAGTTTTGCTTGCATCTTTCAGCACAAACCATTTATCATAGCTTTTGATTATAAGTAAAAAGTAAGTTCCCCTTCAGACCATGTGGTCTATAGGGCAGATGATGTAAAGGCCATCTGTTTCTGTGGCCCACGGTTAATGTTGGTGTCATGTGGCCAGCACAACGTCCAACCGCTTTTACTTTCCCAAATTAATGTTATGTACCCATTAGAGTTGGGTGGACTCAGGGGCAACCTAGAATCCCGAAATTCAAAATCCCAATCTTCACCCAGGATTGGAGCATGGGAAGTTCGGAAGCTAAGCGTTTTACCACCTCAGCCACTTTTTTGTTTTTGCATATAGAAATTTGTACTTCTGATCAGGTGATTGGACTGAGTGGTCAGAATGGTACCCCTGCCACCAGACATGTGGTGAGACCTTAACAATCAGACAGCGAGAGTGTGTGACGCAAGATAAATCAGTTATAGCGAGCTGCAGCGGTGAAAGTATAGAGAGTAAACTGTGTGAGTCCACTCCATGTCCAAGTAAGTGACCAAGACATCCGTCACATCGGTGATTGCTTTCAAAACAATTAAAAAGTCCCTGTCAAGTACAGTATAGATACAGTCGAGTTGTTTATACAATTTGGGCGAATTTCAGTTGCTTTAATACATTGAAGCGCTTGCGTGTTTCTTTGATAATATAACGACTTCAAAATCAAATCTAGAATTTGAAATTCAAAACTCCATAATAAATACATCCAATAAGAATAACTTCACTAAACCAAACGACAAACTAGAATTATATAATTATTTTATTAAATCAAATTTATTCGTAATAGTTAAACAAGCAAACTCTGTACTAGGTAGTGTCATCTTTTGATACAGTTTTCACAAGTATGGAATATTCATATGGATTATGGTTAATGTGGATCTGGTTCAAATGATTTACAAAGACGGAGGATGTAATTTTTTCTTTTGTCAGGGATAAACACTCTTTTGTATTGGCACTGTAGTGAAAAACACTCTTTTGTATTGGCACTGTAGTGATAAACACTTTTTGTATTGGCACTGTAGTGATAACACTCTTTTGTATTGGCACTGTAGTAATAAACACTCTTTTGTATTGGCACTGCAGTGATAAACACTCTTTTGTATTGGCACTGTAGTGATAAACACTCTTTTGTATTGGCACTGTAGTGAAAAACACTCTTTTGTATTGGCACTGTAGTGATAAACACTCTTTTGTATTGGCACTGTAGTGAAAAACATTCTTTTGTATTGGCACTGTAGTGATAAACAGTCTTTTGTATTGGCACTGTAGTGATAAACATTATTTTTTGGCACTGTGCGCCTGAACTTAGCTTGTCTCGGCTACCTAGAAGGGGGCTCGAGGTTCGACACCCGACTCGGGCAGAGTTGCGTTTACTGAGCGCCTAAAGGCAGCACGGAAAACCAACTCCTAGATACCCCCTCCCCCCCATCGGTCCACAAATGAGATTGGACCAAAGCGCTCTAAGCATGAAAGTAGCGCTATATAAAAGCTATAATAATAATAATAATAATATTGGCACTGTAGTGATAAACAATCTTTTTTATTGGCACTGTAGTAATAAACAATATTTGTATTGGCACTGTAGTGCTAAACAATATTTGTATTGGCACTGTAGTGATAAACAATCTTTTCTATTGGCATTGTAGTTATATATCACATTTGAGTATTTATCAAGTAAAAACGATATTATTACCAAAGTCTAAAAACTATGTAATTAGTTGACGTGGTTTCATCTTCTAAGAGTACTTTCAGACAGTTATTGCATGAGATGTTTGGTTAGTCCAAAACGTTCTATTGAAGAGATATTTCAACAACTTTTTTTCAAGGGCACAATATTCAGACTGCAGCCTTTTATATAACGCGTGCTTTAAGTATTTGAACTCAACATTTGTTGTTGTTGTAAAGATAGACCGATAGAAGTAAACATTCTAATAGTCAGACGAACATAAAAATCGCTTTCTCTTGGTGGCCAATACTTCACAACAGATTCCGATAATATTTCGCCTGTCTGTTCCTAGTTGATGGCGGTATGTCGGAATGGCAGGCCTGGATATGCATCAGCGACGACAAAGGTGGGATGGCAGTTCGAGTGAGGAAGTGTAACAACCCAGCACCACAGTATGGAGGGGACACCTGCTGGCAACCAACCAATGAGTACAAGGCATGTGATTCTCCCAGCTTCCGGCCAGGTAACATTTGAGTCAGTGGCAAACTGACTGAATTTGCATTCGTGCAAATGCCCAGTTTGCAGGTACCCAAAATGGGCTGCTAGGATGGCTGTTGATAAAGATTTCTACAAGAAATTGATTTGAACATTGGAGTAATCGTTAACTGAACTTATGTGCTACCGATGCTTGTAATCGTGCTAGTCTTTGAAATCGTGTTTGTACTATCGTAGTCTGTGTTATTGTTTATGTCAGTCTTGTTTTATTGAAATAAAGCCTCTAAGGTTATGAGTTGATTTAGTCTAATACAAACCTATTCTTAAAGAATGTGTTATCGCGTAAGTCGTTGATAGGGAGATTCTTATGTGCCTTGCAAGTGGCTGACACATAGACGTTCATGTGCTAGCAGAAACTATTAAATTACGCTTTTAAATCACCAGCCACGAAACCAGCCCACCTCAGTGTAGAAATACATTAAATAAACCCACGTATGCATGATTTCAGTTTAGGACACCTGATAAGCTAAAAAAAAAGATTTTGAGGACAAATAGTATTGGATGTCATCATTAATTTGGCATAAAATTTGGGATGGGGGGGGCGGATAATCGGATTATACAAATATTTTTAGACCCAGTCCACTACTGATTCGAGAACTCATTCTTAGTAGACAAACCAGATCTACTAGATGAATTTTTAAATGTGTGTAATCTTGTCTAACCTGTAAGATGTTTACCGTAAAGTGTATAAAGTTCCAAATATGAAGTTCACACTTCGATCAGATGAAGACTGGTGTTACACAGATAATTCTGAAATCTGAAGAAGAAAAAAACACTCTCGCGTGTATGTTCCCAACAATCTTTGTTGAAGGCATGAACACTGACCGGCAACGTCACAACCTGTGGGCAGTTTAGCCAAATAGCTTTTTTGCCACGTCGTAACGAGCTATTGGTCTAAACTGCCCACCAATGGTGACGTTGCAGGTCATTGTTCAGGCCTTCTATAACAAATGACCTTCGTGTGTTTGAACTTGTGGTGGTGGTGGTTTTAGATTCTGACAGTTCAATATTGAATGTCAGTTAATAAGTTTGATGTATTGTTGCCTCAGTCCTGTGAAGTAGTTAGTACTGTAAGTGCAAGCAATACATATTAGCATGATGCGTTCTTTTTAAAATCTTGCTTCTGCACACATAGTTGACGGTGGTTTTGGTCCTTGGTCAGACTGGTCATACTGCAATTTAGAAGAAAACGCAAGGACCAGGGTCAGATTGTGTGAGAACCCTCCGCCCAACCATGGGGGAAGAAACTGCAGTGAGGAAGAGGCGTTGGAAACTATGCCTTGTGAACATGTGGAGAAAAAAGGTAACTAGTTAGTCGTCTGCTGTCTAGAAATAATCATTTGTGGCACATTTTGTTTTTATAGTTAAGGGGAGGTTTTACCTTAAAACCAATGTATGTCTTAGAATAGTACCACAGCCATGAAAGTTTCCAAATAATCTGATTAACACATACAATGAGTAATAAAGAAGGCAAATGTCAATATTGACATATGGTATGACGTCAGCGCTCGTATTACTATCAATAGTAATAAACATTTGGGAACAAATTTCTCAACAAATGTAAAACAAACATTGAGCTGTAACTTTGCAAATATGTTCATGCGTATATTATCAACATGCCCTAGTAAAATTATTATATTCCAAAGTGAATTACCCTTTGAAATAATTTTTTAATTAATGGGTGGTGGGTTGTAAGCAAAAACAAAATAACATTTTATAAATGACCCTAACTTTAAAGCCTTTAATTCAATGAAAGCCCAAGTGTGTGCCAATGTTCATGACAATATATTTACAACGTTTTGAATAATTTGAATCAATGTCAGGAAATTAGTCCAAAAAATTAAAATGTAAAAAAATGAGATATAAAGGGAAAAAAATAGTGTTTTTTTTCAATGAATACTAACTTTAATAATAGACCTTTTAGAGATGTGAATCATCAGTCATGGCCTACTCTAGTGTAGAGAAGAAGATAAATAATCATTTGAACATATTTGAAAAATGTAAAAAAAAAAAAAAGAAAATTGACAATCGCAGGGGTGAAACCTCTGTAAATGTAGGCTCTGTTGTTGCATTAAAATGGTAACTTGTTATAAATGTGCCGTTCAGCAAATATAGTATGATACAAATGTTATGTAAAGATGTAACCTGTAAATACATAGTGAAACGATAGATCTATTTAGTCTTATTGCAAATCAGGAGCAAGGAAAATAAAACTTGTTACAAATATGCAGATAAAACACAAATCCTTATTAGAAATGTGTCACTAATAAGAAAAATATTAATAAATATTTTAAAGAAAAAACAAAGCTTATATTAAGCGCATTAGTATCAATTAGTTTGGATCAGTCGTGTAATTAAATTGCAATAGATCTAAACTAACAATAAAAAGGCATTTATAAAAAGGGGGAACTACCTGAATTCGAACTCGTGACTCAAGTCTTCTCAGTCTTTTCAAGCCAAGCGAGGTAACCACATGAACGTGGAAGTTTGTAGTGTTTTTTTCATTTCTTGTTTGTGTTCATTAAGCTTAAGACGACAGCCTAATATAAGGGGGACAAATTCAGCTTATACCACCACTTCAGTCAATTACTATTTCTTTCCCTTGTTTGAGATACAAAACAAAGTAATTTATTACCAATAGTTAATTAACTAATTGGTTAATTTGTTTTTATTGATTCTTGTGTTGTCGGGTAAAAGAAATAATTGTGCAAAATTTCAGCTTGATCCGAGATTGGGTGTCGGAGAAATAACGTGCACAAACTTTTGGCCAGACAGACACATTGACACACAGACAGAAAGAGTAAGTTTATATAAGCTTTGTAAAAGATGAATAAATATACTAGCCGCACTATGTGAAGAGATATTCTAACAAAGAAAACTGCACAGCGAAAAAGCTTAGGAAGAAAAGCGAACCACAAAAAAAAAGTCTGTATGTGGAATGGAATGTCTTCTCAGAATAGGGCTCTACAGTCGCACCAAGACGTTCTCCACTAGATGAACCATAGTCCTACAACTGAAGGAGGCCATCCTCATTATACAATAGAGTCGGTAGTAATAGATAGATTTAATTTTTTTTTACTTGCAAATGAAGACGCCAAATGTTTCTATTTATTTTTACAGGGACTCAATGAGAAACTTTGCTAGAGATAGCATGTTTAATAGAAAGATTACTATGTTTCTTTCGATCAAGGACAGCGTTAGGGAGACAAGTCATGACAACACCTTAATAGTTTTTAATTCTTGGATATTCGTATGTGCGCACTAAAACTGAGCAGCCACTGCTGCCAGCAATACGGCCTTAGGAATAGGCAAACTAGGCAGCTGCCTAGGACCTCCAGTTGGTGGGGGTCTCGCATAGGACAAAAAAAATTGAGAAAAAAATGCGAAACTTAATTCAGATCTTAAACATAGTAGAACACTATGACTGTACATTTACTTGTCTAACTCTACATTTACTTGTCTAACTCTACATTCACTTGTCTAACTCTACATTTACTTGTCTAACTCTACATTTACTTGTCTAACTCTACATTTACTTGTCTAACTCTACATTCACTTGTCTAACTCTACATTTACTTGTCTAACTCTACATTTACTTGTTTAACTCTACATTTACTTGTCTAACTTTACATTCACTTGTCTAACTCTACATTTACTTGTCTAACTCTACATTTACTTGTCTAACTCTACATTTACTTGTCTAACTCTACATCTTGTCTAACTCTACATTTACTTGTCTAACTCTACATTTACTTGTTTAACTCTACATTTACTTGTCTAACTCTACATTTACTTGCCTAACTCTACATTTACTTGCCTAACTCTACATTTACTTGTCTAACTCTACATTTACTTGTCTAACTCTACATTTACTTGTCTAACTCTACATTTACTTGTCTAACTCTACATTTACTTGTCTAACTCTACATTTACTTGTCTAACTCTACATTCACTTGTCTAACTCTACATCTTGTCTAACTCTACATTTACTTGTCTAACTCTACATTTACTTGTCTAACTCTACAACGGAAATTACGATACATGAATTTCAGTTATTTGTTGATTTAGATATAGAAGGGCCTAGGGCTTCCAATTATCCAAGGCCGGCCCTTCTGCCAGCTTACATCTAGATGTTATATCTAGGTCTAAAATCTAGAAGATCAGTCACAAACATATTAATAAAGTAGTATGGCAATATTGTGATGAAGTGCTCGAAATGTATAAATGTTCGCTGTCCGCACTTTACCTTCCACAAACACTACATTAAAAAAAAATAATTTCAGGGTGTTGGAAGCTGGTCAAGGTTGGTATGAATATGAAAAGACTATCATGTACTTATGACCAAGTGGCCTCTGTGACAGAATGTTTCATAGAGTGTAAGAAAGGTTACACAGTGGACAGAGACTTGATGTACACTTGTGGGGCCAAGTCAAATTACACCTGGTCGCATATCACAAGGACCAACCCCAGAGGTCTTTTACCCCACTGTACCAGTAAGTGATGGATTTTTTAGTTGGACTAGGTTTTATCTCGCTAAATTATTAAGTGATTAACTCTTTATTCTATCAAAAAAATTAAACAAAGCCTTAGGGTTTGTTAAAAGAAATTTGTATAAATCAAATAAGAGCATAAAACTAAAATGTTATTTAACCTTGGGTAGGCCAATAATAGAATATGCATCTTCCGTTTGGGACCCCTCAACTCAAGAAAATATTTAAAAAATGGAACAGACACAAAATAGAGCAGTGAAATTCATAACAAACGAATATTCACATTTGACTAGAATAACACCTTTAGTAAAATCACTAAATTTAGAGAGCCTTCAGGACAGAAGATTCAAAAGTAAAGTAGCAATTACACATAAAACACTGAACAAATACAAAAACAAAAGTTAATAAAATACTCAGAAAGACACAAAGATAAAGGCATATTCCTCGTTCCATATGCTAGGACAAAGGTGTACAAATGCTCCTTCTTCCCTAGTGCTATTAGAGCATGGAATTGGTTGCCTGAGCCAGCCAGAAAAACCAGTGACTTGAAGTCCTTGGCTAACATGCATGACTGAATGCATGACGCGTATGACGTAATCATCTTCTTTTTTGAAGCAACATCTGTATTATATAAGATAAGAAGATAAGATTTGATGGAATATATTTTTACCTTACTGAACCAGTAAGTGATTGGTTCGTTAGTTCGACAAGAGTTTACCTTAGTGACCAGAAAGTGGTTGATTCATAAGTTGGACTACATTTTACGCCACTGAACCAGTAGGCGATTTATTCTAAAGGTAAAATAGAATTTTACCCTACTGAAAGAGTAAGTAATTGAAACTCAACTCTATCAGAGAACTATGTAGAGCAAAGAAAAAGTCGCCTACCCTTGTTGTGGTCTACTGGGGCAGATGATGCAAAGCTCATTTGTTTCTTTGGCCGCCGGTTAACGAGGGTATCGTGTAGTTAACACAACGGTCAGTTGACTTTATGAACACAACGTATGTCAGGTACCTTTATGAACACAACGTCTGTCAGTTGACTTTATGAACACAACGTATGTCAGGTACCTTTATGAACACAACGTATGTCAGGTACCTTTATGAACACAACATATGTCAGGTACCTTTATAAACACGACGTATGTCAGGTACCTTTATGAACACAACGTATGTCAGGTACCTTTATGAACACAACGTCTGTCAGTTGACTTTATGAACACAACGTATGTCAGGTACCTTTATGAACACAACGTATGTCAGGTACCTTTATGAACACAACGTCTGTCAGTTGACTTTATAAACACAACGTATGTCAGGTACCTTTATGAACACAACGTATGTCAGGTACCTTTATGAACACAACGTATGTCAGGTACCTTTATGAACACGACGTATGTCAGGTACCTTTATGAACACAACGTATGTCAGGTACCTTTATGAGCACAAAGTATGTCAGTTGACTTTATGAACACACGTATGTCAGGTACCTTTATGAACACAACGTATGTCAGGTACCTTTATGAACACAACGTCTGTCAGTTGACTTTATGAACACAACGTATGTTAGGTACCTTTATGAACACAACATATGTCAGTTGACTTTATGAACACAACGTATGTCAGGTACCTTTATGAACACAACGTATGTCAGGTACCTTTATGAACACAACGTCTGTCAGTTGACTTTATGAACACAACGTATGTCAGGTACCTTTATGAACACAACGTATGTCAGGTACCTTTATGAACACAACGTATGTCAGGTACCTTTATGAACACAACGTATGTCAGGTACCTTTATGAACACAACGTATGTCAGGTACCTTTATGAACACAACGTATGTCAGGTACCTTTATGAACACAACGTATGTCAGGTACCTTTATGAACACAACGTCTGTCAGGTACCTTTATGAACACAACGTATGTCAGGTACCTTTATGAACACAACGTATGTCAGGTACCTTTATGAACACAACGTCTGTCAGGTACCTTTATGAGCACAACGTATGTCAGGTACCTTTATGAACACAACGTCTGTTAGGTACCTTTATGAACACAACGTCTGTCAGGTACCTTTATGAACACAACGTATGTCAGGTACCTTTATGAACACAACGTATGTCAGTTGACTTTATGAACACAACGTCTGTCAGGTACCTTTATGAACACAACGTATGTCAGTTGACTTTATGAACACAACGTTTGTCAGGTACCTTTATGAACACAACGTATGTCAGGTACCTTTATGAACACAACGTATGTCAGGTACCTTTATGAACACGACGTATGTCAGGTACCTTTATGAACACAACGTATGTCAGGTACTTTTTTTGAACACAACGTATGTCAGTTGACTTTATGAACACAACGTATGTCAGGTACCTTTATGAACACAACGTATGTCAGTTGACTTTATGAACACAACGTATGTCAGTTGACTTTATGAACACAACGTATGTCAGGTACCTTTATGAACACAACGTATGTCAGGTACCTTTATGAACACAACGTATGTCAGGTACCTTTATGAACACAACGTATGTCAGGTATCTTTATGAACACAACGTATGTCAGGTACCTTTATGAACACAACGTATGTCAGGTACCTTTATGAACACAACGTATGTCAGGTACCTTTATGAACACAACGTATGTCAGGTACCTTTATAAACACAACGTATGTCAGGTACCTTTATAAACACACAGTATGTCAGGTACCTTTATGAACACAACGTATGTTAGGTACCTTTATGAACACAACGTATGTCAGGTACCTTTATGAACACAACGTATGTCAGGTACCTTTATGAACACAACGTATGTCAGTTACCTTTATAAACACAACGTATGTCAGGTACCTTTATGAACACAACATATATCAGGTACCTTTATGAACACAACGTATGTCAGGTACCTTTATGAATACAACGTATGTCAAGTACCTTTATGAACACAACGTATGTCAGGTACCTTTATGAACACAACGTATGTCAGGTACCTTTATGAACACAACGTATGTCAGGTACCTTTATGAATACAACGTATGTCAAGTACCTTTATGAACACAACGTATGTCAGGTACCTTTATGAACACAACGTATGTCAGGTACCTTTATGAACACAACGTATGTCAGGTACGTTTATGAACACAACGTATTTCAGGTACCTATATGAACACAACGTCTGTCAGGTACCTTTATGAACACAACGTATGTCAGATACCTTTATGAACACAACGTCTGTCAGGTACCTTTATGAACACAACGTCTATCAGGTACCTTTATGAACATAACGTATGTCAGTTGACTTTATGAACACAACGTCTGTCAGGTACCTTTATGAACACAACGTATGTCAGGTACCTTTATGAACACAACGTATGTCAGGTACCTTTATGAACACAACGTATGTCAGGTACCTTTATAAACACAACGTATGTCAGGTACCTTTATAAACACACAGTATGTCAGGTACCTTTATGAACACAACGTATGTTAGGTACCTTTATGAACACAACGTATGTCAGGTACCTTTATGAACACAACGTATGTCAGGTACCTTTATGAACACAACGTATGTCAGTTACCTTTATAAACACAACGTATGTCAGGTACCTTTATGAACACAACATATATCAGGTACCTTTATGAACACAACGTATGTCAGGTACCTTTATGAATACAACGTATGTCAAGTACCTTTATGAACACAACGTATGTCAGGTACCTTTATGAACACAACGTATGTCAGGTACCTTTATGAACACAACGTATGTCAGGTACCTTTATGAATACAACGTATGTCAAGTACCTTTATGAACACAACGTATGTCAGGTACCTTTATGAACACAACGTATGTCAGGTACCTTTATGAACACAACGTATGTCAGGTACGTTTATGAACACAACGTATTTCAGGTACCTATATGAACACAACGTCTGTCAGGTACCTTTATGAACACAACGTATGTCAGATACCTTTATGAACACAACGTCTGTCAGGTACCTTTATGAACACAACGTCTATCAGGTACCTTTATGAACATAACGTATGTCAGTTGACTTTATGAACACAACGTCTGTCAGGTACCTTTATGAACACAACGTATGTCAGGTACCTTTATGAACACAACGTATGTCAGGTACCTTTATGAACACAACGTATGTCAGGTACCTTTATGAACACAACGTATGTCAGGTACCTTTATGAACACAACGTATGTCAGGTACCTTTATGAACACAAAGTATGTCAGGTAAATTAATGAACACAACGTATGTTAGGTACCTTTCAGAGTTGGATGAACTAAAAATCATGAAGTTCAAAATCACATGGGTTCGTACTCGAGACCTCTCGGTGTGAAAGTCATGCGCTTTACCACTCAGCCACCAAACAAAAAAAAAGATACTTAACATCCCATCAGAACTCCTAAAATAATCTTGAGTATAAATTAACCTAAGAAATCAAAACGACTTGTTCAATTTCATTCGTATAGTAAAAACAAAATTCCCTTTGAGTCCGTGCGATATATAGCGTAGATAATGTAATGGTCATCTGTTTCTATGGCTCACGGTTAACGAGGGTGTCATGTGGCCAGCACAACGATTAACCACCTTTACTTTATCCCAACTAATGTCAGGTACCCATTAGAGCTGGGTAGACTCAGAGGCGCCCAAAAATCCCTAAATTAAAAATCCCAGTATTTGAACGCGAGATTTATAGTTCGGAAGTCAAGCGCTTTACCGCTCAGCCACCGCGCTTCCAGTTTCCATTCAAAGCTGATCTCGGAATTATTTCTGTGTCTAGAAACGTATTCAGTGTCCGAAAGAAGCTTGACCATGTACGGCTTCTATCTAAATCTTGTGGGCCACGAGAGGGCGCTGACTGTACTACTGCAGGATAATGTGGAAGTGTTTGTCCAAAACTTTTGCCTTGACTGCCACTGGAAGGTCTCAGTGTCTGTTATAAATGGTTTGTACGTCAATAGTTTGGATAAATATACTATAATGTTGTCAGGGTTTAAACTAACTGCCATTAGTCCAGAATATTGCTTTATATGAAAAAAATGCTTAAATATTCATCAGGTCTACGCTTAGTTCCTAATACTAGTAAATCCTTCGGTTAAAAGGTTAACATAACCTTAAGATAGATTAGATAAGATAAGAAAATTTTATGGATCTAAACAAATGGAAATTCTGTTTAACTACGAATGTCAATCTCAGTATGCAATGAAATTCGCTTATTCGAAGTTCCATTGAACAGGGAACAATTTCGATTTTAACAAAAGTTCTTAGTTACACTTCAATAATAGAAATATCTGGATAAAATAGATCTTCTATGATCGTACTACCCTTGTCAGAGACCTCTTAAATGTGAGTGCATTTGTGTTTGTTAACTGTTGTTCAATATCGTTAACATGCTCGGTATTCCGTTTTTTATGGTCCGATCAACTGCAGTATTGCAACAACAATGCCATTTTTGCTTCCATTGTAATAAGTTCTTAGAATAATCTTTAAAAGAATTAGGACTTGCAAAAATTGACGATGTCATTCTAATAGGTAACTTAAAAAAAATAGTGATTTAGAAAGAGGTTGGGATAACAACACAGTGTACATTCTCTGGAGAGTGGAAGTTGCTGTGTGTGTTTGTGTGTGTGTGTGTGTGTGTGTGTGTGTAAGAGAGGAGAGAGAGAGATGGGAAAAGTGTCTCTCTGTCGAATGGTCTTTGCCCCTCACCAGGCTACTCAATCAGACCACGCCTTAATCCCTTTTGCTGTGGCATTTTAAGTCTCGTGAAGCGATCTTTTCCATTTGCAACTTCTTGTCTGACTATCAGGACAATCCTACATGCACAGCTGCGGTCATATGTTGGGCATTTGTCATCACCAGGTGCTGTTGCTCTTTCACCCTTCTTTCTGCTTCTGTTATGTATGCCATCTGCAATATAGAAAAAAGTAAAGTTCCCCTTTCATGACCTTGTTGTCCAGTGGAGTAAATAGAATAGGGAGAAAAAAATGTATTTATATAAATTAAAATGGGTAACGAATGAAATTGATCATCAAAAAAAAAATAAAAAAAAAATAAATGTGTATTTTATTGACATTTGATAATACAAAAAGAAATAAATGTGTATTTTATTGACATTTGATAATACAAAAAGAAATAAATGTGTATTTTATTGACATTTGATAATACAAAAAGAAATAAATGTGTATTTTATTGACATTCGATAATACAAAAAGAAATAAATGTGTGTTTTATTGACCATTGATAATACAAAAAGAAATACATGTGTATTTTATTGACATTTGATAATACAAAAAGAAATACATGTGTATTTCATTGGCATTTGATAATACCAAAGAAATAAATGTATATTTTATTGACATTTGATAATACAAAAAGAAAAAAATGTGTATTTCATTGACATTTGATAATACCAAAAGAAATTAATATGTATTTTATTGACATTTGATAATACCAAAAGAAATAAATGTATATTTTATTGACATTTTATAATATCAAAAGAAATTAATATGTACCGGAAGCTCAAAATTGGAACCAGTGAAATCTGCCCATGTGGAGAATCACCAGAGAATACAGACCACGTCCTCGAAAACTGCTCTCTATACCAAGAGGCCCGTAATAGACATTGGCCCCAAATCACCCCACTAGAAAGGAAACTATATGGAGAGCTCCCTGATCTGGAAACCACTGCGCACTTCATCTCATGTATTGGTCTACTCATCTGAACACTCCAACATAACAATGAGAACGAGGAAGAAGAAGAAGAATTGACATTTGATAATACCAAAGAAATAAATGTGTATTTTATTGACATTTGATAATACCAAAAGAAATAAATGTGTATTTTATTGACATTTGATAATACCAAAGAAATAAATGTGTATTTTATTGACCATTGATAATACAAAAAGAAATAAATGTGTATTTTATTGACATTTGATAATACCAAAAGAACTAATTGTGTATTTTATTGACATTTGATAATACCAAAAGAAATAAATGTGTATTTTATTGACATTTCAGGGATTTCAAATGCAATTATAACAATCAGTCAGCCTTCACCGATTGTGGATCCATATACTGATGATGGTTGGTTTGATTTCCTCCTCGTAATTCTGACATTTTGAAATATTTACTAACTTTTTGCTTTTTGAATTCATTCAAATTTGGACTGAAAGAAAGCGAGCGAAAATCGTTTGGGAAAAATGGATTCACGTGTCGCCTGATTTCTGGACTCACGTGTAGTGTATAGCGCGTAGCCTGATTTCTGGACTCACGTGTAGTGTAGAGCGCGTAGCCTTATTTCTGGACTCACGTGTAGTGTATAGCGCGTAGCCTGATTTCTGGATTCACGTGTAGTGTAGAGCGCGTAGCCTGATTTCTGGACTCACGTGTAGTGTACAGCGCGTAGCCTGATTACTGGACTTACGTGTAATGTACAGCGCGTAGCCTGATTACTGGATTCACGTGTAATGTAGAGCGCGTAGCCTGATTTCTAAAGGTGCTATTTTTTTCAATCTATGATAAGGGATAACTGTAAAATTCTTTTTTTTTTTAGCTCCCTAAGTGTGAGAATTAGTGAATCAGCTTCGCAGTTTTATGTTTCTTGTAAAAAAAAAGAAAAAAGAGAAAGTTGATGTTTTTGCTATTAAACATAATTAGGTCTATGTCGGTTCATAAAAATGTACTGGGGCGAAACTGAGAACAAATTCGTTACGATCGCGAAAGGTAATTACAACTGATTATAAATTCCAGACACAAGGTAAGTAGTAACATATACATTTTTTTCCCTTCTCAAATGTTTAAATAAGTGACGAGTGAATCAGTCACCGAGGGCCCTAGTTAATATTTCAGGTCAGAATTTCATGGTGGTTTTCCATTCAATGGGTGACTGGTTTTCAAACATTGGCCGTAGTATCTACACCAGTATTCTTTCCTTTTGACAGAAGATCAAACAATGAAGTATGTCAATGCACTCTATAAGTTTGAGTTCGTGGCCCAGCACTTCTACAACAGTTCTGACTCTTGGTCCTCCATCTTTCTGAACGGCCGGGAGTACAAAGTCTTCACAAAGAACATGAGCATACACGAGAACTGTCCCGAAGGCACACAAGCCCTCCATGGGCTTTGCGGTAAGTGCAAGTAATAGAGGCTCTTTGGGTCTAGTTCTGCTGAAGTACTAGATGGCTTTTAGGTCTAGTTCTGCTGAAGTAATGAATGGCTTTTAGGTCTAGTTCTGCTGAAGTAATGGAATGCTCTTGAAGTCTAACTCTGCTGAAGTAATGGAATGCTCTTGAAGTCTAACTCTGCTGAAGTAATGGAATGCTCTTGAAGTCTAACTCTGCTGAAGTAATGGAATGCTCTTGAGGTCTAACGAAGTAATGGAATGCTCTTGAAGTCTAACTCTGCTGAAGTAATGGAATGCTATTGAAGTCAAACTCTGCTGAAGTAATGGAATGCTCTTGAAGTCTAACTCTGCTGAAGTAATGAAATGCTCTTGAAGTCTAACTCTGCTAAAGTAATGGAATGCTCTTGAAGTCTAACTCTGCTGAAGTAATGGAATGCTCTTGAAGTCTAACTCTGCTGAAGTAATGGAATGCTCTTGAGGTCTAGTTCTGCTGAAGTAATGGAAGGCTCTTGAGGTCTAACGAAGTAATGGAATGCTCTTGAAGTCTAACTCTGCTGAAGTAATGGAATGCTCTTGAAGTCTAACTCTGCTGAAGTAATGGAATGCTCTTGAAGTCTAACTCTGCTGAAGTAATGGAATGCTCTTGAGGTCTAGTTCTGCTGAAGTAATGGAAGGCTCTTGAGGTCTAACGAAGTAATGGAATGCTCTTGAAGTCTAACTCTGCTGAAGTAATGGAATGCTCTTGAAGTCTAACTCTGCTGAAGTAATGGAATGCTATTGAAGTCTAACTCTGCTGAAGTAATGGAATGCTCTTGAAGTCTAACTCTGCTAAAGTAATGGAATGCTCTTGAAGTCCAACTCTGCTGAAATAATGGAATGCTCTTGAGGTCTAGTTCTGCTGAAGTAATGGAAGGCTCTTGAGGTCTAACGAAGTAATGGAATGCTCTTGAAGTCTAACTCTGCTGAAGTAATGGAATGCTCTTGAAGTCTAACTCTGCTGAAGTAATGGAATGCTATTGAAGTCTAACTCTGCTGAAGTAATGGAATGCTCTTGAAGTCTAACTCTGCTAAAGTAATGGAATGCTCTTGAAGTCCAACTCTGCTGAAATAATGGAATGCTCTTGATGTCTAGTTCTGCTGAAGTAATGGAAGGCTCTTGAGGTCTAACGAAGTAATGGAATGCTCTTGAAGTCTAACTCTGCTGAAGTAATGGAATGCTCTTGAAGTCTAACTCTGCTGAAGTAATGGAATGCTCTTGAAGTCTAATTCTGCTGAAGTAAAAGATGGCTGTTAAAGTCTAACTCTGCTGAAGTAATAGATGGCTGTCGAGGTATAACATTTGCTTTTTTTTCTCTTACCCTGACATTGAGTGGATAAAGGTTCACATCAGGTTTCTTTTTTACGTTGGTATAGATTTTAAAGCCAAGATTTATGTCAATTTTTCCCTTTTTTAAAGCCACGATTTATGTCATAATTTACCTTTTTTAAAGCCAAGATTTATGTCATAAAATATTCAGTGTTTGTAACGTTTTCTATATGGCATATATCGTACAAAGCTTATAACAACTCTCTCTCTCTCTGTCTCACTGTCTAGTGAAATGTTTGAGCACGTTATTTCTCCCTCACCCTATTTCGGAAATGTTGCACAATTGTAATTGACAAAACAAGTATCCATTTAGAAATTATTTAGCCAGTTAGCTAATTAATTTTTGATTATTCATTATTTGGTATCGAACAAAGGAAAGAACTTTTACTTGACAAATGGGATTGTATTAGTTGAATTAGTCCCCTTTATAATTTGTGTAGAAAATTAGGTCATTGCTTTAAAGTCTGAAACTAACAACAGATAACTATAAAACTATAAAACCGGTTATTTTAATAAGCACTTCTTTCACACACTGGTTGCCATATCTACGCGAGGAGGCTTAAAGCCTCGAGTTTGAATTCAAGTCTACAATTTCTTTTCATTATAAAATGCATTTCAAAAGCGATCAAGTAAACCTTCTGAAAGATACGCTTATCTTACCTCCCCCTTCCTTTCCCAACTGGTCCAGACAAGTGATAGGATCAAACTCACCCAGGTACGCTATTCTGCCTCATCCTGGCACCTGAGTGGAAACGGCTGCTTGAGGGGGCAGCTTGGCTAAATGAATGGCGAAACATAACTCCCGTGGGGTTGCCCACGGGTAGACGAGAGTTTACCCCTTGCACGGGCGGGGTTTTAAAAAAGGCCCCACGGCAATGTCCCTATCCATGCGCCGTTCCTCAAAGGACCGTTGCATTAATGGCGAGTCCCCCACGGCTAGCTTGGTATAACGAAGGTAAATGACGGAGGCTCTCGTTGTCCTAGGCCTTCGGACATGAGCGGCGAATCATGAGTCGGAGCCAAAGACATCGGAAACAGCAATGTTTTACATAGACATTGACTTGGGTCGCTCTCAAACAGAACTGTGCGTTCACACAGGTTTTTTTTTTTTACTGTTCTGGCTGGACGACCAAACAGGTTTTTTTTTCAAACTTAGAGCTCGAAGAGCCTTCGCCTCAGCTCTTTTGGACTTTAACAAGGATCAAACTCATCATGGCGGATTGAGAAAGCAAAAAAACATAAAATTGCGTTAAACAAAAAATACATTGGTAAAAATATTTCTAATCACACAGATTCATTATTGTTAGTCTAGATCCATTGCAAATGTAATTACATGACTTATCCAAACTATTTGATACAATTACATCTAATATAATCTTTGTTGTTTTTTTTAGAAGTATTTTGTTTATTTTGCTTGTTTTCTACTCCGGAAAAATCCGCTCTGGTATGCTTAGTATTGTTTGACGTATTTTAGCATCCTGTGGACCAGGGACGTACTGGAAAAATCGTCGCTGCATAGATTGTCCTGTTGGCTACCTTCAGCAACAGACTTCTAGAAAGTGCTGCGACAAGTGTCCTGAAGGTAAAGAATATTCGTCTTTATTATTGTATTCCTGTCTATCTAAACCTAGAAAAATATCATTACATTTGTCATATGCTAAATCATTACAAAATGTAGAAGTCCACAACTGCGGATTTCATTCTTATTACATAACATCTAAATATTCTTTCATAACATGTGAACTTTTGTTCAGTTAAACGATATAATGATATAATGTCAGCCATTAGTGTTAAGAAGTATATATTACGCTTCTTAAAAAATATATTTGCTTGATTGCTCAAGTCCTCATTTTTAGCGGACCCCGAAAGGGGAATAGACGCTATTAGTTTTGTGTAGTCTGTCCGTCCGTCCGTCCGTTCCGTTCAGATCTCGTAAACTAGAAAAGATATTGAAAATCCGACATCATGATATTTTATACCTTTCAAAGTTCTAATGCAACGGCTACTTTTTTCTTTTCCAAAAGCGAAAAATTTAATTTTAAAAATTAACTATTCAAGCAGTTTTTTCATAAAAATACACCAATTTTTACAACTATTGACTAATAATAGTAACAAAAAAGGGAGGCTATTTAGTAAGGAAGATGACCGATTACCATATTTTTAACACATTTATGCAAACGGTTTTTAGATTTTTGTAACAAATTTTTTTTTTACAATTGTATTGCTACGTTATGTAAGTTCTGTCTTACTAGCTACTACATTTACAAACAAAAATGTTTCATTTTTTTAGGAGAAAAAAATCTATTTAGTAGGCATATAAGTGGAACATAATTTAAACAACAATTAATTAATAGTATTTCATATTATCGCGTGAACTACACAGTCTGGCAGGACCATGCAACACATAACTAAAGGAATTTTTTTTTTTACGGAAATGTCTTTTTTTCTTGAGGCTTTGAATAAGAGATTGACCCTTTACAAAACAATTAGATCAATAAGATAATCATTATATGACATCAGTTAGGCCAGGTTCATATCTAACTTCCTCTTCACATTCACCTATCCCTTGGTCTGCTGGACCGTTTGGGCACCATACAAGATCTGTCAACCATCTTTCTCCATTCTTCTTTGTCAATTGCCTTTGATAGAATTTTATTCTGATATTCTTTCTGAAGATATTGAAACCTTCCTTTTTACCAGCCTGGATGAACCACGTCAGGGGCCGTAACCTTGTTGTTTTTTAAATGTTACATCACAATCTGTAACAAGTCAATGATATTAAGGCGTTCTTTTATTTATTTAAATATTATAAGAAATATATATATTTTTAAATTGGAGTTTCCGTTTTTTTTTGCCGGTCGTAAATTGCGTCTTTTGTGTTCGAGCCTTTTATGATCTTTCGAAAAAGCTTACCTGATAAGATTTGAAGTTCGTAAATTTGCATAATTCACAGGCACCACCACAGCAGGCAAAGGTGCCACAAATACAGAACATTGCGTCAACAATGTCGACTTCCTGTACAACTTCCAGCTGGGCTATTGGGACGATAACAAGCCTTTAGCAGAAGACTCGCTGTTTGATGACGATTGCGCCGTGACCAACACGTCAACGTCATTTGGTGAGTCATACGTAAAGAGAGGAATCTGTTTCTGATACATTTGGTGAGTCATACGTAAAGAGAGGAATCTGTTTCTGATACATTTGGTGAGTCATACGTAAAGAGAGGAATCTGTTTCTGATACATTTGGTGAGTCATACGTAAAGAGAGGATTCTGTTTCTGATACATTTGGTGAGTCATACGTAAAGAGAGGAATCTGTTTCGGATACACTTACAGATCGCGTTTTTAAAATTTATTCCTTTCTTGCATCAGACAATTTTTGTCTTCACTGAGTTAGTTTTTTGTAATGTGAATATTTAGTGAACAGTTTTTGGATATTATGTTCTCAACCTTCTTAGCTCTGCGACCTCTTTTTACAGTTTCCCCACTATGCAACCATTCATTCATAATCATAATTTACAGTGCTTTGCTAATGTTGTCAATTGGAATCCTAATTGCACTTAAATTGAAAAAAAAGTAAAATATACAAAAAAGTCCTGGAATTCCCCTGAAATTATTTAAATCTGAGAAATAGAAAAAACTTGTCAGTTTGGGATGTCATTCAATATGAAAAACGCCAATCCTATATACGATAAAAGAAAAAAAAAATTTTGACACTTGTGTTATATTTCGTCCATCGTGGTTCGATGATGCCCACTTTGTAATCCAGGGGGCTGAAAGCTTTGCACTGGTGTTTTATGCCTCCTCATGTGGCAAGTGAGACCTATGTGAGCCCGGAATTTTCGGCTGTACACTGGGCAGGTTATTCCAGCTGGAGCTAGTGTCATTGGCCTTGCTTTTCTTATCTGGCCTTTTTTCTTCTTCCAGCGTTCTCTTTTCCTCAGGCAGTTTTCACAGCACGACGCCATGATGCTCTGTCATGTGCCTCTGTCTTCTAGGTGGCTGGGTCTATGCTGAACGCATTCAGAGAAGCTTGGAGTGTGTCCCTGGGGTGTTTTGTTTGACCACCTTGCAAGCGCTTTCCTTCGCTTAGTTGGCCATACAAGAGTCGTTTAGGGAATCGGCGGGCTTCCATTCTGCAGACGAGTCCTACCCATCGCAGCTGGGACTGCATCAGGATTGTGTGGATGCTTTGCAGACCCGCTCTTTGAAGGACTTCAGTATCTGTTTTTTTTTGTCATGCTATTTGACATTCAGTATTTTTCTTAGACGTCATGTAGAAGTGGTTCAGTTTCTTTGCATGTTTTCTGTACACTGTACACGTTTCTGAGGTGTGTAGGGAGGATGACAGCTCGATAGATCCCTAGCTTTGTATTTGTGGTGATACCTAGTCTGTTCCAAACGTTTTTAGACAGTCTGCCATAGGATGCACTGGCCTTGGCGATACGCAGGTGGTTTTCGTTATCGATCTTTCCGTTTTTGGAGAGTGTGCTGCCAAGATATGTGAATGTCCACTGCGTTTATATCATGTCAATTTATCTTGATGCTTGGATCCGAGTAAGCTTTCCCAGGAGCAGGCAAGTATAAGACTTCAGTCTTGTTTGTATTAATGGTAACGCCAAAGTCTGAGCATGCTCTTGAGAATCGCTGACAATGCTCTGTAGATAATTTTCATAGCAGGCATTTAGGGCACAGTCGTCAGCAAATAGCAAGTCCCTGATTACTGCTGATTTTATTTTTGATTTTGCTTTGAGCCGCCTCGGGTTGAATAGGCCACCATCAAATCTGTGTTATTGTATGACATGCTCTTCCAAGGAAATTTTGTGAGTAAAGGACTGCGAGATGGAACAATAGATTCGAGCACTGCATTGAACTCGTACAACAACCTGATCACTTGGCTAAAGAAACTGAGAAGGTTTGTTCAGACTCTTGTTGTTACAGCAAAGGAATAGACTAAAATTATGTAATTTGTTGCAACCTTTCCAGCCAAACATCAAAGGAAAAGGCAGTATGATAAATCTGTGGAAAACTTCACACCTGGAAATGTTGAAGATGACTATTGGATAAATGGCTTCAACAAAATTGTGGACACTTGTTTGAGAGTGTGCCTGTGTGCTTCTATGGTGACGGTGGGAAGGAGGTTAGCGAGTGGTTGTGATGCAATATAGGTGGCGTTGTTGTCTATTGGTCTGAGTTAGCGTTCTTCTCGTGAGTTAGATTTTGTTAAGAAGTATTACTACTAAAGTCAAGTACATTTATTTTATTTCATATTAACTTGATTTTGTCTATATTGTAAAAAAAAAGTTATATATAGTGTTGTTCACAAAGAAGTTATTAACGTTTTTCAAGTTTTATTAGTTAAGATATATTACGCCTACAACGGTTTAGTTGTCTACCAGCAATTCGGTGCCACAAGTCAACAACCGGTAACAACAGCACTGCAATTCAATCCTTGCAGCCGAGATTTCAACAGCTGAAATCAAACAAATTTATTGTCAGCTTCCAGAGCCTTCAGCGTTATAACATACGAAAGTTTACAGCGAGCCGCCATCGAGCAAGCATTGACGTCATCAACAGACCAGTCAGCTGATCTATGTTGGCGAGAATAAGCAGATGAAATGGAATCTTTAAAGCATATTCAACGAAATACACCAAAACCTCGGTAGAAATGTTAGCTTACTGCTCACTAATGAAAGACACTTCTATCCCAAACATCTTTGTTGCACTCAGAATATTTTTAACTATGCCCGTAACTGTGGCATCTGGTGAAAGAAACTTCTCGCGCCTCAAACTAATCAAGAATTGCATGAGGTCATTAATTCTATTAAAAGTGATCTATGTATGAAAGAGTTTTGATGATATACTGTATAAACAAAATTCAAGGACGAGCTTAATTTTCACTTTTTATCCTCATCCCTATCCTGAATGCGCCCCACGCCATCCGTTTGGCACAGGGACCCGCAATTGTTAAGGCCGGCCCTGCTCATAACAAGTTGTCTTCATAACATATCAATGTAAGGTAATGCTGCTCTAAAAAGTCTGAAACGTTCGCTTTTGGTTTTAAGTGAAAAAAAAGCAAAATTGCAGATATATGATAAAATTTATTATTACACATCTTTGATATAATGCATATTTAACCTAATGTTCTTCAACCGAGTGCAACATCACACAACTTTGACCAAATTTAACTTAACACATCTTGGAGCAAATGCACGATTGCACATTTTTTTTACGAAATGCAGTATTGCCTATAGTTTCCACATGCAACTTTGCACTTGCTTGACCGAAAGCCAATTCATATATAATTTACCAACTGCAGTTCTGCCCACTTTGATCTAATGTCCATCTTTTGTTTCAGTTTCACTTTCAACTCCTTATCTCCTAACGTTAGAAAGAGACACTTTTGTTTCAGTTTCTGTGTTTTCCTAACATAGCACTACTCTATAGACAGCAATCATTTCTTTTCATCTCTTTCTCTCGACATTAGTCGAAGTCAAATACAAACACGGTAAATAGATATTAAACCAATAACTTCGGGATCTTTAGGGTGCCTTTGAGTCCACCCAGCTCTAATGGGTACCTGATATTAATTGGGGGAAAAGTAAAGGCTCTTGGTCGTTGTGCTGACCACATGACACCCTCATTAGTTGTGAACCACAGAAACAGATGACCTTTACATCACCTACCTTATGGACCGCATGGTCTGATATTAGGTGGGGACCTAAACCCCTAACTTGAAGACGAACCAACAAACTTAAAGTATATAGAAAGCACAACAAAGGAATAGAAAAAACATCCAAGAGATCATCATTTAGTAGTTTCTATTTCAAAACAATGTCAACATGATCCTAAACGCTGCTGGTAAAGTCATTGACAAAAAAATAAACAAAACCCATTTGGGCAGCTGTTTGAGACAAACATCCATAAAAAGCTAAAAAGATTCTAGAAATACAAAAATCATCCTTAGGGTCAGGACTTTGTGGTTGTACTATCACAAAAGAGATACAAGATACCGATAGCAAAGACAAACATACGCGAAAACTCTTTTGTTCCTATGGGAATCAAATCATTAAATAAATATTATCTGACATAAACTTTTCGCCTGTAAATTATGAGTCTGGTGGGAATGCACATTTTGGTTTTCTATAGCCTTAATGTTTCGTTTGGTGTAATGCACAAATTCTAAGACAAATTTCCTAAAGGATGTTAAAGATTATTATTATTATTATAATTATTATTCTTTGTTTGAACAGAGCGAATAGTTTTAATCATGATTGCTCTTGGTGTACTGTTTGGAATTGCTGGAGTTTTGGGCATTAAATTTTATGGCCAGGAATATGAAAATATCAACAGGTGATATGCCAATGTACAGTCGAGGTTTTATGATAGAGTTGTTACTCTTTTAATAGATAACTAGATGTTTGAGTCAGGGGCGTAGCTAGGAATTTTCCATCGTTTGGAGACCCAATGGGGCTTGATCTCTTTGGGGGCCCTTGCATTTTTCGTAATATTTTTTTTAAATATAAAAAACACTCATTTGGGGCCCTCCTCAAGTGGGGGACCCCGGGGATTTTAAAATTCCCCCCTGCTCGCCCGCCCTAGCTACGCCACTGGTTCGGGTTTACGTTGGACAGTAAATAGCCAAAATAACGAAATCTTTTCACTAAAATCAGTCCACTTTTTTGAGCATGTTGATTTGATATTTTTTCTTTTAATTTAAATATTTATTTAATTATATTGTCTGAGTGGTTAAGCACTTGGCTTTCGAATATGGGGTCCTGGGTTCAAATCTCGCTGGGATTTTGAATTCTGGCATTTTAGGGTGCCCTGAGCCCCACCCAACTCTAATGGGTAACTGACTTTAGTTGGGGGAAGTAAAATAGGAAAAATACTTTTAAAAAACCCAACAAAGCTTATATTGAGTTCAGGGAGAGTAACGTTCCATTGCCGCCATTACTCTCAATATTGCAACATTCGTCTCTCCTTTTCTATATAAAACAAAATAAATTAAATAGCACTAATTGATTAAGTAATTTGTTTTGTTTTTTAATCGATTAACCTGTTGTCATCGACATAGTATCATTTTGCAAAATGCCAACTTGACCCAAGAATGCGAAGTGAAAGAAAGAAAAAAGGTGTAAACGAGTCCACACAGACAGATAGACAGACGGAGTGAGATCATTTTCTAACACATTCTATACACAAGCAATTTAAAAACAAAGTTTTCCGGAAATCATTTGTTGAATCCTGGGAGCTGGGAGACACATACACAAGTATACAGGGACTTGGTAGCTGGGAGACACATACACAAGTATACAGGGACTTGGTAGCTGGGAGACACATACACAAGTATACAGGGACTTGGTAGCTGGGAGACACATACACAAGTATACAGGGACTTGGTAGCTGGGAGACACATACACAAGTATACAGTGACTTGGTAGCTGGGAGACACATACACAAGTATACAGGGACTTGGTAGCTGGGAGACACATACACAAGTATACAGGGACTTGGTAGCTGGGAGACACATACACAAGTATACAGGGACTTGGTAGCTGGGAGACACATACACAAGTATACAGGGACTTGGTAGCTGGGAGACACATACACAAGTATACAGGGACTTGGTAGCTGGGAGACACATACACAAGTATACAGGGACTTGGTAGCTGGGAGACACATACACAAGTATACAGGGACTTGGTAGCTGGGAGACACATACACAAGTATACAGGGACTTGGTAGCTGGGAGACACATACACAAGTATACAGTGACTTGGTAGCTGGGAGACACATACACAAGTATACAGTGACTTGGTAGCTGGGAGACACATACACAAGTATACAGGGACTTGGTAGCTGGGAGACACATACACAAGTATACAGGGACTTGGTAGCTGGGAGACACATACACAAGTATACAGTGACTTGGTAGCTGGGAGACACATACACAAGTATACAGTGACTTGGTAGCTGGGAGACACATACACAAGTATACAGGGACTTGGTAGCTGGGAGACACATACACAAGTATACAGGGACTTTTAGATACACCGCAGCCATCCCTTGACAAGATAGACGTTTTTCTGTTTACCTTGACAAAATAGTTTTTCTGTTTACCTTGACAAGATAGACGTTTTTCTGTTTATTCTGCTAATTTGTCCTCAAACGGCGTTCTTTGTTTTCAGCCCGCACAAAAGTTTTCCGACTTGGTCAGTTTCTAGAAGTCTCTCTTTAAAAAAGTCCATATCTCGCACAAAGTCAGACGATGGCGGGGCACATAGCACTGTAACCAGTACGAGTAAGTTGGCCTATGAACTAATGAAATAATTACATTCAAATATGACAATGTCAATCTTATACGTATTGACTCCTACCATTTTGCTGGGGGCAGTAACTATCAAACCCTTGGCTTTACACTTAACAATAAGCTTTTCACTTTAAAAAGACACAAAAAAACTATGTTTTTTTCTCTCCTGTGTATACTATCTAAGTGAAACTGTGTAGCATTGGATGTATTCACGATACATTTTGAAAACGGTAAATCTTCTTATGATTAGTTTTCGATTTTATGATTTTTAAAGTTCTGTGGCATTTCACGTCTCGAGAGACGCTCTTTTCCATTGGCTACTTCTTGTGTGATAAAAGAGGCCAATTCTTGATACACAGCTGCGATCGCAGGTTTATGCATATGTAATCACCAGGCGCCGTTGCATTTTCACCCATCTTTCTGTTTCAGTTGTGTATGTCATCTGCAATCCGAGACCCTTCCTTTATGCTCTCTCCATGTGCTACTTTTCCCCAGCTGCTAGTGTCGATTTCTTCATGTCGCGTTTGCATACATCCGTATGCCGTAAAAGTGGGCGGCCAGCGGCTCTCCTGCCTTCTAATAGATCGCCATACAGGATGTTTTGTGGAAGTCGACCTACTGGCATTCTACGAACGTGGCCAAGCCAGCCAAGGCGTCTGCTGCTGATAACAGAGCGGATATCCTGGCACCCTGCTCTTCGTAGCACTTCCTCAATGGTTATTTTATCTTGCCACCTTATTTTAAAGATCCGCCTTAGGCATCAGAGGAGAAAGACATTTAGCTTTTTTTCTTGCCTTGAGTAGATTGACCATGTTTCACTTCACTTTTAAAGTTACAGCTTACAAAATTCAAGAAATATAATATAGAAACAGAGACTAAGAAACGGAAGAAATATATAGATAGATCACCGTAGATAACTAAATGCTAACATTATTTTGCTCTTCAAGCGAAAGAGTTTAGAATTTGGTTTTAGACTGCCCCAAAAAAGTACATACAAATTCATATAAAGCATATTACCACTTATATTCTCTGTAATGCGATGGCATTGTCTTCGGTTCAAAAGGTGAAAAATGAGTGAAATGTTTTCACATGACTACGGAAGTCCAGTGGCGACCTACATATTTTTTTCCATATCTAATGCTGGTATATTCATCAGGTCTACATTTAATACACCAAAAAAAGCTTTTTATAGTTATCAGCAATAGTTGTAAATTCCAATCAACTATTTTTTTAGTATATTTATGTGATTCCTGTGAATAAGTCGCGGTCCGTTCTTTCCTTTCTTGTTCTTCAGAGAAACACTTTTTTATATTTTATTATCGAGGAGTGGATCCAGTAACTCATTGGTTAATAAAATAATAGGAATATGATTTGTACTCACTTGCTTTTTTTCTAAAATCGGCTACATGAAGGTTGAAATTGTTTTGTCCCTCATAGTCTGATGCCCCGTGCGGTCCGCACTACCCATACATTGCTAGGGTACGCCTCTAAATTTGCAGTATCATTACTAATAGGCAGGCCTAGTATTTATTATATACTAAATCTACAAAAAAACAACAACACATGGTGTAGCATATGTGACCTTTTTTGTTAGAATAAATCAATATTTAAATATTTAAGTATCTGAAATGCTATTAACAAGTAGAGACGATCATAGTATACCATTTATACTGCTTGATTATAGCATACCATTTATACTGCTTGATTATAGCATACCATTTATACTGCTTGATTATAGCATACCATTTATACTGCTTGATTATAGCATACCATTTATATTGCTTGATTATAGTGTCACGTATTACGAATTAAATTCTACTTTTAAATGGCTTGCCTAGGGGAACGTGACAATAGAAAAGGAGTTGTGTCACTTATCTTAAGTCTGAATTTAATCAAAGACTTACAATGAATAACAAAAAAAAAATGACACAAGAAATCGGAAGGTAAACTATCAACTTAATGTTTAATCAAATATAAAGTTACAAGAAAGAAACATAAACATTTACTCAATACAGACTTGATGTGTTGACCAAAACCCTTTTACAAAAATGGCATGTAAAAATATTACAATACAAGAGTTTGAAAATGTAATTACAAATACAAGCAAGCAAGGCCTTACAAAAAAATATTAACTTACACGATCAAGTGGTATACCACGCACGGGTCACGCAATGTCTCCGCTATTCTGTCTCACGGCTGTCTCCGTATGTCTGTCTGTCAACGTTACGCGAGCGGTCTTTATATAACCTACCACGCGTCGATATCCAGTATATTCTAGAACAGAAAGTCATCAACACCCAGATCTAGAACGCTCTTCAAAGAGACAGAAGAAAAGAAAAAAAAACACCCTCCTTTCAACCAGAGGTACACACACAGGTCAAGGACCGGTCACTGTCTGTGTGGCTTGACGAATAAAAAAAAAACTTATTACACAAGGGGCAGACAACCTCCCCGTCTCTCAACCGCAACAGGTCAAAGAAAAAAACAATGCCTATATACGTAACACCTCCCTCCTAAAAATAAAAAGTTTACATTTCCACGAAATGGAAATCTTTTTAGAATTACAAAAAAAATATTTACATTACAGAATGTATTTATCATGATATATATATAAAAATATATACATCAAAATACTTTTTACAATCTAGATAAGGCATCGGCGATAACATTTTCGCTGCCTTTTATGTGTTTAAGATCTAGGTTGTACTCTTGTAAAAATAAACTCCACCTGAGAAGTCGTTGGTTCTTGCCAGACATTTTGTGGATAAATGTAAGGGGATGGTGGTCAGTAAATACAACCAGTGGCCATCTGGACCCACTGATATAAAAATCAAAGTGTTGTATAGAAAGAATCAACCCAAGACATTCTTTTTCCACAGTAGAATAATTTCTTTGATGTCTATTAAATTTCTTGGAAAAGAAACAAATAGGGTGCTCTACTTGGAAATAATCTTCTTGGTAAAGGACTGACCCAACACCTGTGTCACTGGCGTCAATAGCTAACCTAAAAGGTTTTCCGAAGTCAGGAGCCATCAAAATGGGGGAGCTAGATAATATCTGCTTGATCTGGTTAAAGGCTTTCTGACATTCATCCGTCCAAGTAAATCGGACGTTCTTTCTCAGGAGGTTTGTTAAAGGACTGGCAATGACAGAAAAATTTTCGCAAAATTTTCTATAATATCCAGACATTCCCAAAAATCTTCGGAGTTGTTTCCGATCAGCAGGGATAGGGAAAGCTTGGATAGCTTCTACTTTGGCCATTACAGGTTTCACCTGGCCTTGTCCTACAATATGGCCTAAGTATTGGATTGAAGCCTGGCAAAAATCACTCTTACTCAGGTTTACAGTAATTTTTGCATGTAACAGTTTAGTAAAAAGACAATGCAGTTGTTTACAATGGCTAGAAAAATCTTGGCTAAAAATTACTACATCGTCTATGTATGCGTGGCAATTCTCCATGTCAGCAAGCAGGGCATTTATCATTCTCTGGAAAGTGGCAGGAGCATTCTTCATGCCAAATGGCATCACTTTGTATTGGTACAGACCATCAGGGGTGACAAAGGCGGAGATTTCCTTTGCCCTATCAGTCAGGGGAACCTGCCAATAACCTGAAAGTAGGTCTATTTTGGTGATGTACTTAGCGTCACCAATACGATCTATGAGATCGTCTATCCTAGGGATAGGAAACGAATCGGTCTTTGTTACAGCATTTACCTTACGGTAGTCTGTACAAAAACGATAAGTCTTGTCCTGTTTAGGTATCAAGACACATGGGGAGCTCCAGCTACTGGAACTTGGTTCAATGAGGTCATTTTCAAGCATATACTTGATTTCTGACCTAAGTATGGCAAGTTTTTCAGGGTTAACCCTGTAAGGATGCTGCTTGACTGGAGTAGCCTCGCCAACATCTACATCATGCATTATAACATTAGTCTGTTTTGGTACATCAGAAAAAATGTCATTAAATTCATTAATGAGCTTCATGATAACTGGCCTTTCTGTCGAAGACAGATGAGACAGTTTTACATCCAAATTCTGTAATACAAAAGAATTAGGTATTTTGTATTGTCCAAATTTCTCCTTTACAATATCATCATCAATAGGAGAAACATGGCTATTTGAACAACTTTTGACTGTATTTAAAACACAATTACTCTTCTCTGAGTGATCTGGCCTAGATACATAAGGCTTCAGCATGTTTATGTGACATAGCTGAGTCTTTTTCCTACGGTCAGGAGTTTTGATTGTGTAATTGAGGTCACTAATTTTGGTCTCAATTTCATAGGGACCAAAGTATCTGGCTTGCAAGGGTTGACCTGGTATGGGCAAAAATACAAGCACCTTATCCCCGGGAGAAAATTCTCTAACACGGGCCTTTCTATCATACCAGCGTTTCATGCTGGATTGGGTGTTTTGTAAGTTATTTTTGGCCAGAACACAAGCATCATAAAGTCTAGTTTTAAACTTACTTACATAGTCTAAAAGTCCTTCAGTGGCTGTTGGTGACAACAAAGTCTCTTTTATACATTTCAAGGGACCGCGCACCGAATGGCCAAAGACTAAGTCAAAAGGGCTGAATCCCAACGATTCCTGGACGGATTCACGGGTTGCAAACAGTAGCATGTGGATTCCTTCGTCCCAGTCTTTTTCGTGCTCAAAGCAATAGGTTCGGATCATGTTCTTGAGAGTCTGATGGAATCGCTCAAGAGCGCCTTGCGACTCGGCATGATACGCACTCGACATGCAGTGTTTGATGCCCAACTGAGTCATGACTTGCTTGAAAAGATTGGCCGTGAAATTCGTTCCTTGGTCCGATTGGATGGACTTTGGTAGACCAAATAGAGTAAAGAACTTGATTAAGGCCTTTACAATGTTTGATGCTTTTATGTTCCTTAGAGGAATAGCCTCAGGAAAACGAGTTGAAGCACACATAATGGTCAACAGGTATTGGTTGCCAGCTTTTGTCCTTGGGAGAGGACCAACACAGTCAATAAGTACTCTGCTGAAAGGTTCTTCAAAGGCTGGAATCGGCTTCAGAGGAGCAACAGGGATCTTTTGATTTGGCTTGCCAACCATCTGACAGGCATGACAGGATCGGCAGTACTGGATGACATCTTTCTTCAAACGTGGCCAGAAGAAGTGTGACATAATCTTGTGGTATGTCTTGTGGATGCCGAGATGACCTGACATTGGTGTGTCATGAGCCAGATTCATGATGTACGCTCGGTATCTTTCTGGTAACACGATTTGATGGCATATTCTCCATTCTTCTTCGTTGGATGCGTCTGGAGGTTTCCATTTCCTGAAGAGCATATCATCTTGGATGTAGTAGCACGTTGATGCTAGCTCTGCCTCTTGTGATGTCATTGCGGTTTCTCGGAGTTTGGCGAGCTCTGGATCCTTCTTTTGGTCCTCAATCAACTGTTTTCGAGTTGATGCCGGCTTTTCAGAATTTGGCGTTGGTTCTTCTTCAAGAGAAGCAAAGAATGTGGTGCTCAAGTCCACATCATCTTGGTTACTGTTGGCTTTGACGACGTTCTCTTCTTGAGATGCTTTCAACCTCATTGCCCTTGTTACTGCACACGCTGGATATAACTCTAGGTCTTCCTCGGGTGTGGCAGATAAGTCGGGTGTTTGAGTGACGATGGGTTCGGCTATCACCTTTCCACCTGCTAAGTCATTGCCTAACAGCAACGAGATGCCTTCCAATGGTAATGTTGGTCGGACACCTACAACAACCGGTCCAGTAATGAGATTTGACTTTATGTCGATTAGATGTAGAGGCACATCTATACATCCAAGCTCTACGCCTCGTAACAGGATGCTCTTCCCAGTCGATGATGATTTAGACAAGGGCAAGATACCCTCTAAAAGTAGCGATTGTGAGGCACCTGTGTCTCTCAAAATGGTGATAGGTCGTAGACTTGTAGAATCACCGGGTAGTGATACGAATCCTTCCGAAATGAAAGGCTTAAAATCCTCTAATAAAACATCAATTTTGGTTGATGCAGACTGGACTTGGGTCGAACTCTCGCTGGAGTCATTGACATCTCTAGGAGACGCAGTGGAGAAACTCTTTCTTGAGTCAGTAGAACATCTTTTGGATGTATTTGGAGAACTCTTGATGGAGTCATTGGAACATCGGGGTGATGTCTTATGGGAACTCTGGATAGAGTCATGGGAACATCGGGATGATGTATTATGGGAACTCTGGATAGAGTCATTGGAACATCGGGGTGATGTCTTATGGGAACTCTTGATAGAGTCATGGGAACATCGGGATGATGTATTGTGGGAACTCTGGATAGAGTCATGGGAACATCGGCTTGATGTATTTGAAAAACTCTTGTTTGAGTCATTGGAACATCGGCTTGATGTATTTGAAAAACTCTTGTTTGAGTCATTGGAACATCGTAAAGATGAATTTGAAGAACTCGCTGTTGAGTCATTTGAACACCGTGGAGACATTTTCGGAGAGTCTTGTACAGTCAATACATTTGAAACAGGTGGTGTCGAGGTATTCTTGATATGACTTGATGATGAGGGAGTAAACCTCGCCGACCACTGTACTGTGCAAGCGCTGACTTTTGAAGGAGCTTTTTCGTTTCTCTTCCTCAATTTCCAACAATCGTCAATTTTATGGCCTTCTCGTTTGCAGTAGGAACAAGTAGCTTTACTTGTAGTAGGTTTTCTGTCATTTGTACTGCTGTTCTTGATGGAGTTGCTAGCAATGGACTCAGGCTGTTTGACTTGTTTTGGCTTGACATCCGTCGTATACTTGGCAAATTGATGTGATATTATATAATCGTCTGCCAACACTGCAGCCTTGTGCAGATCTTCCTCGCCACGATCAGCTATATGCGTACGGACGTCCAGCCGCACACAACTCTTGAACTCTTCCATCAGCATTAGGTTCTTGAATTTGGCAAAGTCGGTGCCGATTTCCTTGGAAGTGAGCCATTTCTCAAAGCGTCGCTCCTTTTCCCGCAGGAATTCTACATGGGTTTGGCCATCCGATTTGCGACAATCCCTGAACTGCTTTCGGTAAGCTTCCGGAACAAGTTCATATGCCTTAAGAATTAAGGCCTTAACAACATTATAATCTTTTTGTTGTTCAATGGTCAAAGAACAAAATACGTCTGCAGCTCTACCAGTCAAAACTGTTAGCAGCAAAGTGGGCCACAAAGTTTCAGGTACATTAAAATTTTTCACACAAAGTTCAAATTGTGGAAAATAATTGTCAATTGTGGCTTCATTAAAGCGTGGAATTATTTTCAAAAATTTTGTTGCTTCAGCAGTATGACTGGCAGGGGAAGAATCTGGTCTTACATTAGCAGCTAACTCTAATTTTTTTAACTCTATTTGTAATTTCATTTCCATTTCTTTCTGCTCTCTAGCCGCTGCAAGCTCTAATTCTTTTTGTTTAATTTCTCTCTGCTCTCTAGCCATCTGGGCTTCTATTTCCATTTGTTTTAATTTTATCTGAAGTTCTAAATCTGATTTACCCTCATCGGGTCTAAGGGTTTCTAAAAGGTCTTCAGAAAACACTTCCTCGTCTACATAATGGATTACAATGTTATCTCTGATTTCTTGTTTAAGGGCATTTGATTTTATTTTTAACCCTAAATGTTTAGAAATAAGGACCAGTTCCTTCCTAGTAAAAGCATCAAGCTCTTCCACAGAGGGATTTGCAAGAAAAACCTGAATATCCATGACTAACTAGCAACTATTACAAGCAAAAATATGTATACAATGTAAATATACAGTACAAAATCAGTACAACAAAAAAAAACCTTAAGAGAGTTTGGTCAATACTATTGATACTTTACTTCCGACTCTTTGAACCAAAAAAAATTTTGTTAAAGTCAACTTCGCCTTTACAAAATTACTCAAGTAAGACGAAAATAGGTTCAGAAAAATATCCGGGACGAAAGCCCTCAAACTTCTTTTGTCACGTATTACGAATTAAATTCTACTTTTAAATGGCTTGCCTAGGGGAACGTGACAATAGAAAAGGAGTTGTGTCACTTATCTTAAGTCTGAATTTAATCAAAGACTTACAATGAATAACAAAAAAAAAATGACACAAGAAATCGGAAGGTAAACTATCAACTTAATGTTTAATCAAATATAAAGTTACAAGAAAGAAACATAAACATTTACTCAATACAGACTTGATGTGTTGACCAAAACCCTTTTACAAAAATGGCATGTAAAAATATTACAATACAAGAGTTTGAAAATGTAATTACAAATACAAGCAAGCAAGGCCTTACAAAAAAATATTAACTTACACGATCAAGTGGTATACCACGCACGGGTCACGCAATGTCTCCGCTATTCTGTCTCACGGCTGTCTCCGTATGTCTGTCTGTCAACGTTACGCGAGCGGTCTTTATATAACCTACCACGCGTCGATATCCAGTATATTCTAGAACAGAAAGTCATCAACACCCAGATCTAGAACGCTCTTCAAAGAGACAGAAGAAAAGAAAAAAAAACACCCTCCTTTCAACCAGAGGTACACACACAGGTCAAGGACCGGTCACTGTCTGTGTGGCTTGACGAATAAAAAAAAAACTTATTACACAAGGGGCAGACAACCTCCCCGTCTCTCAACCGCAACAGGTCAAAGAAAAAAACAATGCCTATATACGTAACAATAGCATACCATTTATTCTGCTTGACTGAGTGCTTGACTATAGCATACCATTTATACTGCTTGATTATAGTACACCGTTTGTACTGCTTGATTATAGTATAACATTTATACTGATTTTTTAAAATATAACATTCATATTGCTTGATCGTAACAAGCGACATTGACTTTTTGCAGATGTTTGACTTCACGTTTTCGATTGATCGAGACTGACCTAGAGCTCATTTTCTGTAAGAAACTGACTTCATCTTATTTCTGTTCACAAGCCCAACCAAATCCTTATGTTTGAATTCATGAACTGTTTTTAGTATGTGATGACCAAATAAAATATTTCTATGGTAATAATTCTTGATATGTTCATATTGTTTTTCTTTAGTATACAGAACAATACGGTATATCAGGATTCTTACAAAACTTTGAGGACTTTGTCCCCATCCCAGAAGCCACTGATTGTTCCCATATTACGTCTTATCTTATCAATTACAGAAATTACATTTTAAATAAAAAAAAGATAATTACGTCCTACGCATGCCCTTGTGTTAATCTAGCTATGCATATTAACTCTGCTAAGTCTTTGGTTTTCCAGGTTGATTCCGGCAGCCAATTCCATGGACTATTTGCACCAGGAAGAATGAGCACTTGTACAAATTTGTCTTAGCATATGGAATAAGAAATGTACCTAAATAATAGTGTTTTTTTAAAGAGTATTTTATTACGGATCTTCTATCAACTCGCTCTATCTGTCTGGTACACATTTTGTACACGAGCTTTCTCACTTTCCATTCTCGGATCAAGTTGAAACTTTTGCACTATTCATGGTCTCTCTCATTTCACATGAATCAATAAAAAGAAACGACAAGTTATATTTTCAATTAGTCGTAATTAATTAATTTCTTTTTTTTTAGCGACAGAATAGCTAAGGGGAGATAAGTCTTGTGTAGGAATTAGGTCGTCGACTAAAAAAAAAGAAACTAAAAATAGATATTCTAGCCCAATGGCTAGAGTGTCGGTCTTCTTTCAATGAGGCTTGAGCCCTTCAGATCAAAATAAAGAAGAGAACTTTTCCAAAAAAATAGCCTTCTAAAAAGCCAGAACGGAAACCTTCTCCCAAATACCCCTCCCCCCGCCCTCAAATGGTACACTCCAGTGATTGGACCTTAGCGCATTGAGGATGTCAAAAGCATGAAGTCTTAAACCAAAATAATTAGTAAAAATATAGACAATAGCACAAAATTATTAGCCTATTGTTATTCTAGATTCTAGATCTATCACAAATTAATGACATGATTGAGTCAAACTAATTAATACAATTACACTTAGTATAAACTTTTTTGTTGTTGTTTACAATACCTCTATTCAATTCGTAACTTCGTGGGAACTTCAAAAACATAAAGCCTAAAACCTGGATGGACGCAATTCTTTGATATCGGCTACAACGATTTTCCTATCAATTTGACAGTTGCAGTTGGAAAAAGATCTGCGAGTTCCTTGGCCACACCGGGAAAACTTGGTAGTTTGACATGTACACATATTTAAAGTACAAAAGAAATACATTTCAATTGAGCTCGAGAACGAGAACATATGGCCAATGGACCATACGTCTGCTACACAGTTACACGTGATTTCTTCCCGTTCTCGGATCAAGTCGAAACTTTACAATATTATTCCATGCTCATAACAAAACATGAAACAATCGAAAAATGGATGTATTAATTATTTTATCAGTTTGTCTAATTAAGAAATTGTATTACCCACCGGCTACGCCCGTTTATTTGTTCCCAGGCTTGTTTATTTCGCTATGGACCCTTAACATTTTTCTTAAAACAATATAACGATATAAAGTTCAAACTCTTCCCCCCCTACATTCCTTAGGCCAGCTAATATCTAATATCTGTTACGTTGAATTGGATTAGCCCGTAATATCTAATATCTGTTACGTTGCATTGGACCAGCCAGTAATATCTCCTATCTGTTTCTTTGAATTAGACCAGCCAGTAATATATAGTATCTGTTACGTTGAATTGGACCAGCCAGTAATATCTAGTATCTGTTACGTTGAATTGGACCAGCCAGTAATATATAGTATCTATTACGTTGAATTGGACCAGCCAGTATCACTTCAATCCCCCCCACTCCAACCCCTCTCCTCCTTAACTAATAAGGGTCTAGTTTTATTTCCACTATCTGACTAGTCTTCTGATTTTCAGTTCTTGTTCGAAATATTTCATAGACTTTTTGTTCAAATAATCTTACAATACTTTGGCCGTACTTCCTCTTTCTTTATTTGTCTACACCTATGAGTTTTCTTCGCATAGACTTATCTATACTACTCAAGACTGGGCATGGAGATTTTTTAACACTACAAAAAATGTGTAAATTTGTTAGAAAGTTGGATCAAGGCGTTGTTTTGTAAAGTAGTTAGAAGAAGAAAAGTTGTTTTTTTTTTTCAACCCTAACCTATGTAACACATCATTTAATTTTTAGATCTAGATCTAGTAATTGAACATCAAAAATAAAAGTACTCTCGTCTCATAATTATTATTTTCCAATGTTTAGATACATCATCTAGAAAGATCTAGGTAATCAATCTATTTAAATGTACATAAGATGATTTAAATCAACATGACTTATTTCGACCTAAAAATTTTGAAACATCTCAACGGAAACAAACATGAAATGGCTTTGTTTAATATATTTGTGTGAATATCCGAGAAATGATTTTGCATTATTTCTAAACTTTGAAAACTAAAGATCATTACTTTTCTAAGACACAAAAAATGCCTTAAAAAAACTTGTTCACTCAGGGCTAAAGCTTCCTCAATAGTGCTAATTCAATGTATGCCACCACCTGTCAAGTATGATTTTTTTCATTGTTCGATACCAAGAATTAACTATCAATGAGTCAATTAACACATTTTTTTTTAAAACTGATTCTTTGTCAGGTACACAAAGAATTATGCAAAATTTCAACTTGATTCGAGACTGCGTGTTGTAGAAATAACGTGTGCAACATTTTTACCACACAGACAGACACACAGACAGACACACAGACAGAGTGAGTTACAATAAAATTTGTAAAAAACAGCAAGCTGGGTCTCTTAATGAGGCAAACACATGATGAAGTATGTTATGAAAGGTATGGATCAATTACTTGTATTGTATCTAATGTACTTTGAATAAAGTCAGACATCGAGTGAATTTTTAATCTACAAGTCAATATTTTGTCAAGCTTCAAAGAGGAAACGCGCAAAGACCATCTCAAGCGCCAACTTGTCTTCACTTGCACAAAGGAGAACGGTTTGAGATCTCCCACAAGGGCTACGCCATTGCAAAGGATACAAATAAAAAGATACTGCAGAAACAGGAATAGGCAGCGAAAAGGAGAACTTAAGCAACCATTGAAAGGCAACGTTTAAGGTGTGCCAAAATAAGTAGTGTAAAGCCAGGTCTGCGTAGCCACGTGCAATACTGCACTTAATCTTTAGACTCGAATACAGATCTTAAGAGTGTCGTATTATCCAGATCTATGTAGCTTTTGCAACTTTTATATTTCAACTTTGGAAGATTACAGCGAAAGAATGTAGTTTACTGTTGTATACTGTTGAATTGCTCCTCATTTTTATGGTAAATATATGTTTGTGTCTTAAAATGATTGGTAGTCTCGATGTAGTCTTTAACTCACTAACTCACTGATACATTAACAATTGACTGGAAATCTTATCATTGGATACGTCCTTCGCCTGGTGATAGAAACATGTTTATAAAAAGGTTATTGTTTTCAAACAGGAAGAGACACAATCATGCAGAAGGATTGGATAAGAACACTTGTATTTAGCTGATAGCACAGCGCATTATCTCCCTTGAGATACTAAAGTGGACGATATTGCATGAGTGTATTAGTCCTCAGTGTTTATGAATGAGTTTATTTCACACTGAGGGATTACAGATTTGTAGTGTGCTAATATACATAGAATAAACAGCTTTCTGGGTTTGGAGAGTTCTTATTTCTCTTTTACAAGTACACAAAATGGCAAAAGATTTGCAATTGTAGGCCTATGAAGTAACCAATGAGTGTGTAGCTTATTAAAGCTGCTTCAAAACTAATAGTAATAAAGATAATCATATTCTATTTTAGCAAAGCACATGAAAAAATTCTCAGTGATCGTTAGCAAAACATTTTTTTTTAACTTTTTTTTGTTCCTAGCTCTTTACCATTGACTCTGATTGTGAATCGCTATTGAAAAGTTGAGAGCTTGGGTTATGCAAAATGTCACAGACCTACGACAAAAAAATCAAGAAACAAGTTTGCGTGTGGTGTGTATTTTGCAACTTCAGTTCCTCTTAGAACTAAATAAACAAATTTATTGAAATAATTCTACTTTCAAGCATTCCGCATAACTTTCTAAACTCAACAACAATAAAAGACTGGGGTAACAAAGACATGGAAATTGTGGTTCCAATGAAGCTGTATTGTTTGTTCACCATACTTGTATCACTTCTTCCATTTGCTCAAACCTCATCTTTACACGCTAACACAGGTAATGACGTTGTTTTATCATGATCATTATAAAACTATTTTATTGACCAGATATACGACTATTATTATTCATAATGAAATCAATTAGCTCGTTTCCCCCCCATCAGGTAATACCACAAGTTATACTGTACATTTTGTAATTTTATTGCATGGGTATAGCCAAATGAAATCTCTTTCCGCAGGCAGTTGTAATTTTGTGACTTTTATTTTGCTGTGTTTTTGTTTTAAATGGAGGGAGATTTTAATGTTAAACAATCACTTGCCAAAGAGTTTCCAAGGGTAATTTTAGGTTTAACCCATACCCCTTCAAGGAATAACTAAAGCAAACTAGTCACAGAATTCCACGAGCGTAGTCATGGGGGTTTTGAGGTTTAAAACACCCTTCCAATAAGAAGAAAAAACAGAACTACAAATACTAAATTCCAAGAGCGTAGCAAAATGGGTCTTGTAGTGAAAATGGGTCTTGTAGTTACCCCCTTCAAGAAATATCTAAAGCAAAACTATAATTACCATTTGAGCCTGGCAATGTTTTTTTTTCTGCCAGTTCCTGGAAGTCAAGCCACAGATTTAAAATCTAAAGCAAACTACAGTAATTTGAGGTTCAATCCATCCTGAAGTAAAAGAATTCACACATTGCTTTCCTATCAGTCACTGGGCTCTATTAATAACGTGCAGTAAGAAGTGGATTTACTATTTGATATTCCATTCTTTAAAATACATGATTAGATGGATAATGCAATGTACGCTCCCCAAAATATGCATTTTTGCAGTTCCTAATACAGGAAGTAATGCTTGGCGGACCCCGCTAGGATAGCTCACTGAGCTCAACCCAGACCCCCTAGCTGTCTAGCTCCACTGGACTGGATCTAATCAATATTGATTACATTTGTGTGTATGTGTATGTGTATATTTTGATGCATACTCGTTAAGCTCAACGTGTTTTATCCAAAAGATATGAACATATACATTTCTCTGGCCATCTGTATCACAGACTGTGGTGGTGAGTTCACAACAGAAGCTGGTACTTTCATGTCCCCAAACTTCCCACAAGGCTATCCTACACACATCATCTGCGAGTGGACCATAAAAGTGCCTGAACATCAGGTGATAGCATTGAGGTAAACTAACTTTGTCTCAAGTTGTTTTTTGTGTGTGTGTAGACACTTTATAAGTTACTTTTTTTCTTCTCAGCTTAATTAAAAAAATGAATGAAAGTGTACTAGAGAGAGAGAGACAGACAGACAGACAGACAAACAGACAGGACAGGACAGACAAACAGACAGGACAGGACAGACAGATGATCAAAAAGAAGAAAACAATAAAAAAAAAATTAAAAGCAGAAATATTAATACCTTGAAATGATTTATACATTGGCTTAACCAGGATTAGCGTGTGTGTGTGTGTGTAGGGGATTAGTTATTAAGAGCCAAATAATCGCTCTTTCAGACCTTGATCAGAAGTAAAAAGGAGGAATTGTCTTAAAAAAACTTTTTGTGTTATTGATTTTTAGTGATGTTGGTCGTGACACGAGAATCGGAAATGTATATGACCTGCAGGCCGGAAATGTATATGACCCGCAGGCCGGAAATGTATATGACCTGCAGGCCGGAAATGTATAAGATCTGCAGGCCTGAAATGTATATGACCTGCAGGCCGGAGATTATTTTAGATAACACTTTTTTTTTTATTCTATAATTTAATTTCCAAGGAAAGAAAAGAGTTCTTGTGTCTGTACTTTTTGATCGGAACAGATTTCACAGTTTCAATGTTGATTTTTCGGACTTTGTGGCTTTCTATGATGGGGACAGCAGGTACGATCCAGTGATAGGGTCCACTATGTACAGGGGCTACTGGAGCCAGTCCCAGGTGTCCAACTTCTCTATTCGGTCGACAGGTCACAAGCTCCATGTTGCACTCCACGCTCAGGGCTGGCCGTCCGGACAGGGTTTTACTGCTTCCTACTGGTCTCAAGGTAAGTAACTAAGAACATGTCATTTAAAAACTTAAGATAGGCCACGCTTGTCAACATGAGCACATAACAACAGAAGTAGAAATAACATCAGCCTCCCTATCAAATTAAAAGTGTATTGTTCCAAGTGGTCTCCGCATCTCTATAGAATTGTAAAAGTTGGACAATGAACGCTGAGATCTAAAGAAAGATTCAAGCCTTTGAAAGTAAATGCTACAGAAAAATGCTGGGTGTCAGATACCAGGAAAAGAAGACAAATGAGTATGTATTTTTACAAGTCAACACTCTGGCTGGCAAAAAGGAACCGCACCCCAATACTGTGAAGAGACGAAATCTGAGCTGATTTGGTCATAAAGGCACATTTCTCGTTCCATATAGTAGGACAAATTTGTACAAAAGCTCCTTCTTCCCTAGCGATATTAGAGCATGGAATGGGTAACCTGAGCTAGCCAGGAAAACTAGTGACCTAGTGGAGTTTAGGTCATTGGTTAATATGCATGACTAAATGCATGACGCGTAGGACGTAATCATCTCTTTTTTAAAGTAACGTCTGTATCATATAAGATAAGATAAGATATTTTAAGATATGACTCACTGTCAAAGTTCATCCTTCAAGGCACAGAAAAATGCCCTCCAAAGGAAAACTGGCTGGATAACATAGAAGAATGGACCGGCCTCTCTTTTTTTTTCTTATTGTTATTTTGCTAAGAACAGCTGCTGACTGGGAAAAGAGAGACTTGTTACGCAAACCGTCACAGCGCCCCCTACGACTAAAGTCAGGGGACTGATAATGACATGATGAGAAAAATTATTTGCATACGTATAGAAGTTAATTGTATCAAATGGTTCTCCACCGAAAATGGCGCCACATATAAGATCATGTCAACGGGTTTTTCTTTATGGGCAATACATGTTTATAGGGCTTTTCCAATGAGCCTAAAGTATCACAATATTGTAAGGGCTTTTCCAATGAGCCTAAAGTATCACAATGTTGTTAGGGCTTTTCCAATGAGCCTAAAGTATCATAATGTTGTTAGGGCTTTTCCAATGAACCTAAAGTATCACAATGTTGTAAGGGCTTTTCCAATGAGCGTAAAGTATCACAATGTTGTTAGGGCTTTTCCAATGAACCTAAAGTATTACAATGTTATTAGGGCTTTTCCAATGAGCCTAAAGTATTACAATGTTATTAGGGCTTTTCCAATGAGCCTAAAGTATCACAATGTTGTTAGGGCTTTTCCAATGAACCTAAAGTATTACAATGTTATTAGGGCTTTTCCAATGAACCTAAAGTATCACAATGTTTATAGGGCTTTTCCAATGAGCCTAAAGTATCACAATGTTGTTAGGGCTTTTCCAATGAGCCTAAAGTATCATAATGTTGTTAATTTTTCTCTGTCCACAGAGTGCAAACCTTTTACTTATGGCAGAGGTAAAGAATGTAACCAGTCGTGCTCGTGTATTCGGGACAATACTCTTTATTGTGACAGTACCACTGGACGATGCGTATGCAAAGAAGGCTGGACTTCGGCCACTTGCGCGGTTGATATAAACGAGTGCTCCAACCCTAATGTTTGCGATGATGTATACTCCACATGTCGCAATGTTAACGGTAGTTATGAGTGTGAATGTAAACCTTGGCTTACGAGAGACTCCACTGGAAGATGTCAAGGTAGGTTCCTTTACTACACAACAATCTACATAATCGAGCATTTATTTGTGTACCATATTTTGTTTACGACATTTTGGATCATCAAATAAACTGCTTGGATGTCTATACGTCTTATGTGAAACTCTTAAGTGTATCTCGAGTCAGATCTTTGATGAGGTGATGGGTTAAAGAGGTGATGGGTTAAAGAGGTGATGGGTTAAAGAGGTGATGGGTTAAAGAGGTGATGGGTTAAAGAGGTGATCAGTTGATAGAACGAAGAGCAGAGAGGCAATGAGATGTTGATTTTATGAAATATTGAATGGAAAAGATGATGAGTTCAAGAGGAGTGAATCAATAAGAAGAAGAGGTGAGGTGATGTGCTACAGATATAATGATACGATGAGTAGAGGAGGTGATGCGATAATGAGTTGATGATTTTTATGAATAAATGATGAGGCAAGGGGCTAAGAAATTTTGTAAAAGTAGATCTGCAGTTTTTTTTTTATCCTTTAGTCTAAACTATCACGCGAAATCCAACATCTCATTTCCCTAACCCTAACAAATTTAAAATCGGTAGAACCTCCATTTAATAGACATCATTCAGATATTACTATTAGGGCAAGATAGAACTTAGAAGCCCGGACCTTCTTAAGTAAGCCGAGAGGGTTACATCGAACCAAGTTTAACGACAGCCTTTTTGGTTCGAAAGAGCGTGTGAAAAAAACACCCCCCCCCATCTCTATTTTCTTTTCTGATCTACATGAAATAGAACTTTTTTTTTGTTTGGATACCTTCTTGTAATTTCCACGCTATCTTCTCACCAGATTCGAACAGATGCACACATAAGAACTGTTCTCATGCCTGTGGTGTTTTGTCTGAAGGTCCAAAAGTGGAAACTTGTTACTGCCCTAAAGGAATGAGGCTAGCTCCTAACAACGATCAAGTCTGTGTTGGTAAGAAAATGTCATTTAGTGTGCTTTGAAACACGACTGTTAGTAAACAATAAATAATATTGTTCATGTGAAGGCTTATTAGGCCTATTATTTTAGAAGTCCGGAAACACGTTTTTTTTTTGTTTTACATATTTTTTTAAAAAGCAAGCCTCATGGGCCCCTATAATAAATAATTGTAACAACAAATACATTGACTAGAATGAACGCAGGATGCCCATATATCAAATTAATGACCAAGAAAATCAATAACTTGCATCTTAAAATCTGTCAATAAGCTGAAAGTTTTTGGAAAAGGATACAGTGAGCGATTGTGAACGTGATCAGCGCAAACAATACTTCCCGGCTTTGCTTATAGACTCTAGACCAGTGGTAGGCAAACTTCAGCCCGCTCGCCAGCACAGGACAGCGTGAAGGCAATATCCGGCCCGACACTTGCTTTTAATACGAGTTGAAGTATTGGGGTAATATTGCGATTTAATATTATTACAATATGCAGGTGCAAGTTCAGTAGATTTAGATCTAGATTATTTTATAGGTTGTACTTTACAAGATCTAGATCTATATAGATCTAGATTAGATAGATATCTATATAGAATCTAGATTTAGAGCCCTAAATGTTATTCAAACAAAAGTAACAAGCGACTGTTTAGTTGGTTTGACTATGAATGATTAAATAATTTCACAATTCTAGATAAGCAGGCCTAGATCTAGACTAGATCTGTTCTAGATTTTTTGTAAAGACCTGACTGACTCGAAGTCTCTTTGTCTCAATTTTGTTAAAATTTAACAGTGAACATGTCATTTTAACTGAAGTGTATATTATCACTTGTGACAAGAACTTGTGACATAACCCTATACAACTGTACTAGTCGACCCACGGCGTAGACGTTATTTTGCAGGGTCGGCCTTAAGCCAATGCAACCTATGCAACCGCAGTGGGCCCCACACTTCAAAGGACACACGCTAATTCTAGGTGTAAATTATTAAATTAAACAATTTTATTACTTATAACAGAATTCCCGCATGCTCCTGGAAATCTCAGGAAATTATTAAAATCTTTTGAAAACTCAAAAAAAAATAAAAAAAAAAATCCTGAAATATATAAACAAAAAATTGTCATTTTGGAGTGTCATTCAAAATGTAAAACGCCAATCCTACGCACGATGAAAACAAAAAAACGGAATTTGCAATACCCGTAAATGTGGAATCTGCTGAAAGAAGCTTCTCGCGTTAATAAAGAATTACTTGAGGTCAACAATTCTCGTAGATAGACTGAAACATTTGGTAATTTTTGCTATTGAGCGTGATCTATGTAGGAAATATAATTTTTATGATATACTGTATGACTTCGCTACACACAAAGCTCGTAAAGTAATTCTGTACGTAGTAAAGAATGAGTAAAATGAAAAGACGAATGTATTTTTTAATATAAACTCTTAATTTTTACTTAGAATTCGTATCCCTACCCAAAGTGGGCCCCACGAAATCCGTTTCGCATAGAGCCCCACAATGGTTAAGTCCGGCCCTGCTATTTTGTGACGGATGAATACTACGTGTTCTTCCCTCCTCTTTTTTTCCGTAGGGTAACTCTAGTCCGATTTTTAGAAATAAAAGAGTGATCTTTGCTTTACCTCTTGTCCAAACTGATTAGCCATGAAGAGAATTATATATAGAGAGTCTATATGTTTATAATTTAAACACTTATTTTCATTTTTTCTTCAGAATGTGCACTTTGGACTTATGGAGAAAACTGTACATACGTTGCTAATTGTCACAGAGATAATACTAAATACTATGACAAACTGACAGGCCATTGTACTTGCTATCCAAACTGGACATCACCAGACTGCAGTGAAGATGTCAATGAATGTTTGCTTGAAGTTTCGCCTTGCTCTGGTTTAGGCCAGGCATGTTTTAATACTCATGGGTCTTTCCATTGTCACTGTCTTCAAAGTTATGAAGTATACAATCAAACTCACTGCATAGGTAACTTAAAATAGTTTGTAATACATAGAATTCTACTGCCCATAAATTTAAAATAAGGAAGTTCCTAGGACATCATTTCTAAGCCTTCAACTGGATTCCTCAGCTCCCCCCCCCTCAATGAAAAAAGTATATTATAGATTATAAAAATATAAACAAAACTTTTGGTGCAGAAAATTCTGTATTGCTGTGGGTTTCAAAAGTCACTTACATTGAAATTAAGTTTTGACAGATAAAGATGCTTTCTTTTCAAATGAGTCGGTTGATATACATGTTTTATCCTACAGGTTAATGTATGTTTTTTTTATTAGAGATTTTTCTTCTCTTTACCTTCACACTCATGTCTGGTTCACTTATCCCATTATTATGTTCTATGTAGGTTTGGATTCTGTCTGCAAGTTACTGGACAGGGATTTGCATGAAGCCAGGAACAGAAACCCCTAAATACCTGTACACCCACCCCATAACATATCGGTAGTTTGTGACATTTTGTTTGAATCGTCTAAATGCCTCTTGCTTCCAATGCACACCTTTGCATTTCCTACACACACACACACACACAAATAAAAAAGGTTCATCTGATGGTCACCTTGACACATCCTAAGGTCCTCTTTGCCCTCACAAAAACACTTATTAATAATGACAGACATTAAATTGAGCAAGATAGATTCACATCATTTTATATATTTATCTACTGTCAAATGATTTTAAACTAAAAGAGTTTTTTTTTAAAACATTAAATTAGTAGTAGTTTTGTCAGTGCTTCTGTTTTATTTTAAACACAATTGGAAGTGAAAGTTTTGTTATTTAATTTCAGCCTGTGGACAGACATTGACCAGTCCCAGTGGAAACATCAGCTCCCCAGCCTACTATGTATACAGTGGACTGATAAATAGGACAGAGTGTTCCTGGACTATTTCTGTCAGTGAAAAACATGTCGTAGCATTAAGGTGATTTCTTTTATGCTCAGCATTATCTTCTTATCCTACAAAATTACAGACAAAAGAGAATAAAGTTTTGTCATATGCATGTATATATGTTTATCTAGATTCTACCTCTTTATTACAACGTCTATGGAAATCAAAGTATCAGTCAAACCCATGATACTAATGATAAGTTTTAGCAATAATATTTACCTATTTATTATACATTTTTAAAATGGTGTATCTATTATAGGAAATAATTATGAAAATAAATGTCTAATTGAAAGAACCATGAAGATAACTATCTCCTTATACACAGATAGAAAATGTGTGGTTAGCTAGTCAGTGAACTAATGTATTTAATGTATTATAAACCCTTAGTCAAGATTCGTTGACCATCTTTCTTCATTCCTCTGTCTTTTGCCTTGGAAAAAAACTCTTTCAATGGCAGGCCCACTATTCTTTGATGTTGTCTTCCCATCGCTTTCACTGTCTGCCTATTATTCTTTTTCCTGGTACTGTTCCCTGCAAGAAAGTCTTTGTGAGCCCCAAAGACCTTGTAATATGGTCATAGAAAATTAGTTTGCATTTATTTAAAATAGTTAGCAGGTCATGGTGGGGTCAAATATTGCTGTAATAATCCTGTCTCTAATCTCTTTGCTTGTAATGCAGTCTTTTAATGTTATAATTAATTATAATATATATTAATTATAATTTATATAATTAATTTAATTATTGATATGGAACACTTTGCCACACAGTTCCTATTATTAGTCTTTAGAAGACTTTTTAAGAGCCATTTTGGATTCATTTATACTCTAGAAAAAAAATAAGAGCATGCTATTGATAATAAGCCTACTAGACTGACTTTATCATAAAAGAAATATCTTTGGTTATCTCCAAAAAAATCTTTTTCTGCATATTATAGTTTTTAAAAATGTTAGAATTTTGCTGAAAGCTTGAAGTCCATGATTCCGAAAAGTTCTAACAAAAGATAGCTTGCCAATGTATTTGCTATCCAGTATTTTCAAATGGAGTTTTAATACTTCAATCAATGATAAATAGTCTAAAAATAGGATTAAAACTTTATGATTATGGTAAATATATATTTCAAATAGGTCTACTGTTTTACCTAGTTTTTTTTTTTTTTTTTTGGCTTTTTTGTTAATTTAATGCTATATTCTGAATATTTTTTTCCCTATTGCTTAATCTACTTTCTTTTAATATATTTTTTCTTAGGCTTGTGTTTCTTATTAGTTAAGTAAAAAAAAAGAAGTAATAAAAGAAATGGTTACATATTGAAATCTTAAAACACAATGTTGGATACAAATCTAAACATTTTTTACTTCATAATGATTTCAGTCACATGCTCTCTACTTGCATTATCTGTCATTAAAATTCAGTGATGTTCCATGTCATATTATATACAGCTTTTTAAGATTTGGTCTTTCCATTGCTGGTCACTTTGGGAGTGTGGCACTCTATGATGGATCTAACTCGAGTGCACCACTCATTGGCTTGTACAGCTCCAGTTCACCTGGTTTGATCATCTCATCACACAACAGCATGCACATTGTACACTACGGGTCCAGCAGTTACAGTCATGGCTACACAACTAATGGTTTTGATGCAAAATATATATCTTATGGTAAGAGAGCCTCTAAGAAAACTCTTATGTAATATACTTTAGGCAGACCCAACATAGACAAACACTCTGTATGGACAAACAGAATAGCTGAAAAAAACAAACAAACAGCAAGCTATAGTTCCTTCACACATACTGTTATTTATTTTTTAGATATTAAATGAACATTTTTATTATTGATAATGTGCTTAGTTTATTATTTTCCTTTTAACTATGTAATGCTTAGGCGTATCTGAGAGTTAGATTTTATTTAAGGTCTCCAACTAATTCTTTATTTCCTCATCTTCCTGGTTCTGTACCCTGCATGAAAGTGCTTGCCAGTCATGACAGCCTGCCGATGAATGTTGTCTACTTTGTTTTGTCTTCTAAGTGAAAATTAATCACCTCAATGCAAATTAACAATATTTTAACATGTCGGAACTACCTGACATTGGTGGCGTAGATGCATTTCTCTCAGGTGTTAGCAACATAGTGATAAAACGCAAGAATAAACAAACTTTAAAAAAAAAACAAAAAAAAACTTAAATAAAACAACAACAGAGCTTATACAGGGGAACCAAGTTTACTCTGACAGCAATATCTATTAATAATATAAGAATTTTTTCCTTAATAATATGGAACTAAATGAATAACCAGTAATCAATTAATTAATTAATTTCTTTTTTATTGATTCATGATTTCTTAGGTACAATAAATAATTGTGCAAAATCACAACTTGATCAGAGATGGGTGTGGGAGAAAGAACGAGTACAAAATGTGGCACAATCAGACAGAGTTTTAACTGATATAAGCTTTGTAAAAATAAACACAATCAATGAATGTAAATAATTAGCTATTTCTATCTGTGTTTTGATAAATGAATAAATCATTGACCGATTTTATTGGAAAGGGATGGTGGTAGGGGTCACATCATTAGCTGATCGTACTAGTGACACCAACCCCTAGTGGTGCCTATGTATACATTTTCTTAAATATGGAAACTACTTACAGAATGCCCTGAGTTTCACTATGGCCCATACTGTAACTTGATGTGTCACTGTGTCAGAAATTACTCAATTTCCTGTGACAACCACCATGGCACCTGCAGCTGTTTACCAGGGTGGACAGGTCCTGACTGTTCACTGGACAGAGATGAATGTTCAGAAAAGCTAGCAACATGTCCAGAGTATAGTGATTGCAGAAACAAGAAGGGTGGCTATGAATGTGTCTGTAAAGCTGGCCTTGAAATGAACAACCAGAATATTTGCACTCGTAAATATTTTTTTTATTACCTCTCAATTGCTCTATAAATTCAAAACATATTTCTAGATAACAGTCAAATCCAGTTAATTGGCAAATCCTGTTCATAGGAGCAAAATGATCAATGTCTCGATATGGTCAGATTAACCTTTATTAATAAAATGTTTAAACTAAATTCAATTAGCATTTAAAAATTTTTGACAATTCTTCCTAGATATAAAACAAAATCTACTCAAATATTTTTTTAAAGAGATACATTAGTAAAAGCGTTTGGCTTCCGGACCGTGGTCCCTGGTTCAAATCCTGGTGAAGACTGGGATTTTTAATTTCGGCATCTTTAGTGCGTCTCTGAGTCTATCCGGCTCTAATGGGTACCTGACATTAGTTGGGGAAAGTAAAGGCAGTTAGACGTTGTGCTGGCTACATGACACCCTCATTAACTGTGGGCCACAGGACTAGATGACCTTTACATCATCTGCCCTATAGACCACAAGGTCTGAAAGGGGGAACTTTACATTACTAATATGATAAAAATATAAAATATTTTTTTATTGTGTTTGATACACTACTGTTCAATAAAGCTGAAAATACTGTGCTTATATTAAAGTTTGATAGACGTAAAAGTAATTATGAGACCATTGAACTAAATTTTAAAACAAAGAATGAATTGGAGACTCACTCATACTTTAATAGGTTTTTGAAAAGAAAGTGAAAGGAAGGGAAACTAGCCATTTACAAATGCTTTTCATGAATTAAAAAACAAAACAAAGAGCTCAAAGTAGTTTTTTGTTTGCTTGTTTGAGCCAGTAACAGTTTAAAATCCAAGAGTGTTTTTTTGAATAAACTAGGTATTACAATTGTTTTAAGTAATCATGTATAAAACAGAAGCATGTATTTTCACAGCAAATGTAATAAGTAGATGCCAACAGAAGCAGTGCTCTGACATGTGTGTGGTCATCCCTACAACAAATAATATGCTCAATGAGACATGCTACTGTCCTGTTGGAATGATGGTGATTGGAGAGAAATGTATAGGTATAAAGATATACATTAACAAATATTGTAACATTTTAGATATGGGCTGTGTGGCTGAGAGGTAAGTACATTTGGGCTTGGCTACTTATCAAGGGGGCTCAAGTTTCGACGCCCAATTTGAGCAGAGTTGTGAGCGCCTAAAGGTAAAATCAGAACCTCCCAAATACCCACACTCCCCACTGGTCCACAAATGAGATAGGACCATAGCGCTCTGAGCATGTTATAAGCAGAAAAGTTGTGCTATATAAAGCTATAAGCTATAGAAATTTATTTTTTTTATTAATAGCGCTTTCGAGTCATTTCCATTAGTGTGTCAGAATGATCTCAGCTTTTGTTACTATACTTTTTCTTATTGATAAAAGACACTGTAACTAATTTTTTTAAATTTCTGTCTTGATCAGCATGCCAGAACTGGACATATGGACCAGAATGTCACAGTCAGTGTCAGTGTTCGCACGCTACTACTGTGGCCTGCCATGCTGTCAGTGGTCACTGTCAGTGCATGCCAGGTTGGACAGGGCTTGATTGTTCAACAGACGTGAATGAATGTAAATCTTCAGATGCTTGTCCATTGTACTCCACTTGTATAAACTTACCTGGTAGCTACAAGTGTTCATGTCAGAAGAAAAATGGATTTGTAAACAATGGAACTTATTCTTGTGTTCAGAAAGGTTCAAAGTTGTAATGTTTTAAAAATCTTTACTTAGTTTACATTCAATCAAAGTAGATAAAACACTTTAAAAAAGTTACAGTATTGTCAGACTAAAATTATTTCAATATTTAGATTTACTTACTTCAATGGAAGAAAAAATGGCAACATTATAACCTGCTCATTATCTCTAAAGCTTGGTTACTTGATTTCAATAAGACATGCAAAACATAACATTTTCACTTGTACAGTTGAGAATGTAATATGTCTCTTCAACACAGTTTTATCTCCTAGAGCTTATTAATGTATTATTATTTCACAACAATTGATATTAAACTGATCTTAAAATCAATTGAAATCACTAACAATAAACTCAAAACTAATAATCATAGCCAACCACTTTATGTATGCAAAAATACCACTGATTGATCATGAGATCTCTTAAACTGTTATGTATGGATTTCTATCAAATTTTAAACACAGGTTCATTTCACCTCTTAGGTGTTCACTATTATTATTTTATGCTAGGCTTACACATAAATTAGTTAACCATAACTTCAAATATGAATACTTAACCTAAGATACTCAGATGCAAAGATAAATTGTCATTTATTATTTCTTATGCTATGACAAATATATATAAGTTCTTCCTCCCAGTGCCATTAGAGCAGTGATGGGTTGCCTGAATCAGCTAGGGGAACCAATGATTTACCAGAGTTTAAGTCTCTAACTTACAAGCAGGTCTAGATCAACACATTATCTTCATTTTTGAAGTAATGTCTGTAATTTTAATTTCCGTAGTTTATATGTCTGTAATTTATAAGATTAAATGACATAAGAATAATATTTACAAATTATTTAATTCGTGGGATCAAACGCTAACATTGATTGTTTTTTTTAAGCGGACTTTCTTGGTTAAAAAAAATCATTTTTTTGTGTGTGCAAACAGCAATAAGAATAAAGTTGATTTTTATCACAAGATGATGAAAGTGTCAGATGTAATGTAAAACTTTATTGAGAAGCGTGGTCAAGAGACAAAGTAAGCTTGAACTTGGCTTGTCTTGGCTACCTATGATTGGGGCTTGAGGTTAGACACCAGACTCAAACAAAGTTGTGTTTACTGAGCGCCTAAAGGCAGCACGGAACCTGCTCCCAGATACCCCCTCCCCCAATGGATCATGAATGAGAATGAATCATAGCACTCTGAGCATTATTAGGCATGAAAGCAGCGCTATATATCTTATCTTTTATGATACAGACATTACTTCAAAAAAGAAGATGATTATGTCCTACGCGTCATGCATTTAGTCATGCATATTAACCAATGATCTAAACTCTGCCAAGTCACTGGTTTCCTGGCTAGCTAAGACAACCCATTCAATACTTCAATAGCACTAGGGAAGAAGGAGCCTTTGTCTTTGTACATTTCTGTCCTAGCATATGGAACGAGAAATGTGCCTTTAACTTTGTGTCTTTCTAAATATTTTATTAAATTTTGTGTTTGTATTTGAAGATTATGATTCAGTGTTTTATGTATAATAGCTACTTTACTACTAAGTCTTCTATCCTGAAGGCTTTCTAAATTTAGTAATTTTACTAAAGATGTTACTGTAGTCGTCAAATGTGAATATTCGTTTGTTATAAAAGCTATAAATATTATTATATTATTTATATCATTGGTATCATATTGCATATTTATATGTCTTGTTTATTTGAGAATTAAAATTAGCTTACCCGATCAGCACTTTTGAGATCCTAATATGCATTTTACAGATCATGGAACAGTCATTGGCATTTAATAGTAATCCTGTTATGTGTTAAGAATACTCCTGGTAATTAAAGACCTCACTCAAACTGAAAAAGATCTAGTTTCTAATTTATTTTTAGTTGCAGGAATTATCACTTAGAAGTTGATCTAGGATAGCTTCAAAAACAAAACAGCATTAAAATTTCCCTTTGTTTTGTATTTGTATAGCTTGTGAGTTCAAGTTGAATGGTTCCACTGGCTACTTCACCAGTCCTTGGTACCCATACCAGTATTACAACAATGCAAACTGCAGCTGGAAAGTGACAGTTCAAAAGGGTCATGTTATTTCATTATTGTAAGTTTATCTGCTGCTGACTGAAAGGTCCAGTAAGAAATTTTGCTACTTACGGTAGATCTTAGTTAGTATTTTAACATTAGCCCTTTTTTTTTCACATAAAATTAGAATATTTGAAATTAATATCTATAAAATTTGAAAATGGCTAGAAAAAATATAATCTAATTTTTGGATATATACAATAATTTTAGAACTTTTAAAAATATTTTAAATAAAAAATTAATTAAAATTGATTTACAAACATTCACATCATAAAACATAACTCAAGGTTTGGTTTTTGACCAGACTCTACTGTTTGAAAATTAGTTTTCACCAGTCACGATTGGGCTTGGTTCCCGGACAATAAAATATGAAAATGATGTGCTAAAACAACTTAATATTAACATCAAGATAGTTAATTATTTTGAAAATTGTTAAAGTTATGCAGCCTGAACAGCCATAAAAATAGTTATGTAAATAATGTGTATATTCAAAATGTTTTGAATATTAAAATTAGAATTCCAGTCTTTATTGGATTGATATTGTTTTTTTTAAACATGTGCACAGGGTTACTTTGCGTCATTGTTATAGCCCAATGCAAGTTTTAAAACATCCATTTCTGAGTATTTTATAAAAAGAGAATTATAACAAATAAATAAATAAATGCTAAACAAAAAGTAATCATTTGATAAAATATCATACAAAAGTATAGATCAAAATAAAAAAAAAAAAAGCAAAGAAGAAAATGTATTATCTGGTTACTGTGGTACTGTAGGAGCGCATTCACAAAGGCTGTGGGACAAACATTTGAGACTCAAAGGAAAGTCATTATTGAAGCCAGGTGCAGAAGACGGAAAGAAAACTATATTAGACTGTCAGAAGACAATGGCTTTGTCGGCTTTGTCTGCACGAGATGTGTGAAAATATACAGTCGGCAACTGGGATTGCATAGTCATGTGAAACACTGCACTCTTCCTTAATCTTCTAAATTGAAGACCTTGCCATTCTAGTATTTGTCATCATCAATTTAAAATATGCCTGAATCAGTTGAAAAGCTATACATGATATTTCTGTGCTTCAATTTTGAAGATATATTATATGTAGACATAGTGTTGTTTTGCTTTAATTTCTAACAGCAAAGAAATGAAATTTCCAATTGTTTGATAAACAAGAGTTCTTGCATCATCCAGGCCAGCCTAGTTTGGTTTATATAAAGCTTTTTTTTTTCTTCAGAATAGAAGACTTTGAATTAGAAAGTCACAACTGGTGTGCCAACGATTACATCACTGTTTATGATGGCAGTACCACTCAAAGTAGTATTGTGGGCAAGTACTGTAGTGAGAGAGTTATCCCATCTCTCATCAGATCAAGCAGCAGTGAACTGTTGGTAGAGTTTAAATCTGATGCACACAATAATTTTAGAGGCTTCAATATCAGTTATAGCTCTCACTGTAAGTAGTTTTGTAATTTTTTAGGTTTCATTTGTAAAAATAGTGTTATTTAACAGTATTTAATAGATCAAACAAAAAAAACTAAGACAGGGCTAGGCTTGTCTTACACATTCAGTTTGGTTGGGCATAGATTTCAGATTTGGATTGAGGATGCTTTGTGGTAAATTTTCTATCCATAATGTGGAAATATTCTGAGCTTAATTAATTACGCCAGTTTAAAAATGCTGTTTCTTTATTTGGTTAATAAAAAACAACAACAGTAATATGTTCTGTTTATTCCAAGTGTGTGAAAACTTTACTTATGGTGACAAATGTTCATCTGCATGTCAGTGTGTTCAGAGCAACAGCTGGTTTTGTGATAACCTCAATGGACACTGCATCTGTAAAAGTGGTTGGCAAGGTGACAAGTGCCACGAAGATGTGGACGAATGTCTTGCAGCTCAAGTGTGTCAACCCAATTCAGAATGTGTCAATACTCTAGGAAGCTATAACTGCATGTGTCGAGTGGGATTTCATTTGAACATAACATCTGGACTTTGTGTTGGTACTGTTAGTTACACACCTATAGATTTATTTTTATTGATTTAAAAAAAAAAGAATACTTTTTAAATCTTTAAAATTTGGTAATATAGACAGAAAAAAATATATGTATACAGGCCTGTTAATTATGTATTTATCATTAAGAGAATTAAAAACAAATAATGTCTTGGACGACTTTTAAGAAACAAATATACAAAATTATTTTAATGCAAAAGTAGGCCTTGTATCAATTCAATTATATTTTTGCTTCTAACAAATAATTATTAATCTTAATATTTTTTATATTGATATTAAATAATCTTGATATCTAGAACGTGGTGAATGCAAAGTAAAACATTGTTCACACACCTGCTGGACTCAAGGAGAACAAGAAACTTGTGGCTGTCCTGACCATTTAGAACTAACCTCTGATGGTCTCACTTGTGTTGGTGAGCTATTTCACACATTCAATGCTGTGTGCTTCTACTGTTAGCAGCCAAGCTAAAAATTCCTTGTTTATGTATTTCATTAGTGTCATGCAATGATCTTTATGTTTAATTGCTTGTTGTACTTGTAGACATACTATGTTTAATGGACATAATATTGCTGGCTTACAATGATTGTTATCTATGTTTGAGTACTAGTAGAAAAATTTTGCTGACATTATCTATGTTTAAGTGCTAGTAGTGAATGTATTTCTATGGTTTCGATAACAGTATTTTTATTCCATGGAAATGTTGTCTGCCTGTCACACAACCCCTATGTCACAACAGGAGTCAAACAGGGATGTCTTCTTTCACCACTCCTGTTCTTTCTAGTATAGGATTGGGTTTCAAAAGAAGCATACTCTTCTTTTTCTTCTTAGTTCTCATTTTGGATGGTTGGATGGTTCAGATCAGTAATCCTATATCTGAGATGAAAAGCACAGTGGTTTCCAGATCAAACAGTTTTCTGTATAGTTTGTTTTTGTTCTATAGGTTAGGGTTTTAAGGCCAGAGTCTAGTTTGAGCCTCTTGATGTAGTATGCAGCTTTGAATGGTATGGTCAGCATTTTCTGGTGATGTTCCAAAAGGGCTGGTTTCGCTCGTCTAATTCAGGAAAAGAAATCAAATGGACTTTAACACAAAAGCTGGAAGATGTGGAATTCGCTGATGACATAGCCTTATTATCATGCAGACTACAGGATATGCAAGAAAAAGTCACAGCTTTAAGTGAAGTAGAAAAAAGCGTAGGACTCAAAATAAACCACCAAAAACAGAAGTACTTAAAATTAACAACAAACAAAAAAATGGAGACATGAAATAGATAAAAAAAACAACACCAAAAACATAAGTACTTAAAAAAAACAACAAACAAAATGGAGACATGAAATGGATCAAAATAAACCACCAAAAAACAGAAGTACTTAAAATAAACAACAAACAAAATGGAGACATGAAATGGATCAAAATAAACCACCAAAAAACAGAAGTACTTAAAATAAACAACAAACAAAATGGAGACATGAAATGGATCAAAATAAACCACCAAAGACAGAAGTACTTAAAATAAACAACAAACAAAATGGAGACATGAAATTGATTCTTAGACGATAGAACAAGTAGATAGTTTATATACAGATGAAGACATTAAACATGGTATAAATCTAGTGCGTCAGACATTTACACAGCTAAAACCAACCTGGAAATCTCACATCTCAAAACAAGAATCTTTAACTCTTATGGTCCTACTGTATGGTTCTGAAACATGGAGAACAACTGAAGTAACAACAAAAAAAGTACAGACCTTCATCCTGAGATGTCTGAGAAATATCTTAAAAATACACTGGTATGACAAAGTAGAAAACATCAAACTGTGGGAGATGAGTGGACAGAAAAATATAGAGGTGCAGATCTTAGAGAGAAAGTGGAGATGGATTGGTCACACCGTTAGAAACAACAACAGTGCTAGTAGAGCATGCATTACTGGCTTAATGTTTAAGTGTTAGTAGAGCATGTATTACTGGCTTAATGTTTGAGTGCTAGTAGAGCATGTATTACTGGCTTAATGTTTAAGTGTTAGTAGAGAATGTATTACTGGCTTAATGTTTGATTGCTAGTAGAGCATGTATTACTGGCTTAATGTTTAAGTGTTAGTAGATAATGTATTACTGGCTTAATGTTTGAGTGCTAGTAGAGCATGTATTACTGACTTTATGTTTAAGTGTTAGTAGAGAATGTATTACTGGCTTAATTTTTGAGTGTTAGTAGAGAATGTATTACTGGCTTAATTTTTGAGTGTTAGTAGAGCATGTATTGCTGGCTTAATGTTTGAGTGTTAGTAGAGCATGTATTACTGACTTTATGTTTAAGTGTTAGTAGAGAATGTATTACTGGCTTAATGTTTGAGTGCTAGTAGAGCATGTATTACTGACTTTATGTTTAAGTGTTAGTAGAGAATGTATTACTGGCTTAATTTTTGAGTGTTAGTAGAGAATGTATTACTGGCTTGATTTTTGAGTGTTAGTAGAGCATGTATTGCTGACTATATGTTTGTTAGTAGAGCATGTATTACTGAATTTATGTTTGAGTGCTAGTAGAGCATGTATTACTGACTTTATGTTTAAGTGTTAGTAGAGCATGTATTGCTGGCTTAATGTTTGAGTGCTAGTAGAGCATGTATTACTGGCTTAATGTTTGAGTGCGAGGAAAAAATGTATTGCTGGTTTTATGTTTGAGTGCTAGTAGAGAATGTATTGATGACTTACAATGATTTATATCTCTTTCTCTTTGCTATTATTTCTGCTTTCAGTGCCTTATTATTCATATGGCTTCAGTAATGGAGATGGGATTTTGAGCTCTGATAACATGCTTGTGTCTCTAAACAATAACACTGTCTATGTCAGTCAACCCATTTACTTGAACCAAGGTGTTCCTTTTGGGTCATCAGAGCAGCTTCAAACAGTGGCCTACGTAAGTTAGCTTTGCATGCATTGTTTACTATTGATAAGTGAGGTGTTAGGCATGATTTATAGAATAGGATGGCCTTACTCTTGATGCAAATGGTTTTCGATTAGGGAAAAAGTAATATTTCAATTTCCCATACCATGACAGACACCAGTACCATAAGTCAATGGTCAAAGAATGATAAATTAATTTGATCATGGTAGACTACAAACATTGGGGAAAGCTAAATTTTTATTTGTTTATGAAATCAACAGATAATGACAAGTGGTGCCATAATACTGGGTGCTACCGGTTTCAGTGATATCCCATCAAGTCCAAATCTCCACCAGGCCTTCACACAGAATCAGTTTATTATAGCCCCATATTGGGCTAACATCAACCCTACTGAAGGTTAGATTAATATTTGTTTTTATTAAGAAAAATTAATTTCATTTTCCAAAATAATTTTAAATAATTAGAGATAAAATCAAATAAAAAACAACACCCATAATACTTTTAGTTGAAACACTTAAGGAAAAACCATCAAGAAAGTAATTGATTTAGTTCTCTACTTCATATATTTCCATGACACTGATCCTCGCAATTTTAAAATTTTATATATATATATTAACAAATATTTGTCTTGATAAATCACTGTTAACCTAATTTTATTTACGCTACTTAAGGTTACACAACATATCACTTGTATGAAAACTGTATTTTATCTCAACCTGATCATGGATCTGCCCAGAAAAAAATTATTATGAAAAGAGCTGCCAGGGACATCTCGGAGTATAACAATCTCAAAGGGTTTCAGGTCAGCACAGTTCTAGTTGTGACTTGGGTGTCCAGAGTACCAATGCACTCTGACAATGAGGTAAAAATTCAAGATAGCTAAAATTTTTGCTTGTAGATAACACATTGCCAACAGATTAATTTGATATTAGCAACAGAATTTTTAAAAAAACATTTTTTTTATTAAAAATATGTTGTGATGTTCTGATTGTTTATTTAGGTTTCAGATAGAGGTAGCAACACCTTTCAGTCATTGTTAATAAGTGGATGGGCCAAAGAAATACATGATGGTCATGAGGTGTTAGAAGGTAATAAATGTGTATATTATTGAACTAAACAGTTTAAATTGAATATTCTAGATAGCAGTTAAATTTTCTAAACTTATATGCCAAGTTTGTTCAGGGAAACATTATAGTGTGAATATTTAAAACAACAAATAAAAACACATTTTTAGCATTAACTATCCAAGTCATAGTGAGTGTCCCATTTTTAAAATTTGGACCATTTACTAAAAATAATTTTCTTTATTACATTTCAGAAGAAGAAACCTCATATGTTATTTTCATATATCAAAAGGGCCAAATGAACTGGAATTTTATTCCTGACAGGATTATTAATATTGGAGTTATTAGTGACACTATTACTCAGTTACCAACTACAGACCATGACTTGGTGGGGATGATTGATTCAGTACAAGGCAACACAGGTACAAGAGGTTTTAAATGAATACATTCAAATAAATCAAATTATATTGTATATTATAGTCACTATGGCAGTAATAATTGTCACTTGTTCTAAAAACTAGAGCATTAGAGTGACTTATAGAAATTTTAAGACTATAAATTGATTGACGTATTATAGTGATTTTTTAAAGTCATAGTCATTTTATAGTCTTAAGTTTCAGATCTTTATCACTCTTACATAAAGTAAGCTTCTTTAACTTGTTCCCCATTGTTTGTTTTTTCAGGCTACCTTGGAGTTTTTTCATTTAAAGTTGGCACCTCACATGGGCCAGCGGCACAGTGCAACAGATACATCTGCAGTAAGCTGCCACTTCTGTCAGATCCTGTATATGCTAATGAGATGCAACAATTGTACAAGTGTCCATGTACTATAGCAGAGCTAGGCCACCAGTGGCAACTCTTTGAAAAGAGAGGTTTGAACCAAAACATCTACTGCTATGCCATCAGCACTGTTGCCAAGGCAAGGTTTTTACACAACAACAGGAGGAATAAGGTAAATATTGTAGGAGACTAAAGAATTGAGCAAATCAATGAGCCACTAACATCCTAATGTATTTTTGTTATGCTTAGGCCTACTTTATGGAGTTTTAAATACTTTATATGTTAATGGGAAATCCTATGTGAATTAATAATTTTATTAGGACTAATGGAAATAAAGGACTGACATCATGCAACTTTTTTTTACAGCTGCACAACTCAAATGGTTTAGTTTTATTTGTAAAGTAATTTTATTTTCATTGTCTGGCATTAGATTTATATTTGGCTGTTGTGAGAAACTTTCCTCTGAGACATGCATCATCCCTATATATAGCAACATTCACTAGTATTCTATCTATCTATCTATCTATCTATCTATCTATCTATCTATCTATCTATCTATCTATCTATCTATCTATCTATCTATCTATCTATCTATCTATCTAACTATCTAACTATCTATCTATCTATCCATCCATCCATCCATTCATCCACCCACCCACCCATCCATCCACCCACCCATCCATCCATCCACCCATCCATCCATCCATCCATCCATCCATCTATTATATATATATATATATATATATATATATACATATATATATATATATAATTTATTTTTATTAATTAATTTATTTATTTATCTATTTAGAAGTGTGTATATAAATATTTACTTCATTTTTCACCCTTTGAATGAAAATTAAATAGAGATTAAACCTAGCAAATATACTTCACAAAAATCATTTGTTTGTTTGTTTGTTCATCAAGTGCTGCAGGAAGCTAGTATACATTTATGCTTTAAAAACATTTGTTTGAAGACATGCCTCAGTTTGAAAATGATCTTACATCCTAGCTTAGCTACTTTGCCCTTAGGTAAAATAAGTTTATCTGCTAATTATTTAAATAACCTTTAAACATGAAACATTCAATTTAAATAGAAAGCTTGCCACGTATGTATCTACTTTGGTTCTAGCTGTGCTGCTACAAATGGGACAAACCTGAAGGCAATGACTGGCAAGAGTGGGAGGAGAGTAGAATGAAGGCCGCCTACATTCCATCTGACTCTCCACTTTCTGGTCACATACTCATTAGTGACCCCTGGAGCTGGTCCTACTTTAACAACAGTGAAGCACTGGAAAATATTGCTGCACATCACATGTGCTGCAAGCAGGTCAAGTCAGAGAAGTGTGATCTCTTTTACAATATATTCCCTGACACAGGATGTACCGACTTTGTGGATTTTGTTCCAGGTTAGGTTAATTGAAAGATTTTTAAAAAATGCATTAGTTTTTTAACAGAAGGGAAAACTAGAAAGAGGGAGTTGTACTGTGAGGAAATTAGTAATATTTAAAGGTACCATCTGTTTCTTTAGTTTGATATCAGAATGTTAAGGGATTAAGTTTCCAAATTCTTACATTTATCTGTTTAGTCCCATTTTATTAATTTTATGATAGATCCTAAAAATATAATAGATCCTACCTGTATCCCATGCAAAAAAAAAGGATGGTACGTGACATTTTGGCACAGCTATTGTTGCGCGTCCATTTTTGTGCAGCTGTTTTGGAATGAGCCATATAAGCCTGAGGTATTTGGACTAATATTTAAGAAACACGTAGCTTTTAAAATTAAGTTTAATTAACTATACCATATTATTGTATGAATAGTATGAATTCTACCCCCATCCACCAATTTTTTAAAATAAAGTTTTTGATTTTTTTATGACTATGTAATAGTGTGTTGGATGATTTGATAGGATTTGGGGTGATGGCATCAATCCCACCTCTTCGACCTTAACCCTTTTGAGGGGGGATCAAATTTTTTGTGTGTAAAAATCACAGTTTGTTAACAGAATAAGTTAGACCAAAAGAAAATCTGCTGCCGAGGACAAATGCAGACAGCGAAAAGAAAATCTAAATCGACCACCTGCGGACAATGGTTATACTTGCCCTGGATGTGACAAGATATGTAGGTCACAGCTGGGGCTGCGCAGCCATGGGAAATACTGCATTCCTCACTAATCTTCGAACTCCAAGACAAGCCTTATTATTATTATTATATTTTGTACCAATCTTTATATAATGTTGCCCCACCCCTTTCTTTTTCAAATACATTAGCTAATTTGGTGTGGGGGAGGGGCTTTACATCTACTACTCACCCCATCCAAAACCATAGTGTGAAAGGGGAGGGCGACAGTCCAATTCTTATTAAGAAATCATAGTTTATGAACAAAATTATTTGAATATCTATATAAGCTACTTATTGATATTTGAACCAATTTCTTTATTATGTTGCACCACACACTAATCTGAAACTAAATCATTAATAAATATAAATTGAATATTGTTGGTATTAAACAGATCAGTTGGAGGGGCAAATGTATCTATCTGCCCCCCTCCCGGACAGATCAATACTTTAAGATTTCTATCTGGTACCATGATAATGACATGCATCCCCCAGCCCTATAAATTATATTATAGGTGTGGCACATGATGACATTCATCAGTTTTGCTTGCTTGTTTTTTTATATTAGAAGTATTATAAATTAAACAAATCATTTTCGTTTTCACTTAAAATTGCATCAATTTTTTCTGTTATTGTTTAGTTTTTATTTGGACAATATTAAGACCCACACTCATGTTAGTGTGTTCCTGATTTAACAATAATTACAAAACAAACATATAAGCTGAAAAAAATGGAGAAAAATATATCTTTTTCTTTACATGAAAAATATGTTAAGACACAAACATATATAGAAAAAATATTCAAAACATATACAAAACATATACATAGAAAACATATAACATATACATACAAAATAAATACAAAAACATATACATACAAAATATATACAAAAACATATACATACAAAATATATACAAAACATATACATACAAAACATTCAAAACATAGATTATATCATTCTCCTTTAAGAAAGAATACAATAGTTACCGAAAACATTCGCGCCAAAATGTACCCCTGCGCCAAAACGACTGCCTTCCGCACCAAAAAGGAATAGATATTCCCATCATGTCATATCTACTATAATTAAATTCAATGTAAAGAGTCTTGCTAGTGGACAACAAGAAGACATACCATTGTTTTTAAAATGATCTTTTTTTTCCTGCAAAACCAACAATCTTCATTTTATTTGACTAGCCTCAGCACTGGGTGACCCTCATATAATAACATTGGATGGATTGCTGTATACAATGAATGGATGGGGAGAGTATACTATGATGGATGTCAGTGAGGAAAACTTCACTTTACAGGTACATGAAACTTTTGGATTAGCTGGGAATCAGAAAAAAAAACTATTTTCAGTTATGATTGTAATATGTCACAGAATTGAGTATCTTATAGTTTAAAATTTTTTAGAAATAAAATTAATTAAAAAGACTAATTGTTTGCCATTAATATATATTTTAAATGTATCATTCTACTAAAATATTCCACCATAATATAATTAAAGGCAACATTATATAGACTATTTAATACTTATTTTTAAGATATAATGGTTGTTATATTTTGGGCAATATTTTTGGGGGAAATCTTTATGATGAATAGTGTTATAAACCTGGTGGTGGCACAGAGTGTGAGTGTAGTCAGCCGACGCAAATCGCCCCAGGCCAACGCTAGACGAGCGGTCAACCGTGACGAGCTATGACGGTCGGCCGAGACGAGTGTCAACATGGTGGTTTGGGAAGGATCGAAGTCGTGAACAGAGCTCAGGAGCGTAACGAGAGTTGTAGTCTTCTGACCACCTAGAAACGTCGAGCGACGTTCTGTCTGGTTCTAGAAGGCCAGCAGGGACCCTATATAAAGAGTGAAGGTATCAGGGACGAGTGAGTCACAACTTACCGATCTACAGTTCGTTACAACGGCTCAGTACAAGTCCGAGACGAGACAGAGAGACCAGTGCAAGAGTTGATACGGCGGAGAGATATTTGTACAGTCTTGTGTTACGTGCTGCCAATTGTACAGTGTTGGTTTGACATTAAACTATTACGTTATTTTGAAGCCCAGAGTTTTCAAGTTCTTTACGTTGGTGGTGTCGTTTGGTGCAGTTTGCAGAGAGCCTGGATAGTGAGATTCGTAACAATATATTTAATAACTTAAAAAAAAATAATTAATCATTTGTTTTACAATCCTTTTAAACAATAAAACCTTTAAAAATGTTTTTCAATAGACAGTTGCACACAAATGTATATTAACTTAATCAAATTACTTTTCTTACTACACCTTAAACAAGTCAGAAATGTTCATGTTTCCACTTGCAGGCCAGAACTGAACCTATAGCCCCATTGTATAAGACTACTGTTTTCACTGCATTCTCAGCAAAAGAAAACAATGATGCTCATTTTCAAGTAGAATTATCCCCAAATAAGAAAGGTAAAGTTACAGCCACTAAATTGTTTACTGCATAACACATTTCATTGCCTAACAATTCAACAACTTTAATGTATATGTACTTTATATATGCTATTGAAAAAAATTTCTACTTTTAGGGGAATTAAACCATAAATCACCCTAATTCTTTAACATGGCTGTCTGGTCTTAAAATTTGGACTGTTATCTTGCTGGTCCCAGGTTCAAATCCCACCTGCTTCCATTCCCAACTGTCCTGTGAGCAACTGTGTGCACATGTTTACTTTTTTGTTTGTTTACAGAAATGATGATGTTTTTGAATGCTGTAGACTTTACTCAAAAGTTTTATGAGGATTCAGACTTTACTCTGGTGTTAGAAAGTGTGGCAGTTGTAAAAGAAGTTCGATTACAGCAGGTCACTGTTAGAGCTACATTCGCTTGTGGTAAAGTTTTTAATTGGTTTTGTGATGTATTTTAAAAGTGTCAATGTAATAACATAAAACAAAACTGTGAAAACCTTTTCATTGCTTACACACAAATAATTTTTAGTCATTCAACAATATGTTTCTTTAAATTTCCAAATAAATCAGGATAGCATTCAGATTGCGTATACTAGTGTGATTTTGCATAATTATAACAAAGAAGAAAAAAAGCACAAAACATAGCAGGAGAGGAAGTACCAACAAATGGACTAAGTAGCTAAGGTATGAGGGTAATAGTGTTGGTAGCCTATTTGTTGAAAACAATAAACTAGAACCAAAATAATTATGCAACTGAGAGAACCTTATCAGGCATTTTTTTTATGGATATAATAAGGTGAAGTTCGTGTGTAAACAAATTTAGATAGATTCAGAAGAATGTTAGAAAACCTGGTCGTTAATGATATAAATAATGTCTTTTGAATATTCTTTCTATTTGATACTAATGTTGCTGTGAACTCACTTTGAAAAGAAGTCACATCATTGCACGCAGCTGTTGCAATCTATGTTAGGCAGTTAGTCTGAGCAGCTGCTTGTTTAGTAAACATAAAGTATACTCAACTACTCAAAGTCAGTTCTGTATGTTCTGAAAGAAGATTGGTTCCTTACTGGACTAGGAGCAAAATGTCATCGTGTAGGTCCTGCTAAATCTGAATCTCTCTAACTTGCTTGAAACAATCCTCTGATGTCACTTTTAAGAAAACTGATCACCAGTTTCTGTCTTAGACACAACTATTTTGGTTCTAGTTCATTGTTTTTGCTCAGTGTATCTGAAACTATAAGTATTGTACCCTTACAATACATGACCACAGTAACCACAGACAACACTTAAAACCTTATTACTGAATGGGAAGCGTGGTCGAGAGGCTAAGTGCGCTTGAACTTGGCTTGGCTACCTAGAAGGGGGCTCGAGGTTCGACACCCTACTCGGGCAGAGTTGGGTTTACTGAGCGCCTAAAGGCAGCACGGAAAACAACTCCTAGATACCCCCTCCCCCCACCGGTCCACAAATAAGATTGGACCAAAGCGCTCTGAGCATGCTATAAGCATGAACGTAGCGCTATATAAAAACTATAATATGTTGAAGTCAATGCTAAACTTAGGATTCTATTTATCCTTACGTTTATTATTAAACATTAAATTTTCAAACTATTATTAGGTTGACTATAAAACCTAACCTCAATTGTATAGTTGTGAGAATATTTTTAGAATGTGTCTCTCTTTGCCTACACCCAGGAGTCTCGATGAAAGTGTATGTGGCTCTGAACAATCTTGAGATTGAGCTCTATGTTGACAAACATCTACTTAACAAAACTTTTGGTCTACTTGGAAATTTCAATGGTAACAAACGGGACGAGTTTACTCTCCCAGATGGAACAGTTTTACCTGGGAACTTGAGCCATTATGATATCTTCTATGAATTTGCTAAGAAATGTAGGTCATCTAATATTAGGTCTACTTTGGTTTTAGTTCTTTAATTTGAAAAGAAACAAGATTACAAAGAATGTTAATGTTACCACACAAACTCAAGTGGCCCCCATGACTGATCCACCCACGTATCCACAACGTAGATAGATAAAAAGGTTTTGACATTTCCTGCAAAAAATACTAAAAGCTTTTAGCTACAAGCTACCAATAATAGTTCTGAAGGCAGTGGCATAGCTTGGGTGGGGGAGGAGTGGGGAGAATTTGAAAATCCCCTGGGCTCCCACTTGAGAGGGGGCCCCATAATGAGTGTTCTTTTACATTAAAAATTAAATTAAATATTACACTAAATGCAGGGGCCACGAAAGAGTCAAGCCCTGGTGCCCCAAAACGATGGAGAATTCCTAGCTACACCGCTGTCTGAAGGGGATGTTGAAAAGTATCATTAAGTATTTGTTTAATTCTTTGTAGGGGAGGTCACTCCAGCAACATCTGTATTTTTATACAAGTATGACCAGAATTATTTGCACTACTGGCACCCAGACTATGTGCCGATGTTTGAGAACAATGTGGACAGACACCAACATACAAATGCTGTCAGACTCTGTGGCAGTAGTAGTCATGCTTGTATATTTGACTACTTGACAACTTTGGATGTCAAATTTGCAGAAAACTCAAAGAAGGCTATACTGAGATACACAATGTTGTCAGCATATTTAGGTAATTAGCCATGTTTTTAGTTTTATGTATCCATAATCTGCAAAGCATGAAATGCAGGCATTCTAAAATAGGAAGATTTCCAAGAGAAACCTTCTATACCATAGCTAGGCAAGCACTGGGGTAGCAAGATACTAGTCGGCCCGGGTTCAAGAAAAGTATGGTGGATCCCCCATCACTAGATAGAATATGACTAGATAAAATCTGTGCCATCGTGCATGCATCAATGCTTTTGAAAAAGGCATTCATAAGCAGGTACTACATTTGAGAAAGATCTGTCATCACACTCAATGCTTATAAGGCTTACAACTTATTAATAGTTATTATGCTTGTCATTTGAACAGAAACATATTTATAAATTCTCCCACTTCCATGTTCATTTTAAAGACATTTATATGTACTAACTGTTGAACATTGACAAAATATCATTCCGTATCCATCAATTGTTAATCAGCTGAAATCAAATTTCTATTTCATCTTGGGAAAGCACAGGATAGGCTAACAAGGAGAAAAAGCTTAAAGGAGGGGTCCTGGATCTCAGATGGGGAACACTCCAGAAACAGAAAAAAACAGTTACATCTTTTGTCAATTACAAAGGCCCAATTTATGACCCGTATATGTAAATTAAATATTGATCTCTTTATGTGAAATAGCAATCTCCCAAGAAAAACATGAGACAGATTGCACATCATGTAGTAAAGTTGTCTCAGACCATCAATATGGCAAAGTAAAAACAATGAATCTTTAGAAACTATTTTTCCTTTTTTATTAGTATATCACTAAATGAACAAAAAAAAACAGCATGTGAAGCCAAGCTGCTTTAATTTAAAGATAATGTCTTAGGAAATTTTTATCAGTCGCAACTAATGGCCACGCTGCTGAATAAAGTTTCACTAGTGAAATTTTAAAATACATTGACAATTATTTTAATCCTGAATGATAATAATTGCTGTCTATTATTAAAAAAGCAGGAAATCTTCTTTTGAAGACACTAGTGTAGATGAACCCCTCTGAGTAAGCTACTTCTGAAGCCTGATTTTTTTTTACTTTTACTTTAAAGTCAGATAAATTTTTTTACGCTTAGCTTTTGAAAGTTATTACAGAGCTTATATCAACTCACTCTGTCTGTCTGTCTGTCTGGCCAAAATTTTGTCCACATTATTTTTTTCGATATCCAAGCTCGCATCAAGCTGAAATTTTGCATAATTATTTCTTTTATCCGACAAGACAAGAATCAATTTAAAAAATTAAGTAATTAGTTAATTAACTATTGGCCATTAATTATTTATATCACACAAGGGAAAGAATTTGTAGTTGACTGAAGTGGCGGTATAAGCTGAATTAGTCCCTTTTATAGATGGTCGTCTGAGGCTTAGTGAACACAAACATGAAAGAGAAACAATAGATATCTTTACAATATTCCTTGTTTACCTCTTCGCAAGTAGAGTGGTTACCGCGTTGGCTTGAGAAGCCTCAGAAGGCTTTAGCCCACTAGTTCAAATTCATGTGATTACCTTTTTTTTTTACAAAAATACATTGAAAAGCGATCACCCAGTTACCCCGTTCTTTTCCCCATCCTTTTCCAACTGGTCCAGACAAGTGATAGAATCATAGCATATTGTGAAAACTAAAAGCATGAAATTGCGCTAAACAAAAACAATTGGTAAAAAGTATTTCTAATCGCACAGATTTATTATTGTTACTCTAGATCTATTACAAATTTAATTACATGACTGATCTGAACTAATTGATACACTTAAAGTAAGATTTGTTTTTTTAAAAGCATTTTTATATTTTGCTTGTTGACTAGCTTTGATTGTGTTCACATTTTTGGACTTGAAAATAAGCAGAAAAGCATATCAAATTTTGTAATTTTTCTTAGTAGGCCTGATTTGTGTTAATATCTTAAGTACATTAAAATATGTAAATGCTAGATCATACTTGGAAGTCAAATAGATCACAGCTATGAAATTGTCTTTCATTACTCGCGTCATGCAAATCTCAAATGACAATCTTCCCCCTGGCTGCCAAATGAAAATTTACATCGATTTGTTAAAGCCCATTTTTTTTCTTATATTTATTTCAGGAATATAATAACACGATGGATGCTGAGTAAAATTATTTAAGAATTCAAAACATTTAACTTTTTAAAGTCAACATTTTTGTTTTTGAATTTTCATTAAGTGATCTTGTGGGCGGGCCCATAATGGCCTTGGGCCCGGATTTATTTAGCCCCTTCGCGCCACGGATGCTACGCTACTGATACAAAGTGGGAAAGAGAGTTATTTTTAAAACTATTATTGTAAAGTTTCTTTTATTAACAATAATCTTTATTATCCATATGGAATTTGTCTTACAATGTATGCATTACACCAAAAAACAACAACACAATATAATTATAGAAATCCAAAATATACATTCACACCACACCAGACTCACTCATAATATACATGCAAAAAGTTTATATCAGATAGTTTCTATTAAATGATATGATTGCCAGGGGAACAAAAGAGATTTTGTGTTTGTTTGTCTTTGCTATTGGTGTCTTGTATCTCTTTTGTGATGGTCAAATCATAAAATCGAGATCCAAAGGATCAAATTTCTTTATTTCTAAAATTTTTTTAGCTTTTTTTTATGAATGTTTGTCTCAAACAGCTGCCCAAATAGGGATTGTTTTTTTTTTCCAATGATTTTACCAGCAGCATTTAGGATTCTATCAAGTTTATTTTTATTTTTAATGTTTATATTGCCATACCAGGCAGTGATATTAAAACTTAAAATAATGCAAATTAACGTATATGGTGACTCTATACCTGAAGTCTTAGCTTGTATCAGCACCATATGATTTGCTTTTTATTCTTTGTAAAGCCCACAGTCATGAAACATCTCTGAGCAGTAAAGACCCCGAGACTCTTGACTGCAAGCTGTTCCGTATAAGAAACAATGGCACACTTCAAATACAGGAGATCGACTCAAAGACACATGTAGATCTAGACAGAGTACCAGCTGGTGCGTGTAGCACTCCTAAAATGACTCTAGAGAAAGCTTTATGTACTGCTATCATCACAAATACTACCTTGAAAAATGTAAGTTCAATAATTGAACTTGTTAGCTTTTAGGATTACTCGATAAAAATATCAGTGCCATCTTTGCATCTTCTATCCGATTTATTAATGCAAGTTTTCCTTGACCACTTCGAATGAATATTGAAGACATTCCAGTTCAATCCACATTCTTAAGGTTTAACTAAATAATGGCATACTGTAGTTCAATATAACATTTGTCTAAAACATAATTCTTTTCTTCATTTCTGAAAAACTTATTTTACAGTTTTAGAGACCTGGTTAGAACTATTGTTGAAGTTTACTGTGTCATTAAGTAACTGATCTCTTGATCTATCTTGTAAAATTCAAATACTTCTCCACCAGTCCTGGCAATTTATTAATTAGATTAAAATTTATAATGTTTTTTTTTTATCTTTTTTTATTCTTAGGTAGACGTACTCTGATTTAAAAGAAATGAACAATCAAAATGTTGATGGTTTTAGGATGTGAAAGAATAAAGTATTGTCTGTGTCAATCTCTCCTATGTTCATGCTCTAATCAACAGGGATTTATTAATACAGTTGTCTGGTATATTTATATCTTTTTATTAAAATAAATACACATGTCAATACTTTTCTTTTGAAATGTCTGTGATCTTTACATTTTTAATCTATTATTACCTCCAACTGATTGTAGATTCATGAATCCATACTGCCATAAATATTCTTCATGCAAAATTACAAAAATCAATGGTATGTTAAAGAAGCATTGCCTCTTGGTATAGATGATAAAATATCTATAACTCTACAGACATTACATAAAAAAATCTCTTTGCATTCTAGAATGTCTAGATTGATATTTTAGTTTAGTTATTCTAGAATGTCTAGATTGATATTTTAGTTTAGTTATTCTAGAATGTCTAGATTGATATTTTAGTTTAGTTATTCTAGAATTTGGACAGAATTTTATGTCGTTTAACATGTAACTCTGAAATTTCTTCCGGTTCTCAAGTCGTATTTTTTTAAATTTTGTGAGAGGTTGGACGAGTAGAGGGGCCGATCGCCCCCACCCTCCGGATCTGCCAGTGGTTTAGGTACCCCCGATCGTATCGTAAGGCATAATGCAGCCTTTTGAATATTAGTATGCACCTCATGTTTTTAACTTGGTTCAAAATTTTAGCATAATGTCTTTAGTAAAGCATTTTTAAAAATGTTATTATCATATAAATTACTAGAGTTCCATTAAAAACAAAATGTACCCTTTGCATTCAAACTTTATAGGTAAAATTGAAAACAACAACACACAAAAAAAAACCAAGAAAAACATTTTAAAAAATACTTAAAAAAAAAAAAAGCTTATATTAAACGTACTTGTATCACTTAGTTTGGATCAGTCATGAAATTAAATTTGTAATAGATCTAGACTAACAATATATAAGAATTAAAAAAAAAAATGACCAGAATTCGAACTTGTGAGCTTAAGCCTTGGCGGGCTTCTCAAGCCAACGCGTTAACCACTTTATTAGCAAAGAGTCTATGAACATGGAAGATTGTATAGTTAACTATTGTTTCTATTTCATGTTTGTTTTCACTAAGACTGAGACGGCAGCCTAATTACAGTGCACTAATTCAGCTTATACCACCACTTATCTTATCTTATATAATACAGATGTTACTTTAAAAAAGATAGAAGCTTTGTAAAAAAACAAACAACAACAGTTTATCACTGAATAATTAAGATTAAGATGTCACTACCAGTTAGGGGGTAGACTGGCTATAAGGGCAGTCGGGCAACTGTCCGGTGGGCCGGTACCCTGATATAAAATTTGTTTGACCATCGCCGTACTTTTTATAGAAAATGTTTAGACACTATAGGCGTACACACTATGAAATAAACAAACACAATAAGCTTTTTGTATTGTGTAGCCCTAAAGAACATATTCAAGGAAATCTGTAACGGGAGCAATTACTTTTAAATTAGTATCGAACCTCCCTATATTATGGGTAGGGCCTACACGAGTCTATAAATACACTGTTACCAAAATAGACTCGTATATCGTGTCGAGTTGGTCAAGATCACCAAAGTCATTGGGAAATGGCAATTATTAACAGTCTCGATTATCTCGCTTTATAGCGGAGCCAACAATTCTGTGTCGTCAGTAATGTAAAGAAATGAACAACACATTGAATGGAAGCTGTGCATGTAGACTTGTACTTGAATAGGAGGCTATTAGCATGAACAGGCCTCTTGTTGATCTAGACTTTGTCTGGTTGATTATACTTGAATACGTACTTAGTTAGGTCTATTTTGTCAATCAGGAAAACAAATGGCGTTTGCATTTCAAAATCGATACTTCTCTTTTTGATACATACGTGAACAATAGCGTGTAGGGTTTTCATGACAAAAAAACGTATTATTCTACTATTTGTCGACCCACGGCGTAGAATACGTCACTATTTTCCAGGACCTGCCTTAGGCCACTGCAACATATGCGACCCGAGTATGCCCCGAACTTTCATTGGACCCGCGCTAATTCTAGGTGTAAATTATTAAATTAAACCATTTTATAACTTATTCCTGATTTACCAGGAGCTCCTGGACATCTCTTGAAATTGCAAAATATACGAAAAAGTCCTGGACATCTCCGAAATTATACATATCTTTTGAAAACTCATACAAATCTCCTGAAATAAATAGACAAAAATTGTCATTTTGGGGTGTCATTCAGTATGTAAAACTACTACTACTATTTTGTAAATAAACTATGATTATATTTATTATGTAATACATATATTAATATATTGACACAATTTATATGTAAGGGAAAAAGGGAGATAAGTAAATTTGATGTTAAGCATTTGAAAGTAAGTATGGATATATTTGTGTGAATCATTTCATATATCATTGACAAAAGTTAGGTCGATGGAAAAGGGTGAGTATAAAAGAAAAATAAACAAAGAGCGTATCAAAGGGTGGTAAGAAATTTTTTTTTTTTATTGGATGTGGAAATAAAGTTTATAATTTGTTTTGAAATATTATATTTTGTCAGATTACTTTTGAATAAAACATTTAAACATCTCTTCTCCAACGCGATACTATAATGTACCTTGTTTTTTACTGCAGATCGGACCTATTTCTCCTAACGTACCATCGTGAAAAGAACAGACCCGCTACAAAACGTCTTGCTAAACACGAGGATGATCTTAAGAGAACAAGCCCATTACAAAACGTTAAGCCAGTACAAACGTGCCTCACCTACTGCAGCTTTTCTCAAGCTGTTATGGACACCCCCCATGAGGGGTGCAAAGTGCGCTCATGGAAGACGCGAAGTCCTTATCCTTTGGGAGGGAGCGAAGCCGTTTAAATTAATTTGAGAGGAAAAAATGAAAAAGATTGTAGCTATCAAACATTTGAATATTAACCCAGTAAAATGACATTGCTATTAATGTATAAAAAGGTAGAAGATTGTAAATTAAAGACTACGTATTATCTTCTGGTAACACTATTTTATGAAGAAGGCATTTCAAAACTTCTCCGCTTTCCTGACTACCTTATGCCTCTCTAATACTTCAATGCGCTTTCCCTGACTACCTTATGCCTCTCTAATACTTCAATGCGCTTTCCCTGACTACCTTATGCCTCTCTAATACTTCAATGCGCTTTCCCTGACTACCTTATGCCTCTCTAATACTTCAATGCGCTTTCCCTGACTACCTTATGCCTCTCTAATACTTCAATGCGCTTTCCCTGACTACCTTATGCCTCTCTAATACTATCTAAAAAAAAACCTATAATTTAGGTTATACAAATCACTTAAAAATTATCTGAAAACTTTTATCAGGGAGCCAACAGTAACTTGGCTCGGATGAAGTGAAATGTCTTTATCACTTCAGTCCCAACCTTTCATTGTATGTGATAATGTGATCTTCTTACTTTTAGAAATAGTACAATTTAGACTTTAAGGAGAATGAGTTTCTAAAGCTCAGAAAATGCTGAAAAGCGGTTGGCGCTCTGAATTTTCTGCTGTGGAGTCTTCAATACCAATTGCTATCTAAGGACGAAGCAAACATACATTTTCTGGTCTAGCTAGACTCAAGTCCAAGTCTGAGTTACGCAATCATAATGTTACATCATTTCCTTGTCAAAGTCTAAGAGAGGAAACATGTTTGGCTGATGTTCAGTTTTCTATTTAAATTAACTTGCATTGTCCAATTTGCAATATCTACTGAATAAATGTTACATACAATGGGTTTTTTATAAAAGAATCGACACTTATTTTACTCAATAAATGAAAGTTGTTAATCAACTCACTGTTTTAATTTAACAAATAGGGAAAAAAATCAACTAAAGATAGTGTATATTGGGAAAGTTTGAATAAAGCTGATGGGGTTGGGCGGGGGGATGGATGACACCCTGAGTTAACAGTGTTGATGTGTGTTTTACATAGGTTGCACCAATCGGTGTTTGGGAGGAACATCCCTTGTAACTGTTGTTGTCAACCAAGATGGCGTTAGATTAAACATCTGATTTTATGTCTTATAAGTTATATCCAGAGTCTTGTTATTACTCGTTCATGATAATCAACATGGTGGCAGCGGTAACAAGAATTATATTTAGGTTTATATCAGTGATATAAAACTAGTTAAATTAATACAAAAAATAGATCTAAAGTGTAGATCTAGAATCTAGTAGATTCCAGAGTCTCAGTCTAGAGTCTAGAGTATATATAGAGACTAAGAGAGGCTCGGGGTTATTCAGTTACGGTAGATATACTAGAGTAAAGTTTTAATTGAAGATGGCAGAAGGTCTACTTAAAACACCCAACAGAGTTAAATGTGACTGAAGGTAATGTCAGTGAAGACAAGTGGAACTGTTTCTGTTAGCAATAGAAGCTGAAGAAAAACCTAAAATCAGACAAAAAGCAATAATACTACATTGTGCTGGACCTTAGGCCCAAGAAATGTGTGAGCAGTTGCAGTATGATGAGAATGAAGACGTGAACGACCCGCAAATATGACTAAAGAAATTACCCCACTATTGCAACCCCAGAAAAAATGAAGTTCTGGAAAGTTTCAGATTTTGGAACATAGAAAAGGTGTCATCTTGTGATGTGTTCATTACGCAGCTTAGAGCTCAGGCTGAAAAATGTAATTTCAAGGAAAAGGATAGAATGATTAGAGACTAAATCGTATTCTCCGTGGAGAAAAGACTGCAGGAGAGATTATTGAATCACGATGATCTTACAATGAAGAAGTGTTTAGATATGTGTCAAACATATGAGCAAACTGCAAAAGGATTGGCAGAGATAAATAAGGAAACTGTTGTGATAGATAAGATAGAACAAAACAAAACTGACAACAGAAACAACCTAATAGATTGCTGGTTTTGTGGAGGCAGATATGCAGTGAACAGAACATTATGTCCGGCTTGGGGAAAAATTTGCAATAAATGCAAAGGTAAAAATTATTTTGCAGTTAAGTGTAAAACTTTGAATAAAATACATATGCATAATGCTATGGATGAATTTGACCAAGAGGAACACTTAAACTCAATAAATGCGTTGAACATCAATAGGGACAGAATGACAGCTCTATTCATGATAAATGGTCAACAAATAAGATTTCAACTGGACACAGGAGCTGATGTTAACATTATATGTAAGAAATATGTAAAAAAGACCCAAATTAAGAAGACTGTTCAAACATTAACAATGTGGAATAATTCCAAATTAAAAACAGAGGGCACTGCTAACTTAATAATAACGAATCCTAAAAACAAAAAGACTTACTTGGTAACATTCACAGTTGTAGAGAACCACTACCAATGCTTATTAGGCCGTAAAACATGCCAAAGTTTAAGTCTGATCACATTAAATGAAGATAGATTCATATCACATGTAAACACTATGGATTGTCATCTGGGAGATTTAGGTGAAACGTCATTAACTGTCAATGAGAACATAGCTCCGGTGGTATCACCTTGTCGTAATATACCATTTGCATTTCAAAAGAAAGTGGAAGCAGAAATAGAGACATTAGTAATTAATTTCTGTAAATGAACCAACAGATTGGGTCAGCCAGATGGCTGTGGTTAAAAAGCAAAATGGGGATTTAAGGATCTGCATTGACCCAAGACATCTTAACACTGCTTTAAAAAGAGAACATTTTAAGCTACCAGCTTTGGAAGCTGTAATGCCACAGTTCTTAAATGCTAAAATATTTTCTAAATTAGATGTAAAGGAGGCTTACTGGCATGTACGTCTAGATGAAAAGTCTAGTCTACTAACAACCATGATCACACCTTATGGGCGGTACAGATGGTCAAGACTTCCTTTTGGACTAAGTGTAAGTGGAGAAATATTCCAGAAGAAGTTAACAGAAGCATTGTTGGGATGCATTAATGTGGCTGATGATATCGTGATTGTGGGATGTGGTCAGTCCAAAGAAGAAGCAGAAAAAGATCACTCTGACAAACTGAAGAGATTAAGAGAGAGATGCAAAGAGAAGTGCATTAAATTAAATGAAACAAAAACAGTAGAGAAACAAGACCAAATAAGTTTCATGGGACACTGCATTAGTGTGCAAGGCATAAAGCCTGACACAAAGAAGATCAAAGCTATTCTGGAAATGAAGAAACCAGAAAGTAGCCAGGAAGCAAGAAAATTATGTAGAATGGTGCAGTATTTGTCAAAATTTTTGAACAATCCAGCCGAAGTGTCTCAACCATTAAGAGAACTAACAAAGAAAGATCGCAATTTTATATCGACTGAAAAATGTGAAGAGGCTTTCAACAAGATAAAAACAATGATTACAAATACTCCAGTCCTTATATTCTACAACCCTGACAAGAAACTTGAAATACAAGTGGACAGTAGTCAACATGGACTTGGAGCTGTACTAATGCAAGAAGGACAACCATTAGAATTTGCCTCTAGAGCATTGACACCAACTGAAAAACGGTGGGCTCAGATTGAAAAAGAACTACTTGACGTAGTTTTTGGGCTAGAAAGATTTAATCAATATACTTTTGGAAGACATGTCATAATAATAAATGATCATAAGCCACTTGCAAACATCTTAAAGAAGCCTCTAAACCAGGCTCCAAGAAGATTACAAAACTTGATGTTGAGGAGCAATCGTTATGATTTCTCATTTCAGTGGGTAGAAAGAAACAGTTTACACATTGCTGACACATTATCACGACTGTGCAATCAAGAGGAGAAGCAAGATGAAGTTTTTAACATATGCCAGACACAGGTTGTGGACATACCGGATCCATTATTAGAAAGAATAAAACAAGAAACAGACTTAGATGACACATTAAATAAATTATCAAAGCAAATAATGAATGGATGGAAGAAAACAAGATTTAGACAACAGGATAAAACCATATTTTGATTTTGCTGATACTTTGGGACTTAGTAATGGAGTAATTTTGAAAGGAGAAAGGGTAGTCATACCTTTCAGAATGCGTCAAGAAATGAAAAAAAAAACCTGCACACAGCACACATTGCATATGATGGAATGATGAGGAGGGCCCGACAGACGATGTTCTGGCCAGGCATGGCTGATGAAATAAAGCAGATGGCAGAGACATGCACTGCTTATCAAAAAAGAAAACCTATGAACCAGAGAGAAACACTTATACAACATGATGAAGGAAATGTACCATGGGAAAAAGTCGGAGCTGACCTGATGGAAGTGGATGGAAGACAGTATCTAATTACTGTTCACTATCTCTAATTTTATTGAGTATGATTATCTTTCAACAACAACATCACAAGATGTGATTAGAAAATTGAAAGGACAATTTGCTCGTTTTGGTGCTCCAAAAATGTTAATAACAGATGGCGGTCCACAATTGAGTTCAAATGAGTTTTTGAGATTCACAAGGCGATGGAACATCAATCACATCAGTTCAGATCCTGGTTATCCGAGAACAAATGGGAAGGCGGAAGCTGCTGTAAAGATAATGAAGAATTTAATACTGAAAACTAAACACAATGGTGATGATCCATATGAAGCTTTACTGGAACTCTAAAATAAACCTCGGCAATGTACTGGATTTAGCCCAGCTGAAATGTGTCTCAAAAGAAGTCCTCGGACATTGATTCCCAGCACTTCAAAGTGTTTAAATGAACATGGTGTAGCTGAGAAGAAAGAGAATTACAAACAACAAGTAATAAGACAATATGATAAGCAAGCTCGGGATTTACCAAAACTCCATCTAGGGCAAACTATTTATTACCAAAACCCAGGTCAAACAGGATGGTATCAAGGGAGATAATGGAGGACTATACATACGCAACAGATTTCATACTAGGCCAAGGAAAACTATTTTGAAAGACACTGACACTGATGTCTAAGATGGGAATGTCTTGGATGATAATGATGATAATGAAAGATCAGATTTCTCTGATAACTGTTCTCAGCATGCATCACAGTCTGAAGTAGTTTCTGATGTACCAGACAATAATTGTGATAGAAATAAGCCAGCAAGAATTAGCACTCGAGAAACAAATAGACCTGTGTGGCATAGGGATTATGATATGTACTAAGAATTTTTATGACAATATTAATATTCATGTTGAAATATTTATTCTATATGTGACACATTCTCACTTTGAAATTGATTGTTATTTTTTAGTTGTTACAATATTCATAAAATAAGATGAGTTATTAATGTTTGTTATTTTAATTGCAAATATTTCTGATATGTGTTTTGTTAGCTATAGAAAGGGAAGGATGTTGATGTGTGTTTTATATAGGTTGCACCAATCGGTATTTGGGAGTAACATCCCTTGTAACTGTTGTTGTCAACCAAGATGGCGTTAGATTAAACAGCTGATTTCATGTCTTATAATTTATATCCAGAGTCTTGTTATTATTCGTTCATGTTAGTCAACAAACAGCACCGGGTGATACGGATCCAACTGACGCCACTGATCTATATCTAGAACTATAACAAAATCTAAATCTAAAATATCATGATGTCCGATTTTCATTTTCTTTTCTAGTTTCTAAGATCCATACCGGACGGACGGACAGAGAGACCACACAAAACCGCTTTCGAGGGACGCTAAAAATAAATCAATCTATTGAAGCTATAGAATATATAGAAGCTAAATCATACACTTAAGAAGTTTTTGTGGAGGTCAGAAATACTCTAAAGACACACATTTAATTCAAGCTCAGATGTTATTTGGCCAGATGGTTTGATGACACAATAAACAAGTTAAAAGTGTCACATTATGATTTGTATTTGTGAAGAGAAGTTATCAAGTCAAGACCGACGTCAGAAAAGCATAAAAAAGACTTTGATGATAAGAGAGGGAAATTTGTGTTTCAGTCTGCTAAAAACTGGACAGATGGTCGAATGAACATACATTGAAATGTGAAAGAATCCAGTCCCAAGTAGATCAGAGAGTGCATAGTATTTTAGGAGATAATGATGAGCTGTATCGAGAAATAAATATCAATCCATACAAAGAAACAGAATAAGAGGAATATTTGTTCTGAAACAATGACAAAATATAGAACTTACAACAAGAAAACAAAATATTCATAGGTCGGAAAGACAATATGATAGCTGACACATTATCACGGTGTACCTAAGAAGGAAAAGAAATGGAAGTAAGGAAAGGAGCTAGGCCACGTCAACTTTGTTACAGTTGGTTATTCAAAAGATTAAAGTCAGTAAAATCATTTTGGTGAGAACATAATGAATAGTAGTGTAGTGAATAGACATGTAACATGGAATATTTTGTATATGTATATTGGTGTAAGTTAGGGTAATCGAAGACTGTATGGATTAACGAAGATTTGTTACATGCGTGAGGTGTCGAGATATGAACATATGGTGTTCTATTGAGAATTTGATGAAACCATTGTTAGAAATTTCAAATATATTATTATAGTTACATAATTAATTATATTTTATAATTGTGAATTATGAGATTAACTCTTATTGGTTCGTTGGGGATGTTTGGGCATTGTATAGTGGAATGGCTGCAAGTAATTTTGAACCCAAAATAATAATGTAGGAAATAGTGATATGTAATTATGCTGTTGGAGGTTTTGTTGTTGTTTGTGGTTCTTTACCTGGTTTAACCGAATGAGAATTAATGAAGATAAGATAATTATATTGTACAGTGGTTTACAATTAATTTTAATATTTAAAGGACGTTCGATATACTTGGCAAACAAGGGGGGGTGTGTGTTACGGTCGTAGCGCAGCATGGTGCGAATGGGGAAAAGGTGCGAATTTGGGTATTGAATGGAAGGGATGTTAAAAAGAGGAAGCCGGACAGGAGATGGACAGGATTGGAGATGAAATGTTCATGACTGAGAATTATTTAAATATTTACTTTCTCAAGAATCAAGCTGTAGGTTCCTTTAAAGCTTCTTGCTCGACCATGTGTGTTTAGTAAGACTTGTGTGCTATTTAGTAGTTTAGAGAATGAACTTCTTATAATTTTTTTAGTTACAAGTTACATATGAAATATTGTAACATAGATCATAAACTTACTTGCATACTACTTTATGATCGGGCTGGCAACAATATGTTGTACTATTACACAGACAATCGAAAGGTAAACAGGTGCTTGAAAAAAGACAAACAAGGAATAAGTAAGAAAAAATCTACTTTATTTTCAAATTAAATAGGATCGGATTTAATAGACCTGGATCTGATAGGTGTGGATCTGATAGGCCTGGATCTGATAGGTCTAGATCTGATAGGCCTGGATCTGATAGGCGTGGATCTGATAGGCCTTGATCTGATAGGTCTGGATCTCCTAGGTCTGGATCTCATAGGCCTGGATATGATAGGTCTAGACTTGATAGGCCTGGATCTGATAGGCCTAAATCTGATAGGCCTGCATCTGATAGGCCTGGATCTGATAAGTCTAGATCTAATAGGCCTGGATCTGATAAGTCTAGATCTGATAGGCCTGGATATGATAGGTCTAGACTTGATAGGCCTGGATCTGATAGGCCTAAATCTGATAGGCCTGCATCTGATAAGTCTAGATCTAATAGGCCTGGATCTGATGGGCCTGGATATGATAGGATCCGATCGAATCAACTTTGATATGATCAACTCAGTTCAAATCAGATTGTGATAAAAAAATGTATGACTATTAAGGGGATCGAACCCTAAGAACATTTTGGGTATTGGGAATTTCCAAACATTCAATACCCAACAAGAAGAACAAGAAGAGATTGTAAGCATATAGTCGAAATTGAAAGCTGCGAGTTTACAATACTTTTACCATCCAACTTTTTCTGAACCCATGAAGAAGGCTAAGATAATTGTAGGAATTGATTGATGCAACTTTTGATAGTTTCAGAAATGCCACCTCCCCCTAACGTTATCCAGAACCAATAAAGAGGGTTTAAATTTATAATAGGGTTTGAATAAATAGGTTCAATAAAAGTTGTAAACTATTCAAAACAAATCTCCTAACACTTGATTGACTAAACATGATAGATGAACACCCACAGTTTGTAAGGTTAAGAGACACACCAGGCACAACCGACAAAGAACAATTTATCAGACAAGACCGACATTGAACGCTCTAGAAGACACGCCAGACAAGATACACATTGTAAGCATTATGAGACACACAAAAAAGACCGACATTAAACGCGACAAAAAAATGTGACTTAGAATTAGAATAACGAAAATAGGGAATTAATAGAATATGCTGACGATTATCGCCTAGCCTTCATTCTGAAAACATCTAACAACGTACTAACTACTAAATATATTTTATACAAGATTGGAAAGAAAACTAAATGTAGTATATTAGAGGAGCGATTTTAGGTAATATTTTGGTATTGTTATTGTAATCATACAAATATTAACAGCCTATTATCCGCAATGAGATTTCTGCTTGTGGTACATTTATTCCTTTGTTTATGAAAAGGAGAAATCAGCTTTTTAATATTGTTCAATATTTTTAAAAATCTGATTGTGACAGGTGACACACAGAAAGACAAATCTAATTGAGACTTTCCACCTTACGAGGGCCGTTAAAAAGAAAAAAAGATTACTTCAATAATTTTTTTGGGGGGGGCGGGGGATTCAGTTTAGCTCCCTGCCACTGTACAAATCAATCAGGCTGGGTATACGGGACTGTAATATCCTACTCATACTAATCTGTTATCCCACCCTGACAGAATTGGAAAAAAAATGGGAGAAAATTGAGGGGCATGTAAGGGCCAAACACATGAGCCTCATTTGGGAAATGGACACTGGTGCGAATTGGGAGACCTTATGGGTGAGGGGGGGCGGCGGATGGAGCCCTAGATGAAGATCTATAGAAGCATATCTACAGCTAGAGAGGCAGATACATATTCCTAGTCTTCGTATTAGTTATTTATAGATAATAGCCTTGTTTTGTACATAAAGGTAAGCAAGCTCACATTTGTTATAACTAACTTAGATAAGCATTTTCGTGCCCCGTTTCCAAGCCTGTGGAGAAAAAAAAGAACCATTGTCCAACTGTTTAAATATAGAGATGGAGATAGAATAATCCTAAAATTCTTTCTGATGTATTTGTTACTAACAAACAATAAACATTGAAAAAAGAAATATTAAATATATTTTTGAATGGATTATCTAAAGAGAAGAACTCAATATTTATAACTACATCAATGGGAAGTGTGGTCGAGAGGCCAAGTGCGCTTGAACTTGACTACCTAGAAGGGGGCTCGAGGTTCGACACCCGACTAGGGCAGAGTTGTGTTTACTGAGCGCCAGCACGGAAAACCAACTCCTAGATAACCCCTCCCCCCACTGGTCCACAAATGAGATTGGACCAAAAGCGCTCTGAGCATGCTATAAGCATGAAAGTAGCGCTATATAAAAGCTATAAAAATTTTTTTTTAAAAAGTAATGTAGAACTTATTTCTCATTTCGATATGAAACAAAATAATTAAAAAACAATGATTAGTTGACAAATTTGGGTTAATATTTAATTGATTCCTGTTTTGTTAATAATAAAAAAAATGTGAATAGTTTCTACTAAATAACGTGTACAATTATCTAATGGGACAAAACTCCACATATTTAGATATATCTCATAGCCTCAAACAAAATAATTATACGTAGTAGGTTAATCGGTTAGTTTTTAATTGATTTATTGTACCACGATGTAGCGTGTCGAATAGGAAAGGCGGGGAGCATTTTTCAAAGGCTGCACCTATTTTGATAAGCCAAGCCATTGGACTTGACCAAATGTGGCTAAACAAAAATGACTGAGATGGATTTTGGAAATCCTATGCCGATGTGAGAGTCGAACACTTAGTGAGGTTGTGACAGAGCGTCGCATGAGGTTTGCGGGACATGCTCATGAACTTCGCATGCCAAGAGTTGCGATGACAAGGAGGCCAACACGAGGAAAGCGCGAACAGGGACGTCCTTGTATAACTTGGCGCCACACCTTCATTGAGGACCTCAGAACAGTGGACACCAGGTGGTAGGAGGCTTCAGGAATTGCCAGTGACAGATCTTTGTGGAGACAGCTTGCAGCCCAATGCGCCGAACAACGCGGGAGGACCTAAGTCTAAGTAAGTCATGATTTGTTAGGTACAATGAATAATTATTAAAAGTTTCAACTTGATCCGAGATTGGGTGTGGGAAAAATATTCAAAATGTTAACCAGACTTACAGAGTGAATTGATATAAGCTTTGTAATGGGTGAATACTTCAGGAGTTTTGTATTGTACCGCCAGGGAAAGAAATCAAACTACATATCTTCGATCTTCAAATAAATCTGAAATTCTTAATTAGATATGTCTACGATTGCTACGTAACCACTTCATGAATCGATTTTCACAGAGACTCAGTATCTAGTTAGCGTTATCAATAGTTATCATGACTAATAGCATGACTTCTGATTTTCTACTGAGTCTTGAATCATTATATTATCATTATAAATGGACTGAATTCTATTGTTTTTTATAACGAATTTCTTTGTTTGCATCTATTTAAATTGACCACTGGCCTGATTTCTATTTTTCTAGATAGACTTTTTGGACTCTAGTTAGCATAAATTATAGCATGACCAATCAGCGAGCTTCTAGCTACATACTGAGACAGTTTTAACTATCTAGCATGACCAAAGGCATGACTTCTGGTTTTCTGCTTTGACTGTATGGATTTACTTACTAGCTAGTATAACCAATATCCTGACTTCTAAAAAAAATTAAATTCTAAAAAAAATTAAATCTTGAAAAAATATAAAAAAAACAACTTGTTGCATAAATTTCCTGACATTTATTAAACTATGATTTCATAAACATTCATAGCTTCGTCACTTCTAAAACATCTCGCTCAGATATAGCCTCAAAGAATTCTGATCATTTTCAACCAAAGGAACACATAAGCGTGACCTACTTTCTAGCCTTGTCTGTGATGCACTCAGGCTTGTTTTGAATCAGCCTTTCCGAACGGATGATTACAAGTTGGTTTTCCCTAAGTATTGTCTAAGTATTGCCGGAAGCCTAGACCTTAGAGTGGCTAAAAGTGGCTAAGTATTGGCCTGTAGCCTAGAATTTAGAGTGGCTAAAGGTAGCCGTGTGTTGACCTGAAGTGAATTTAGAATTATTTTTTTTTTTTTATTTTTATTTGTATGATGTAAAAAGTTTTTTCCGTGAAAGGCACGACAGATTGCCTTATGACATATGATTATGTATTTATTTGTAATATATGACGTGTGGTGGGTGATTCTCATTGCCTACAGAGGGCGGTACTGCCGCAGACCTGCCACATCACCAGAAAATATCTCAGTGGACACTGTTAAAGGGACTACAAGTATTTTCTTTTCTCTCTAACGATGCTCGATCCTGGCAGTGCCAGGTTATGAATGATGGTTCATTTCTAGCATAATAATAATAATAAATATAAGAATAATAATAATCGTTATTTACAATTGTGCATTAGAAATATCAAAAGAATTGAGATCTTTCTAACAATGTCTAGTTGTTTTTCTTTCAGCTTAGTGCGAACTAATTGCCTGTAGATAGAGAGCTTACCTGCATTCGATTTCCGGTTGATCACAACAATCTTCTGTCCTTGCACACCTTTGTCCTTGAGGTATACACCGGTTCGGAGTAGATGAGCTACATACAAGTTGAATGTTACTTAAATGACATTTTCAAATATATTATCTCGATTGTGCTTTGGACAAAAGCTCAATGAACCCTGACAGCTAGCGCCACGTTCCATATTAATGACGATTTCTTCTGGGCTCTTTACGTCACTGATAGTAAGGTGTACCAGCTTACCTACATTCCACATTGACCATATAGTTTGCTTTATTCAAATTGAGGTTAGCTTCAAATGTTCTCCCCCCTTCCCAGGCAATGGGACATTATAATACATACAGTTTCAGTACTTCTGGTGAGAGGGCAACACATTGGGAGCAAATGTTACAAAGTAAAAACAAAAAGGTATATAAATACATTTGGTAGATACATATCACAAATGCTTAACATAACGTTAATAAAACATTGATGGTTGCATGTTGATGGTTTGATGTTAATACCACGATGTTCGGAGTAAAATAATAAGCAGAGTTACCCATTTTAGAACTCGCGCTTTATTGAGACAGTTATCGTAAAGATCAAATGTTTCTAGTGCGAATGGCACAGCACAAGGACCAACTCCTTTAATTTCCAAAAACTAATTGGAGGCAGCCATTCAAGTTGGGCAGACTCAGGAGCTTCCTACAAATGACGAAGTCTGAAATTCCAAGCGAGAATAACTGAACTGCGCTATCTGGTTAAGCTCTATCTAATATGACGGTGGTACTTATCGCCCTGTAGCTAGGTACTTATTCTCCTGTAGGTAGGTACTTATAACCCTGCAGCCAGGTACTTATTCCCCTGTAGCTAGGTACTTATTCACCTGAAGCTAGGTACTTATTCTTCTGGAGTTAGCTACTTATTTCTCTGTATCTAGGTACTTATTCCCCTGTATCTAGGTACTTATTCCCCTGAAGCTAGGTACTTATTCACCTGTCGCTAATGTTAATTATTTTGGTTTATAAAGATTTATCCGGAGGATGATACATTTAATGCTATTTCTTCTGCAAAGCCCTGGTCCTTCATGCCATGAGATACCGTCATACCTACTGAAATTGGCCTGTTAGTTTTTTAAGGTTATATTTACCTTATAAGGCGAGAACAGTTAAATACTCCCACATGACTACATAAACAATCGTAAGTAGCAATAGCTTGATCATATTGAAAGAAAGTAATGATATTTTTACAAAGCTTCTATCAACTATGTCTGTCTGTCTGTCTGTCGGGCAAAAGTTGGTACATGTTTTTTTGTTTCCCGCTTTCCGTTTATCTCGGATCAAGTTGAGACATTGAGACAGTTAGTCATTGTGTCTGACAAAACATGAGCAATACAATAATAAACCAATTTTTATCTGGGTAAAAGAAGCTGTTAGTTTTGTGGCGCCTGTCCGTCCGTCTGTCCGTCCGTCCTTTCCGTTTAGATTTCAGAAACTAGAAGAGAAAATAAAAAGCGGACATCATGATATTTTAGATCATTCAAAGTTCTTATGCAACGACTACTATTTTCTTTTCCGAAAGTGAACCATCTAATTTTTAAATTATCAATGCAAGTAGATTTTTCAAAACAATACACCACTTTTCAATAAAAAAACTTCAGGGGAGGTAGGTCTTTTAAAAAGATCACAGACTTCATTAATAAATCAAGCTTCATTCATAGATTTGCGCATGGGTAAAAAAAAATTCATCTAAGGTTACAATGGAAAATGTATTAATGGATCATTATAAAATAGATTTTCCATTTATTAACTAACTCATGGAATAGAACACTGATTCAAATGTTGTTTTAAAAAAATAATTTTAATACCAACTACAGAAGGGAACTCTTTATATTGATAGCTGTTGAATGGCATATTGTCGCTCACTATTTCTTCTGGTATGCCATGTCAAGCAAAAATACCTTTTAGTGCCCTGATAACACATTCTGCTGTTTTGTTCTCCAGTCGTTCTATTTCAGGAAATTTGGAGAAATAGTCCACAACTAGCAAGTAGTCATTGTTTCGCCATTCAAACAAATCTGTCTCAAACTTTTCCCATGGTCTGTCTGGTACAGCATGAGGTAGCAATTGTTCCATGGTCTGTCTGGTACAGCATGAGGTAGCAATTGTTCCATGGTCTGTCTGGTACAGCATGAGGTAGCAATTGTTCCATGGTCTGTCTGGTACAGCATGAGGTAGCAATTGTTCCATGGTCTGTCTGGTACAGCATGAGGTAGCAATTGTTCCATGGTCTGTCTGGTACAGCATGAGGTAGCAATTGTTCCATGGTCTGTCTGGTACAGCATGAGGGAGCAATTGTTCCATGGTCTGTCTGGTACAGCATGAGGGAGCAATTGTTCCATGGTCTGTCTGGTACAGCATGAGGGAGCAATTGTTCCATGGTCTGTCTGGTACAGCATGAGGGAGCAATTGTTCCATGGTCTGTCTGGTACAGCATGAGGGAGCAATTGTTCCATGGTCTGTCTGGTACAGCATGAGGTAGCAATTGTTCCATGGTCTGTCTGGTACAGCATGAGGTAGCAATTGTTCCATGGTCTGTTTGGTACAGCATGAGGGAGCAATTGTTCCTTCACATTATTTCTTTTGAACGTTGCACATGTTAAACATTTCATTATTGTCGAAAAAATATCTTTGGACAATCCTGGCCAAGACACTCTCTGTCTTGCCTTCGATCTGGTTTTCTCAAGACCAAAAAGACCTATGTGCAACTTGTCGAGAATTTCATTTCTCGTACTTGAAGGAATTGTGATTCCTTTCTCATAAACAATATTCCATTCTCTTCATAAATACTGTCTTTAAATGACCAATAAACTTTTACTGTTTCATGAACTTGAGCTTTTAACTTTGCCAACCTTCTCTGACATAATTAATTACCAGTTTCAATTTAGAATTAGATTCAGTTTTCCTTCTAATTTCAATACTCTTCTGATTACTTCCCAGAAACTGTGCTGTTGCGCTATGAATTCTCATAACCATGTCATTATTTGAGTTTGTTAGACATGTTCATTTTTTTGCAAATGGCTCTGCCTGAGTTTCCTTTTGCCTACTGGTTGAGCAACTTCTCTTTGTGGTTGATGATTAATATTGATCTTAGGGGTAGGTAGTTAACAGGGTGATCGGTCACTTCATCCTCGGTCACTTCATCCGCCGGTCATTTCATTCCCAATTAAATATTTTTTTCTTTTTTCCTTGTTTAATTGAGCTGTTGAGTAAAGTAAAGTAGTAAAGTTCCCCTTACAGACCTTGTGGTCTATAGGGCAGATGATGTAAAGATCATTTGATTCTGTGGCCTATGGTTAACGAGGGAGTCATGTGGCCAGCACAATGACCAACCGCCTTTACTTTCCCCCAATGTCAGGTACCCATTAGAGTTGGGTGGACTCAGAGGCGCCCAAGGCGATCCCAAAAAAATAATTCCAGCCTTCACAGGATTCGAACCCGGGACCCTCGGTTCAGAAGCCAAGCGCTTTACCACTCAGCCACCTTTGAATACTTTTAGCCCTCATTTCAACTAATACATAAATATGATTATGTAGAATGCTTTTTTATATTTTTTACATGTTACTAATGCGTTTATAGTGTTTCCTCTTCTACTTTGCATTCTTGAAGAGACATTTTATAATATATTGTAAATCTGGGTGTGTACTTAGTTATAGCACTTCTAGTGGATGTAGAGGATGTAATATTATAATATTATCCTGCACATGACATAATGATCAAAGGCCAAGGTGTGGTGGAAGTAGTGAAAATCATATGAGACATAGAAGTGCGATTAGAATAATTATGACCATACCGCTGATAACTTATCATCAAGGGCAAAGGTGTTGAGTACACACGCGATAACGTATCAGCTATTTGCATCTTTAAACCTGGAGTGTAAGTTACTGTTAATATCGCAACAGTCTTAACATCATCAATTGAAGTCTTGGTGAAATCTTGAGTAAAGGCTTCGTCACAATAGTTTGCAAAGGATCTGATTGTACAGTCACGGTTCGTCCAAAAATATAATGGTGAAAATGTTCCGCTGCAAACACTATAGCTAACATTTCCTTTTCTATCTGTGCATATATGCACTCTGTTTCTGTCAATGATTTTGACGTATACGCAACTGGTTTGTCTTCTTGCATTAAACATGCTCCCAACCCTTTAGAAGAAGCGTCACACTGAATAGTAACTGGTTTTTCAGGGTTAAACAATTGCAGAACTGGAGCTTCACTAAGTGTTTTCTTTATTAGTTGGAAAGCATTTTCTTGCTCTGCATTCCACTGCCACAATACATCTTTCTTAAGCAATACACGCAACGAAGTAGTGATTGTTAACATGTTTGGAATGAAACTTGACAGAAAGTTCAGCATCCCTAGCAGTCTTTGAATTTTTGTGCGATCTGTTGGTGCTGGCATCTCCATTATTGCTTTGATTTTAGCTGGACCTGGACTAATACCATCTGCTCCAATTTGTCTTCCGAGATAACTAACACCAGAAAGTTTATATTGTATCTTGTTCTTGTTGAACTTTACATTGTTCTTTCTAGCTCTCTCAAGAACCTTTTCAAAAATTTGATCATGTTCTTTTTTCATCTTTTGCTGCAATCAGTGTCATCTGACATGATATGTACACCTGGGATGTCTCCGAATACTTGATAAGCACGTTTCTGTAATACTTCACTAGCTGAGGATATACCAAAAGGCATTCTCAAGAATCTTTATCTTCCAAACGAATATTGAATGTACATAAATAAGAGCTTGGTTCATCCAACTCCACTTGCCAATATGCATCCTTTTGATCAAGTATACTAAACACTTTTGCTGCTCCCAGTGAACTATTGATTTGATCAAATGTTGGTATAGTGAAATGTTCTCTCATTATATATTTGTTCAGTTCTCTGGGATCTAAACATAACCTCAAAGAATTATCTTTCTTCTTTGCTTTAACCAAGTTATGAACCCATTCTGTCGGTTCATCAACTTCTGTGATCACTCCATCTTGCTGCATTTGTGTGAGTTTTCTTTTCAATTCTTCATAGAGTGATGGTGCAACTCTGCGCGCACAATGAATAACAGGCTTTGCATCCGACGTCAGTTTAATGTCATACTTCATTTTGTATGTACCGAGTATTTCAAATACTTGCTTTTATTTTTTCATCAACACTTGTGGAACTTCATTTTGTTGCTTGACATCATGTACTTCGACATTTCTTTTTGCCTCAATTAGTTTTAAAGCAATAGATGTCTTCACAGCTAGTATAGTATTTATACTTTTCTTGATCACATACAGATCATCTTTAACATCTAGGTCACCGACTTCAAATGTGACCGATACATGCCCCTTCAGTTCTAATGCTTCATCCCCTAATGCTCGTAGGGTAGTAAATCAACAGCCTTGAAATGTGGTGGAAGTAGTGAAAATCATATGAGACATAGAAGTGCGATTAGAATAATTATGACCATACCGCTGATAACTTATTATCAAGGGCCAAGGTGTGCACTGTGGTGGAAGTACGGCCATGTTTTTACTTTATTTTATTTTGCAATCGCTCTTTCTTGAAATTGTGCGTGTCATTTTAAGCCTTGAAATAATGTTTTATTTTGTTTTCTTATAAAGGCTGACTTAACCCATATCAGGATAACACTTTATTTTTGTTACATTACCTCTATATTTATACATGTTATAAAAAATGTTATAGTTTTAATTGCATTTAATTTTAATTTTATTCTTATCTAATTTTTGTCTTTTTAATAAAAGATGAATAGATTAAATATTGCTTATTTCATTATTTTTACAATTACTATTTGTTAGATAAATTGATCAAATAATGAAAAAATGACCAGGGGATGAAATGACCGGGGGATGAAATAAACGGGGGTTGAAGTGACCGGGGATAAAATGACCGGTAACCGTTAACAGGTCTATCTGGTTGTTCCATAGATGATCCTGCCTTTGAAAGCTTATCTGTCCTTTCATTGCCCATGACGCCAACGTGTCCAGGGATCCACTGTAAATTGTTATCTTAAGACATAAGCCTAGGACTTAATCCTATCGGGCAGGTCTCACCTAACTCCTCATCCCATAGAGCCAAATAAAACAAAATACATAATTCAAGTTGATTTGAAGAGCCTTTAAACTAGACTTCAAACAACAACAACAACAAAGAACAAACTCGAGCTAAACCTTTACTTCATAGATCTGAGTTGAACTGACTGTATAACAACAGAAAAGTCATATTTTGTTTTTATAAACATAAAACAAAAAAATTAAATAATACAAAATGTATCCTTAAAAATAAACTATTAATGTGAACAGAGACCTTGCATTTCAATGAAAAGTAAGCTAGTTTTGTATGTCTTTGTAAGCAGTGTTAAAGCATGGTTAAAGTGCATATCTATGTTCGCATCTATAAGCCGATGTTTACATTTTCCGTTAGTAAGTTTATGCTTGAAAATTATTGTTCGCATAACTATGTAGACCAAAAATAAGGAAAGCACAGGAAACGTTCGTTACTTCCCTTGAGGATTAGTCACAGAACTACTGTTCCAGGAGTCAATATATCTTCCATCTCTAGATCCTTCAAATCAATTGTTATGTAAACTTTATTTGTATTAATGTTTGTCTAAAATATTTCTAAATATGCACAAGGATACTTGAAAGTTGAATTCTACAATTGTTTTTTTTTTTTTTTAAATAAAGTAAATCCTTTGAAAACAGCCTATAGCAATATTAAAATGAATGTCATTCAATGTTTTTAGCAAAGTCTACTAAGGTCGCATTGCTGTTGAACGTATTGGGGAAAAACTTCCTTCATACTTCAAAGCGATGTACTCAGATAGCAAACTCAATGTAAAAACAGCAATGTACTGAGATAGCAAACTCTATGTAATAACTATTTTCAAAAGCTAGGAACGAGAATTAGAAATCAGGGCACGTATCCCGTATGGGAGACGAACGTATGCCAAAGGCAGTCTTTTTTGGTGAGCTAAAAGGTGGTCGACGTAACAGAGGCGCCCCACGAAACGCTTCAAAGACCAGCTTAGGTGTCAACTTTCCTTGGCTGACATAGAAGAGAGCACTTGGTTGCATGCTGCCTCAGAACGAGACAGCTGGACGTCACTCACGAAGCCCGTGGGATACACATTTGAGACCGAAAGAAAATCAGCTGCCGAGGACAAACGCAGACTGGGAAAAGAAAATCTAAATCGACCACCTGTGGACAATGATTATGCTTGCCCTGGTTATGTCAAAATATGTAGGTCAAAGCTTGGAAATCGAAACCACGGGAAATACTGCATTTCTGACTAATCTTCGGACTCCAAGAGTAGCTTTATCATGTGGGTTAGAGCTGAAACTTTGTAGCCATGGGAAACACTGCACTCCTCATTCATCTTCGGACTCCAAGAGTAGCTTTATCATTCCAATAGTTTACATAGTTAGAATAATGTTCGTAAAAATCCGTTATTTCTAACCTAATCAAACCTGTGATATCCCTTTTTTAAAGAAATATCTATAATCAACACGATTCCAGTAAGAAACGCACTGTAGTAAACAGACTTTGAACACCACAATTTTAGTGAGGACATGGGCATTAGGGTTAGAGACTAGTGTTGTGGACTTTGAGGATATCGGGTTTAGGGACTGACTCGACTGTAGCCCAGTCAGTATTCAAGTTCGTTATTCTATTTTATCTCGAGTGAACCTTTTTTCTTCTTTATTTGTGACGGTGTATGTCTTTCTAATTTTTAATGTTAAGAAAACTAAAGAAATAATAATAGATTCTAGGAAACATAAATGCCATCCTGCAGAAATTTAGATAAATAACCAAACCGTAGAATAAGTGCAAGAATATTGTGAAGAAATAAGTCATTTTACGTTTAAAGTGCCTTTTAATTTGTGAAGCATTTTAACATAACATATATACACGGCAACGTTATAGACAGAGACCCAACTTCACTCACTGACTTCCTCTCTTCCTCACTCATCACTTCTCGCAAGTCCCCTAACTCTCGATTCCCAACACTTGACCGTGTGTCACGGTTGAGCACACAGTAACCGTGTCCAACAAATATAAATACCTAGGTATAACCATCAACAACAAATTGAAATAAAGTTAACACTGCCAAAACCTTTACACCAAAATTCACCAATGTCTTTTCTATCTTAGAAATTTAACATCCAGAAAACAACAATTAAACTTTTTTTATACAGCAATCATCAGCAGTCTAATTAACTTTGCCATCATCTGCTGGTATGATAATACTAATTAGACAAATTAAAAAAGCATCTTATATTACCCGAACACAGCTACCATCTCTTGAAAAGCGTTTTCATGAAACATGCCTTTCCTAAGAACTCACGATTCTTAAAAAATAACCTGCACCCATTAAATCACCGTTACATAAGATCTGAACGAAGTGGTCGTCTCCATTCCATTATATATAGTATAGCTTTTATATAGCGCTACTTTCATGCTTATGGCATGCTCATTTGTGGACCAGTGGGGGGAGTATCTAGGAGTTGGTTTTCCGTGCTGCCTTTAGGCGCTCAGTAAACACAACTCTGCCCGAGTCGGGTGTCGAACCTTCTAGGAAGCCAAGCCAAGCGAAGTTCAAGCTCACTTGGCCTCTCGACCATGCTTCATTAGGACTAAAACGGAAAGATTGAAAAACAGCTTTATCCCTGTTTCGATCAAGACCATCTGTCGTCATCGAGAAGTACGTAGATGTCTAATTTCATAATTTATAAAGCGCTAGTTATAGGTGTGTATTTGTTTTTGTGTGTGAATGTTGTTCGTATTTGCATCTATATTGTTATTGTACAGCAGTTACCTGAGGTTGTCAATTGTAGTCAAACTGAATTTCCTTTTGATTGAATCAATAAAATTATCTTATCTTATCTTATCTTAGAATTTAAGTTTAGATTACTTACAAATGGCCCAAAGACCGCTTCTACGTACTTTGTGTAATATTGACAGGATCAGGTGCTAAAGCAGCTTGAATCTCTAATACTTTTAAACTAGTAGCTAAGTTATGCGCATGCGTTTTCCAAACTTAAGACGAGGCGTAGAAGCGTGTTTACAGATCGCCCTAGGTACTGTTTGGCGCGGTCCCATTGGATGCAGTCGAGCTAGGTAGATGTCAATCTCAATAATGTGATTCATTGGCTGTTTTATTTTCAACGTGGCATCTAGAATCCTAGCTTTTGTTGACACGAGATGTGTGAACATTTTCTTTCTCAGCAGTTCATTTCAAGTTGTGTATTCTTTGCCCACCCACAATAAAAAAATGAATCAACATATTGAGAATTACATACAAAACTCTGAATTCAAAAACGTGTCTATGTAATTATTTACCTGAATACATTGAAGATCTTCTATTGCAGTCCATTTCTTCCTGTAGATAACAACAATAGTACTAAGAAAATTACACTTGGGTCTCTACGTGATTAACTTAACAAATGCAGCTTTTAGATCGTAAAGAATTTTCAACAAAAGAAATTTAAAATAAAGATATACTGATATAAATACCCGAATTTACTTTACAGACACAAGAGATGAATTAATACAAGAAAGGACTTTAAAGACACAGAGATGAATAAACACAAGAAATGACTTTTCAGATACATAGATAAATAAACACAAGAAAGAAATTTACAGACTCTGAAAAAAATAAACACAAAAAAGGACTTTACAGGGAAAGAGATAAACAAACACAAGATATTACAGACACAGAGATTACTAAACACAAGATATTACAGACACAGAGATAAAAAACAAAAGAAAGAACTTTACAGACACAGAGATAAATAAACACAAGAAATGACTTTACAGACACAGAGATAAATAAACAGAAGAAAAGACTTTACAGACACACAGATGAATAAACACAAGATATGACTTTACAGGCCTTACCATTGCTTTCTGTCTTCCTCATCTTCTGCCTGATACTGTTCGCTGAAGGAGGGTCTTTGCGAGCCTCTTAAGACATTACAAATCATGAAAATAAACATTTTTCTATTCATTTTAATAGCACACAACGCAGGGTACCACTGGTCTTCTCATATCTCACAGCGATACAAAGAACAGGGTACCACTAGTCTTCTCATGTCTCACAGCGATATAAACGAACATGGTACCACTGGTATTCTCATGTCTTACAGCGATATAAACGAAGATGGTACCACTGGTCTTCTCATATCTCACAGCGATATAAACGAACATGGTACCACTGGTCTTCTCATGTCTCACAGCAATACAACAAACGGGGTACCACTTGTCTTCTCATGTCTCACAGCGATACAACGAATAGGGTACCACTGGTCTCTTCATCTATTTTACACAGCGATACAAAGATACGGTTACATCAACACCCTTTAAAAAAAAAATATATATTTTTATGTCAGGCTTCATTCAGCTTCAGGTGATTTAAAATCAGCGCACTGTTCTTTAATAAGCTGGGGAGAAACATTACACTCTTTTCATATTTATCTCACAGTCTTTTTTTAACACCTTATTTAACAATCAAACTAACATTTACAAAGAGCTAATACATAATTTGAATGCATTAAAAACATATATTAAAACTTAGCAATGATTCCCTGTCAATCTGTATAGGAAAATCATCAAGGGACACACTAAACAGCATGTTTCATGGCCTAGTATGGCCAATGTTGGCCTAGATTCACTCATCATGCATAAACATCGTCGGGTAAGCAACAACATGCCACGTATAGCTCTAACTAAAATGTTAACTTTAATCCTATGCTACTTGATTGAGACACAAAAGACAAATAGAGAATGTAGCTTAATTGATAGCTATTCTTATAGTAGGCAGTTAGATTTAGCAAGAGTCTTGTAGAAATAAAACTACGCATGTTGTATTCTGATTGAATAGCACTCAATTATCTTTGATACAAAATTTCTTAAAATAAAGCTGCACATGTTTTAATCTACTTGAATACCAGGCAATCAGCTTTAACAATTCTATTTTATTTATTGATTGTGATTAATTTTATAGCAGGCAATTACCTTACAAAAATTTGTTGAAATAAAACAGGTCACTTACTTATGCATTTCACTAGTTGCAGTTTTGTAGTTACGTATTAAATAGTTTGAAATGAGCGCCAACAAAGGTTTTTTATTATGCTGCTATTGCACTAACAAATGAATACTTCCTTGCTAAGCCTGCCATAACAATTGAGGGGCCTTATGCGAAATGGATTGAACGTGGCCCAATCAGGGTAGGGATTAATAAAATTAAAATTTTATATTACAAAATAAATTTCTCCTTGCATTACGTTTATTAAATGAAAGCTGACAATGCCGTTTTTTTAAAATCGCAAGTAGAATTGGCGTTTACCATATCGAATGACACCCCAAAATGACAGCCTTGTCTATTTTTAAGGAGACTTTTACGATTTTCCGGAGATTTTTAATAATTTCAGGAGATTTCCAAGAGCTCCTGAAAAATAAGGAGGCCGCAGGAAATCTTATAATAAATATGTTATAATGGCTTAATGTAATAATTTAAATCTAGAATTAACGCGGGCCTAGCTAAGTGCGGGGCCCATTGCGGCCACATAGGTTGCTGCGAAACTCATCTTAATAATAGGTGATGGGGTGAAGGCGGATACCTGGCACCACAAAACCGGAAGCTTCGGGCAGATGCAGCTAGTCAGACTGGTAAGGCGATTCATCTAGGCGAGGGGTACTCTAACTTCAAACCCCTGCTGTTTGCGGTAAAAAAGCTTTATGAGACCACCTCGAGCAAAAATCCGGACTGAAGCCCCCTAGGCTTTGGCAGTATCAACTATAAAATTCTCCCAGGCAGCTTCTGCAACTGAATTGGTGCCAAATGTAACTCGGGGCGTTCCTTTGGATCTTATCAGCAATGTCGTGTGAGGGATCATGTCACATGTGTCACCCATGATCCCTTAATCTAAAGCCTAAAAATGCGCACAGGAGAAGAAACTCTGGTGCTGCTGCAAAGCGGCTAAAACAAAAATCCATTGTCTTCCGAGACAGAAGGAGCCATATATGTTCAGAATAGACTGTTGATATTTTAAATGTATTGACTTTTTTGTATACCAATATTAAAACTACGTTAGGTGTGTGTACAAATATGAAAAACATTTAATTAATCAATATGTGATAAATTTCTAAATTTCAGATTTACATTTTACATTGACAACGACATATCATTTATCCTTCTAACACAACAGACAATTACTCTCCCTCTCACAGGACATTACTGAAGTGTTCGTGTCCATCTTTGCTGTGCAGCGCAACGTGCAGGAATATGCCAGTATGTTCAAGATGGGTGTCTTTATTAGCGACGGAGGCATCATCATTCCAGCGTGTGTGTGTGTGTCTACGACGTAAATACAACGTAGGTCAAGGACGGTACATGAACATAATGTACATTTTCCCCTTTCAGAACTTGCGATCTAAAGGGCAGATAATGTAAAGGTCATCTGGTGCTGTGGCCCACGTTTAACGAGCAGGGTGACATGTGGTCAGCACAACGACCAACCGCCTTTACTTTTATCCTACTAATGTCAGGTACCCATTAGAGGCGGGTGGACTCAGAGGCCCCCAAGGATCCCGATTTAAAAAATCTCAATCTTCATCAGAATTTTAACCCGGGACCCCGGTTCGGTAGCCAACCGCTTTACCGCTCAGCCAGCACGCCTCCTCCTATTCCTCCTTTATGTTTTCCTCGTTTAGATTTCTAGGACGTTGCGGACTTTGATTCCGCAAATCTCTTGCGACATTTAGTCACGACTTTGCTGAGGAGAGGGGGAGGCAAGTAAATGTCAGGTAAAGAATTTTCTGTTCCGTTTAGATCTCGAAAACTAGAAAATATCAAAGTTCTGATGCAACGGCTACTTATGCAAGCAGTTTTTTCATAAAAATAAACCACTTTTACTACTATTAACTATTAATAGTAACAAACAAGGAAGGCTTCTTAGTAGGGATAACATACATGCACCACACTTTTTTTTACACATTTGTATTGCTAAGTTAAGTTAGTTTTATTATACTCACTACTACATTGACTCACAAAAATGTGTACTTTTTTTTTAAAGAGAAAAATCAATTTAGTATGCATATAAGTCAACAGAATTTAAAAGAACAATTAACAAGTAGTTTTTCATATTATTGCGTGAACTGCAGCCATGCATTACATCAGTGCTAGTCGACCGGCGGCGTAGCATACAACGCTATTTTGTTGGGCCGCCTTAGGCCACTGCATCCTATGCGATCGCAGTGGGCCCCGCATTTTCATAGAACCCGCACTTTCAAAGGACCCGCACTTTCATAGGACCCGCACTTTTATAGGACCCGAGCTAGTTCAAGGTGTATAAATTATTAAATTAAATCATTATATAACTTAAAACAGATTTCTCGCGCCCTCCTGTCGATTTACCAGGAGCTCCTGGAAATCTCCCGAAATTGCAAAATTTACGAAATAGTCCTAAAATATACGGAAATATATAGACAAAAATGTAATGTCATTTTGGGATGTCATTCAATATGGAAAACGTCAATCCTACGCGCGAGATCTGACAGACGGAAGGATGGACATTTTGCAGAAATCTAATAGGGGCTTTTCCCCTTACGGGTGCCGCCGTTGAAGCCTTGCCATGAGTAGTTGGAAACATTGGAAGAGTAAAATCAGCCTCCAATTAAATTAAAACTGTGTTATCTTATCTTATCTTATATAATACAGACGTTACTTAAAAAAAAAGATGTTTTCATCATGCATATTAACCAATGACTTAAATTCTGCCAAGTCACTGGTTTTCCTGGCTAGCTAAGGCAACCCATTCCATGCTCTAACATCACTAGGGAAGAAGGAGTATTTGTACAAATTTGTCCTAGCATATGGGACGAGGAATGTGCCTTTATCTTTGTGTCTTTCAGAGTATTTTATTAAATTTTGTTTTTGTATTTGAAGATTATGGTTCAGTATTTTATGTATAATTGTTACTTTACTTTTAAGTCTTCTGTTCTGAAGGCTTTCTAAATTTAGTGATTTTACTAAAGGTGCTACTCTAGTCAAGTGTGAATATTCGTTTGTTATGAATCTCACTGCACTATTTTGTGTCTGTTCTAGTTTCTTAATGTTTTCTTGAGTTGAGGGGTCTCAAACAGAGGATGCATATTCTATTATTGGCCTAACCAAGATTAAATAACATTTTAGTTGTATGTTCTTATTTGATTTATAGAAATTTTTTTTAATAAACCCTAATGCTTTGTTTGATTTTTTTGTTATCTTCATCAATAAAATGTTTAAAATGTTTTAAAATGTTTTACATGTTTCGGATGTTCCTTCAGAGTTGAAGATAACTACTTCCTAGTCCAAACCTCCTGCAGGACGACGGGGGATGAGAGCGGGTAGGGTTTGAACCCGGGACCATCGATAAATCTGAACGACAGTCCAGCGTGCAAACCGCACGACCAGGCAGCCAATACGGAGATTCCATGACAGTTTTTCATTTATTATAACACCTAGGTATTTTGCGTTTTTAGTCTGTGTTACTGGTTTGCCATGAATAAGATAAGTGGAATTAATTTGTTTTAGTTTTTTAGTTACTCTTAATAACTGACATTTTTCTGGGTGGAAAGACATGCTCCAATTTGATTCCCATTTCTGTAATTCATCTAATTCTCTTTGTAAAATGTCTTTATCTTGTGCTGTTTTTATTGTTCTATATATTATGCAATCGTCTGCGAATAATCTGACTTTTGTTCCTGAACTAATGCAATTTGGTAAATCATTTATGTAAATTAAAAATAGTAGTGGACCCAAGACTGTTCCTTGAGGTACACCTGAGTTTACTGTTATTGGTGTTGATTTAGAGCCATTTATTATTACAGTGTGTTCTCTCCCTATCAGAAAATCTTTAATCCACTGATGCAGTGGACCATTAATGCCAAAATATTTTAATTTTTTAAGCAAACTATGGTGGTGAACTTTGTCGAAAGCCTTAGAAAAATCTAGTAAGAGAGCGTCTATTTGTTCATTTTTATTTAAACCTTTTGAAAAATCATCAATTAGTCCTATTAGTTGTGTTTCACATGATCTATATTTCCTAAAGCCATGTTGGTATGGTGTGAAGAAATTATGTATGTCTAAGTGGTTTATGATGTTACTAAATATTATGTGTTCAAGGATTTTACATGCGATGCTGGTAAGTGATACTGGTCTGTAGTTTCCTGGATCAGATTTTTCTCCTTTTTTAAATCGGGGGGTGACATTAGCTTCTTTCCAGTCTTTTGGTACTCTGCCCTGGTTAAGCGAAGCCTGAAAGAGTATTTTGAACACTGGGGCTAGCTCATTGCTTAGTTCTTTGAGTAATCTAGCTGGACTATTATCAGGTCCAGAAGCTTTATTTGGTTTGGTGTTGGCTAAAAGTTTTTGGATTCCATTTTTTTGTACTACTATATCTTCTATGTTGATTACTTGGTTCAAATTAAGTAATATGTCTTTGTCTCCTGAGAATGCTGATGCAAAGTATTTGTTTAGGATGTTTGTTTTAGCTTCATTATCATTACATATTATATTATGTTCATCTTTTAATGGCGCTATGCCAGTTGTTTCCATTTTCTTAGACTTAATGTATGACCATTGGTTTTGTTGTTATCTTTAGATATTACATTGTTTATGTATTCACTCTGCAGCTGTCTGCTTACTTTTTGGGTTAGGTGTTTAATTTTTATATACTTTTTGTAAACTCTTTCTGCCTTGGTTTCTTTAAATTTTCTATATAGGTTTTCCTTCTGTTTCTATTCCCTAGTGATCTTCGAATCCCTATTGGTTGTGAAAGTTTGACACTGAACTGAAAGAATAATCAAAGCCTTTGAGACTAAATGCATCAGAAAATGCTTGGTATGAGATACTAGGAAAAATGAGTATTTTACAAGCCAACATTCTGACTGGCAAAGCGGAGAAACTCCTTAATACTGTAAAGAGACAAAAGGTGAGCTGTTTTGGTAATACTGTAAAGCATGACTCACTGTCAAAAAAAATTCCCCAAGGTACAGTGGAGGGACTCTGAAGAAATTTAAGGAGCGTCCGAAGAAAAGCTGGCTAAATAGCATTAAAGAATGGACCGGCGTCTCTTCTGATATCCTGCTAAGAACAGCTTCTGATCGGAGAAAGTGGAGAGATTTGGTGACGTGAACTGTCACAGCACCCATACGACGAAAGTCAAGGGACCCATTAGATATTATGATCATGATTAGTAGGTCTACTACTGGTTAATAGTGCACTAAGCTGTTCGCATGATAGTCACTTCTTAATGTGATACTACTGTTTACATCATAAATAAATCTGCACCTTTAAGCTGTATGAAGATAAGCTATTTCCTTAATAGATTATAGAAGCGAATTTTGTTTAAATCTAGATCTACATCTGACCCCTATTTAGTCTTATTTAGACTGTTGTCTAATATATAATGAGGATGTATCTTTTATAAAAACAACAATTGGATCAGTATTTCATTCCAAGAGTTAGTTTATAAATGGATTATATATTTTATAAAGATTCATTGATACTTTTTCCATTGTGACCTAAGATGCAAATTTTTTGTTCCAACGCGCGAATTTATGAATTTATTTAGCCGACGCAAATCGCCCAAGGCCAGCGCTAGACGAGCGGTCAACCGTGACGAGTTACGATGGTCAGCCGAGTCGAGTGTCAACAGGACGGTTCGGGAAGGATCGCCGTCGTGAACAGAGCTCAGGAGCGCCACAAGAGCTGTAGTCATCTGACCACCTAGAAACGTCGAGCGGCGTTCTGTCCGGTTCGAGAAGGACAGTAGGGACCCTATATAACAGCGGAGGTGACGCAGTGGTTCAGTACGGAGCATTACGACGGTTCAGTACGGAGTACTGTCAAGTACAGTTGAGACGACTGGCGTGTTGATCTTGGTCTGTGATCGGGTCCGAAACAACGAGCCTAGTGTGTCAAGTCAGTCCTGAACTGTTGAACCCAGTGCAAGCCAGGAATGAGACGGAGAGGCCAGTGCAAGAGTTTGATACGGCGGTACGGTGTTATCGGAGAGATATTTGTACAGTGTAAGTGCTGCCAATTGTACAGTATTGGCTGTTATTTATTCAACTTTTAAAGTGTTACTTTACTTTGGAGCCCTGAGTTGTCAAGTTCTTTAAGTTGGTGGTGTATGGCGCAGAGAGCCTGGATAGTGAGATTTCTAACAATATTTTCCCCTAATAAACTAGAAATTTAACTGCTGAAGTATATCGCTAAGAAAAGAATGACTAGCTCTTGAGCCATTATATTTTGTTCAATTGAGTACAAGACTTTGATCTAGAGCCAACATTCGTTTTGAAGCGACTATAGCATTCTTGAAAGGACTATCAAGTTCGAGAATTTTCTAATGTAAGGCATTATTGATTCAAAAGTATAATAATGTTAATGTTTAGGAAAAAATTTCGCATCGTTTTCCAAGTGTAATCATTGAAATTTCATTAAAAAAACACGGCTAACTGTACCGATCACCGATATTATGCAATGACAGAGTAGTTTTAAATTTGTTTAATTTTATTGAAGTTTATAAGCTTTGCTTGTACTTTTACGTAAATCTAATATAGATTAGATCTAGATCTTCATATAGTGAGTAAAGCAATAAAATCGCACAAGTATACATTGACGCAGGCGAAATCAGTGACATTGTACGTACATGCAAATGATGGTTTCATGTAGCTCGATATCTGGTTTGAACCTTTTTTTTTCAATAATTTTTTAATATGATATGAAGTTTAATAATGGAGGTATTTTCTTTAAATAATATTTTAAAAATGTTTTTCTTGTGTAAAACTACATTTAAAAAGCGATCAAGATAATCTACACACAGATACTCCTTTCTTCCAAGATATCCTACACACATATACTCCTTTCTTCCAAGATATCCTACACACAGATACTCCTTTCTTCCAAGATATCCTACACACAGATACTCCTTTCTTCCAAGATAACCTACGCACAGATACTCTCTTCTTCCAAGATATCCTACACACAGATACTCCTTTCTTCCAAGATAACCTACGCACAGATAATCTCTTCTTCCAAGATAACCTACACACAGATACTCCTTTCTTCCAAGATAACCTACACACAGATACTCCTTTCTTCCAAGATATCCTACACACAGATACTCCTTTCTTCCAAGATAACCTACACACATATACTCCTTTCTTCCAAGATATCCTACACACATATACTTCTTTCTTCCAAGATATCCTACACACAGATACTCCTTTCTTCCAAGATATCCTACACACAGATACTCCTTTCTTCCAAGATATCCTACACACAGATACTCCTTTCTTCCAAGATATCCTACACACAGATACTCCTTTCTTCCAAGATATCCTACACACAGATACTCCTTTCTTCCAAGATATCCTACACACAGATACTCCTTTCTTCCAAGATATCCTACACACAGATACTCCTTTCTTCCAAGATATCCTACACACATATACTTCTTTCTTCCAAGATAACCTACACACAGATACTCCTTTCTTCCAAGATAACCTACACACATATACTCCTTTCTTCCAAGATATCCTACACACAGATACTCCTTTCTTCCAAGATAACCTACACACATATACTCCTTTCTTCCAAGATATCCTACACACATATACTTCTTTCTTCCAAGATATCCTACACACAGATACTCCTTTCTTCCAAGATATCCTACACACAGATACTCCTTTCTTCCAAGATATCCTACACACAGATACTCCTTTCTTCCAAGATATCCTACACACATATACTTCTTTCTTCCAAGATAACCTACACACAGATACTCCTTTCTTCCAAGATAACCTACACACATATACTCCTTTCTTCCAAGATATCCTACACACAGATACTCCTTTCTTCCAAGATAACCTACACACATATACTCCTTTCTTCCAAGATATCCTACACACATATACTTCTTTCTTCCAAGATATCCTACACACAGATACTCCTTTCTTCCAAGATATCCTACACACAGATACTCCTTTCTTCCAAGATATCCTACACACAGATACTCCTTTCTTCCAAGATATCCTACACACAGATACTCCTTTCTTCCAAGATATCCTACACACAGATACTCCTTTCTTCCAAGATATCCTACACACATATACTTCTTTCTTCCAAGATATCCTACACACAGATACTCCTTTCTTCCAAGATATCCTACACACAGATACTCCTTTCTTCCAAGGTATCCTACACACAGATACTCCTTTCTTCCAAGATATCCTACACACAGATACTCTCTTCTTTCTCCCTCTTTCTACCCTTTCCCTCCATTTCCTAATTGCACCAAAGAAATGATCAAATCATAGAGCACTTAGGAAGCTTAAAGCATGAAATAGCTAAACAAAATAATGGACCTCATTCACCAATCGTAAACAAACAACATTAAGCCACGTCATGATATTGATAAAACAATGACAAAAAATAACGTATCACGTGACAGCCTGTGTGAAGTACGTAATGTGTATAGAAGATATAGACTCACCTGGCTAAATGTTGTTTGTTTATGATTGGTGAATAATGTCCATTGCTACAATTATATCAAATTCCACCAGTGGCGTAACTAAAAGGGGGAGGGGGGGAGAATTTTAAGATCCCCGGGCCCCCTGTGTTGGGGCCCCCAAATGGGTATCCATAATTTATTTGTAAATACATAAATTAATATATTTAATTGACAAATAGTGTCAACGGGTGTCTTTTTTCCCCACATTTATGGATTAAATTTATCCCAAAGACTAAACCTAGATCTATGTCTATCAGTACGTTGACTTTGTTGACATTTTAAAAATATTTATTCCCACAGAGATAAAAGATTTTGTTAAAGTTAGTTTTACATTTTAAACTTTGTTGCCACGAATAAAACTGCATGATATACAGAGATCCAGGTATCTTGTTACATTTACTAATAATAGATCTAAATGGCGAGTATTATATGGCTACACTGATTAACCTTCAAGCAAAATTTACAGAATTGAGTATAACAGATCCAAAAGTTATTCTTAATAATGCTAGAATAGTCCATTATTCGGGTTTGGCGTCTATAATTTCAGAATTAAACTTCACGCTCGAGTTATTTCCCCTCTATTCATCTTTCCTCAATCCAATGGAAACTCTCTTTTTATTTTCATCTAATCCTTTTGCTTTCGCACAAAAGATAAACAAACAATGACGTAATATCATATAATATTAGCACATCCTTTCTTTTGAAGTTATTATCACATCATTGTTTTTAAAGTTCTTAAGACTGATATCTACTAGGAACTTTAACAATTCATCCACTTCTGGTTGTCTTGAATGGCACAAGTTCTCTAGACGTTGGTCTATAACTGTCTGTTTCGTTTGTTCCAACTGTTTTGAGTTCTTTGTCTTCATCGGTATCATATTACCGAGAGATGTCTTCATCGAAACTCTTATTCAAAAAGCGTTGATTTCTTCTGTATGTTTTTCCATCTTTTGTCTTTATGGTGTAAGATCTGGGTGATGAATGTTTTTTTATGACAACTGCTTTCTGCCATGTTTGACCTAGACGAACTCTCCGATAGAATAATCTTTTGGTAGTCTTGCTTTTGCATCGTATTTCACTTTGCTTTTCATCTGTCGTTCGTTGCATTTTCAGCTACCGATGGTTTCAAAAGTTTTGGATCAGTTGGAATGATGCCCTGAGTCTTCTACTCGCCAGCAGTTGTGATGGTGAATACGGTAGTCCGCTTATCGGAGTATTTCTATACTCGAGCTTAACAAGATATGGATCTTTCCCATGCTTTGAATACTTTTGCTTTCGCACAAACATAAACAACCAACAATGACGTAATACCATATAATATTAACACATAATTTTCTTCATGCAGTGGAAAAATTAAGAATTTTTGCCTATCTGGAATTCTGGTCAAAGCTCCTGCGCCCAATTACTATAGTTCAGAAGAAACTACAAAAGTCTGGACTGCATATACGGGAAGCTGCTAAAGAAATTAGTACTCTTTTATGCTTTATGCAAAATGATGAGAAACTGACAAAAACCCAATCCATCGAAAAAGCAAAAGAAGGTAGTGAATACTATGGATTCCCTGTAATCAAAACAACCAGAAGAAAGAAAAGACTTGATGGGAAGTTGAGTTCTAATGTAGGACTGTCAATAGAACTGCAATTGAAACGTGTTGCGACAGGTGTGCTGGACAGATTTCATATGGAGATGAAGGGCAGATTTCAAAGGCTGGAAAAAAAATGGATACCTTTGGGTTTCTTCTTGAACCAAGACACCTATTAGATGAAGACACGCTTATGACAAACTGTGCTACTTTTCCTGTTTGTATGATAAAATAAATGTCAAATCGCTTTTTCAATGATGTCATTGATGCGCGATATCTATTGAGATTTGTCACTTGTGCATTATTTAATTAAGAAACAACGGTATTATTCATTAAAAGAGTCTTAATGATTATTTTTTGTTAAGTTTACTGATATACTGAACCAATTTGATTTTGGGCTTATATATTTTTGCGTACATTATCTCATGTCATATGTCAAATGTCAAAATGCAAAGGGCCCCCAAATAGGTCACTCCCCCTGGGCCCCCTAATTCCTAGCTACGCCCTTGAATACAACCGTAATTTTATTGTTGGCATAGATCTATTATAGATGTATATATTGTAATAACTGAAGTGAGGCAACTCAACGAGGCATAGACGTTTATTTACACGGAGACATGACAAACACAAAGGGGAATCTGCCTTGAGCACAGCATCTCCATATTGGCTCTCTACTTGGGCGGAAATCGTTCTCTCTCTCTAATGTCAACATCCGACTTGTCTAGTCACAGATAGTGGGCACCTTCTTTCTGCCCTATCTTGGATGGCGGTGTACATGGCAAGGTTATAACTTTACTCCCATCTTATCACTTGTCGTCCCGAAAAGAAGCAGTGCAGCCGAGGTTTGACAGTTCAGGTGGAGGCCGATCAGTGGGAGTCACAGGTGGCAGGGAGCGTGTTCCCCACGAAGGCATCCGCACTGTTTTCCTCTGGTGCCGCTTTCTCTTTCTCCAGTTGATCAGGCTGTTGTTGCGACGATGACGTGACCTTTTGACACACAAAGAGATCGTTTCAAGTCCTGTTTTCCTCAACATAGCCGTTGCTCGGGCACGCTGTTTCAGCAGACCATCCTGACAGACGTATTTGAAGGAGACTGCAGGTTCACATGCAGCCACGCTGCAAATAAAGTCGTATGCGCCACAGTCATCCTCAGCTAACAGTCTCACGTCCAGGAGATAAGTCTCTTTGAGTTCACGTTGAGGATGTCTTCCTCTTGACAGCTCAAATTTAGAGTGGGCTGACTGACATTCATCTATGCCAGTGTCAATGATGATGGAAGAAGTACACATGCCTTGTTTGTAGTTTTCTTGGCATCCACATTCCCTGAGTGATATATCACACGTACAGCTCATCCTAAACTTCTGGATGCGGTTGTCGAGCTTCAATTTTCCTTCGTATGCACCGGCAGATAGTCAGAGGCCTTTAAAGTCCTTTGCAACAGGCTTGGACGCAGACCCAATGTTGTCTTGATTTGTCCAGCTCATAGAGATACTGGTAACAGGTCCAATAGGAACAAACGCTTCAGGCATATAACAGACTTCAGTTTCTTTATTTGTCTCTTTCAGTTCGATTCGGTACATCTCGTTGAGATCATCACAGCAATCGTTGTCACGTTTCTCGTCTTGAAAGTCACAACCATAAGACTTGCCCACAACACAGACACAGACGGCGCTCAAATCCCCAGCGTCTCCGTCACCACTGTTTGTGCAACCACAGTCCTGACCACGCAACTTCTTTAACAACGAGTCCACAGGCCACTGCTCCTTTTCCAATGAGTCTACTCTTTCTCTCGCTTTAGACACCATTTTATCTACCTTGTTTTCCATACTGTTAATTTGTTTACACATTGTATCAAGACCTTCATGTATCTTGCCAATAAGCTCATAAATCTCCGGTTCCATTTCAAATAGGTAGGTCTCCTGATCTTCGTTGTCATCAATTAGGGCTTACCGGAGACGAGCTGTAAGCACTTCCTTGATACCCCCAAGCTTCAGGCGTCTGTAACGAAGTTCCTGCATCAGAGCTTTAACTAAAAGCTGGTCTAGTTGTTTGAACAATGGCATTGTGAATGAATCCTACCTCTTCTCGTTGAGTCGCCTATGATCCCACTTCTGCACCAATGTAATAACTAAAGTGAGGCAACTCAACGAAGCATAGACGTTTATTTACACGGAGACATGACAAACACAAAGGGAAATCTGCCTTGAGCACAGCATCAATATTATATATATATATATATATTTACTTGACTGATACCTGGTTAAGACTAATTTTTAGTTTCGGGAACTTTGGGCACCTCGGAGTCCACCCACCTCTAACGTTGCCTGACATTGGTTGGGTAATATTAAAGACTCTTAATCGTTGCGCTGGCCATCAGCATGACTGTTTTTTGGCGCCCCCGAAATGGGGAAAAGACGCTATTAGTTTTGTGTGGCCTGTCTGAGCGTCTGTCTGTCCGTCCGTCGTTCCGTTTAGACCTCGTAAACTAGAAAAAAAAAATGAAAATCAGACATTTTTAGCGACTCCCGAAAGTGGAAAAGACGCTATTAGTTTTGTTTGGCCTGTCTGAGCGTCTGTCTGTCCGTCCGTCGTTCCGTTTAGACCTCGTAAACTAGAAAAAAAAAATGAAAATCAGACATTTTTAGCGACTCCCGAAAGGGGAAAAGACGCTATTAGTTTTGGGTGAAATGTCTGTCCGTCCGTCCCGTTTAAATCTCGTAAACTAGAAAAAATATTGAAAATCCGACATCACAATTTTTAGACCATTTAAAGCTCTGATGCAACGGCTACTTTTTCTTCTCTGAAAGCGAAAAGTTTAGTTTTTTAAATCACTTATGCAAGCAATTTTTTCATAAAAATATACCACTTTTACAACTATTAACTATTAAATACTCAAACACTTGATGTTTTTTATTAGGGGAGACAGTCTTTTCCATATTTTTAACACATTTATGCAAACAGTTGTAGATTTTTGTCAATAATTTTGTGTTTGTTTTTGTATTGTTAAGTTATGTAAGTTCTGTTATAATAACTACTATATTTACACACAAACAAATGTTTACTTTTTTTTAAAGAGAAAAAAACTATTTAGTATGCATTATAATCTATAGATATAGATTAAATTTATTAATTTGTTCATGAGGATTTGAATAAGAGATTGATCCTTTTCAAAACTAATATGATCAATTATAAGACATCAGTTAGGGAGGACTGGCAAAAGGGAATGATTGTAAAGCTTCCAAAAAGGGCAACTTGGCAGACTGCAATAACTGGAGGGGCCATCCCGGGCAAAGTTTTCAGCACTGTCTTGTTGAGACGGCTTCAACAGTCTGTAGATGAAAGGCTCAGAGAAGAACAAACAGGTTTCCGAAGAGGCAGATAATGTTCAGAGCAGATTTTCGTTCTACGAAATATCATAGAACAAAGTCTTGAGTACCAACAACGGCTATCGATCAGTCTCGTGGACTTCAAAAAAGCATTTGATAGTGTCTACCGAGTATCACTATGGAAAATAGAGAATACGGCATCCCAGAAAAATTCGTCCAGATCCTACGACACCTTTACAGTCAGTCTATTTGCTGCATTAAAACAGAAGAGGGAACAACAGAGTTTTTACAATCGAGACAGGTGTGAGACAAGGGTGCATCTTATCTCCCTTCCTTTTCCTCCTAGCCATCGACTACATAATGAGGAGAGCAATGAACCAGACTGCCTTTGGTATTCCATGGTGTGAACAACTCCGATTGACGGACTTGGACTTTGCTGATGATGTTGCACTACTGGGGTCTACAAATAAATGCATTCAAGAAATGACGGAGAGCCTAGACAGAGAGGCACCCAAAATTGGCCTCCGCATAAACTTGGATAAGACTAAAATTATGCGAGTGGGATATAAGGCAAAGGGTGTCCCCGTCAGACTTGGCGAGTCAAAGCTTGAAGAGTTGGACAAGTTCACGTACCTTGGCAGCATCATAACAAATGATGGAGATGCTTACCATGATGTAGAGTGCCAAATAGGACAGGCAGGGAGCATTTTCCAAAGGCTGAAGTCTATTTGGACTAGCCAAGCCATTGGACTCGAGACAAAAATACACCTTCTCAACACAATCGTCATTCCAACTGCTACATATGCAAGTGAGACGTGGAAGTCATCTGTCAAAATTGAGAAAAGACTAAATGTGGCTAAACAGAAATGGCTGAGACGGATTTTGGGAGTCAGTTACACAGATCGGGTCTCAAACAAGGAAATCCTATGCCGAACTGGCAGTCGAAAATTTAGTGAGGTTGTGACTGAGCGTCGCATAAGGTTTGCGGGACATGTTCTACGTCAAAAAGAATTACGCACACCAAGAGTTGCGATAACATGGAAGCCAAAACGAGGAAAGCGCAAACAGGGACGTCCTCTTATTACTTGGCGACACACCTTCATGGAGGACCTCAGAACAGTGGACACCAGGTGGGAAGAGGCTTCAGACATTTTTTTTTTGCCAGTGACAGATCCTAATGGAGACAGCTTGCCGCCCAATGCGCCGAACGGCGCGGGAGGACCTAAGTCTAAGTAAGTAAGTTAGGCCATTGGAGGAGCGGTGGCTGAGCGGTAGAGCGCTTGGCTTCCGAACCGGGGCGGTCCCGAATCCTGGTGAAGACTGGAATTTTCAACTTCGGAATTCTTGGGCGCCTCTGAGTCCACCCAGCTCTAATGGGTTCCTGACATTAGTTTGGGAAAAGTAAAGGCAGTTGGTCGTTGTGCTGGCTACATGACTCCCTCATTAACCGTTTGCCACAAAAACAGATGAACTTTACATATATATTTTTGCTGACAAAAAGCAGTTGTTAACTGAATTTTCTTCAGGATTATCTGTGGCATACTGGCATTGTACTGAAAGATACAAATACAAGACACCCTCGTTAACCGTAGGCCACAAAAACAGATGAACTTTACATCATCTGCCATATAGACCACAAAGTCTGAAAGGGGAACTAGTTAGGCTAGGTTCACATCTAACTTTACATTCACTTTCACCTATCCTTTGATCTGCTGGACCGTTGGGTGCACTACACAAGATTTGTCAACCTTCTTTTTCAATTTTTATCTGTCATTAGTCTTTGATATAATTTCATTCGGATGTTCTTTCTGAAAATATTGAAGCCTGCCTGGGTGGACCATTTCGGGGGCCAATTTTGAGTTTGTGTTTCCACACAAACTGTCTTTGTAACCTTGTTTTCTTTTCTGAAAGCGAAAGCTTTTTGAAATCAATTATGCAAGCGAAAAATACACGATTTTTACAACTATTTACTTATAATAGTACCAAAGGGTTTTTTACTAAAGGATATAACAATCTTCAATATTTAAACACATTTATGCGTTTTATATTTTTGTCGAAACATTTTTTTTCCTACAATTGTATTGCAAAGTTATGTAAGTTTTGTTATTATAAATACTAAATTTACACAAATTTTTTCATTTTTTTAAAGAGAAAAAATCTATTTACTATTTAAATAAGTTAGACGTAATTTAAAATAAAATTAATAAGTAGTTTTACTAATTATCGGGTAAACTGCAGAATGCATCTGCACCACAATGGAACACAAAACTAAAGTGTTTTTTTTACGGGAATGTTTTTTTCCTGAGGCTTTGAATAAGAGACTGACCATTTACAAAACAATTAGATCATATACTCATTATAAGACATGGCTATAACTGTCAAAATCAGCTGCTATTCGGTTACAGGTCATTTCTTCCCCGGTCACTTCATCTCCTGTAACTTCATCCCCGGTCACTTCATCCGAGGTCTTTTCATCCCCTGTCATTTTATCTCCGGTCATTTCATCCCCTGTCACTTCATCCTCGGTCACTTCATTCCCGGTCATTTCATCCCGTCACTTCATCCCCGGTCATTTCATCCCCGGTCATTTCATCTCCTGTAACTTCATCCCCGGTCACTTCATCCGAGGTCTTTTCATCCCCTGTCATTTTATCTCCGGTCATTTCATCCCCGGTCTCTTCATCCCCTGTCACTTTATCCCAGGTATCTTCATCCCCTGTCACTTCATTCCCGGTCATTTCATCCTAGGTCTTTTCATCACCTGTCATTTCATCCTCGGTCATTTCATCCCCTGTCAATTCATCCCCGGTTTCTTCATCCCCAGTCACTTCATCCCTGGTCATTTCTTCCGAGGTCTTTTCATCACCTGTCATTTCATCCTAGGTCTTTTCATCCCAGGTCTTTTTATCCCCGGTCTCTTCATCCCCTGTTACTTCTTCCCCGGTCTCTTCATCCCCTGTCATTTCATCTCCGATCATTTCTTCCCCGGTCTCTTCATCCCCGGTTACTTCATCCCCGGTCATTTCATACCCGGTCTCTTCATCCCCTGTCATTCCATCTCCGGTCATTTCATCCCGTCACTTCATCCCCGGTCATTTCATCCCCGGTCATTTCATCTCCTGTAACTTCATCCCCGGTCACTTCATCCGAGGTCTTTTCATCCCCTGTCATTTTATCTCCGGTCATTTCATCCCCGGTCTCTTCATCCCCTGTCACTTTATCCCAGGTATCTTCATCCCCTGTCACTTCATTCCCGGTCATTTCATCCTAGGTCTTTTCATCACCTGTCATTTCATCCTCGGTCATTTCATCCCCTGTCAATTCATCCCCGGTTTCTTCATCCCCAGTCACTTCATCCCTGGTCATTTCTTCCGAGGTCTTTTCATCACCTGTCATTTCATCCTAGGTCTTTTCATCCCAGGTCTTTTTATCCCCGGTCTCTTCATCCCCTGTTACTTCTTCCCCGGTCTCTTCATCCCCTGTCATTTCATCTCCGATCATTTCTTCCCCGGTCTCTTCATCCCCGGTTACTTCATCCCCGGTCATTTCATCCCCGGTCTCTTCATCCCCTGTCATTCCATCTCCGGTCATTTCATCCCCTGTCATTTCATCTCCGGTCATTTCATCCCCGGTCTCTTTATCCCTGGTCATTTCATCTCAGGTCATTTCTTCCCCGATCACTTTATCTCCGGTCATTTCATACCCTGTCATTTCATCTCCGGTCACTTCATCTCCTGTCATTTCATCTTCGGTCATTTCATCCCCTTTCATTTCATCTCCGTCAATTTATTTGCGGTCACTTCATCTCCGGTCATCCCCAATTAAATATTTTTCTTCTTCAGTGTTTAATCGTGCTGTTAAGGCTTTGACTGAAATCTATCATTTCATCTAATACATAAATATGATTATGTAGAATGCTTTTTAAAAATATATTTTGACATGCTACTAATGCGTTTATAGTGTTTCCTCTTCTACTTTGCATTCTCGAAGAGACATTTTATAATATATTGTAAATCTGGGTGTGTACTTAGTTATAGCACTTCTAGTGGATGTAGAGGATGTAATATTATAATATTATCCTGCACATGACGTAATAATCAAAGGCCAAGGCGAGGTGCAAGTAGTGAAAATCATTTGAGAGATAGAAGTGCGATTAGAATAATTATGACCGTGCCGCTAACTATCATCAAAGGCCAAGCTGTGTGTTAGAAGAACGACCATGTTTCACTTTACTTTCATTTTCAATCGCTCTTTTTTTTTAAATTAGGCGCGTCTTTTTAAGCGTTGATATAAGTGTTTTTTTTTTCCTAATAAAGGTTGACTTCGCCCATATCAGGATAATACTTTTTTTTTTGACATTACCTCTTGTAGTGTCGTGACTTATAAGGCTTCTATTACATATACTATTAGACATAGAAGGTTAAGTGAAGACATGTTTGGTTCACAACATTTTTCCAGTGAATGACCCGGAAGTGATGTTATTTATTAGTAACGTGAATAAACATAAGTATATACATTCGCATAATAAAATAATAATAATAATAATATATATCACACCTCTATAGTTATACATGTAATTTTTTTTTTAGTTTATAATGGCAATTTTAAAAAAAATTTAATTCGTATATAATGTGTTACCCTAGACATGTGTGTTACACTTTTTTGTCATTAAAAAAAATGAATATATTAAATATTGCTTATTTCATGATTTTTTTAAAATTGCTATTTGTTAGATAAAATGATCAGATAATGAAATGACCAGGGGATGAAATGGCAAGGGGATGAAATGACCAGGGGATAAAGTGACCAGGGGATGAAATGACCGGGGATAAAGTGACTGGGGACGAAATGACCGGGAACCGCCTATTCATACGCCATCTTGTTTAACAACCGTAAGAAGGGAACTTTAGGGTTAATTTTTAATTTCTTAGATTTCCTAAACAACTACACACACCACTACAGAATGAAAGTGAGATGACCTCTTTGTCTACTTTTTTTGTCTGTCTCTTTATCTCTATCTGCCAGCTTATTGTCACCTGTAACTGAAGCCATGCTCATAACGTGAACTCCAAAAACAAACCAAAAGAAACACAAAATAAATTGCATTGACTTTATTGTACTTTCACATTCCGTAAGACCTCATAGACAAATATCAGTTCCGAATCTTATACACTATTAACTAATAGACTAAAGCTGGTTTTAGATGCCTGTCGTTCTCCATCTCTCCATATCTGCGTAAACTTTTTCCAAGCTAGTTTTATTCTTTGGTTTCATTCCCATTTCAATTGGGCTTCTGGTGACAAGAAAGGCAATAAAGAATTGTATGAAGTAGTGCAGAGCACGAAGGAAACAACAATCATCATCAAGATCCAGCTTCATCATAAGCACTCAATTGTAATCAGCAGGAGGATTTCAAACTAATAAATGTACCTCAAGTTTCTGATAAGGCCTAAATGAGTCTTTGATTTTTGGTTTTAGTTGTTGCTGACTAAAACACACACACACACACACACATACACACACACACACACTCTTTCTTTCCCTGTACGTCTGTTGGCCTACTGCGCATGACTAAATGTTTCATTCAAACACAGGAACCAGTTTTAGTGAATCTATAGCCCTATGTGAACATTTGCAAATCTGTCTCTGTAGGTTTTTTAGTAGATTTTGAATGGCCGAAATCCGTAGTCCTATCGCTACTGTCGACTTACTATTCTAGTCATCACTGGCTGAACGCTGTCATGTTTATATAAAACAAAACCGAAAGGATCTAAATCCTTACTATAGAATAAGGATGTGCTGATATGTCAGCAATTGGCAAATCATATACAATTACACGCCATCTACGTCTGCTAATTGGATCCTAACTCAGAACTCGATAAAACACAAGTATTTAATCTGTTATTACTTTTCGGGTACACAGAAAATTTTAAGCAATTATCACGATCGAAATCACAAAGTTGAAATTTGCCACAAAAAAACAACAACGATTTTTTTATTCGCGATTCCGACCCAATATGTTTTTTAAATCCGACAATTAAATGTCTGTAGTAAAAAACTATTAGCACTTATTGAAATTATTTTGGCTCGTAACTTTCTTTGGTTCCAGTCATCTATATTATAAAGTAGAAAGTAAGTCGTATGTATGTATGTATGTATGTATGTATGTATGTATGTATGTATGTATGTATGTATGTATGTATGTATGTATGTATGTATGTATGTATGTATGTATGTGTGTGTGTGTGTGTGTGTGTATGTATGTATGTATGTATGTATGTATGTATGTATGTGTGTGTGTATGTATGTATGCATGTATGTATGTAAACCCTAAACATTAGTGCCTTTAGCAAGCTGGAACATACGGACAATGTGTCCTGGCTTCAATACTGACCCTGAAATCGTCACCGACATGCGTAAAACAGCTATCATCGACAGAGAACTCAGCAGACTAAACATTGATGTGGCCTGCCTGCAAGAAACCAGACTGGCAGACAGTGGATCTCTTACAGAAAGCAACTATACATTCTACTGGCAAGGAAAACCAGAACAAAGCCCTAAAATACATGGCGTCGGCTTCGCAATAAGAAACAGTCTCGTCCCCTGCATCGCGATGTTTCCCATCGGCAATGAAAGAGTAGCACACATGAAATTTGCATCACCGCAAGGCAAAGTTAATATAATCTGTGCTTATTTACCAACCCTTGCTGCACCGGAAGAGGACAAAGACAGATTCTTTCAAGCTCTAGTCTAGAGGACGTAATTAAAAGTATTCCAACATCCGAGCACCTCTATATAAATGGAGACTTTAATGCCCGTGTTGGTGATAGAAACGATGCATGGCCACAATGCTTGGGACCTCATGGTGTTGGCAAAATCAATGACAATGGCCAGGGCTACTCGAGTTCTGTAGCTCTCATGAACTGTGTGTAACAAATACATTCTTCTCTGGCAAGGAACGCCATAAAGTCTCTTGGCAGCACCCACGCTCAAAAAGGTGGCACCAGCTTGACCTCTGCATCACCCGAAGGATGGATCTGAAAAGTGTCATCCACACCCGTTCATACCTAGTGCGGACTGCAACTCAGACCATTCACTAGTGCTAAGCAAAATCAAAATACTTCTCAAGAAGGCTTATACTTCCACTCAACCCAGAACTAGGCAAATTAACGTCAACCATCTAGGTGACCCAGAGAAGTGTGCACTCTTTGGCGAGCTCCTGAACAGTTCAATCCCCTCGTTAAGTGATGAAGAAGACATCTCTATCAGATGGGAGAAATTAAGAGATATAATCTACAGTTCGGCAATCACCGACTGGTTTGAGGCGAATCTAGCACATATGGAACCTTGCATCGAGAAAAAGCGATCTGCACACCTCGCCCACAAGACAAAGCCAAGTCCAAGATCTTTGGAGGCCTTCAAAAGTGCTAATAAAGAGGCGAAACAAATGGCTAGAAAATGTGCTAACAACTTTTGGAGGGATACCTGCAACACAATCCAAGACAGTCTCCACTCAGGAAATAGCAAAGTTCTATTTGATGGCATTAAAGTGGCCCTGGGTCCAACAGTGTCTAAGCCTGCCACCCTTCTATCCAAATCAGGAGAAAAAATTACAGATCAAACCAAGCAGCTAAAACGATGGACAGAACACTACCTCGAAGTCTATGCCACACAGAATACAGTAGACAATGTCGCCCTGGCTTCTCTACCAGATCTTCCAGTACTGGAATGCCCAGATGAGCTTCCGAGCCTAAGTGACCTCAAAAAAGCAATTAACTGCATAGATAGCCAAGGCAATGGCCACCATGTCACGCACGGCTGCAGAAAAGAGTCTGGGACAACATATTGCTGACTTGCAGTACTAAAGCCCTAGTCTACCGGACCTGTGTGTTGCGCACCTTGCTAAACGGAAGTGAAACATGGTCAACCTACTCATTGCAGGAAAAAAATGCTGAATGGTTTTCACCTCCGATGCCTAAGGCGCATCTTTAAAATAAAGTGGCAAGACAAGATAACCAATGAGGAAGTGCTACAAAGAGCAGTGTGCCAGGACATCCGCTCTGTTATCAGCAGCAGACGCCTTGGCTGGCTTGGCCACGTTCGTAGAATGCCAGTAGGTCGACTTCCACAGGACATCCTGTACGGCAATCTAATAGAAGGCAGGAGAGCCGCTGGTCGCCCACTTTTACGTTATACGAATGTATGTAAACGCGACATGAAGCTCTTCAAAATCGAAACTGGCAACTGGGAAAAGGTGGCACTGGACAGACCCTCATGGAGAGAGAGAGCATAAAGGAAGGGTCAAAGATTGCAGATGTCATACACAACAGAAGCAGAAAGAAAATGCAACGGCGCCTGGTGATTATATATGTCCAAACTGCGATCACAGCTGTGTATCAAGGATTGGCCTCTTTAGTCACACAAGAAGTTGCAAAGGGAAAAGATCGTCTCTCGAGACGTAAAATGCCACAGATGTATGTATGTATGTTTGTATGCATGTGTGTATGTTTGTATGTATGTATTTTTGTTTGTATGTATGTATTTATGTATGTATGTATGTATGTATATATGTATGTATGTATGTATGTATGTTATAAATAGAAATCAAAACAGTTTAACCAATCTTGATAAAACTAGGCAGGAATGTTCCTTGGGTACTAACTTAGACTGTAGTGTATGTATTGTAGCCCTAAAACAAACGTAAGACCCTCAAAACAAAAGTTTTTCAACTCTATTAAAGCATTATAACTTCATCGATCTAGGCTTTGCCTACCATATTTACATGAAGAGATTGAAAGGATCTAGATCTAATTTTAGAAACTACAATTTTCGAAGATAGTTTTTTACTTTGACACATGAAAATACAAAATATAGTCTATCGATTTCATTATTTAACTCTTTCTCTCGTAGTTAATACACTCTGCCGACAGAATTATTCATTTTACTCTTTTGTAGTTAACTTCTCTGTTATAATTAAATTTCTAGAACTTTGTCATCAAAATTATATTTTTTGGTAAAGAATTAAATGGCAATGCATGTTCTTTTTATATAACACAAATTAATGTTTATAAAACCAGAAAATAATTCCAAATAGTCAAAAAAAAACCAAAACAACGATGGTATTGTTAATCAGGAGAGAGAGAGTTAATAAAATTAACCTTGAAATTTGTGTTTCAAATGCATTTTTACATAAATTCGATCCTTATACCTGCTAATTTAGAATTCGACATTACGCGTAATGTTACACATCTCTCTATTCCTAGGTCTAAAACTCTATTTCAACTCTTAGATGATAGAACTTCTTATCACAAAGAAAGTTTTATAATTAAACACATGAACATATAAATTAGAGTCCATTCATTTCATATTTAATCACATTAACATTCAAATTAGTTTTTCTAAAGCATTTTTACACAGGTCTGCATTCGTTCGCCAATGTTTTCATCAAAATTGAATTCAGGTCGATTAGCTATTTTTAGCTCCATTCATAATATTTTTTATTCATGAATTCATGCATTCGCTTTACTAATAACATTATTATTTTCTTTAAGTGTTGCTGTGACTATATCAGCAATATGCAAGTAAAGACCCGCGGGCAGCGGGTAATATCTGTCTAATAGACTTATATAATATACTAGACTGGAAACCGGAAATAAATTCTTATCCGCAATGATCTGTTCACAGACCTATAAATATATAGATTTTTATGTACGCAAACTCTTTTTTCAAGCTGTAGGGAGAGTCGCCCCACCATAGACATAACTAAATATAGACTGGAAAAATAAAGTAGCTTCATGTAACTTGAAAACATGTATATCTATTGTATTCGAATTTCCGAATTATGAAAAGTTGCATGATCTTCACGCTGAGATGTCTAATGTGATAATCATCTAGAAATAGATGGTTGTTGGGTTAATGTGAGGGATTATCCTTAGATCAGTGTGATTATCAAGATTATCCTTAGATCAGTGTGATTATCAAGATTATCCTTAGACCAGTATGAATATAAAATGTGCTTTAGAAATAACACGAAACATTTGTATGTAAGTGTGTATGTGTGTGGAGCACCGAGTTCACTTTCATGACCCTAGTCTACTGACTAGAAAAGAGTAAATAAGTATGATGGTAAGAGATCTTTTTATTTAAAATGTTGGGTGTGTATTGTTTGTGTGTGTATGCGGGGGGGGGGGGGGGTAGGGGCTTACAATGAAGGCAGACGACAAATCTACAACTGATGGGGCTAAGATGTTTCCTACATATTCTTAAATAAGATTTTTCAATGAGATCAATCGTCACGGCAGGTCTCAACGCTGACCTGCGACGTCGAAACCCGTGGACAGTGGAGACCAATAGCTCGTTGCCACGTCACAGGTTTCTACATAAAAACAGTGTGTAAACTAAATACAAGATAATTATATTTTGAAAAAGCATAACTGTCTCTCTCTTTCGTTCTCTCTCACTCTCTGTGTCTTAATCTCTCTAGCTCTCTCTATCTCTCTCATTCTGTATCTCTCTGTAACTCTCACACACACTCTCTCTTACTTTCTCTCTCTCTATCTCTCTGTAACTCTCACACACACACACAGACTCCCTCTCTCCCTCTCTTAGTCTCTCTCTTTCTAACTCTCACACTCTCTATCGCACTCGCTCACTCACACTCTCACGCACACTCTCTCTCATTCTCTATCTATCTAACTAAAAACTCACACACTCTTTCTCACTCTATCCCTCTCTTAACCTCTCCCTCTCTCTAACTCTCACACTCTCTATCGCACTCTCTCTCACTCACACACTTTCTCTCACTCTCTCTCTCATTCTCTCTCTCTCTCTTTCACACACTCTCTCTCTCTTTCCCTCTCCCTCTCACAAAGGGGCTTTAAAAAAAACATGAAGCAATTCGACTGTGTGTGTGTGTGTGTTGTCTCCAACTTTTACTTAGCATTTTTATTCATCTTTTTTTGTTTGTCCATTAAGATTGTAAAACTAGACTCCGACAATGGTCTCGAGTTTCTACTTCGGCTGCTTCCTTACTTGTTCTACATAACAACTTCAGTAACAGTACAGTCATACATCGGTCTGTCGCATTCGACAGCACTGACAAAAGACTCTATTACACAAGCCTTACTTCACCGATAACAAAACCATGTTACACTTAAAGCATTATTACACTGAATGACAAACAACTACACACATAGTAGAGATCACAACACGAAATATGGTCAGTAAACAGTCTAACAAATGTAAACAAACACTAGGGGCGACAATCAAATAAACAAATTCACGACATTCACCCCACCTTTAAATTTTATGCACAAAACACGACCAGAGGTAGACAAAGCAACGCGAAGAGGAATAAAACTTAAACATCTAAATACATCTGCAATAATGGTTAATAGCAAACTGTTTATCAAACACATTTGTCTGTTAAATTTTTATTTTGTTTCTCTTAGGTTGTATCGGTACTATCAGTACTATCAGTATCAGTACCAACAACGTTACTTGGTGACTCGATGGTCGGGGCTTCAACTGAGTTCATTTTCCCCGATAAGAATGACTTGGTTCTTTGGTTAGCAGGTGTATTCAGAGTAGAGTTCTCTGCGTTGTTTTCTGTTTCGCTTTGAAGTGAGGGTGTCGCATTCCTGGGGGAACCATCTCTCAGCACAGGGGGTCTCGCATTCTCTGTGAAACAAGTCTTTTTCTTTGGGCGCCAACAATCTTAAAGAAACTGTTTCTTCTTGGCCCGTAGGAGTTCTAACAAGAGCGTATTGAGGGTTGTTATTCACAAGTTCTACCTCTTCTATTAATGGGCCATACTTAGGGGATCTATTATTTCTTTTAAACAGCACAGGACTAGGAAATGTTAATCACGTTGGTAGGATGTTCCAGAACTACTTCTGCGATAGAATCCAAAGCGTCTCTTGTGTGGAGTTTTTTTCGTCGCCGTGCACAGAAGAGACCAAATTGAGTGCAACGCGTCTTGCAATACTAGTTCCGATTGAGATGTACTCAAATCCCGGGGGTGTAAAGCTAAAAAATATATCTTTCCTAAGACTACTGTGCAGTTTCTCTATTTGACCATTCCCTTCAGAGTTATAAAGCGTAGTCCTGCTAGTAGTCACTCTACTTACGTTAAAATACTTCTGTACTTCAGCAGACATAAAAGAAGTACCTCTGTCGGTATGGACATGGGAGGGTAGCCCGAATAAGGCGAATAACTTTTGTGCCTCTCATTGGCTGCTATTAAAAACTGTGCCCGCCAGGAGGATTTTGAAGGCTTTATTTCTTCTTTCAGTAGTCTCTGAATCTCAGCATTAATAAACTTAGAGTCCTGTAGTGAGTGTATGCGCGACTTAGTTGCCACTGGAGTGCAGTTAGGAGACAAGTTACCATAAAGATTAGGCGCCTCTACTTTAGCTGGTCTAAGAGTACTTACGCACAGAGGTGGTCTCTTTCCACTAATGGGAATCTGTAGATTCTCGTGTAGGCTTATGAAATCCAAGCCTAGAATTACATCTGAACACAGTGCATCTAAAAGTGACCGTCTAATATTTTCATATGTTTCATCTTTGAGTTGAAAGGAAGCAAAGATATGGCCTTCAGTAACTCGAGACAAGTGAGTAAAAGCCATACATATTTTTTCCACAGATGACTCCTGGCAACATAGCTGATACATAGCTCTCACAGCTTCCTGTCTCTATCAAGGCTCTAAGTGGAACCCCATTGAGAAGAATCAAGGAGGTTGATTTTCCTAGACCTAAATAGTGCAACGTAGCGAGTGCAAAAGCTGTAGATTTTCTTGATTTGCATGATCTACGAAAATGTCCCTTCTTGTCACACTGATTACATGTGGCTTCAAGTGTGGGGAACTCATTACGAGGATGTCTTCCTCTGCAGCAGAAGTAACACTTGCTTAACATATTGTTTACCTCTTGTTTTGTTTGAGTCGAATCGTAGATCAGGCAACTGGGGAGCAACAAAATCAGCAGAGTGTTCTCTTACAGCATTTGTAGTAGCCCCACTAGTGGATTCTGGCTGTGACTCGTACAACAATGAATGTTGATAGACGTGTTCAAGTACTCTGGCTTCCTCAAATGCATTCTTTAACTTTAAATCTGTTTTTTTCTAGGAGGCGTTTTCTAGTACTGTTGGAGGCTATTCCAGTGATGAATGCATCACATATGGATTCGTCACGATGTTGCTCAGCTGTCACGGCTTTGAAATTGCAATCCTTGGAGTTTTTGAAAAAGGCGTCAATACTTTGACCCTGTTCCTGTCTATATGTGTCTAACTTGCACCTTGAGAACACTTCATTCTTAGGCTGAATGTAGATGTTATTTAGTGACTGAATTGAATATGCATACGTTTCTTTGTCACTTATCATCTGGTACACCGATGGCGAAATGTAATTTATTAATAGTTTCTTGTTATCTACATTTTCTAAAGTAACTACCGACAAAAAGTTATTACAAGTTTCGTACCAATGCAGCCACATTTCTGATGCTTGTGGTGCGGTATGTTCCACGTCAAACCTTTTCGGTCGAGGCAGTCTATCCATGTTTAGATAGATTCAGTGTAATAAATTATGTTACTTCAACAATAACAAAATCATTGTTACATTTAAAGCTTTATTACACTGGATGACAAACAACTACACACATAGTAGAGATCACAACACGGAATATGCTCAGCACACAGTCTAACAAATGTTAACAAACATTAGGGGAGACAATCAGATTGGCAAATTCACGACAACAATACTTATCGGTCTTTTTAAACAAAATCGAAACTTGGCCCATATTTCAATTGTCGTATTACCATTTGGTATCACTAGGGCAATAAACTGGTGTATACATTAAATGGGAAGAATTATTAAGATAAAGCCAAGTAGGTGTAGGAAATACATTTATAAAAATATGCAAATGAGTGTGTTTGTTGTTTTGTGACGAACTTTGTTGGTTCATTTAGGAAATATGTTTGATCCTGTTTATTGCCGATTACTGTAGAAAAATCCCAAATAAAAAGGTATATAATTTGTTCTTTTCACTTACATATCAAGACATTTAAATTTTCGTTCGTCATTTGTCATCCTGTAGACAAAAGAAAAATATAAATACATAAAAAAAAACAGAGATTACTTAATAAAGTAAGAAAACAGAAAACTTAAGTTAAATAAGCATAGATTACTTAATTAAACAAAAACAGAGATTACCAAGTAAGTGAGAAAACAGAAATTACTTATGTAAGTAAGTAAGAAAACAGAGATTACTTAATTGACTAAGAGTTAAAAAACAAATATTACTTAGGTAAGTATAAAAACAGAGATTTCTTTAATAAGTAGGAGAACCGAGATTACTTCAGTAAGTAAGAAAACAGAGATTACTTAAGTAAGAAAACAGATTACTTAAGTAAAAAAGAAAGCAGTGATCACATCATAAAGTAAAAAAGGAGATTACTTAAGTAAGTAAGAAAACAGAGATTACTTAGGTAAGTATAACAACAGAGATTGCTTGAGTAAGTAAGAAAAAATTATTTGGAAAGAAAGAAAAAAAAAGATTACATAAGGAAAGAAATAAGAAAACAGGGATAAAAAAATAAGTGAGAAAAAACAGAGATTACTTCAGTAAGTAAGAAAACAGATATTACTAACAGAAATTATTAGGTAAGTATAAAAACAGAGATTACTTAAGTAAGTAAGAAAACAGATTACTTAGGTAAGTATAAAATAGAGATTGCTTAAGTAGGTAAAATAATGGAGATTACTTAAGTAAAAAAGAAAACAGATTACTTAATTAAAAAAGAAAGCAGTGATCCCTTAATTAAGTAAGAAAATGGAGATTACTTAAATAGCTAAGAAAACAAAGATTACTTAAGTAAGTAAGAAAAGAGATTACTTCAGTAAGAAAACAGGTTACTTAAGTAAAAAAGAAAGCAGTGATCACTTAATAAAGTAAAAACTTACTTAGGAAAGAAAAAAAAAGATTACATAAGTAAGTAAGAAAACAAACAGAGATTATATCACAAAGTAAGTAAGAAAACAGACATTACATCACAAAGTAAGTAAGAAAACAAACAGACATTACATCACAAAGTAAGTAAGAAAACAGACATTACATCACAAAGTAAGTAAGAAAACAAACAGACATTACATCACAAAGAAAACAATGATTACAAAATATTAAGAAAACAGATAAAAATAAGTAAGCAAGAAAGAAAAAAGATATTACTTAGGTAAGTAAAAAACAGAGATTACTTAAGAAAGTAAAAAAAAAAGATTACTTAGGAGTAAGTAAGGAAAAACAGATTACATAAGTAAGAAAACAGAGATTACTTAAAAATGTAATTACGCAAGTAAGTAAGTAAGGAATAAGAGATAACTTAAGTGAGTAAGTAAAACAAAATTACATAAGTAAGTAAGAAAAAATATTTTTTAAGTAAATAATAAAACAGAGATTACTTAAGTAATTAATAAAACAGATTACTTAAGTAAGCAAGAAGACAGATAAGTTGAGTAAGCAAGAAAACAGAGATTACTTAAGCAAGTAAGAAAACAGAGATAACTTTTACACTATGTACTTATTGTTATACCCAGCCAAGTCCATTGAAACCAATGAGAAGTCATTTGTATTTACATCCTCCTCGTGCAGATAATTCCTCCAATGTCTTAGGTCTCCCTGTTGTGGTTTGCAACAATGCAACTGAAGACCCGAGAACTGCGTCCCGATTAAGCCTCAACCATCTAACAAAGTCAAAAACCTCACAAGACTTCTTGGTAGTAGCCTTCAAAGATGCCCATCGAGTCACAGATTGAGCGACAATCGAAAAGTCAGCAAAGCCCTGGTCTACACTTACTCATACAAAGCCACCAGGGACGAGTTCGAGAACATTCCTCAAGGTCGGAGTCTGGAGATGATAGGAACATATTGTACAGAACATCTGAGAAGAGTGACAGACGCCAGCCCTGGACGAACTTGTAACAACTCAGATGCCAGAAGTCTAAAAATGCAGACGTTCTAGTGAACCTGGTAAACTACAATGAAGGTCTTCTCTACAAACAGTAACCCAACATATGTCTGTGAACCTGGTCAACCACAATGAAGGTCTTCTCTACAAACAGTAACCCAACATATATCTGTGAACCTGGTCAATCACAATGAAGATCTTTTCTACAAGCAGTGACCCAATATATATTTAAAGCTGATGGTCGACCAGGTATCCCATACTCGCCAAGGAAACGAGCGCTCGCCTTAGAAAAAAGATATTTTCAGACATCTTGCTTGAGCAAACTCCGAAGGTCAACGTGAAATTTGGGTCTCAGAATGATCCTAGTACTGGTGATCAATGCTAATAAGAACATGAGAACGCGAGTAAAGACTTACTCGTTGAAAACTGTGAGTATAGAAATGATACATACAAAAGTCGAGACAACCCTTTTACTGACAACAAACTAACTATAGTGATCTGTACCGTATTTCTGTTTTAGTATTTCAGCCTTTTTGGTGAACAGGACGAGATAGTCTTCTTGTTCTTAGAGGCGCCATTGTATAGTGATTCTAAAGAAAGAGTGCCTGTCTGCTGCGTCGGTGTATCTTCGTAAGTTTTATGAAAGATCCAGCCATCATTTGTTTTTAAATTCGTAAACTTTTGACTGTAAAGTATGACACAAGACCTGTAAAGAAACTTTTGCCTGTAAAGTATGACACAAGATCTGTAAAGGAACTTTTGCCTGTAAAGTATGACACAAAGCTCTGTTGGTTGTACTACAATAACCAACTGCTCTGGCTGTTGCAAACTGCAGAATGTGTTCTAGTTGGCTACAGTTTTCTTCTGGGTCGAGATAGCCTTTTTTTTAAAGCTTCTATAGAAATGTTTAATTTGGCAAAAAGAAGGTGATGGTCTGTACAGTAAGAATGTATTTATGTAGTTTGCGGACAAAAAGCAAAACCGTTTGACCAATCTTGATAAACCTTTGCTTAAATGTTCCTAGTTTACTAACTGGAAAAGATCATATGTAAAGTAGATCACCAACAAACCGAAGACCCTAAAAAAAGCTGCCCAATTCTATGAAAGTATTAAAATTTCTTGGATCTAGGTTGAAAAGCTATGTAAACATAAGACACAACCAAAAGGTCACGCATGCGCAGAACAGAACGTCTCGCGATCCTAGGCTAAATCTAATTCTAAGATTTACACTTAGCAAGGATTTGTTATTATTTTTTTTTACTCATGAACATGAAAGATGATGTCTATTCATTTCATTATTTAGTAAAAAAAAAATTTCCAATATGTGTTCAAAATTTTTAAATAGAAATTAGTTCAGTATGATTGTAGGTTTAGCCATGTTGACATATATTTTAATAGCTCCATCCATAATTTCGCGCAAATGACATGCATGCCCCGCTTTTCCTAACGTGGGGCGCGACGCCCATTGTCCCACGTTCATGGAAAAACTGTATAATATCCCGCTTCGATATGCGAACACCAAATTTGGGTAAATATAGCAAAAATATAGATTTTCAGTTATAACATATTTTAAATAGCCAAACCATTTCTGACATATCGATGCCATTTTTTTGTTTGGAAAATAATTACTTATTTTAAAATACTTTCTAGAAGATATATACAGCTGTTTCTTTTAGATTTAAATAGAATGCTTTGCTTGTGACTAAACAACAATAATGAATTTAAGTTGTTTGTCAAGAAAAAGATTTTTATAAACATGTGTTTATTTATCTGACACAGATGGCACTATTTGTAATAAGCGATCTAAACCGTTTTCAGTAAATTGAGACGTTTTTGCATCTGCAGTGTCTGCGCACTTAGTAAAAAGTAAAATTCCCCTTTCAGACCTTGTGGTCTATAGGCCAGATGATGTTGTAGTCATCTGTTTTTGTGACCTGTGGTAAACAAGGTTGTCATGTGGCCAGCACAACGACCACCCGCCTTTACTTTTCCCCAACTAATGTCAGGTAACGATTAGAGCTGGGTGGCCTAAGAGGCGCCCAACGATCCTGAAATTAAAAAACACAGTCTTCACCAGGAAGCGAACCCGGGACACCCAATTTGAAAATTAACCGCTTTACAGCTTAGCAATCGCACTCCCTGTGAACTTAGGACCCCACGAATTAAACCAATTTTGTGTGACGTTCAGTTTGCTAAATGTTACAAAACTGTCGGAAAATTTGCTAACAAAGTCAAGTCCTATGTTTACTTTTTTTTTCTAAAGCAATCTTAGACTTAGTCTTAGTTTTATTCAAGTTTAAAAAAAAAGCATAAGACGATGCCCCAATGGACATTGCACTATGTTTTGATGGTAGATGGCTGACAAGAGGACACACATCCTTAATAAAAGTAGGAAATGTTATAGAGGTCCAAACTGGACACGTAAAGTCTATGTCTATGGGGCAGATGAAGTTAAGGTAATCTTTTCTGGACATGAACTTGCTGTTTATGTAACCAGCCTTTATTGCACAAAATGTGTTGCAACAGGAAAGATTCTGAAAATAAATCCAGCCAAATAAGCAACCTGATGTTCTCACGATAAAGAAAAAGGATATTCCAATTTTTAAAACAAAAAAAAAAAAAAAAAAAAAAAAAAAAACAAATTCCATAAACAAATGGGATATGAAACTTTGTGTATTTTGTACAGGGAGATCTGGGATGATGGAGTCAGTAGCTGATGTAAAATATGGCAAATATAATTTGTTTTGCATATGACATTGAAAAAGCATTTTTTTTTATTGTTGGAACAGGTCGATGCTGACTGAGTGTAATTTGACATCAATAACAAGGATAACAACTAGTAAGCTAGTTACAAAGTTCCGGAACATTTTACACTATTGTAATCAGTTAAACACTTCACATTAGGTACAACTACAAAACTGAAATATGATGTGAAGAAGACAAACAAATATTTGTAAATTGCTTTCAGAAATTGCTTTTATAATACCTCAATCGGGAGTGTAAAAAATTATCCCAGATATCCCTGCACAGTATTTTTCAAAGTTGTAAGTACATATTTATAGTACTTTTTTAGTAACAAAAATAGATGCCGGTGCTTAGTGATGGATTGCTTAACTTTTAACTAACAGTTTGCATCTCGATGCAAGCTAAGTCATAATTGCAAAGATACTAAATGTCTAAAACAATTTTATTTTACAATTAATAATAATAAAAATAATAATCTTTATATCCATAAGGAAATTGGTCTTACAATTTGTGCATTAAAAGAATTTTTGTGTTTGTTTCTCTTTGCTATTGGCTTCTTGCATCTCTTTTGTAAAATCACAAAATCCTAACCCAAATAGTGTTTTTTTATTTCTAGAATCATTTTTCCCTTTTTCGGCTGAAAATTTTTTTGTTGTTTTGTCAATGACTTTTATCAAGTTTATTTTTATTTTTAATGTTTAGATTGCAATAAGAGGCAGTGATATTAAAACTTAAAATGTTGCAGATGTGAGCGTTATAAAACACAGCCAAGGCCTTTTGCTAACATTAAAAGAGGACAGCTTTTTCAGTAATCGTAATCTTTGCTGCCCTTTTTTGCTGATATAATCAGTACTTGCAGTAAAATTTAGTCTATTGTCTGATAGTACCAGGGTATTTTAAAGGTTTGCACTATTACAATTGTTTTATTACTTTATTAAGCAGTTTCACATTCCATTTTAACAAATTAATAATATAATGAAATAACATTAAACATTAAATTACAAAAAAAGTAAAACTTTTTTCTGAACATTGAGAGACATGCCGGCACGCTGTACTGGTGCGTACTGTCACAAAAATATAAGGTACTTTTTGTGACGGTACGCACCGGAACATCGTTTTTATGAGGCCCTAGCTTAGAATATGGATTCTACATTGCTAAAAAGTGCAAAAATATATATTTACAAAAAAAAAATAATCGAATATGAACTGTCCCGCCATAATCTGTACACCACTTTAAGGTTACTTAAAGGATTGTTATTTATGGATTTTTGCTTTTAAATTACAAATAGCATCATAATACAAACTCACCTGCAATTGACTGGAAGATTTTTAAATTTGCAACATTCATTACATTTTTTGCATTCATGGCCAATATGTGTACAATTCCTAGACGAAATACGAATACATAACGTTATCGATAAGCTTCTTTCATAGGGTTAACAGACACCTATATATTCGGTGGACAAAGCTTTACACAGGGTTAACAGACACCTCTATATTCGGTGGACAAAGCCTTACATAGGGTTAACAGACACCTCTATATTCGGTGGACAAAGCCTTACATAGGAGAACAAAACCAAATGTAACAACAAACAAACAAAGAACACTATATAAACTGAGCTAATATTTTTTTAGTGAAACAAATATAAAATAAGGGTAAACAATATTACGAAGAGAGCTTGCGTTATACAAACCCAGAGAGGCCCCCCAGATCCGCTTATTTGCAAGGCATATTCAAGACGTAATTCTATTTTGATTGTCGAAACTGTTTCAAAGATTTATTTCACGTTAAAAAGATTTTTTTTTCTGTAAAATGTTTTATATGTCTCAGATTTTCCTTGAAAGATAAAGATAATCTACTTCCTAGTCCAAACCTTCCACTGGACGACGGGAAATGGCAGTGAGCAGAGTATGAACCTAGAACCGTCGAGACAATAAGTCCAGTGCGCTAACCGCACGACCAGGCATTAACAAACTAATAGCCTATTATTTGATAAAGATATATATATATATATATATATATATATATATATATATATATATATATAATATATATATATATATATATATATAATATATATATATATATATATATATATATATATATATATATATATATATATATATATATATATATATATATATATATATATATATTACACATATCGGCAATAATACAGGTTATGTACAATATGTCAGTCGAGCGATTTTAGATAATCTTTTGGAGGTGTTTAGTAATTATTAAAAAAATACAGGTATTGAGCTTATACTTCTGCAAAGTCTGCTCAATGCGCGAGTACTGGCGGCCAACCGACATTTTGTATGCGAATTTATTACGTATGTTAATAATATATACTAATTATTTATATTTTAATACATATTTTTAGATTATTTCACCCTCCTCTAGCACGTTGGCCGATTTGGTGGGGTAGGAAAGGGCGATGGCATCAATGTATCACTTACAAATGAGCATTTTTTAAAAATATTATTTTTCGAATATTTTTTTAGGTCGCGATCCTTTAAGACTTAATCTAAATCAGTAAATCTTATCTATTCAAGAAAAAAATGTGTTTTACTTGCAATGTAGTAAGTGCATAGCTATGAAACTATGGCCATATTAGAAGATCTTTGGGGCTTGCAAAGACCTTCCTTCAGGGAACAGTACCAGGAAAATTAAGAAGAGGCATACAGAAAAATCGATGGGAGAACAACATAAAAGAATGGACGGGCCTGCCGTTGAAAGAGGTTCTAAACAAGGCAACAGACAAAAAGGAATGAAGCAAGACAGTCGACGAGCCTTGCTTGCTGCTCCAACGGTCCAACAGACTAAGGGATTGATAAAGATAAAGTAAAGGTCTGTTAGTTACCGTTAATAAAATTAAATTTTTGTGATGGTCTGGTTTAAAAATTAGGTATACCATAGACTTTTGGTGAGATTTCCCTACTATTCTTTGGTGTTTGGATTTTGTTTTCTTTAAAAATCGGGAAACTAATATTAACGACAATTAGATTTTGCAAACGTTTTAGGGAGAAAATTAAATGTAGTTTAAGCTAGAAGTGCTAATTTTAAATAATAGAGTTTAGTTGTTTTTTTTCATAAAAACCCAGAACAACCGATTTTAGAAAATGAGTTTTTGCAACGTGTTACCAAGAAAATTATAATTTTTATCAAAAGAGTGATTTTAAACAGTCATTTGAGAGCAGGTGTTGGTAGAGTATTCATAAAAATTCGGAGCAATTTTGGCGACGATTTGTAAAAAATATAAGTAATGTAGGTCAAGTTAAAAAAAAATCATAAACACTCTTTACCGATAAAAAGTCTTTTGTGATGTTTCAGCAAGAAATTAAATGTAAAACAAGTCTAAAAGTGACTTGTAATAATCATTTCTTGTAAATTACTTTCTTATTTAAAAATCCTGAACAACCTATTGTCGATATTAAAAAAATGTTTTGACATAAATTTGTTTAAAGTTGATTTAGGGAACAATTTGACATCGATAATTCAACTATTGTGACGTATTATACAAGAATATAAGTGTCATATAGTTCAATTATGCCATTTCAAAAAAAAAAAAATCCGAAACAAATTTAAGTAATGAAATTCATGTCAGTATAGAGATTTTTATTTAGCATATATATGTTATATTCTTTAAAAAAACGGAACAACATATTATCTATTGATCATGAGTTTTGCAACATTTTAGCACGAAACATTAATGTATTATCAGTTTCAAGAGCGTACAAGCATTTGTTGGCATTGATTTTTTTTCACGAAAAAAACAACATCCTAACAATCTATTCTATTATAGATCCTTAAATCTATTGCAATGTTTTGGAAGGAACATTAAAGGTTACTCTAGGGTAGGCACTCAACGAAAAGGCAACACAGTTTAACAGGAAAAAAATAGTTGTGTTTATTCACTAGGGCAAACAAATAACATCCTTCAGCTTCCTCAGAGTCTTACTACTAAGTATACCTGTCCTTTGCTACTTAACCCGAATGTGGACAAACGACAGCCTTCCCCGCTTCGCTCCAGGTCCCTACTACAACCTTTAGGCAGCACAAAAGTTAACCTCTTAGTTTCATAAACATTCAGACTCTTCACAATCCCTGATGCACTGTTCTTTTCTCTATTCTAGTGTCTTCCTGTTTACGTTCAACAGTGCGCTAGTGCTCATTCTAAGCACTGGTGCAAGGCAGGGTTACAACACTATAAACCTTTTTAAGGGAGCTACTTTAATATCATGTGTTGCCGCAGTAGTCACGCTACTGCACGAAAGTCGCGGCATCAAAAGTCCATTTAAAAAAAAATGTGCGTGATATTTACATACAAAGTGCATTCTTAGCCTTTGTAAACAAAAGTAAAAGTTTTCTTAATTTTTCTTAGCTAATTGATCAGAGAAAAACAACAATAGGACGCTAATATTTGTATTTGTCGTGAACATTTCTTGTACATTTTGTAAATATATTTGACTGAGTGATGCTGAAAGTACAAATTGAAATATCTTTGTTAGCATATTGCAACATACTCCCCCTTACATTTATGCATTGTTGCAGAATTTGTGTATTTGTTATTTTTTAAAAAATCGCTTCCACAATTTATTTTACAATCTATACGGTTTATTTTAAGAAAACAACGCATGCTGACAATTTTTTTTTTTTATTTCTCTTCTCTTTTTTTAGATCTGTGACAGATGGATAAACGAAAATTTCTCACAAACCTAAAAGGGCTTCTCCTTACTGGGGCCGCTAAAAATATAGTAAATCAAATACTTGTAAAGTTGCTTTATTACTTAGCTAATATTTCAGAAGCATCGACTTTTTGCACTAGCTCATTATTCGAGCTAACATACGCGAGTAACTCCATGCAAGGCATTTGCTTCAGAGTGTCCTTAGTGAGAAGAATACTTTTTATTGAATCAAGGCACAGTTTGTTTCTTTATTTTGTCTACTGTGAATTTGTTTTAAAAAACAAATAAAACAAGGTGTGGAAACACAAACTAAAATCGGCCCCCGGAGTGGTCTTCACCAAAATTCGAACATGAAACTTTCATTTCCAAGTGCTTTACCTCTCAGCCACAGCATCTCCGTATATTCATTTAGCGTACACTCATAGTTTTTAAAATAATGATTACTACCTTTATCCATACATTCAAAAAAAAAAAAAAAAAGAACATGTTACATGTAACAAAGAGACGCTAAAAAAGACTTATTCTTCTTTGAATAAAGTTTAGATTAATTGGCAACACGACAACAAATTACTCTTGACCTACTTCAAACTACAATTGTGTACACATGACTAAAGACTTTCCCATCGCAAATAAAAATTAATATCTCTATTGTCATTTGTCATACAAACTAGATATAGATCTAGTTAGATCTAGACCTAGTTTTAGATCTAAATCTAGATTCAAGATCTAAGTCTAGGTTTTAGAACTAGATCTAGAAATAGACCTAAGTCTAGATCTAGAGTTAGATTTAAGTCTATATCTAGATCTAAGTCAATCTAAGTCTAGATATATAGATGTATAGAACTACATGTAATACAAAATCTTGATATACAATATTATATAATAGACTAGAACTCGTATGAATTTTCACGTGTAATTTTGAAATTACTAAACCTAGATATAGGATAATGTTTTGATCATGAACAGTAGGCTTTTTGTTACAGGGTAATAATGTACTATGCTATTCGTATCCGATTCTTATCTTAATGTTATACTATTGTTTACAAAAGAGATAAATCTGCGTCCCTAAACTGTCAGAAGATAAGTGATTGCCTTAATGATATTTATCACTACATTAAATTATAAATATATTGTTATGACTCTGCCATGCGTACCGCCATCCGCGCTATAAAAGTAGTTCGTTATTTTCTAAACTTATAACAAGACGAAGTTCGTATAAAAATTCTCTTTAAAACCAACATTTGAAGCAGTGTTCTATTCAATGAGCTAGTTAATAAATGGAAAATATATTTTATAATGACCCATTCACTTTTAAAATTGTGACCTTAGATGCAATTTTTTTGTTTCATTGCGCGAATCTATGAATGAAGCTTGATTTATAAATAAAGAAGTCTCTGAACATTTAAAAAAATTACCTCCTCCGAAGTATTTTACGGAAAAGTGGTGTAATTTTTTAAAAATCTGCTTGCATAAAAAATTTAAAAAATTAGATGGTTCACTTTCGGAAAAAATGTAGCCGTTGCACCAGAACTTTGAATGATCTAAAATATCATTATGTCCTATTTTCATTTTCTCTTCTAGTTTCTAGAATCTAAACGGTACGGACGGACAGACGGACAGACAGGCCACTCAAAACCAATAGCATCTTTTTCCCTTTCCGGGGCCGCTAAAATCCGGCAACATTGGCTTTTATGTCGGAAATACTCAAATAAAATTAAATAAGTTTGAAGAACTCTGAGATTTGTTTTATTTTATTTGACTACTGGTGTTAGCCCACATCTTAACTACACATTCCAATGAGTAAACACAATTATAGCAGCAGCGAGAAAGCAACGTTGATTGGTTGATGAGATGTATTATGGGTGACAATCAAGTTATGATGTCACTCACTCACTCACTAACTCACTCACTCACTCACTCACTCACTCACTCACTCACTCACTCACTCACTCACTCACTCACCATCCACCCATCCATCCATCCATCCATCCATTCATCTATCCATCTATCTATCTATCTATCTATCTATCTATCTATCTATCTATCTATCTATCTATCTATCTATCTATCTATCTATCTATCTATCTATCTACCTCTCGGAGAGAGTTTGAGAGAGAGAGAGCGAGAGAGAGAACTGGTCCGTCCTTTTATGGAGACAAGGGGACTTCAAGACTCACTACCCGCTTTCATTTACGTGTTCTATGGGAGTTACCCCAGCAGGACCCATTTACTGATGGGCTTTTCTGTTAAAACAGCAAGTTTTAACCTCACAATTTTACTATATCAGTGTAATTTTATATAACTGGATGGCTGCCTGGTCGCTGGAATGTCGTTCGGATTTATCGACAGTCGAGGGTTCAAACCCTGCCCTCTCCCATCCCCCGTCGTCCAGCGGGAGGTTTGGACTAGGAAGTAAACTATCTTCAACTCGGAAGGAACATCCGAAACATGTAAAACATTTTACATTTTACAAACATAACTTACCTGCTTACACAAAATGAAAAATTTCCATTGGGGTGGTTTGAAAGCCTGTAGAAAAACAAACAAACAACTTGTGGCCTGTATCTTCTTTGATAATGATGTCCAGAGAGAAGCATTAAATAATACAATCTTAGGAATAGGTTAGAACTAAAACTTTAAACAAAATAATTATTTTAAAAAAGGTTGTAAAGACAATATGTGTAGAGACATTAACTCAAAATCGGCCCCCGAAGTGGTCCACCCAAGCAGGTATCAGAATTTTCAGAAAGAATATCAATATTTTCATAAAGAATATCTGAATGAAAGGTTGACAGATCTTGTGGGGTGCCCCAAATGAGATTTTTCACTTTCAGAAAAGAAAAAAGTAGCCGTTGCATCAGAAATTTGAATGGTCTTAAATATTGTGATTGGATTTTCACTATCTTTTCTAGTTTACGAGATCTAAACGTGACGGACGGACAGACATTCCACTTAAACTAATACCGTTTTGCCCCTTTCGGTGGCCGCTAAAGACTACTTTAGTCCTATTAGCATTGAAAAAATATTTCTAGATCTATTCTTATTTTGCAACATTCAAAAGGGGTCAAATCACAATGAATAAAACCAAATGGATATTTCTTTTTATTTAGAGAACAAAATTCAAAAAGAAATGTGTTACAAATAGTAACGGGAATGTGCCTGAAGGACTAACTTTTCGTTGTAGTCGGGAATGTTCCTGAAGGACTAACTTTTCGTTGTAGTCGGGAATGTTCCTGAAGGACTAACTTTTCGTTGTAGTCGGGAATGTTCCTGAAGGACTAACTTTTCGTTGTAGTCGGGAATGTGCCTGAAGGACTAACTTTTCGTTGTAGTCGGGAATGTTCCTGAAGGACTAACTTTTCGTTGTAGTCGGGAATGTGCCTGAAGGACTAAGTTTTCGTTGTAGTCGGGAATGTGCCTGAAGGACTAACTTTTCGTTGTAGTCGGGAATGTGCCTGAAGAACTAACTTTTCGTTGTAGTCGGGAATGTGCCTGAAGGACTAACTTTTCGTTGTAGTCGGGAATGTGCCTGAAGGACTAACTTTTCGTTGTAGTCGGGAATGTGCCTGAAGGACTAACTTTTCGTTGTAGTCGGGAATGAGCCTGAAGGACTAACTTTTCGTTGTAGTCGGGAATGAGGGTGGAGGGAGGGATAAGTAAAAATGCTACTAAAATTAGCCGGCCCAAAATATGAGAGCGTGTTTATGTCGGAAACTCATTATGAAGGTTTTTCCAAATCAAGTCAAAATTCTTTGTAGAAGAAATTACGATGCACAGTTAAAAGAAGTTGGGGGGGGGGGGGTTCCAGAGAGCGAAAAAGAGAGAGAAGAAAAGAGAGCGGGCTGTGAAATCTCGTAACACCATGAGTAAAATCACTAAACTTTGAGGCACTTAAGGATAGAAGAATAAAAAGTAAAGTAGTTATAATCAGAGGCGTAGTGAAAGAGGGGTCAAGGTGTGGCCCGATGCCCATAGAAACAAATCAACGGGCGTGGCGGTGTCAACTGCTAGTGTTTAAATAAATCTCAGAATGTAATGATCTATGAAGACAGTTTGTGGGGAAACGCAAACTAGAAATCGGCCCCCGAAGTGATCCACAGAGACATGTAAAAAGGAAAGTTTCAATAGTTTTAAGAACATCGGAATAAAATTCTATCAAAGAAAAATGACAGAGAAGAATGGAGAAAGAAGCTTGACAGATCTTATGTGGTGCCCCAGCGGTACAGAAGACCAAGGATATATGAAAGTTGTATAAGTGATTTAAAAAATTAAATTTTTCGCTTGCCGAAAAGAAAAAAAAAGCAGCCATCAAAACTTTGAATGGTCTAAAATATTATGTTGTCAGATTTTCTTTTCTAGTATACGAGATCTAAACCGTACGGAAGGAGGGACAAACAGACAGACATTCCTTATAAAACTAATAGCATTATTTCCCCTTTCGAGGGCCGCTAAAAAAAAAAAAGAATTGAAATTTAAAGCCTGTGACCACTTATATGGTAATAAATGAGTTCCTAAAGATGTTGTTACTAAGGGGTTACAACTATAACAATAAAAAACAACTAACTAGCGCCTTTTTTTGTTAGTTAGGCGTGAAATTATTTTTTAGAAAGAATTAGAGTTTACCTGCATTCGTTGTACTCAGGGTCACAACAATTTTCTGTCGAATCACATAGTTCTTCTTTAGGTATACATTTTTTGTCCGGAGTAGCTGTGCTGTATAAAAGTTTCAAGCTATTAAAATGCCTTACAAAGTCTTAAAAACGTAAGGGCATACCTACAACATAACACACAGTCACGTTTTGTTTTTCTTGGGGTTCCTAAGCTTGATGTTCTTGATGAGATATATTTGTGAAATATGGGGATTCGGAGGTGCCGTAATTATAATTCAAACACTTTATGAAACTATGAAGTGACAGGCTGATTTAACTCTTTCTCTCCGTAATTATTTACCACATTCTGGTGGAATCAACGTTGGTATCGTCAGTTAGGAGAGAAAGAATAAAAACCTTTCTTGAATGTAGTGGTGTAAACTTGAACAATGAATGAGTGTACAGTTTATTTACAACGTAGATACAGGATACAATAATAATGAACAATACAAATAAGCCAATTATTTGCTTTAATCCTAGCGACTACTATGATATACATACAAATGTATAATTTTAATGATAAAAATGTAATTATAGGAAAAAAAAAAGGCCTTAATGTTGTTATTGGTAAAGTAGATGTTCAGCACTATACATGGAAAAGACCCACACCTGGATAATAGTTTTCTTTGTTATACCCTCTAATTTCAGAAAAACAACTTTTAAATCAGGATCGTGAAAATGGCGGCAACATGAAAAAGGGGAACATTGGAAGAGGCTCTTTCCATGGGAAAAGACAAAGAGGAATGGGAAAAGACAAAGAGGAATGGGAAAAGACAAAGGAATGGTAAAAGACAAAGGAATGGTAAAAGACAAAGGAATGGGAAAAGACAAAGGAATGGGAAAAGACAAAGGAATGGGAAAAGACAAAGGAATGGGAAAAGACAAAGGAATGGGAAAAGACAAAGAGGAATGGGAAAAGACAAAGAGGAATGGGAAAAGACAAAGAGGAATGGGAAAAGACAAAGGAATGGTAAAAGACAAAGAGGAATGGGAAAAGACAAAGGAATGGGAAAAGACAAAGGAATGGGAAAAGACAAAGGAATGGTAAAAGACAAAGAGGAATGGGAAAAGACAAAGGAATGGTAAAAGACAAAGGAATGGTAAAAGACAAAGGAATGGTAAAAGACAAAGGAATGGGAAAAGACAAAGGAATGGGAAAAGACAAAGGAATGGGAAAAGACAAAGAGGAATGGGAAAAGACAAAGAGGAATGGGAAAAGACAAAGAGGAATGGGAAAAGACAAAGGAATGGTAAAAGACAAAGAGGAATGGGAAAAGACAAAGGAATGGGAAAAGACAAAGGAATGGGAAAAGACAAAGGAATGGTAAAAGACAAAGAGGAATGGGAAAAGACAAAGGAATGGGAAAAGACAAAGGAATGGGAAAAGACAAAGGAATGGGAAAAGACAAAGAGGAATGGGAAAAGACAAAGAGGAATGGGAAAAGACAAAGGAATGGGAAAAGACAAAGAGGAATGGGAAAAGACAAAGGAATGGGAAAAGACAAAGGAATGGGAAAAGACAAAGAGGAATGGGAAAAGACAAAGGAATGGGAAAAGACAAAGGAATGGGAAAAGACAAAGAGGAATGGGAAAAGACAAAGGAATGGGAAAAGACATAGGAATGGGAAAAGACAAAGGAAAGGGAAAAGACAAAGAGGAATAGGAAAAGACAAAGGAATGGGAAAAATCAAAGAGGAATGGGAAAAGACAAAGGAATGGGAAAAGACAAAGGAATGGGAAAAGACATGGAGGAATGGGAAAAGACAAAGGAATGGGAAAAGACAAAGGAATGGGAAAAGACAAAGAGGAATGGGAAAAAACAAAGAAATGGGAAAAGACAAAGAGGAATGGGAAAAGACAAAGAGGAATGGGAAAAGACAAAGGAATGGGAAAAGACAAAAAGGAATGGGAAAAGACAAAGGAATGGGAAAAGACAAAGGAATGGGAAAAGACAAAGAGGAATTTGAAAAGACAAAGGAATGGGAAAAGACAAAGAGGAATGGGAAAAGACAAAGGAATGGGAAAAGACAAAGGAATGGGAAAAGACAAAGGAATGGGAAAAAACAAAGGAATGGGAAAAGACAAAGGAATGGGAAAAGACAAAGAGGAATGGGAAAAGACAAAGGAATGGGAAAAGACAAAGAGGAATGGGAAAAGACAAAGAGGAATGGGAAAAGACAAAGGAATGGGAAAAGACAAAAAGGAATGGGAAAAGACAAAGGAATGGGAAAAGACAAAGGAATGGGAAAAGACAAAGAGGAATGGGAAAAGACAAAGGAATGGGAAAAGACAAAGAGGAATGGGAAAAGACAAAGGAATGGGAAAAGACAAAGGAATGGGAAAAGACAAAGGAATGGGAAAAGACAAAGGAATGGGAAAAGACAAAGAGGAATGGGAAAAGACAAAGGAATGGGAAAAGACATAGGAATGGGAAAAGACAAAGGAATGGGAAAAGACAAAGGAATGGGAAAAGACAAAGAGGAATGGGAAAAGACAAAGAGGAATGTGAAAAGACAAAGGAATGGGAAAAGACAAAGGAATGGGAAAAGATAAAGAGGAATGGGAAAAGACAAAGGAATGGGAAAAGACAAAGAGGAATGGGAAAAGACAAAGGAATGGGAAAAGACAAAGAGGAACGGGAAAAGACAAAGGAATGGGAAAAGACAAAGAGGAATGGGAAAAGACAAAGGAATGGGAAAAGACTGTCCTTTGACCTTTTGAAATAAGTGAAGGTGAAGGTGAGTGGCAAAAGTTTTCATGTAACATCTCTAAACTGTTTATTCTTTTGCATAAATTAGTCACTTTTAATTAAGAGAAGAAATTGTTTTGGAAAATTTAGAATTCAAATGAAAACATTGGAGTGGAGCAAATGAGTTTTGATTTTTTTCCCTAATCTCCTTTCCAAACACTTTTTTCAATCTTAGATCCTTATATTGTATAAACAATCCTGGGTCTATAACTCATTTTCAATGTATATTTAAAATGCTTACAAATATGTAAGAGTGTAAGCTAGCTTTATTTTCCTAATTTATTTGTTTTTTTTTAAATATTGCAAGACAAATTTTTTTGTTCTGAAACAAAATGAAGGTGTCTACGACTAAGACTCAGACTCAGGACGTAATCATTTTCTTTTTTGAAGTAACGTCTGTATTATATAAGATAAGATAAGATAAGACTGCTTTATTGTTCCTTACGGAAATTTGTTGCGGTTACAAGTAGTGATGGGAACTGAACAAACTTTTAAAAGTGAAACTAAAACTAGTTATCAACTAAAATAAAGTAGTTAAACTATTAGTTTATCATGAATTTCAAAAGATAGTTAAACTAAACTAAACAAAATTAATTAAACTATAACAAACTTTTTTTTTTTTGGGGGGGGGGCGGGGTTGACCTAGTAATATTTATCTATAATAAAATCAGTATTAAGAAATATGTTTCTTACATAAACGTCAATGAACAATAAAATTAAATGTCTCACTAAATATGTGTGCTTGTAGTTTTGACTTCAATTAAAATCTTTAGAAAAGAATAGTACTCTTTTTAAAAATTACATAAAGTTATTATATAGCGAAAAATTTTAATTACTTATACTGGTAAAGTCTCATTAAATAACATGCAATAAGAGTTTAAAAAGTTAGATCTAGTAGCCAATAAAAAAGAAACGAAATTGTTGGAGTTTAAAGAAACATATGACCTGTAGAACTATTTGATAGTGTACAATACATGCTGCACTCACCAGGCCGATGTGCTATTTTTTTTGTCTGACCACTAAAAATACAACTAACACTATTGCATAACCGTTAAACGCGCAAGGGAAAAAAAACAGGGTGGTCTTGTCATTATGGACTGCACACTCAGTACACTATATAGGCCTACACATGTACGTCTATCTGGCCAGGTTGTTTAAATCAGTCCATTTACTTTCTGGTCAGGGAGTGTGTGTAACTATTTTAGTGTAAAGAACATGCTTGATTAGCCATGCCTCGTCTGATCACTCCACATTTAGCAAAAACACTATGGCATAACGCGTAATGAAACAAATGCAAGGTAGTCTAGTAGTATCATCAACTACACACGTACAGTAGGCCTACACTAGGCCTCGTCCCATATGCTAAGACAAATTTGTACAAATACTCCTTCTTCCCTAGTGCTATTAGAGCATGGAATGGGTTGCCTGAGCTAGCCAGGAAAACCAGTGACTTGGCAGAATTTAAGTCATTCGTTAATATGCATTACTGAATGCATGACGCGTAGGACGTAATCATCTTCTTTTTTGAAGTAACGTCTGTATTATATTAGATAAGATAAGATACGTGTGAATGTCTAGCTGACCAGACGTTAAAATCAGTTGGACAAAGTCTATTTACTTTATGGTCAAGAGAGGGTGTGGATTAAGATTTTTTTTTATAGAGCTGGTTGTCGTAATGCTTTAAGATCTATCTAGGCCTAACTGTCGATTCTTAGATCTCAATAATAAGTCTTGAGACTATACAAAGAGTGTACTTGGTGTTCCTGCAGTTCATAAATTATTGTTTGCCGCCAAAGAATTGATCAAAACCACTAAATATTGACCTAACTCACTAGTATGACTCTTACTAGAAACAGAAATTAAACCACCACCACGTGGCTTACAAAAAAACAAAACAACTCGGAACAATCGCATTCATAATTCTTCATAGAAGCTTTTAGGAAAATATGTTGAACAATATTTGATTCTACTGCTACTTTCAATTTCAAATATTTAATCCCATGACTTCTACCAGCATCTTACTTTACCATCTTCAAATGCAGACTGACTAAATAGTTGTTAACTGCATCATTTTTTTTGATAATCAAAGCTATTGATATCACATGACCAGAAAATAGGGATGTGCTTTTCAACCCTGACCACATGTTGAAAAGTTGTACACATTTTGATTAAACTTTTCAGTTAGTAACTAAAAAAAAATTAATTTAACTACGATTTTTACTAAACTTTTATTTTCTAGTTAAACATAGGCCTTAACTAATTTTTTTTAGTTAAACTAAAATTTTCTAACTTTTTAGTTCACTTTTGCCCATCACTAGTTACAAGGACTCTTTTGTCATAGAAAAACAATACAACAGAACCATTCACATAAATGGAAAAGACACAACATAAAGAGTTCATTCAGCAACCACACACAGGCATCTTGGTCATTTTCATGTTACCTCATCAAAGGGTGGCGTTGACATAGTCTGACCGAATAAAGAACGAAGGAGTTTTTGTACCGCTCTGTTCTTGTCTTAATTGACAGTAGTCGCCCACCTGGCGGCGACTGACGTAGCGATGATGAACGAGTGGCTGTTGTCTTCAAAAAATTTTTCCGATTTTTCTTGGGCATTTCTGTTTAAAAATGTCCTTTAACTCTTTCTCTCCTAATTGACGATAACATCCCGAACTTGGCCTCATCAAATTAAATTAATTTAAAATTTTTACAAAATTAAATAATAATTTACTTTGCGTTCTATAAAAAGAGAATGCATTCCACTTTAATTCTCTACCAATACAAAAAAACATTCAAACAAACGACAAAGTTATTGAAAGCTTAACCATAACAGGGTAGTGAGAAGGAAATGAGCAAAATCAAGAATTCCTTCAGAATGTGGAAAAATAATTACGGAGAGAAAGAGTTAAACATAATAATATTGTGAATGTGATTTTTGATGCCCTTTTTTAATGTTTTCTAGGCGGCGCAACAGTTTATATGAAGCGTTGCCTTGCCAACAAGTTATTCCGTATATTAGCAGATTTTGTAGAGTCGTGCCGTCAAAATGATCCTAGGATCGGAATGGATTAAAATTACTTACTTAAGTATTCACTTCCATTTTGAATATTATTTAATGAACGTATTTTTCTCCGCGGGTGACACCTTTTTTAACATATGGGACACGCATTTCACTAACGGGGTTTAATGTACCTTTTTTTTTTTCTTGGGTGCATTTTCAATGTAATTAGGGCTTATTCATTCATATAAAAATATCAACCAAGTAAAAACAATATTCAAAATAAATGAAACATTTTAATATGTATATGCAACAACAATTTTGTGTGCAAATTTCGTTGTTTTGACGTCTTTTTTTACCGCTACAGTCCTACTACAGTCTACAAGAGGTTTCTCTTATCATGTAACTAATTATTTGGATTCATGTACCAAATACAAACATACTTGCTCTACACAAGTCTAAATTGTCATTCAATAGGATGAATAGAAGAAGACGTCAGGAGAATGCGTTTGTGCAAATACTAATTCACAGTAGTGGTTGGCTAACATGTGGCTTCACTCTTTGACTGGGACTATTCTACAAATTATGTGCACATACGTGGTTGCCTAACATGTGGCTTCACTCTTTGACTGGGACTATTCTACAAATTATGTGCACATACGTGGTTGCCTAACTTCAGTATGTGCATAAATTGCACTTGGCATTAAATGTCTCCAGTACTAGAATTTGAAGGTTGTTTGATGAATGACTTAGCTTCTTGGCGTTAGGGTCTATTTTTCAAGAGTATTTCTGGGTTCGTTGGACGATACCAAGGAGGAAGGCGATGAAAAAGTTGAATGTTTTGTAAGTTGGTGGAGAGACCTGCAGTTCCGGCTCCCACGGCAGTTCCAGCTCCTACCTCATCATAGTTGCCGAATGACCTCCCTCGAGCTTGCCAAAAGGGACCGTTTTATGTTATGGTTTTAGAAGTCATGTGACCAATGTAAAAAAAAAAGCCACACGACTCCGCCCCCAGTGTGAGGGGGAACATGGCAAGCCTAGTAGCCACTGCATCTGACTCACAAGGCTAGGTATTGAGGCGAAAAACCTGGCACGCTAGAGGTAACAGCGTGTCATAAACGTTGAGAGGTCTCGGAGCCAGTTTGTCCGGAAACACCGGGGCATTGCACAAAGCCGCCGCGCCGACGGCATTGGTAAGAAATTACTTCTAAATTTCTTTCTTACGCTAAGAGAAGCAGGCAGTGCTGACAACGGTTCAGCAGTCTTGGATACCAGTTCAGGGCACTAAGCTATTGTCTCACCAATGGAAATTCATCCAGCCTATTATACCGCTCGGTCCTAATGTTAAGTGGACCTACATTAACCATTATTACTGGGCTTGTCCTAAAGGTTCCACAAACAAATTTTAGTGCTGTTTAAGAACTGTCCTAGAGTCATAGATTCGCTCATGTAGACTTATCTACGCTTGAACTGCCCCTAAATACAGTGATCGAAGCATGTCTGCTCGGGCTTCACACTTTGTGGATGCCATCATCCGCACAATGCAAATTTCCCTGAGACTTTCTTGCAACTTCCTGGATGTGCTCACACATTTTTAGTTAGCGATCTAAAGTTACATCAAGGTAATTGAGTAGTTTCTCCGTGCTGAGAACCCCTCCTTTAAGGGTGAGTCGGAAATGCTGCTCGAGAATGCCAGTCCCGAGCGTAAAGAGAGAATATACCGTCTTGCAGGTGTTTATCTCTATGTTTCATTTTGTGTGTGTATGAGCAGAGCATATGGTGATCTTCTTGCAACACTTTTTGTATAGAGGTTTCGATTTCCAGATTTCCAAAGGGCAATATCATCAGCATATAACAGCTTTTGACATTGTAACTAAGCCGTTAGGTCATTTATGAAGGTCTTGAAAGAGATGCATGACAGAATGGAGCCCTGGGGAAGGCCATGCTCGAGGGTCATTTCCCCTGAGACTTCTCCGTACATTATGGTTCTTGTTGTACGGTCTTGTAGGAAGTCTCTAATCCAGTAATATATCCGTCTCTTTCTTTCTTTTCAATTTGTTTCTTTATTCGCGTCTCTAAGTTTCTCTGTGTTTTGTGCCTGTTAGCAAATGGTGTAAATGTTTTAAAGCCTGATAGCCAATTTGGCAATGCCATAAAGTTGGAAATTCTGAAAGCCAATTTGGCCATGTCATAAGATTCGAAAGCCTGATACCAATGGTCTGGCCAGTTTGAGCTTACATATTATCAAACAATTAATGCGACTTCTAGGAGACCATGACAAGATTATGTAGCATTTTATTCATCATATCAGGCGGTCTTTAAGCTATACATCTTTAAATTTTTCCAAATGCTTAAGCGATTGAGAACATGTACTTTAAAGTTTATATTTACCTTTTATCAGCTGTTAAATAGTGAATCACGAGTACGAAGAAAATCACAAGCAGATATTTCCCAAACATATTGGAAAGATTCCTTGGAAGAAAATAAAGAATATTTTTATATATTTGTATTTTAAGTTGTTTTTTTTTGTCTCTAAAAAAAAATATTTTTTTTTATTTCAAGAGGTTGTGCTGAGAACAAATATTGAAACCGATATATCCGTACCTTTGTTTTTGTTTTACCCAAATATTGGCTTTTGATGTTTAGATTTCAAAGAAATACAAAAAAGAGCTGTTAAAGTTCAATGTATAAAGTTAAACAGCTGACGTCAATTTACTCTTTTTGGCTATATATGTGGGGTTTTGTCCCCTAAGATATATATATATATATATATGCGTTATTTCTCCCATATATTTTCAAAATCAAATTGTAAATTGAAACAATTATTTATTTAACGTAACAAAACACGAATCAATGAAACATAAATAATAAACAAATTAAAAAAAAGACAACATCTTAATTTTTTAAATTCAAATATCATAAAATTATCTATATATATATATATCTATATTATAAAGTAGAATGAGAGGTGTATGTATGTATGTATGTATGTACGTATGTATGTATGTATGTATGTTACTTATAGACATCAAAACCGCTTGACCAATCTTGATAAAACTAGGCAGGAATGTTTCTTGGGTACTAACTTAGACCGTAGTGTGTGTATTGTAGCCCTAAAACAAACTTAAGACCCTCAAAAAAAAAAAAAGTTGTCCGACTCTATTACAGCTATAGTATTTTATGGATCTAGGCCATGGTTAACAATGTTGACATGAGAAAAGATCGAAAGGATTTAGGCCTAGATCTAATTTTAAGAAATACACTTTGCGCACATAGTTTTTTACTTGACACATGAAAATACATAAGAAGATCCATTGTTTTCATTATATAATAAAATTAACCTTCAATTTTCTGTTTCAAAAGCATTTTTTACATAAATTAGTTCCTGATATCTGTGACTACAGATTTCCTGGCGAACATTTTTTCACTAGACATTACCAATTGGTTACACATTAACACATCTCTCTATTGAGTCTATTCCTAGGTCTAGGTCTAAAACTCTTATTGAACTCTAAGATGATAAAACTTCTTTTCGCAAAGATAGTTTTGTGATTTACCATATAAACATACTAACTATTGTCCATTCATTTCATATTTTAATCAATTTAACATTGAAATTTGTTTTTCTAAAGCATTTTTAATACATTCGTTCGCTGTTCGCTAAAGTTGCGTAGCCGTGTTGAGATAGGCCTATATTCATTCATGAAAAAAGGTCACGCATGCGCAACACAGAATGAACTCTATAAAAGCCAATTTTAAACTCTATAGATTAGTGTAGATTTAGATCTATGTCTACCTCAAGATCTACTTTATACCTTCACACATGAACATACAAAATAAATTCTATTCATCTCAAATTTTAATCAAATATATGTAGGCCTACAAGCAAATGCTTAAATTTGGAAAAATGGATTTAAGCCTATTAGCTATTTTGATTTGATAGCTTCATTCACACAATTTTTACATTGACACATTCGCTTTACTTATTACATTATTATATAATTATATATTATATAATATTACATAATATGTAGCAACATCATAAACCACTTAGACAAACAAAATGTCCTCACGCCATACCAACATGGCTTTAGGAAATATAAATCATGTGAAACACAATAGGACTAATTGATGATTTTTCTAAAGGTTTATATAATAGTGAACAAATAGATGCTATCTTACTAGATTTTGGCATTAATGGTCCACTGCATCAGTGGATTAAAGATTTTCTGATAGGGAGAGAACAAACAGTAATAATAATAAATGGCTCTAAATCAACACCGATAACAGTAAACTCAGGTGTACCTCAAGGAACAGTCTTGGGTCCATTACTATTTTTAATTTACATAAATGATTTACCAAATTGCATTACTTCAGGAACAAAAGTCAGATTATTTGCAGACGATTGCATAATATATAGAACAATAAAAACAACACAAGACACAGATATTTTACAAAGAGAATTAGATGAATTACAGAAATGGGAATCAAATTGGAGCATGTCTTTCCACCCAGAAAAATGTCAGTTGTTAAGAGTAACAAAAAAACTAAAACAAATTAATTCCACTTATCTTATTCATATTAAACCAGTAACACAGACTAAAAACGCTAATACCTAGGTGTTATAATAAAAACTGTCATGGAATCCACATATTTATGAAACTATAAAAAAAAATCAAACAAAGCATTAGGATTTATTAAAAGAAATTTCTATAAATCAAATAAGAACATTAAACTAAAATGTTATTTAACCTTGGTTAGGCCAATAATAGAATATGCATCCGCCATTTGGGACCCCTCAACTCAAGAAAACATTAAGAAACTGGAACAGACACAAAAATAGAGCAGTGAGATTCATAACAAATGAATATTCACATTTGACTAGAGTAACACCTATAGTAAAATCACTAAATTTAGAAAGCCTTCAGGACAGAAGACTCAAAAGTAAAGTAGCAATTATACATAAAACACTGAACCATAATCTTCAAATACAAAAACAAAATTTAATAAAATACTGTGAAAGACACAAAGATAAAGGCACATTCCTCATCTCACATGCTAGGACAAATTTGTACAAATACTCCTTCTTCCCTAGTGCTATTAGAGCATGGAATGGGTTGCCTGAGCTAGCCAGGAAAACCAGTGACTTGGCAGAATTTAAGTCATTGGTTAATATGCATGACTAAATGCATGACGCGTAGGACGTAATCATCTTCTTTTTGAAGTAACGTCTGTATTATATAAGATAAGAAGATAAGATATTATTTCGTTTAATTGTGACTATATCGACAGTAATGCGCAAATAAAGACCCGCGGGTCGCGGGTAACATATGTCTAGTATATATATATATATATATATATATATATTCAATGTCGAACCCTTGACACAGTCTGCTACTTGAACTAACGCGTTTTCTGATGAGGCCACCGATGAAGACAAACCTGGGCGATCATTTATTGGAATGCTTGTCATAGGAACTATGGAATCTAACACGAATTAAAGTTGTGATTTAGAACTCTTCAGATTTAGTCTAGATGTACTTGTAGAGCTAAAATCTAGATACAATCTCTATTAGATTTACGTAAAAATATTAGCAACACTTACAAACTTCAATAAAATTGAAGCAAATTTAAATGTACTTAGCTATAAATAATTACGGCTGACTACGCCATGTTGGCTCTAGACCTAGATATAGTCTATAGCCAAATTTGTTATTTTGTTTTTGAAAAATTATAACTAGAGTTTTCTCCCTGTGGCCATCGAGCTAGTAATTCTTTTCTCAGCAATATTAAAAACTGTTAAATTTCTAGGAAAGTCATTATAGCTGTTTTTTGAGATCAGCTGTCTGCTAACACCCACCCATCCAGCCTTCCGTTTTTTCCATGAAGGATTGCCTTAAGTAGAGGTGTTTTAAAAGGAGAATACCTCTTAAAAATGTTAAACAGTGATTATTTTGCTATTAATAACTAATGAAACATAGATTCAAAACTATTGGAATATTTTTACCCCTGCCACACCCCAACATACGAGATAAGTCCTAGATAAGCAAATGTATACAATTTTAAAATATTCTAATTATAGGCCTTTAATCGATATATATATATATATATGACTCCTTCAGTCTCGGAAGACAATTGATGCGCCCAGATGAGTCAATGGCATTGGTTTTGAAGAGGTAGCAGAATCTGAAGGGCTAGCTGAGAGGGCAGCTTCTTTTTTTTCTCTTGACTATCTCCATGCATCAGGTATAGGGCTATCTCTTTCCACATGCTTTGGCCGATGCCCGTGGTTCTCATGTCTTTATTGTAGACATCTTTGTAGGTTAGTCTTGAGCGGCCCTTGGGTCTGACTCTCTCTGCAGGCTCAGCGTATAGGATGTCTTTACAGATTCTTCCATCTGGCATGCGAGTGACATGACCGAGCCAGCGTAGTCTTCTCTGTTGAAGGTTTGCATAGATTGTGCATGTTGGCCTTTTTTAAAACTTCCTGGCCGGTGACACGATCCCTCCAGGAGGCGTCGCAGGCAGCGTAGGTGTAAGCTTTTTAATCTGTGTTCAGCTCTCACTGCTATAAAAAGTGTCCTCAGAACGCAGGCATTGTATACCAAGATTTTTGTTACTCACACGCACTAGGAGAGTTTTGCCATTGCTGCTGAAGGCTTTTCTATTCTTTTTGTCAGCTCAGTGTCTAAATATAGGTTGATGGCTATTGTTGTTCCCAAATATGTGAATAGCTGCACCCCCGTAAGGGTGTGACTTCCAATATGTATCACTGGTACAAGCAGCTGCCAGAGCATTCACAAGCCACTTCAATCCTTCTTGTAAATTAGATATGATGACGCATCAATGGCGAACAGCAGTTCCCTAATTTAGATACGCCGTTTCTTCGTTTTTGCTTTAAGGCATGACAGGTTTAATAGCTTTCCATCCGATCTATTGTTGATATATACCCCATCTTCCAAAAATTTTAAAGCGCTGATGAGAACAACTGAAAAGAAGATGCCAAATAGTGTTGGAGCCAGAACACACCCTTTACATCTAGACCTAAAAGATAATGCGCAACATGTTCCTAAACATTAATTTATTAAGCGAAATAGCCCGAAGACATAATTTGTTCAAGATAGATATCTACTATTCCTTTCACCAAATTAAAATTTATATTTATTTTAATACTTTGGAAGATAATAACGGTAAAACATGGTGTCAGAGGAAACAAGTGGGGAGAGTGGGTGTACCTTCTGAACTAAAGGACCTTCTCTTTTATTTCTGTTAGAAAATATCTAAGGCCTCAAGGACAGGTAAAAAGAAGCTATTGTAAAACTGCTTAAAAAAAGAAATCCGCAGATTGCAATAACTGGAGGAGCCCATGACCATTCTTGTCACAGTGGTGCACATTTGATACTTTTATAAGGAAACGACTTCAACAGGCTGTGGACAAGAAGTTCAGAGTTGAGGACGCAATCTTTCCAACAGGCAGATTGTGTACCAAGTAGATCTTTGTACCATAAAACATAATCAAACCAAGTCTCGAATACCAACGTCTAAGAGAGTTGAAAAGTGCGCATGAAAAAAGAGACCAAATATTACGACAACTCTACAGACAATCCAGCTGCTGCATGAAGTAACAACAGAGTTATTTAACATGTAGACAGGAGTGAGTGTGCATCTCTCTACTTCTCTTTTCCTTCAATCTACCGACTACGTCATGAAGAAAACAAATGATCTAGGCAATGGCATGAAATTAAATCGCTTGACTGACTAGCACTGCTAAAGGTCAAACGGCTGTATCTCATCAAACTCAAAAAGAACTTGATCAGCTGGACCAGTCTTCAAAGATAAGCAGCATCTCTACAAACACAAACAGAATGTGATCAGCTAGACCAGTCTGCAAAGATAGGCAGAAGCTCTACAAACACAAACAGAATATGATCAGCTAGGCGAGATTTTAAAGATAGACAGCATCTCTACAAACATAAACAGAATATGATCAGCTAGGCAAGTTAGCAAAGATAGGCAGCAATTTTGTAAACTCAAACAGAATATGATCAGCTAGACAAGTTTGCTAATATAGACAGCATCTTTAGAAAGACAAACAGAATGTGATTAGCTAGACAAGTTTGCTAAGATAGACAGCATCTCTTCAAACACAAACAGAATATGATCAGCTAGACAAGTTTGCTAAGATAGACAGCATCTTTAGAAAGACAAACAGAATGTGATTAGCTAGACAAGTCTGCAAAGATAGGCAGCATCTCTTCAAACACAAACAGAATATGATCAGCTAGACAAGTTTGCTAAGATAGACAGGATCTCTACAAACACAAACAGAATGTGATCAGCTAGACAAGTCTGCAGAGATAGGCAGCATCTTTAGAAAGACAAACAGAATGTGATCATCTAGACAAGTCTGCAAAGATAGGCCACATCTTTAGAAAGACAAACAGAATGTGATCAGCTGGACCAGTCTGCAGAGATAGGTAGCATCTTTAGAAAGACAAACAGAATGTGATCAGCTGGACCAGTCTGCAGAGATAGGCAGCATCTTTAGAAAGACAAACAGAATGTGATTAGCTGGACCAGTCTGCAGAGATAGGCAGCATCTTTAGAAAGTCAAAGAGAATGTGATTAGCTGGACCAGTCTGCAGAGATAGGCAGCATCTTTAGAAAGACAAACAGAATGTGATCAGCTGGACCAGTCTGCAGAGATAGGCAGCATCTTTAGAAAGACAATCAGAATGTGATTAGCTGGACCAGTCTGCAGAGATAGGCAGCATCTTTAGAAAGACAAACAGAATGTGATTAGCTGGACCAGTCTGCAGAGATAGGCAGCATCTTTAGAAAGACAAACAGAATGTGATCAGCTGGACCAGTCTGCAGAGATAGGCATCATCTTTAGAAAGACAAACAGAATGTGATTAGCTGGACCAGTCTGCAGAGATAGGCAGCATCTTTAGAAAGACAAACAGAATGTGATTAGCTGGACCAGTCTGCAGAGATAGGCAGCATCTTTAGAAAGACAAACAGAATGTGATCAGCTGGACCAGTCTGCAGAGATAGGCAGCATCTTTAGAAAGACAAACAGAATGTGATCAGCTAGACCAGTCTGCAGAGATGAGGCAGCATCTTTAGAAAAACAAACAGAATGTGATTAGCTGGACCAGTCTGCAGAGATAGGCAGCATCTTTAGAAAGACAAACAGAATATGATTAGCTGGACCAGTCTGCAGAGATAGGCAGCATCTTTAGAAAGACAAACAGAATGTGATTAGCTGGACCAGTCTGCAGAGATAGGCAGCATCTTTAGAAAAACAAACAGAATGTGATCAGCTGGACCAGTCTGCAGAGATAGGCAGCATCTTTAGAAAGACAAACAGAATGTGATCAGCTGGACCAGTCTGCAGAGATAGGCAGCATCTTTAGAAAGACAAACAGAATGTGATCAGCTGGACCAGTCTGCAGAGATAGGCAGCATCTTTAGAAAGACAAACAGAATGTGATTAGCTGGACCAGTCTGTAAAGATAGACTGCATCTCTAGGAACACAAACAGAATGTGATTAGCTGGACCAGTCTGCAGAGATAGACAGCATCTCTAGGAACACAAACAGAATATGATCAGCTAGACAAGTCTGCAAAGATAGACAGCATCTCTAGGAACACAAACAGAATATGATCAGCTAGACAAGTCTGCAGAGATAGACAGCATCTCTATGGACAATAGGGATGACTATCATGTCATGGTATGCCGAATAGGAAAAGCATGGACTATTTTCCAATTGTACCGGGCTTGTTTGGTAAAACCAAACTATTGGACTTGAAACAAAAAATTCATCCATTTAAAACAACAGTTATCTTATATCCTAGCCAGCATTTCTACAAACACAAACTCAAATATAATGTAAATAGCTAGACAAGTTTGCAAAGGCAGTATCTCTACAAGTTGAGATTAATTTTTTATTTTTTTTTTGGGTTAAGTTTTATATAGCCCATGACGTCATGCCAAAAACAAAGACTAGCATTTGTTATGGAATAAAGAAAACAGTAAATGTATTAGCTTCTCAAGAGTTCGTCAGGATTAGACCACTGAAATTTTTTTAAATTTTGCTTAAGTATTTAGTTAAGCAACGATATAGGCCTATTCTCTTGGTCGCTTTTGAAATGGTTCTCAAGTGATCATCCTTCTAAGTTTTTGTTTTCTCTTTGCCTTCGCCTGTGTTGAACTGAAAGTTTTGGTTGCTAGCATCCACTTCGACCAACTTTCTGATCCGGGCAAAGTCTACAGACCCAGACTCGAGACCGTTATTACAATGGTAAATCAGACAATTCTTCCTTATTCATAGCACTAACGATATGGGTCCTTTTTCATGATGTAAGCTTACTTAATTGGAAACATGTCTATTTGGTTTAACAGAAGGAATATTGACTTCCATTAATGGGGCATTAGGTTTTCTTATTACAGTAGTTGTAATTGTACCAATTATTCACAGAGAATCTATTCAACGGCTGCAGTTTAATATCAAAATAGAATACGAACTATATGTATCATTAGCTATTGAGTAAAGCTCCAAGTGAGTGAGCAATCAACAATAGGGCCGCTATTTGGAGATGTGAATCTTCTTAATAGTCGAACATAATTCAGTCTTAATTGATAATTTCGATTATGTTATGGTCTACGGTTATTATAATAATTTCCATGTCTATTACTATTGTAATCGTTTGCTAGGCGATTGCTTCTGTTGAATTACCAACAAATATTTGGCGTTAGAGTAGAAGGAGCATGGAATGTTGAATTTCTGTTTTCTGGTGAAGGTTTTTCAAGAAGGTAAAATTGGACTCAGTACTGTTTAAAAGTACATTGTCTATAATGAACATATCCTTTTTGTTAATATCCTTTTTTAAAATTAAAAATAACATAGTTAAATGTTTTGATTGACACATTAAAAGTCCTCTTTCCTCTTTTGTAATATTAATATAGAGATTTAGATTTAAATTACAATAGAACACCAAGTTTAAATGTGATGAAATAACAGCGAAAAAACTTTTCAATTTTTCTTTTCAGTTCTTATTGTTGTATTAATTGTATAATTGGATATTCAAAATACAAATATATATACAAGAAAAAATAAATATCTATAATAAGGTGATTTAATAATTGAGGTGCTAAATTGCTAAATTTTACAATATGGATATTCACTGCTCTTTTTATTACTTCAACTGAAATGGACTTTCTCGATGCTACAACAGTCTCCATATAGCAGATACTTTTGCAATAGTTTAACTCATGATTTCATCAGAAACAGGTACACTCTGCATAACTATTGGAGTTTCATTAGATGAAACATACACACAATGAGTAGTTGGGGGAAAGGGGGTTATATTGAATGAAAGGGGTGGTGGTTGAGTGGTTAAACGCTTGGCTTCCGAACCTGGGATCTTGTTTTCAAAACTCGTTAAAGACTAGAATTTTAAATTTCGGGATTTTTAGGCCCCCCCTGAGTGAATTGAAAAGAGGAGAAAAAAGTCATATTGTATGTAGGACTATTTTAAAAGGCGTAGAATTATAAGTGTGTGGGGGGGGGGGGGGAGAAATGATATTGGTAATGTAATTCAATGGTAAAAATGTGTTTTCGGAATGGGAGCATTATAAAGCGGGCCGTGCCATTAGATGTAACATACCAAATACTAAACTTCAAATGTTTTGAGGGGCGACTAAAGGGGGGGGGGTCAAGACAACAACAACAAAAAAAAAGGATAAAGAAAAAAGCAAGTGCTATAGAGTTGTCAGACCAGAAATGAATGAGATTGGGAGGTCAATTTAAAGCTGGCCGTTCGTCAATATATACCACAATACTTTGGCTAAACGGGGGTTGTTGAAATGTGGCCATTTTTATGGAATGAGCAAAAAAAAAGTGTTTGGAGGGGTACATCCAAAGTATCATGTGAGCATTCGCAGACATTGGAATACGTTTGTTCTGGCAATCAAATAGTTCAATGGAAATTATATGATATAAAGTAAACTTTTCGCATGTAAATTATGAGTGAGTATGGTGTGATTGTTTTGTTCTATTATTATTATGTTTTGCTTGGTGTAAAGCCAAAATGTAAGACAAATAATAATAAAGATTATTATTATTATTATTATTATTATTATTATTATTATTATATGGTCTTGGAAAAAAGTAACAAGCGAAGTTGAAACTACTTACAGAGAGCGCACTGTTCTGTCACTGGTATTGCAAGGAAAGCTGGATGCTGAAACAGAGCTATACTTCTGTATTTAAGAACATGTTGCTTAGATGTGCGCATGCTCTTTTCCAAACATTAGACGTGGCGCTCAAGGATGTTAGTGGACCGCCCTAAGTATTATTTTGCCTTCTCTCATTGGATGTAGTTGATCTAGATACATGTCAATCTCTCTGGTGTGATGCATTGGCCGTCCCTTTATCGACGTGGAACATTCAAATCTAAGCATTTGTTGGTCAAAACATTTGTAAACATTTTTTTTCCAGAGTTTAATTAAAGTTTGGTGTTCTTTGCGTCTAAACTAGCTAAGAAGTTCGATTTGAATAAACACGAAATTAGACTTACATCCAAATCCTTTTTATCTCCAGATTTTCAATCAGAACATTCTCTGTACTTTGTATGCGGTGGAAACATTCTATTACACGACCATTTATACTTCACAAACCCAACAAAAGTTCTCTCTAATGAGAACATGGTGTCTTTGTGATTCATTTTAAAGTTTATCACTCAACGCAAATATGGTAACTGCTTAAAACTCATGTCTCAGCATTTTTTTTATATTGCCAGCAAATTCTAGTGTGTTCTAACTGTCTTAAGAATGTTTTGTGTGTTCTAACTATCTCATCAAATTCTCATGTGATCTAACCATCCTAGCAAAATCTCGTGTGTTCTAACCATCCTATCAAACTCTAGCGTGTTCTAACCAACTCCTAATCGTCTCTTGTCTTCTAACCACCCCAATAAATGCTTGTCTGGTCTAACCATCCCAGGAAAAATTCGTGTTTTCTAACCATCCTATCAAAGTCTCGTGTGTTCTAACCATCCTTTCAAAGTCTCGTGTGTTCTAACCATCCTATCAAAGTCTCGTGTGTTCTAACCATCCTATTAAAGTCTCGTGTGTTCTAACCATCGGAGCAAAATCTTGTGTGTTTTAACTATCCTATCAAAGTCTCGTGTGTTCTAACTATCCTATCAAAGTCTAGCGTGTTCTAACCATTTCCTAAACGTCTCCTGTCTTATAACCATCCCAATAAAGTCTTGTCTGATCTAACCATCTTAGGAAAACTTCGTGTTTTCTAACTATCAAATCAAAATCTCATGTGTTCTAACCATCCTAGTAAAGTCTCGTGTGTTCTAACCGTCCTAGTAAAGTCTCGTGTGTTCTAACCATCCTCTCAAAGTCTCGTGGGTTTTAACCATCCTATCAAAGTTTCGTATGTTCTAACCATCCTGTCAAAGTCTCGAGTGTTTTAACCATCGGAGCAAAATCTCGCGTGTTTTAACCATCCTAGGAAATTCTCGTGTGTTCTAACCATCCTATCAAAGTCTCGTGTGTTCTAAGCATCGGAGAAAATCTCGTGTATTCTAAATATCCTATCAAAGTATCGTGTATTCTAACCATCCTATCAAAGTCTCGTGTATTCTAACCATCCTATCAAAGTCTCGTGTATTCTAACCAATAGATCAAAATCTCGTGTGTTCTAACCATCCTATCAAAGTCTAGCGTGTTCTTACCATCTCCTAAAAGTCTCGTGCGTTCTAATTATCCCAGCTAATTCTCGTGTATTCTAACCATCTCCTAAACGTCTCCTGTTTTCTAACCATCCAAGTAAAGTCTTGTTCTGTCTAACCATCCCAGGAAAACTTCGTGTGTTCTAACTATCCTATCAAAGACTCATGTGTTCTAACCATCCTAGTAATGTCTCGTGTGTTCTAACTATCCTATCAAAGTCTCATGTGTTCTAACCATCCTAGTAATGTCTCGTGTGTTCTAACTATCCTATCAAAGTCTCATGTGTTCTAACCATCCTAGTAATGTCTCGTGTGTTCTAACTATCCTATCAAAGTCTCGTGTATTCTAACCATCCTATCAAAATCTCGTTTGTTTTAACCATCCTAACAAAGTCTCGTGTATTCTAACCATCAGAGCAAAATCTCGTGTGTTTTAACCATCCTATCAAAATCTCGTGTGTTTTAACCATCCTATCAAAGTCTCGTGTATTCTAACCATCAGAGCAAAATCTCGTTTGTTTAAACCATCCTATCAAAGTCTCGTTTGTTCTAACCATCAGAGCAAAATCTTGTGTGTTTTAACCATCCTATCAAAGTCTCGTGTATTCTAACCATCAAAGCAAAATCTCGTGTGTTTTAACCATCCTATCAAAGTCTCGTGTGTTCTAACCATCGGAGCAAAATCTCGTGTGTTTTAACAATGTCAGCAAGAACTTATCCCTCTCAGTGATATATCCATCTTAGAAATGATTCGTGTCTTTTATAATCATCTCAAAAAAGACTTTATCTCGTGTAACGAATATCCATGTTTCCATTATTTGAAAGTCTTCACTTAGATTCCCTTAGCATTGAAACCTGTATACATCCACTAACACATCCAGTGTAGGCCACTAGCGGATCCAGAACTTTGGAGAGGGTGGGTGATTTTTTTTCAAACACTAACCCTAACGCCCAGTAAACCCTAACCCTATGCATAAACGTGCGTACAACACACACACACGAGCACACACACACACATACATACACACACACATACATACATACATGCATATATATATATATATATATACTGATATATATATATATGAGAATAAAAAGACGACATTTTTACAACCTTCGCCGACAAAAGTATTTTCTTGCTTTTTTTCACTGCAGAAACCTATTCTCCTGACATCTACAGCTCATTATTCATCAATGGAGTTCGGGGCGAAGCCCCGACGCCATAAGCGTTTTCTTGCATTCATTATTGCAGAAACGTTTTCTCCTGACAAGTACAGATCATTATTTATCAATGGAGTTCGGGGCATTCTTTACTGCAAAAACGCATTCTCCTTACCTAAAGCTCATTATTTATAATATTAGAAAAAATATTTTGAATAATGTTGTACTTTAAAAATATTGTAATATGAATTTATAGGCCCTAAATACATTGCAAATAAAACCGATTTGTTCCTTGAAAAGATAAGATATCCCACATATTCAGATTTTGGCTTTGAGGATCGCCGCCGAAAAAAAAATTATTCGATAAATAATATTCAAGAAAATTGAAGTATAAATTGTGAGTTATAGTCCCAAATTTATTTAACTAGAAAAATACCAGATTGAGTAAAGGTTAGGAAAAGGCGACTAAGAAGACATTATCTGGGCTTAGAACTCATCTCAATCATGACTCTTATACTGAAAAATTTCGTTTGAATTCTAACTTTTCCAATGCAAAGTCTTTCTTAAAATAATTATGATAAATTCATGTGAAATTAAATAAACTCTGTCTGGAAATGGGAGGGACTGTAGAGTGAAAACGATTAATCCTCACTCCTTTAATAATTTCGGCTAAAGATTGCATTTGGCATTAAAGAATAGGGGTGGAGCGACTCGATATAAGAATTTAATTTATAGTATATATAAATTACATTAGTGACAGATTTTTTTTTTTATTTTGTAATTTCTTAACTATAATACAAAAAGAAAAAGTATTGGTTTGACCTATGGAGGAAAGGCGATTGTGTGAATCGCCCCTCCCACCTGGTACAACCCTTTTTCATTTAAATTTAGTAATGATACAATTTGAGATTAGAGTGTGGTGCGACATAATATACAATGGTTTCACATATCAATACGTAGTTTATATTATATAGATATTCAACTATATTTTTTTACAAATTATGTTTCTCCATAAAAACGGACCGCCACCCCCCCCCACTGAAAAAGTTTAGTTGGGAAGGGCAGTAGAGGTATTTGCCCCACCCCCCCCACTGAAAAAGTTTAGTTGGGAAGGGCAGTAGAGGTATTTGCCCCACCCCCCACCAAACAGGAAACGACGTAATATAAAGATTGGTTAAAATATCAATAACAAGTTTTAATGATATAGATATTTAATTGATTCTGTTAGCAAGCTGTGATTTCTACAAATAAATTGGACCGCCCCCCCCCACTCGAAAGTGTATGGGGGGGGGGCGGGATTTATACCATCACCCCTCCCGAACCCACCAAATCGGCCAACAGACAAGAGGGGGAAGCGAAATAATCTAAAAATAGGTTGATTTATAAATAATTAGTATATATTGTTAACATAAGTATTAATTTCGTATACAAATTGTGTGAATTCTATAATAAAATTCGTTCAATGAGATGATCCATAGTGTCGTCGTGACTGAAAGAAGCCATTAACGCTTTTAAACAAAGAAACAAAGAAGCTATCGGTAGCTAGAGGTGGACTTGAAGACAATATATTAAAAGCATTCGCTCCTACTTCAAACAAAGAAACAAAGGGGCCATCGGTAGCCAGAAGTCGACTTGAAGACAATATATTAAGAAGATTCGTTCCGATTTCAAACAAAGAAACAAAGGGGCTATCGGTAGCCAGAAGTCGACTTGAAGACAATAAATTAAAAGCATTCGCTCCTATTTCAAACAAAGAAACAAAGGGGCTATTGGTTACCAGAGGTTGACTTCAAAACAACACATTCAAAGGATTCGTTCCGATTTCATTTACAGCTCGGTAAAGTGTAACATGTCATGATTGTGTAGTGTAAGGAAATAAGAATTGTTTTGAGAGTACACAGTGGTCTTGTCTTGATAATAGCATGGAATTTTATTAACAAAGTTTTTGTTGAAATAATACAGGCACGTAGTTCCGCGTTTGAATAGTTTGAAATTAGCATCAACAAAGATTTAAGCGTAGAAACAAATGCTGCGGTGACATCATTGAATCAATGTTTACTTACAGCTCTCCTACTGTTCGGCGCCTGTGCACTTTTTGTCTTGTGTAAGTTAAGTCCTAATTCAAATAACCAACTAGCACAGGCCAAAGCCCAACAAAGCAGAAAATACTTGACGCTGATAACTGATGTCGAAGTGAAGTGAATTGTCGTATGCGATTCAGCTAAACCTCTAAGTATCACCAATATCTCTCTGAAATCACCATTCAGCAAAATCTCTAAATATCACCAATATCTCTCTGAAGTCACCACTCAGCTAAACCTCTAAATATCACCAATATCTCTCTGAAGTCACCATTCAGCTAAACCTCTAAATATCACCAATATCTCTCTGAAGTCACCATTCAGCAAAATCTCTAAATATCACCAATATCTCTCTGAAGTCATCATTCAGCTAAACCTCTAAATATCACCAATATCTCTCTGAAGTCATCATTCAGCTAAACCTCCAAATATCACCAATATCTCTCTGAAGTCACCATTCAGCTCAACCTCTAAATATCAAGAATATCTCTCTGAAGTCATCATTCAGCTAAACCTGTAAATATCACCAATATCTCTCTGAAGTAACCATTCAGCTAAACCTGTAAATATCACCAATATCTCTCTGAAGTCACCATTCAGCTCAACCTCTAAATATCAAGAATATCTCTCTGAATTCATCATTCAGCTAAACCTCTAAATATCACCAGTATCTCTCTGAAGTAACCATTCAGCTAAACCTGTAAATATCACCAATATCTCTCTGAAGTCACCATTCAGCTCAACCTCTAAATATCAAGAATATCTCTCTGAAGTCATCATTAAGCTAAACCTGTAAATATCACCAATATCTCTCTGAAGTCACCATTCAGCTCAACCTCTAAATATCAAGAATATCTCTCTGAAGTCATCACTCAGCTAAACCTGTAAATATCACCAATATCTCTCTGAAGTAACCATTCAGCTAAACCTGTAAATATCACCAATATCTCTCTGAAGTCACCATTCAGATCAACCTCTAAATATCAAAAATATCTCTCTGAAGTCACCATTCAGCTAAACCTCTAAATATCACCAATATCTCTCTGAAGTCACCATTACACCTCAAATTCTAGTCTTTTTTTTTCAATTGTTCCCCTCATACAGGTTTTGTTCCGAAATTCCTAATGGTGTCCTAACACAGACACGTAAAGAAATGGTGTTCTTTTGTTTCCATTGCAAGAGTGTTTCTACTTGTCGTGCATTATTTTTCTGATGATTTTTGTTTTAATAAAAACATTTTTTGTTTGTTTTTACAGTTTGTCTTGACGCTATATGTACTTGATATATTTAAGCAAAATTTCCTTGACTTCAGGTTCCATTCGGTTTTCTGATCTTACCTTATCTTATATAATACAGACGTTACTTCAAAAAAGAAGATGATTACGTCCTACGCGTCATGCATTAAGTCATGCATATTAACCAATGACTTAAATTCTGCAAATTCACTGGTTTTCCTGGCTAGCTCAGGCAACCCATTCCATGCTCTAATAGCAATAGGGAAGAAGGAGTATTTGTACAAATTTGTCCTAGCATATGGGACGAGTGATGTACCTATATCTTTGTGTCTTTCAGAGTATTTTATTAAATTTTGTTTTTGTATTTGAAGATTATGGTTCAGTGTTTTATGTATAATTGCTACTTTACTTTTGAGTCTTCTGTCCTGAAGGCTTTCTAAATTTAGTGATTTTACTATAGGTGCTACTCTAGTCAAATGTGAATATTCATTTGTTATGAATCTCACTGCTCTATTTTTGTGTCTGTTCCAGTTTCTTAATGTTTTCTTGAGTTGAGGGGTCCCAAATGGAGGATGCTTATTCTATTATTGGCCTAACCAAGGTTAAATAACATTTTAGTTTTATGTTCTTATTTGATTTATAGAAATTTCTTTTAATATATCCTAATGCTTTGTTTGATTTTTTATAGTTTCATAAATATGTGGATTCCATGACAGTTTTTCATTTATTATAACACCTAGGTATTTTGCGTTTTTAGTCTGTGTTACCGGTTTGCCATGAATAAGATAAGTGGAATTAATTTGTTTTAGTTTTTTTGTTACTCTTAACAACTGACATTTTCTGGGTGGAAAGACATGCTCCAATTTGATTCCAATTTCTGTAATTCATCTAATTCTCTTTGTAAAATACCTGTGTCTTGTGTTGTTTTTATTGTTCTATATATTATGCAATCGTCTTGACTACTATCAGGCTTCTCTGTCTAATTTTAGCAGCGAATAAAGCATCTGTTGGTTCCTTTACTGTCTTGTTCTGTTCTCTTTGACATGACGGGAACTACCATAGCTTCTAGTGAACTATCATTTGACTTTCCATTCAACAAACATTGCACGTGACGAGGATGTAAGAGAGATTTTCTAATGCAGTCTCATCTTCTGCTAAGGCTTATGCTAATACACTTGAAATGCTTGACATGAGATTGCTAAATCGCCAACCCAATTGTCGGTACTTTATTGAAGAATTGGATAATCATTTAATCATACCTGTTAACCCAGGGTCACAATGAACCTTATCATCAGAGCAATAAAGTCATAGAATACTTTGTTGACTAATGATTTAATAAGAATAAAAAGCTATGCTGGCTAGACAATACAATGAACTCGGCAATACTTTTGTATCTACTTTGTCTATCTTCTATGAAGGGGAGACTTTTGTCTTGATAGCTGCACAATGTACATCAACACTTCTGATATTCTGAAAATATTAAAACCTCCCTTGCTACCTGTGTTGCTTACCAATTGTATGACCCATGTGGAGCAACCTCTGAGTTTGTGTAAACACATACTTTTTTTAGTAACTTTTTTTTCTACACTACATCTATTCGTTATGTCGGACCTGTGACGTAGCAACATGTTAAATGAGCTATTGGTCTATATTGCCCACAGGCTGCGACGTTGCAAGTCAGTGTTGAGGACTTCTAAAACATATGGTTCCGCTTGAATAGTGGTACTGTAAAAATAATTTTCTGAAATAGGGAAGAGAATTGTGTATTGTTGTGATAATGTCTTCAAAACTGATTTATCTCTCATTTATTTGTAACGAGCAGGATGATATGTGGCCACCACAACGACGAATCGCCTTACCTTAACTTAAGAGTAAGGTGGACTCAGGGGCGTCCTTATAATCTCAAAATAAAATAAAATCCCAGTCTTTTTCTAGATGCGACCTGGAACCTCTCGGTTCGGAAGCCAAGCGTTTAACGATTCAGCCACCGAGCCCTATTATATGTAAATAATGAAATTATATCACTCTTATCTATAAGCGACATTAAAACTGTTAGTGTATCTTTCATGATTGATATGTCTTCATTATTTATGTACACCTATTTTAGTATGTGTTAATATGTGTGGGGTTTTACCACATGCAATATCAACTTAGTCAAAACAGTCTTTATATTACATCAGCCCATTCAAACTCACTAATACTTATACTCACTAACAAAATTATTAGATATTTCTTAGCCGACCATCCAGTTTCAGTAACTGTAAACAAAAATTGTAGGACTTTTCTTAGTGACAATTCAATCTCAGGGATTGTTAACAAAATTCTAGGACATTTCTTAGCCGACCACCTATTCTCAGGGATTTGTCAACAAAATTGTAAGACTTATTATAGCTAACCGTTTAGTGTCAGGGACTTTTAGCAAAAATGTAGGATGTTTGTAGGTAATGCCAGTGTGTACGTCAAACGAGAAAAAGCTGGCTTGTCACTCCTCTGTGAGTGAAGAGAAAAAGCTGACTTGTCACTCCTCTGTGAGCGAAGAGAAAAAGCTGGCTTGTCATTCCTCTATGAGCGAAGAGAAAAAGCTGACTTGTCACTCCTCTGTGAGCGAAGAGAAAAAGCTGACTTGTCATTCCTCTGTGAGCGAAGAGAAAAAGAGTTGATCGATTGGTCAGTTAAATTTAAGTCACAGCTAATGTGAAAAAAAGACCCTTGCATAATTAAAATTTGGGGTCAAGTTAGAAGCTTAGAAATTGTAAAATCGATGACTTTACGGATCCAGAATGATCGATAAACATTGCTATTTAAGGGACGTGAAGCTTACTGTCGCTCGTCGATATTCACGGTCATTAGTCATTTCCTTTTTTTTTTCTGAGTTTTTTAAAATAATTATTTCTTTTAAAAGTTCCAAACACATGAAACGAGCCTTGGTCTCAAGCTATTTGTCTGCTTTAGATGCAACAAAATATCCAAGCCGTAAACGGGTCAGGGTCGTCAAGTTAACTACAGCACTTATCCATAATCCTCGGAATCAAATTAAAAACTTTATTATTGTTGTCTATTTGTCCTCTCTGGTACAAACTTTTATTTCGAGATTTAGAACATCTACTGGAACAGTCATCTGACTTAGATCTATGTCTTGAGACAAACATGCTGTTATACTTTAAGATCTCTTTTTTTTTCTTCTAAGCATATGATCTTCTTTTTTCTTCTTAAATAGATTTATGTGCCTTTCGGGTTTTTATCTTTCAATTTTTTCCACTCTCCTGTGTTTTTCTTGGTTTGTTTTGAATCAACTTTCTCCTAATTTAATTACACACACCTTGAACTAACACTAAACAACACGTTTCACTAATATCCTGTCGATGAGTCGTGTCTCCCAGGTAAAAACACTTGCTACAGCTCACTTAGGCTCTCACTAATCCAGGAACTAGCTTGACGTGGGTCGATCTCAGTGCTGAAGAGTGGGGTTGTTGTGTTGTAGCTTTGGACTGCTAATCCAACCATTTCTATGGGAATTTTGGTGGGGGCGGGGGATAATTGTGTCCCCGTTTCTTTTCATATAAACATACTCACTCTCTCATACATACACATAAAAACAAACATACATAAATGCATAGACATACATAAATATATGCATACGTTTATATCCATCTATCTATCTATCTATCTATCTATCTATCTAGCTATCTATTTATCTATCTATCTATCTATCTATCTATCTATCTATCTATCTATCTATCTATCTATCTATCTATATCTATATATGTGTATATATATATATATATATATATCTATATCTATCTATCTATCTATCTATCTATCTATCTATCTATCTATCTATCTATCTATCTATCTATATATATATATATATATATATATATATATATATATATATATATATATATATATATATATATATATAAATACAGTGGCGTAGCTAGGAATTTAGTGTCCCGGATGGCTTGACCTCTTCAGGGGCCCATGCATTGTGATATTCGACATCATGATATGAGATAAAAGCGACAATATTTAGAGTAAAAATAAATTTCGAACATTCATTTAGGGCCTCCTCTATTGGGTGTCTGGTGGTGGACCTCCTTAGCCTCTTCTATTGGGTGTCTGGTGGTGGACCTCCTTCACCTCCTCTATTGGGTGTCTGGTGGTGGACCTCCTTCGCCTCCTCTATTGGGTGTCTGGTGGTGGACCTACTTAGCCTTCTCTATTGGGTGTCTGGTGGTGGACCTCCTTAGCCTTCTCTATTGGCTGTCTGGTGGTGGACCTCCTCGCCTCCTCTATTGGGTGTCTTGTGGTGGACCTCCTTCGCCTCCTCTATTGGGTGTCTGGTGGTGGACCTCCTTCGCCTCCTCTATTGGGTGTCTGGTGGTGGACCTCCTTAGACTTCTCTATTGGGTGTCTGGTGGTGGACCTCCTTAGCCTTCTCTATTGGCTGTCTGGTGGTGGACCTCCTTCGCCTCCTCTATTGGGTGTCTGGTGGTGGACCTCCTTCGCCTCCTCTATTGGGTGTCTGGTGGTGGACCTCCTTCGCCTCATCTATTGGGTGTCTGGTGGTGGACCTCCTTAGCCTTCTCTATTGGGTGTCTGGTGGTGGACCTCCTTCGCCTCCTCTATTGGGTGTCTGGTGGTGGACCTCCTTCGCCTCCTCTATTGGGTGTCTGGTGGTGGACCTCCTTCGCCTCCTCTATTGGGTGTCTGGTGGTGGACCTCCTTCGTCTCCTCTATTAGGTGTCTGGTGGTGGACCTCCTTCGCCTCCTCTATTGGGTGTCTGGTGGTGGACCTCCTTCGCCTCCTCTATTGGGTGTCTGATGGTGGACCTCCTTCGCCTCCTCTATTGGGTGTCTTGTGGTGGACCTCCTTCGCCTCCTCTATTGGGTGTCTGGTGGTGGACCTCCTTCGCCTCCTCTATTAGGTGTCTGGTGGTGGACCTCCTTCGCCTCCTCTATTGGGTGTCTGGTGGTGGACCTCCTTCGCCTCCTCTATTGGGTGTCTGGTGGTGGACCTCCTTTGCCTCCTCTATTGGGTGTCTGGTGGTGGACCTCCTTCGCCTCCTCTATTAGGTGTCTGGTGGTGGACCTCCTTCGCCTCCTCTATTGGGTGTCTGGTGGTGGACCTCCTTCGCCTCCTCTATTGGGTGTCTGATGGTGGACCTCCTTCGCCTCCTCTATTGGGTGTCTTGTGGTGGACCTCCTTCGCCTCCTCTATTGGGTGTCTGGTGGTGGACCTCCTTCGCCTCCTCTATTAGGTGTCTGGTGGTGGACCTCCTTCGCCTCCTCTATTGGGTGTCTGGTGGTGGACCTCCTTCGCCTCCTCTATTGGGTGTCTGGTGGTGGACCTCCTTCGCCTCCTCTATTAGGTGTCTGGTGGTGGACCTGCTTCACCTCATCTATTGGGTGTCTGGTGGTGGACCTCCTTCGCCTTCTCTATTGGGTGTCTGGTGGTGGACCTCCTTCGCCTCCTCTATTGGGTGTCTGGTGGTGGACCTCCTTCGCCTCCTCTATTGCTTGTCTGGTGGTGGACCTCCCTTGCCTCCTTTATTGGGTGTCTGGTGGTGGACCTCCTTCGCCTCCTCTATTAGGTGTCTGGTGGTGGACCTCCTTCACCTCATCTATTGGGTGTTGGTGGTGGACCTCCTTCGCCTCCTCTATTGGGTGTCTGGTGGTGGACCTCCTTCGCCTCCTCTATTGGGTGTCTGGTGGTGGACCTCCTTAGCCTCCTCTATTGGGTGTCTGGTGGTGGACCTCCTTCGCCTCCTCTATTAGGTGTCTGGTGGGATGTTCAAATTTGGACCTCCTTAACCTCTTCTATTGGGTGTCTGGTGGTGGACCTCTTTCGCCTCCTCTATTGGGTGTCTGGTGGTGGACCTCCTTCGCCTCCTCTATTGGGTGTCTGGTGGTGGACCTCCTTAGCCTCTTCTATTGGGTGTCTGGTGGTGGACCTCCTTCGCCTCTTCTATTGGGTGTCTGGTGGTGGACCTTGTTCGCCTCCTCTATTAGGTGTCTGGTGGTGGACCTCCTTCGCCTCCTCTATTGGGTGTCTGGTGGTGGACCTCCTTAGTCTCTTCTATTGGGCGTCTGGTGGTGGACCTCATTCGCCACCTCTATTGGGTGTCTGGTGGTGGACCTCCTTCGCCTCCTCTATTGGGTGTCTGGTGGTGGACCTCCTTAGCCTCTTCTATTGGGTGTCTGGTGGTGGACCTCCTTCGCCTCCTCTATTGGGTGTCTGGTGGTGGACCTCCTTAGCCTCTTCTATTGGGTGTCTGGTGGTGGACCTCCTTAGACTCTTCTATTAGGTGTATGGTGGTGGACCTCCTTCGCCTCTTCTATTGGGTGTCTGGTGGTGGACCTCCTTCGCCTTCTCTATTGGGTGTCTGGTGGTGGACCTCCTTCACCTCATCTATTGGGTGTCTGGTGTTGGACCTCCTTCGCCTCCTCTATTGGGTGTCTGGTGGTGGACCTCCTTCGCCTTCTCTATTGGGTGTCTGGTGGTGGACCTCCTTCGCCTCCTCTATTAGGTGTCTGGTGGTGGACCTCCTTCGCCTCCTCTATTGGGTGTCTGGTGGTGGACCTCCTTCGCCTTCTCTATTGGGTGTCTGGTGGTGGACCTCCTTCACCTCCTCTATTGGGTGTCTGGTGGTGGACCTCCTTCACCTCATCTATTGGGTGTCTGGTGGTGGACCTCCTTCGCCTCCTCTATTGGGTGTCTGGTGGTGGACCTCCTTCGCCTCCTCTATTAGGTGTCTGGTGGTGGACCTCCTTCACATCATCTATTGGGTGTCTGGTGGTGGATCTCCTTCGCCTCCTTTATTGGGTGTCTGGTGGTGGACCTCCTTCGCCTCCTCCATTGGGCGTCTGGTGGTGGACCTCCTTCGCCTCCTCTATTGGGTGTCTGGTGGTGGACCTTCTTCGCCTTCTCTATTACTTAATGGAGCAGAGATACCACCATGAACAAATGCAGGTATTCATCAATACGTGCGTGAGGAAGATACTTATGATCTGCTGGCCAGACATGATCTCAAATGAGGAACTGTGGCAAAGATCAAAGCAGCAGCCCATTGAAGTAGATATCCTTCAGAGACGCTGGAGATGGATAGGTCACACCCTTCGCAAGCCGCCATTTAACATAACAAGGCAAGCTCTAACCTTGAAACACCAAGGAATGAGGAAAATGGGACGGCCCAGGAATACATGTCGGCGTGATTTGGAAGCAGATGCCAAACAGATGGACAAGACGTGGGGACAGTTGGTGAGACTCGGCCAAAACCGAGATGCATGGAGGAAGCTGGTTGGTGGCCTATGCCCCAGAAGGGACCACTGTCAGAGATGAAATGAGATATATGTATATTTCAATTTGCATAACGAATGTAATTTATATGTTTTTCCCTCAAGTTAAATGTTGTAATACATTGAAGACGTTCTGTGTACATTTTCAAATGATCTTTTACGAATTCGGTCGTTGAATATTTTAATATCAGAGTAGGACTACAGGAAACAGAATTTCAATTGCAAGATGTTAAACTAGTATCAACCTAACACTCTCCAATTTACTCAAAACTATTGTTCTCTTTCGTTGCCGTCACATTTAGATTTTAAAACTTTGCACAGATAGTTTGGTGGGTTTGTTTCTCACTTTGACAATGAAAATACAATTTCTAGTTTATTGATTCCATTATTTCATCCAATTAACTTTCAAATGTTACAAAAACTTGTTTAAAATAAATTCGTTCCTTACATTGAATCCACTACATTAGTAAACACAAACTAATGTCCGGCTAGTATTATTGTAAAATGAACAAATATTCATTTGCTGACACTGACAGGTCACTGTAGAGTTTTGTCAATAGGAAACAAAACTTGTAGTGCTTCCTTTAAGTAAGTACTTTCACTGTATCTTTTTAAAAAATGTTTATGTTTAAAATGTTTATGTTTTTCAATTAAAGATGTGAACTCATTCTTATTGAAATAACAATAAAACCCATTGAAACGAAGATCTTGCAGAATATCACGACTGCTGGTTTGTTATGGCAATAGTATATACATTATTTAATAGACTTTAAACCTTTGTTTACCTCCATCTTTAAATACACTTAGTCAGGTGTTGTTTCACACACTCACTAACTTACACACTCAGTAACTCTAAAAACAAACTTTCATTCACACACACTCATTCACTCACACGCACTCACTCACTATTACACATTAATTTCCTCTTACACACTCATTCACTCTTACACACACAGTAGCTAACATATTCAGCCACTCACACGCTTAGTAACACTAACTCAACACTGTATAGGCATCCACACCACTCATTGCTAGAGCAATCAACCCGCACCTGCCAATGTCTTGGCTTGCATTCCAAACTCATTTCCAAACTGTTCCACCGACGCCTACCCCACAGCCTCGTTCAACGCTAGAGCTAAAGCAGTTTGAACTCGTTTAAAAACAGTTTGCAAACTTATTGAGCACGTTTTATATTATCCACACTACAATATCTGTTCTAAAATAACATTTTTCAATTGTAACTACAATCATTGCTATCAATAACATATGGGCGTTGTAACACACTACAATCTTTTTTTTTTTGAGGGGCCTAATTTAACGAGGAAGGATTCTCAAATGTAGATCCTTGAAAGCGTATAAGTATTTTAATGTCCACTCAATAACAGAGTAGAAATTAGTATTTATTTACAGCATTACCATTAGTTGCACTTATAACTTAGAATACACAATCATCAATACTATAAGTACTAAATGTGCCCAATTCAAGGGCGCTTAAACTACATTCAATAATAGATTACATAAGGTTAGCACAACATAGCATTTCTCCAAATATGTATTTACACTCATAGCAGGAATAATATCTCCTTAATCTAGGCAATACAACTGACAACAATCATCAACACCCTACTCAGGCCAAGCCAGCTCTCCAACTGACTAACCACAGGAAACCGTATTGTCCCCCCCACCCTTGAAAACCCCGTGCAAAAAAGTTCACTCACAACTTATAAAATAAACAAACACACACACACACAATCTCACATCTTACACACACACCCGCTCTTGACACTCTGCTATCTATCACATGCAACAGGTTTAAATCCAATTATTGAAACACAAGCTCGTGACAGTCGTGTGATATACGTCAAGCTCATCGAAATCATGTCATTTACATCAACAGTAAAATCAATACATCATATTGCCATTTTTATATATTTCTTATCTTATATAATACAGACGTTACTTCCAAAAAGAAGCTGATTACGTCCTACCCAATGACTTAAATGCAGCCACTATAAGCCCATTTCCAGGTACAGCTATTTGGGTATCGACCTTGATTTCTAGAGTCTTAATTAAACATTGTATTTTAAATGTTCAATCGCCTGCATTAGAATAGAGGAATAACTAAGATAAATATCAAAGTGTTATTAATAGGGTGGAAGTCTGTAACTAAACATGCTTAATTAAGTTACCATTAACATTGTTACTTATTACAAGCATTTTGTGTGCTACAGACAACCTCGATATATAAATTATAAACATATACATAATTTTGTTAATTTGTAGCTGCTGTTGTTAGTTTTATTATGTTGACACTCTGCGGCTATTGTGGTAATTCCTCGGGCTCACCAAATTATTTACAAAATGTCGAGACTACCATGTCCTGCTGCGCGGTGCTTGATCGACCACTCGAAACTTTTGTACCACAGTTAGTATGTACTGAATGTTTATTTGGTTTCGTTATGGGGCCAGTCACATGCGTGTTGACAACTTCAAATAAAAATGTTGTCACCATTGAGCTTATAAATGAATGATTGTTGCAAAGCTTACATTAACTCCCCCTGTCTGTCTGTCTGTCTGGTACAAATTCTGAATACGTCATTTCTCCCACTTCCCATTCTCGGATCAAGTTAAACCTTTGCATCATTAGTCATTAATCCTAACAAAACATTAATAAATCAAACAATAAACCAGAGCTTAATGAAATACCGGTAATAAATTAATATTGTTCTATAAAGAAAAGGGGAAATCAATCTTACAGTATCGAAATATATGGCCGAAATGATGTTATTTCTACTTTCCCTTCAAGCACATTTTTTTTCTTTTTATTGAGAATTATTCCAGAGTAACTGAGCGTGACAAGAACAAATGTAACCCAAAACAGTACCGCCAAGATCAGTGCACAAACTAAATTGCATAATCAATCGTGAACAAAAGATGCGTTGATCTATTTGTTGACATGATCTCAGACTTCAGTCACTCTAGATTCTGCCTTATCTCAAGACGTAACCAAAGCCAGAGGCGCATCCATTGTCTTCCGAGACAGAAGGAACCAAATTTATATATATATCAGACATCAGCGCTTTCCGTAGTTGACTGGCTTCCAGTAAGTTACCATATAATGTCCAAACGCTGTAGCGAGTCCAAACTATCTCTTTTTTTATTGTTGTTTCCAGCTGTAGTATGAATAAAATGTGAACATTGAGATCATGGAAATATCAACGAGAGCCCAAATCTAGCTCCCGGGTGGGGGGGGGGGGGGAGACATGGTACACACATAGGAATGGATCTGTGGAAACAGTTCCCAAAATAAAATAAAGCCAAAAACAAAAACAGAAACATGCCATAAATTTAGTTTTTTCACAATGACACTCATCGTTATTGACATTGTCTACTTTATCGTTACCTATCTCGACTAGAACAGATACAATGACATGAAGATAAGAAATTTGTTATTGAACCAATTAAATGAAAATTCATTCGGTCTACAATTGATCACCTCAGCGTAATTACTGTGCAATAAGAATATAGATACAAATACGAACAACATTCACACACGAAACACATACAAACTCAGAACCATCGCTTTATGAATTAGACTTTTATGTACTTCTTGATAACGAAAACTGATCATGTAACACTCTGACCGAAAGTGGGATAAAAATGTTTTTAAATCTTTCTGTTTTAGTCCTGATTGAAAGGTGACGACTACTTTGTTCAGATCTGATGTGCAGGTTATCTTTAAAAATCGTGAGTGATTTGAAAAGGCATCTTTCATAAAAAAAACCCTGCGATGGTAGCATGTTCGAGTGATATACGATGCTTTTTGTGATTAGTCTATTTAGTCTAAGTCTTTGTTTTGACAGTGTTTAGTCCATTTTAGTATGTTGTTGATGATTGTACCTAAGTATTTATATTCTTGCACTTTAACAAAGCATCTATATTAAATTGATAATTTAATATGGTAGTGGTAAAGGATTGGAAATATTTTTTTGTATAACATATCAATTAATTATGTAAACAAAAATCTATTAATCAAACTACAAATTAACAAACAAAAAGTCACAAATAGTAATAAAAACCACAACATAAGTTTGAACATTTTATCTTCACCTATTCCTTAGTCCAAGGGTGGTCAAATTACATTCAGCGGGCCACATGCAGCCCACCAGAGTTTTTTATGCGGTCTGCGGACAGCTAAAGAATTCAGGTGTTCCCACAGGCTATACATATAAAAAATGCAAATATATTAAAAAAAATAAATTCTTAATATCTACATAAATTATAGGAAGTTCTGATTCGTATCACTTATGAGGAAGAGGCTAAAGAACATTGTCTCCACTTGACTTTCTAGAAAGTTTTAATTAAACGAAGATCATTCTTATTGGCAATCAAAACACTTAGTCTCAGATACAAACTTAGGTAAATATTTTTTCAATTTTATGAAGAACTGTGTTGAAAGCGTTCGGTTTGCTTGGAACGAGATGGCAAGGGTAACAACTGATGGAGACCGTGCTTTGACAGAAAAATACAGCAATATCCCAAATCCCAACCATAAACTCTTAACGGGAAAGTTTGCGCAAAGCTGCATTGAATATCAAACATCTATTTGGACTATGTAGTAAAGTAATCAAACTAATCAGAGATATAGGAATTAACCACAGATGGTTCATAGAAGTACTTAGAGATTTGGAAACAAAACATTCTAATGTTCGATACCACAGTGGTATCCGCTGGCCTAGCATGGGCAAGATATATATATATATATATATATATATATATATATATATATATATATATATATATAATAATATATATATATATATATATATACACGGGTGCGTCAAAAAAGTGTATACACACTTTGAATTGTCATGGACAAATTATTTCCCGTTCTACAATGCTAAATTTCTGGAAATGGAAAGCTTAATGTCCAATTAGAAAAATAAATGTGATTAATGCGAGTAATATTCAAACTGGTGGCCTACAGCATCAGTAACTGCAACATGGCAGATGTGTGTTTGAGTTATGAAGAGCAGAAGCAGATCATTAAGTGGTACTGAAAGTGTGAGAATGTTGCTGCGGTTCGAAGACACTGGAGACTTGAGTATCGTACAGAACCACCTTCAAGGTTAACAATTACACGTCTACGAGACAAATTTGAAATTTATGGAACAGTGTGTAATGTGCATAAAGGTCGATCAGGGCGACCTCGTACAGCTACAAGTGATGAGTCCACAACTGCGGTCTTGGAACTGTTTCAGCGTTCACCTCAAAAATCGTCAAGGCAAGCGGAACGTGAGAGTGATGTTAGTGCTAGTAGTGTGCTACGCATTCTGAGGAATGAGATTCAGGCAGTGTGCACAGAAATCTTAGTGGACACTATAGTACGATGTACGGAAACATTGTTGACTCGTACTCAGCGACGTATTGATGCTGAAGGCCACCACTTTGAACATTTCTCAAATCAATCACATTTATTTTTCTAATTGGACATTAAGCTTTCCTTGTGCTGAAATTTAGCACTGAAGAACGGAAAATAAATTGTCTATCACAGTTCAAAGTGTGTATTCATTTGTTTGACTGTAACTAATATTTCTATGAAGCGTGGAAGACAGATTTTGCTTTTTACATCGGGAATATTGCAGTCGTTGTTTTCACATGAAATATGTGCTTGTTAAATCTTTTCAAACAATGCTATCCCATTTCTCAAGGCAAGCAATAGAAAGCAGTCTTTATCATTTTCCTTTGTTGAAAGGTGAAACTATTTCTAGTAAAATGGCTGAAAAGTACAAGACTTATTAGGATTCCTTGATTGAGAATTCGAAAGCAAATTTTTAGATGTCAAGAGTTTGGAACCAGTTTTAAATACCCTCTGCTTAACAATTGGTTGATTCAGCTCCAGAAGACATACCTTCAAGTAAATTACGACCTAGTAGAGAATTTCCTGTCAGTTCTTAGGAGGGAGTTTTATGGGTGCCAGTAGCTGAATTTCAACACTTTAAAAACACTTTGCTGCTAAACTTTCACATTATTTATGTCCACAGACATCTGTAAACAAGCATTTTTGTCTCGTTTGAAAGTAAACAAGTGTAATCACAGGTCGAAGCTGACTGAAAGTAATTTAAAATTCGTTGCAATTCATCTCTTCTCAACTTGCATCGAGCCGTATTCCACAGAACAGACCAACGACACACTTTCTAGTGTCGCTCCAGGTCTCCCAAAGCTGAACCAAGTCGTACTCAAGTCTACCGAATCAGAGCCGCACACGTCTTACATCGACTGTATCAACTGTAACGGCTCAAGTCCATTGTAGTTCGCTGTATAGACTTTAACGACAGTAGTCCACTCCAGTTAACTCTACCCTAGTTAACTTGCATCGAGTCGTACACATCTCTCCTCTACTGTCTCGCACAGTAGACAACAGTACCGACGACTCACTCACGACTGACTTTCACATTAACTCTCTGGCTTATATAGAGTCCCTAATCGCTTGTCCAAAGTTGCACAAACACGGCTAGTATCCTCTAGAATAACACGTGAGGAAACGTCTTTGTTTTTACATGTAGATTCCAGAGAACACCTGCTGCAGTGTCATCAAGCCGGGGTCACTCGTAATGACCTCTATCTGTCACTGTTAATTAGTAACTGCCCCCTCCTTAGATCTATTTACGTGAGGACACGTCACATCCTGTCCTTGTTATACGCGTAGATTTCAATGAACACTGCACTGGCTGCAGTGTCATCTCGCTGGAGTCACACGTTGACCTCTACTTGTCACTGTTCATTTGTAACAATATGTACACTAAAATCCAAACAAATAATACTAATCAAACCACTAACTAAAACCCTCTAGTCTAGAACCTATGCTACTACCAAAATTGACACTAACAAAATAACCAAACCAACTGTCAACTAAATTACTCCAACTTACTGCACTAAACCTATATCTATAATAAGTAACACCCAACAATAAGCTATAGAGTCTAGATCTGCAATGAAACCATAATACTAAAACAATAATAACACTATACTATAGCAATACCAGTTACAGCAGCAATAGTAAATACAGCAGTAATAATAGCTTGCAACATATAAAAATGCAAAACTATAAATACAAAAAATAAAATCAGATCCACTTCTAGATCTAGAACACTCATAGCGAGGCTGAGCTGGGAGCCGCCATCTTTAATACAACATGTTGGAGAACAAACTGCCAACTATTTTCACAAATATTTCAAGTAGAAAATAAAATAACTATATCAAAAGATAAAACACACAGTTAAATGAAAAAATAAAATATTCTAAACTTACAGGCTGTCCTAGGTACAGGAATATATCAAATAATTACAAGCCAGATCTCAAAGATCATAAGCTGTCACAAAGACAGAGATACTATACTAACTGTACACTGGTCATCTGTTCTAAAGCAGTATGGATATAAATATTTTTTTTCTACTAACCCCCCCCCCCTTAAACCATATAAAACTAAGTAGAAATACTAATTCTGGCACTAGCCTAATATATATATATATATTTATATATTTATATATATATATATATATATATATATATATATATATATATATATATATATATATATATATATATATATATATATATATATATATATATATATATATATATATATATATATATATATATTAGCTCTAACCAAAAAAGTGCTAAATAAAACAAATACATATAAAAAAAGCTCTGGGAGCGCAAGCTCATACTCTGAAACAATTACACGCACATTTTCTACTTGTTATTACCTCATTGTTTAGTGCACTGAATATATAGAAGGGACAATGTTAAAATTGTACATTTCTTTACTTGAATATTCAGTAAATTTGTTTCACCTAGATCTAGATTTTATAAATATTCTCAATACTAAATCTAGATAATCACCGTAGTTTATTTTCATTTCTCTGATTCTTTTTTTTTCATCAATTTGGAAAGAATTTACCGCTTCCAGCCTTAAGCGTTTGATAGAAGTATTTCCGCTGGAGCCCCAGAATGGAAACCGTAAAGATAAATTTTCAAAACTTAGTAAATCTCTGGAGACATTGAATAATAATAATACAATACTTTGACTTGATCTGAAGTATTACTTTAACTCTGAATACACATTGGTTTAAACAACAACAACACCGTAATTCGCTGCTTTAGTTTTGTGTGTGTGTGTGTGTGTGTGTTTGTTTTGTTTTGTTATTTTTGAGGAAAACACGAGGAGCTGCCGCACAGGGCATCAAATACCCTAGATACGCCGCTGAATGTGGGCAGAGGTTTATAGGGGCCGGATAGCAACGCGGTCAGGACAGGATGTGACCCGCGAGTTGTATGGACATCTATAAATGTTTTCAAGTATTTGCATTTTTGATTTCCCTTTTATTCAGCAATGGCAACATGGGTGATCTCTGCATGAAGTGAACTAGCCCCCCTTGTCACACAGGTGGGCACAGGCGTGGAGGTAAGGGATGATCTCTGCACGAAGTGAACTAGACCCCCCCCCCCGCCACCAGGGGCGGACTGGCTATATGGGCAAACGGGAAAATGCCCGGTGGGCCGGTACCAAAAGGGCCGGTCTGGTCGCGACCAAAGAAATTTTTTTTTTAATGCAGACAACTTTAAAAAAAAAATGACAGCAACAAGACACAAAGGCCCGAACACGTTTTCTTGATTTTTTTAAAAATTCTTATTACAATTAATTTTGTTTGAAATTCAACAAGAATATAAAAAAAACACCCTACACTGTACGTATTATCATCAGCAAAACGTTAGACCGTACTTTCTGCTATGCACGAGCGGCATGGACTGCTTTGATGTCTTCGAGGTTGTGTTTGGCCTAATCATTTTGCTGGTCGGCATGGACCTTTGATGGCACTCCCATTTTGTTTTTGCTCCTTCCCTCCCCCGTCTTCTAATGGTTCCAATGTCAGTTAACGAAAAAGAGGGATGAGAGAGGTTAAGCTTGAAAACATTGATATAACGCAGAAAAAAAAAAAGAGGCGCGACAATTAGCTCTTTAACAATATTTAATAGACATTAACTTTAACACATACATACAGCCGCGAAATTGCAAACTACCCAACTCATTCACAGCTCAATTTGGGTATAAAGCTCTACTTTCTGCGATTTGAAAAGAAAAAGTAAGTTCCTTTTTTTTTTTAATTACATAGATCTAAAAATACTACACTTAAGGCTTACTAAAAAAAAATATTTAATTAAAAAATAAATGTAGATCTAAATCAATTTTTATACTATTATTATTAATGGCATGATGAAAATTATTACAATAATTACAATAATTTATTATACACTGTCACATCCGATATTTAATAAAAGGAGATTTATATATATATATATATATATATATAATTCTCTTCTTCCCTCAACAGTTTAAACGAGAAGAAGAAGTAAAGGAAAGATCACTCTCATATTTCTGCGGATAGTCCACGAGAAAACAAGAAAAGGGGGGGGGGGGAGAGAACACGTGGGTATTCACACGTCGTTACGGATGACTGCGCGCTGGACTGTCAAACCCTGCCCGCTCCCACCCCCCTTCGTCTTGCGGGAGGTTTGGGCTAAAAAGTAAACTATCGTATCTGAACATCCGAAACATGTAAAACATTTTACAAACAAACATTTTACAAACACTAAATAGCAGCGCCGGACTTAACCATTGTGACTTAGAAGTCATGGAAAGAGATTAAGTAATCATTGTGGGGCCCTATGCGAAACGGATTTCGCTGGACCAAGTCTGGGTAGGGAAGCGGATAATTTGTGAGATTTAAGAGTTTGTATTAAAAAATATTCATCTTTGCATTTTATTCATTACTTACTACGTACAGAATTACTTTACTAGCCTTGCGTGTAGCAAAGTCATACAGTATATCATAATAATTCTGTTTCCTACATAGATCACGCTTAATAGCAAGAATTACCAAATGTTTCAATCAATCTTTGAGAATTGTTGACCGCAAGTAACTCTTCATTAGTTTGAGGCGCGAGAAGCTTCTTTCACCAGACTACACAATTACGGCTAATGCATAATGCCGTTTTTATTTATCGCGCGCAGGATTGTCGTTTTCCATATTAAATGACACCCCAAAATGACAGTTTTTTCTATATATTTTTGTATATTTTAAGGACTTTTTCGTATATTTTGCAATTTTGGGAGATTACCAGGAGCTCTTGGTAATTCGACAGGAGGGCGCGGGAAATCTGTTTTGAGTTATAAAATGGTTTAATGTAATAATTTATACACCTTCAATTAGTACGGGTCCTATGAAAGTGCGATCCTTTGAAATTGGGGGCCCACTGCGGTCGCTTAGGTTGCAGTGGCCTAAGACCGGCCATGCTAAATAACGGCGTATGCTACGCCGCCGGTCGACTAGTTTTAAATAATGGGTCATAGTATATTTATATACAAATCGCGTTTTTGAGAATGTACTAGGAGCAAGCAAGCAGGATGGCTGCCTGGTCGTGCGGTTTGCACGCTGGACTGTCGTTCAGATTCATCGATGGTCCCGGGCTCAAACCCTGCCCGCTCCCATCCCCGGTCGTCCTGCGGGAGGTTTGGACTAGGAAGTAATTATCTTCAACTCTGAAGGAACATCCGAAACATATAAAACAAACAAAACAAGAGCTTTTCGCATTAATTAAGTAAGTGCTTCTCTAACCGTTCTGCTTTCTCTTATCTTTAAATGGAATGGGTTGCCTGAGTCAGCCAGGAAAACCAATGATTTGGCATATTTTAAGTCACAGATAATCATGCATGACTAGATAGACACATGAAATGCGTAAGACCTAACAATCTTATTTTTTGAAGAAACGTCTGTAATCTATAAGTAATACCAAAAAGCTTCAAACTCATTAGGCTGCTATTGTATTGTTGATAGTTTTCAGACTACATACATGTATAAATCAAGAAGTTGCAAAGGGAAAAGATCGTCTCTCGAGACGTAAAATGCCACAGAAATGCCACATGTATAAATCGAATACATTATGTAATCCTACGAATGCATACATTGTGTTTTCGATGCGTTATCAAACTTTATATATTTGTAGAGAATTAGGCTTACACCTATAATATAACACATGGGCATAGCCGGGAGGTTAGGGTCTTCAAACCATCACTTGCCTCAGACCTCATTGTCTGAAAGAGAAACTTTAGTTAATGTCATAGTGCAGCCAACTTAAGCAAACTACAGTCACCAAATTTCATGAGCGTAACTATATATATAAATTGCGGAGTGGGGTAAAAAAAAAACACCGAAAATATATGCCATGCCATTGTGGGCCAGTTTATATTGTAATGCAAGGGCCGATTTTGATACTCAGTCCGCCCCTGCTTGCCACACAGGTGGGCACAGGCTTGAACTTGCACGAAGTGAACTAGCCCCCCTTGCCACACAGGCGGGCACAGGCTTGAACTTGCACGAAGTGAACTAGCCCCCCTTGCCACACAGGTGGGCACAGGCTTGAACTTGCACGAAGTGAACTAGCCCCCCCTTGCCACACAGGTGGGCACAGGCTTGAATTTGCACGAAGTGAACTAGCCCCTCTTGCCACACAGGTGGGCACAGGCTTGAACTTGCACGAAGTGAACTAGCCCCCCCCCCCCTTGCCACACAGGTGGGCACAGGCGTGGAGGTAAAAGTATGTATTTGTCAAGGCCATCTTACACCAGATAATATCTTATCTTATTGATTACAGACGTTACTTCAAATAGGAAGATAATTACGTCTTGGACGCTTTATGTATCAATCTAGTCATGCGTGTTAATCGGTGAGCTTTTCTACGTTCGGGAGGCGCTACAAAACTGCGCACTAAAAGGGACATAATTACACCAGATTTTTATTAGCTTATTACAATTTTTATTACCTGATTTGTGTTTTTAATACCTTAGTTATACTCTGTGTAAGTCTGAGCCTTCGTCCACCATATGACATATAGGGGAAGTAATCCTTGAGAAGTTAGAGGAACGACATGGTCTTAATTTTGCAGATGTTCCTAAATATGTAACATATCCTCTAAATGTTAATACAAAAGTTTTTGTTTAAAAATGTAAAAAAAAAAAATTGTATTACAGCACCAAGTACATTAATATTGGTTTTTTACATACTTACATTTTGGATTAAAATATTTTGTTTTAAAAATGAAAAAAATGTATTTAGTATAATATGTATGTAAGTTGAATATAATTGAAAACATCATTTAATAAACAATATCCTACACATGCCGGCTACATGCCGTCAGTGTGAACAATTTTTAGATGTTACTAAAGGGAAAAGTTTTTTTTTTTCTTGATGCTTTGACTATGAGATTGGCACTTCAGAAAATGATCGATTAATCATTCAATATCATCAGATAAGTCATCAAATAAGTCACGTTTTTCTCAAACATCAGTTTATATGGAATACATTTAAATATTAACTATGCAATGATGATAAGATTAATATACGATCGCATCTCAGTTTTAATTGGTTTAAGTCCTTCTAACAATAGAATAATATCGGTAATACTTTCGAGAAGTACTCGTGTCTTCTTTTGTCGGAGATAGGATGTGTAATTGTTGATAGTTTAGAGTTCAAAGCTTCTAATATTCTAGCTGAACATATTGAAAGCAGCCTCTTTAGCTTTCTGAGAGGACCACTTCGGGGGTCCATTGTCAGTATATGTTTCCACACAAACAACTTTCGTAACCTTGATTCTTTTTATGACCCTTTCTGGCACGGCGCCTTGACCAGTTACGAGTTTTTCTCGGCATCGTTAGGTGAATTAGAAAGACATAAACCTGCCTTGGTCTAGAATTTCGCTGCTATTGAACAGAAGCGTACATTTCTTTTCAGAAGCAGTAGTGACAAATTGATGACATTATCAAGGCCTAGATGTAGTAAGTTGTTTTTGCCTTCACGACCTCTCCTGTGAGATCTGCAGTACTGTACTGTAAGACAAATATTAGAGGCATTACTTTATTGCTTAAATAGATCTAGTCATCTCATTGCAGCTGGAACGTGATCCGTATAGGCTTTCTATCCACAAACTCTAAATGTTCAAATTCTCACTTGAAGGGTTGCGTGTTGTACTCTAACTGATAAGAAAGCGACTACTTCTGCGAATCGAGATGGAAATGAGTTTTTAAGTTTTTAAAATTGATTATTATCGATTATCATAAGATATGAAAAAAAGTATCCCGAGCCTTGTATGCCTATGGTAACATTTAGTTTCATTGACTTGGTTGAAAGCAGTCTTTTAGTTTCAACTGCTTTGATGCACAAGCACTGTGCTTTTGTCAAGGGATTAAAGAGCGTGGCCGGAGACTGAGCAACCCGAGTAGACTTTTGTTTTCCTACTCCATACCATCCCTACCATCACAAGCCCGCAAAGGTGAAAACGGTCCTTATGAAGAACATATAAAAGGTTGAGTGTGTCCTGAGAGAATGATGGGGCTTCATGGCACACTACCAGGACTCTTTTTGTTTCCTTTTCTTTTGGCTGTTCCCGTTGGCCTGTCCATTTCTCTCTATGAACTTTTGAAACTGAAGGCCAGTAATTATATCCAGAAATTCTCCTAGCTAGGTTTATCAAGTGACCCTTGACCCTTTCCGAGCGCTCATCCTACCCTTCAGAACATAATTCAGACCAACGAATTGTGGTAGGTGCGACTCCAGTCGCCTGCTGCTAAGGCATACAAGAGATCCTGTGGGTCAGTCCATAGGGCCAAAGTCAATGAAGCATAGTACATTAACATATTAGTACCATTCAACCATTATTATTTTTTGTTGTTAAATAAGTTCTAGAACTAGCGATAAAAAGAAAATAAATGGAGAGAAACGTATGAAACCCGGGCCCTTATTATCAGACATACGGTAAACTGTCAGGCTGGCCCAAAGCAATGATGTGAAGTCTTTGGAAATGTCAGGGGAAAATGTGTTCGTTGTTCTTGGGTGAATTGAGAAAAATATTGAATATTGACTTAACATTTGGCAGGGAAACTACTATTTTCTCTTTCATTTCGCACACTGCTTTGTACGTAGAGCTTTTCGCAAATGTCAGATGTCTAGATGTCTAGATGATTATTGTAATGTAGAAATAGTTGAGAGTTGAAATAGATTTGAAGATTATGTAGTCTCTAAACGAGGAGTGCAAAATCAAGACGATTTTCTAGGCTTACGCCAGTGTTTCCCAAACTGTTTTCCGCGGGGCCTTAATAGATGGAATAATGAACTAGTAGGCTATCACGTGAATTAAAAAAACAAATTGTTCTTTAGGAATTGTTATGAGAGAAGTTTACTGACGCTGAGTAAGTGTCAAGACTTGTATGAAAGTAACCATTTTTAGTGAAACTATCAGCTCTTGTGCCACAAAGCAGCAGATAGAACTTTTTATGTTTCAACAAAAAATAAATATTTTTTTAAAACAACCAAAAGCAAAAAAAACACAAAATCACTGCCATATATCTCAATACTGCATTAATAAGTTCCATTTTTGCTATTTACAATTGCATTAAAAAGTATCACTAACTGAATAACAAAAAAAAACATTTCAACTTCATTAAAAAATTGAGAAGTTAGAGAAAAAAAGAAACGAAAGAAGTGAAATAAATCCAATGTCGCAGCCTCATCCAGGGCCGGTCTTAGCCCACTGCAACTTATGCTACCGCAGTGGGCCCTGCACTTTCATAGGCCCCTCGCTAATTCTAGGTGTAAATTATTAAATTAAAACATTGAAATTATTTAATCTCTTGAAAAACAGACACGTTGTTATAGTGTGTGTTGGGGGGGGGGGCTGTTCAATCCTACGCGCGGTAATAAAAAAAAAACGGCATTGTCAGCTTTCATTTAATACGAATGTATTTCAAAAACGAATCTATTTTCTAAAATCTTAATTTCGACATTATGCTTATCCCTACCCAGACGGGGCCCCGCGCAATCAGTTTCGCATAGGGCTCCGCAATCGTTAGGACCGGACCTGGTCACATCTCTCAATAAGTTGCATTTATTTCCATTTTCCCCTACCAAACAAAATCATTAATTCATCATCATTCCTTTGGGTTTCTCATGGAACATAGGGCCTCAACAAAAAAACACGCCACTCTCCACGGTCTCTTGCTAGTTTTTTTAATGGTTTCCCAGCTCTTCCCGGTCCTATCGGCTTCTTCTAGTATACTGCGTCGCCATGTTCTTTTTGGTCTTCCTCTGCGTCTTGTTCCCTGGAGGTTGCACTCTAAGGCCTACCTAGCCCTGTTGCTGGTATCTTTTCTAAGGGTGTGACTAATCTATCTCCACTTCCTCTCTAAGATCTGCACTTCTATATTTTTCTATCCACTCATCTCCCACAGTTTGGTGTTTTCTACTTTGTCATACCAGTGTATTTTTAGGATATTTCTCAGGCATCTGTTGATGAAGGTCTGGACTTTTTTGTTGTTGCTTCAGTTGTTCTCCAAGTTTCAGAAAAAAATCATTAATTACCTATAATTAAATAACTATTAGTTTAAAGATTTGTTTGATTGATGATTTACACAAGCCTATTTGAAAGAAGGATGATTAATTCCTAAAACTGGCCCTCCGAAGACATGAGGAGATCTGGTAGACCTCCAACACTTCAACGTGAAATAAGAAATAAGGAGACTGGACTGCAGAATTCAAAAGACTGCGCAGCCATAGAGCGTTCTTCGCCCCTTTACTCAAAGACTGCTGTGATGAATGAGTGTGTGTTAAACAGGTGATTTGAAGGTCGTGAGAAAGACCACTTTGCGTAGGAAGACAAAAGTGGCACTTTGATCCACTGATCACGAGACATTTTCTTCCTACGCTTGCTCTATTTGTTTACACTTGAGATCTCGCAAAGTGGAAGTTGTTCAACCTAGTGTTAATACAAGATGATGTGCTGGTTATGTGAGAGAGAGAGAGAGAGAGAGAGAGAGAGAGAGAGAGAGAGAGAGAGAGAGAGAGCGAGAGAGCGAGAGAGAGAGAGAGAGAGAGAGAGAGAGAGAGAGAGAGAGAGAAAAAGTAAAATAGGGAGATTTTCCCCACCTATCTTGTCCTCGTGATTCATTGACAACAAATAGAGCCTGTCCATCCTTGTAATGAACTTACCAGAACTTGGAGGTAAAATTAGGCAGCAGACGTGAACATTTCTGTACTTTAAGCACATGACTTAATATTGAATCTATTAGATTCAATTTGGTATCGAGAAATCTGGACATAAGATTGTGATCCCGCAAAGTCAGATGCGGCCACCACCAGATCCGCCCATGGAGAAGGAATATTCAAGCCGTGAATTTGTGTATACGCTGTATGAGTCACTTTAATTTTAAACCTTCAAAAAATATATTACCACTTCTGCTAAATATTTTACTGCTCTCATAAATTCGATTTTTTTTTTCGATTGCTTTTGTACAGCGCAAATCAGCTACAATCTCAAATAAAGTGTAGGGGGGAGGTGTGTTAAGGGTGTTACCGTGCTGCCTTTAGAAAAGAAACAAAATAAGTAAATAATTAACTATTTCTGAAAACGTTGGGATTCGATTTCAAACCCCTCGATTGGGAAGCGTGGTCGAGAGGCTAAGTTCGCTTGAACTTGGCTTGGCTTGGCTACCTAGAAGGGGGCTCGAGGTTCGACACCGACTCGCGCAGAGTTGTGTTTACTGAGCGCCTAAAGGCAGCACGGAAAACCAACTCTTAGATACCCCCCCCCCCCCACTGGTCCACAACTGAAATTGGACCAAAGCGCTCTGAGCATGCTATAAGCAGGAAAGTAGCGCTATATAAAAGTTATAAATATATTGTCATTATGTGACAAAAGAGTCCTTATAAACACAACTAATATCCATATGGATCAATAAAGCAATCTTATTCTTAGTCTTTCCTTGTAAATCACCCGTGATACTACGGTCATAAGTGGATCTACAAAGGCGTTTGTTTTTTAGAAGACCTTGAAAGGAACTACAGAAAAAGAAAGAGTAGAGTTAAGTTGGTCTATGACAAGGTTGAGTAAAGCAATGACAGTCAGACTCTTCGTGTTGCCAATTAAGTAATTTATTGTTTTATTTAATACCCTTATTAAAATCTTACACTGCTAAGAACACTAGTCGAACCAGCAATATCATTTTGTCCAGTGTTTTGCAGAGAGTCGTATCAATATGATGATGACTTTGTAGATTTCTCAGTGCATGCAATTCTCATCTTCAGAAACATTCCTGAGTTCAGAGATTTGAGCAATACAGTAAAAAACAAAAACACGAGATTATACGAGAGCAAGATGTCAAGTACACAAGGAACGACACACTGTTCCTCGGAGTGCTGAACGTTTGGAAGTAACAGACTGACAAAGATTTATTGTTCTCGTTTTTGAACTCAACGTCTAGATTTAAGTACACGCTGAAATTCCGCCCATGTCTTATGTTCTAAATGAAAGACTTTCCTTAGAAATAGTGGAAAGCTACGTCCTACCTGTACCCATGTACTAATAGAGTTGTGCTTAATTCGCCGGTCATTGATTTTCTTGGCTGATTTTCTTGACTGATTCAGGCAACTCTTTTCTTGCTCTAGTTGCACTTAGAAGAGAAGGAGCACTTTGTCTCTGTGTGTCTCTGTGTGTTTCTGTGTGTCTCTGTGTGTCTCTGTCTGTCTCTCTGAGAATGTATTTGTGTTTTTATATTATTTCTTACTAGTAGACCGACGGCGTAGCATACGCCGATATTTGCAGGGCCGGTCTTAGGCCACTGCAACCTATGTAAACGCAGTGGTATTATGCGTTAGCCGTAATTGTGTAATCTGGTGAAAGAAGCTTCTCGCGCCTCAAACTAATATTGAATTACTTGAGGTCAACAGTTCTCTAAGATAGATTTTAACATTTGGTAATTCTTGCTATTGAGCGTGATCTATGTGGGAAACAGAATTATTATAATATACTGTATGACTTTGCTACACGCAAGGCTCGTAAAGTAATTCTGTACGTAGTAAAGAATGAATAAAATGCATAGAAGAATTTATTTTCTAATACAAACACTTAAATTTCACTATTATCCGCTTCCATACCCAAACTTGGCCCCGCGAAATCCGTTTCGCATAGGGCCCCACGATGGTTATGTCAGAAGCTAGGTGTTATTAACTGACGGTTGAATATTTACATTAGATTACTTGTTCTCTTTCCATGACTTCTTGTCACAATGGTTAAGTCCGGCGCTGCTATTTAGTGTTTGTAAAATGTTTGTAAAATGTTTTACATGTTTCGGGTGTTCCTTCAGAGTTGAAGATAGTTTACTTCCTAGTCCAAACCTCCCGCAGGACGAAGGGGGACGGAAGCGGGCAGGGTTTAAACCCGGAACTATCGATAAATCCAAATGACAGTCCAGCAAGCAAACCGCACGACCAGGCAGCCATCTGTAGTAACGGGTGAATGCTACTTGTTCTCTTCCCTCTTGTTTTTTCATGGGGTAACTCTATCCGCAGAAATAAAAGAGTGATATATTCTTTACTTCTTCTTCTTCTCGTCCAGACTCTTGAGCCATGAAGAGAATTATATATATATATATATATATATATATATATATATATATATATATATATATTATATATATATATAGATACCCACTTGACTCCTGCCTCCCAGAATTCGATTCCCCAGAGGGTTACTTTGTTCTGACATAGTGAATACCATCTGTTACAAGCGACTGAAACTCTTTCTCACGTTTTCAGAGGGAATTCCCGCACTTGACTCAAACGTTTCTTTGCATGCAAGAAGTCTTCTATCATTGAATAGACATTCATCAACATTTCGCACACCATATGTTAATACAAAGCTAACTGGACAGACTCATTGGGATAAAGAAATATTACTAGAAAACAAAATAGTATAAGAAAGGTAGACAACCTTCATCTCCATAATGCAAGAAGAATCCAGATGGGAGAATCCCTAAAGACATCCTATATGCTGAGATTAAAGAGGGAGTCAGACCCAAGGGCCGCCCAAGACTAGCCTACAGAGATGTCTGCAAGCAAGACATTAGAACCACGGGCATCGACCGAAATATGTGGGAGGAGATAGCCCATGACCGGATAGCACGGAGACAGATTGTACATGCTGGTACGAACTTCGCGGAGTGCAAAAGAAACGAAGCTGCATCAGTCAAGAGAAGGAAAAAGAAAGATGCCCTGTTAACTAGCCCTAGGACAGATGAATATACATGCACGAACTGTGTCAAACTCTGCCGCTCCAGAATTGGCTTGATCAGTCACTCCAGATTCTGCACCATCTCAAGATCAAAGCCAGTGACTCATCTGGGCGCATCCATTGTCTTCCGAGAAAGAAGGAGCCATATATATATATATATATATATATATATATATATATATATATATATATATATATATATACTAGCCGGATATGACCCACGGCCTGCCGACCCCAGTTTGGGTACTACTGATCAACTTGATTGAATTCAGATCTATGTCAAATATTGAAAATGTTCCCTTCACGTCTTTGTACATTTTGCCAGAAAAATAAAGTAGAGTGTGAAAATGGGTTTAGCAGACATATTGATATCAATTCTAAAATACAGTGAAAACGGGATTACCCGATCTGTTAATCTGTTATGTTTTCAAATTTTTTAATGGGAAAAAAAGTTTGCTATTTTTATTTTTTTAATTTTTAGGGCCTTTTGGTTGTGGGTGGGTAATTAACCAAAGCTACAATTTCAGCCATGATCTAAGGGACTTTTATGCCAAATTTATCAAGATTGGTCAAACGGTTTTGGTTTCTATGCGGGACATATTTACATACTCCTAACTTTGTACTTTATATATATAAATTGTTACTTTGATTCTACAAAGCTTAAAAAGTGCACAAATATATTAACATATATTGGTTTAGAAAATATACATCAATCTACGTAACCACACACACATACAATTTCTGCTATTTATAGAGTAGCCTCAACTATTGGATAAGCTGCACTACAAATATACTTTGTCCTTTTATTTTTGAATAGATAATTCCCATCACGCCTTTTTAGTTTCATTATTTAAGATTTATAGAAACACTTTTCACATTTTAAATGTATAGCACATTTTTTTGTTGTTGTGATTAGGATCTTTAGCTTTTTATTGTAAGTCTCGTGAAATCAACCAAAGAAAGAAAAACAGGACATACTGGCAGAAGTTTAAGAAGCTTTTTTTTTTTTTAAGAAATTGACTTAAAACTATTGAGCAGGAATTTGAAGCAAAGTACTATATCTCAGGCGCCAAAAACATTAGCAACCTTCCCTCCTCCCATCACCAGACTAGCTAAACAACATCAGACCGGAAGTCTGCTAAACAATGTTTAGGTTAGTAACATTAAAGGTCTCTACACATCCAGCGTAAACCAAGGTGGGAGTTTCGTACTTCACTTACACAGAGAGAGAGAGAGAGAGACAGACAGACAGACAGACAGGGACATAGAGAAACGTATTAACCATCTTTTATACGGTACAAGAGACATGGACGGTGCTGTTCACATTGTCCTGATTTGTATCTGTATCTTAGTCGAGACATTTTAATACAAGTAGAAAGACTAAAATTAAAAGCAGAAAAATTGGTTATTACTTGTATAAAATAACACAGAAACAACATCCACTGGAGCCCCAGATAAACACAGGACTCAAAACCACTTCAGATGTACATTGATGGTTACATACATGCTAATGAGTTACGCACAGGGGAATTTATGAACAGAGATGTTGAGCAGACGTACGCAAGTCCCAAAGGGAAAGAATGTCCATAAATCACGTGTACATAGAGTGATCTGCTTAAGATTTTTTTTTTCCGGAACTACGTTGGATATAGAACAATGACAAAGTTGTCAATGAAGAAACTAGGTCACATTACCATTTTATTTTGGCATGTATTCTGTACTCGCTAATGAGTCATCCCGCCTCCCCCCCCCAAAAAAAAAAGGTGTGTGCATTTATGAGTTGAATCGTAAGGAAATATTTTGTTTAGTTATTTTGTATACGCTTCAGACGATTCCTAAGAAATTAAAATTATTTTTTTCTAGCCAGAACCTCCTGCTGGAAGTCAACCATAGAATGTGACATCGGGGCTATCGAGATGACATTCTAAAGAGTGACCAGGCAGTTTTTCTTACGGGCGTGAGTCAAAAGGTTCAACGCATCTTTCTCTCTCTCTCTCTCTCTCTGTAATGCAAGTCCCTGGCGTTGAAATGGTAGAACCACGCTTGACTGGGCACGACGTAAACACCACTCCGCAACATATTCAAATAAGACAACACGCAAACAAAACATTTCATTATGTCCCCATCATCAATTTAAAAAGCAATAACAATTCGAATTACAAACAACATAATTCCTGAGTTTTCTGCCTTTATTTATGTTCCTGATTCATCTTCCAGTTCAAGTTGTCAGTGTTAACTCCTGGAAACAAAACCCACTGCCTGGAAGTTTGAAGCGAGAACTCAAATCTCGGAAATGAAACCGTGCCACTCCCCCACAGAACGAGTCCACTCCCTCTCCCTCACCTTCCTTACCTTTTCTCCACATAAACAAACTCTTACCGGTGTGTGTGTGTGTGTGTGTGTTTGAGTAAAAGCATGTGTGAGGAGGGTTAGCTACTGAACTACGGTTAATTTTTTTTTTTTGTAATATGTCTAGTAGCAGTGTCTGCCAGGAGAGTAGTTAGAGAATGCTACAGGCTAATGCATGAATATACAGCTGGCTATTAGAACACAAGCACCTTGTGTTGTACGTAGGACTGGACTAGGTTCTCACTGTGATTTGTTTCTGTAGAGACAATGTTCTACCGTTTTAACTTTTTTTTTCACGGGAACATTTTTATCCCAGTTGTAAGGTAGTCTAGTTTAGAAACTATTGAAGTGTTAGTTTTGTTTGGACGTGGATTGTAATGCTTTGTATTTTATTCTGACATGTATTATGTGGTTCCTGGTAATCTAATTACATATGCTGTATTCACAGGATTCCTATCATCAAGGTGATCACTGACTCCATCAAGTAACTAGTATACATGCTTAGCTATTCTATTGTGTTCTCTCTCTTTGTATCTACATTTTACTTCTTATGTCTATAGACATTTTATAGCATCTAATTTCTGAGCTAAACTTCTGTCTTTGACGTCTATTTCTGTCTTTGACGTCTATTTCTGTCTTTGACGTCTATTTCTGTCTTTGACGTCTATTTCTGTCTTTGACGTCTATTTCTGTCTTTGACGTCTATTTCTGTCTTTGACGTCTATTTCTGTCTTTGACGTCTATTTCTGTCTTTGACGTCTATTTCTGTCTTTGACGTCTATTCTTCTACTTCTAATTCTAAGATTCTATTTTTCTTCCACTCTCTTTTCTCGCTCCCTTTGTTATTTCTCTTTCTCTCTTCTCTCTCACACTGTCTTCCTTACCTCTCTCTTTATCTTACTTTCCCCCTCTATCTCTCTGTTCACTCCCTCTCTTTCTCTCTCTGTCACTTATTTCAACGTTTTTATTTTATTTTTCGAACCGAGTTACCGAGAGACCTGAGACTAAAGGTTTGATCCGAGCATCTAATTCAACCATGATTTGAAGATCACACCTTTAAGCACATGAAAAAGCAGGGGAAGCAATCTTTATTACGTTCTACTATTTACTAAACACCTAACCCCTTAAGTATAAGTACACACACAAACTCTCTCTCTCTCTCTCTCTCTCTATATATATATATATATATATATAGAGAGAGAGAGAGAGAGAGTAAAGTTCCCATGTCAGACCTTGCGATCTATAGGGCAGATAATGTAAAGATCACGGTTATTGAGGGTGTCATGTGGCCAGCACAACGACCTTAGGCTTTTGCCTTAAAGATCCCGAATCTTAAAATACTAGTCTTCACCAAGATTTAAACCCGGTACCCCCTGTTAAGATGCCGGGCGCTTTACCACTCTCCACTCATCCTTCGTAATATATACGTTGTATATGTATTTATATATATCATGAATTACATACGTTACTTCAAAAAGAAGATGATTACATCCCTACGCCTATTCCCAGGTCAATCTAGTCATATTAATCCATGACTTAAATTCTTCCAAGCCATTGGTTTTTGTGGCTGACTCAGGCAGCACATTCCATGTTCTAATAGCACTAGGGAAGAAGGAGCATTTGTACACATTTGTCCTAGCATATGGAACAAAGAATGTGCCTTTATCTTTGTGTCTTTTCGAGTTTAGGTTTTTTTCTTAAAGATTATGGTTCTGTGTATTCTGTATATTTAGTAATTAACTTTTTACTCTACCATCCTAAAGGGTTTTTTAATTTAACGATTTTTCTAAAGGTGTTGATCTAATCTAATCACTTTCAATTCGTATTGACCTATATCTAACGAGATAAAGACTTTTTTTTTTACTGCTCTGCGATATTATGACCTTTCATGATAATTGTATATGTGTCACTGATTTGCATATTATGAATATGGCGATATAAATGTATGTCAACACGGCTAAAGACTTAGTTATATTGAACAAAATTATGTAAATAAAATTTTGAAACACAATTTTGAAGGTTGAATTTTTTGTTTCTTTGTTGTTTTTTTTCATATTTATCCATCCATCCATCCCATGGAGTTCTCTGGCCTGCTTCAACATATCCCTTTATTCAGATCTCTCCTGGGCCTCCACATCATCAATCGATCGTTTTCGAGGTCTTCCTTTGGGTCGCCTGCTATTTGGTTTTTGCCTGTATACAATTATCACTCCTCTGTTCTCTGATATTTTTTCAAGGTGACCTGCCCAACGTAGTCTGTTCTTTTTTATTTCTGTCACTATTGGTTGGATCTTCATACAATTGATATATCTCATGGTTAGTGCGTCTGCCCCAAACTGTTTCATCTTGTATAGCAACATAGATTTTTCTAAAAACTTTTTCGTTCCTAAGTAATTTGTAGTATTTGTCTTTGTTACTGTGTATATCTCACTTGCATACATTGCTGCTGGTCTTATTATGCTTTTGTATATCATTTTCTTGGTTTTCCCTGATATTGGTTTGCTCTTAAGTAAAGTCATAAACCATTTGATAATGTATATAGATTTGGTGGAATGGTTTGTTGGCAATTTTCTAGTATACATCTTAGTGTGAAGATGTGATCGGTAGTGGATCTATTGGGTCTGACACCACATTGGTAGTCACCTAAGATTGTTTCTCTCTTCATGTAAGCTTTCTTTGCCAATTGTTGGTCTGAGAATGCTGGCTATTTTCCAATTTATGCATTAAAATCTTCTAGGACTATTTTGCTGTCATGCCTCATCGTAAAATATTTTAAGTCCATCATAGAAGGCTTCTTTTGTGTTAACTAACACCTGTGTCTTCTGCAGGGTAATCAGCATTGATAAATGAGATGTTCAAGAATTTTCCTCTTAGACTACTGAGCGGGGTCTTGCACTTATGGACTTATATCCAATGACATTACCTACCATTTCCTTTCAACAGCTTTTATATTTATAGTTTGTTAAAGTTCATTGTCTCATTTCATTGGTTACAGTTTTGTTTTAGTTCAGTTTTGTTTTTCTTACTCTATACTTATTATCTTTAGTCTAAGAATTCAAAAATAAATTTTAAAAAGTTTGAATAAATTTTACAATAGTAAAAAACACATTTATTTACACTAGTAGAAATACTTTACTTACAAATACAATTAAAACATACTTCTTTGTTTAAGTCGTATAATCATCAATCATCCATTCTGTATGCAACCCAAGACTTCAGTAAACAAAAAAAAAGAAAAAGAACTCTGCATCGTGTCTTGCTGGTTCTTTCATTGTTTCCCAACTCTGCATCGTGTCTTGCTGGTTCTTACATTGTTTCCCAACTCTTCCCTGCTCTCTCAGCTTCATTTTGGTTTTCCTCTGCGGCTACAAGGGCCTGCCTAACTCACTTGTTTGAATTTGGTTGTTAGGGTGTGACTTATCTATAGTCACTTTGTTTCCAACGTCTGCCTCTATATATGTCTGACCAATATCAATGAATTGGGGAGGGGGGTTGAAATAAAATTGAAAATAAGATAAATGGGTGAATCTTAAATCCTAACAACAAACAAGCAATCCTATAACGTCCCTTCATACAATGAGATTTATTAAGTTCTGACCCCAAATCTCTGCAGGACAGAAGCAGGGTTCAAACTCTGAGCCATCGTGCCGACAGTCTGAAGCACATACCAGATGACAGGCCTTTTGTCTACATCAACAAAATGTGAGGCCAAATAGTAATGTGCAGGTAAACACACTAGCTTTAAAAAAATAACTTCATCTTCAAGTATACACGATTCAGAAAAATAACTTCATCTCCAAGTAACCATAATAGCTTCAGAAAAATGATTTCATCTTCAAGTAAACACTAGCTTCAGAAAAATGATTTCATCTTCAAGTAAACACTAGCTTCAGAAAAATAACCTTTTCAAGTAAACACACTAGCTTCAGTAAAATAACTTCATCTTCAAGTAAACACTAGCTTCAGAAAAATAACCTCTTCAAGTAAACACACTAGCTTCAGTAAAATAACTTCATCTTCAAGTAAACACTAGCTTCAGTAAAATAACTTCATCTTCAAGTAAACACTAGCTTCAGAAAAATAACTTCATCTTCAAGTAAACACACTAGTTTCAGAATAAATAACTTCATCTTCAAGTAAACACACTAGCTTCAGAATAAATAACTTCATCTGCCTTGTTTGAAGTAGAGAACACTTTGATTGCAGAGAACTCACTCAAACTCATCAACAACAAAACAATATTTACAGCATCAGATGTGTACACAAATGCAAATATCCAACTTTTATCTTCACTGGCAGAAAAAACGTTGTAACGTTTCATTCGAAATAAAACATGTTTATAAGAGATGAAATAAAAACTTAACTACGGAGATTTAAGGAATCGTTTTAAGAGATCAAAATTTAACACCAAGTAAATTAGTACAGGGAAGAACTGTACATTAACAACTACATCTATCAATGACTTAGAATTCTTTTTTTTTTCTATATAAAAAAACAACTAGTTTTAAATAACTAATTTAATTATTGGTTATTTTTCAAATTAATTAATGTTTTGTTATGTACGAAAAAAAATAATTGTCGAAAATTTCGTCTTGATCTGAGAATTGTGTAGTACAATTGACTTGTTCAAAATTATATTAGAGGCCAACCCTAACACATTTCGCCATATCTTTCTATAATAAAGCATTAACTTCCCTTGTTTGGTTTCAAACAGAATAATTAATTACCAGTAATTAATTAACTAATTATTTTCCTTTTTATTGCTTCTTGTTTTTTTTTGTGGGTACTATAAATAAATGTGTAAAGTTTAAATTTGATTCGAGAAATGAGGTGCTCAACATTTTTACCAGACAGACCGAAAGAGTGAGTTGATAAAAGCTTTTTTTGAACAAATAATCTAATTGAATTGTTTAGCCAGATTTAATTAAAATAAAAAAAAATTAAATTAAATGTAAGAATAATTTAAACATGCACCTAAGCGAAACTGAGTTTTGTTATGCTGCTCTATGTCAACAAAGATGGTCTCCTGTGCTTTGTTCTCTTGCCAACATCCCAACTCCTGCATGTGTACAAAAAGAATTCACTGTGTACACATTTGTTTTTTCATAAGACAGAAGTAGGCCAGACAGGTCAATCATTTTTTTTATGGGAGTGAGGTGATAAGGGAATTTACTTAAAATGTGTTACTGCTCTATAAGATGGTTCATCTCTTGAGTAAATACAAGGCTCTTTTTCTATAAAATCATCACATGACAGTCTTAAAAAGCATAGGACGTAGAGGTAGTAGTGAACCTAGGGCATTTGATGCAGTAGTGAACCTAGGGCATTTGATGCAGTAGTGAACATAGGGCATTTGATGCAGTAGTAAACCTAGGGCATTTTATGCAGTAGTGAACCTAGGGCATTTGATACAGTACTGAACCTAGGGCATTTGATACAGTAGTGAACCTAGGGCATTCGATCCAGTAACGAACCTGGGGCATTTGATGCAGTAGTGAATCTAGGACATTTGATGCAGTAGTGAACCTAGGGCATTTGATGCGGTAGTGAACCTAGGGCATTTGATGCAGTAGTGAACCTAGGGCATTTGATGCAGTAGTGAACCTAGGGCATTTGATGCCTTTAAAAAAGTAGGAAATAGAACAATACATTTTTAAAAAAATTCAGGCTTAGTGGTTCTCAAACTTTAATTTTTACATTTCAGTGCAAATTGTCGTTCACGTCCCCTCCTATTAATTAGCTCGGAAGTCTTTGTAAGCGCCGTATGTAGCACCAACGGGGTCCCATGCGGAACCACGGCGCCAAGCGTTTTCCTGCATTCTGAGCTGCAAAAAGCATTATAATGGCGTTTTCAGTGAACAATGCCCAATAAAAACTGATGACAATTGTTGATAATAATCTTTGAGGAATATTCTATTTAATGCCTGTTTTGCAATGAGCTGTATCTTCGAAAATCATTTGCTTTCCAACCAAAACGCATTGTTTTGGATCTGGAAGAGTCGCAATGGCGGAAAATGGTCTAGTCTTGTCTAATTATACTTGATCAGTATTCACATATGGATGCAAATCTGGGACATTTTACGTCTATTGAGACGATCTTTTCCCTTTGCTACCTCTGGTACGACTAAGAGGTCAATCAATGCATGATAAAAAGCTGCTCTCACAGATTGGACGCTGTTGCACTTTCATCTTCTTTCTTTCTAACACCAGTGTGTATGGTATCTGCGACCAGGGGCCCTTCCTATTCACTTATTCTCCATCCATGTGGATCTATCTAGTGCCACTTTTCCCCAGCTGTTAGTAACGATTTTGAAGAGCTTCATGTCGCGTTTGCATGTTTAACTACCTTAAAACAGAGTGATCATCACGCAGCTGCGGTGGACTAAGGCTTTGGTATTGTTAGTCAGCAGTTACATTGCAAAGACATTCTTCCAAGCAATTAATAGGCCAATAGTTTTACGTAAAAGATGCATTGTCAAGCGGTTGTTCTACACTTTTGGTGGACTTAAGAGACTTTCTATTCCAATAGCCTTGTACAATTAACTTAGAGCTAACACAACACAAAAAGACATCAGTTATGTCAGGTTCATATCAAACTTTACAATCATTTTCAACTATGCCATGGTCAGCTGGACCACTGGAGCAGCACACAAAATCTGTCAACCTTCTTTCTCCATTCTTCTGACATTTGTCTTTGATAGAATTTCATTCTGATGTTCTTTCTGAAAGTATTGAAACCTGCCTTTTTACCTGCCTGGGTGGACCACTTCGGGGGCGATTTTTAGTTTGTGTTTCCACACAAACTGTTTTTGTAACCTTGTTTATACTATTTTTTGTTTTTGTTTGTTTGTTTTTACTTCAATATGCTTGTTCTTTTGTATTGTTGTTATAATTTTATATTTGCGCATGTCTGACAATTCTTATGCTATTTTTTTTAAAAGATCCCTTTCATTATTTCTTCCATTTGTTTTTGCTTACAGTTAGAACGTGACCAAAAATCAATGTAAAATGTAACGAGAGAAGCCACACGTCTGTCTTCAGAGATTGGACAAACTTTGAGGCTACCACCTTGCTGGGAACAAAAATACAATAAAATGAAAACGTGGGTTTCAATGTTCATTAAACATTATGCTCTGTATATGTACGTGTGTATGTGTAGACCGATGTGCTATAAATACTGTTACTAAGAAGCTGGGTTTTTTTTTATGTATAATGGTAGAATGGGTGTCAAAATCGGCCGGGCATTACTTTTTCATCAGGACCATTTGTTTTTAAATATCATATGATGGACATCCAATTCTATGTTTACTTGTCTTCAAAATCATTCTATTAAGTTTGATAATGTATCGCACTGGCGGATCCAGGGTGAGGGCGGTTGGGGCGATCGACCCCTCCCCCCTCAGCCGACACCCCCCCCCCCTCTAGAATTCACACAATGTCTACGAATGTATTAGTTACGTTAACACTATCTACTCATTATTTATAGTTCAACCTATTTTTAGATTATTTCACCCCTCCCTCTAATATCTTGGCCGATATGGTGGTGTCGGGAGGGGGCGATGGCATCAATCCTGCCTCCCCCCATAAACTTTCGAGTGGGGGGGGGTCGGTCCAATTTATTTGTAGAAATCACAGCTCTTTATATTATGTCGTTCCCCTGTTGGCCGATTGGTCGAAAGCGAATACCTCTATTGCCCTTCCCACCTAAACCCTTTGAATGGGGGGGGGGGGGGGCGGTCCTACTTTTATGGACAAAAAATAGTTTGAGAACAAAATTAGTTGAGTTAAAATATAAATTTTATATTATGTCCCTACCTTTCTGGTATTTCGGCCGATTCGGTGGGGTAAGGGGACATCGATTGCATGTACTACCCTCCCCACTTTAGCCCTCTGAGTGGGGGGGCGGTCCTATTTTTTTGGGAGAATTCATAGTATGTGAACAAAATTAGTCGAATATCTATATATTATAATATAAACTACGTATTGATATGTGAACTCATTGTATATTATGTCTCACCACACTCTAATCTCAAATTTTATGATTAGTAAATATAAAATGAAAAAGGGTTGTACCAGGTGGGAGGTTTTGATACCTTCCCCCCATCGGACAAACCAATACTTTTTCTTTTTCTTATAGTTAAGAAATACAAAATAAAAAAAATCTGTCACTAATATAATTTATATATGCTATAAATTAAATTCTTATATCGAGTCGCCCCAACCTAATCTTTAATGCCAAATGCAATCATTAGCAGAAATTATAAAAAGGAGCGAGGATTAATCGTTTTCATTTTACATGAATTTCACATGAATTTATCATAACTATTGTAATAACTTAAGTGAGGCAACTCAACGAGGCACATACATTTTTATTTACACGACATCACAACTACATGTAGAAAAACATGTCTTGAGAAAAGCATCTTTACATCCACTCTAGACTTGGGCGGAAATCGTTCTCTTCATGTCAACATCCTGTTCTAGTCTGGTTGCTAGAAGTGAGCACCTCTGCACTAGCCTAGATGGCGGTGCGCATGGCGGAGTCATAATAATATTTTAAGAAAGACTTTGCCTTGGAAAAGCTATAATTCAAAGTAATTCAGTATAAGAGTCACGATTGAGATATGTTCTAAACCCAGATAATCTTTTCCTAGTCGCTTTTTTCCAACCTTTACTCAATCTGATATTTTTCTAGTTAAATAAATTTAGGACTATAACTCACAATTTATGCTGGAATTTTATTGAATATTATTTATCAAATAATTTTTATTTTGGCAGTGATCCTCAAATTCTTAATCTAAATATGTGGGGTATCTTTTCAAGGAACAAATCTGTTTCATTTGCAATCTATAAAGGGCCTATAAATTCATATTAGAATATTTTTCAACATTATTTAAAAGGTCCATTATAATAGGATGCATAATGAGGTCAGGAGAATGCGTTTCTTTAGTGAAGAATGCAAGGAAACGCTTTTGGCGTCGGGGCTTTGCCCCGAACCCCGCTCGGAAGGCTTACAGCGCTCCCCTAGAGCCCCAAGCTTGCAAGAGAAAGACCTCAACATGACTGTTTTTGTTTGTTTTTTCGCCGAAGGTTGAAAAATGTTCCATGTCTCAAAAAGTTAAAAACTTTTTCAAGTCAAAATACGCTACACTCTTGAGAAGAGAAGCGAGCCGAACCCAAACCAAACTCAAACATCACTTACGTCTGAACCGATTAAGAACTTAGTTACTGCTGGCCGTGCCCTTGACATCTTGTGTGTGCATCTTTCCTGCAACATTTTGGGTTGTCTTCTGTTGGTATCAAGGCAAAGGGTACCGTAACAATTAATATTCTTGCGTTAATGAAGTGGGAGAGTCGAAGAAAAGAAAAGTAGACTCTGAATGTAGAATTGACCAGCAAAAAGTTGGACACACATTTGTATCTTTTGTGGAGCATGACAATAAGCCAACACGTTTGTATCTTTTGTGGAGCATGACAATAAGCCAACACGTTTGATTTAAATAGAGCTGTTTGTGGTCGTTTCTATTGAATGTAACGTTCAACTGCATTATGAACTAAAACCAAAATAAAACGGAGACATTCCTAGTTTTAGCGCGAAGAAAAGATTACCTAGTAACGCATTGAGATTCAAAACTAGGCGCGAGACTATTTACCAAGAAGGGACAGGACAATGAAGTGGAGGTCAAGGCATGCTACAGAGGTGCTCACATTTTAAGTCGTAAAATCTTTTATCGACGGCGAATGCGTAAAAAATGGAATACTATTATTGATGGAAGAAGTGTCATGACAATAAAAATGCAGTTGAAGACGCCACTCTTTTTCGCATGATAATTAGAAATCTAAAGTTAAAACTAAGAGATAGAGCAGCAGAGTTTGAAATGTTTTCTATTGCCCCCGACATATCTGATACGGCTCATCTCTTGCTTGTTATTCTAGGTACGAAAAGCAATTTTAATATCACGGAAGCGATAGCTGCTTTCGGGGACATGCATGGGACCACCACTGGAAACAAAAAATGTTCAATGAAGTTTCATACTTCATGGAGAATGTTTCTTCTTTGGAAGAACTAAGTGGCAGTGACCACTGACACCGCTTTAAGTATGATTGGATGTCATAGCGAACTGGCAGAAAAAGTTATTTGAACAAAAATGTCAATTCCAACGGAATCTCTGTGGCAAGGTCAGGACCATCTGATCATATGTTCAGAACTGTAAATTTGATAACATTTCAAACATTGAACTAAAAACTCCAAAGAATTATCTAAAAGAAATAGAGTCAAAATGTGAAGATGATTTATTTGACACTAAAGTGGTGGGTGGGTGCTGGTTAAGATGAGGAGATGTTCTAGAAGCTTTTTTTATGAGTCATGAAACTGAACTTTTTGTGACGGATGAATCAAAGCAACGTTGTGGGATTTGGCTTTTGATAGTGACATCACATTCTCTCTAAGTGAGCTCAATAAAAACTAGAAGAAAAAGAAATTGATTTTGCATGTAACAACTGACATAAGTGCATTCTAGACGAAATTGCCAACTCTTCATTTACCAGACGTAACAGCCTCATGTTGTGTTTGTATGCAATAGGGTGGCATCACTGTTGTTCTCTATTGCCGAATGCTAACTTTAGATCTGACAGAAACGAACCGAACCCGACCTATACCGGTCATCGAACCGAACTGAACACGAATTTTAAAAGTTGGGCTCGATTACCATCTCTAGTGCTTTTGTTAAGATTTCAAACATAAATCCAAATAAGAGAGTTACATACTCAGACAAAAGGGAATTGGGATTATCCATCTGGGACCATAGCGGAAGACGTATCCTAACGAAAGTCTGCTCCATTGGAAGTTTGCCTAAAAGACAAGTTATTCTGGAAATTAATGAGAGTTGAAAGGAATAGAAGCTTGTCCTAACATTCCTCAAGGTATTATTTTTTTTAATTAAAAGGCCTGCCCATTAGCGTTGGAAAGTCGAGGTGAATTATATGTTACTTTTGACTGTTTTCTTTTATTCCCGCTAAGTACATGGGGGCCTTTCTGCTTTTGGTGGATCAATTTTCCTATTGAGCATTAACACTATTGAGTCTGAGAAACAAAATTTCCAAAGCTAGATGGAATGCGTAGATAATCAAATTAGATAGGACATAGGTAGATCATGTCTTCATCCTTATCTGTGCCTTTATCTGTTGAACTGTTGGTGCACCATACATCAACATATAGAAAGAATATACCAATAATTTGTAAAAAGAACATTAAGATCTATCTGTTTCAAATGTTTTACATTAGATTGCCATCCAAAACTCTTGTTGTCATGTTTGTAATCATAGCACAGCGCCTTGAACTCACATTTTGTTTGTTAACACTGCTCTAAATTAAATTATTATCATTATTATTATCATTATTATTATTATTATTATTATTATTATTGTAGGTATATGTCTAATTATAAATTAAAAACGTTCTCACTACAACAATCAGTGGAATTAACCATCATTTGAGGTCCCGGGGGACTAGACCTATTAATGGGCCCTTGCATTTTGACATTCGACACCATGACATGAGATAATGGGGTCATTTTTAATAGTTAAAGTAAAAAAAAAATTCGAACACTCCCGGGTATGATTTTCAAATTCCGCCCCCATCCCCCCACTATAGCTACGCCAATGACAACATTGAAACATGTATATTTCCATCTAGCTGAATTATTTGTAATAACTCAAATATTAATTGTTCTCCTACCTATTTATCTCCAGAATGGAAGATGTAGCTATAGGCATTGAAAATTACTACCTGTATGTCTTAGCCAGCATTGGCATTCCAGCCAATATTTTCACCATCCTCACAATACTCAGTTTGCAATCCATCAGCCCAGCCTCCTTCTTAGTGGTGATTCTAGCTGCCTCTGACGGCTGCGCCCTCATCTCAAAAGTAACTATTTACCACTTGCAACGATTCTCTAGGGGAGGGGCACTTTGCAAATTGGAATTTTTGACAGTGTTCTGCACAATGATGGCGAACTGGATCCTTGTCTATATCTGCCTTGAGAGGTTTATTTCCGTCTGTTTCCCAATGAAAAGACTGTATCTTGTCACCAAGAAAAGAACTTACATCATTGTTGCCTCGACGGCGGCTTTTCTGTTTGTGGCAACGGCAGCTACGTATATAACGGTATGGGATAGCCATACACTAAAGTGCGGCATGAATATACAGTATATCTGGTACTGGTATCACATCTGGGTAAAATATTTGGGTCCTTCATTGGCGGTGTATTTACCGTTTATGCTGATATTGATCTTCACTGTGGCCATTATACGAGCGCTGAAAATCGCTTCCAGGGAGTTAAGAAATTTGTTTAAGAGAAGCCTAAGTATGAGAAGAAGCCCAGACGACAAGACGTTTTCTTTCAATGAAAGGAATATTGCAGAGTCCGAGAAACTGGAAAGGATGATAACTTGGATGATGATTCTCGCCGCCATTTTTTTCTTAATTTTCTCCCTTCCTGCTTGTGTGTTTTTTAATTTGCCAGAACCAGGCCCGGAGTCCGACGTGAAGAGCTTTACAAGATATATGCTGTTTGAACAAATACAGCATCTCTGTTTGGACTTGACCCACACACTCAACTTTTTTCTGTACGTGGTAACAGCAAAACGCTTCAGGAAGCAGCTGGTCGAAATTTTGGTTTGCAAGACAGCTAGAGAATATTGGCGTAAAAAGCGCAACGAATCCGCCGCGAAGGAGAGTCAACATACTAATGTCACGGATGTTGACCCCGAGAAGTGAGTACTCTTATCAGTTTGAACGTCACTCACTTGTACACAGTGTTCAATAAAAGAAGGCTTTAAGGTAGTTCTCCTTCACTTGCATTTATAACTAAGGACTACAAATATTTTCTCTGATTTAGTCTTCTTCTGTCATCTACTGGTTTCTTCAGAGTGGAAGTTATTTTAAACTTATTTCAGCATACAATAGAAACCAAAATGCATTTATTTTATTTTATTTTTTTTATATTTTTTTTTTGTTTTTAGAGAAAATGAAGTCATTCTGTGCATTGCATGTCACCGACTTTCGGGTTTGAAGCGAAGCAATCTTTACAATAGTGAATGACACTAACTAAAAGCTAACACATGTTGAAGCTTTAAAATTTTGGTTAAAAAATAACTTGACACCGCTCACGTTTAATCAACAAACTGGAGAAAGAGACTAGTCGTCCCAAAAAATAAATATTAAAGTTTTCTGACATGTTTATCGACCATTGTGCACAGAAGTAGAGAGTCTACCTGCCTCAACTGGCAGTTTGTTTTTTTATTTATTCATCCAAATGTTTAGTGGAATTGAATCACGCAGTTTTCTCTGGTGCATAACTAATATCTCTCGAGTCAGGATAGCAGCATTCAGCACATAATTCTGACTTAGAATTAGTTCTATAGCATGTATATGAGAAAGTCTTCGTGGATGGCCCAGCCACCTTCTCTCAGGGATAAATATAGAGTAAAGGAACAACAAAGAGTTTCTATAGAAAAAAGAAACTATCAAGAGACCCGAACAAGACTTTGGCCACAAATCACACCTCTAGAAATAAAAGCAATATGGAGAGCTTCCTGATTTGGAAACCACTGCACAGTTCATTACGTATACTGCTATAGTCATCTGAATGACCCGTTATAACCATGACAACAAGAAAGAAAAAGAAAATTTACATGCTTATCCTCTTTCAAAGTGCATGTCACAGACAGGAGTCACCAACGCTCAGACACACAGTGGCCCCCGATGCAGGGAAAAAGAGGAAGATATTTCTTAATGTTTTTTTCAGTGTCTGATACTTGCCAATACTCTGTTTCGACATGTGTAGCTAGCTGGATGTAAACAGAGTTGTTTCACGTTCAAATTCAACATTTTCGTTCAGCGCTTTTGGAAACATTTTGGCCTCATTCGCAAGAAACTTGAAACTACTGATACACTCTCTGACTTTGAGTATCCCTAGATACTTGTTTTTTCCTTTGTCTTTGATTTCATATTTCAATGATTCTAAATGGAACACTTCCATTTGATCAAACTGATACATAAATAAATAACACTTAACGCAGACAGCGACAAACCTGCTGTTCTTTACGGATAAATCATGTCTGCTTTCACGTCTTTAAAGACGATTTTCATATTTAAATTGACCGAGCATTCTTGTGGCAGCATTTCACATACTGAAGGGCGCGCTCCACTAGGACATGACAACGTCCACACGAAGGTGGCGCGACTTCAATACAACAAGGCCGATCAATTTTACATTTTCAAGAGACACAAATATTTTTATTGCAGTTATAAATCCATATTTAAATATTGAATGCTATACTCTTAAACTAGCAAATTTCTATTATTATTATATATTATATATATATATTATTATATATTATTATATATATAATATACATATATATATATATATATATACATATACATATACATATACATATATATATATATATATATATATATATATATATATATATATATATAATTTATTTTGAAAAAGGCGTTAATTAATTTTTTTTTAACTTCAAAGTATAAATGTGATAAAAATTCTCAACTTTGTGGCGACATTGGGGAAACTCGTGGTGCATATTTATATTTGTCTGAACATTTATCATTATCTTGTAATTAAATTTGACTACTTTTTATTAATGAAAATGTTTCAAATGATGTCAAAGAAGAAATCAAAATTAACAACGCCGTCTTTCCCCTGACGTCGCAAGCTTACTGCTCTAGACTAAAATATTTCTTTATAAACATGTAAGGGTTTTAATGAACCAAAAGGCTTTTAAAAAAATATTTTCACACCAATAGTATGTAAGGACTACAGGCCTTTTCACACAAGGTACAAGTCACCTGCAATCAACGTGTAAACAATGTGTAAAAAAAAAAGAATACTTATCATATTAAGTTAGAGATGCATTATTACACTATATACATCTTACGGAACATCAGTTTAACCTTTAATATTTGGTAACGACTCGTAATAACTAAACTTTCAAGGGTTCCACATTACAAATATCTTAGGGCTTTATTAAGTCTAAAATTCGGCCTTGATTATTACATGTCCATATTAAAATGCTCATGCGGTCCATATTGGAACGTTGATAGCAATGAAGTTGTCTATAAAGAAGTTAATAACACGATTACTGTGTAGAACTTTCTTTCACTAAGTCATTAGCAGTTATTAAACATGAACAAATTGTGTTGAGTCTTCTTGTGCAAGTCTGCTTCTTCATACAAGACATGAACGAGGAACAAATTTAAGACAAAAATGTGCGAAAACAGAGAATCACGTAGCTCATGAAATGTATTTTCGTTTTGTATGTACTGATTTATGCCCAATAGGTAAGGGCAGTCACTACTGCGTATAAATTAGTTGTTTTTTTGGCAATATAGTGTAGCCTCACTTAAATCGTTGTGGTCCATATTTGATCAAGGTCCATATTGCAAGCCTCTCCCCTACGTGGGGGCTTTATAAAAATGTTTTACGTATAAATTAATATAGACCTTTAAACTTGTTGTCAAGGGACATAACCGATAAAATAAAACCGCTGCTTTTATTTCAATAATTATCTCCTTTGTTAATCTTATATTCGGTTTCTTCGAGCTAGGTATTAGGCCCTTTTGGAGTCTGTAGAGAAAAACAAAAGCTTTCCTTTGTTGGTTATGTTGGTTTGTAGTGGTAACAAGGTCTGATAGAGGTGGCTTTGATTGGTGCATCCAAAGAGGGTATCAGGGTATCATAATGTTGGTTTGTAGTGGTAACAAGGTCTGATAGTGGTGGCTTTAATTGGTACATCCAAAGAGGGTATGAGGGTATCATTATGTTGGTCTGTAGTGGTAACAAGGTCTGATAGAGGTGACTTTCATTGGTGCATCCAAAGAGGGTATGAGGGTATCATAATGTTGGTCGCTATGTCTACAAACAGGTGGCGGTGGGTGTATTGGATTTATTCTGGTAAGGTAAAAAGTAAAAGGTGTGTTTCATTTTCTTAGTTTGAAGATCCTTGCGGGAGATTAAATGGATACTGTCCAGTGTGTTAGCCGTGGTCATTTCTTTGCTCTGCACCTGCTTCATGATGCCCATTGTTTCAGCCACTCCGTGATTCCTGGCTAACATTAACTGGAGGGTGTGGTCATTAACTGGACTGTCCAATTGTTCCATAAATGATCCCGTTTTTGATAAAAGTATTGCTCTAATTTTGTAAGTTACTTGCACCTTAAACTCGTTGACTATAATTTTAGTTTTCTATGTTTTATTATAAAGTCAAAAATTAAAAATAAAATTTTGCATAAATTCAAACTAAAATAATGTTTTTTATCTTTCTCATTTGAGAATTAACCGTAGCTAACCAATCACTGATACTCTAGACATCAATATTAATACATTAAAGAAGATAGTGGTTTTCTTGGGGTGTTGTGTGGTTAACAAAACAACAATAAACAAAACAAAAACAACAGAGTAACTTTAAAATTAATTAGATATTCTATAATCCACTTTTATCTATGTAGGTTGCGACGAGATACATTTTAGCTATATGATGTCTGTATGAGTAGACAGGTTGTTGTTGTTGTTATATTTGTAATATATAATTTATAATATCTTATCTAATATAATACAGACATTACTTCAAAAAAAAAAGATAGTTACGTCAACTGAATTTGTAATTGTCAATGGTACGCCGGTTAAATAGTATATTTCTATCAGAGAACAAATATGAATAATACTTTTATCAAGAACAAAGATGAAAAAGTATTTCTATCAGAGAACAAAGATGACAAGATTACAAAGAGAGTTTCTGTTACACAAACTCAGAGGCGGCCCCCGTCGAAGTCAGATCCCTGTCGGATCTGCCTGTTAACAAATAATATTCAAGAGGTTATTTAATTTTGATGGTCAAAAGTAATAATGTTTCAAAGATTCATTTGCCGTTGTAAAAAATGTTGTTTTTTTTTGTTTTTCATGTTTCGGGTGTTTCTTCTAAGTTTAAAATAATTAACTTCGCGCTGGACGATGGAGGATGGCAACAAGCAGGGTATGAACCCTGCCTGGTCGTTTAGTTTGCGTGCTGGACTGTCGTTCAGATTTATCGATGGTCCCTGGTTCAAACCCTGCATGCTCCCATCCCCCGTCTCCTACGGGAGGTTTGTAATTAAAAAACAAAAAAGAAAAGAACAGATATATCGTGGTTTTACTTCGATGTCTCAGCTCAGTTAGGTCTTTCAACAGAGATATCGGCATTTTTATTTAAATGGAATTAGAATGAGGATGTAGCACTCTTAAGATCTATATCTACTAGATCTAGATCTAAAATATGAACTTGGAATAATGTAGCTGTAATTTAGATAAGATTTGTGTAAAAAAAAATATCCTAGATAATCTATCAAGAGACTGAATGCAACATTAAATTTAAAAATAGTGTATTAGTTTTTAGTATAGGCCCTATTATAACATTGCAATATTATTAAAACGTTTGGAAATCAAAATCTACACTTTAAGTCTAGAAATTTAAATTCTACATCTTAATCTAGTCTATTTTAGTCCAAACATGATCTAGAAATTCTAGATCTAGACTCTAAAATAATTTTAATTAGAATGTAAATCCAGATCTAGATATACTGTAATAAAAATCTCGATCTAGTTTAAACTTACGGGGCTGCTAAAAATCTAGATTAGATCTAAATCAAGATATCATTCCTTTTTTAAATGCGAGTCACATAACGAGGCTTAATAAACATTACTATACCGAGTTCTTTTAATTCCATATAACGTCAAAGGGAAAAAAGAAATACATCACACGGCCTAGACTAAAAAAAACGCCTTCATCAATACGAGCCATTTATCGAGTGTTCATAGACATTGGTGCACCGAGTGCGTTCTTTAAGCATTTCATTTTAAAAAAACTAGTTCCAAATAACGTCAAAGGAAAAAAAAACACTACGTCACACGGCCTAGCTAGACTAAAAATCGGCTTCATCAATACGAGCCATTTATCGAGTGTTCATAAACATTGGTGCACGAGTGCGTTCTTTTAGCATTTTATTTAAAGAGCTCATTCCATGTGACGTCAAAGAAAAAAAAACACTACGTCACACGGCTTAGTTAGACTAAAATATGTTTTCATCAATACGAGCTATTTTTCGAGTGTTCATAGACATTGGTGCACCGAGTGCGTTCGTTTAGCATTACATATAAATAGTCCATTCATATGACATCAAAGAAAAAAAAATTCCATTACCTCACAATAGGCTAGTGCCGGTACCATAAAAAAATGTCTTTATTTACACGAGATATTTAACGAGGGTTCATAGACATTGGTGCACTGAGTTCTAATAGAATTTATTTAAAGAGGATCAAAGCCGCATTGTTTTTGCGTTTTGTCTGTCAGTCGGTCTGTCCGTCATCTTAATATAAAAAACAACAACAACTAAAAGCTATTAAAAATTGATTAACCTTTATTTTACGTTTCAAAACATCGCAATAAGTTTAGGTATGAACACAATTGATTTAAGTTTAAATAGTAGATTGTTCCGGATATTTGTATAAATAGTAAAAGAAAAAAAAAGAATTCCAGATAAATGTAATACGTTAATTAAATTTGTTGGATGGTCTCGTATAAATATTAGAAGAACTACAGCCTTGTGGAAAGATATTCATACCTTACTTTGGTGTTTGGATGTTGTTTTCCTTAAAAATCGGAATATAATATTAACGATAATTAAATCCGAAAGAACATTATTTCGTCAATGAGAAGATTATTTGTTTATTAATTAGAAGAGGGAGTTCACACAGTTATTTGGCGTTAATAGATTTTTAAATAAATTTGGAAATTTCTGGCGACGATTTGTTGTAAGTCGATTTCTTTTCAAAACAAAATCCGGAACATTCTTTATCAATTACTAAACTTTTATGTTATGTTTCAGCAAGAAAATTAAATGTCTAAAAAGTGATCTTCATTAATCAATTCTAGTAAATTACTTTTTTTTTAAAGCCCTGAACAACCTATTGTCGATATTTTTAAAATTTGTTTAAAGATGAAAATACGGAACAATTTGATATCGATAATCAAATTATAGTGACACATTGTCAAATAATATAAGTGTAATATTAGTCAATTATGCGATTTCAAACAATCATTTGACAAATTCATTTTTATAAAATAATATCGGAACATTTTTACACTTAATGAAATATAAGTCAGTAAAGAGATTTTGATTTAGAATTAATATGCTGTTTACATAAAAAACGGAACAACATATTATTGATAATGTGTTTTTGCAACGTTTAAACGTGGAAATTAAATGTTATATAAGTTAGAAGAGCAAACACACATTTGTTGGCGTTGATTAGTATTGCACAAAAAAATCCGGAACAATCAATTTTAGATACTTAAAACTATTGAGATGTTACGGGAGAAACATTAAATGGTAAATCATATTTTCAATAGCTTTTAGAGCTGTTGTTTTTTTATCTAATCGTGACGGACAGACCTACCGACAGACAAAACGCACAAAAATAAACCTTTTTTATTCTGATGAGGGCACTAAACAAAAAATAAATAAAATCTGATTTTTTAAAAAATGTTTAAGAAATTAGACACTTCTCTCGTACTAGATGGAGCAGCTAAGAAAAGAAAACAGCTCGCTCTATTTGTTAATTTGTTGAACGCTGCAGCTCAATGGTTTCGAGAAGAAAAGTTCAATCATTGTTGATCAATGACATAAATCAGACGACGGCAAAGTGCTTAAAGTATTCGTTTCAAACAGTTTTATTGATATTAAGGACTAAGCAAGTTATTTAGCATACAGGTCAGATTTTTTTCAAACCTGGGCGTTCGAGCCCAGGAGAAGCGATCTTTCTATCAAAGGGCAAATAGTTAGAAACGTTTTGAAGAATGTATTTCCAAATGTTTTGACTAACGTGATTCTTACCAGAGTTTCTTATATAACAATGGACACGGCGATCACGTCCATTATAGACGTACGTTTTCTATATGTAGCTCTAACGCTCTCAAAAAATAGCATTCGCCAGTTCTGCCTCCATCTTTAATAGACTTAATTAGATCTATATAGTGTATCTAAATAGTGTGTTCTATTTCAAGAAAACACTTCATCTTTACTATAGCCTTTTTTGTTTTAAATTTGCGTTATTCTTACTATGAGAAAACGTGTGCTCTGAAGCTCAGAACGCAGAAAAACGCTTAACGCTATGGTTCCGTCTTGGACCCGCTGGAGTAGCTTACAGCGCCTCCCCAGACACCCTTGAAGTATGTTTTAAAATGTTTTTGTAAAATGTTATTCATGTTTCGGATGTTCCTTCAGAGATAGTTTACTTCCTAGTCCAAACCTCCAGCAGGACGACAGGGGATGGGAGCGGGCAGGATTTGAACCCTCGACCATCGATAAATCCGAACGACAGTCAAGCGCAAACCGCACGACCAGGCAGTCAAGTATGGAGGGGGAACCTGCTGCCTCTCGAATACTATCTCAAACAGAACTTTTTTTAGGCTAAATAACACTAGCAAAATCATCTCCGAAACAATAGTTCCGAAAAAAAAAAAAAAAAAGGAACTAAATGGACTAGCTACAATAAACATTTAATACGGCAAAAGTAGACTTAAACGTTCGCATGAACAATGGGAGATAACAAGATAATTGTAAACGATACAATATCATCACAGTTAAGCCTCTTTCATGGGTTAGGTCTCGGCTAATCGTCTCAGAAGTTAAGGGTTGTGGAATTTACCCATAGCCAATACAAGCTATTGTTTAGGGTCACAACAAAGTGGGGTCAAAATGGTTCCAGGGATATTTTCTGAATTCTTAAGAGCACGAGAAAAAGAGTCATCGTATGAATACAGGGAAGGCCCATATCTGAAATAGTATGCGGCCCTAATCAAGTTGAAATTCGGTCCTGGTGGTTAATAGGCTTTTCTTAGATATACTAACACGTTATTGGTAATTAAAATATTTATTTTTAAAGTAGCCAATAGAGTTATGGTAGACCGATGGTTCTCAAACTGTGGAACGCAGAGCCCCAGGGGTCCTCAAGACGAGCTTAGGGACCGCAGAAAGATGATATGTATATATACTCTAAAAAAACTTCTCTAAAAGCCAGTATATCCAATCGGATAGTTTGAATAGTGATCATTTCTCCACTCACTACTGTTTGTCTATTAAAAAAGTAAAGTTCCCCTTTCAGACCGTGTGGTCTACAGGGCAGATAATGTAAAGGTTCATCTAATTCTGTGGCTTACGGTTAACCCATTAGAGCTGGGTGGACTCAGGAGTGCCCAAGGATCCCGAAATAAAAATCCCAGTCTTCACCAGGATTCGAACCCGAAACCCCCCGGTTCAGAAGCCTAGCGCTTTACCGCTCAGCCACCGTACCTCCTACTATGTCTGTTACGGAATAGTATATGACGACCTAAACAAAACATTTCAAGATCATTGAAATGATGAGTGAAATATAAGTCATGAGACTGTCTAAGTAGAGGTACTCGTGTACTTTTATTCCAAAGCTGTTTAGACTTCAGTGTAGGCTCACGAAGACGGGTAGGTAACTATTTGGGTGGTGACTATAAGTTTACAAATCTTTACATTACCATGGCTAACAAATAAAGTATTCTTCAATTAATTTTAAAGCAGCTAATTTCTTTTATTTTTCTTTTAAAGAAAAAAAGCAAGGGCAATGGTCCTGTTGGATATGATTACATTATTTATATTGGATTACATCCCTTTAATATCCACTACTTATTAGAGACTATCTTTTGCAGCTTTAGTATATTAATGTTCGTTTTATTAAAACTTTTAATATGTTAAATAACAAATTTAGTTACTGGTTGTTAATTGTTCTACGTCAGGGGTTCTCAGCCTGTGGGTCGCCACCCCTTTGGGGGTCGAATGACGATTTACCAGGGGTCGCCTAAGGCCATCGAAAATATGGTGTGTCTTTGTCTATTCCAACGTGTGAAACTTGACATCGAGTATAAATAATGCAGACAAATCAATCAGAATGACTTCATAACATTTTCATTGGATTTGGTAGTTGAAATGAATGTAAATGAATGCCTAACGTAACGTGACGCCATTTCGGAATCGTAAGGTGACGTCCTAAGGTCACTAAAAAGCTATTTTGTTTATAATACGTCATCGTTGAGTAGTCCCTGTTCTAGAAGGGTAAACATTTCAGTATGGAATAGAAAACATTCCGATACATCTCGACCAAAAGCACGTGAAGAAAACAAAAGTAATGAAAGGCGGGAAAACAAAAACGCCAATCAGTCACGTGTGCAGGATCAAACAAGGATAACCAAATTTTAAGTCGTAAGGTCAGGTATAGCACTGATAACGAGTTTCTCTTTCGCAAAACTCTTGATATGAGAAAGTCGTTTCATTCTTGGAAAGTTTAAAATCACTTGCGAAAAAACTTAGTGTTGTCTGCACAGCTGGTGCTCCAAGTTTGCTAGTATGTTGGTCTGGATGTCAACGTTTGGTGAAGAATGAGTCACTACAGCCATTAGAACTCATCGACAAGATTTACAAGAAGCAATGAAAAACGTCACTGTGGGGATCAAATGCAACGTGCCTCAATTGGTTTGAACAAAAAAAACGATCCTTCCAAATAAAACTTTAAAGTAACAAACAAAATTGGACGAAATCGTTTTGACAAAGTTATAGGCCCTATGCTCTCTATGATGAAAACTGAAAATTAAAATTTCTGTGAAAGATCATTTGCAAATGCTTGAGAAAACAAAATATCATCCTACTTTCCAAATGTACTTTAAATCACGACGTTTGCCAAAAGTTTATTCCAAGTGTATTGTGGAGAGTTAATGAACTATTGCTTTGCCACGCTTTTCAAATTGTCACCTAAGTATGCAACACGAATAAAGTGAATGAGAAATAGATAAGTAGATGGAAGTCAAAGATACAATTTGATTGGTCATTTAATTTTGATCAGAAATAAATATTAGGTATACTTTGTGATTAAACATAAAACTTTGGCAATATATCTCAGATATTTACATCAGGATTACGATTTCTGACGCTTATGAACGAAAATAATTTTACGGTTCGAGTGGGAGTCACCGCCTGGTGGACAATTGTAAAAAGGGGTCGACGAGCAAAAAAGGTTGAGAACTGCTGTTCTACGTTATAGCCCCAAACAGCTTATATACCTAAAACAATGTAGGCATATTGTATTTTGCAGGTAAAACATGAAATAAAATATTTTTAAACAAATTTGAGTATAACTTATTTTTATTTAATTTTTTTTTATCTTTTGGTCTAGCCATGTGGCCGTAATATAATGAGAAGTATTTATTTGGGCATTTCTTCACTTTCATCTATCCCTTAGCCTGTTGAAACGTTTGGGCACCACGCAGTATCTGTTGACCGTCTTTCTCAATTCCTATTTGTCTTTTGACTTGGATAGAATTTCATTCAATGACAGGCCTGTCCATATTTGTATGTTATCTTCCCATCGTTTTCTCTGTCTGCCTCTTCTTTTTTTTCCTGGTACTGTTTTCTGAAGGAAGGTTTTTGCAAGACCTGAACACCATGTCATCTGGCCATAGAGTTTGAGTTTACGTTTATTTAACAGTGGCTAGCAGTTCTTCGTGGGTAGTCCAATTGCTAATCCTGTCTCTAATCTCCTCCTTTATGCACTAATGATCCCAATGCCTCCAAACTGAGTCCAAAGTATTATTATAGATCTAAAGTTTCTGACGTAGTAACACAGATAGATTAGAATGAGAATAACCTTCTCTTCAATGAATGGCTTGAACTTTTAACTCCCTCAAATGTGACAAGTCGGATTAAGATTTGGCCGTTTTGGATGTCTAGGGGATTTTATAGTTTGAGAATCCTCACTTGCACATATAAACTACAAGCACAGCGTTATAATGCAGTCAACACATACTATATTTATATGTAAAAATATGTACAGTTTATTATACAAAGGATAATTAAAAGGTAAAATGCTGTACAGTTGCTAGGATAGGATCTAGCGTATTTACATGTATTGATCTATCATCATTAGATTTGAGAACCAAGTGGTCTGAGTGCCATTAGGCTGGTTGCTTAACTTTTGGTCCGGTGCTGAACTGATGAGACGGGTGTTGCTGGTACTGATGTTGTCTGCTGGTGGGCTGGCGTGGTGGATTCAGGCTCCGGTTGCAGTCCAACGTGGTATGGTTGCAGAGCTAAGCTGCGTCTACCATTCAGTTAAGCCAGTGACGAATCTGTGGCTAGCGTTGTTACTAGGACTCTTGAAGGATGAGTAGGACTGATGTCTACAGATCTGGTGCCAACAGATCTGGTATCAGCTTTAGGTTGCTAAGATTTCGGGCGGATGTTGCCTAAAAATAAAAGCTGCAACGATATGATGTATACGTCGGTTTAGCCATAATGATAACACTTGGAGGTAGATGCCTTTCCGTGAAGGACATCTTCAGACTGATGTAGAGAAACTAAAATCATAAATATCAAAGGGAGCTAACAAATGAAGGGAGATAACAATAATAATGAGGGACTCCCATAAAGGGAAATAACAAACAGTAATAAGTGATATATGATAAGTAATATAAGTGATGTTCACCAGTCACGGTGAATAGCAAGTACATACATCGCTTAGATAAATGAGATGAAAGGGGAAGGGGAGATCAACGTCTGATACTCGCCCAGACTCTCACATAAGTAAACATAGAGCATAAGTAAATACATACTCAGTAATAAGACATGTTTACAGAGGTGTTTTGATAATTCCCTGCCAAGGAATTAATCAATGATAATATGTTAAAGGCTCGCGCTGTGTAATAAGATAATAATGGTTAAAGAGCTAAATACTTCTGGTAAGAAATGTTACTAAATTCTAGTCCAGATGGCTTGAACTTTTAGCCACAAAAGTCATGACATAAAATATAAGTATACAGTAATCTACTTACATTATCCATGATAAGAATGCACAAATATATACACAAATAATGCAGTAATAAATGCACAAATATATATATATATATATATATATATTACTAAGTAAAATAGTTCTCAAGCACTTTACTAAGTTACATACCACCAGAAAATAGTCCAAAGCTCAAGCAAGAGATAGATGTGCTTCCTGTCAGCTCTCCAGCGAGAATGAGATCGGACGATGAAGTTTTGTCCATATACACGTGGAGAGGAGGGAAGGGTGAGTGGCGGGGGGGATATGTGCAAAGGTGGTCTAGACTATCCGGCGTCTTTTGACAAAGGGATCCCTCTTGACCGTGACGGCGTTTCCGGGAGATAGACACCGCGCGAAGGCGCGAGTTGAAAGTCCAGGGAGTTCGCCCAGGTGGTCAGAGGATATAAACGGGGGGAATTTTTCAGAGCTCGGCCGGATCAAGGGAGATTATACCTTGATAATGGCTAGTGCTAGACGAACAGCGTTGCCCAAGGCAAAAGATTGATTACCTACATATTTCTCGATTATGTATTTAAAAATTGCAAAATAATAATTATGAGATGAGAGTACTCTTATTTTTGATGTTCAATTACTAGATCTAGATCTAAAAATTTAATTATATGTTACATAGGTTAGGGTTGAAAAAATAACTTTACTACTTATAACTACTTTAAAAATAAACAAAAAACACCTAATTTCAACTTTTGAAAAATTTTCACATTTTTTGTAGTGTTAAAAGATATCCATGTCCAGTCTAGATATAATATTTTTCAATATTTGAAACAATTTTTTATTATTTTTTAAGGAAATTCAGGTCACGTCATTATTTTTATAATAACCAAAAGGTTTTAAAAAATGTTTACTAACAATATTATTACAACACCGCCCAATGAAAGCCTACTGAAAGTCTAATGAAAGTCTAATGATAGTCTATGAAAGTCTAATGAAAGTCTAAAGATAGTATAATGATAGTCTAATAAAAGTCTATTGATATTCTTATGATAGCCCAATGAAAGACTAAACCGTTTTAAGCATTAAATCATTATGGGAAATTTTTTTATGAGCGGGCCAAAATATCTTTTTTTCCCAAATTGTACCAAAATATGGTAATAAATTTAAATATAAAAAGTAAGTCAATACGTGAATAAAGTGCTTAGATAATAGTTCATCATTGTTTGGTTTCAATGGGGGCTGTAGTTAGAGTGAAATGTGGTGTCATTGGTTTTCCTGTCTGATTCAGGCAAGCCGTTTCATGTTCTAATAGGATAAGCTCAGAAAGAGCACTTGCACGACTTCGTGCTGAAATAAATGTGCTAAAAGAATGAAGGTGGCATGTCGTATCTCAAACTTCACGTTCCACGTAAAGAAAATAATCCATCTCGGTGTATAGGGGTCATTGCTTCCAGAATGCAATGTCAACTCTTATTAGTCAAAGAGCAGACAAAGTAGCGAGAAAGTCATATTAAAAAAAAATAGTAAAGGTGGTAATTGGGGGCACAGTGACTGAGTGGTTAAGCACTAGGCTTCTGAATCTAAGGTCCTGGGTTCGAATCTTGGTGAAGACTGGCATTTTGAATTACAGGATTTTAAGGCGCACTTGAGTCGACCCAACTCTAATGGGTACCTGACTTTAGTTGGGTGAAAGTGAAGGCGGTTGGTCGTTGTGCTGGCCACGTGACACCCTGCTCGGAAACCGTTAGCTAAAGAAACAGATGACATCGTCTGCCCCATAGATCGCAAGGTCTGAAAGGGGAAACTTAAAGGTGATAATTAGCAACATAAAAATGACAATAAAATGAATTAATATTGTAAAAATTTAAAGGAGGCAACTCAACGAGGCAACTCAACGAGGCAACTCAACGAGGCAACGATGTTTATTTATAGGGACATCACAAGTACATAAAACAACATCTGTCTTTAGCCCAGTCTCTTCACTTCGGCTAAAGACTTGGGCGGATTTTGTTTTATACATCCTAATGTCGACATCCTTCTCAGTCTGGTTTCTGGCAGTGCACACCTTCTGCACTAGCTTGAATGGCGGTGTGCATGGCAAGGTTATAACAATATATTATCAAAGACTAGTTCAATGCGACACACGTAGGTCCAAAGTTTGGGTCACAAACCTTCTTTTTGACTATTACGTTGCTTGAGTAGTAATCACCTTTACATTCACCTATTCCTAAGACTGTTCGACCTTTGGGGCACCACAAAGGATCCTTTGACAGTCTTTCTCCATTCCTCTCTGTAATAATAGTGGGCGAAAATGATTGTAAATAATTTGTTTAACTATAAAGGAAAAATATTAAATCGTAAAAAAAAAAATAATAACCTTATATTACAATGCAGAAAACAAGTTTTAAAAAAAATGAAAGGGATGGAATTGAACGTGAATTTCACTTTAGCTCAAACTAAACACACCCAAAGTTATTTTCTCTTCAACTCAAAATAAACACACCCAAAGTTAATTTCACTTCAGCTCAAACTAAACACACCCAAAGTGAATTTCACTTTAGCTCAAACTAAACACACCCAAAGTTAATTTCACTTCAACTCAAAATAAACACACCCAAAGTTAATTTCACTTCAACTCAAAATAAACACACCCAAAGTTAATTTCACTTCAGCTCAAACTAAACACACCCAAAGTTAATTTCATTTCAGCTCAAACTAAACACACCCAAAGTTAATTTCACTTCAGCTCAAACTAAACACACCCAAATTTAATTTCACTTCAGCTCAAACTAAAGACTCTCAACGCTTTGCAATTTCGTATTTTATTTTATTTTTTTTTAGTGCGTTTTTAATTTATGTTGATGTTGTTTCACTTTTTTTGTGTACCATTTATTTAATTTCTATTTCAACAATATAGACCTTTTATTTGTAAGGATAAAACATAACTGTAAATGCAACATACAAATCAATTAGCACAGGAAATGTGGTCATTACAGTGTCAACTTTCAATAATTCGCTCCATATCCCTGGGCTTCAAATAACCTTGTAACAGTTTCACTTCCACTTTTCTTTTATTGATCAAACAAAATTATTTTCTTATCCACAGAAATCTCTCTTTTAACTGTAAAATCAACATAATTAGGACACAGGTTAAAACGAAAGTAAAAGGTTTAAAACTACAAAACTCAACTCACTCTTTGATTGGCAGGCACACTTGAAGAACTAATTACCTTGTCTGCACTGCGGATAATTAGGGAGAAGCTTTCTGGCTAGACTTTATGCAAGGGGACTGAACTTTTATTTTTACTTTCTTTTCTAAGAAAAGAAATCCAAGAGCTTTGAGACAACATTCTATGTGTAGTATATAGAAAGATACTTTGAGACAACATTCTATGTGTAGTATATAGAAAGATACTTTGAGACAACATTCTATGTGTAGTATATAGAAAGATACTTTGAGACAACATTCTATGTGTAGTATATAGAAAGATACTTTGAGACAACATTCTATGTGTAGTATATAGAAAGATACTTTGAGACAACATTCTATGTGTAGTATATAGAAAGATACTTTGAGACAACATTCTATGTGTAGTATATAGAAAGATACTTTGAGACAACATTCTATGTGTAGTGTATAGAAAGATACTTTGAGACAACATTCTATGTGTAGTATATAGAAAGATACTTTGAGACAACATTCTATGTGTAGTATATAGAAAGATACTTTGAGACAACATTCTATGTGTAGTATATAGAAAGATACTTTGAGACAACATTCTATGTGTAGTATTTGGAAAGATACTTTGAGACAACATTATATGTGTAGTATATAGAAAGATACAAAGTAGATAATTTGTGTACGCAGTTGGTTTGATGTCTTCAAAAATTGTTTTTCTTTTGTTAATTAGTTTTATTGTCACTGGGGAAAGAAAGAAATATAGACATATACAGCCAATTACAAAATACCCCAGTCTAATGTACAGAAAAATCCTACTTTACCAATTTCTAAATCAAAATTTAAAAAAATAATGTAGGGACTATTATTATTTTGTTTGATATCGAAAAAGGAAAATAACTTCTACATCAATGAGAGATATAGTTGTAAATGTGGGGCTTTTAGATAAGATTTGTAGTTTTTTTTTACAAAAAGTTCTTTTTTTATATTTTGCTTGTTGGTTCATGAGATTATATGGAGTAAATGACCGAGCGTAACGTTCAGTAGTAACCAATTCTCGATATAAATTACTCCATTTTAAATACCACCGATCTTCTTCCCTCTCTATTCTTTGCTGGAGTAAGGGAAGTAATCAACGATATCCCCCATCGACTCTCATCCTGCAGTCATCTATTCAACTAATGCAGCTTGATTCTATCTAATCCGACTACTGATAAGAACTGGCAAAGTTATTCATGTTTTTGTACACCCATATTAACCATACGTTTGTTAATTGTATTTATATTTGTATCTGATGGCAATCATATGTCATGTTCATCTGTAAGTTCCCAGTGTTCTTTTGAACCTACTTCTGCTTGCTGCAAACAAGACAACGTACAACCCGGTGCGGGACCTTGCGCTCAGTAACAAGATGGTACCCAGAATAGCACCACACGCCGCCAGGCAAACCTTCCGAATTTGTTGTTATTTTCTTTGTGAGAATGATACGTCTTTTGATGTAAGTAGGTCTCTTGTTGTCATGTTTAAACTCATTCGCGCGGGAAAGAAAGCAAGCTGTAATTATTAAGCAACGATAAGTTTCAAAGTTCACGTGAAGTAAGGCACATTTTTACGACTACAACAATTAGGGAGGACAAGGAAACTAGTTTATAAAACATTATGTTGTTTTTTTTAATTCTTAGAAAATGTAACAGTCAACAATTACAGATCCAGAATAATAATAAGCAAATGTTGAATATAAATCCTTGTCTAAACATAACGATAAGATTGAAATACTGTGACCTCGGCTAAAGATTGATATCTCAAAGTGGTCTTTGCTTCTGCCGATGCGTATTTTGACCATAGAAATGTCTTCTTCTACGGGATGCAAATGAACAGTAATAACTGTGAGATGAACTGTGCAGAGATTTCCAGCTTGCAACTCCACGTACAGTTTGACTTCGCGATAGCTTTATTACAAAGCTTATATTTATAGTTTCGCCTATCTATTTGGTAATAACGTTTGAACACGTTATTTCTCGAAAAGCAATTCTCTGATCATGTTGAAACTTTGCACAAATTATTTCTTTGTACCTGATAACCAAATATCAATTAAAAAAATAAATAAATTATTTAACTGATTATTGGTAATTAATTATTTTGTTTGATATAGAACAAGTAAAAGAAATAGTACTTGACTGATGTGGCGGGGTATACGCTGAATTAGTCCCCTTGATACCTTGTGTAGAGAATGTGTTCGTCGCTTAAGAGTCTGAAACTAACAATTGATAGCTACGAAACTTTCCATTTTCATAAGCACTTCGCTGGCACAGTGATTAGTTTAATGTTTAGAGGAGGCTTGAGCTTTTTTTCATAAAAAAACATTTTTTATAACTATTCACTATTAATATTAACAAACATGAAGGCTATTTAGTAAGAGGGCCGATTATGAGTTTATGATTTCACACAAACTGTTTTTATAACCTTTTATTTTCTCTGAAAACTCATTGCTACAGTCTGTCTCTACATAACAACACATCAGATTAAGCTCTCTTTTAGCATTATGGTTCATAAACAATTATTTTGACTACTATTAAAAGGATACTATAAATGATACAACAACTACAAGAGATTAAACCCATTAACTACACAAGCCACATAATGAGTTTACAATTTTGTAGAGCACTACTCCGTGAAATATATTTTTGTAATGTGCATATATCTAGTTCATGTCACGCTGGCCTACTTTCTCACGGTAAACAAATAAAATCGATGCCTTACATTTCGACAAAGTTCACGGACGGCCCAATACAGATCCAAAGTACAGATGAATAAAACCGCCTACTGAATGCCAATGAGACCAAAGCTGTCAGAACACACAGTCAAGCACACACACACACACACATGTGTCTCATGTGACAGTATGAATGTCAATGTTTACTGACACAGGAGACTGATTGAGCGGTTTCGAAAGCGTTCGTCGATCAAGCTTCGTTCAAATATTCGAGCTGACTAATGTGGACGTTGATTCTATAGGAATCTAATGTTTTACAGATAAAGTTATTTAAACATTGTTGAAATATGCAGGATCGGGTTTCAAATGGTATAATAGCCTCCCCCCTTTCAGAGGCGTAGGAAGCAAAACGTTCGCCCGAGGAAGGAACATTATTGGCTCCCTCCTCTCCACCATTTCCCATGAACATCACATAGAAATATAGCTTTTGTGTGCCCCCCCCCCTTTAGGGTGGCGACAGGGGCATCGTGCCCCGCTTGCCCCCTCCCCCCACTACGCCTCTGTCCCCCTTCCTCCCAAACAATGAACCTTCCGTGCCTTTAACCTGTGTATTTTAGGAGAAGAAGAGGTGTCTTTAATTCTTTGGTGAATCAGAGGCGTAGACAGAGTGTAATAGGTTCTTGATACATTCCCAATTTGTCGTTGTAAATAATGTTGACTTTTTCCTTGACTTTACTACATATAACATTGGGGGTTCAACTACAACAGAATACACTACAAACGAGTTGAGAAACAGCTTGTTGAACCATCATCTATTTACAGATGAGGGGATGATTTTAAAAGTCCAACTATCGTAGTGGTACATTTCATGTATATGTAAAAGGTCAGTCCTAATACTAAATCGCGAAAGGCATAACCACATAAGGGAGCATACCGTTGTTTGTTTGCGTTCTTCCCTAAACGTCATAATTCTGTGTGTCTCGACACAATTTCGGTCTCTAATATAATAAAGTACGCATTTCTTAATATTTAGATGGTCGGATCTGGCCTAATCTGCGCAGCTGCAGATAAAGACCCTTGCAGAGCGGACTTATGTGTGGGTCGAAAGATAGTGTTGAGTCGAAGAAAACTCCAAGATTCCGCACTACATGGACAAAAGGAACATGGCTGTTCGTGATAAAGAGAGAATCTGTGCCTTCAACTTTTGAGACATTGTTCCTAGTGCCAATCTTAATTATTTCTGTCTTGTCTTCGTTCATCTTGAGTTTTTTTTTCAACCATCCAATCGCTCACCCTTGCAACGGTACTACTGATTTTCTCTGCCAGATGCGACACCTCTGAGGGTACTGATGAATCGTATAACTGTGAGTCATTGGCAAAGAAATGGTATAAGATACCGGTTGGCCGTATGACACCGCTGAGTGGATATTTGTACATAGTGAACAGTACTGGACCTAGAACTGATCCTTGGGGTACTCCGTACTTCAAAAGTAAGCTTGTTGATTCCGTCCCGCTAACAACGACACTTTGGATGCGTTCCGTCAGGTAGGATTAAAGCCACATTAGGACGACTCCTGCTAAACCAAAAGTTGCAGAGAATCTGGCCATCAAAACTTCATGGTCTAGCGTATCAAAGGCTGCAGACAAGTCCAGCATGGAAAGAAGTGATATGTGGCCTTTGTCGGAATTGTGAAGTAAGTCGTTTAGCACCCTGACCACTGCTGTCTCTGTGCTACGGCACTTCCTATATGCAGATTGAAATTCTTCCAAGAGGCAGTACTGTTCAAGATGAGAAAGAATTTGCGCTAACACGATGCGCTCCAGAAGCTTTGACAGGAAGGGAAGATTTGATACCGGGCGATAGTTTTTTAGACATTCCGGGTCAAGACTGGATTTCTTTAATAAGGGCCTGACAAGTGCATGCTTAAATTGCTTTGGTACAATGCCTGAAGTCAGTGAAGAGTTCACAATGGTAGTAATTGTAGGTACAAGCTCATCTAAACATTCAAGGAGCAAGGAAGTTGGAATGGGATCAAGGTCACATGACTTATTTGGCATCTTTAGAATAGTACTTTTGACATAATCTTCAGATACACGCTGAAACTCGCAAAAAGGAGTATGTTGAAAAATTGGAGAGTGGTCAAGCTGTGATGAGAGGGATGGCATGTCATTTCTAATCCTCTCAATCTTCCCAATGAAGAATCTATTGAAGGAATCAGGAAGTTCAGACACTGGGATAGATGACGGCAAACGTTCGTTATTTGCTCCCCCTAACATTCCAGCGGTGATCCTAAATAGCTCCTTTGAAGAATCAGAAGTTTCGATTTTTGTCGAATATGACTAGCTTTTGCGTCTCTAATCATACGGTTAACCTTGTTTTTTTCTAGGATGTATATTTGTCGATGTATCGTCAGACCTGTTTTTTGAAATGTACGTTCGGCACGTCGGCGAATAAGTTTGGCAGTCTTTATGTCTTCCGTCAACCAGGATGCAGATGGCCTAACTGAGACTGTACGAGTAACAAGAGGTGCATGGCTGTCCAGCAACTATAAAAGTGCAGGGCTCACTGCGGTCGCAGTGGCCTAAGGCCGGCCCTGCAAAAAAGCGGAGTATGTTACGCCGCGGGACGACTAGTTTATATACACATTGATTGCTCCAAATGTTGTTCTTCGTCTGTAAACTAATATTGGTCAAAAGATAAATAAGAGTCAAGAAAAATGAATAGTCATTGTCATCTCCAGAAAATATAAATTGAAAATATGTAATGATGTTTATTTGAGACAAATCCTAATGGGAGACACGTGACTTAAGAAGCAGAAAAAAAATGGTATACAGTAGATCAAGAGAACACCGTGCACGCACCAAAACTGCGATGTTAAGGTGTTTTTCTTTTTAACGATTAATCAGCTTTTGTCTCGAGGGGAGGTCATCCAAAAAAAAATTGGGGGAGAGATAATTTACTTAACACACTGCGTAAAAAAATATCTCCAGCATATTTGTGGGTTGGCATCTATCACATCTCTTTCATCCAACTCATCTCCTAAATCCTCCCCCCCCCTTCCCCTTACCCAGCATTCCCAGTCCACGCCCCTCCCCCCCCCCATCAAGAAAATAAGTATAGTGAGATTGCACGTACGCAAAGTAAGAAACAAAAACACAAACATTTAGGTTGACTTACTTCTTGGGGGTCAAGTCGTCTCACCACACTGCTAGGGATTGACTACCTCACCAACTGACGTGATCCACACATTTCTGGGGGGTTTGTACACACACATATACATTTTCACACTCCAAATAATACGCACCCATATTTTCTGTTTTTAATGTATTTAGAAGTAGGTGACTACTGGTGGAACACTTCTACAAGCAGCAAGCTAAATACTTTAAAAAAAAAACGCTAATAATGCATACTACTTAACATACATTTTTTAAATTATATTTAAAAAAAGAAAAAAAAAGAATGCCAACAAAAAAAAAGATTTTTTTTAGAAGGTGCATTCTTTGAGAGATTGCAAGTCGACCATGCGTTGCGATATTTTTAATGTATAGTTACAAAATGGTAGGTAGAGCTTAAGGCTTCTACTCAGTTGCAGGAGTTATTGGAGCAAAAATAAACTTTGTTGAAAATCCCAACACCAAAAAGGTTTCACAACTGAGATACCGTTGTAGTCCTTTTTTCCCCCAGAGCTAACCACATACAAAAGATTGCAGTATTAGATGAAGTTTAAAAAAAAAAAAAAAAAAAACTAAACCAATTATGTTTAACTATTGACTTTATTAATCAACTAAAAATTGATTCTTGTCAAGCTGACCTCCTCCAGATGAAGAACGACTTATGCTTCACCACGTTGAACCTTTTTTTTTAAATGTAATTATAAACTTCTACTCTGAAGAGACTTTCTCGACCAAATACAGCAGATTATGACAAGTCGGATAAAGATTTGGCCGTTTCGGGCGTCTAGGTGATTTTATAGTTTGAGAATCCTCACTTGCACATATAAACTACAAGCACAGCGTTATAATGCGTTATAATGCAGACAACAAATACTATATTTAGATGTAAAATTATGTACAGTTTATTATACAAAGGATAATTAAAAGGTGAAATGCTGTACAGTTGCTAGGACGGGATCTAGCGTATTTACATATATTGATCTATCATCATCAGATATTAGAACCAAGTGGTCTGAGTGTCAGTAGGCTGGTTGCTTAGCTTTGGGTCCAGTGCTGCACTGATGAGACGGGTGTGGCTGGTACTGATGCTGTCTGCTGGTGGGCTGGCGTGGTGGATCCAGGCTCCGGTTGCAGTCCAACGTTGTATGGTTGCAGAGCTAAGCTGCGTCTACCAATCAGTTAAGCCAGTGACGAGTCTGTGGCTAGCTTTGTTACTTGGACTCTTGTAAGATGAGTAGGACTGATGTCTGCAGATCTGGTGCCAACAAATCTGTTATCAGCTAAAGGTTGCTAAGATTTCAGGCGGATGTTGCCTATAGATAAAAGCTGCAACGATATGAGCCATAATGATAACACTGGGAGGTAGATGCCTTTCCGTGAAGGACATCTTCAGACTCATGTGGAGAAACTATAAACCAGTTTCATAAATATCAAGGGAACTAACAACGAATATAGTGTACCATCAAGGGAGATAACAATAATAATGGGGGACTCCCATAAAGTGAAATAACAAACAGTAATAAGTGATATATAATAATAATAAACGTGATGTTCACCAGTCACGGTGAATAGCAAGTACATATATCGCTTAGATAAATGAGATGAAAGGGGAAGGGGAGATCAACGCCTGATACTCGCATATGCTCTCACATAATTAAACATAGATGGCTTGAACATTTAGCCACAAAGTCATGATATAAAACATAAGCATATTGTAATCTACTTACATCTTCCATGACATGAAATACACAAATACGTACACAATAATAATGTAGTAAATAAATGCACAAATATATATACATATATATACAATATATATACATTATTTAGTAAAATGGTTCTCAAGCACTTTACTAAGTTACATACCACCAATCCAAAGTGAAATAAGAGAATGACAATACTCAAGCAAGAGATAGATGTGCTCCCTGTGGGCTCTCCAGCGTGAATGAGATCGGACGAGAAGTTTGTCTATATACACGTGGATAGAAAGGGGGGGGGGGTGAGTGGCGGGTGATAAGTGCAAAGGTGGTCTAGACTATCCAGCGTCTTTGACAGAGAGATCCTCGCTTGACCGTGACGGCGTTTCCGGGAGATAGACACCGCGCGAAGGCGCGAGTTGAAAGCCCAGGAAATTCGCCCAGGTGGTCAGAGAACAAAAGAGAGGGGGTGATCGGAGGTGCCCAGGGCAAGGTAGATTACACCTAGATACTGGCTTTGCGCTAGACGATCGGGGAGACCACCGCCCGAGGTGCCGAGTTGAATGGGCCCTTTGAAGTGACCAGCCGCTCCTCACAAGGGGGGAGGGTCAACGGATGTTTGCCAATATCGGAAAAGGGGAGCGTACTCTTGTCAAGAGTTCAGTGTGGCACGTGTCAAGGTGGGGATAGTAAAATGTGACATCGATGCCAACGGGGGTGGGGTTGGATTGAAGGGGTGGTGGCTTTGTTTTGGCGCTTAATCGCTAAATTAGTAAAATTGATGATTAATGGCGTGCTAATAATTAATTAAATGCTCAGACCTGAGTGATACCTTGAGTGAGCTAAAACGGTTCGTCACACAGATGTGTCTGTATATGTGGAGTTATTCCCTCATTTAGGTTTTGTACACGTTATTTAACACTACCCATTTTCGGATCAAGTTGAAATTAATTCATGGTTGAATCAATAAAATAAAAATTACTATTAGCTGTTATTAATTATTTTTAGATTTAAAGAGTGAACTTATTCTTGCAGTATTCAGATATATTTCAGGGATTTTGCGTTTTTATTCCTTAGAAAAGCTTTGTTGGATTTTTTTAAAAAGATTTTTTGATATATTATTTTCTTTTTTTAAAATTTAAAAACAATTTTATAAAAAGGATCAATAAAGCAGAGCTACTCTTTTAGTCTTCCAGCAAGAGCAATAATCCTCACCAAAATAAAATCGCTCCTAAGTAGCTTCCCCTTAACGAGTTGCTCTGATGTTTTCTTTTTGGTGATTGCTTATCGTTTTATGTGTGTGGTGTGAGTTGAAGAACTTTTTCCCGCGCAATAAACCCCCTCCCTTTTCCCCCCCTTCTCTTTCCACCCCCCCCCTACCAGAAAGAGACACAAATCTACATGCATTATGAGTCTGTGTATCTCTGTGCTTCGTGTATGTGTCTTCCTCTTCAAAAGTATCTTGTGCTTTTTTTTTTTTTGTTTACGACGAACCTGTATGTTTCGGTAAGTAAGTCAGTAGTACAAGAAGGAATTTAGACATTGCAAGGTCAAGGCTATCATTTCAAGGCCACTTTTTCTACTTTTTCTGTCACTGTTTCGTTTCGTTTTTTTTTTTTGTTTTTCTTTCATTTCTTTTGTTTTGTTTAGATTGTGTTTGAGCTCTATTGATTCTCTAAAAAGCTCTTGGAGATTCTCACGAGAAACTAAATAATGTCAAGGACGCTAAATTTAACTTTCATGTTGTCAATTAAGTGAAAAAGAAATGAGCTAAACTTAACAAAGCTTTTATCAACTCACTCTATTTGTCTGTCTGCCTGGTAAAAATTGTGTACGCGTTGTTTCTTGCACACTCATTCTTGAACTTCGCACAATTAAGGACAAGACATGAATCGCTAAAAAAAAATTATATTCTTTAATAGTAACGAGGAAAACTAATCAGTATTCACAAATATGGATAAATTTGTTGGGTTTGGTCCTCTTAAATAACTGTTAACGCTATTTGTCCCTCCGATCAAGTTGATACTTTAAACACTTATTTATTGTACCTAACAAAACATAAACCAGTAAACAAAAATACTTAATTAATCAATTAATTTTTTATTATTAATTAATATTTTTGGCTGATATCACATAAGGGAAATAACTTATACATTATTAGTACATAAAGGGTTCTTTTCCTTTAATAAGCTTTTTTTTTTAAAGGATTATTTATATTTTGCTTATACATAGTCGTATGAACTCTTTTTAGCGGCCCCTGTAAGGGGGAGAAGCCACTATTAGGTTTGTGCAAAATGTCCGTCTGTCTGTCTGCCCGTCTGTCCGTCTATCACACTCAGATCTCGAAAACTAGAAGAGATATGAAAAATATTATTTCATCATTAAATGCGGCTTGAAAAGTTTAGGTGCAACGGCTACTTTTGGTTTTCTAAAAGCAAACCGTTTAATTTATACAATTAATTATGCAAGCGATTTTTTTCATAAAAATACACCAATTCTAAAACAATTACGTAAATGTAAAGGAGGCAATGTTACAATATGCTAACAAAGTTGTACAGCTTATGTGTATTTTCTGTATCACTAAGTCAAATATATTTATAAAATGTACAGGAAATGTTTACAACAAAATATAAATAATACTTAAAGATGTTTTTTCTGGTTAACTAGCTGCTAAAATTAAAAGAAAACATTTCTGTTTGTTTATAAAGGCTAATAATGCACTTTGTATGTAAATATGATGCACATTTTTTAAAATGGACCTTTTATGCAGCGACTTTCGAGCACATTTTTTAAAATGGACTTTTTATGCAGCGACTTTCGTGCAGTAGCGTAACATCGCAACATGAACAGGTGCTAAACCAATTCCTTAAACTTTTATTAAAAATTTTATTTATTTTTTGTTTAGTGCCCCCATCCAAATAAAAGAAGCTTATTTTTGTGCGTTTTGTCTGTTGGTCGGTCTGTATGTCACGATTAGATTAACAAATAACACTAGAGGCTATTGTAAATCTGATTTAACCTTTAATTTTTCATTCAGAAATATTGCAATAGTTTTAAGTATCTATAATAGATTTTCCGGATGTTTTGTGAAAAACAAATCAATACCAATGAATATTTGTTTGCTCTTCTAACTTATAGTAGATTTTATTTCCATGCTTAAACGTTGCAAGAAACACATGATCTTTATTATATTGTTCCGGTTTTTTAATGTAAATAGCATATGAATGCTAAATAAAAATATCTATACTGATTTATATTTCATAACTATAAAGTTGTTCCGGATATTGTTTTATAAAAAATAAATTATGTCAAATGATTGTTTGAAATCGCATAATTGACTAATATTACAATTATACTATTTGACACTACTTCACTATAGTTTATTTATCAGTATCAATTGTTCCGAAATTTTAATTTAAATTAAGTTTATGTCAAATAATTTTTGTTTTCAAAAATATCGACAATAGGTTATTCAGGATTTTAAAATAAGAAAGTAATTTACTAGAAACGATTATTGAAAATAAATTTTTAGACTTATTTTACAGTTAATTTTCTTGCCGAAACATAATAAAAGTTGTTTAATCGGTAAAGAATGTTCCGGATTTACAAATCGTCGCCAAAAATGATCCGAATTTTATATGAAAAATCTAATAACGCTATTAAATAGTTGAAATCCTTCTTCTAATATATAAAACAAATAATTTTCTCATTTACGAAATTTGGTTGTTCCGGATTTTTTCTGAAAAATAGACGGAATTATCGTTATTATTATGCTCCAATTTTTAAGGAAAACAACTTCCTAACACCAAAGTATGGTTTGAAAAAATCTCCATGAGGCTATGGTACATCTAATTTTCACAACAGACCATCCCACAAATTAAATTAACAACATTTGATTAATCTGGAATTTTTTTCTCTCACTATAAATATATAAACATCCGGAACAATCTATAATAGAAACTTAAAAACTAATGCGATGTTATGGAAGGGAAATTAAATTTTAATCAGATTTTCAATAGCTTTTAGTGGTTTTTTTTCTCGCTATTAACATAACGGACAGACAAACTGACAGACAAAACAAAAAAAAAGCGTCTTTAATCCAGGGGTGTAACTAGGGATTTGGGGGCCCGGGGGGATTGACCTCTTTGGGGGCCCCTTGCATTTTGACATTCGACATATGACAGGGGATAATGTACGCAAAAATATATACGCCCCAAATCAAATTGGTTTAGTATATCAGTAAACTTAACAAAAAAATAATCATGAAGACTCTTTTAATGAATAATACCTTTGTTTATTAGTTAATGCACAAGTGACAAATCTAAATTGATATCGCTTCACGTCGAGCATTCTATGCAGCAAAGACATCTATAACATTATCTACATCGATACTTTCTAGTATTTGTGACTTCACTGACATTAAAGCCATGGTAAGCCTTTCTTGTGTCATTGTGCTTCTGAGATAGCTTTTTAGCTTTTGATGAACTTGAGCTTTGAGAATGATCTCTCACATGACGTAATGGAAGTGGCCTGAGTTAGCAGTATTCGGAGGAGGTTGCAAAGTTTGAGCACATGTAATTACCATATGAAGCCTGTTTCCTCAATGTGTCTATTGGTTGTTGTATTACTGGTTTGATGATGAAAAGTGCTCGTGCATCTATGACATGATTGAAAAAGCGATTTGACATTTATTTCATCATACAAACAGGAAAAGTAGCACAGTTTGTCATAAGCGGGTCTTCATCTAACAGGTGTCTTGGTTCAAGAAGAAACCCAAAGGTATCCATTTTTTTTCCAGCCTTTGAAATCTGCCCTTCATCTCCATATGAAATCTGTCCAGCACACCTGTCGCAACACGTTTCAATTGCAGTTCTATTGACAGTCCTACATTAGAACTCAACTTCCCATCAAGTCTTTTCTTTCTTCTGGTTGTTTCGATTACAGGGAATCCATAGTATTCACTACCTTCTTTTGCTTTTTCGATGGATTGGGTTTTTGTCAGTTTCTCATCATTTTGCAGAAAGCATGAAAGGGTACTAATTTCTTTATCAGCTTCCCATATATGCAGTCCAGACTTTTGTAGTTTCTTCTGAACTATATTAATTGGGCGCAGGAGCTTTGACCAGAATTCCAGATAGGCAAAAATTCTTAATTTTTCCACTGCATGAAGAAAATTATGTGTTAATATTATATGTTATTACGTCATTGTTGGTTGTTTATGTTTTGTGCGCAACCAAAATGATTCAGAGCATACAAAAGTAGGAAAGATCCATATCTCGTAATGCTCGAGTATAGAAATACTCCGATAAGTGGACTGCCGTATTCACCATCACAACTGCTGACGAGTAGAAGACTCAGGGACATCATTCCAACTGATCCCAAACTATTGAAACCATCGGTAGCTGAAAATGCAGAGACATTACTCAACGAACGACAGATGAAAAGCAAAGTGAAATGCAATGCAAAAGCAAGACTACCGGTATTTAAAGATTACTCTGTCGGAGAGTTCGTCTAGGTCAAACATGGCAGAAAGCAGTTGTCATAAAAAACATTCAGCACCCAGATCTTACATCATAAAGACAAACGGAAAAACATACAGAAGAAATCAACGCTTTTTGAATAAGAGTTTCGATGAAGACATCTCTGGGTACTATGATACCGATGGAGACAATGTACTGCAAACTGTTGGAACAAACGAAACAGACAGTTATAGACCAACGTCTAGAGAACTTGTTGTGCCAGTCAAGACAACCAGAAATGGACGAATTGTTAAAGTTCCTAGTAGACAGGGCCGGCCTTAGGCCACAGCAGCCTATGCGGTCGCATTGGGCCCCGCGCTTTCATAGGACCCGCGCTAATTCTAAGTGTACATTATTAAATTAAACCATTATAACGTATATAAAATAACAGGGTTTTCGCGACCTCCTGATTTTCCAGGTCCTCCAGGAAATCTCAGGAAAAGGCAAAATATACGATAAAGTCCTGAACTTTTTTTGAATTTACTCAAATCTCCTGAAGAAGAGACGAAATTGACATTTTGGGGTGCCTATAAATAAAAAGTGGCATTGCGAGCTTTCATTTGATAAAAATGTATTGCAAAGACGAAAGTAGGCCTATTTTCTAATTCAAAAAAAATAATATTGACATTATGCTCATCCCTACCCAGACTAGGCCCCGCGCGATCCGTTTCGCATAGGGCCCCGAAAATGCTAGGGCCGGCCCTGCAAGTAGATACCACTCTTAAGAACTTTAAAAGGAAGGGTGTGATAATAACTTCAAAAGAAGGATGTGCTAATATTATATGATATTACGTCATTGTTAGTTGTTTATGTTTTGTGCGAAAGCAAAAGGATTAGATGGAAATAAAAATAGAGTTTCCATTGGATTGAGGAAAGATGAATAGAGGGGTAATAACTCGAGTGTGAAGTTTAATTCTGAAATTATAGACGCCAAACCCGAATAATGGACTATTCTAGCATTATTAAGAATAATTTTTGGATCTGTTCTACTCAATTCTGTAAATTTTGCTTCAAGGTTAATTAGTGTAGCCATAAAATACTCGCCATTTAGATCTATTATTAGTAAAGGTAACAAGATACCTGGAATTCGATGTATATCATGCAGTTTTATTCGTGGCAAAAAAGTTTAAAATGTAAAACAAACTTCAACAAAAACTTTGATCTCTGTGGGAAAAAATACTTTTAAAATGTCAACAAAGTCAACGTACTGATAGACCTAGATCTAGGTTTAGTCTTTGTGATAAATTTTATCCATAAATGTTGAAAAAAAAGACACCCGTTGACACTATTTGTCAATCAAATATATTAATTTATGTATTTACAAATAAATTTCGGACACCCATTTGGGGCCCCTCCTAGGTGGGGGGGCCGGGGGGATTTTAAAATTCTCCCCCCTCCCCCCCCCCTTAGTTACGCCACTGCTTTAATCCTTTTATATATATACATATATTAAGTCTAACTAGCCCATCACATGAAATGCTAAAAGAACAAACTCGGTGCACCAATGTCTATGATACCTCGAGAAGCTGCTCGTATATATGACATTTTTTAGTCTTAGGACGTGTGACATAATGGATCTTTTTTTCCTTTGACGTCATATGGAGTTAATTCTTTAAATGAAATGCTAAAAGATCTCACTCGGTGCACCAATGTCCATGAACACTCGACAAGCTGCTCGTATAGATGACATTGTTTAGTCTAACTAGGCCGTTTGACGTAGTGGATTTTTTCCTTTGACGTCATATGGAATAAATTATTTAAATGCTTAAACAACTCGGTGTAGTAATGTTTATTAAACCTCGTAATGTGACTCGCATTTTAAAAAGACATAATAGATTTAGATCTGATCTAGATTTTTTACACTAGATCTAGATTTTTTTTCTTACACTAGAGCTAGATTTTTAAAACTAGATTTAGATTTAAGTTCTAATTAAAATCATTATAGAATCTAGATCTAGAATTTCTTGGTCTAGTTTAGAATGTTTGTTGTTTTACATGTTTCGGATGTTCCTTCAGAGTTGTAGTCCAAACATCCCGTAGGACGACGGGGGATGGGAGCGGGCAGGGTTTGAACCTGGGACCATCGATGAATCCAAATGACAGTCCAGCGCGCAAACCGCACTACCAGACAGCCATGATTTAGACTAGATCAAGATCTATAATTTTAATTTCTAGGCTTAAAGTGTAGATTTTTTTCAAAAGTCTAGATTGTCAATATGTCAATGTTGCAATGTTATAAAATACTAAAACTAATCTACTATTTTAATATTTCATATTGCAATTAGTCTATTAATTGATTATCTAGTGTTTTTTTTTATAAATCTTATCTAAATTACATCTACATTATCCCAAATATATATTTTAGATCCAGATCTAGTAGATATAGATTCTGAGAGTGCTAAACTAGTAGTTTAATTTAGGTAGATCTACATCCTCATTCTAGTTCCATTTAGGCCTAAATGAAAATGCTCAATACCAAAAGATTATCTAAAATCGCTCTTCTGACATATTGTACATATCCGGTAGTTGTCATTACGTAATGTGTAGGTATATTATCAATAGTAGGCTATTAGTTTGTAACCAGTTTGTCATTAGATTAAGAGCAATGCCTGGTCGTGTGGTTAGCGCGCGGGACTGATTATCTCTACGGTCTCGGTTTCATACCCTGCTCGATGCCATCCTCAGTCGACCAGCGAATATGCGGATCCGACAGGGATCCGTCTACCAAAAGGGCCGCCTCTGAGTTTGTGTGGCAACACAAACTCTCTTTGTAATCCTGTTTATTTGTTCTATTGGTTGCCTATTTTATATAAGTTTGTAAGTCCGAGAGTTGAAGCTGAAGTCTAATTCATATTGAAATTATTATGTGCAAAAATGCAGAGCGTAACAAATTTAGTTCTGAAATGCTAAAATGTGCAAAAAGAATATAAATACAGACCCTTTAAAAGTTAGATCACTGACATTTCCTTTATTTTGTACACCGGATACAGCAAAAAGTTGGCCATTTATTGTTTCTCAACCATGTATGGAAACCCCCAATAAAAATTATTAGCTTTAATAGCTTTACTAAGACACACGACAGGCCGTGGCAGAACAAAAGCGAATTAAAAAACAATCACTACTGGTAATATTAGCAGCATTCCCAACATCCTATTGTTCAATTCTAATAAAAACCTTACAGTCACATGTCCAGAGATGCACAGTCGCACTCTGGGTTACAAAGTAGACTACCATGGACCAACAATAGTTGTAGACATAAGAACATATCTTGTAGCTTCTCTATTAATAGAGCTTTATAAAGATTAAAGGCATGCTATTCGCAATCTGCTATTGCGTCCTTATTATTATAAGTGGCGGTGCAGAGTAGGAATACGGAGAAATCCACCTTCTCCCTTGTCTCAAGTAGCCGTGGCACGATTATCGGCTATAGACGGCTAAGTGATGACTCTAAAGTCTCTGAAAACAAAGTGAATTCAGTGAACCAGAACTTGTGTTGTTTCCAAACAAACTACCCATCCTATAAAATAATGTCTCGGAGAGATTCAAGTGTTTGCTCCTACTTTTTATTTTGTTTTTCTTTTCTTCCGAGTTCATTCGCTTTTATATGGACACTAGCCGAATATGACCTGCGGCCTGAGTGCCTTGGTTTTGGTATTTGTGATCTACTGGATTGTATTTAGATGTATGTCAAACATGGAGAATATTCCCTTCACATATTTTTTAAATGTTGCCACGAAAATAAAAGTAGAGTGTGAAACTGGGTTTACCCGTTCAGCAGACATATTTGTATCCAATATAAAATACTATGAAAACGAGTTTACCCGATTTGTTAAAAAGTTTCGTTATTTAATAGAGATACAATTAGGTACTTTTTGTCTAATTTTAGGATCCTCCGGTTGTGGCAAGGACATACAACATATTCTAAGTTCTCCGCCATGATGTAAGGAACATTCATGCCAAGTTTTATCATGATTGGTCAAACGGTTTTGATTTTTATTCGGGACATACTTACCTACTTTCTGCTTTATATTATAGATACAGAGATAACAATATAGTGAAATGAAATAGTGATATAGTGAAATGATTATATTTGAAAAAACTATCATTTAGTGAAAAATAACTGAAATAAAAAGCGAAATATTAAAAAATAACTTTAAAATAAAAAGCAAAATTTATCTAATGGGAAGGACTCTATATTTACAGGCATATTGTAAGATATGTTTTCTTTTTTTCCGTAATTTAGAAAAAAGTTAATTAATTATCACTGTTTAATTAACTTATTGGTTAATTATTTTTGTTATTGATTTCTATTTTGTTACAATGAAATTATTTTACAAAGTTTCGACCTGATCCGACAATGGGAAGTGGGAGAAATATCTTGTTTCAAATCTGTTCCAGTTATAGACAGGCCGAGTGAGTGACTTTGTCAGCTCTGTAAACAAGGTTACAAAGACAGTTTGTGTGGAAACATAAATTCGAAATCGGCCCCTGAAGTGGTCCAACCAGGCAGGTAAAAAGACAGGTATCGATATTTTTCAGAAAGAACATCAGAATTAAATTCTATCAAAGAAAAATGACAGAGAAGAATGGAGAAAAAGGGTTGACAGATCTTGTGTGGTGCCCCAACGGTCCAGCAGACTAAAGGATAGGTGCAAGTGAATGTGAAGTTAAATGCGAGCCTGGCCTAACTGATGTCTTATAATAAATATCTAATTGATCTAATTGTTTTGTAATGGGTCAATCTCTTATTCAAATCCTCAAAAAAAAAAAAAAATTAGTTTAGTTTCTTTCACATAATGACAGTTCACGGGATAATACGAAAACCTACTTATTAATTGTTGTTTTAGATTATGTCCAACTGTATACTAAATAGATTTCTTTTTCTTAAAAAAAAAGTAAACATTATTTTTGGGTAAATTAGTAGTTAGTAGGACAAAAGTTACATAACGTAGTAATACAAATGTAAAAAAAACTTAAAATTTTTAACAAAAAGCCTAAAACCATTTGCATAAATGTGTTTAAAATATTGTGAAAAGGTGACTCCCCTAATAAAGCGTCTCTCATGTTTGCCACTATTAATAGTGAATAGTTGCAAAAGTAGTGTATTTTTATGAAAAAACTGCTTGCATAAGTGATTTAAAAAATTAGAGTTTTCGCTTTTAGAAAAAAAAAAGTAGCCGTTAGCATCAGAATTTTGAATGGACTAAAATATTATGATGTCGGATTTTCACTACCTTTTCACTACGAGATCTAAATGGGACGGACAGACATTTCACACGAAACTAATAGCGTATTTTCTCCTTTCGGGGGCCGCTAAAAAAAAGAAAAAGTCTCAGCTGTGTCTAGTTGTGAATCTGGTCTTGTTCTTGTCAATACTCGTCTCGTCATTGTTGTCTGAAACACTGTTTCTCTAGTTAGCGCTGACCCCCATGGTCAACACTTCAAGCACTTCCACCCACCCACCCACTTCACTCTCGTAGCCTGGCACCGCCCATGTTTTCTCACTTTATATACACTCTCTCTTTTTTTTTTTATTGATGACCCAGAGATATGTTAATACAATCCACTCTGGCACCGGAAGTGTGTATTCCCAACACCTGCGAGAGAAGAAAAGAATACTGACCTTAACCTTAGAGTTAAACGTCTGCCTTAGTGTGTCTGACTTGGAATGGGTAAAAAAAATGTTCACTGACGCGGGGGGGGGGAGGGGGGTAGGGGCGCTAAGAAAAAGAAGGTGAGAGTAAACTACAGTGGCGTAGTTAGGACTTTGCCATCATTTGTGGGCCCGGGGGCTTGACCTCTCAAGGGGCCCCTGCATTTTGAGAAATATTTAATAATTAATGTAAAAAACAATTTCGAAGACTCATTTGGGGGTCCTTTTTAAATTTGGCCTTCAGGGAGATTTTTAAATTCCTCCCCCTCCTCCCATATAGCTACGTCACTGGTAAACTAGAGAGTTTGAAACATCTCTCTGAGGGTTAATTCTTTTATGTTCTTCAATTTGTCTTATGTGCCCAGCTATACTAAATGTTCATTCAAATGAAAGAAATTGTAAGAATGAGTCGATCTGCTTCAATATATCTCATCTCTATTGTCTGTTAACTGTATCTCCATTTTATCTTGAATCTTTTTTATATAAGTTTCGAATGTTTTTGTTTTCAGAACAAAGTGTATTATATCCCAGACAAATCTCTTAGTAGGCAACATGGGATTACGGCGGGCGGGTTTCTAGCTCGGTACCGTTCCATCAAACAAAGCGTTTTTATTGTATCTATATTGTATCTCAATTTAATGTATATGTTATCTACATTCTATTAAATCTATATTGTATCTATATTTTGTCTCAATTTAATGTATATTTTATCTATATTATATAAAATCTATATTGTATTGTGCGAATTGTGCTGAATTGGATTTCTATTGAATAAATAGACTGAGTGCTCGCTTCACTTATAGGCAACAAAAGCTATGGCTTAGGCCTGTACTTGTTTGGGAGGGGGGGGGGGGGCTATGGATAATTTCAATAAAATGAAGACAGAGCAAAGGAGAAATTGTTTTATGCTGATTACAATGGGCCCCATATCTCAAATAGCCTATCAACTCTAGATCCAGCCCTAATTACAGAACAAAACAAGAAGTGCGACTACAATGATACAAATACAGTCTTCTACTTGATGTATTGAGTCATTTCAAATCATGTCACATCGAATATAATTTCTTAACTTACCATATCATTTCAAATCGTATTGTATGTAACCTGATTTTATTTCAACTTATAGCGTAGCGTAGCATAGCGAAAAGCAACAACAACACCTATTTATATTGCTTCATGTCATAACATATCATATAATATTTCTTCTTCTCCCATTGTATCATGTCAAATATCATAATAGTATAATACATAGTATTTATATCGTTTTCCAAAGGCTTGGAACTCACTCCCATTGATCTCAGACAGACAACATACTTCGCTACATTCAAGAAGAACATTAAGACCTATCTGTTCAAACCTTTTTAAGTTAGTTTGTCATTTTAGCTGTCGTGATTATGTTTGTAATGTTATTCACAGCGCCTTGAACCTACATCACAATTGTTAACAGCGCTCTATACATTAAATTATTATTATCTTAAAAGAACAAGTATTCATTCTCTGGTGCTGCCAGGGTCGAGTTTCGTTAAAGGGAAACAAAATTCATCGTAGTCCCTTGATCAGTTTCCACAAAGGAATTTTCTGGTGATGTGTCAGGTCTGCAGAAGTACCGCCCCCCTCTGACAGGCAACGAGGATGTTCCTAGGGATGCCAAGGGCCTTAAAGGTCTCTGTGAGGTCAGCTGTTAGTATCCCCCTCGGTTGATATGAAAATGGGGTATATATTGTTGTTTTAGATAATTTCCATAAACGCTTAATCTCCAAGCCAAGGTTCCCATATTTTCGTTGTTTTTCCATCTCAGTTATTTATTTATTATTATTATTATTATTATTATTATTATTATTAGAATTACTATTATTATTATTATTATTATTATTATTATTATTATTATTATTATTATTATTATTATTATTAAGATTAACTTATCAGAGATGAAGAAATGAAATGCCAAAAACTAATTTTCCGAATCTTTCATTTGATTTACAAATTTACCTCCTAAAACACGTTTGATCTGTCTGTAATCTCTGTTAAGATGAGATCACGGAATGTGCTAGGGTCACATTCACGAATAGCTCTACCACAAACTCTGTTATCCCATAGCCCCTTCACAAACTGAAGGTTTGAGTCTGTCAAAAGATTGAGAACAGATATCATTGATTCTGTGGAAATCAAATCAAACTGTTATGTCAACATTATTATCTACAGGTCCAGAACTGTTGGAACACGCATGACTCTGGCTGACGATATTACCTCGTGTCTTGTTGTGGGTCTGTACTATGTCTGCCCAAAGTCTGACTGTTCCAGTCTTTGTCTGACGTGTTTGCCTTTTTATTTCTGCTTTGGCGGAACACAAAAGGAAATGGAGAAAGTTTTGGTTTCCTTTGCCCAACCTCTGCTATCTCAAGATGTAAACATTGCGTCTACTAACCGTAGGACTATTTCTTTCGGTATTCTATCATTTTCTTAATTCGTATGTTCCCCTCCAGAAGTTGAAATTTTATTCTACAACTAAAGAATAATAACCAAATTATTAGGAGGAAGGCTGGCTAAACGGATATTGAGCATATGTCGAACACAAGCCACACTTGGAAGTACAGTAAGGCACATTTACTCAAAAAAAAAAATGCTTATTTAGAAAAAAAATGGCAGTGTCACAAGTTTGAGAAAATCTGAAGTTTCAAAAACATATTTTAAAACAACAAAAAAAAAATGTTCAGCCATTTCGTTTATTAAGGGCTTCAAAAAATTTGGCAGACTCAGAATTAAATACCATAGGTCATGGGCGTAGCAGGGGTTGCGGGTGCGGTCGGGACTTGAAATTATTTTTTTTTCTTTTTGAGGGTTAGAATTTAATGTAAAGCCTTCTCTTGCCCCAGCGTTACCGGGGGAGGGGTTGAGATTAATGGCACTCCCTCTTCAAAATAGGTGTTTTGAAATTAGTAACCCCCTCTAGATGGTTTTAGGGTTTAAAACCTCCTCCGGGAGTTTGAAGGCCAAAACCATTATATTTATAAAAAAAAACGAAACCAAACTACAGTCACTAATATCCATGAGAGTAGCCAAAGAAGGTTTTGAGTTTAATCCAACTCTCCTCCAGAGGGTTTTGAGGTTTAAAAAACCTTTCAATATAAAGCTAACTACAATCAACAAATCTCGTGAGCGTAATCATAAAATCAGAAATGAAAACTACATAAATATAACTTTCGAAGTTTGGAGGATAATCGCCCCCTTTCCTTTTTTTATCAATAAAAAAAAAAAGATACCATCACTAAATCCCATGAGCCCAGCCAAAAGGTTACCTTCCCCCCCCCCCTCCCCCGCCTTTCAATAGTAAATAAAGGGAAAATTATTCTTACCAACTTCTACGAGTCGCTAGTCTTCATTAATTAAGTGCACTGAATAGTAGGTTTGATAGTTGACGTATAATTTACTGATAGAATATATGCTTTTAAGTTTCCAGAAATAATGTATGGCGCCAGGGCTCCTCCCCAGAGGAGTGGGACTACAACTCAACTGGCAAGGAACGAATGTCTACTGTCGTACCACTAACTCCAGATAGAACCTATTCTAGAGAACGAAAAGTCCAAAAAAAATTAAATAAAGGAACTGAATGTAATGAAGACTAATTACTTATGTATACATAGGCATTTATAAAGGGGGAGGGGGGAAATAAATCACCCACTCCGAATAATACATTATACATAAATAGACAATGATGCCGGGAAAAGAGTACACTCACGAAGTTACCCGCTCCTCTCTTTACGCTTTTAAGAAGCTATGTAGCAGCTAATCTTGAAAGACTTAATAAAATTTGACTGGATCTAAGCCAGCGGTTCTCAACCTTACTAGTTCCACGACCCCCTAATATAATTTCCACTAGGCGTGGACCCCCAAGCGTGAACTTTCTTTCTTTTACAGATAAAAAAAATGTTTGCTCATAATTTAAAAAAAAAAGGTTTATTATTCAGATTTGCATCTATTTTTATAGGTCAGTCAACCCTGAGGAAAAATCAGGAGCTGGCGACCCTAAGGCAGTTTGCAGCACCCAGTGCTTCACTCTGGCAGAACCTGCGACACCGCTGACCCCAAACTGTATCGGCACTGCCGTTCCTTTGGATACATCAGCTGCGTAGAGTGGTGGAAACTGATTTGTGGGCGACATCGTTTCGACCACAGCTAATGCCCAGGCATTCATGAAGGAGGCCATAGAGCATCTATTTGCTTTTCTATTGCGTATTCACAAATATACAAGTTGTATACTTAAGTGACAATTTAACAAATATGGCGAAGTATAGAGAACAGTATTTGGTACAAAAATAATGTTTCGACACTATTTACAAACACGCCGATGGTAGTACGAAGTTTGATAATGTTTCTGTTCCACCAGATCAGGAATTCAGTATCACAACGAATGTCATCGTCTGGATCAAGTCTGCTTCTGAATTTGGACTTAGTAACTTACAAGATGGAAAACCTTGTTTTGCAAACGTTTTTTTCTTGGAAATGGAAGAAGAATGTGTAACACAATCTCAAAACAGTACGGGATATGCAATAGTTTGAATACCAACTATGGTTAAAATCTACACGTTAGAATGGACAAAAAAACTTTCAACGATGAATAGACAAAATAAAAATTTTAGGGGTTCTTTGGCAACCCCTGGCACTTTTTCAATCATCCCTAATGGGGTCGCTAACCACACCCTAATCTAGGGCCCTTTATAGTTAAGTTTCAAAATTGACAGTGCTCAATTAAAACCATGCGTAGAACACTTTCACGGTCATCTCCCAGAACTTTGAGCTAGACTTAGGATCCAATGGTCCACAATTTTAGAACTGTTGAGCTTGGTATGATCAAATAAATACAAAACAAGCAGCTACAATTATGTGCAGCTCAGATTGCTGTCTGAACACTCTATGCACTGATCACATTGCCAAGGCTACATTGTTACGACTTTTTCTTCAAGCAGCGCCAGTTCTTTGAAGTAGCTCTGACATTATCTCATCACTTTCAGTTTCAGTTAGGATCAGGTCATACATGAAAGAGGGGTGGGTGGATTGATTATGTGTTTTAATGGATGCTTGTTCAACTGTTTGTGTTTTTTTTTAATTTGCTTATATTATATTATATCAATTAGTCTGGATCAGACATGTAATTAAATTGTGTAATTGATCTAGACTAACAATAATAAATCTGTGATTAGTAATATTTTTACCTATTTTATTTTTTGCGCAATTTCATGACTTTTAGCTTTCTCACTACTCTATGATCCTATCACTTGTCTCACTACTCTATGATCCTATCACTTGTCTCACTACTCTATGATCCTATCACTTGTCTCACTACTCTATTATCCTATCACTTGTCTCACTACTCTATGATCCTAACACTTGTCTGGACATGACCCTAACACTTGTCTGGACATGATCCTATCACTTGTCTGGACATGATCCTAACACTTGTCTGGACATGATCCTAACACTTGTCTGGACATGATCCTAACACTTGTCTGGACATGATCCTAACACTTGTCTGGACATGATCCTAACACTTGTCTGGACATGACCCTAACACTTGTCTGGACATGATCCTAACACTTGTCTGGACATGACCCTAACACTTGTCTGGACATGATCCTAACACTTGTCTGGACATGATCCTAACACTTGTCTGGACATGATGCTAACACTTGTCTGAACATGATCCTAACACTTGTCTGGACATGATCCTAACACTTGTCTGGACATGACCCTAACACTTGTCTGGACATGACCCTAACACTTGTCTGGACATAACCCTAACACTTGTCTGGACATGATCCTAACACTTGTCTGGACATGATCCTAACACTTGTCTGGACATGATCCTAACAATTGTCTGGACATGATCCTAACCATTGTCTGGACATGATCCTAACACTTGTCTGGACATGACCCTAACACTTGTCTGGACATGATCCTAACACTTGTCTGGACATGATCCTAACACTTGTCTGGACATGATGCTAACACTTGTCTGAACATGATCCTAACACTTGTCTGGACATGATCCTAACATTTGTCTTGACATGACCCTAACACTTGTCTGGACATGAACCTAACACTTGTCTTGACATGACCCTAACACTTGTCTGGACATGATCCTAACACTTGTTTGGACATGATCCTAACACTTGTCTGGACATGATCCTAACACTTGTCTGGACATGACCCTAACACTTTTTTGGACATGACCCTAACACTTGTCTGGACATGACCCTAACACTTGTCTGGACATGACCCTAACACTTGTCTGGACATGACCCTAACACTTGTCTGGACATGACCCTAACACTTGTCGGGACTAGTTGGAAGGGCGTAGGAGGAGAAAGGATGAGGTTACTTTTTCAATGCAATACAAAATGTTGAAAGACCTGAATTAGTACACGTTCTTTCTCCGACACCCAATAACAGTGCAAAATTTCAGCTTGATCCGAGATTGGGTTCTGGAGAAATAACATAAACAAACTTTTTACCAGACAGACAGAGAGAATAAGCTGATATGACCTTTGAAAAAAGGAAGAATATCTACACTTGTTTGCATAAGCTTATCTTTTTTTTTTTAAAGTTCATTGATTCAGTAATTATCAATGATTCTTTTAGAAATTCGAAGAAACTAGAGGTTTGATCATATTCTGACAGAACATTAACTACACTTTAATCTTCTCAAGTTAAAATATTACAAGTCTAACAAATTTTAAATATTTAATAATCAGTCGAATAGTTTATATATAATCATATTTTGTGTGTGTGTGTAATGGAGATTCTAAACAACGATATTAATGATTAAGTAATTGAAACCTAACTGGAAGTTATAGCCATCCTACTTAATCATTGCAATAGCGTTTAAATTACAATAATGCAATGATATACACATTATAATCCATTCTTATGGGCTGTATAGTAAAGCTACATAATACAGTTACTATCACATGTTCATAACACATAATAATAATAATGCTAATGTCTTCTATTCCGAAGATTAACGATGAGTGCAATGTTTCACACGACTATGCAGACCCTAGTTTCGACCTGTATATTTTTCCGCATAACTTGCTGATTAAGCCGTTGTCCGCTGGCGTATATTTAAGTTTTCTTTCAGTCTTTCCGCCTGTCTTCAATAAAAGCTTTTCTTTGAGTTTCAAATGTTTGTCCCGCAGCCTTTGTGAGAGCTCTCCAACTGTTTCTTTCAGGGGCTTTCTGCTGCCAGCTACTTTCTTCTATGCCAGTAATGGCGAAATAGCGCTTGAGTTGATCTTTATCCAGAATACAACAGTTCACCCACTTTTTACTTGACAGTGCAGGTTTCAGTGAAAGTAGTTAGTCATTGACTTGACAGAAGATCCTATAGAACAGGCATGTCAAATATTTTAAGGTGTATGGGTCACATAAAATACTTACTATGACCTGAAGGGCCGCAGCAAAAAAATTAGTTGGAATACGCCTACTAGTTTTATTTAAATGAGAAACAATAGAATAGAATACAACAATGAATGAAATACCTGTACCTAAATTTGTAGTACTATTTTGTTCATTAAAAAGTTACTATGATTACGCATTATTTTCGTTTGACCTGATGCTTGACATCTTTTCTGGGATACAAGTTTATTAATGTCAGGTTGAAGTTTGTTTGCCACTGACACTTTCATCACTGACGACAAATCTTGATCAGATAATCTCGAACGGTAAGGTGTTTTTGTAGCTTTCATTATAAGTGCTTGCAAACAAAGCAAAAATTCTGGCTGCAAATTTCCACTATTCAACGTACCGTTCAGGGAAATAACTGTAAAATTTTGGCACAGCCACTTCTATATACTACAATTTCAACAAACAAAATTCTGACTTCAATTCTATCAGCTCTAGTTGCACACTATCAGCAGCATTTTCAGGTGCAAATGAGAATGGAGATACAAACAACGACAATTCTTGAAACGAAATCACGAAAACGGTCACTGAAAGCATCTACTAACGAGTCCAGGTGTAGGACATATTGACCAAATGTTGTAGCCGTATTGAATCTTTTGAGTTCCTACCACGTTGAGAAGTGAGCAAGGTATTTCTTTGGATAGTTCGTTTATCCATAGTCGTCCTTTTGCTTGCTAACTCGACCACCTGCAGACAGTCTGCGCTAGATGTGGCAGAAACAATATAATTTCCTCACGCAGTGCAAAAAATCTCTTCAATACTTTATGACAGGAGAGCCAGCGGACTTCTTTGTCGTAGGGGACACAATCACATTTGTGCCCAATGTCACCCAGAAACATTGAAAATTGGCGATGATTCAAGCCACGGGTACAAATAAAATTCAAAACCATTGAAACTAGTCATAGCACAGGTTGGGACTGTAATTGTTCTACACATAATACTTCTTGGTGAATGATACACAGGAAATTAGCAGCAGTTTCTCTTATTTTTCGCTTTTCTAACCCGACTCATGGATGGTGTACCATCCGTTGCTAGACTAGCTAGCTTTACAGAAGGTTAATTGTACTACAATATCTCCACCTCTTATGTGTCAGAAACATCATCGCTTGTTGTGGTTCTATGCATAGAACCAAGAAGCTCCTCGTGTATCTCAAATTTACTTTCAATGGCCCTTATGAATATAGACAACAGTGCTACACCCTTTGCATCAGATGACTCATCGAGAGCCAAAGAAAATAGATCAAAATCAGCTATTTTATTCTTTAATTATTTACGCGAGCTGATTGGCATGTCATTTATTCTATCTGCCACAGTGTTCCTAGTTATCGTTATTTCTTTGAATGCTTTCACATTTTTCTGGACTTCGTCAGTTTTAACGACACACTCCTTCAAAAAATCACCTTCAAGAAATGATTTGCTTTGGCTTTCAAATAAGTTCCATAAAATGTAGCTTGCTTTCACTGCAGACTAACTCTCGTTGTTCAGTTTAACAAATACTGTTTCTTGCCTTTTTAAACTATTTTTCAATTCAAGTAGTAGTCCTCTCTCATTGTCCAGGTGTAAGCATCATACAACTTTTGTGATTAGCGTAATGTCGTTGAACATTGTACTCCTTGTGCACTCTAATGCTGGAATTGCGTATTAAGCAGTGAATACCGATGTGAGAAATAATTTAACTCCCATCTTTTTTTAAACAATGTATTTTCGTCCTAAGTTTTTCTTGAGCTACTGATAACTTCATCATTCTGGGAAATTATATTGTCAGTAAACTAGTGTAAATTGTCTTGTGACCGCTGATAGTACTGAATAGACTGAACATACGAAGTGTCTAGTAGTCACTAAAATAAAATAAAATTACAATTTTAATCATTGATAATATTTCTGTAAGCCTAACTCTAACATATTGGCTTATTTATGATGTGATTGAAAAACATTTTCAGAAATTTATTTGTTTCCAAAAGCTGATCATTAAAGAATACTTCATAAGCTCAACAAAGTTGATTGTTACGTTTTAGTTATATTTTTTTTTTAGTGGTGACTGTTAAACGCTTAATAATTTAACATTATTTTAATAATTCTTGAGGTGGTCAAGTGGACCTCATGCGGCCCGCGAACGCCGTGTTTGACATGCCTGCTATAGAATCTACTTTGTTGAAAGTATTAAAAAGTCAAAGTAAAATCATGTCTGTTTTGGAACTGCCATCTCGTTCTGTCTTGTGTTAGTTCACCTATTCAGAACATCCCGGAGCTGATCTATGTTTATTTTTCGCAAAAACTTTAACGTTTTATGTTTGCTGTATTTAAGTTGGTCAATGTTTTCATTATTTTTTCCACTTGTACATTTGAAGCACACATGGCTCTGTGGCTACCCTTTGTTTCTGAATCGTAGCAGTGCGTTGATCGGTCGCTACCATCTGTTTCTGAGATTTACCGTTGGTTTGCTCTGTGGCTTCCCTCTGTTTCTGAGATTTACCGTTGGTTTGCTCTGTGGCTTCACTCGGTTTCTGAGCTGTAGCATTCCTTTGCTCTGTGGCTACCTTCGGTTAATGAAAGGTAGCATTTTGTTTTCCTCTGTGGCTACCCTCTGTATCCATCTATGTTTTTATCTATGTATTTATCTATGTATTTATCTATGTATCTATCTATCTATCTATTTATATACTAAATAATAGGGCACAAAAAGTATAACATTCTTAAGTTTTCTCTTTATTTTCATCATTCAAAAGTTGATTTTTGTATTTGCTAACACTCCGAGAAATCTCTCTATGTCAGCCTCTTTGACCCTTAACAAAGGGGCCACCTGAGTCGTTATTTACACCAAGGTGAGTGCCACCCCCCCTCTCTCTCTCTCGATCGCCTTCTCACTCGGTCAGCAGTTCCTTTCATCCATCAGACCTAGGGATGGCCACATGTCAGAGATAGCGCTTCAGCGGGCCAAATATTCCAGACCGTTAAAGCCGGCATCCGCTTTAACGTTACCATCTGTGCCGACTGGGGAATGGAAAGTAGGTCAAGCACTTTATAACCCATGAGTACTAGCTTTGCTTCACTTTTGGTTGAGAGCTGACCCAATCATTGCCCGCGTTATGGAAAACACCAACAAGATGCGGGGTCTTTTTTTTTTTGCGTGTTTTTTTGTGGAATTTGAGTAAAAATTTATTTTTTTAAATACATGCAGACATAGTAGAGATCTATATTTGTCTATAAATGTACACCCTCATAATTAGGCTCTTTAGATAGGCTAATTATTATTGTTGAGATCAAAAGCACTGAGGCGGACTAAGACAAGATAAAGAGGAAGCAAGCTGTCCTACCCACTAGCTCTAAAACAGAATCTCGTTGTTCCTTAACTGTGGCAAGGAAAGCAGCTTCGGATTGGGTTTGTTACGTCCATCCCATTTGTGCCTCCATTCAAGGAGATGAGACCAAAACCTTTTTTAGTTTCTCTTGGCGCATCGATCTCTAGGTTGTTAGTGCTGCGTGCTGTAGCGCTTGGCATCTAAACCGAGGGGTCTCAGGTTAGCATGTCCATGAGGACTGGGATTTCGAATTTCGGGATTTTTAAGACGGCCCTGAATCCATTAAGCTCTAATGGGTACCTGACATTCGTCGTAGTGATGGCCACATGACACCCTCGTTAACTATCGGCCATAAAATCAGATGACCTTTACATCATTGCAAAGTCTGAAAGGGGAGTAAATATTCTTCATAAATATATGTTGAAATGAAAATGTTTACTGAATCTTATTAACGTCTGTGGTCAGGGCCAGCCTTAGGTGATTGGAGGCCCTAGGCGAAGCGAATAAGGAGGCCATAAGCGAAGTGAATAGAGTGAACCCGAATGAAATAGAAAAGAAAAAAATATGACCGAGATATGAGCAATAAACCGTCCTGTGTCTAGATCTAAATCAAGAAATAAGTTTAATTTATACAATGCCGAGAGCACGAATGCACTTCATGGACGAGTCACGATCCTAAGACTAGAAATAAAGTTTCGACATTTCACCAAGACGAAGAAATATGAAGTCTAACAAGTAGATATAATCATTTGTGAATAAACCTTGAATCATAGTAGAGACTTATTAGAGTCAAGCTAGTAGACATAGAGCCATAGACATTTGCTATAATGGAGTTGTATTCTAGGTTTCACAATTTTTTCTCTAAAAATTTTTTGAGTCCTGTGCGATGCCCCCACCAATTGGAGGCCCTTGGCAGCTGCCTAGTTAGCTTATGCCTAAAGCCGGCAAGTTTGTTGTAAAGCGCCGCACCGTCACACTGTAAGGTGAAAACATCCGCCAAGAGGCAATTTTTGGAAAAGAATCTTGCCGGTCCCAAGCCCGGGAAAAGGAGCAGGATCCGCGTGACGCTAGCAATCACACCATTGAACAAAAAAAAATACAACGCTGCAGTAAAGACATTGGTCATGATGACTCCTCTCAAGAAGAGTTCAGGTGCACATGGACCCAGCATAAGGGGCTTTGTCTAGAACAGAGTCCGATGGCGAAGTGGTGTTTCAGTCCTATGCTCCACTGGGAGTCCAATGGACTAAAGTAAGGGGAACAACTCCCTGTGCCCTTCTATTTGCAGACTGAGGGGTTTTATTTGTATTTGATTCTCGCCAAATCCACTAACCAACGTAACGCCCTTTACAGCTCAATCAAATAAGAAAATATATTTTTTTTTTTGTTATAGTTTCACTTTCATCACTATGAATAAATTTTTTGCAATTTGCCCTTGTCATTAAGAGAATTCTCTTTTTTTTTTCCTCTTCTTTTTTTTTTTCAAAGCAGAAATAAATTTACAAAGAGAGTTTGTGTTATCACAAAATCAAGCCACCCCCTGAGGCATCCGCCCATAGGTCGGCAATGCAGGTAGATAGACAGGTTTCGACATTTTCGACAAAATCCCAAGCTAGCAATAACACAACTTTTTGGCCTCTTAAGAGTGACGTAAAGGAAGTGACAAATATTGAGCATCTGAAACAAAACAAAATAAATGTTTTCAATCAATCCTAAAAATCTAAAACTGAGTTATATTGTTTTCAGATCCTAAGGTTTCTGATAATTTTACACCTGTTACAGGAATGTAACGAATTATCCTTGACCTACATATTTTTTTTTTACAAAAGCAGCACACACACACACACACAAATCCATACCGGTACCTCTATAAATTTATCATTATATAAATTTTTTGAATCTACTTAGCTAGATAAATAATTAGGTTTAAGTATTTTTTAGTCCTTTTTTTTTTTTTTAAATATGTTTAATCCATTTTTTAAAAAATTGGCGTCCTTAACCCATCCGAGTCCACTTCAAACTGAATGCCAGACAGAGAAGAAAAATCTCCACTTCCGGGAAGACGGGGCAAATCGTCTGCTACTAAAGACGAGTACCTGTCAGAGACATCAAGATGAGAGAGTGATCTTTCCTTGTTAACCCTGATGCTGAAGGAATCCCCGTCTTGAGTTCCCGTTCTTGACATGACGTCTACTGAGTTAACAATTCATTACAGTTATAAAGAGAAGAATATGATAATTAAAAGTTCCACTTTCAGATCTTGTGACCTATAGGGCAGATGATGTTAAGGTTATCCGTTTCATTGGCTAACGGTTGACGAGCAGGGTGTCATGTGACCAGCACAACAAGCAACCGCCTTTACTTTCCCCAACTAAAGTCTTGTGTGGACTAAGTCTTAAACCTTTTTTAAGCATAAAATATCACATTTAAAAAAAAGTAAAGTTGTTCCAGAATGTTGTATAAAGTTACATAAATGTCGAAAAACTGACTACTGGGTCTTATTTGTAATGGAGCTATTTCCTGTCACTTGCAGAAAAAAAAAAGTGCTTATCACTGGGTCAAGGTTATGAAATGTCTAATCACGTTTCAACTTCAAAATCAAAGACTTAGTTTGCCCTTGTTTAGTACTTATTTACACTAGTGTCTGCAAGAAAGTGGCCTGGATACAAATAAAAATACAGAGTGCTGATCTCAAGTAAGGGAACACATCTGAATAATTGAATAATTTTCTATTGTTTTACTTTGATTGTGTATACGGGCTCATGTCACATATGACATTACTATGGTTACAGAGAACAAATACTTAACATGATGCAGGAGAGTGTCTATTAAAACAAGGAGTAGGTAAAAAAAAAAAAAGCCGAAGACATTTGATCCACGACCTTTCAACTGACGAAATAAGTCAGAGCACAATTAAATAATTGGACACCATCGAGACTTCGATTTTCGGGCTGCTAAAAACACAAACATTTTCTACTGCGATCCAAGATGTTTCACATATACATCACTCTGACAGTCTTATTATTACTATGTTGAGTACCATGCAGGTACTTAGTGAGTTGAATTAGTAGTCTATAGTTGTATAAATGGTGTATTTTATGAAAAAACTGCTTGCATAGTTGATTTTAAAATTAAATTTTTCGCTTTCAGAAAAGAAAAAAGTAGCCTTTGTATCAGAACTGTGAATGGTATAAAATATCATGATGTCAGATTTTCAATATTTTTTCTAGTTTACGAGATCTAAACGGGACGTACGAACGGACAGACAGACCACACATAACTAATAGCGTCTATTTTCCTTTCGGGGGCCGCTACAAGAAAAAGCAAGTCCAGCCACAAATAAAAAACCAACAACACTTGTAACAGCAAGAGAACACTAGGCAATCCTAAAACAGTTATAAATCACTTCAATGTCAACTATAAATTACTTCAAAGTCAACCAGTGATCAATCTGTCCAAATCAGTTTCGTATCAGTTTTCGAAAAGCCAATAGTGTACATATCAGTAGCTACCACCTGTACAAATTGTACACAGCTTTTAACCATCTTACTACTCAAACTATAGTACACTCTAGAGAGTCTAGAAAATGAGTAGACAGAGAGAGGAGGAGAGAGACAAATAAAAAAGAAAGAGGCAGAGAGAGAATCAGGGAAAGAGAGAATAAAGGAGAAAGAGTAAAGAAAAAAAATTATCGACCCTATAATATACATGAAGCAGTCTCTGAGGTCAAAGGTTGTGTAAGAATGGCCGCAGTTCGCGGGAAAAGATTCACAGGTGATAACGTTTTCTGCGGAACTTGTCCTGGAATTTTTTTTTCTTCTCAATCAGATTGTAGGTGGATGTGAATCCAGGGTACTGGTCGTGTATGTGGGTGGGTGGCGCCGGATGGGAAATGGCTTCAGTGAGTGTTTAAACAAAATGCTGACGTCAATTATTTCAGTTTGAAATAATGCGTGATCGCTAGTGTTAGTCCAATCCAACTTGCTGTAGAAACATTCGGTGTTTGAAATCAGAAGCAAGCAAATTAAAAAGAAAATGCGTTTCGGGGGCCGCTAAAAAAAATACTTAAAAAAAAAAATCGTACATAATGGGAAGAAATCTATATTTACAGTCATATTTCTCAATACTGTAATATTTACTTCTTTTCTCCAATATCAAAGAAAATTACTAGCTTAATACAATTAAATTAACTAATTGATTAATTTGTTTATTCATTCGTGTTTTGGTAGAAAAAAAATTTTTGGCAGAGTTTTAACTTGATCAGAGAATAGGAAAAGAGAGAAATGAAAAGGAATAAGTTGGAAACTAATGGAGCAATGAAGGAATAAGTTGGAAACTAATGGAGCAATGAAGGAATAAGTTGGAAACTAATGGAGCAATGAAGGAATATCTGGTGAATTTTAACGTCATTTTGTTTTGATAAGCATTTTAAAAAAAGGGGGAAACGACCTAAATGCAGCCTATTTGTCCGACGATCTAACCACTCTGCTAGTGAAATACTTATGACGAGTGAAGATTGTGTACTACTCATCTATTGTTTGTTTCAATTTAGAGCGGCGACTCATAAAGGGGACTCATTCAGCTTATACCACCACTTCAGGCAAATACAACTTCTTTCCCTTTGTTCAAGATTTCAAACAAAATAATTAATTACCAATAGTTAATTAACTATTTTTTTTTAAATGATACTTGTATTGTCAGGTAAAAGAAATAATTGTGCCAAATGTCAACTTGATGCGACATTGGGCGTGGGAGAAATAACGTGTACACACTTTTGACCAGAGTTGATATAAGCTTTGTAAAAAGCGTATCAAGTGAAAGTAAGTATTATCGTTCTCATAAATGAAGATTATTAGATCTTCGTCTTGGACCAAACCACTAGTAGGAGGGCATGGAATGGTGGGAGAGTGAGAGAGAGTGAGAGAGATAGAAAGAACGAGAGAGATAGAAACTGATTAAAGAAAGACAGATACAGCATTAAGACAGTGTGGTAGTAAGTATATATTCATAGAAGAAAAGAAAGATATAGGGTAAGAGAGAGAGAGAGGGAGAGAGAGAGAGAGAGAGGGAGAGAGAAAGAGAGTATAGGGAAATAGCGGGAAACGAGAAGAGAGAAAGAAAGAGAGAACGAGAGAGAGAGAACAAGGGAGAGAAAATGAGGGAGCAGTGTACTACCCCAAATTAGAATAAAATGTTATTTTTAGATTTAGAGGAATTCTATTTAGACATGTCACGTCGACTAGTAGGTAGAAGTGACGCTACAGGTCACACAGTACCTGTCCAGGTTATTCTCCCCCTTCTCAAAACAACTTACCCCCCCTCATTCTCTCTCTCTCTCTCTCTCTCTCCCACCTCTCATCGGCCAGGTTTTTAACAATAGCTACTGGGTTTTACAATAGACACGATCTGGGTGGGTCTGCGTTTGTAAGGGAAATACGAAAGGGGGAGTGGCCGGCCGGTGTGTCGACGTTTTTAAGGTAGGAGGTACAAAAAATGCGGGTAGGGTGGAAGGGGGATAACGCCGGGTGGAGGGTAGAGAGAAATTCAAACGTGTGTCAGGGTTAGGTGGCGCGGGGGGGGGGAGGCGTGAGAATAACTGTCCAACTCTTTTTCTCTTTCAATCTCCATACGCATCAACTCGCGGATTAGAATACTATTTGTGATTTATTCATCTCAGTTGTAGTGCCTCAGTCATGTGTCTGTGCAGGGCGAGTGTAGCAACGGCTTGGTAGTGCGATCTCTAACATGATTTAAGAAAGTTCCAGAAATATAAAACAAACAAAAGAGCCATCAACCCCCCTCCCCCCAAAAACAAAAATAAAAAACAAAAATTGAGATTTAACTGTCATAACCACATGTGGCTGATTAGTACTTAATAATAAAAATTCATTGAAGGATTTTTACGGGAGAATCATTATCTATAATTCAGTGGTACAGATGACACCTAGGACAGTTGGTAAGTAAGATTTGTGTACATTTCTGTTATAAAATAGCTTTTTGTTGAATACATATTTTTTGTTTGTTCGACAATTAAACGTGGCGCTTTAGGATTTAACTATTCCAGGAGTATTAAATTTATTTTTATCAAAGGATTTCCCGTCTGCCCAGCGTTAACCAGTTATCATCTACTCGTTTACCAGTTACCATCTACTCGTTGACCAGTTACTATCTACTCCCCAGACAAACATTTTATATCAGTTGTGTTAACTAATATGACTACTACAAAAAAAATAAATGATGGCTACTATGTTTGTGTGGGAGCATGTCTGAGTTTAAGTGGGAAGAAAGGTAATTAGCCGATTACTAATCTACATAAAAACATAGTGGCACATGTGACTATTTTGTTTAAAGACAAGTAATTTCTGTCATCCCAATTTAACGCATAGTCCTAACCCTGTGATGCCCAGACTAAGCTGGCCTGCTAGCCATTTTAATTTCCAACACTTATGGTGCAGGCCAAAAAAAAAAAAAAACTAAATGAAATTGATCTAAAAAAAGTTTAAATAGAAACAAGTGTTTCTATTATTTACATTTATTAATGGGACATTTCATGTTTATCTTTTTTTTTTACACTCTGGAAAATGGCTTCATTTCTCTACTTGACATAGGACTAACTACCGACACATTTTTGTTTCTCATTTTTAGTAAATCTTTCTTATAGATCCCCAATGGTCTTGGCGTAGTTTACCAATCTTTTATTCACGACTCAAATAAAAAATGCCGTATATCAGAATGCCGTTTATAAGTTGTCGTTTTGTTTTTAAACAGTCACACTCTCTTGACAAATCATATATGTTGGCTTATTATCATGTTCCACATTAAAGTTAAGATCCATTCATTTTTTCTGGTATATTCTACATTCAGAGTCCAATTTCATAAGCGCACTAATGGTAAAGTTCGCCGTACGAATCCAAAACAGAGAAAAAGTGACGGCTCTAATCTTGGTAAAGAAATATTTTCAACATTTTTTTTTGGAATGGAGTTTTCTACACTTTGTACCGACGTTTCGTCGGGCTGTATGGAACCACGTCGAGGGCCGTATCTGGCCCGCGGGCCATATTTAGTGCGTCACTGTCCTAACATAATTTTCTACTTCTTCTAATGTGTTCTGCGAGGTCTGAATAGGTGTTTGACGAATTTCGGGAATAATAACTACTAGGCAACCACGTGAGTTAATCTCTTTACAAAGAAAACATCAAAGAAAAAAAATACTATTTTAAAAAACAAACTTTTATTAAGCGTACTTGTATCAATTAGTTTGGATCAGTCATGTAATTAAATGTGTAATAAATCTAGACTAATAATAATAAAAAAAAGCATTTATAAAAATAAAACAAGGGGACAATGACCTGAATTCGAACTCATGGTTCAAGCCTTCTCAGGCTTCCCAGAAGATTAAGGCAACCACTCTGCTAATGGAGAGTTTATGAACATGGACGATTGTTTAGTTATTTATTGTATCTTTAGTTTTAACCAATTGATCATGTTATGTTCACTAAGACTCAGGGGACTAATCAGAATATACCACCACTTCAGTCAAGTAAAATGTATTTCCCTTGTTTGAGATACCTAGCTAAATAGTTTATTATCAATGTTTAATTAACAAACTGGTTAATTTTGATAATTGATTCTTTTGTTTTCAGTTTAAAAAAATAATTACGCAAAATTTCAACTTGATCCGAGACTGGGTGTGGGAAAAATAACGTGTATAAACTTTTGGCCAGACAGACAGACAGACAGACAGCATGAGCTCATGTTGTATAAACTTTTGGTAAGACATACAGACAGACAGACAGACAGCGTGAGCTCATGTTGTATAAACTTTTGGCCAGACAGACAGACAGACAGCGTGAGCTAATGTTGTATAAACTTTTGGCCAGACAGACAGCGTGAGCTAATGTTGTATAAACTTTTGGCCAGACAGACAGCGTGAGCTAATGTTGTATAAACTTTTGGCCAGACAGACAGACAGCGTGAGCTAATGTTGTATAAACTTTTGGCCAGACAGACAGACAGCGTGAGCTAATGTTGTATAAACTTTTGGCCAGACAGACAGACAGCGTGAGCTAATGTTGTATAAACTTTTGGCCAGACAGACAGACAGCGTGAGCTAATGTTGTATAAACTTTTGGCCAGACAGACAGACAGCGTGAGCTAATGTTGTATAAACTTTTGGCCAGACAGACAGACAGCGTGAGCTAATGTTGTATAAACTTTTGGCCAGACAGACAGACAGCGTGAGCTAATGTTGTATAAACTTTTGGCCAGACAGACAGACAGCGTGAGCTAATGTTGTATAAACTTTTGGCCAGACAGACAGACAGCGTGAGCTCATGTTGTATAAACTTTTGGCCAGACAGACAGACAGCGTGAGCTAATGTTGTATAAACTTTTGGCCAGACAGACAGACAGCGTGAGCTCATGTTGTATAAACTTTTGGCCAGACAGACAGACAGCGTGAGCTAATGTTGTATAAACTTTTGGCCAGACAGACAGACAGCGTGACCTCATGTTGTATAAACTTTTGGCCAGACAGACAGACAGCGTGAGCTAATGTTGTATAAACTTTTGGCCAGACAGACAGACAGCGTGACCTCATGTTGTATAAACTTTTGGCCAGACAGACAGACAGCGTGAGCTAATGTTGTATAAACTTTTGGCCAGACAGACAGACAGCGTGAGCTAATGTTGTATAAACTTTTGGCCAGACAGACAGACAGCGTGAGCTAATGTTGTATAAACTTTTGGCCAGACAGACAGACAGCGTGAGCTCATGTTGTATAAACTTTTGGCCAGACAGACAGACAGCGTGAGCTAATGTTGTATAAACTTTTGGCCAGACAGACAGACAGCGTGAGCTCATGTTGTATAAACTTTTGGCCAGACAGACAGACAGCGTGAGCTCATGTAAGCTTTGTCAAAAAAAAAGTGTTCCGTTAATTACTTAGACTTAGTGAATTGTTCCGTTAATAAAAAGTGTTAGAAACACTGTTTTTTTGACATAGAAATCTATGCATTGGCCACAACTTCATCAATTTTCTTAACAAAACATGAATCAATATAAAAAAAAATATATATATAATTTAGGTATTTAAATAATGGTAATTAATTTTTTTTATAAAAAGGGAAATAACTCTTATAGCATTAAAAATATTACCAGGAGTTCTTTCCTTAAACAAACCTCTTTTCTATAACTTTTTTTTCCCTATATTTCACTTGTATTTTGTTTTTGTATTCCTCAACCTCCCAGATGATCCTCAATCATGTACGTGTTTAGTTTTGTATTGGATCTGATCAATTAACAAGCATGTCCTCAACACAGAGCATCGCCTTGTACCGAGATGTTTGTATGGTCGGAATTACGACCCGTTGTCACGTGTTGTCAGAAAAAAAAACAAGTTAAGCATCAATGACCTAAATGTGTTTTTTTTTATTTCGCCTGCCTGAAATCTATATCTACCTCCTTAGTATTTTTTTTTAAATCACGCAAACCATTAAAGACTTAAACCTACATCTTACTAGACTTAAAGTGCCATAACCGTCACGCTAGAACAGGGCACAGGATGACAACATTTAGAATAAGGCAAGCGATCAGCTACTACATTTCCTCAGGAAAACACACACACACACACACACACACACACACACACACACACACACACACGACCGTTCTACAGCGAGAAACATTGAATGAATTGAACCAGGAGAGATCTCCTCACATACTCTATGGTGTGTAACAGACTGTTGTCAACCCAAGCCTTTTATTTTCTCTTCATTATCACACAGAACAAAACGTACGGTTCAAAATGTTTTTACCAATTAGCGAGCAGAAACAAGGAGCAATTAGTTATTGTGAAATGTAATTTTAGAAACGAGGGAAAGGGAAGCAATGCAAGAAGAAAGTTATGAAAACAACAACTTTTTTTTCAACAAAATAAAAGAACAAAAAAAGATATAAATTAAAAAAAAGAAAGTGAATAAAACACTTGGCTATATCACGTGTCTTCCATACAATAGTAGTCAAACTGAATTTACTGTTTGGGCCAATACAATGACCTGATCTACTGATGCGTATTGGATAGAGCAACAGAGATTTACGTTGCTGTGCAGGTGTAAGAAATACCAATATGTCTCTAAGGATCTATCACACCGTTTTAAATACCAAAGTAATGTTCTGGTCAGGTTCCTCAATAACCGTATTCCACTGTACATAGACTATCTTGTATTATGAGGCTCGTTCTATCTATCTATCTATCTATCTATCTATCTATCTATCTATCTATCTATCTATCTATCTATCTATCTATCTATCTATCTATAGATAAAATTGAGAATGGAATACTAATTGTGTTGTATTGTACTATTGTATTTTGTATTGCACTTAATTGTATATTTTTTCAGTATATAGATAGATAGATACAGCATATTTTTTCGTAGCATTGACTCTTTAATTATAACCAGCTCTGTAAACTTTTTGTTATGGGGCTTCTTACCATCGAATATCTGATCAAAACATGTCGCTCTATAAATGGTCCACGCTTGAAAAATACCGTATCGTTCAATTGCTAAAACAACTTAGATGTGTTAGTATCGATTCTTATAAACAACTTAAAACATCGACCATGTGTATCGGAGTGAAAGATTCAATTTAGGATCAAACTCCAAGAAAAGAGTTTACAAATGTTTGTCTATCTTACGATTCTTTGGATGGCATATCGGGTTCGAAAAGGTTTTTCGTTTAGAGATTTTTTTTTCCTGATGCGTTCGTCCTCTGTAGTCTGAGACCTTGACTGGCTCACCAGTTTCTTGATCTGAAATAAGGTTGATCTAATTTTATCTTGTGTAACACCTGATGTTGTTCTATCCTGGGTAACACTTGCTGTCAAGGTCGATCTGTCTTCAATGATTTTTTTTTAAGGAATAACCAAAGTAGGAGAAATGAAATGCATGAATCAACGAAACTGTAACCAAAGTTGGACTAGAAGATTTTTTGCTATTTTTTTTTACAAATAATTGTATTTTTTATTTTTAAGTGTTTGTGATCAAGGTCATAATCTTCGTGATTATTATTGCTTTAATTACTGTCTACATTGTAATTAACAATACTCTCAATTTCCATTTTTACCATAACTACCATCATTTATTTCATCTCTGACATTATTTCATCATTTAGTCATCATTAACTTCATTACTGAGACATCTGTTACTTTTACTGAGCCTGAGACATCATTTACTTTATCATTGAAACATCATTTACATCAACACTGAGATATCTATTTTTCATAATTTTCAATAAGTTAAAGAGATTTCGCACATACATTAAGAGAAAACAGAATTTCTAGATAATTCTTTCACCAAAGGGATACAACTGTCACATTTCTTAAAAAATTATTAGAGCCGTTCTCTAGAACCGTGTCCAGGTTTTGCCCATAAATTTGCAAGCTGAATAGAGAAATTCTAAAAACGTATCAAATTCTTGTTTTTAAAACAAGAGAAATGATTATAAACTGATGCAACCAGTAACAGATACAGCTTCTTCCATTAAAGAAAAAATGTTATATAATTCAATACTATGTTTAAAATTGTTGTAATAACTCAGTGATAGATGTACTTTAATTATTTAGAACTAAGTATATTTGATTTATTTTCGAGCTATGATAAGAGACATCCACAAGAATCCTGCACAGGGCCTCAACTTATTTAAATCCGGCCAATAGGATTCCAGCAATATTCATATTATTTCTTATTTCAATCATTCCGTCACTACTTCCATTTCTTCCATAAAGACCTATCTGTGTAAAACTGAAAGTATTAAAAACTAACTGCTCTAAGCTATAATACATTTTATATCTTGTAAGATTTGACTATATTTGGGGCTACACATACGATTCATTTGTCTGGGCTAAGTTATTCAATAGTTGGATCTTGACGATGTCTAGCGTTGATCGTCGGCAGACATTTTACAATTTCAGGCGCCAGCCTCGCCCCTAGTAAAATTACAAGCCTTCACGTATGACATAGTTGCACTTGTTTAGCCACCATTTGGCTGATTGTAAGAATTATTGCTTGTTCTCCAGGTCTAGACATCACGGAACATTCCTTATTGTCCTTGTCAGACTTCGTGACTTTCTTTGGCATGGCTCTGCTGTTTATTTTTCTAGTGTGTGTAGGTGTTTGTGTGTGTGTGTGTTGATCTTTGTCAAAAGTTATTGGTCCTGAAATAAACCCACTTACAAGTCTCAAACAAACAAAACAAAAGATTAAAAGAACTAAAAGTAAGATTCAAATCTATTCGTTGCTGTATGCATCTGAATGAACAAAAAAACATCTTGACCTGTAAAGCTCGTATTACGTAGCACGTGAAACCCAGCTGTTTCACATCGAGGTCACGGCAGGTAGATGTCAAAAGACTAGCAGATTCTAAGTCACGTGGTATGTGGTACGTCGAAATGAGAGTTGTAAAAAATGTATTTTCAAATTTATTTAGTTTATTCAAAGCTTTAACTACCTCATTAGTCTTTCTTCAATCATCCATAAATACACTCAGCCAAGCACATATAAGCAATGTAATTGGATTGCGAGAGTATAGTCATTTGCTTCATGTTTCTATGTTAACTTTTACCTCTTTAGGAATTTGTTCATTCGTGTCCAGTAACGTACGCCTCAAGGTCTCATGGTTTGGAGACACAAGATGGTTACAATAAATTCAGTTATAGAAGACTTGTGTTCTTTTTCTGGAATCCAGACTAGATGCGCCATAGTTTTGGCGCGCTTTATAAGTTTGGTGCGCTTTATCAAAAGGGAAACAAATAAACGAAAAGGATTTGAAAAAAAAAAAGTTTACTATGCCTCCGTCTGTGAGTCTACTATTGAAATTTAATTCTATTGTGTGTTTTAAGTGTGTGTTTAGTATTTTTATGATTTCAACTTGAGTATTCTAAGTGTTTTATTTCTAACAAGAGGAGATCTCTTCTTCACTTAAATAAGTATCTCTGACAATACCGTGGAATTTTTCTCATTGGACATAGTTTTGAATGTACATCATAACATCTACTCACACAATCCCATCATATCACACTGACCAAATCAACGATTGCCTAAACAGCTGGACTTTAAAAAAATAAATGTAAGTACTATCAATACGTTTTAGCTCAAACTTATTGATGGAGATAATCAGGGCCGGTTTTAACAATTGCGGGGCCCTATGCGAAACTGATTGCACGGGGCTTAGTCTGAGTGGGAATAAGGATAATAAGTGATAATTAAGTGATTGTATTAGAAAAAAAAATCGACTTTGAATTTTTTTCATTCTTTACTAAGTACAAAATTGCCATCAAATTAACTTTACCTTACGAACCTTGCAACCTATGGCATATTTATATGCCAGTGACTTTAAAAGTAAATAAAGTGTTGGAACTTCCGATTAAAATGAAAATTCTCCCGATTATTACATTTTATTACATGAAAGCTGACAATGCCTTTTTTTTTTTTATCGGCGTAGGATTGGCGTTTTTCGCTATGAATGACACCCACAATGACAATTTTGTTTTCAGGAGATTTTAATAAACTCAGGAGATTTCCAGGAATGAATTTTTCGTATATATTTTGAAATTAATAATTACACCTAGAATTAGCTCGAGACCTATGAAAGCGCGGGGCCCACAGTGACTGCATAGGTTGCAGTGGCCTAAGACCGGCCCTGGAAATAACCTTATATAGCGTTACATTAATTAACATAATTTGGCCAACATTTGTGCCAATGACAATTTTAGAAAGAAACATTTTTTTTATTTTTTCTGTTCACCTTTTTTGTTTCGCGTTATTCCTCATACTTTTTTGTTTCGCGTTATTCCTCATACTTTTTTGTTTCGCGTTATTCCTAATACTTTTTTGTTTCGCGTTATTCCTCATACTTTTTTGTTTCGCGTTATTCCTCATACTTTTTTGTTTCGCGTTATTCCTCATACTTTTTTGTTCTCATTTATTTTCCCCCTGATTTGTACCTATACAATGTTTTACTTCCGTTGGTTGCTTTAGGTTTTTCTTTTTTTTTGTTTCAGCTAATGTTTTGTTTTTAGTTTTGCTCGCTTCTTTTCCTGACTTACTTTTTTGTTTTCTCTACACAATATGTCGTCATTGTTTTTCGTTTCCTTGGCTGCATTAGAGCCCCTCGACGTTTGCTAAGCGTGTACAGATGTAAATATTGCTGTGCGACATTGTGTTACTGTGTCAGACATACACTATGGGTGTGATGTTTCGTGTAGGTCTGGCGTAAATTAGAGCTCGTTTTACAGGTATTAGGACTTGAACTAGAGAATGTATTGTAAATATGGATGCCATCTTGCCAAGTGAACTTTCTTTGATAAACTCTGTGATGAATCCATGATATTTGCTGCCTTCCACACTCAAGAAAAATCAAAAGCACATAAAAAAGCTATATACTTCTTCTTCTTCTTCGTTTTCATTCTTCATGTCGGAGGGTTCAGATCAGTAATTCTATATCCGAGATGAACCGTACAGAGGTTTCCAGATGAGGTAGTTCTTTTCTTCTATAGGTGAGTAATTGGGGCCAAGGTCTTGTTCGAGCCTCTTGTGAAGGACATGGTCAGCATTTTCTGGTGATGCTGCACTTGAACATATTTCGCTAGTCCCGACCGGAACATATGTTGTCTCATTCCGTTGTGTCCGGTCCTGAGTCGAAAAATTATCCGTTGGTCATATCATAATAGGCGTCCTTTTTCTTGTAATGTGGATGTGAACTGGTCCGATTCTCATTTATTCTACACTCTATGATTTTCTTCTGGGTAGAGAGGAGCTACATACTGACATTGTCTTGTGTTCGACACTTTCTGATAACACTGCATGGCCAGAATAGTATCTAAAATCAGATATGAAGTTAGGAATTATCACTTTCTTAATTAATGTTATGTCGCCAACACTGGTTTATATACTGTTAGGCTGTACGAAATTAGCGACATAGAGCTCGGATTGGTCCTTAAGTCGTTTTATATCATTTTATTATTTACTTATTTAATCATTGCGAGTTAATATTAAATACAACGTTTCTTTCTGTGTGTATCAAAACTTGATATCTTTTTACAAAGGTTATATCAACTCATTCTATCTGTCTGTCTGTGTGTCTGTCTGTCGGTGTAAAGTTCGTACACGTTATTTCTCCGACAGCTAATCTCGGATAAAGCTGGAAATTAGGCACGATGATTTCTTTTGCCTGACAACACAACAATATATTTAAAAATTAAACAATTATCTAATTAAGTAGTGGTAATCAATTATTTTGTTTGGTATCTTAAACAAGGGAAAGAAATAGTACTTGACTGAAGTAGTGGTATAAGCTGAATTAGTCCCCTTTATTTTAGCTTGTCGTCAGAATGAACACTAACATGGAATAGAAAACACAAGATGATGTATAGGTAATCTGTTTCTGTGGCCTACGGTTTACGTGAGTGTCAAGTGGCCAGCACAACAACTTTACTTTTCCCCGACTTACGTTAGGTACCCATTAAAGCTGGGTGGACCAAGAGGCCTTCAAAGATCCCGAAATCTCAGTCTTCACCAGGATTCGATCCCGAGACCCCGTTATCAAGCCAAGCATACAATTTGCTTGACCGATTGATTGACAGGTTAAATGGATCTATTAACTGAAGTCATGACCTTTTGACCCGCTACCTGTTCTCACTTTAGGTTTTAATGTTTCGGCAGGTTTTGAGCAGACTACACGGGTTTAAAAACGAGTTGATTGAGCTCGGACATGTCCAGCCAGGCCTAACGTTTTAACTGGGGTTTGTGGTATATCTTGGGAAGTGAATCAGAGGTCAAATCAACAAATATATACCATTACGAACACACACATGCACCCACGCACGCGCGCATACACACACAAACCACTAGTCCCTGTAGTACACTTTGGTTTTCTTATACACTAAATTCAAATGAATTGATTTATCATGACATTATGCGATCACTATCCATGTGATAATGTCAGGACTATGTCTAATGACTCCACCGTATAGCAGGATATACTTATATAAGTTAAACAGAAATACTCTTTGTGAAATACAAGGGAAAAAAACACTTATATTCAACTTGGGATTACGAAACTATTAAATAAACTCTACAAATACTCAGCTATCATTCAATTTAACTAGTGTCCTAACCCTATTACTTACATGCAGTATGGACTAAATAAATATGAAGATTTTCAAATGGCAACCATTCCATTACAAACAACCACGTTCGAATGGAAGCCGGTGTGGTCAGTGTGGAAACACTTCTTATTGCTTAGAAGCTGCGCCGGAGTAGACACTTATCTCGAGTGGGGAATGACCCAGGCGATCCGTGGAGCGGAGGGCCACCGAGCAAGCGATATAACAACCAACTCAGATTGCCAACACCGGCAAAGGGGAAAGCCGCTGGCAGCAACTTTTTTTTTTTCTGATTGAGAAACATCTGGAGAACTGAAACGATCGTCGCTATAGCCGATGACAGATAACAGTATTGATGACAGACACAAAGGTGTGTATCTGTCTGACCTTAGTGACCTATGGCTGAGCTGGACTAATGTGTTGATACTTTATGAAGTATTATGTTAGGAAGATGTATATCAAGACTAGATAAGAACGTGTAGTTTATTAATAAAGCGAGTTGCTTGACAACGAGTTAATAGTTTCTTCCTTGAGGTTTGTGTGGGGTGAGTGGTGGAAAGAAGGTGGTGAAGACATTACTATGGTGGACATCGATAGAAGATCTGAACTAGACCCACAGTGAATGACGGCATAATCAGCAACAAAATATACAGGTCACAACTGATTCGGCCTAGTCTCGTGTAATCCTGCACTCATGCCTAATCCTAGAGCTTGACTACAATACCTTATTATTGGGTATATTTAACCCTTCTCTTAATGTCCCCCCCTCCCAACCTGAGATTAGGATTTCATTTGCTAGGTTGACGTGGGACTCTATATATAGATTCTTTTTCAATTGTAATCTAGTTTATTTTTTCAGAAATAAATGATTTGAATGGAAAATCCCGACAGACATTAAATTCTTCTCTATCCGCTCGTTCGTTTAAATGAGAAGTCAGTGAGGCGATTGAATGATTTCTATAGCGGCTCAGCGTACTCAATATAACACGTATCTACACGAATATACAGGCATCTTTTAAGATCGCGTGGTGGTTGCTTTTTAAATGTATTTGTAATTGTACTTTATATATATTGTGATATTTGCTTCATTTTTTTTTTTTTAAAGTTCTTTTTATAGTGAAATTTTGAAGTTTTAGAACAAGTTTTAGGTTTTTGTTTACGTTTTAATTTTGAATTGGAAAACACTATGATGTGGTTTGTTTCAGTGTGTGACACGGCTGCGTGGGTAATGAGACTGAAGGCCTCTTTGACAGATTTGAATGTGTTTGATTGGGTGTAGACCTTTCAGAATTTTTCTTTTGAGAAGTCTTTCCAAGTTAATAGAGGGCTCCTAGACTTTGTTTGTTGAATGTATTCTTTGAAGTAGGGTATTCTACGTTCAAAAGCCATTCTGATTTTAGTCCTAAAACTTTTTCTGTGAGAGGTTTTAGAAAGTTTTGCAGATCCTAAGTAGAGGTTTTAAAACTGTTTACTAATACTCCATGAGAATCTGTAGAAAACAGCAAAAAGTTCAGATATCAGAAGCGTACCGAGAAGAAACCAAAAATACAAGCTAAGTAACAATTGATGGAAACATTGAAAAGAAAAAAAAAGAACAATGCTTATTAGGGAAAGAACCTTAAATCCATACATCTCAATTTTGCAGGAATAAGCTCCGTTTTTCAATAAAAATAATGAAATTATTAATTACAACTAATTGATTAACTAATTGGTAAAAAAAGTGTACAAAACGTATAAGAGGAATAACTCTATATATACAGCTACATCTCTCAATAAGTAGCATTTCTTTTTTGCATTCGATACCAAGCAATATAATTAATTACCTCTGATTAATTAATTAATTGGTTAATTTAAAAAAAATGTTTTTTGTTTTGTTCGGTAAAATAAAGAATTGTGTAAAGTTCCAACTTGATCCAAGAATGGGTGTGGGAAACATCAAGCCTTGCACCAGACACAACGTTCGGGAAACATCAAGCCTTGCACCAGACACAACGTTCGGGAAACATCAAGCATTTGGAAAGAGGGAAGATGTCATTGTAATGTGTTCCAGTGATATATTGATGTGTATAATTCTCTCTCTCTCTGTCTGTCTCTCACTCTCTTGATCACGCCTTGATGTCTAAAATAAATGGCTTCTGTTTTGAATGGTATAGACTAGTATAGAGGGAGACTATTTATGATTTGTTTTATGTTCGACTATTTCACTTTCTTTAGGTAAGGGCTCGTTCGTTGATTTTCTTATGTTAATTTTTTTGTTTCATTCCCTTAACATTTCGCTGAGCCCCGATGGGAATCAACTCAAACATCCAGAGTGATCAAGGAAACAACGCAAAGATAAACTAATGGCGATCACATCACACCAAAGGGAAAATAATAGAAGGAATTCACAGCAACTTGGGAATAGCTTCCCTTTGTTTTGTTATTTGATCAAAAGGAGTTCCTCTGATCCGGGGTACACACAATGGCAGAAGTAAGGGCAGATAAGAAAAGGATGGGCATACAGGGGAATAGGATAGACACACTAGAACATAATATCGGTAACCTGGTAACCGTTTCACGCACAGTTCAAATGTGTTCAGACTTTCGGTCGAGTACACTATATTCACACACATGCCAATTTAGTGGACAGATTTAGAGGATGGACGGGTTTATTTGGCATAATTAATAAAATTAGTGGACAGATTTAGAGGATGGACGGGTTTATTTGGCTTAATTCATAAAATTAGTGGACAGATTTAGAGGATGTACGTGCTTATTTGACCTAATGAATGGAAAGAATTAAAGGAAGGCATTAATGGACGAAATTAGAGGACAGAATTATGAGATAAAAATAGTGGACCGAGCAATAGAGCATTGCTAGTTAGCACAATTAGTGAGTAGAATTAAGGTGTCTCTTGCTAAATTTACCTGCTTTCTGTTTGTTTGTTTTTATGTTGTTGTTGTTATTGTTATTTTTATCTTTTCTTATACAGACGTTTGAAAATTAGATTCCTCATTAGGCGGCTCTTAAATCTTCAAAAAGTTAATAAGTTTAAAATGTGCCTTAAGGAGTACTAAACAGAACTGTACATTTATCTCAAACTATAGCATTTCGTAAATATGAAAAAAAAATCCGTCCAAGATGCTAGATCTACATATCTATATCGATTTATATTGTAAATGTGATGTTATTTGATAACCCCCAAAAAATTAATAATAATAAAAGACACAGACTAGATTCACAATGTGACTAAAACTTAGTACCCAAAATGTATTTTAGTCAATAATGTCTCTCTCTTTCTTCAATCCCTAACTCTGCTTTAGGATCATGTCAGTGCCTCGCCCTTCGTCCAGTGACTTCTTACCTTCGAAAACATAATGACAGAATAAATATATTCATTTATGGTTCACAATCCCTTATTTTAAAATACAAATAATGTTTATACACTGATCTGTTAATGGACAAGTAATAACATTCATTTCAATTATTATTATTTTTATTATTAGTTAGAATTATTAGCAGCATTTAATTGAGGACGGAGATAGTTCTGTGCCCCCCCCCCACCCCCCAACTAGCGAGAATTCAAAACTACAATTTGGTTGGCCTACATTGTTCTACTTCCCAAAGCTCTAGAGTAATTCAGTTGTATCATGCTGCCCTCTTTGTCACGTTAAAAAAACTAAATAATCTGCATCCCCCCCGGTCCTCTTAAAAAAAAAAGGGGGGGGTGTGTACTGTTGACTATCCCAAAAAGGCACGTGACAACGATGTTGAGAATGTGACCATGTAAAGCTACACCCAGACAGCACCTCATCTTGTTTGGTAATTTGTTTTGAATGGAAAGTCAACATGACTGCGTGGTGGTGGCGCATGTATCTCATTCCGTCCTGAAGTTTTCAGATTCCAATCTTCATGACCTGGTCCACCCACGTCTGACAGGTACACAGACTTAATGTAATAACATACCAAAATTGACACACATTTCTTAGTGTCGGCTACACCTAATCATGTGCACAAACATGTTTGTACATCAAAATGAAACGTTATCAAACTTTCCACTTCCTGCGATCTTATGTTTTTCTTTCTTTTCACGGTGGTTGGGCGCTTGGCTTCCAAACCAGAAGTACCGGGTTCGAATCCTGTTAAAGACTGGCATTTTTATTTCGGGCTCTTTGGGCGCCTCTGAGTCCAGCCAGCTCTAATGGGTATCTGACATTAGTTGGGGAAAAGTAAAGGCGGTTGGTCGTTGTGCTGGCCACATGACACCCTCTTTAACCGTATGCCAGTAAAACAGATGACCTATAGATCACAAGGTCTGAAAGGGAAACTTTACCATTCGTCTCAGTTCAATAACACTAGATGAAGATTACAGAAAGCAGTTAATAAGATTAAGAGCGTTTTGTACTTTATTGGTTCAGCATGGGGTTTAAACTCTAGTCATGTGGGAAGCGTACGAACCCACCTAACAGTGACGTCAGTGAAGTCTACCAAAGCTAATTCAATGTATAGTTGCATCTTGCTGACAACATGTTATCCTAGTAAATACTTGACGACTGAAACGCACCAGTCATCGTTGAAAGTCATTACAAACTACAGCGCATTGAAACATTGTCAATCTTTGTAGCACAAGCTCACAATTCTAAAGTGTGTTTTGAAATGTCTACAATCAATCTTCCATTTTTCGGACTAAAGCACTATAAATATGAGACAATTATTGAGACATTAACAATGTTTGCTTCGTTAAGGTTTTTACGAGCGTAAATCTACTAGTTTTTTTATGTGTACTTGAGGGCGACAAAAGAACATTAACAAAGGCATGATTTCTATTACACTTGTGTTTACTTCCATTAGATTCAATTTAATAGTCACGATTCTTTGTACACTAAAAACACAACACCATTGGAATGAATGAAAGACATGAAACAATAGAAATATCTGCTCTGGTGAGGTTGTTTTACTTAGATATCTATCTGACAACACCGCGACCGGGGGTAGTGATAGATCAGCGGTTCTGAGCTTCTTTTGGTTCTTCAACCCTGATAGGTGTTAAGAGAAGCTTTAGCATTGTCAAATAAAAAACTATATATTTCATTACAAATACCTACATTATAACATTATTTGACAAACGGCATAACTGTAGGTATAAATTATAAATGCTAGTAAATATTACCATGAGAAGAGATGTGTATTTTTTTTTGTAGTATAGCCTCCTCTACTTCTAATGTTTAGTTTAAAAAGTGGTTTATTTTCAGACTAAATTGGATTACATAATTAACTTAAATAATAAAAAAACGTTTCGCTGTCAGAAGACATAATGTAGCGATTTGATGTAAACTACGCAATCTACAATATATGATTAAGTTAGATTTCCAACAGCTTTTTGTCTTAATCGGTCAATTTATACTTGAACTTCTAAACAAGAAAGTAGAACGTGTGATGCCACTTTAGTAAAAAGCTGAGAACCACTGACACTGAGGATACACAGTACTAACCAAGATGTCAGGAGACTGGTTGATACAATAAGTTCAGTTCCCATCCGACTTCCTGTTTACATGTCCACCCCCCTTTTTGGAAGAAAACCTCAGGGGTATGCGCATGCGCACGGAAATGTTGTTTATTTTTTTTTAATCGTTTGTTTTGCTTTGTTTAGCCGCTCGAACACATGCGCTCGTTCATACACACACACACACATACACACATATATATGCAACACGTATACATACAGATTTTCCCTCATTATAATTTGGACGTCTTATATAATCTGTACATTATTATAATATACAAGGCAACGTGTGTGATACTTAATGATTGGTGAGTAGACTGGTATATATGTCAGGCAAAGAGAAAGGTGTATGATAAGTAGTAAAAATGAAATTATGATAAGTAGATTTACAGAATATGACATGTAAAGAAAAAACATTTAGGATAGTTTAAATTTCTGATGTATGATAAGTGAAAGAGATAGATGTATGTATAATAAGCCAAAGAGACAGGTGTATGATAAAGAAACATATATTATGGGTAAAGAAACCAATGTATGATGTGATGGACTATGAAAGGTAAAGAAGCGATGTTTGATAGGTACAAAGACTGATGTAGAATAGGTAAAGAGACTATGTTAGGTAAAGAGACATGCAGGTAAAGAGACTATGTTAGGTAAAGAGACATGCAGGTAAAGAGACTATGTTAGGTAAAGAGACATGCAGGTAAAGAGACTATGTTAGGTAAAGAGACATGCAGGTAAAGAGACTATGTTAGGTAAAGAGACATGCAGGTAAAGAGACTATGTTAGGTAAAGAGACATGCAGGTAAAGAGACTATGTTAGGTAAAGAGACATGCAGGTAAAGAGACTATGTTAGGTAAAGAAACATGCAGGTAAAGAGACTATGTTAGGTAAAGAGACATGCAGGTAAAGAGACTATGTTAGGTAAAGAGACATGCAGGTAAAGAGACTATGTTAGGTAAAGAAACATGCAGGTAAATAGACATGCAGATAAAGAGACATGCAGGTAAAGAGACATGCAGGTAAAGACACATGCTTTATGACAGATAAAGAGACAGACACCAAATCATTTTCTCTTTTAAAAAGTGTTTTTGTCTGTGTGCTTGTTATCTAGTTGCTTTCTCTTGTCTTCTCTCACAACATGCAATTGTTGATCTTTAAGTTCCTCCTTTCATCTCATGAAATCTCTTTCCCTTGGCTACTTCAATGATACCTTCCTACAACATGTGTCTAGTTATCCTTACGTACAAACATGTGCACAAACATTATAATAATAATAATATAAAGAAAATGGAAGAATATCGAAAATATAGGAACCTAAGCTTGGAGATTAAGCGGTTATGGAAGTTGTCTAAAGTAACAATATTCTCTGTTATTATATCAACTGAGGAGATAGCTGCAGTTGACACCCCACACACTCCAGAGGCCATCTACATCGCCAAAAAGATTCTCGTTGCCTGTCAGAAGGCGGCATGCTACAGACCTGCCACATCACCAGAAAATGTCTCAATGGACACTGTTGAAGAATTTACAATGAATTTTGTTTCTTTGTAACGAAGATCGTTCTTGGAACAGAGAATAAATATTTGTTCGTTTTTCACATAATGATATAACAGTCAACCGCGTTTTAACCTTTCTAATATAGAGTCTCGAGTTATTTCATCCGCGACTGATGTAAGTCACACGAACAATGGGAGACAATCCAACCTGTTGTTGACAACGATGCAATCATTGGGTCCAGTGTTAGAAACGCAGAATACCTGACTGTTTAACAGGTGCAGCAATCCATCTGTGGGAGATACATTAGGCGACTGTTTAGAGCTGCCCAGAGTAATTGTAATTAGTGGAGAGTCACACAAAAGGTTTTATTGGTTTGATAGTGAATGTGTTGTTGTTTTTTTGTGGTCCAATGTTAAAAAATAGAGAAAGAAAAAAAAATTCAATGAAGCCCAATATATGTTTTAAATTATAATTTGATGTATTCCTTAAACCTATTTAGAAAAGGAATGTTTATTTATTATCCAAGTCTCAACAAGAAACCCTGCAATATAACTTACATAACATAGGCGACCAATGTTTGAAATGTACTTATGTATCTCTCCTTTTCAAGATCTTTAAAAAGCTTATCTGTCTGTCTGGAAAAAAGTGTGTACACTTTATTTCTCCCACACCCATTCTCGGATCAAGTTGAAACTTTGCACAATTATTCATTGGTATGACAAGACATAGATCAATTAAAAAAAAGTAATAAATTAGTCATTCATTATTCAAATATATGGCTAAATTTGTTGGGTTGATACTTTAAACAATTATTTATTGTACCTAACAAAACATGAATTAATAAACCAAAATACTCAATCTATGTGGCAGATTATGCAAAAGGAATCTGTTTCTGTGGCCCACGGTTAACGAGGGTGTCATGTGGCCAGTACAACGACCAACCGCCTTTACTTTTCTCTGATTAATATCAGGTATCCATTTGAGCTGGTAGACTCGAGGCGCTTTAAGATCTCTAAATTAAAAATCCAGTCTTTACCAGGATTTGGGCCCGGGACCCTCGATTCTGAAGCAAAGCGCTTTACCATTCTTTAACTGCCTCAAATCTGTGTTCCAGTCATTGAGAGCTCTGCAGCTTTCAGAAGTCATCTGCTGCCTAAGTAAAAATACGTTTTTTACTGAAGTTGAATACTTTGTTTTTAAACTTAAGACTAAACTCAGGGTCAGACCCTGTAAGTCTTCTACTCGACTTAAGTATCATTTCTCTTTTAAATTTTTGCACTACTTTTTTTTTCTTTTTAAATACTCCTATTTTTTTTTAGTGAAAAAAGGTCAACCTAAAACCTGATATTTAACTCAGAAACCTAAACAATTCATCACTTAACGGTAAAAAAACAACAAAAAAAAAAACAACAATGTTAAATAAAGACAAGACACAAAAAAAAAAAAAAAAAAAAAATTCCCCGTATTTCAGAAAACTGGGAAATTCCAGAAACTAAGGGAGGAAAAAATTGTTCTGTAAAAAAACAAGGTATGCAACAAATTTGTTTCGTTTCTTTGTGTGTGTGAATACTGTTGTTATTATTCAGCACCCGCCGTCTCTACCCTCCGAATCCATCTTGTTACTTTAGCATTAAGCCGTGGAAATGAAGCAGCAAATATCTGTGAAGAAAAGTAGTTTGTTTAGTTTAGTGTATTTACTTACCAGAGTAAGGCACCTGGAAGACTATGTCATTGGTTGTAAGTGGTAAGTGTGTGTGTGTGTGTGTGTCTAAACCTTTTTTTTTATTACTCTCCTTCTTTATATATCTCTCCTTTTCTCTCTCATTCACTTACTCATTCACTGCCAGCCTCCTCCTATTACAATCACTCTCTCCCGCTCATTCAATACCACAATGTCCCTTCTTGTTATTTGTCCATCTATTTCATTGTTACTCTTTTGATTACTCACTGACACTCATTCCCTGTCTCTCACTGTCTCTTTCTCTCTCTTATTCTTTCATGTCACCTTCTCTTTCACTCTCTTTCTCTCTCTTTCTGTCTCTGTCCCTCTCTCATTCTCTCGTCCCTCTCCCCTCGACTCTCTTGATCTCATTCTAGAAGTGTGTCTTCTCTTCATGTAAACACATTTCTAGCTTTATGCCTTTATGGCTGCTCTTTCTCTTCTTTCTATTAATTTTGTCTGTCTCTCTATCTCTATCTCTCTTTCAGCTTTATAGCCTCCATCTGTTCGACATTTCGTTTGTTCAATCTCCGCCAGTCCTCAACTCGTCCATTTTGGTATCTCGTAGCTTAAAACAGTTATCAGAGATGCATACAGCATTAAATACTCAAGACCGGCGAATCTATGAAAAGACGGTATAGCTGAAGAATAAACAGCAACCTTTGCCTACAGGGCAAATACGTACTAGATAACCCGTCAGTTTGCTGGATGGAAGAATAAAATAGAAATTGAATATCTGTCATGTAATCATAACATTCAAACATGTTTTCCTTATGACACATAGTTTAAACACACCCTTTTTTATAGTTTTTTTTTTCTTTACTGCTATTCTTCTATTAAAATGAAATTCGGCACATATCTATATATAGCAGCCAGCTTTCATATTAACATTGCTATTTTCTTGCAGATGCCACAAAACTTTAAGAAAAAAAGTATTGTTTTTTTTCTTTGCACCAAAAAATTTAGCTTAAAACAAAACCTAAAAAAACAAAAACAAACAAGGTTACAAAGACATCTTGTGTGGAAACACAAACTCAAAATCGGCCCCCTAAGGGCCCACCCAAGCAGGTAAGAAGACAGGTTTCAATATTTTCAGAAAGAATATCTGAATGAAAATCTAAAGACAAATGATAAAGAAGAAGGAGAAAGAAGGTTGAATGATCTTGTGTGTACCCCCAACGGTCTAGCAGACTAAGGTATAGGTGAAAGTGCATATGAAGTTAGCTGTGAATCTGGCCTAACTGATGTCATATATTGATTACCTAATTGTTCAGATGGTTTTGTAAACGGTCAATCTCTCATTCAAACCCTTAGGAGAATAAACTAAAATACTTCGTAACAAAAAATATATCCTTTATTTATAAGATACAAAGCAGGTTACGCGATAATTTGAAAAACTACTTAGTAATTGTTGTTTTAATTTATTTTTCACTTTTTTGCAAATTAAATAGATTTTTTCTCTTTAAAAAAAAAGTAAACATTTTTTTTTGTATGTCTAGTAAATATATGACAGAACTTAGTTAGCAATACATAAAAAAAAAATTTTGACAAAAATCTAAAACCGTTTGCTGCAATGTGTTCAAAATGTGGTATATGGCAACCTGCCTTACTAAAAACCTCCCTGTGTTTGTTATTATTAATAGTGATTAGTTGTAAAAAAAAATCGCTTTCATAGTTGATTTTAAAAATAACATTTTTAGATTTCAGAAAAAAAAAAGGAGCCGTTTCATCAGAACTTTGAAAGGTCTAAAATATCATGATGACAGATTTTCAATATCTTTTCTAGTTGACGAGATCTAAACGGGACAGACGGGCGAACGGACGGATGGACAGACCAGACAAAATTAATATCGTCTATTCCCCTTTCGGGGGTCACTAAAAACACAAAAAACACACACAAAACGCTTTTTTTAATAGAACTTTAAAGCATTGTCACCATGATGACCCAGACTCGGCAAAAGAGGTCCAAATTTTTATAAGGCCTATTTGAGGGATGATTGACTGGATCAGACTGGGCCGAGTCAGGGGGCCCAGACAAAAGTCATTTAATGTGCTACTGAAAGACGCAAATATTACACAATCTTTAGAATGTTAACTTTAAATTTTAATTGGTTTAATCGCATCTAAACTGTCACTTGTCTATATATATCCGAAAATTAAAAGAACTTGCAGGAAATAGAAAACTCCAAATTCTGCTAACTCTCTTGTTATGTAGTTAAAGCAACAGACGCCTTGAATGATTCCCTAATTGTTCTAAACTTACTGCTTGTGGTTTGACTGGGTGATGTTTTATTAATTAATCTGAGAATTCTGAAAAATTTGCCTTTGAAAAACTCATCTTGAGATTGCAGAAAAACTATTTAAATAGTTGATAAACAACGAAACTTCTAAATAAATATTATGCCAAGCGTGTGTCTATTCTATCTTGTAGAACATTCAATCAGGAAGACTGCGCTCTCTAAAGTTTTCACATCACTTTTTGTTACGGTAAATTTAATAAATGTCAACACCGAATAAAAAAATTTAAATAAGTGAAGCTAAGTTCACACATGTTACATAGGCTGAGGCGCGGTGGCTGAGTGGTACAGCTCTCGGCCTTCAAATCCAGGCGACCCTGGTTCAATACCTGGTGAAGATTGGGATTTTTTAAATTCGGGAGCTTTAAGTCCATCCAGCTCTAATGTATACGTGTCACGTATCAAAGTCAAATATTAATTTAAATAAAGTCAAGGCTAAGGCCAACATCGGTACTTCCAATGACGTAGCTATCACGCGTGTCACACTTGATAGAAAATTATTTGATTAATTGAAGGAAACAATTTCATTGGTTAAGCCAAAGGTCATATTTGAAAGTGAGAATAAAGGCGCGAAGAGGGAGTCAGTCGTGTAGATATTCTCAGACAGTAAAGACGTACATTAGTTTTGAGTTAGAATTGATAGAGATCAGTCTTGTATTTGTATTACATCTCGCGGTCTAGCAGTAAATTCGAATGTTTTTATTTGATACAGTTTACTATTGTAAATAATGTACATTGCAGTGATTCCTAGTTTTTGAATTAAAGTTCTGTATTTGTTTAAAAAGGATCTTCACTTATTCAATCTCTAAGATAGTGTTTAAATCTAGAGATATAAAAAGTCCCCGGCATGTCAAAGTAACTTCTTGCAACACCTGACATAACAAGAAAGAGACTACAATTTTAGAAGTCCTTAGCACCTACTTCAACAAGAAGTACTCGTGACTGTACCCGACACATTAGTTGGGGGGAAAAGTAAAGGTGGTTGGTCGTTGTGGTGGCCACATGACTCCCTCGTGAACCGAGGGCCACAGAAACAGATGGCCTATACATCCTCTGCTATATATATCAAAATGTCTAAAAGAGGAACTTAAGTGCTGTAACAAGAAATAATGTACACATACTACTTTGACTAGACAAGGACTATACCATGTTGTTTTTAAAAGTTAATATTATAAAATATAGTTACAGAATAAAAGAGCGATCATTGTACAGGCAACATTTCACCATGATTTGTAATTCTTTTTAGATAAAAGTAGAATTGTTATTAGCAACTCTCGTTAATACAAAAAATTCAGATTGAAAACAAATTACAGAAAAACACATTTTGACCTTCGACCTGGTATTCCACAACTAGCTGTATAAAATGTAGGTCACACCAGAAAACCGCACGCGCAGTGCAGTAGTTGCTGTCTGGCACTCCATAAACTTCTGCTACTTCTTTTCACACGTGGTCGTTATGACCTTCAGACTGAGCGGCACAATCCCAGCATGCTCACAACAAGAGATGTTTGTTTCTGAAGGAAGGTGCTCATCTTTCCCCTAATGACACTGACTCACCATTCAGAAGATATCAATAAAACATAAGCTTTGAATTAATTAACTTACACACACGTGTAACACGTTTCATCACATCAGACAACCATTTCACCAACAGAGTCACTTTGTCTTTCTAACTAGAGATTTACCATACCGGTAGTAAGTTATAGAACACAATTGTTTTGATCAAACATTTACTGTTATAATCATTTAGGGCAAAAATAAATTAAAGCAAAGTATTACTTATATATGTTTGTTTTTTTACTTCTTTTTGCTAAATGACTGAAATCTCGTTCTTCATTCATAGGCATGTGATGTTTAAAAAAAATATAATAATAATTATAAAATCTGCCTCAATGAACCACTGGAGTTTGACTGCCTATGCAGGATGTGATTTACAAAATTCAGAATCAATTTTAGTCCATAGATGACGGCAAATTTAGTGATAAGCGTCGGTTGACCAGATGTTTCCTTCCTTGGCAGAGTCTGAAAGGGAAACTATTTTAACATTTTTTTCTCACTCTGGCGTTCTGGAGTCGTCTCTCGTACCTGAGACCGCTGACGACAATGCCGCTATCTTGCATCATTCACAACCAGTCCCTAACTCCTTCGCACCGTCACCATAGGAACACGCACACACTCACACTCCACAACAATAGGTCCAACAGAACTCGACATTTCATATTGCCCCCATGCTTGAAAGAGTTTATTTGCAGCCAATTCTAATAAATTAAGTCACGATTTTAAAGGCCCCCACAACACTCAAGTAATCATTAAGTTAGGAGAAAAATAATAGTCAATATCCCATTAACCATTTTAAAAACTTTCTTTTCCTTTACATAAGCTCTTATACTTTTATTTCTTTCAGTTGTTGCAGAGTACTACAAAAGTCAATGTAACTTATCACATAACAAATCCATTTCTGTCTGGTCAAAATAGTAGACACGTCCTCTCTATTACTCCCTCTCTCTTTCTCATATCATGCGGAAACTTTGCATAATTATTTATTCTTGATGTCAACACATAAATCAATTAAAAAAACAACATCCACTTAGTTAATCAATTAGTCGTTATTAATTATTTTTGTTGTACAGTGGCTTGTGTCGTTGAAAAAGGGAGTGAAAGCATAGAGACTATTACAGGGCCTTAGCAGCATTATAACCTATCTTAACAGTAATTTAATTTTTAAAATACAAAAAAAAAATTGCACCGACATTGCCTCCAATGCTTAAAATAAATAAGTGATGCAATTTCACTAAATATAAATGAGGTCTTTAAAAAAGTATTTTTTTTTAAATATATATTTAACTTGTCTGTTAGATTGAAATATTAGAGCTCTTCACAATTGGAGAAAAGAAAGTTGTTGAAAAGATTACTCCTCCTCGCCCCACCACACCCCTCGACCACTTGTCCCCCACCCTCCCAGCCCAACATCACAGCTGGACCCCATTCTTTTGAGTCCTTAAGATTGTATGTCTTCTATAAGGCTCTATTCAAATCCAAATCACGCTTGCTCAGTCTACTTGTGCTTGCCTTCTATTTATTCAGGGTGACACTTAGATTTCAACATAGGATCAATTCTGTTGGCTTTCATTCTTCTGTGCAGAAGACTTGTGCAAACATTCGGGGATATGTGCTTACATTGTGACTAGATGCTTCAACTTTAGTCTTTTTTTTTTGAAACTATATACTGTGTTTCATCTTCTATATATCTGTGGTGAAATCTGAAATTTTTAAGTCAATAAGCTTTTAGAGTTCATTAAAATGATCACTTTTTAAGAAGAACCAAAAAGTTATTGAAATTCGTGTTCGTGTATTTAAACAGTGAAGCAAGGTTTGGATGTCCTGTACATCTAGCTATTGATTATAAGATTTAAGGTTGATTTGTTGTGATCTTTTGATACTATTGATCAAAATTTTACACTCGTGTTATTTCTGGATGTGGATTACGCAATTTGATTATAATGGAAATGACAAGTAAGTTTTAAAATAATCATCCTATGTTATGTGCGCATCGTAATGTGAAAATGGAATGGTGCGAATGCGTGCAGAAAGAAGAGATATCGTAGTGTGAAAATGGAATGGTGTGAATGCGTGCAGAAAGAAGAGACATGTCGTAATGTGAAAATGGAATGGTGTGAATGCGTGCAGAAAGAAGAGACATGTCGTAATGTGAAAATAGAATGGTGCGAATGCGTGCAGAAAGAAGAGACATGTCGTAATGTGAAAATGGAATGGTGCGAATGCGTACAGAAAGAAGGGACATGTCATAATGTGAAAATGGAATGGTGCGAATGCGTGCAGAAAGAAGAGACATGTCGTAATGTGAAAATGGAATGGTGCGAATGCGTGCAGAAAGAAGAGACATGTCGTAATGTGAAAATGGAATGGTGCGAATGCGTGCAGAAAGAAGAGACATGTCGTAATGTGAAAATGGAATGGTGCGAATGCGTGCAGAAAGAAGAGACATGTCGTAATGTGAAAATGGAATGGTGCGAATGCGTGCAGAAAGAAGAGACATGTCGTAATGTGAAAATGGAATGGTGTGAATGCGTGCAGAAAGAAGAGACATGTCGTAATGTGAAAATGGAATGGTGCGAATGCGTGCAGAAAGAAGAGACATGTCGTAATGTGAAAATGGAATGGTGCGAATGCGTGCAGAAAGAAGAGACATGTCGTAATGTGAAAATGAAATGGTGCGAATGCGTGCAGAAAGAAGAGACATGTCGTAGTGTGAAAATGGAATGGTGTGAATGCGTGCAGAAAGAAGAGACATGTCGTAGTGTGAAAATGGAATGGTGTGAATGCGTGCAGAAAGAAGAAACATGTCGTAATGTGAAAATGGAATGGTGCGAATGCGTGCAGAAAGAAGAGACATATCGTAATGTGAAAATGGAATGGTGCGAATGCGTGCAGAAAAAAGAGACATGTCGTAATGTGAAAATGGAATGGTGCGAATGCGAGCAGAAAGAAGAGACATATCGTAATGTGAAAATGGAATGGTGCGAATGCGTGCAGAAAGAAGAGACATATCGTAATGTGAAAATGGAATGGTGTGAATGCGTGCAGAAAGAAGAGACATGTCGTAATGTGAAAATGGAATGGTGTGAATGCGTGCAGAAAGAAGAGACATGTCGTAGTGTGAAAATGGAATGGTGTGAATGCGTGCAGAAAGAAGAGACATGTCGTAATGTGAAAATGGAATGGTGTGAATGCGTGCAGAAAGAAGAAACATGTCGTAATGTGAAAATGGAATGGTGCGAATGCGTGCAGAAAGAAGAGACATATCGTAATGTGAAAATGGAATGGTGCGAATGCGTGCAGAAAAAAGAGACATGTCGTAATGTGAAAATGGAATGGTGCGAATGCGAGCAGAAAGAAGAGACATATCGTAATGTGAAAATGGAATGGTGCGAATGCGTGCAGAAAGAAGAGACATATCGTAATGTGAAAATGGAATGGTGCGAATGCGTGCAGAAAGAAGAGACATGTCGTAATGTAAAAATGGAATGGTGTGAATGCGTGCAGAAAGAAGAGACATGTCGTAATGTGAAAATGGAATGGTGTGAATGCGTGCAGAAAGAAGAGACATGTCGTAATGTGAAAATGGAATGGTGTGAATGCGTGCAGAAAGAAGAGACATATCGTAATGTGAAAATGGAATGGTGTGAATGCGTGCAGAAAGAAGAGACATGTCGTAATGTGAAAATGGAATGGTGCGAATGCGTGCAGAAAGAAGAGACCATAGACTTATATCTAAACTGGAAACCGGAAATAAATTCTTATCCGCGACTGATCGATCGTGAACATTTTGTAGAAAGTTGGATCAAGGCGTTGTTTTGTAAAGTAATATATAATTTTATTTTTTAGATCTAGATCTAGTAATTGATTATCAAAAATGAAAAAAAAATCACAGTTTAGTGTTGCATTCAGTCTTTTGATAAAGAAGATAATGTATCTAAAAATTGCAAAATAATAATTATGAGACGAGAGTACTCTTATTTTTGCTGTTCATTTACTTGATCTAGATCTAAAAATTAAATTATGTGTTACATAGGTTAGGGTTGAAAAAATATCTTTTACTTCTTTTAAGTACTTTCCAACTTTCTAAAAAAATTTCACATTTTTTGTAGTGTTAAAAAATTTCCATGTCCAGTCTAGATATAGTATATGTATGTCTATGGAAGAGACATATCGTAGTGTGAAAATGGAATGGTGCGAATGTGTGTTTAAAACCGAGACATTTAAAATCGTGAAAGGAGATATATACATAAATACTGTAAATACTAAATGCTGCTTGTCATATATAGCAGAGTGATGCTAATTTAAATAAATACTGTAAATACTATTTGCTGCTTATCCTCTGGCTGGGTGATGCTAATTTAAATAAATACTGTCAATACTATATGCGCCTTATGTTTGAACTGGGTGATGCTAATTTAAATAATCCATGTTGTTGTTGTTTCCTGACAACTACTGAACAACTCAAGCTTGCGGTTACTTTTATCTAACAGAACGAGACTCTTTTAGTTCTACTGAACAACTCAAGCTTGCGGTTACTTTTATCTAACAGAACGAGACTCTTTTAGTACTACTGAACAACTCAAGCTTGCGGTTACTTTTATCTAACAGAACGAGACTCTTTTAGTACTACTGAACAACTCAAGCTTGCGGTTTTACTTTTATCTAACAGAACGAGACTCTTTTAGTACTACTGAACAACTCAAGCTTGCGGTTTTACTTTTATCTAACAGAACGAGACTCTTTTAGTACTACTGAACAACTCAAGCTTGCGGTTTTACTTTTATCTAACAGAACGAGACTCTTTTAGTACTACTGAACAACTCAAGCTTGCGGTTTTACTTTTATCTAACAGAACGAGACTCTTTTAGTACTACTGAACAACTCAAGCTTGCGGTTTTACTTTTATCTAACAGAACGAGACTCTTTTAGTACTACTGAACAACTCAAGCTTGCGGTTTTACTTTTATCTAACAGAACGAGACTCTTTTAGTACTACTGAACAACTCAAGCTTGCGGTTTTACTTTTATCTAGCAGAACGAGACTCTTTTAGTACTACGTTAACACCCAACGTCAAAATGATAGTTTTATAAATAATTTAATCTTAATGGAGTAAATAAACACCGTATACTCTATCTTGTTAATATTCCGCCATTTTCGCGTCTTCAAACTCCGACATCGCATGCTACATCCTCACTATATATTTATCCATCTACCTCGAATAGAACAAACTGAAAATTACAGTTTTAACTTCTTTTTCGTTCTCATATATATGTCGAATGATTCAGATCAGTAATCCTATATCTGAGATCAGGCAGTATAGTTTTTGTTCTATAGGAGGGTTTTGGGGCCAGAGTCTTGTTCTAAAAAATACGATCAAATATGTTTTACGAGTAGAACATGGCCCTGCTGATTAGGAAAAGATTCACAATAAAAAATATTTCTCCACTTTTTCATTTCTTTGTTTGTTTTTAGTTCCTACACTCCTAGCGCAAGTTGTATTGCCATTCTGAATCTGTATCATTCAAGAGAAAACAAAGCGTTCAAACTATTACAATTCACTTTACTTTTAACTATACTATTTTAAACAACTATATGTTACACATAAATATCACAAATAATCTTTTGTTACTAATAACTAATTGTTACATATAAAACTTACTAAAACTTACAAGTTACAACAAACGAACCGTTTAAAAAAAAAACAAATTTTATTACTATTATTAACGAATAATGAACAGGAATAGCCAATTATTTTTAGCGTGATAGTTAAACATGAAAACCATTGTCCTGTCCGTGGTGTAGAGTCAGAATATAATAATGTCAAATTGTCCTGTCCGCGGCTTGCGCTCTGGACTGTCGTTTGGATTTATCGATGGTAACGGTTCAAACCCTACCCGCTCACATCCCCCGTCGTCCTGCGGGAGGTTTGCACTACGTAGTAAACTATCTTCAACTCTGCAAGACCATCCGAAACATGTCAAACCAACCAACAATAGAGCTACAACAAAGTAACAATACCGTGGTACTTTATTGTTTTCTAAACCGTGCATGAAGACAATATATCTCAACTTGTCCAATGGGATTACATTTCAGACTTCTGTCATTATGACGTCCACCCCTCCCCACCTCAATGGCTCAATCCCACTCTGCCTGCATTGTCATTACCGATGAACGTCCCAAAGCTATGAGAACAAACAGAACTCAGTCTATCATAAAGTCATTTCGTTTTGTGGTGTGATGAGATAATCCAACAATAAAATTGTAAAACAAAATATCAAATGAGTTATGAGAAACGTCAACGAGATAAACTTTGCGATGAGATTATTGTTATAGTAGATACTTTTGTTTTTACAATAAACTATGCAAATAACCAACAGCAATAAATGTATTATCAAATAGGCCTATAAATCTTTATTAACATAAAATACAACATGTAGTGTTCATGTCATACAGATTTAGAACATGTTGTATCATTCATGTCCCATTCTCGGATCAAGTTGAAACTCTGCTACGAAGTTATTCATTGTTTCCAACAAAACACGAATCAATCAAAGAAATAATTAATCAGTTAGTTAAATAATGGTAATTAATTAATGTTGTTTGATGTTGCAAAAGTAATATAAATCTTATAGTATTGAGATCTATGTCTATAAATGTGAAGTTTTTCCCCTTATTTACGGTAGGTTTCTTATTAATTTTTTTTTTCAGTTTGTTACTTGTCTATGAAACGGTGAAAGTGAAACTACCCTGCAATTATTCGATCAAACTCTTAGTCACTCATTCATCCACTATGTTTGGAAGTAAATCAAGTTTAATTCTATATCCAGTTGAGCCCAAAAAAAAAAGAAAAAAACTTAATACGCGTTTTGAGCCTTTTAAACTACATGCCACTATTCCGACCCTCTCCCTGGCTCTAAGGTAAAAAGAATAAAAACTGTTGCTACCCACCAGGTTCACGTCAAAAAAACAATGAAATGTCATCGTGACTTCCGTCAGCTACTAAAGTGGCTCCGTCACGCCATCGTAAATATTCGTAGTCAACGGAAGTGGCTCTCTTGATAGAAACATCTTAAGACAGGGCCGGTTTTAAACCCTTCATAGGATACACTTGATAGAATGGTGTACGCCTACTATTAATGTTTGCCTTAACACAAGCGAGAATGAAATTGGGAAAACCCTGTTTCCTTTAGAACCAAATAATTGTGTTAAATGAATGTCTCATTGTATTGCCATTGGGACAAGAACAAAACATGCTGTCTGAGTTATCGTCCTTCAGTCTCTGATTCATGATAATGTTGGAGGGTTCAAATAACTAGTTTGAGAACTAGATCTGAGATGAACTTTACAGGTTTTCCTACTACAAGGGGTGTTTTTGGTCCAGCATCTTGTTCGGGCCTTTATAAATTATGCAGCCTTGAAGGAGATGTGGGCGGTAATGGCTGAGTGTTCACGTTCTTGGCTTCCGAAGGGGTGTCGAATTCGAATTTAGGATTCAAGATTTTTAGGAGTATAAGAGGAACCTGCTTAGGTTTTGTAAAGTAAAGGCGGTTTGTCATGGTTTTGGCCATAGAAACAGGTGAGTTTTACACCATCTGGACCCATAAATTGCTGGTTCTAAACGGGTCACCTTTTAGAAGGAACTTGGTCAGGATTCTAGGTTTCGCTAGTCCCAATTTTCAGCAGATGTTTTGTCTTTCTGTTGTGCACGGTTCAGAAGAGAACAAAATATTCACGAATCTTGTCGGGATAGCATAATTCTTCCAGAAGTTTGGGTGAGAACTGGTCGATTTTTGTTTACATTATTATCCATTCATTTCTTTATCACTTCTAAATAGGACTTTTTCCTTGCATATTATCTTTTTGTTTATTTCTTTTGTGTGCTGCTATTAATTGTTAGTTTTGAGTTTTGTTTCAGATTTTATTAGCTGAACTAATTATTTAGCTCAGCCTATAAAGTTATTTAAAGTTATTGCTATTATTATAATTCGAGTTTTAAAAAATGTGTCTCGCGCTTCAGGTCTACTTTTGATCTGAGGACCACAGTACCACAGTACCCTAGTTCATTTACATCTCTATAGGTGTTCAGATTTCTTTTTGTTAATGTATTCTTATTAAATGAACACAGCAACACCCATAAGGCAAGTCTTTTTAATGTGAAGTAAGTTTGAATGTATCAATGGTAATACCCCAAAAGTACATGCGCTCAACACAGTGTGACCTCTTGTTGAAAGCATTGCACAGCGACACGTTAAAAGTCTTGTAAGGCCTGGGCCTTTCTCTTTGTCATTCAACTACTTAGAGTCTTAGGTTAGTGGGTCCTAGTAGAGTGCTACCGTCCTCAGCCCATTGAACACGCTGCTATGGATGGAATAATTTGGTCTGGATATATATACCGTAGGAATTAGGGACGATGTGACATACTTGCTAATCACTAGGGGAAGAATCTTGCACGGGGTGGCTGGACGAACATTCTCAAGTTACCCTTTCTCGGTGAATCTCATGGCGATTAGGTCTTTGTAATGTATTAGGTCATTGTAATGTATAGGGTCATTGTAATGTATTAGGTCATTGTAATGTAATAGGTCATTGTGAACTATTTGGTCATGTAATGTATTAGATCTTGTAATGTATTATGTCTTTGTAATGTATTAGTTCATTGTAATGTATAGGGTCATTGTAATGTATTAGGTCATTGTAATGTAATAGGTCATTGTAATGTAATAGGTCATTGTGATCTATTTGGTCATTGTAATGTATTAGGTCTTGTAATGTATTAGGTCTTGTAATGTATTAGGTCATTGTAATGTATTAGGTCTTGTAATGTATTAGGTCATTGTAATGTATTGGTCTTGTAATGTAATAGGTCAGTGTGATGTATTAGGTCATTGTAATGTATTAGGTCATTGTAATGTAATAGGTCATTGTGATCTATTTGGTCATTGTAATGTATTAGGTCATTGTAATGTATTAGGTCATTGTAATGTATTAGGTCATTGTAATGTATTAGGTCATTGTAATGTATTAGATCATTGTAATGTATTAGGTCATTGTGATGTATTAGGCCATCATAATGTATTAGGTCATTGCAATGTATTAGGTCATTAAATTGTAATGTATTTTCCAATAAAGTTTGGTAAAAAAATGGTATGAACCTTAATTACCTTCTCAATTACTTATACCCTAAAAAAAAAGACTGATACTTGTGGAAAGTGGAAACCAAAATGAAGCCATTAGGTGCATCCACATTTCCACGTTTTTCTGACCTCAATATTTTTTTTTAATTTTGTTGCCCTACTGAAATTAAATACTTAAATGTATACTAATCATTATCTTTGTTTTAATCTTAAATAAGGCTTACATTTATAGAACATTAAGTTCAATTTCCTTTGTCCAATTAGTAACTGTAATTCAGGAGTTTACCAGATACACAAACTAAAGGTTTGTTTTTGACGGCCCATTCATAACCTTTCAACGCCTTAAGAGACCTTTTTTTATTTATAGTTTATCGCAAGTATGCGTAAAAATAAAAATAAAATCGAAATTAACATTCCCAGATACCCAACCTACAAACACATCACAAAGTGAATTATTATTTTTTTTTTTTACTTAAACGAGAACGAGGTACATGTAGAATGTTAGAATTAAAGTGTGTCCGCCTATAACGAGGTACATGTAGAATGTTAGAATTGAAGTGTGTCCGCCTATAACGAGGTACATGTAGAATGTTAGAATTGAAGTGTGTCCGCCTATAACGAGGTACATGTAGAATGTTAGAATTGAACTGTGTCCGCCTATAACGAGGTACATGTAGAATGTTAGAATTGAACTGTGTCCGCCTATAACGAGGTACATGTAGAATGTTAGAATTGAAGTGTGTCCCCCTAGAAAAAACAGTGAGAGGGGTGAGGAATGTTTGTGAAATATTAACAATTAAAAAATGTATATGGAACAAGTGGAAAACCATCTAACAGGAAATTAAAAAAAAATTGTTTAAGGCTTTTATAAAATGGCAATTTTTCAATAAACTGAAAGGAACACAGAGCGGTTATGTCCCACACCGTGGCCATTCATAATTTATTTCCTGCTATAGACCTGGTTTACTACCATTTTCTATTCAAGTTAAAGGGAAGAAGATTCGAAATATAAGATACATGAAGATACTAAGCAAATAATTGTATTATCTACAAATAAGTTGAATCATAGTGTTTATTTCCTTTAAATAAATCTCAACAAAAAGTTTCTAGTCCCTCTTCCCCAAGATCCGCTAGTGGCTTCCTCCAATCCCTTTAAAATGAGTAGTCAACTGAAGTCGACTATTAATATCCGGAGTCATGACACTGCGGCCTGTGGTATTAAAAAAAAGATAAACACGAAGCAGGAAAGCGACTTAACGACACCAGCACAGTGACCTGTCGTGCTTCGCTTTCTCTTTCCGCCCTCTAGTCCTGGACCGAGAGAGAAGGGGGTGGGAAGGAGATGCAGGGAATGTGGCCTCGCCCAGATCTGCGGCTACCTGTTTTCGTCATAAGCTACCGTTGTTTTAACAGGTAGACTCATTGCACTGTACACATTCTTATCGCCTGCTCATTTAAATCACGAGCTTAATTTTTTAGACATTTTATTAGAAAATTTCACGATAAATTTTGAACATTTATCCCCTCTTTTTATAAAGCTTATATCAACACACTCTGTCTGTCTGTCTGGTAAAAGTGTGTACACGTTATTTCTCCCACACCCATTCTCGAATCAATTATAAACTTGGCACAATTATTTATTGACATAGACAAGACATGAATCAATAAACAAAAAATTAACAAATTGTTCAATTAACCCAAACAAGGAAACTAATCCGTCAGTATTCACATATATGGCTAAGTGTGTTAGGTTTAGTCTAATTGTTAACACTATTTCTCCTTCACGCATTCTCCGATCAAGTTAAACAATTATTCATCGGACATAAAAAAAAAAACATGAATCAATTTTTTAAAAATACTTAATTAGTCAATTAGCTATTGGTAATTGATTATTTTGTTTAATATCTAATAAGGAAAATAGCTTGTACATTATTGATAGATATTGTTTTAAGAGCGGAGTTCTTGCCCTTTAGATAAGCTTTTTTTTAAAAAAAGGATTTTTTTTCATATATATATATATTTTTACATTTTTTGTTTTAAATCTGGTCTACATTTTTGAAAGCCCTAAAATTAATGATTTGAGAAAAAGAAGAGAAAGCGCTATTCGTATAACACATTCAAATTATAAAAGATTTACAGTATTGTTCATTTTTATCTGCTGAAACTGAGTAACAGATAACATGGTGTTGGCGTGATAATCAAAACGATATCCATTTGTGACAATGAATAGATTAAAGTAGTTCAACGCGTATCAAAGTGACACATTGAATCCGTCTGTGTATTGCGTTCTGAATGATTTCAGTTAGGCTTTAATCGTATTAGCGTTGCCCACCCCCCTCCCGCCCATTCTTCTTAGAGGCTGAATTACAGGAGTGGACAAATCAATAAAGCTGATATTACCGTCTGTTCTAGAAACTTAGTTCTAGAGTTATAAGTTGTTTTTTTTTAAAATCATTTATGGTATATTTTGAGATATTTGTAGATCTTTGCCGTAACAAAATTCACTTTTCAATATCATTGCCACACGGCCAGAAGAAGACTAAACAATGCTCGGAGCTCTGGATGAATGCCGTTACAGTTATACCACGATTATTTGTAAGATGTGCGGACGGTGACAAAATATTCTATTTAGCACGTGGCCTCCTTAAGGGCCGGGGCCTGGGGCGCTTTGTTCACTACTCGCCACCGCTAAGTCCCACTACGCGCCAACTATCTCGCCCTCAAATTTCTTTTCGTGTAAAAGTTAGAAGTCTAACAGGTACGAATGAATTAACTAAAGACAGCGATGTGTAAACTAGGGCCCATGAGCCATATCCAGCCAATGACGTGGTGCTATGCGGCCCTTCAGACAGTGTATAATGAAACTGCAGAGTCTTGGCAACATTGAGGGTTTGAGTTGATCCGCGTGTTGAAACATTTATATGGCCCTTAGGAGAAAAACTCGGGGCAACACTGGGTTAAAACGAGGTCACTTGTAATCACGTGTCACGAGTTTCCCATGTATACATATTGTGCTAAACTCCTGTTAGTGTGTTAGTATGTGTATTGCGTGTTTATGTGTGTATTTGAGTGTGTTTGTTCGTGTAGGTGCGTCTTTTTGTGTGTGCGTGTTTGTGTGTGTATATGCGTGTTTATGAGTGAAGGTGCGTATGTGTGTATATGCGTGTTTATGTGTGTATTTGCGTGTTTGTGAGCGTGTTTGTTTGTGCGTGTTTGTATGACTGTATGTTGCGTGTTTGTGTGTGCTTGTGTTTCGACGTTTGTCAAGAGTTATTTTTTGTTTAGGTTCACATTCCATTTCCCAGGACAAGCACCAGGGACCAAGTTTTTAAGAGAGAAAGTAGTAAGTTAAAATGCTACGAAAATAAGAGCCGAGGCTCGAACATGTGACTCCGGATTCGACACCAACGCCTAGCGATAACGCACCAAGCGAAACTAACCTCTAGACCATCGGAATGTCCAAAAAACATTCTTCTGATCCAGAGTCATTTCGCCCGTATGCAAATTACCACCCCAGTGGTCAAAGGTCACACGCCCCAGCTAGCCCCTCCCCCTCAATTTAGATTTGAGTTAAAAGCTCAGGACTTAACATCTCCGCTATCACAGGCGTCAGAAGACAAAAGACTAATAAAACATCTAGACATAATGTAATCGGAGGACACAAAAAAAACCCAGAAGTGTTTGGATCAACAGACTGGGGCAGAACAATACAGTGCCCGCTCTAAACAAGAATGACAACTTATAACAAGGAGCCCAGAACGAAGGCACGTCGAACATGAACATACGAGTTCTGTCCACTTGACGTACTAGATCAATGTCAATACTCGCTTTTACAGACGTCTTGATCTGAAGTCAATCAGTAATATAGTCAAGACCATAAATATATATATATATATATATATATATATATATATATATATATATATATATATATATATATATATATATATATATAGAGAGAGAGAGAGAGAGAGAGAGAGATATAGATATAGATATATGTAGAGAAAGAAAACAGCAGAACTAGAAATAGTAGAAAACATGTCTCTACGAACACATGAAAATGACAATTGATGTTTTATGTCATTTCGACATATGATTATATATAAATCGTCACTTTTCTTTGATAGCCCAGTATAAAATAAAATAAAAACATTATACTGGTTTATGAAATGAAAACTTAATAAAGAAACAAAGTAGCCCTAATCTCTTTGCTTTTTTCTTTTAGACATATAATATATAATGAGAAGAAAGTGGTCGAGTGGTAAAGCCCTTGGCTTCCGAACAGATGGGTCTCGGTTTTAAAACGAGGTGAAAACCACGATTTTAGATTTCAGGATTAGCTGAGTCCACGCAATGGGTGCTTGACTTATTTGGTTGAATGTAAAGGCCGTTGGTCGTTGTGCTGGCCACATGAAACACTTGTAATCATCATCTGCCCCATAAATCGCAAGGTCTGAAAGGGATACTTTACTATAATATATATAATCAATAGGAAGTCCACAGTTTGAAACATTTCACATAGTAGAACAATTTATTTCATTTTATTATTTTTTTTGCAAAAGATTACAAAAGATCAGGCTGTTATCGGATCCTTATTTTCACTATCAATGATTTTCCAGCACAAATATTTAGATAATTTTTTTGTTTAAATCGGCAAATAAAGTATTCATGAGAAGCTCGGAACTTTGTACTAAGAAAATAGAGCATACTAGAAGAGGCTAAGAGAATAGAGTAAGAAGAGGCTAAGAGAATAGAGAAAGAAGAGGCTAAGAGAATAGAGTAAGAAGAGGCTAAGAGAATAGAGAAAGAAGAGACTAAGAGAATAGAGTAAGAAGAGACTAAGAGAATAGAGAAAGAAGAGGCTAAGAGAATAGAGTAAGAAGAGACTAAGAGAATAGAGAAAGAAGAGGCTAAGAGAATAGAGAAAGAAGAGACTTAGAGAATAGAGTAAGAAGAGACTCAGAGAATAGAGAAAGAAGAGACTAAGAGAATAGAGTAAGAAGAGACTCAGAGAATAGAGAAAGAAGAGACTAAGAGAATAGAGTAAGAAGAGACTAAGAGAATAGAGAAAGAAGAGACTAAGAGAATAGAGTAAGAAGAGACTCAGAGAATAGAGAAAGAAGAGACTCAGAGAATAGAGAAAGAAGAGACTCAGAGAATAGAGTAAGAAGAGACTCAAAGAATAGAGAAAGAAGAGCCTCAGAGAATAGAGTAAGAAGAGACTCAGAGAATAGAGAAAGAAGAGACTAAAAGAATAGAGTCAGAAGAGACTAAGAGAATAGAGAAAGAAGAGACTAAGAGAATAGAGTAAGAAGAGACTCAGAGAATAGAGAAAGAAGAGACTAAGAGAATAGAGTAAGAAGAGACTCAGAGAATAGAGAAAGAAGAGACTAAGAGAATAGAGTAAGAAAAGACTCAGAGAATAGAGTAAGAAGAGACTCAGAGAATAGAGAAAGAAGAGACTCAGAGAATAGAGTAAGAAGAGACTCAGAGAATAGAGAAAGAAGAGACTAAGAGAATAGAGTCAGAAGAGGCTAAGAGAATAGAGTAAGAAGAGACTAAGAGAATAGAGTCAGAAGAGGCTAAGAGAATAGAGTAAGAAGAGACTCAGAGAATAGAGAAAGAAGAGACTAAGAGAATAGAGTAAGAAGAGACTAAGAGAATAGAGAAAGAAGAGGCTAAGAGAATAGAGTAAGAAGAGACTAAGAGAATAGAGAAAGAAGAGGCTAAGAGAATAGAGAAAGAAGAGACTAAGAGAATAGAGTAAGAAGAGACTCAGAGAATAGAGAAAGAAGAGACTAAGAGAATAGAGTAAGAAGAGACTCAGAGAATAGAGAAAGAAGAGACTAAGAGAATAGAGTAAGAAGAGACTAAGAGAATAGAGAAAGAAGAGACTAAGAGAATAGAGTAAGAAGAGACTCAGAGAATAGAGAAAGAAGAGACTCAGAGAATAGAGAAAGAAGAGACTCAGAGAATAGAGTAAGAAGAGACTCAGAGAATAGAGAAAGAAGAGCCTCAGAGAATAGAGTAAGAAGAGACTCAGAGAATAGAGAAAGAAGAGACTAAAAGAATAGAGTCAGAAGAGACTAAGAGAATAGAGAAAGAAGAGACTAAGAGAATAGAGTAAGAAGAGACTCAGAGAATAGAGAAAGAAGAGACTAAGAGAATAGAATAAGAAGAGACTCAGAGAATAGAGAAAGAAGAGACTAAGAGAATAGAGTAAGAAAAGACTCAGAGAATAGAGTAAGAAGAGACTCAGAGAATAGAGAAAGAAGAGACTCAGAGAATAGAGTAAGAAGAGACTCAGAGAATAGAGAAAGAAGAGACTAAGAGAATAGAGTCAGAAGAGGCTAAGAGAATAGAGTAAGAAGAGACTAAGAGAATAGAGTCAGAAGAGACTAAGAGAATAGAGTAAGAAGAGACTAAGAGAATAGAGTAAGAAGAGACTCAGAGAATAGAGAAAGAAGAGACTAAGAGAATAGAATAAGAAGAGACTCAGAGAATAGAGAAAGAAGAGACTAAGAGAATAGAGTAAGAAAAGACTCAGAGAATAGAGTAAGAAGAGACTCAGAGAATAGAGAAAGAAGAGACTCAGAGAATAGAGTAAGAAGAGACTCAGAGAATAGAGAAAGAAGAGACTAAGAGAATAGAGTCAGAAGAGGCTAAGAGAATAGAGTAAGAAGAGACTAAGAGAATAGAGTCAGAAGAGACTAAGAGAATAGAGTAAGAAGAGACTAAGAGAATAGAGTAAGAAGAGGCTAAGAGAATAGAGTAAGAAGAGACTAAGAGAATAGAGTAAGAAGAGGCTAAGAGAATAGAGTAAGAAGAGACTAAGAGAATAGAGTAAGAAGAGACTCAGAGAATAGAGAAAGAAGAGGCTCAGAGAATAGAGTAAGAGGCTAAGAGAATTAGAGAAAGAAGAGGCTCAGGGAAGAGTGTAAGAGAAATTGGTTTTAAAGTAAGCGATATGATAACAGTTTATCACAAGTGAAACATAGAATGCGCTCTATGGATAAAGGTCTCAATACAAAACTAAGCCTGAGAGAAAACAAGGTTACAAAGACAGTCTGTGTGGAGACACAAACTCAAAATCAGCCCCCGAAGTGGTCCACCCAAGCAGGTAAAAAGGCAGGTTTCAATATTTTCAGAAAGAACATCAGAATGAAAATCTAAAGACAAATGACAGAGAAGAATGGAGAAAGAAGGTTGACAGATCTTGTGTAGTGCCCTAGCGGTCCGCGGACCAAAGGATAGGTGAAAGTGAAGGTGAAGTTAGATGTGAACCTGGCATAACTAATGTCTCATAATGAATATATAATTGCTCTAATTTTTTTGTAAAGGGACAATGAATTATTCACCATGTAAAAAACATTTTCTTAAAAAAAAAAATTATTTCCGTTAGTTCAGTTTTATATTGCCAGATTGCGTATGCTGCAGTTTATGCGACAATATGAAAAACTACTTATTAATTGTTGTTTTAAATTATGTCCGACTTATATGCATACTAAATAGATTTTTTCTCTTAAAAAAAAAGTCAAAATTTTTATGTGTGTAAATGTAGTAGTTAGTATAACAGAACTTACTAAACTTAGTTAAGTAAAAAGTAAGTTAAAAGAAGCCGTTGCATCAGAATTTTGAATGATCTAAAATATTTTGATGTCGGATTTTCACTATCTTTTCTAGTTTACGAAATCTAAACGGGACAGACGGATGGACTGACAGACATTCCACAAAAAACTAACAGTGTCTTTTCCCATTTCGGGGGCCGCTAAAAATATATTGTACATATATCTTTGAATAGTAAGGAAATGGCGGCGGTGGACGTGGAAAGCCACGATAAATGTAAGGAATAGTCTGCAGTCATTAACAACAAAAAAAGGTTGCTAGCTCTATTGACAACTTTGAATAATGTCACATGTATTCAGTATAGCTTGTAAATAGCAACGTACAGTCAGGCTTAAAGTAAAGCAGTTTTTCACAGGCTAGTAGATCTAGATCTCGCTGATATTTGGGTAAGTGGCAGTCATGCCAAGAATAGATTATCCACTCGCCATTGTGACTTTATACACAGCATTGTTCATTCCCCTCGTGTGCTAGTACACCCCCACCACCCCATTACTGCCTGAATTGAGTCATTGGAATAAATGACTAAACATAGGGCAAAATCAAATTCAAATCGTATCTCAAACATTAAAAGGTGCATTCATTCTGGCCCCGAATTACGGTTGTGCATTGAGGCCCCCCAAAGGCCTAAGGGGCTAAGGTGTGCAAATTGTACAACTTCACGAGCACTTCGTTTTTTTTTTTCGCCCAGCCGTTTTGGCGCGAAAGTTTCCGACCATAATTTATAAAACACAAATCTTTGTATAATTCACATTGATTTTCACTATACTATATTCAGTGCTGGGTAGTAACTAGTTACAGTAACGCTAGTTACTGTAACTAGTTACAATTTGAAGTAACTAATGCTTTAACTAGTTACTTTTACTGAACTGTAACTAGTCTAAGTAACTAGTAACGCAAATTGCTAGTTACTTAACTAGTTACTTTGGTCGTTGTTGTATCATGTGTGCGCATGCGCATGTGTGTTTATTGGCGCCTGAACGAGCCTATGGCAATCAATAATATTTGTGAAGTATTTTTATGTTTCTGGTTATAGGAAGTTCTAGTTCGTTGTGAGCGATAAAAAAGCTAATTTAATTTTTGACAAACTCAATGGCGGACTCAAAGCAAATTGAAAATTCTTTTGAACGTTCAATGGTTACCGAACTGTTTACGAAAATTGAAATAGACAACAAAAACGTTCGTGTACGTTGCAAGCTTTGTCCTCCAGCTATGAAACAGACTTATAGCTGTGCGCTCAATTCTAGGGCCAATCTCAAGAAACATCTGCAGGTTAGCAAAGTTATGTTATTATATAATTAATAGGCTGAAGATTTAGCATTTAGCTATTTAGCATTGGCGGGCAAATACTGACTCCACGAAGGAATAGTCTAACGGATGAGCATTTTGAAATGATCTTACTGCTAGGAGCCAATAAAAAACTGATACAGTGATTATTGATTAGTTAGTTATACAACACAACAATTAATAGTTTTTAATGATAGGTTAATTTTACACTTTAAACTGGTTGATGTTGCTTTGACTAATATATTGGTGAATGATTGTTTTTTTTTTAATAAATACTTATCATACTGTTTTTAATAAAGAATTATGTGACGTATTATAACCGTTGTTGGAGAATCATACAACCCATCGTTGACAATCCCAGTAACTAATAGTAACTATCTAGTTACTTTTTGGAGTAACTAGTAAAGTAACTAGTTACATTTTGAATAGAGTAACTAATAGAGTAACTAGTTATATTTTATCTGTTGTAACTAGTAACTATAACTAGTTACAATTTGACAGTAACTAGCACAGCACTGACTATATTATTTCTAGTATATATAGTATACATTCAATAATTTTGTCTAGTTCATAAACGCTTGTTGCGAACTAAGGATAGCTCCCAGGTCGTATGGTATGAGCTATGGACATGTCGTTTCGATATTCCCGGGTTCGAACTCTGTGAGCCCCTGCACAAACACATTGCAATGTTAGTGATATAACAATAATAAAAGAACTAACTTAAACCCCATAAGACACGGACTAAAATAACTTTTGTTGTTAACATATATATCACGATGGAGAGTAAAGACACACACACACACACAACATAAATATGTATCACTCCTTTTAAGCACATAGTAAAATACACATCTAGAATGTGATGAAGACGTTTAGCGCCAAACACCCAGCGTTAAAACGGCTTCGCCGAATTAGCTGCGTGTCCTGTTTTTACCCCAAAATGTCAATATATTACTACGATTTCTAAGAAAACTGTCCTCGTTTAATGTTAGCGAAAAGGCCTTGGCTATGTTTTATCACGCTCACATCTGCAATATTTTAAGTTTCAATATCACTGCCTGGTATGGCAATCTGAGAATTAAAAATAAAAGTAAACTTTATAGAATCCTAAATGCTGCTGGTAAAATAATTGGCAAAAAACAAACCCCATTCGGGCAGTTTTTTGAGACAAACATCTATAAAAAAGCTAACAAGATCCTCGAAATAAAGAATCACCCTTTGTGTCCGGATTTTGTGATTTTACCATCACAAAAGAGATACAAGACACCGATGGCAAAGACAAACAGACACAAACACTCTTTTGTTCCCCTGCCAATCAAATCATTAAATAAGAACAATCTGATATAAACCTTGTCACATGTAAATTATGAGTGAGTCGGGTCAGTCGGGTGTGAATGTACACTTTGGTTTCTTATAGTTATAATGTTTTTTGTTTGGTGTAATGCACAAATTGTAAGACAAATGGACAATAAAGATTATTATTATTATTATTATTATTATTATTATTTATGTATATAGCTCCTCCTTCGTGGTCGAAGATGAGCACATTTCTTATTTCCTATGGACTCGAAGATGGCTGTAAAGTCCAATTCTCTCTTTGAAAAGCCGGCCACATATGTGGCATGGGTGGGTTAGGTCAGTTACAGATAGGCCTGCTTCTTCTCTCAGCTTTTTGCTGGTTCGGCGCTCTCTCGCCCTGGCTACTCTTGTTGCTTCAAATATTGAGACTCCGAGACTCACAGCTCTGAACGGGAAGTTATGTGCATGAAAGTGCTCTCAAGGAGGCCAATACAAGCGCTACAAAGACACTGTCAAGAGCTCCTTCAAGGAATTCCATATCGACATTCACGGCTGAGAAGCACTAACTCTCAATCGCTCCTCATGTCGTGAAGCTGTGAGTCTCGGAGCCCCAAATGTCTAGTATAAAGGTGGCTGTCAAGTTAGATCATTTTATTGTTACTGTTTGATGGGGAAGTGATCACAGCCTTTTGTTAGTAGAATGATGAACGATGCTTAACATGTTTAAGGCTTCGCTTTTATTGTGCTCTATTTCAATAGAGTGTCAACTGGATTGGGGGGGGGGGAGGGTGTCCCTCACTGTGAGGACTTGCCACATACTTGGTGTAAGTCTATGTCCATGTGGTAAAGCGCTTGGCTTCGGGACCAAGAGGTCCCAGGTTCAAATCAAGAAAAAGACTGGGATTTTTATTTTCGGGACGTCACTGAGTCCACCCAACTGTAATGGGTACGTGACATTAGTTGGGTAAAGAAAGGGTTAGGGTTTAAGTCTATGTCCAAGTGGTAAAGCGCTTGGCTTCGGAACCGAGAGGTCCCAGGTTCAAATCAAGATAAAGACTTGGATTTTTATTTTCGAGACGTCACTGAGTCCACCCAACTCTAATGGGTACTTGACATTAGTTGGGTAAAGTAAAGGCGGTTGGTCGTAGTGCTGACCTCATGACACTCTAACCGTTGGCCGAAGAAACAGATGACCTTTACATCATCTGCCCTGCCTCATAGATCGCAAGGTCTGAAAATGTTAATTTACTTTCTTTTTTAAACAACTTTGCCCGAGAATTCCAGCCTCATAATCTTGTTAGTGGAATGAGTTATGCCAACAATGGGTGGTGAAACTGGTCCTTATCGGGTTACCTTGGTGCCGTTCCGAGTGTGAATTAAAGAGAGACCCGAAGCTTAGAAAATTAATTCTATAATGCAGAAAAGTGAACAAAAGCTTAAATCTATATCGTACGGCTTGTGAAAAATATTTCGTTCAACAATATATCCGTATTCTGTACACCGGATACAACAATACGCTTGCTATTTATTGCTTTGTCTCCATCATGCCTCCTGTTTGAAAATCACCAATATTGTTATGTATAACTAGATTCAGAGCTATTCTTCTGCGTTATAAATCCAGTTTATGCAGCTAACCTTATTACCGACAAAGTGGCTTAGAGCTCTCATGCATAAGCCTTGTCTGATTGAACGGGACCCTAATGGACACTCTAAATTTGTAATAAGTGGGCTATCATCGCCACTTTAGACAACAACAACAAAAAATGCTAATTTTGAATTAGATTCAGAAAATGATACAAATGTAGTTAAATGAATGTCAAAACTTTGATTGTCTTTTTTAATAATAGGGATGATTTATAAATGACTCTTAGCACACGCTCACCCCAACTTATGTATGACATCCAAAAAGGTTACAAAATTTAATTAGGTTTATCAATCGTGCATGCATTGTAAAATATAAGGACCTCTCCAAGCCTGTTTATGTTTTGTATTTAACTCAAATAAAAGTAGATAGCCCACTACATTAGCGTCTACACTTGATAGTACTGAATACTGTGAGTACTCAGAGATAACTAAAATATTTATAAGCTTTATATATTTAAATAATGCTATAGTTACGTATTCTGATTAGGACTAGTGTGTCAATCTGAATCAATAAAAAATGTTATTGAACTTCTTTCTAGTTTGAAATTTAACATTAATCTCCATGTGCTTTTAATTTATAATATTGTTATTTTTCTAAATTAAGTATCCTTTAGATTTATTTGAAAGGAAGAACTTCCCAAGTTCTGACTAAGCGGCAGAAGTTATGGTTAGAGCAACATACCCTTCTGAACTTTACAGTAAATATTTAACAACTTTAGAAAAAAAAAATGCGCTTGGCTCTTCACCATGAGTTTGAAAGCCGGTGGAGTTTATTTAAGGACACCCCTGAGTCGACTGAACTCCAATGGCTACATCACACACGTCAGCAAAGCAAAGGAGGGTGATCGTTGAGCTGGCCATATGACACCTTCGTTAACTGTTAGGCATAGGAACACATGACGAACTGTACATCTTCCATGGTAGAAAGAATACTTTTTAAACGGGATATAGTTGTTGGTTTCCAGCAAGGTGTTAGACTTAATAAGATCTCCTATTAACATTGCTTTTATTTTTTTTTTATTTAAATCCATCCCTTTTGAAGCCTTCCCCAGTGTTCATTTGTTGCCTGCTACATTATTTTCTCATGTGTAATAAAAAGACCTTTTCTTATAATTTTTTTTAAAAGAACTTGAAAAGTGTTTCAAATTTCTGTAATATATGAGTGAAGTAATGTTATATATTTTTCCATATATAGTAGCCTATAAGTCTACAAGTTCTTATGTTACATACCTTAGATAAGTATTTCAATTCAGTTTTATTCATTTTCACTTTACCATCGTAAACACATAATCTAAAGTGAATAAACTATTATATTCTAATATGATTTATCTTACTGAGTATAATTCTCTTCATGGCTCAAGAGTTTGGATACGCAAGCAAGAAGTAAAGGAAATAACACTCTTTTATTTCTGCAAGTCGGTCGAACTAGAGTTACGCCAGGAAAAAAAAAGAGGGGGTGGGGAAGAACAAGTAGTAATCACCCGTCACTAAATAGCAGGGCCGGACCGTTGTGACCAAGAAAAATCACTCTTTTTTTTTTATTTCTACCTCAAGTAGCGGCGAAAAAAGAGGGGGGAGGGGAGAACAAGTAATCTACTCTGTATTCACCCTTCACTAAAAAGTAGGGCCGGACTCAACCGTTGTGGGGCCCTATGCGAAACGGATTTCGCGGGGCCAAGTTTGAGTAGGGATACGAATAATTAGTGAAATTTAAGAGTTTGTTTTAGAAAATAAATTCGTCTTTGCATTTTATTCATTCTTTATTACGTACAGAACTACTTTACGAACCTTGCGTATAGCGACGTCATACAGTATATCATGAACATTTTATTTCCTACATAGATCACGCTCAATAGCAATAATTACCAAATGTTTCAATCAATCTACGAGAATTGTTGATTTCAAGTAACTCTTCATTACCTTGAGGCACGAGAAGCTTCTTTCAACAGATTACACAATTACAGCTAATGCATAATGCCGTTTTTATTTATCGCGCGTAGGATTGGCGTTTTCCATATTGAATAACACCCCAAAATGACAATTTTTTTCTATATATTTCAGGAGATTAGGATGAATTTTCTAAAATTTAAATAATTTCCGAATATTTCTAGGACTTTTTCGTATATTTTGCAATTTTTAGGAGATTTTCAGGAGCTCCTGATAAATCGACAGAAGGCCACGGGAAATCTAATATAAGTTATATAATGGTTTAATTTAAATAATGTATATACCTTGAATTAGCGCGGGTCCTATAAAAGTACGGGGCCCACTGCGGCCGTATAAGTGCGGAGCCCACTGCGGTCACCTAAGACGGCCCTGTAAAATAGCGGCGTATGCTACGCCGCCGGTCGACTAGTTTACTTATAAAAATCGTAGTTTCGTTTTGTGAGGTACAGTAGTTTTAAAAGAGTCGCTTTTTAGAGGTCATACAGCAAGGCTTGTCTAGCGTGAAGTAGTGGACTGGGTTGTTGTTTTCCCCGAATAAAAAAAAAATGTTTTAACATGTAAGGTGAAGAGGGCAAGGATAGACACAGTAATGTGGGTGGGTGTGTATGTATGTGTGTGTGTGTGTGTGTATGAGAGCCGGTGGGCGGGGTATGACTTCGTACACACACTCACACACATACATTTCAAGTGAGTGAAATATGAACATGTTTCTCCCCACTCGTGTGTGTGTGTGTGTCTGTTTCAATTATTTACCTGCTTGTGTCTACATATTGTGTACTCAAATAAACATTGGTTAAATTGTTAACCATCTCGATCTAGATCTAGTCCTAAGTGCATAGGTTATGCATTGGTCACGCCTTGACTGATAGCAACACAAAGATATCTATCCAGGCTCGTGGGGTTCGAACTCCTCTTCACGGGTGTAACAGAACGATAACAAGGCTTCGTGTTAAAGGCGTCGCCGTTGTTACATTCGATCACACTCCGAGCGCTCGCCGTCTAAAGGTGGGCCGCCACTAGACAAGTTTGTCTCCCACACAAACGTGGGAAAAGGTGGAGACTATGTTGTTTGGACTATTTAGAATACAGGACACTATCGTGGAGGGTGTGTGTGTGCAGTGCGTGGATATCATTGTGTGACAAATAGTTTCTTAATGTATCAACAGTAGCTGTTGAATTCATGTGAAGTAGGCCTTACTGTTTGTAAATACGGTAAAAAAAAACTCTATTCATTTACCTTTTTATAATCGTTTTTTAACACCTTTCTCTTCGTATGGTCGTTTTGTAGGACTTACTCTAGGCATATATCTTGTTATAATCGTGTTATATATATACATACATATTTTGTTATAATCGTGTTATATATATACATACATATTTTGTTATAATCGTGTTATATATATACATACATATTTTGTTATAATCGTTTTGTATATCTTGCCAGTCGTTGGATTGTTGTCGCCCCAAACAGCAAGTACAACAAAACCCAATGTAGGATTGTCGTTTGGTTGTCTCGATGGCCGTAGGTCTATACCCTACCCACTGCCATCCCATGTGGTCTTGTGGGAGGTTTGGACTAGGGGCTAGATTGATTATCTGTTACTCTGAAGACAAATTAGCAATGTCACATATACTCGACGTTCAACACTATCGACGTGTGTATAAAGGGAAATGGCTTTGATGTACTTGGTAGTATTATATTTTTTCATTGACTATTGACCGCTTGGCTGAATGTAATAGTAATTCTGGTTTAACCTTGCTCATTGGTGTGTGGGCACTGTTTTCATATCGGCTAATCCTTAATTCCAATATTTATCAAATGTTATCTGGACATCCAATATTTATGTTCAACTTGAAACACAGATCTTTCTGTTTGCTTGCCTCCCTTTACTACAAGAACTCTTTAATTTATGTAAAAAAAAACGAATACATTCATAACGTCATGGACTAGAACTCATAATTGATTAGCTGTATACAATCTATATTGGGTAAATGTTACATAATGACGTGTGTGTATGAAATTTGAATGCATGACGTTTGTATGTATGTAGTTTACACCACACTACGCATGTCTGCCGATTAACACACTTGTATACTTGTAAGCTCTTGGTTCGTATTACCCAGTTGGCTCCTTTTCCTATAAATCCATGACCCAATCCTTTCTATTACCTAGTCAATCCATGACACAATCCTTTCTATTACCTAGTCAATCAATGACCCAATCCTTTCTATTACCTAGTCAATCCATGACACAATCCTTTCTATTACCTAGTCAATCCATGACACAATCCTTTCTATTACCTAGTCAATCCTTTCTATTACCCAGTCAATCCATGACCCAACCCTTTCTATTACCTAGTCAATCCATGACACAATCCTTTCTATTACCTAGTCAATCAATGACCCAATCCTTTCTATTACCTAGTCAATCAATAACCCAATCCTTTCTATTACCTAGTCAATCCATGACACAATCCTTTCTATTACCTAGTCAATCCTTTCTATTACCCAGTCAATCCATGACCCAACCCTTTCTATTACCTAGTCAATCCATGACACAATCCTTTCTATTACCTAGTCAATCAATGACCCAATCCTTTCTATTACCTAGTCAATCCATGACACAATCCTTTCTATTACCTAGTCAATCCATGACACAATCCTTTCTATTACCTAGTCAATCCTTTCTATTACCCAGTCAATCCATGACCCAACCCTTTCTATTACCTAGTCAATCCATGACCCAATCCTTTCTATTACCTAGTCAATCCTTTCTATTACCCAGTCAATCCATGACCCAATCCTTTCTATTACCCAATCAATCCATGACCCAGTCCTTTCTATTACCTAGTCAATCCATGACCCAATCCTTTCTATTACCTAGTCAATCCATGACCCAACAATTAAACTAATCTAATAAAACCACTCAAACAGTATCAGGTGACAAAACGTTCAACTGACTTGTAAAAGAACCAGTAAAGCGTTCCCTTCAGACGTTGTTTCCCCGAGGGCTCTAAGTAAATCAATGGAGATGTGCATGTTATGATGTGCATTTGTTTTTCATGGCTTAGTTCCTTCTAAATGGAAGTTTAATTATCATATATTAGCTGATAGACTCAATGCCTCATATGTTTCAAATTAAATAAATAATTGTAAAAAGCTGTAGTCAAAACATATTTTCATAATAATCATTAATATCCACATAAAAATACTATATAAAACCTACATGTAGATCTATATTTGTATATGATAGATTCATATTTTTAAATTGTGGTTGTATAATAACATGCTAAATCAAACATAATAAATAAGTATTGATGTTAGCGCATATGAAACACAAATGAACAGGAAAAACAAATTTGAGCTATGAAACAATAATAAAAATATTGAAAAAAAAAATCTGTACAGTAAAAGATTTTGAAATGCGTAAGGATTTATATTATTTGCGTGTTACTGATAGCTTGCCGGACTGAGAGAAGTTTAATCAGGTTTTATTAAATTAAAACTACCACACTCTGTTTCAGAATAGAACCATGATGTCATTAGTAAAATAAGCTCCCACAGATGTAAGACTTCGTTAATTGAGAAGTTTATATGTAACAATTTTGTAATCCGATCTGACACACGTGTGGCATTCAATTAACATTATTTGTGTGTGTTATCAACATGGCCTCAAATAACAAAAAGAACATGACGGCATTAGCAGATATACACTAACACTGTAGCCGTTTTTCTACGCTGCTCTAGCCAGGCACGCTACATTTTTCCTTTCTTTTTTGTCATTCTCTTAAGCTATACAAGACATGGATTGAAATTGTACCAGACGCGGGGTTTCGGTTAGATGCGCCAGGCATGTTTACCTGGGGGGGGTGGGTGGGATGAGGTTGGTGGATGAGAGGAGTATAGCGTGACGATGTAGCGTGGGGGCGCTCACGGTGAGCAACTTCCGACCTGGGACGTGAATTTTTTTTCAAATAAGCAATTTGAATGCAGATCAGATGTGAAAGGAGAGGGCAAGATGGTCAGTTAGGTCGGATGGTCAGTCAGGTCAGACTATTTACAATACTGGTCTGCTTAGGTGATGGTCAGATGGTGGAAGTAAGTAATAGGTAACTTCTCAACATTTGAAGTACTATTGTTCTGTTCTTGTAAGATACTTATGTTGTGAAGAGCACGTTCCATAAGTAATACCTACAATGTAATCATCTCGTTCCGACTTCGATACTTCAACTGTCGTGTTCGTTCCAACAATGATACTTAGAAAGTGATAAGCTCGTTTCTCACGTGATACACGCATTGTGATAAGCCAATTCTAAAAAAAGTGACTCTACCATTTCGGATAAATGAGAAATAAATCTGTGAAAACTCTGGTTCATTTGAATCAATTTGATCAACTTTGATGTAAAGGGAACATTTCTCTTTTGATTAGCCACATCATTAAAACGCCGACTTCTGCTATGATCATCTGTAGGCTGTATTTACAGAAGTAACTTATTCTTACTGCGGTGTGACGTAACCCTAACGTGAGTAACGTCCTTGATGAATACCCATGTGATGTCTTAGAGCGTGAGCAATGTGTCTCAATTGCGCCAACATACATCCAATGTCCCAGCTTATGTCTCTTGTCCTACATAATCCATTTAGCCACGTGGTTCTCTCTCTCTTCTATACAAATTACGTAATACACACAGGCTGTCACATGACAGTTTTTTTGTCCATTGTTTTTATCAATATCATCACGTGGCTAACTGTTGTTTGTTTACGATTGATGAATGAGGTCCATTGTCATTAAGTATCTATAAGATACTTATTTACTGAGTCCTAATGTAAATATATTGGCTTAAAACATATCTCTTATCATTCTCTAAGTTCTATGGCATCATTTTTACATAAGCAATTGTTTCTTCATTTAAACCTTACTATAACAACTTAGTTTTCGTAGCTCGAGATCGGATATTATTTTGAATATTTTCAAGAAATCTAGCGACACATTTCACAGGTTCACTGAACTATCTTCCCTTATTGTTTCGCTTTAAGAAGAGTACATGAGAACCTATTCTGTCTTTTGTAAATCGTATGTGAATAAAGAATCCTCTGCAATCTATTGATAGATGAACAATGAGTCACTGAACTGACCACTTAATCTTTGTGTCTCCACAGAAAAATGTAGCCCCTCCCAGCGGTTATTACTGCGACTACTAAGGAGTATGTTACGATCCATGGTCACTGTGGCAAAGGTCACTCTAGTCTGTCTTAACCTCTGGGTCTTGGCTGTGGTGCTGGTAGTCTCTTTAGGTGAGTAATTGTTCCAGCACTCATTAGTAGCTACCCTCTTACCTGCATAGCTATGTACCCTCCTACTGACCTGTCTACACATCTACATTCCTACTTATCTAGCTAGCTAATTACCCTACAATTTACCTGCCTACCTATCTACCATCTTACTTGCCTAAATATCTCCCTATCACTAATCTGCCTACTCATCTACCATCTTACTTGCCTAAATATCTCCCTATCACTAATCTGCCTACTCATCTACCATCTTACTTGCCTAAATATCTCCCTATCACTTATCTGCCTACTCATCTACCTTTTAACTTACTGTCTTTTCCACTTCTTTCTTATCTGCTTACCTTTATACCTACCTACTTAACTACCTATGCACCCTCCTACCTGTCTACCTATTTTACCTATTTTATTTGGATGGCTGCCTGGTCGTGCGGTTTGCGCGCTGGACTGTCGTTCGGATTTATCGATGGTCCTGGGTTCAAACCCTGCCCGCTCCCATCCCCGTCGTCCTGCGGGAGATTTAGACTAGAAAGTCAATTATCTTCAACTCTGAAGGAACATCCGAAACATTTTGTAAAAACATTTTACCCTGCTACTTGCCTACCTATTTTACCCTGCTACTTGCCAGATGTAGTCCCTATGCCTATAGTTGACATCCTTAATAAACTCCTTTATCGGGAGCTAATTTTCTAACTCGTTATCAAGGGGGCAAATGGAAGACATTTAAATAATGATGCCCACAAGAGCCCTCTCAGGGAATGTAGAATCAACGCCCAATGACCGAATACACTTCTACTACATCGCTCCCTTTGTTGTGTAGATGTTTCAGGCTACAAAGCAAAGAACTAGAACAGTCTTTAACAAATATTAAAACTCTGAGCAAGTTAAGACATAATATCAATAGGCCTAACCTACCCGTGCCTTGGATATAATCGACTAGTATATGTGAGGATAGGATTCTACAACAGTTTATAGGAATTAAGATTGTGTTCATCTAGGATCTCCAAATTTGAGTTGGCAATATTACACCTCTGAACTGCTTTAAAGTAGTCATTGTTTCACTATTATCTTGGCTTGACAATGCAAAAATAATCTCACTTCTCCTGGGTATTTCCGATGACTAATACTCCAGACGTTGATAAAGTGAATAGGCATCGCGTTTATTTGTCAAAAGGCCATTAGTATAATATCTTTGTATCTGACAGACATTTAGTTTTAATATCTAAGAGTGGTAATCATTGATTTACAAGCACAGTATCAAGCACATTTTATATCCGCTACTCCGAAAGGAAGAGTGGCCTCCCACCCCCTCTGTATGAATACAATTTACATGCATTGTCGTGAAAAGAAACTAATACCGAATGCTTTTCCTGACTACCCTCTTTGGGACTACACGACGGTGAGGCGGCTGCCTTACTTTGCACAGGTAAAAAAAAAACAACGCGACTAATAAATATAAGATAAGCGACTGGTATGTCATTACATTAGTCATCGTTTCGCTGATCTAGTTTTATTAAATGTCAAATGTGTATGTAATTAAAAAGGAAAAAAAAGGGGGGGGGGGTAATACAACTTCAGGGTCAATATTTAATTTGTTTTCAAAAGAACGTTTCTAGACACCCCCCTCCCTCAATGCCAAAACAATTTCATTCTTGGTGTTCTTATCGATTTGATTGCTCAGTTTTTTCTACAATCTTTACAATCATGTTAAGTTTGTTGTTTCTACAATCTTTTCAATCATGTTTTGTTTGATGGTTTCTAAATCTTTACAATCATGTTGTCTGATGGTTTTTACAATCTCTACGATCATTTTAAATCTGATTGTTTCTACAATTATTACAATAATGTTAAGTTTGTTTTTACAATTTTTTACAATCATGTTAAAACTGAATATTTCTACAATCTTTACAAACATGTTAATTTTGATTGTTTCTACAATCTTTACAATCATGTTAAGTCTGATTTTTTTTCTACCATCTTTACAATCATGTTAAGTTTGATTGTTTCTACAATCTTTACAATCATGCTAAGTCTGATTGTTTCTTATTTCCATGTTTTATTTACGTACGCTAATTAAGTCTCAACTAATGTAGTCAACACGAGTAGACGTATCACGTAATGCAATCAGTTGCCGTTGAAAAAAACAACAAACCCTTAAAGATTTTGTGGTCTTTGGGACAAACGAAGTAAAGGTCATCTGCTTCAATGGTTAGCGAGGGTCACGTGTCCAGCACAACAAGGATGTCCTTTGTCAAATGGTCATTTCAACCACTATCTGCCTTTAATTTTATTTCAAATGTCGGCTATCCATTTATTTTTAACAAAGCCCATACCAACTGACTCTTGTGTCTCCTTTTGTTTGTCTGGCCAAAAGTGTGTACACGTTAACTCTCTTACACACATTGTCATATCAAGTTTTGATATTTTAAACAATTATTTGTTGTACCTAAGAAAACATGAATGAATGAAATAAAAATTAACCAATTAGTCAATTAATTATTGAAAATTTATTTTGTTTGATATTGAATAATAAGGTAAATAGCCTCTGCATTATTTAGAGATATGGTTTTACGTGCGGATTTCTAATAAGCTTTGTCTTTTTGAATGGATTTTTAAAAAGTTGTTCTGTTTATAACTCAGCATTCCTACTTGATAGCATGTACAGTGTGATATAGTCCAATCTTTTGTGTGGACTAGTGGGGAGAGGAAGGAAGTATCTGCTGGAGTCAGGATCCGAACTCTAGCCCTCTTTGCTAGGTGGCCAAGTCATAGCCAAGCTGCCTTGGCCTCTCAGCAACACATTCCACAAGAGTTGCATAAATCCAGAGACTTACAGAGCATATCAATAGTTCAACCTTCACGTCAATTCAAAATGTTTTTTTTTTCCTGGCACATAACGAATGTTTTTAACCCCAGCTTAACCTCTAGACAGAAGGTAGTGATCTTAAATATGTATATGTATGTGTGTATATGTATCAATAAGAGCTGTTTGAAACGCTCACATTTTAGTGTCAAATCGCCAACAGATTTGTTTATAAGATTCTAAGCTTAATAGTCCTTTTTTTTTAATCATTGTAAGCGCAGCTATACGGAACTGATCTTAGATGTCTCTGAAGACTCGCTTAGCTTTCTGGTTTACTGGACACGCCAAACTTTGATTTAAATTAACTATCCTCCTGCTGACCTTAATAAGCCCCACTTCACCTTACTAATGATCCTACTAAAACCCTCTTGTACTAATCCTACTAAGCCTTTTCACTTCCGATCTAACAAGGCTCGCCCTCCCCCCCCCACCAATCTTCTATTCCGAATGTCTACTTTATAAAGAGAAAAACACAAGGCTCGGTTCTCTCTGTCTTTGGTGTCTACTTTCTGTTCAAGACAGACCAGCTGTTGACTTTTGTTTGGAAAGATTTGGGGATCAAAACCTCACTTGTCAGGGAAGGTGTTTCGTTTAATTTGAGGGTGGGGAGACGAGGCGATATCGTTTTCAATAGTTTCATAAGTGAACAAAATGCGAAGATTGATTTAAGTAAAATGGTTTGGGTATTGAGTTCGACTAATGTATACACTGTCGATGGAAATGATCTGGAGTGTAATAAGAGGTTGGAGCTGATTGGATTCAAATTCTCGTGAAACCTCAGATATTTCCAAGCCACCCATACAACCACTCAAATTTCACGCCACTATTTTCTTGAAGCAGGATGAAGAGGGTTGTTATTCCACTGACTACATGACACATTGATTCATGTTTGGTTAGACACAATAAATACTTTTTGAAAGGATCATCTTGATCAGAAGGAGAAATAGCGTTAACAATTATTTAAATGGACTAAACCAAATCAAATTTAGCCATATCTGCGAATACCTGAAGGATTAGTTTCCCTTGTTGGTATCAATCAAACTAATTAATTTCCAGTATTTATGCTTACTTTTTTTTATTGATTCATGTCTTGTCTATGTCATTGAATAATAGTGCGAGGTTTTAACTTGATACGAGAAAGGGGGATGGAGAAATAACGTGTACACACTTTGAACAAGACAGACAGAGTTACTTGATATTAACTTTATAAAAAAAGTGCACTGTCTAATTCTCTCTCTTTCTAACTCTTTCGTGACTCCTTTATTTCTTTCATGCTTTGAAAACAAGGCATGATTAAGACAGATTGGAAGATTAGACATATTACGGATCGGGCTAATAGCAAGAATATCTTTGGTATCTAGTAAAACAATTAAGTTATGCTTACTATCATGGACCATTTTATTGATTCGTTTTCTTGAACATTAGATACCTTGACGTATTGTTCAGATAGGAGAATGAAACTCTACCCGTTTTAGTTTCCTGCATGTCCTGACTAGGCTAGTACATGTGCCTGTTGTAAAGTACCTAGGACGTAGTGAGGGGCAGACAGTCGAACTCTAAAGCGTTGTTTATCTGACAACTGACATAGACTCAATATAACAGACAGCACTCGATGACCTGGGAACCAGGTCGGTGCACAAAACAAACAAAAAATGTGAAGTAAGGATATAGAAAAACACGATACCAACTTTATTTGGTTTCTGGATTTTCGCTATTTGCTAGTTTTTAAAGCAACAAAAAAACATCTAAAAAGCCTAGCAAAAAAAACCAACAAAAAAAAACAAAACCAGAACAAACATCCTAGTAAAAAATGTAAAGAAAACAAACATCATTATAGCACAATACAGCCATTATTTGATATAGTTTTTAATATATATATATATATATATATATATATATATACTTTTTAAAAATAAAATTTAATAGAGGAATAATGTAAACCTTACTACTGACTATCTGATAGTAGAGTATGTCTCTTCAAAACACTTATGAAATAGATCTACATGCATTTTTTGTCTGTTTTTCCGGACTTCGTCTTTTGATTTTCTTGGGACAAAGTCAGTGTAAAAAGAACACCAACCACAAAATGTTCCCCTAATAATCCTAAAAGGATTAACTCTAGATCTTTTTTCTCAAATTTTACTCTCGTTGTGCTCAGAATGCTTCTCTCGTGCTCTGATGTAGATCTCATTAAAAAATGTATGTGTATATTTTAGAGTGTTCACAAATGTGCATTTTTTTCAGTAATTTAAAAGAAAAAAAAGATTGAGTGTTTTATTTTCGTAAAGAAATCTTCCAGAACATTCCTCTCTAGGACTAGAATCTAGCAAAGGCAATTTTTTTTTTAAATTCTGAAGTCTGTTTTTTAAAACTTTTCTTTCTTTCTTTTTTTTTTTTTGTTCTTTTTATCCTTTCAGTTTTACGTAGCTGTACCTCCACTTTTTTTTTATCCTTTCAGTTTTACGTAGCTGTACCTCCACTTTTTTTTATCCTTTCAGTTTTACGTAGCTGTACCTCCTATCCTTTCAGTCTTACGTAGCTGTACCTCCTATCCTTTCAGTCTTACGTAGCTGTACCTCCTATTCTTTCAGTCTTACGTAGCTGTACCTCCTATCCTTTCAGTCTTACGTAGCTGTACCTCCTATCCTTTCAGTCTTACGTAGCTGTACCTCCTATCCTTTCAGTCTTACGTAGCTGTACCTCCTATCCTTTCAGTCTTACGTAGCTGTGCCTCCTATCCTTTCAGTTTTACGACGTAGCTGTGCCTCCTATCCTTTCAGTTTTACGTAGCTGTTATCACTCACTTTCTTTTCTTTGCTACTTTTTTTTTATCCTTTCAGTTTTACGTAGCTGTACCTCCACTTTTTTTTTATCCTTTCAGTTTTACGTAGCTGTACCTCCACTTTTTTTTATCCTTTCAGTTTTACGTAGCTGTACCTCCACTTTTTTTTTATCCTTTCAGTTTTACGTAGCTGTACCTCCACTTTTTTTTTATCCTTTCAGTTTTACGTAGCTGTACCTCCACTTTTTTTTATCCTTTCAGTTTTACGTAGCTGTACCTCCACTTTTTTTTTAACCTTTCAGTTTTACGTAGCTGTTATCACTCACTTTCTTTTCTTTGCTACTTTTTTTTTATCCTTTCAGTTTTACGTAGCTGTACCTCCACTTTTTTTTTATCCTTTCAGTTTTACGTAGCTGTACCTCCACTTTTTTTTTATCCTTTCAGTTTTACGTAGCTGTACCTCCACTTTTTTTTTATCCTTTCAGTTTTACGTAGCTGTACCTCCACTTTTTTTTATCCTTTCAGTTTTACGTAGCTGTACCTCCACTTTTTTTTATCCTTTCAGTTTTACGTAGCTGTACCTCCACTTTTTTTTTATCCTTTCAGTTTTACGTAGCTGTACCTCCTATCCTTTCAGTCTTACGTAGCTGTACCTCCTATCCTTTCAGTCTTACGTAGCTGTACCTCCTATCCTTTCAGTCTTAAGTAGCTGTGCCTCCTATCCTTTCAGTTTTACGTAGCTGTGCCTCCTATCCTTTCAGTTTTTCGTAGCTGTTATCACTCACTTTCTTTTCTTTGCTACTTTTTTTTTATCCTTTCAGTTTTACGTAGCTGTACCTCCACTTTTTTTTTATCCTTTCAGTTTTACGTAGCTGTACCTCCACTTTTTTTTATCCTTTCAGTTTTACGTAGCTGTACCTCCACTTTTTTTTATCCTTTCAGTCTTACGTAGCTGTACCTCCACTTTTTTTTTATCCTTTCAGTTTTACGTAGCTGTACCTCCACTTTTTTTTTATCCTTTCAGTTTTACGTAGCTGTACCTCCACTTTTTTTTATCCTTTCAGTTTTACGTAGCTGTACCTCCACTTTTTTTTTATCCTTTCAGTTTTACGTAGCTGTACCTCCACTTTTTTTTTTATCCTTTCACTTTTACGTAGCTGTACCTCCACTTTTTTTTATCCTTTCAGTTTTACGTAGCTGTACCTCCACTTTTTTTTTATCCTTTCAGTTTTACGTAGCTGTTATCACTCACTTTCTTTTCTTTGCTACTTTTTTTTTATCCTTTCAGTTTTACGTAGCTGGGCCTCCACTTTTTTTTTATCCTTTCAGTTTTACGTAGCTGTACCTCCACTTTTTTTTTATCCTTTCAGTTTTACGTAGCTGTACCTCCACTTTTTTTTATCCTTTCAGTTTTACGTAGCTGTACCTCCACTTTTTTTTTATCCTTTCAGTTTTACGTAGCTGTACCTCCACTTTTTTTTATCCTTTCAGTTTTACGTAGCTGTACCTCCACTTTTTTTTTATCCTTTCAGTTTTACGTAGCTGTACCTCCTATCCTTTCAGTCTTACGTAGCTGTACCTCCTATCCTTTCAGTCTTACGTAGCTGTACCTCCTATCCTTTCAGTCTTACGTAGCTGTACCTCCTATCCTTTCAGTCTTACGTAGCTGTACCTCCTATCCTTTCAGTCTTACGTAGCTGTACCTCCTATCCTTTCAGTCTTACGTAGCTGTACCTCCTATCCTTTCAGTCTTACGTAGCTGTACCTCCTATCCTTTCAGTCTTACGTAGCTGTACCTCCTATCCTTTCAGTCTTACGTAGCTGTACCTCCTATCCTTTCAGTCTTACGTAGCTGTACCTCCTATCCTTTCAGTCTTACTTAGCTGTGCCTCCTATCCTTTCAGTTTTACGTAGCTGTGCCTCCTATCCTTTCAGTTTTACGTAGCTGTTATCACTCACTTTCTTTTCTTTGCTACATTTCTGTTTTACTTTCTTTTTTTCTTTTATTTTCAATCTTCATTTAAAAAAAAAATAATTGTCGGACTCTATTTTTCCCTTCCATTTATCTCTCCCCATGTTATGCTTGTTATGTATTTTCTTTCTTTGTGGTAACAAGTATTCCAAGCCCACAATCTTTTGTCCTTAATTGAATCAGAATTTAAGAACTCACTTTATCTTCGTATGTAATTCTCATTACACTTGAATCTAAGGTAAGCAGCCTGAGCAGTTCACTTCTAATAGATTCCAGGGAAGGGATTCAAGAATGAGTCGATTTAAGTTTTGGGGAAAACCCAGAAGTTACAAGCGATCAGGCCAGGTTCTTCTCGGGGTCAGGCATGCACACTGGCTCACACACACGCGTAGCTCTCCTCACTCCCTAGTTCTGTTATCCCACTGCCCTGGGCTATGATCACTTCTATCGTCAGCAGTTTTCAATAAGGCGAGTATCTTGACATTGAGGGTATATTGGCCTGAAAGGGGAGGAGATAATGAGACAGAAGAAAGACGGTGGTTACAAGAAAGGAAGAACGAGAAGTTAGGGTTAGAGTCAGATATAACTTCTGTTGATTTAAGAGAGCCAGGAGTGTTGATAGACTCTTTTATCTAGTGATGAGAGAGGGAGCTGGTCAGTGGTGAGAGAGTGTTTGATGAGAGAGGGAGCTGGTCAGTGGTGAGAGAGTGTTTGATGAGAGAGGGGGTTAACGGCTGAGATACACTAACGCACAAATAGAATTTCTGATGATTAACAGAAACAGTAAGAAAGAGTTAAAAAGAAGAAAGAGAGGGGAGTGAGTGAAGAGAGGAGAGTGAGAGAAGAGAGGAGAGTGAGGGAAGAGAGAAGAGTGAGGGAAGAGAGGAAAGTGAGGGAAGAGAAGAGAGTGAGGGAAGAGAGTGAGGGAAGAGAAGAGAGTGAGGGAAGAGAGTGAGGGAAGAGAGTGAGGGAAGAGAGAAGAGTGAGGGAAGAGAGGAAAGTGAGGGAAGAGAAGAGAGTGAGGGAAGAGAAGAGAGTGAGGGAAGAGAGTGAGGGAAGAGAGTGAGGGAAGAGAGTGAGGGAAGAGAAGAGAGTGAGGGAAGAGAGTGAGGGAAGAAAGTGAGGGAAGAGAAGAGAGTGAGGGAAGAGAGTGAGGGAAGAGAGTGAGGGAAGAGAGGAGAGTGAGGGAAGAGAGTGAGGGAAGGGAGTGAGGGAAGAGATTGAGGGAAGAGAAGAGAGTGAGGGAAGAGGGAAGAGAGTGAGGGAAGAGAAGAGAGTAAGGGAAGAGAGTGAGGGAAGAGAGGAAAGTGAGGGAAGAGAATAAGGGAAGAGAAGAGAGTGAGGGAAGAGAGTGAGGGAAGAGAGTGAGGGAAGAGAGGAGAGTGAGGGAAGAGAGGAGAGTGAGGGAAGAGAGTAGAGTGAGGGAAGAGAGTGAGGGAAGAGAGAAGAGTGAGGGAAGAGAGGAAAGTGAGGGAAGAGAGTGAGGAAAGAGAAGAGAGTGAGGGAAGAGAGTGAGGGAAGAGAGTGAGGGGAGAGAGGAGAGTGAGGGAAGAGAGGAGAGTGAGGGAAGAGAGGAGAGTGAGGGAAGAGAGGAGAGTGAGGGAAGAGAGTGAGGGAAGAGAGAAGAGTGAGGGAAGAGAGAAGAGTGAGGGAAGAGAGGAAAGTGAGGGAAGAGAAGAGAGTGAGGGAAGAGAGTGAGGAAAGAGAGTGAGGGAAGAGAAGAGAGTGAGGGAAGAGAGTGAGGGAAGAGAGTGAGGGAAGAGAGGGAGGGAAGAGAGTGAGGGAAGAGAGTGAGGGAAGAGAGTGAGGGAAGAGAGGAGAGTGAGGGAAGAGAGGAGAGTGAGGGAAGAGAGTGAGGGAAGGGAGTGAGGGAAGAGATTGAGGGAAGAGAAGAAAGTGAGGGAAGAGAGTGAAGGTAGAGTGGAGAGTGAGTGAAGAGAGGAGAGTTAGGGAAGAAAATGAGGGAAGAGATGAGAGTGAGGGAAGAGAATGAGGGAAGAGATGAGAGTGAGGGAAGAGAGTGAGGAAAGAGAGTGAGGGAAAAGAGTGAGGGAAAAGAGTGAGGGAAAAGAGTGAGGGAAAAGAGTGAGTGAAGGAAAGAGAGAGGGTATAAACAAGAAAAATAAAGAGAGACATAGAGAGAGCGGAGAGACCTAGACATAAAAAGAGAGGGAGAAAGAGGAGAGAGAGAGAGAGAGAGAGAGAGAGAGAGAGAAAGAGAGAAGTCTGACAATAAAACTAATAATAAATAAAACACGAATGTTGTCGTCTGGTAACTCTGAAGAGAGCCCCAAAGCCTTTTTAACGTGTTTTTAGCGGCCCCCGAAAGGGGAAAAGACGCTATTAGTTTTGTACGAAATGTCTGTCCGTCTGTCCGTCCGTCCCGTTTAGATCTCGTAAACTAGAAAAGATATTGAAAATCCGACATCACAATATTTTAGACCATTCAAAGTTCTGATGGAACGGCTACTTTTTTTTTCTAAAAGCGAAAAATCTTATTTTTAAAATCAGTTATGCAAGCAGTTTTTTTAAGAGAAAAAGCTAATTAGTATGCATTATAAGTCAGACCTAAATTAAAACGAATAGTAATCTTGTAAACATCATTTTCGTAAACTTTACCGTACAGCATCATTGGTTTGTTAATTTATTTATTTATTTTTATTTTTTTTTAGCCTTTGAATAAGAGATTGAGCCTTTTCAAAACAATTACATCAATAGAAAGGCTTCAGTTAGGCCAGGTGAGGCGCTGTAGCTGAGCGGTAAAGCGCTTGGCTTCCGAACCAGGGGCACTGGGTTCGAATCATGGTGAAGACTTGGATTTTCTACTTCGGACTCCTTAGGCGCCTCTGAGTCTACCCAGCTCCAACCTGATATTAGTTGGGGAAAAGTAAAGGCGGTTGGTCGTTGTGCTGGCTACATGACACCCTCGTTAACCGTAGGCCACAAAACTGATGAGCTTTACATTATCTGCCCTATATACCACAAGGTTTGAAAGGCAAACTAGTTAGGCCAGGTTCACATCTAACTTTGCAATCACTTGCACCTATCCTTTGATCATCTGTACCGTTGGGGCACTACACAAGATCTGTCAACCTTCTTTCTCCATTCTTATCTCTTATTTATCTTTGATATAATTTCATTGGGATGTTCTTTCTGAAAATATTGAAGCCTGCCTGGGTGGACCACTTCGGGGGCCGATTTTGAGTTTGTGTTTACACACAAACTGTCGTTGTAATCTTGTTTTTATTTATATCTTCAATTCCAGATTATCGCAAGTAATTTCCCTTACATGAATCAAATCAAAACAAAAACACGGTTGTCAATCAATGCTTTGGAGATTTAAATATTACTAAAAAAATATTAAAGATCTAAAAATGTGTTTTCCTTGTTTTGAGTTCCTGCCTGACAACTTTTGAGTTTGGTTCGCCTTTACTTAGTGATAGCTTCCTATTCCCACCCAACGTCTGACGTAGATTTATTTTCATCAGAGACCCCGTGTGAAGAAGTGCGCAGGTGGCGTGCACCGGAAGCAGTTGTCTGGTCAATTTAACCTTTCACCTATCATTTCTGTGTTTGTAAGTGTCGTAATTAAACAAGATGTCTGTTTTTTTTGTGTGTGTTTGCCTTTTTTCAAATATATATTTTTTAAAAATAAAACATTTTCTGAACGAATGAAAAGGGTTATTTAATGTCTGCGTGAAAGCGGAAGTCCCCTCGTGTGTTTGTTTATATAAAGATCTGCGTGTGTATTTTATAGAAATTGTACACTTTAAAAAAATCTTTTCTTTCTCCCATCAAGAATATAGAAGTCCTTCATAAAAGCTGTCTAATTTATACGTAGCCTTGGAGTTGACTTTTCATGCCCTAGAATTTATTCAGCATATATGAATTTCAGATGTTCATACTAAAGATTATTCATCAGAATCTGCACTATGTTTACATTCTGATGCTTAATTTGATTCTACATTGTTATAAAAAAATAGTGCACGAAAATTATTACATGTTGAAAATATATAGTTTAACAACACTTCTGTATTCAGGACACAGGATACACCAAAAATAACTCGCTTTTAATGGAATGCCCATATTTTATGATAATCCCAAATAATTCTCCCCTTGTGGCAGTGACAGTGAAAGCCTATTTTTACAAAGCTTGTATCGACTCACTGTCTGTCTGGTGCAATTTTCGTACAGGACTTTTCACCCACACCCATTATCGGATCAAGTTGAAACTTTACACAATTATTTATTGTACCTAATAAAACATAAATCATTAAAACAAATAACTAATTATTTAATTAATTTGTGGTATTAATTATTCTATCAATTAAAGGAAAGAAATGCTACTAATGAGAGATGTTGATGTAATTATGGAGTTATTCCCGTACACATTATTTTTTCTGCTACTTTCCATTCTTGAATGATAATTCACCAGCCAATAAAAAATTAACCTATTAGTTAATAAATCAGCGGTAATAAATTTATTTGCATTTTAATAGAAAAGGGGATCTTATTCCTGAAGTATTGAGATATATGGCAGTGCTTTGAGGTTCTTTTCCTGACAAGCTTTGTGTTGTTTTTTTGTTTTGTTTTTTTGTTTATTTAGTTTTTTGAGGCTTCAGCCTTCAACCAAACATCCATCTTCATTCCCCCACCCCCACCCTTATCTTTCCTCGTGTTTTAAACAAGGCTTTGAACTCTCTAGTTTTGTGATTACATCAGCGGCATAAGATCGGACATCATGGTGACAGATGCTGACATGACCCTTGAATAGAACAAAATGGTTGTGGCGACCTTAAACAGGAGAAAAAGGAAGAAAGCTGCGGACCTAAAGCAGAATCATTCCATTACACCAAACTTTGACAAAGTATGGCGCTCCTAGTTAGCCACAGCAGATTCTCAACCAACTCGATGACAAACAATATCACCAGTTTATAAATCTGGGCGCATTTGTTATCTGTTAACTAGTCTGTGTGTTTATGTTTATCACTACAGTAAAGTAAGTTAAGTTTCCTTTTCAGACCCTGCGGTCTATAGAGCAGATGATGTAAAGGTCATCTGTTTCTGTGGCCCACGGTTAACGAGGGTGTAGCCAGCACAATGACCAACCGCCTTTACTTTTCCCCAACTAATGTTAGGTACCCATTAGAGACTCAGATGTCCCCTAAAGAACTCGAAACTCAAAAATACAGTCTTCACTAAGTTTCGAACCCGGTATCCCCTTCGGAAGACAAGTGCTTTACCACTACGCCTCACAATGGCGGATGACTTTTAATTATTTGTTCACATAGTACTTATTCATTTGCTTGGAATGGGAATGTCTTTGAGCTTCGTAAAACTCATGTGTGTACAGCGTTATATATTTCTTAGAAATAAGTTATGAACCAAACCCCGACTAGACAAAAAGTGCTATTAGAAAAAACTAGACAACAGTGTCGTGTAAACCAAGCCTAAATTAGACATTAGCGTGCTGTAGCACTAGTGCTATTGCTAACATTTCCATGTTGAACTATTTCTGAATCTTTTCTTTTTGTAAGTGAAATGTCAACTAACTTAGTGGAATCTCATCTAACTTAGTGGAATCTCATCTAACTTAGTGGAATCTCATCTAACTTAGTGGAATCTCATCTAACTTAGTGAAATGTCATCTAACTTAGTGGAATCTCATCTAACTTAGTGAAATGTCATCTAACTTAGTGAAATGTCATCTAACTTAGTGAAATGTCAACTAACTTAGTAAAATGTCATATAACTTAGTGAAATGTCAACTAACTTAGTGAAATGGAAACATTTTTGTTTTCACTTTAGTAAAGTTTTGAGAAATGTGTACTTCTCATGGTGAGGTATTACAAGGAAGTTATGTTATCAAAACCAAACATTGGGAGGGATTCTACTTCTCCTGACTGTTACACTAAGTTGACGCTAACATAAATCACTGACTCTCAAAACAATTCAGAAGCGTCTTTTTATTTAAACACTGGAAATGGCGTTAACTTTGTGAGATCATTCAAAGTAAAGATAGGCGCTGAAAGCATGATCTATAGATCTTCTCTATATCTAAGGCTGGGAGTTTAATGTGAAGATCATCCAGGTTTAGATTTCTAGACAGTGACTCACTACATGGCTTTGTGAATCACTATATGACTTTGTGAATCACTATATGACTTTGTGAATCACTATATGACTTTGTGAATCACTTAGTCATGTCTTTTTGGACTCACTATGTTTAACACCACCGAATTGTGAGTGAATTTAAATACATGAAACATCCGGTGTCAAAAATTATTAAATTCCCTATACCATTTGTGATAAAAAAAAACAATTTACAAGTTTGTCAAATAAAGAGTAAAAAGAACACCAGAGATTATACATGGAGACCAAATTTAATCCACAACTGTCCATGATCTCAAGAATTCAACTTGATTGATTCTAATAATGTTCATTCATGCTTCTATTAGTTTATCTAAGAATGCCAGGTTTATGTAAAATCTATTGACTCCAAAGTGGTAGACGTCTTTTTGATTCAGACAAATGTTAGAGATAATTGTCGAGACCGATAGTTTCACGTTTACAGACTGAGGAACATGTTTTGCCAAGATTTCATGCCAAGAAGCCATCACCACTTTTTGTTTCTTTTTTTTTTTGTGTAGTGTAAACGAGAGAAAAGTTTGTATTAGCATATTATGCATGTAGGAACGACAAAAGGTTATCATGACCAATGTTGTTGTGTAGACACAAGTGTGATTAACTCCAACAGACTAGGCAACACAACATTGAGAAGATCTTTGAACACAACAAATGTCTAACAGAAAGATTCTATTGATATGCTCTTCGCCCAGACTGTGGTATCCCTTCAAAAGTTGAAGGCAACATGTGTTCTTATTCTCATACGATATCAGGCTGGATAGAAGTCATTAGGGGCGTAGGAACAAAAGGTGGCGTGGCGGGGCGCCGCTCTTTAATCTACTTTTGATGATGATTGTAGCAATATGGGGAGTGGCTTGTAGCAATATGGGGAGTGGCTTGTAGCAATATGGGGAGTGGCTTGTAGCAATATGGGGAGTGGCTTGTAGCAATATGGGGAGTGGCTTGTAGCAATATGGGGAGTGGCTTGTAGCAATATGGGGAGTGGCTTGTAGCAATATGGTGAGTGGCTTGTAGCAATATGGGGAGTGGCTTGTAGCAATATGGGGAGTGGCTTGTAGCAATATGGGGAGTGGCTTGTAGCAATATGGGGAGTGGCTTAAAGCTGTGGGAAGCAAACTTTCGATGCTTTGTGACGATTTCGATATCAGCTAGAGAGAGGTAAAACCAAACCCTTCTATACACAGTGAGGATATAAACAGACACTTCAATTCACAGCTTCTTCATTACATAATTTAATTGAATGGACATTAACGATTTCGATTACTGAGTCAAGGTCATTTATTCACAACATCTTTTGTGTTTTAAATGGTACATTTGGCTGACGATTACGATTCCAAGTACGTTTTTATATACCAATGAAGTTATGAAGTCAGCATTACATTGTATTCAGCTTTGACCTCTAAATCTTGATAGACATTACACGACATCACAAGATATCGCAACACATCGCAAGACATCGCATGACATCCAACTCTCATTGCGTTCAACTTTGACATCAAAATCTTAAAGTTAATAGACATACCAAGACACCGCAACACATCACAACACATCACAACACATCACAACACGCAGCAAGGCATCCAACTCTCATGATGTGACATTTACATTTACAATTTCTATCTCAGCATTTGTCAACAAGCTCTTCAATTCGTTCGACAATTTGACTTGAGTATTATCCTAGTATAGGATCCAGGTAGCTCTAGGCCTACTAACAAACTTGAGAAGCACTGATCCTTTCATAAAATTGTCCTATACCTGCACGACACGAGTTATGCAAATTGACATCCAATAAATGATATGCTAAGTAGACCATGGCGGACACTCGGCCTAAAAAGGGTAGAGCAGGAAAACGAAACAGCTTTTAATTAATCTTGTGCTTTAAACTGGTTTATGACTGTGTCTATTGAGGACTTGTGTGTGTGTGCTATATCATGTTACAGAAATCTTGTTTTTTGCAAATTGTGTACAGTTGCATATGACGCTGAGCTCCAAATGGGGTGGGGGGGGGGATGAGCTACAGAGACATACCATTTTACGTTTGATTGCGTGGAGGACACTTGACGTGAATTGTGGCTAGAGTAGCAGGAAAACCTTAAACCTTAAAACCGAATGCTTTAGATAGATAAGAAAAGATTCGGTCGTTGGAGAGCTGATTAAAAAAAAAGACAGAATGAGGTATTGAACGCATTCTTTTCCCAACATGAAACGGCAAGATGTAGATCTACATTTGTTGCAGAGGCAGCCAAACCATGCAGAGGTCTGATGTCTAGGAGTTTGTAGTTGAATTTAGATCATGCGGTTCACGGGTTCACTTGTATATTCACCACCTTTCCCCAGGTACCAGCAGACGTGTCTGGATAACTGACATAACAAGGGAAGATAATTGAGGATTAGATGTGATCTAGTTATTACAAATTCTATGTAGACTGCTGGGTTATTGTGTTTCAATTGAATTAGAAGGGGGAAAAAAGCTTTTACAAAAATAATAAAAAAAAGAAATGACATTCAAAATACCTTATCTTGTAGATTACAGACGTAACTTGTGACACCGTCTTATGCATTTCACGTGTCTATTTCGGCATGCGTCAGTGACAAACACTGTCTGCTAAGTCGTTGGTTTTCCTAGCTGATTCAAACAACCCATTCCATTCTCTAATGGCACTAAGCAAGGAGTACTTGTATGACTTTGTCTTAACATGTGGAATAAGAAATGTGGCTCTTTCTTTGTGTCTCTCTGAGTATTAAAGTTTAGGTTTTTTATTTCAAATATATACCCTGCATTAATAACTCTCGAAGAAAAAAAAATTTACAAAGAGAGTTTGTTTTATTACACAAACTCAGAGGCGACCCATTAAATTCACCATTTTAAAGATGATCGTTTTGAAAAGTACCGTTCTAATTTTGATGTTTCTCCTCTCACTGTCGATTCGTACTATACAAATACAATGTTGATTACACTAAAGTTTGCACTGCAATAATTGCCAGTCTGCATGCTGCTTCTAAATCTCTGGACAAATCCGAGAAGCTTCCAATTTTTGTCTGTTTACGATATCATTTTTTTTTTCGATTCTGTGGTCTCACAAGGCGAGAAGTTCATATTTTGGTGGACTTCTTTAAATATCTATCTTTCTATCCATCCATCCATCCATCTATCTATCTATCTATCTATCTATCTATCTATCTATCTATCTATCTATCTATCTATCTATCTATCTATCTATCTATCTATCTATCTATCTATCTATCTATCTATCTATCTATCTATCTATCTATCTATCTATCTATCTATCTATCTATCTATTTATTATTTATTTATCCATTTGTCTGTCTGTCTGTCTTCCTGTCTATGTCTTTCTTTTACCTTTCCTTCTGTCTTTCTTTCTCTCTCTCATTTACTCATTCTCTTTTTCATTGTATGCTTTTCCTCCTTGGCCAGCCCATTTCATAGCAGTGTACTTGTATTGACTATCTCACTATTAATTGCCAACTTCTACAGAAATATGATCTTCATGTTGTCGTCTCGGATTGTTTTCAAACCAAACACTGGCAGTAGTTACCACAATGTCAGGCTGTACTTGTCTTAAGTCTAGAACCATGCACATAATACACACATATCAGTCTAGTTCACTGTTGTTACAAATGTGAATTAACGTGATCCTATGTTTATAGTTTACTAAAAGCTACTAGGACAATGTTTTCTAAGCCAGTGTTTCCTTTCTCTATGTGGTATTCGTTGTTGCCTTGAATAGAATTTTCTTCCTTCATCTTTTGGCTTTCGAAAAGTAAGTTCTCTCTAAAGAAACAGACTTATGTGTGGTACTCTCTTTGCTTTGTTGTCACTTACCTTTGAAACTCCTATCGTCCAGCAGGAGATTTCGGATAGCACTTAATTTTTTAAAAATGTATATATCTTTGTATATCTCTGTATATCTTTGTATATCTCTTTATATCTTTGTATATCTCTGTATATCTTTGTATATCTTTGTATATCTCTGTATATCTTTGTATATCTCTGTATATCTCTGTATATCTTTGTATATCTTTGTATATCTTTGTATATCTCTGTATATCTTTATATATCTTTGTATATCTTTGTATATCTTTGTATATCTCTGTATATCTCTGTATATCGTCTTTGACGATGTTGTTTCTCCCAATTGTCTAAGAGTGTGACGTTTGAATCTAGTAGATGGCTTGCTTTTGGTTACTAAAACGAGGCTTTTGGTCTCCCCCCCCCCCCCCGTGCTTTCGATAGGAGATAGAAACGTAAAACATTTCAGACCTCTAGTTGCTCTAACGGGCTAAAGGTCATCTATTTGTGTGGGCCACGGCTTACGATGCTGTCATGTGGCCAGTACAACGATCAGCCGCCTTTACTTTTCCTCAACTAATGTCAGGCACCAATTAGCATTGTTTGGACACAGAGGCACCCTAAGGTTCCCAAAATTAAAAATCCCAGTCTTCACCAAAATTCGAACCCTAATCCACGGCTCGGAAGCCAAGCGTTTTACCACTCAGCCACCGCGCCTCCACTATATGAGATAGTTTAGATTAATTTCTCTCCCCGTACTCCTCTATCACTTAAAGGTAGTGTGGTATTTATTGGGGGGGAAAAGTTAAAGTGACATTTCTCGACCCCCCCCCCCTGCTCCAAAATGTAAACATGCTGTTTATTATTCATACGATTAAAACAACCTTGACCTTTGACACTTTGGTTTTCTATCCGAGTCGGCCTGTGAACAAGTTTAGCGTGCGTGATTCTTGCAATAGCCCTTTCTTTTTATCTGCTATTCAGTTCGTCTTACCAACTCAACCATGAACTTTTCTTACTAGCGCCTGTAATACTGACGTAAAGTGGACATTATTTCCCTGGCCATCAACAGTATTCATACATTTCAATGTCGACACCGCGCTACATGAAGCTCTAATAAAGTGTTCTGTTACAATTGCACCTTGCTAGGCAGTCACGGGCCATTGGGCACGTCATTTGAACCTTATTTCTAGAAGATTTGAAGAACTGCTGCTTTTAACGTCAGTCAAAATGCATATAAATATACCTATTGTAAACCTGATATAATCTATTAACCTTGATATGTCATCAGAAGACGATTATGTATATTTGGCCCTGGTCAAAAGGTTATATCAAGTTTTCTTTTTTTTAAATCACTCTACCATTCCTTTACATCGCTAACTCTCTTTACAGCACTGCGACTCCCTTTACATCATCAAAACATCCCTTTACATCAATATATCCTTTCTGTACATCTTTGAGACGTTAATATATTGTAACTTTACAACATGGCGACCTCCCTTTGCATCCGTGTCCCCCTCCCTTAAAAGAATCCTAACCCTTACTCCACATGGTTATACCTTTTGTTTACATCATAATACCCTCTTACTCCACATGGTTATACCTTTTGTTTACATCATAACACCCTCTTACTCTACATGGTTATACCTTTTGTTTACATCATAATACCCTCTTACTCCACATGGTTATACCTTTTGTTTACATCATAACACCCTCTTACTCTACATGGTTATACCTTTTGTTTACATCATAATACCCTCTTACTCCACATGGTTATACCTTTTGTTTACATCATAATACCCTCTTACTCTACATGGTTATACCTTTTGTTTACATCATAATACCCTCTTACTCCACATGGTTATACCTTTTGTTTACATCATAATACCCTCTTACTCCATATGGTTATACCTTTCACTTACATCATAATACCCTCTTACTACACATGGTTATACCTTTCACAACATCATAATACCCTCTTACTCTACATGGTTATACCTTTCACTTACATCATAATACCCTCTTACTCTACATGGTTATACCTTTCACTTACATCATAATACCCTCTTACTCCACATGGTTATACCTTTCACTACATCATAATACCCTCTTACTCCACATGGTTATACCTTTTACTTACATCATAATACTCTCTTACTACACATGGTTATACCTTTCGTTTACATCATAATACCCTCATTACATTACTGTAACCTTTCTTGACTTTTTTGTATAATCCTTTTCTAATATTGTCTTCTACCTTTGTATAATTAAACTCGTAATTTACACAGCTATTTCCTCCTTTTTATACCATCCATTCATTTACATCATAATAACTTCTCTTTACATTATTGAGCTCTCCCTTTACATCCTATATCTCCTCTTTACACCATTGTTCTTTTGTTCACTATTTACAACCATTTCCTTTACTCCATTGTACCCTACCTCTTTACATTTTTTACCTGCCCAAAATATTTGACGACCATCCCACTGTCACGTGTCTGTTCAGTAGTTCTCAAAATGTATACGACTGAAACCCTGGGCTGACAGTAAACTTTGTTGCAGAAAAGCTGGCGAAGTCATTCAAAAGTGTTTCTCTTGGTCAATCTTGCCGACGTTGGAAATTAGGCTCTAGTTTTTTGTCGAATTTACAAATGACGTCAAAACTTAAAGTTTGAGAATCACTGCATTTGATTTTAGAGACTATGGCTATATAAACTTAGGGCCCGGCCCACGCATACCTCTATTTGTGTTTATGTGAGAAGCAGGTAACCAAATACGTTTGGAAAGATTATCTGAAGTAGTTCTTTTCTTTTCTTTTTTTTTTTTGAAAATTAGCATAATTTCAATGGAATTAGTTGTGCGTTTCTTAAAGTCTCTTAGGTTAAATACAAAAAAAATGTTCGTGAACAGTGTTGGCTAACTTCAAGTCAGTATGGAGTATCTGAGATGAACTACAATTAATGGCAAGGCTGGAAGGAATTTGGAGTATCAGATCCTCTCGGTCATTCAATCTTCTATAGAGTATGTCTTATGTAACAACACTTTTAATCTTAAAGTACTTATCATGTTACGGAGATATTGAACAAATGATTGTGAACAGAGAGATATTAAGGAATAGACATCACATTTGTATAGTATTACGTAACACACAGAAAACCTGTTTTTGTTGTAGCTAGGAGTAAGAAAGTGTATACAAGTTGATAAAAACCCAGATCAAATAGTAGCTACTCAACCACCACAATTTTCTCAACAAAATCAAATCTTTGGTTCTGTCCAAATTAACTAATAGGATAAACCTTAATCTACAGCAATAAATGTTTTGGTTAGTTTCGGCAGAACAGAACGTCATCAGACCGTAATAGTACAGTGAAGCTAACAAGTCAATCTCCCAATTAGGGGCCATTGTACCTTAAAAAAAAGCTCTATAGGTGGCACCCATCCACCAAATTAATGACTTTTGCTACTTTTAATTGAATAATAAGTTTCATTTCGTCCTCCAAACTTCACCTGTCCTTCCAATGTTGTTTTTTTTTTAGTAAAATGTATTATGTATGTCAAAAGTTGAAATGCAGTGATGTTTACATTTAAAAACAAAGCAATTTTCCGTCCTAAAATAATTTTCTGAACAAACACAAACATCTGCATTCATCAACTCTGAAACCTATCCCCCCGCCCCCCCCCACGAGATGACAATTCTTTGTCTACCCCCCTTGAGCAAACTATTATTGCAGTGTTTATGTGACAATAAACAAAGTCACTTTTTATGTCGACAAATCGTCCGTCTGTCTATGCATAAATCTGTCTGTCCACCTATTTACCTTTTGCCTAATGCTATGTATCGACCTATATTTCTGTTATACCAAGTGACCAATGTGTCTAGCGCGTGACCTATGTCTTTCCTTGACGAGACCTTATTCTTTCCACGAAATTACCTTAGCCCACGCATTAACCTATCCATGTCTAGGAATAAATCTTTGAATTTCTAAGAATCGGCCTAATTCTTAAAACAGATTTATTTAAACTGTAAAATGTGAGAACAGTCAAGCCCTTCACACTTCATGGCGCACGTAACTTAATACCTCTTTCTTAATACCTCGCTATAGGTTGTAAAGAATAAAGATGTACAGCCTCGATATTGCACATTTTTACTAAGCTTATATCAACTAAATGTCTGTCTGTCTGTCTGGCCTAAAGTTTGTACACTTTATTTCCCCGATACTCAATCTAAGATCAAGCTGAAATGTTGCACAACTATTTCTTGTACCTGAAAACATAAGAATCAATAAAAAAAATTTGAAACAATTAGTCAATCAACTATTGTTAATAAATTACTTTGTTTGATATCTCACACAAGGGAAAAAAATAATACTTGACTGAAGTGGCGGTATAAGCTGAATTAGTTCCCTTTATAGTAGTATGCCGTCACAAACATGAAATAGAAACAACAGTCTTGCATATTCATAAACTCTACGCTAGCAGAGTGGTTACCGAGTTGTCTTGAGAAGCCTGAGAAGGCTTTAAGGCCACAAGTTAGAATTTAGGGCGTTCCCTTTCCTTTAAAAAAAAAATACATTTAAAAAGCGATCATTCAACTACCCTTTTCTTTCTTCAATTTTCCAACCGGTCCAGTTAAGTGATACACATGTAATCTGTCCTTGACATTCAATGTTTCTATGGAAACACAGTTGGACGTTTCCCTCGCTTCTTGTCTCTTCATGAAGTCACGATCTAGTGAAGTCTTAGCTTGAACTTTCCGTCATTGGAATCGTGCAGTCACGTGATTTTTAAAAAACTATTAGCATTGACGCCTTTTAACTTTTAGATCTAGCTATAATCAATATTGCCCACAAGGTTTGCTCATAGACACATACTCCAACACTCACAAACACTCACATACACACACGACCCACACACACGCTCACACACACTCAAATAATACTTACACACACACGCAAACGCACACAATTCTCAAACACCGACTCTGAATGGTACATGGGATTAGGCGTTACGACTTACTAATAAAACCAGTTTAGAAATATAATAACATAAAAAAAAACTCTTACAATAAGAGAATAACTTTGACACATCCACAAATACAAAAACCTTGCAAAATGTATTTCAAACACATCCATAGTCTCGGCCTTCTTTGTGAGTGATAATCTTTGTGTTTTATAATCAATCAAGAACTTTTTTAAAAATCCTTTTTTGGTTTCATTTTTATTTAAAGATACAGTGCGATGTTAAATGTCATACCCTCGTCAAACACTTGGACTTCTATAAACATATTTATCCCTTTAATGATATCTCTACCAATATGTAGGAGGCTACTCGCAAAGCATTAGCTGACAGGTGGTGACACATGAACATTAGGTGTCAGAAGTCGAGATATTTCATAGTCAGAAGTAATAATCTCTAGTGTAGTGTCTCAGTGTAGGCTTAGGCCTGCTAGTATTATTCTGTAAGATAACAGGATAAATAAAACAATACAAAAGCAGGTCAAAGTTTTACTAGTAACTAGAAAACCTTGAAGGTCAGGTAACCCAGAAATATAATCTAGTAGCCAATTTTTTAATGCTAAAAATGTGAAAATGTGTCGCAAAGGTTAAAATATCTTGCATTTTGTTATCAACGTACACACAATAAATGGTACATAATGAGAACTTCTGTATAAAGAACCAAAGTAGACATATTAGATTCCATGATAAAATTGAATGTTTAATGCTTAGAGGCTAAAAAAGATAGGATATTGTAACCTAGCCTATTTCAATGTTTCCCAAAGTGGGGTACGCGTACCCCTAGGGTGTACGGGAAGACTTTGGAGGGGGCACGTGTTGCAACTCATTTACTATGCAGATTTTTTTTTAAATACCCAGTTATTATGTTCTTTTAATAAATTAAACTGTGTTTGGGGGCGATTGGTGCTCAGCATTACAAAAATTATAAAAGGGGTACACATAAGTCAAAAGTTTGGAAAACACTTGTTATATACTTTTAATTTTATATCAAAATGCCATAAAAGCGAATACCTAATGAATAATTCAGAAAACAACACGAGGATATTTATCAACATGGGAATAGTTGAAGTTTGTGTTTTCTGAAGGTTGATAATATCCTTGTGGCCTAAGTGTATATACAATTAAAATAGACAAGGCTGACATTAGAGGATTATGACCGTTCAATTGAAATTACCCACTGGCTTCGTTTAGGAACACTTCTCTTTCTAACAATCTGACGAGCTTAATTGTCACACTCCGGCATAGTTCGTTTCTTAATCGACTGCACGACGTTTTTTGGGGGGTCATCACAGCCACAAGTTTAGTGAAACTGAAAACTCAAAACGCCCCTACACCCAAAATTCCCCAAAAGACCAAAAAAGCCCCAAAGACCGATATCCCCAAAGACCGATATGCTCTAGACCAGAGATGCCCAACCTAATTCGACCTGCGGGCCATTTTAATTTCTGACACTTGTGTCGCGGGCCACATGAGCAAAAATGTACATACAAAAAAAATGTACCTGAATTTGAAACTACTAGATTAGAAACCCGTGCAGCTTATACTTAAATTAAGGAATTGAATATCTGAAGTGTTTTTTGTTTCACGCGTCTGAAAACGTCTTAATGTTCCTACTTAAAATAAGAGCAGCATTGCAGCTAGTTTACTACCGACTCATTTTCTTGTCGATATTTGCTAAATATTTCCATCTATTCAGTATTCTCTAGGCGTAGTTGAACAATCTGTTCATTCGTAGCTTCAACCAAGAATGACTTTATATTTATTTTAGAATGACGTTTATATGTTGTTCTTTTTCGAAACAGCCAGACACTTTCTTTACAAATCAAATATGTTGCCTTATGATCATGCTTCACAAAAAGAGTTCAGATCCATTCTCTTTTTTCTGGTAGATTCTCATTTCATAAGCAAATTATGTTAAAGGTCATGGTACCAATCAAGTAAAGAAAAATTGAGGGCCAAGTCAGACTGTTGTTTGTTTGTTTTTGGAAGGAGGTGTCGACATTTCGGCGGGCCGAATGGAACCACGTCGCTGACGTATCTGACCCGCGGGCGTATTTTGGGCATCACTGCGCTAGAAAAAAGACCAGAACGCCCCCACCCCAAAAAAGCCCCAAAGACAAAAACACCCCTAAGACCAAAACGCCACAAAAAACAAACGCCACAAAGGAAAATTGAAAAAAAAACACAAACACAAAATGCAATAATTCTCCGATTTTCAGAGAATAATCAATATAATAATACAGCTTGTTTTTGTTTTTTTTTGTTGCCATAGTAACTAATTATACATTTTTGTAAAAGCTTAGTACAAAAGAAGGCACGACGTACGAGCTATTGGGATCTATCCTATCATGTACATATGCAAATATTTCTGAAAACTATTCATCGGCGTTGGTTTTTTTGCAAAGTCAATATAAATAAATGAAAAGTCTTTAAACAAAATAACAACTTATTTTCAAGGATTAACTTCTATCAAGGCCACTTTCCCAAAACCACTAGAGTCAAGTATTTTAGCATGTTGGTTCCGTTCTCTCGGTCAAAATTGTCTCTTTCAAAACCGTTTATAACCGAAATTTTCCCCATTTGACTCCGCTCTCCCCCTTTGTATGAGAATGAGATTTACATTACAACTGCTCAAGTTCAATGGCACTTAGCCCTCAAGCAGACAGGCCTTGTGACAAAATGAGCACACAGATTGGATTGCGGTGACACAGTTGTTGTTTTTTTTTTGTTGTCGTGTCGCACTGGATGGCTAGTTATCAGCTTGGACCAGGAACTAGATCTTCTTTCACTTATGCTCTCAGCCTCAGGGCAATGCTTCTCAGCCTCAGGGCAATGCTTCTCAGCCTCAGGGCAATGCTTCTCAGCCTCACCGTAGCGCTCGGGTGGAAACGGTCTCTATAGGAGACGGTTAGGCCGATAAGGAACTAAAAAAAGATCCTCCGTTGAGGTGCCTAAGGACCGACTTCATTGCACTAGCGGGGAGGAATGATGGGAATGGGGGGGGGGGAGGGCGATTGCATGTACTGCCCTCCCCACTCTAGCCCTCTGAGTGGGGGGGGAGGGCGATTGCATGTACTGCCCTCCCCACTCTAGCCCTCTGAGTGGGGGGGGAGGGCGATTGCATGTACTGCCCTCCCCACTCTAGCCCTCTGAGTGGGGGGTGGGCGACCCTCTTTTTATGGAGAATCATAGTTTGTGAACAAAATTAGTTGAATATCAATATAGTATAAACTACGTATTGATAGGTGAACCCATTGTATATTATGTCGTACCACACTCTAATCTCAAATTTTATCATTAGTAAATTTAAATCGCATTTCCCCCACCTGACAAACCAATACTTTTTCTTTTAGTATTATAATTAAGAAATTACAAAATTTTAAAAAAATCTGTCACTAATATAATTTATATATGCTATTAATTAAATTTTTATATCGAGTCGCCCCACCCCTATTCTTTAATGCCTAATGCAATCTTTAGCAGAAATTATTAAAGGAGCGAGGATTAAACTTTTTACTCTACCGTCCCTCCCATTTTCAGACAGAGTTTATGTAATTTCACAAGAATTTATCATAATTATTTTAAGAAAGACTTTGCATTGGAAAAGTTAGAATTCAAACGAAATTTTTCAGTATAAGAGTCATGATTGAGATGAGTTCTAAACTCAAATAATATACTCATAGTCGCCTTTTCCCAAACTTTACTCAATCTGATATTTTTCTAGTTAAATAAATTTGGGACTATAACTCAAACTTATACTTATATTTTATAGAATATTATGCATCGAATATTTTTTTTCGGCGGCGATCCTCAAAGTCAAAATGTAAATATGTGAGGTATCTTATCTTTTTAAGGAACAAATCGGTTTTATTTGCAATGTATTAAGGGCCTATAAATACATATTAGAATATTTTTCAAGTACAACATTATTCGAAAGGTCCTTTTTATTAGTATGAATAATGAGCTTTAGGTCAGAAGAATGCGTTTATTCTGTAAAGTATGCAAGAAAACGTTTTTGGCGTCGGGGCTTCGCCCGAACCCCACTGATGAAGAATGAGCTGTACTTGTCAGGAGAATGCGTTTCTGCAGTGAAGAATGCAAGAAAACGCTTTTGGCGTCGGGATTCGCCCCGAGCTCCATAGATGAATAGTAAGCTATAGATGTCAGGAGAATGCGTTTCTTCAGTGTAGAATGCAAGAAAACGCTTTTGGCGTCGGGGGTTCGACCCGAATCCCACTGATGAATAATGAGCTGTAGATGTCAGGAGAATGTGTTTCTGCATTGAAGAATGCAAGAAAACGCTTTTGTCGTCGGGAGTTCGCCCCGAACCCCACTGATGAATAATGAGCTGTAGATGTCAGGAGAATGTGTTTCTGCAGTGAAGAATGCAAGAAAACGCTTTTGTCGTCGGGGCTTCGCCTCGAACGCCACTAGGGAACCTTATAGCGCTGCCCCAGTTGTCATGTCTTTCGCTGAATGTTGAGAAATGCTGCTTTTTTAAATTCTCATATATATATATGTGTGTGTGTGTGTGTGTGCGCTGTACGCACGTTTATGCATAGGGTTAGGGTTTACTGGACGTTAAGGTTAGGGTTTGGAAAAAAATCGCCCCACCCCCACTACAAAGTTCTGGATCCGCTAGTGGATCAGCGAGGCATGTGTGATCCCGGAATGGAACACTTTATTGTAGCCAGGCCCTGTGTGAATTACCGTTTGTCTATTTTGTCGAGATAGATATAATAACTCCATCATTTCATAGAGTTCTACAACAATGTAAAATAACATAACATACATAAATTAACATAAAATAAAATGACGCCTAATCTTACGAGCTGGAAAAGTCATCGTCAAGTCGATGTGAAATAACAATGAATTAAATGAGATCTATTCAAGTAGCTGTTTTGTTTAAAAAAGACTTTTACTCCAACTTTTTTTCTTTCTGGTCATGTGATTTAGTTCACCAACCCATACATTCCTGTCCTCTCCTCTGCAGTAGCTTCAGAGCAGTAGATATAGATATATGTGTAGACCAGCCAAACAGACAATTTGTATTGGCTCATTTTAATATATGATTGAAAACGCAATAACCGATAAGGATTCTATGCTTAGCTTTTTATCCAAATAAAACTTGTGCTCTTTAGTGAAGAATTTAAATACAATACTCATTCGATTCATACTCAAGAGAAAAAAAGTTTAAGTTCCCCTTTCAGACCTTGCTATCTATCTGTGGCCCTTGGTTAACGAGAGTGTCATGTGGCCTGCACAACGACTAAAAGCCTTTACTTTTCCTGACTAATGTCAGGTACCCATTAGAGCTGAGTGGACTCAGAGGCGCCCTGAAGATCCTAAAATTAAAATCAGAGTCAGGATTCGAACCCGGGACTACCTGGATCGGAAGCCAAGCGCTTTACCACCCCGCCTATATCGTTCCTATATTCATTCATAAAAGGTTCTTGAAAGAATCTGACAAATAAACACACCACGCTAATTGAGAACGTCATGCTATGAGATACAACAGATATTAAGATCGGGCTAATTACAAACTGCATTTTCCATCCTGGTCTATTCATGTCACGAAGTTTGTAGACTAGAACTTTTTCATAAATAGATTCATTTTATTCCAACCCATCGTGATCTCGTTGCATCCTAGGACTAAATCATCCGCCATCCAGGGTTATAAAAGTATCAAAGTTTGTAGGCCTATGTGTCATTAATGGACTGGGCACCTGGCATTCAATTGAAGAGTAGAACCAAGGAATAGGGAGAATATTTGAATCCTTTTATACTCCTCCTTTCTGCTTGTCTCTCTCTCTCTTTCTCTCTTTCTCTATCACTGTCTCTCTCTCTGTCTTTCTCTCTGTCTCTGTCTCTCTCTCTTTCTCTCTGTCTCTCTCTCTGTCTTTCTCTGTCTTTCTCTCGCTCTCTCTGTCTCTCTCTCTGTCTCTGTCTGTCTCTCTCTCTCTGTCTCTCTCTCTGTCCGTCTGTCTCTCTCTCTGCCTGTCTCTCTCTCTGTCCGTCTGTCTCTCTCTCTGTCTCTCTCTGTCTCTCTCTCTCTCTGTCTGTCTGTCTGTCTCTCTCTCTCTGTCTCTGTCTCTTTCTGTCTGTCTGTCTATCTCTCTCTGTCTCTCTCTCTCTCTCTGTCTGTCTCTATCTGTCTGTCTCTCTCTCTGTCTGTCTGTCTCTCTATCTCTGTCTATGTCTCTCTCTGTCTGTCTCTGTCTCTCTCTCTGTCTCTCTCTGTCTCTCTCTCTGTCTCTCTCTGTGTCTCTCTCTGTGTCTCTCTCTGTGTCTCTCTCTGTGTCTCTCTCTGTGTCTCTCTTTGTGTCTCTCTCTCTGTCTCTCTCTCTCTGTCTCTTTCTTTGACTCTCTGTCTCTCTCTCTCTCTGTCTGTCTCTCTCTCTCTGTCTGTCTCTCGCTCTCTCTGTCTCTCTCTCTGTCTGTCTCACTCTCAGGTGTGTTTCTCGAGAGTGGAAACAAAAACAAATTCAATGGACATATTAAGTCAGTATGTCATTGTTCACAGGTCACTGGCGTGTATTTGACTCCAACTCTCCAGATGTCAGGTACGACAACTCTCACCTGATCGTATCCCGGGGCCTAAAGGACACAGACAGGAGATTACGTAAGTCTGGTGCTAAGCAACACAGAGTCATTATGGGCTCCTTGTGATGATCTCTAGCAATTCATCACCATCTTTTAGCGTGTGATGGACAAAATGACTCACGTGTTTGTCCAATTAGCAGAAAATACGAAAATGTTCCTCGTGGATCCATTCATTCTCTATTGGGTCCAGTTTTTGTTTTCTGGCCAACTTTCATTTCCCAGATATTTATATACACGCACATATATATATATAACAATTTTTTGCAGATAAAATAATGAAGTCCAAATAAAGAATAGAAGAGGACTGTTCGGTCTGAAATGGATTACAATTTATCGAAGCATCGTGCAGGTTCTGCTGTATGATACACTAAGACTTTTGTCAATTAATAGTTTGATGGTTTTGTAGATCTTAGTTAGACATATATAGTGTCGGATAGATGAGAAAGTATTACGTAATTAATGTCTACATAATAGTTTAGGTAAGTAGTAAAATAAGCAACCTTTCAGACCTCACGATATATAGGGTAGATGGTGTAAAAGCCAACTGTTTCTTTTGCTGAAGGTTTACGAGGGTTTCGCGTGGCCAGCTCAACGACCAACTACCGTTACTTTCACCAACTATGTCCGGTACCTAGTAAAGTCGGGTGGACTTAAAGGCGTCATAAAAATTTCGAAATTTAAACTTCCATTCTTCACCCAGATTTGAACCAGTGACCCCTCGGTTCGAAAGTCAAGCGCTACGTATTAAAATAGACTAGGTGCATGGGATCTTCTTATATTTTAAAGTTCGAGTGTAGACCTATATAACAAGTAACGCTTTGATCATTGTTGTGACAAGGTCTAATTCTTTTCTTTTTTTTTTTTTTTTTCAGCTTTGACCAACAGTAACTTATCATCAGTAATAATGCCGGTAAGTTTAGTTCTTCTAAGTTCAACAAGAACAAAGAAGTAGTTCATATTTTAAATCAATTGTGCCCATTTTTATTTTACTTTTTGCAAAGCTTCTATCAACTCACTCTGTCTGTTTGTCTGTCTAGTCGCTTTATTTCTCCCACTTCGCATTCTCGGATCAAGTTGAAACTTTGCACCATTATTCATTGTTCTAGCAAAACTTGAATCTATAAAAAGTAATAAGTGATTAATAAATTAGTGGTAATAAATTAATTACATTTATATCTAAAAATGGAAATAAATCTTACAGTACTGAGATATAAGGCTGTAAATGTGTCTTTCTCCCTCGTATAAGCTTTGTTTTTAATAAAAGTATCTTTTTAATATTTTGCTTGTTGATGGTAGTTGGGTATCACTTTTAACAAAAAAGTGTTTCAAGATGCATCGATCCCTCCATCCCAATGGCGCTACAGCACATGGAAGTCTAGGGCTTCTTCAGCACACCCTTCCATTCAGATCTTTCTTAAGCTTTCGTCTCCATGCCCGAGTTCTGCATCGTTTGCCTTTGGGTGGCCTGCCTCTTGGTTTTTGTCGATATACCACTTTTATTTTTGTTTTAAGACACGTTTACATCAAATAATTGGTGTCTCAAGCTGTTCTCAAGCAAATGAAGAACACAATTGAACAGATTAGAAATAGCTTGTACAATCAGTTACCGACGTATATAATTTCTGACTTGTCCTTTAAACATCTTCCACAGATTGCTCCAGGACCTGCTGAAAAAGCCTCTGATGTTCAGTCGGCAGCTCTGAAAGATCAACACGCACCATCAGCTCCGGAACACCTTGAAAAAGAGGCCCGAGCTTTAGATCCGGCAGATACCCGGGTGACTAACCTCCGTCAGTGGTGTAAGCAGCAGCACCCGCATAAGACGCCCTTTGAACAGGTTTCCAAATCCAAGTTGACATCGATACTGGTGGACGAGAGGCACAAGCTTCTCTTTTGCCAGCTTCCGGGTGTAGCGCTAAACGACTGGAGGAAAATCCTGCTCATTCTCAGCGGCGTGGTCAACACGACCTCCACGGGTTCCATCTCTGGTGGCGACGTCTACGGGAAATACGCCAGCAAAGCCAAAAGACTCTCTGAGTATGACGACAAAAAGCGAGCAGAGATGCTGACCTCCTACTATAAAGTTGTCTTCGTGAGGGAACCCTTGGAGCGGCTCTACAACGCGTTTAAAGTCAAGCTCAACGCCAAGTCTTCCAAATACTTTCACAAGGCCTTCGGGTCTCAGATCATCAGAAAGTACCGCAAAAACCCCAAAGAGAAAGACATCAAGGACGGCAGCAGCGTCACCTTTGCGGAGTTCACCAAGTACATTCTGGACAATGAGAGGGAGGGCGTGGTCAGCCTCAACGAGCACTGGCAGCAGTACTACAAACAGTGCCATCCATGTCTTGTGGACTACGATTTTGTAGGAACGTATGAGGACGTGGAGAAGGACACTGCCCATGTTCTAGAAAAAGTCAACGCTAAGAGTTTGCTTAAGCCTCCGTACGTCTGGGACAGCAAGCCTCTCTCCCAAAAAGACATTACCACTGCTTACAGCCAGCTCAGCCCGCAAGATTTAAACAATCTGTACAAAGTTTATTCTGCAGACTATACTCTCTTCGGATACGAGTGTCCCGAGTTCTTACACACTTTGCTTAAAAAGGGAAATGTATTTCATGACTACTGAATCCAGTTTCAGCCACTGTAGGATTTTATTTAGATTATTCACTTCAAACATTTCACTCACATTGTTGGGATTATACGCTTGAAGATTCAGATTCTTTCAGTTCTTTGAAAGACATAATTTATTTTCTGGGAATCTTTTGTTACTATACACAGTTTGGTATAAATTGTGTTGTTTTGGTTGTCTTATTGTTTATTGATGAAGTGTATCTTGTTGATGTCCAAAAGAGCTGAGCCGAAGGCTCTTCGAGCTCTAAGTTTGAAAAAAAACCTGTTTGGTCGTCCAGCCCAAATAAGTTAAAAAAAAAAAAACCTGTGTGAACGCACAGTTCTGTTTGAGAGCGACCCAAGTCAATGCCTATGTAAAACATTGCTGTTTCTAATGCCTTTGGCCCCCGACGCAATATTCGCCGCTCATGGCCGAAGGCCGAGGACACCGGGAGCCTCCGTCATTTTCCTTCGTTATACCAAGCTAACCGTGGGGGACTCGCCATTTATGTAACGGTCCTTTGAGGAACGGCGCATAGATGTGGGACGTGTTCGTGGGGACTTTTTTACAACCCCGCCCGTGCAATGGGTGGACTCTCGTCTACTCGTGGGCATCCCCACGGGAGTTATGTTTCGCCATTCGTTTAGCCTAACTACCTCCTCAAGTAGTCGTTTCCACCCAGGTGCCACGATGAGGCAGAACAGCGTACCTGGGTAAAGTGTATCTTGACATTGAAAATGAATATTTAAGCTAAATGTACCAAAACTAAAACATATTCATACGTTTAATAAATAGATAAATTTAATGTTTGTTTAGCTTACACTCTAACCTTTCCAATACCATTTATTATTATTATTAATCTGATCTTTACAAACAAATCTGTTACGAAGAGTTTTAAATAAGGTTTTCAAAAAAGCTTTTACGAACCAGAGAAAACAAACTACCGATCTAATATTATAATTATTGTCCGGTTATAATTGAGTGTGCTGTTCTCCTTGATCTCAGCTCTTGAAAAGATCTCATTTCATCATGTTCTTCCAAGTTGACTTTACACTCACATTTAGAGTATTCCAGTAAGTGCAGGATTTAACTCGAAAGTAGATATTGTAGAATTGGCAATATTTGATTTACTCACTTTGTTTATTGTAGCTTTTACTGCAGTTCACTCTCATAGCAGGACATAGAACGTTCTACACACTGAAAACAACTTTTGAGCAATAACTTGAGATTGAAATGTCGCGTGGTTTACGCGTCGAGTTAGGCACAGAATTGTAAACAGGAAGTTATTCTAGTAGCTTTCAGTTTCAACCCAGTAAAAAATTAAGAATAGGAGAATATTTAACTTTCGGTTTAAAAAAAGATTAAAATTTAGTAAAACAAATCAGTCTGTTTCAAGCTTCATGTAAAGTCTATATCTACTACTTTGAATGTATTATTAAATTTGACTTATAAATTGCATTATTGCTTGATATAAAGTGTGTGTTAAATCTTTTCTTGTTGTCTTTTTGAAGGATTCAATTATTTTATTTCATAAAGATGAGTTCGTTAAGTCGTCACCCAAAACAAGGATTTCCGGGTCATCAACGAAGTAACAATGCTTACAAAATAAATGTTACGAATAACACATTCTGATCGATTAGTTAGGGTCTGATAGTAACATCGAGCATACCATTCAACTGATAGATGCTGATACATGCTGATACATGCTGATACATGCTGATACATGCTGATACATGCTGACTTTCATTGAAACGTTAGTGTGTTTTCTGTTTAATGAACTTCAGGTACGAGCTCTTGTTTTCTCACTAACATGCTTTCAACAATGAGCTTAACAAAATCAAATATTTTAATAAGATATTTTTTTAACTCTTTCTCTCCTAATGGACGATACCAGCGTTGGTTTGACACATTAAATTTAATTGATTTTTAGTTTTATAAACTTCAATTTGTTTGTTATGTACAACGAGCATGTATTCCCTCTTTCTGCATCGAACATTTGCTGAAAACAAACTAAAAAAAAAGGTTATTGAAGATCAATCCTATCAGGGTAATGAGCTACAAAATGACAAAAAATAATAATTCCTTCGTAACGTGAAAGATAATTACGTAGTGAAAGAGTTAAATTATCCTATTTGACCTTCCATTCAACCAAAACTAGAAACAGCGGTCTATTACCATAGATATTTTGTTTATGTTTTTTATTAATATACTCATTTCTCTTTCTCTTGATCATAATAGTGAATGTGAGTTAAGAAAGCTGATGAACTTTCATTCCTTATAGCAGTGTTTCCCAAATCCTAATGTTCCGTGAGGCCCGAATAGGTGTAATAATTAACTAGTAGGCCACCACATGAATTAATCTCTTAAAAAAGATAAGCAAAATGTTCCGCTGAATATTAAGAATGTGCGAATTGTTCCATTAAAGAAAAAGTTTGGTAAACACTGGCTTGCATGATTGAAACAATGCTCAAGGTTTAAATATTCCACCAATATGCAGTGAGCTGAATACTAAGTTAACAAGCTTCTCATTCGTTGTAAAGCTACATATTGGAGACATTTTGTGCTATTTTCAAACCTATTTGAAAAGTTGTCTTTCGATATTTGTTGTTTCCTTTAGTTAATGATTGTCATAGCTGTCACATGTCACATACTTTTGCACTGAGGGCTATCCAATAATGAAGTATTATGGGATAACTAGCTATTTATGTACATTTTTTTCTGATTATAAATGTTAGCGCCTTAAAACATACAAACAAAAAATATTTTGATTTATTCCTAACAAATGTTAAAAACCTGCCTTGGGCCTTCATTACATCCCTCGCATTGTGCGCAACCTTCTTCTTCCTTGTGTGTCCTCGGACTAAAAAAATGTGGGATTTTTTTTTAAAATCATGTTAACCTCTTGATGTAAAAATATTCACTGCTGTTAAAATTAGGGCTCTATATATTTATTGAGGAGGCGTGCTGGGTAAGTGGTGCAGCGATTGGCTTCCGAACCGTGGAGCCTCGGGTTCGAATCACGGTGAATACTGGAAATTTGAATTTCGGGATATTTAGTTCGCCTGTAAGTCCCATCCAACTTTAATAGGTACCTGACATTAGTTGAGGAAAAGTAAAGGCGGTGGGTTGTTGTGCTGGACACATGACATCCTCGTGAACCGTGGGCTAGTGAAACATCTGCCCTATAGATCACAAGGTCTGAAGGGGGACACTTTACTTTTATGGGCGATTTATTGCAGGGTTGTCGGGCCCTTTTGTGTGTAATGATATTGCTGATGTATATAGCGGGCAGTGGTATACGGATGTCGATGTAACCTGAAAGCAGTGGTACTTTGAAATTGATTCACTAACAAAGCTACCATTTGGAACATGTCTACCCAAGTTAACTTTAATCCATTTTGTTCAGCTTGGTTTAGGATCGAAGGCTGTCCTATAATAGTAGATCACAGATCTTGTTGGCCTTTCAAGAAACACTAGAGACTACAATGTGCCTTGTATGAATGGAAGTGAAGTCATTGCTCTCCCTTTGATTTCTGTTCTTTCCCGTTGATTGTTTTTTTGTTATGGTTTTTTTTATTTTTTTTATTCATTTTGTGTTGATCACGTGGGTTGTGTATTTTTGACTATTGTAAATTATTCTGTACATTCTATTTATTTTGTTATTTCTAATCGCACACTGTGGAGGTCAAACACAAAGAGAGCTAACACAATGATATAATGATAAGTGGGTTCTAGACAGGATTATCCCCCTTTAATCCATGTGTTTTTAAGAAGATCTAACATCAACTACAATGTTTCATATGTTTTACAAACAAACAATTGTGCCTTGAATTTACAGAATTCCATTTCGAAATAAGTATTCTACCTAATTGTGTTTCAAAAGAATTTTTACATTACTCAATTTACGCTTTCTGTATAAATGTACATTACATATACACAATAGTGTATTCTCATTTTGATATGAAACCTTGTAAATTTTTTTTTGTTTAGGTTTGAGATTTAGTTGTTTATTCTTTATTTTATTTTTTTTGAATAGCATAATAGAATTTATTTGTTATTATTTTTTTTGCACTGTCCTTTTGAAATGGGTCCATATTGTCGTGTGTACTGAACTAATCCAAACTAACACACATGACCAATGTTAGCAAGGAAGTTCCGCGGCTGCTGGTACTCCATGCTAATATCAGAAGTCAAAGAGTATTAAAACGGCGGTGTATTGTAGATTTGATTTCAATTAAAATAACAAACATAACATTATGTCAATAATTCTGGTATTCTGTTACTGAATGTGTGTGTGTGTGTGTGTGTACCTGTTTGCATGTTCATGTGTGCCTTTTGTGTACATAAATAACTGTTCTTGGTTGAACATTTGTACATTAAATTTATTTACATTTATAAATATTATTTAATTCAGTTGTATAAATTTTTAAAAATGTTATGAGATAATATATTGAGGATAATTGCCGGTGTTAATTCATTGAAATAAATATTATAGTTTTCTAAAAAAAAATCGCACATTTTTTTTTTATTTTTTTAAAATTATGCTCTTTTTATTGCATTTAATTACAATCATAAAAAATATATTCTAAATGATAAAACAAACAACAGTCTGTGAGTCTGTGGCACTAAACATCTCGAGAGACGATCTGTGAGTCTGTGGCACTGAACATTTCGAGAGACGATCTGTGAGTCTGTGGCACTGAACATCTCGAGAGACGATCTGTGAGTCTGTGGCACTGAACATCTCGAGAGACGATCTGTGAGTCTGTGGCACTGAACATCTCGAGAGACGATCTGTGAGTCTGTGGCACTGAACATCTCGAGAGACTATCTGTGAGTCTGTGGCACTGAACATCTCGAGAGACGATCTGTGAGTCTGTGGCACTGAACATCTCGAGAGACGATCTGTAAGTCTGTGGCACTGAACATCTCGAGAGACGATCTGTGAGTCTGTGGCACTGAACATCTCGAGAGACGATCTGTGAGTCTGTGGCACTGAACATCCTCGAGAGACGATCTGTGAGTCTGTGGCACTGAACATCTCGAGAGACGATCTGTGAGTCTGTGGCACTGAACATCCTCGAGAGACGATCTGTGAGTCTGTGGCACTGAACATCTCGAGAGACGATCTGTGAGTCTGTGGCACTAAACATCTCGAGAGACGATCTGTGAGTCTGTGGCACTGAACATCTCGAGAGACGATCGTTTCCCTTTACAACTTCTCACGTGACTGAAGAGGCCAGTCCTTGATACGCAGCTGCGGTCACATGTAAAAGAAGCAAAACAAAAACAAACAACCTTGAACTATCTAAGGAAAAGAACTGCTCATCTACTGCCAGATGTCACATATGTCTCAAAACTGCAAGAGTTATATCTTTTTTTCTATATAAAACCAATATATGTACTACTACAAATTAATTAATGATTGATTCACGTGCTGTGGTATCGACAATGAATACTTGTGCAAAGTTTCAATTGGATATCCGAGAATTGGAAGTTGGAGAAATAGCGTCTACATGTCCTATATCAGACAGCGTGATATTGATAGAAGGTTTGTAAAAATAATTAGTATGAAACACTATATATATGTTACTAGCCATATATTACCCGCGGCCCGCGGGTCTTAATTTGCTTATCACTAGCCACTGATATAGTGTATAAGAAACAATTTAACAAAATAATAATGTTATAAGTGTCGTGACCGCTATTGCTAGTGAGAATGACCAAGTAAATAAAAGAAAATATAAAGTCCAGTATGACAAGTATTCATCCAATCGTGACATAGAGGCGGGAGATTGTGTGTTGGTTTTAAAACCACAAAGAGATAATAAGTTGTCTGTATTTTGGCAGGGCCCGTATAAGGTTGTCAGAAAAATATCTAAGTTTAACTTTGTTGTACAGAAGGACGAGAAGCTGAAAGTGTACCATATTAATAGGCTTATGAAGTACCATTGTCGAGTAGGGAAAGTAGATGATGTAGTTAGTAATAATTCTAGTGGCGATAAAAATGGGTTTTTATCAGCCAATATGGTGTCTGTCGTGAGCGACGAAGACGTAGATACTGAAATGTTGTCTAAGGAAGATGCTCTGCCTAACATTCCAACGTTGGAAGTTAGCCAGAAGTCAGACGGGAGTATCTTGGCGCAGGTCAAAATAAACCCCGATCTTAGTTATGTACAGAGAAATCAGGTTGGTGATATTCTCAATGAGTTTAGGGATATCATTTCAGATTCGCCTGGTAGAGTAAAGGTAGAGAAATTTTCTATTACGTTAACAGATACAAAGCCTATTGCACTAAAGCCATACGCGGTTCCCATACACATGAGAGATAAAGTTAAGCAAGAAGTTGACAGTATGCTTGAATTGGGAATAATAGGTCCCACGAACTCGCCATATGCAGCCCCGGTTGTCATTATTAAAAAGAAGGATGGGTCGTTAAGACCATGTATAGATTTTAGAAAACTTAATAATGTAACTCAGATCCCGGCTGAGGTGATACCCGAGCAGGAGGAGTTGTTTAACAAATTGCATAAGGCCAAATATTTTACCTTGGTTGATCTTACTAAAGGTTATTGGCAGATTCCCATTAGTGAGGAAAGTAAACCATACACAGCTTTTCGTGTATTGGGGGAACATTATATGTTTCATTATTTACCTTTTGGGTTAAGTGGGGCCCCAAATAATTTCAATAGGGTCGTTAAACGTATGTTGCAAGGTTTGCAAAACGTTTTATTTTATTTTGATGACATATGTATCTTCAGTGAAGATTGGGATACACATCTGAAAAGTGTCCGTAATGTTTTCGGCGCTCTTAGGGAAAATGGTTTTACGTTAAAGCCAGCCAAATTAGAAGTGGGGTTCACTAATGTTAAGTTTCTCGGACATAATGTAGGGCAGGGGGTTGTTAAGCCTGATCCTAGGAATGTTGAGAAAATTCTAGAGTTTAAAACGCCCACAACAAAAAAAGAGATTCGTAGTCTCATTGGGTTGGTGAATTATTACAGCAGGTTCATACCGAGATTCTCTGATCTGGTTTACCCTTTTACTGATCTATTGTGTCGGGGTCGGTCTGTTAAGGTGCACTGGAATCGTGAGTGCGCGGAGGCTTTAAGCAGGGTGCAGGCGTATCTGTGTAGGTACCCCATTCTTCGTTTGCCTGATCCTTCATTGCCATTTGTTCTTCAGACCGATGCTTCGGACAAAGGAATCTCCGGTATACTGAGTCAGTGTGTGAATGGTGTTCTGCATCCCGTCAAGTATGTGAGTCGCAAGTTATTGCCTCGGGAGCAAAGATGTATTCCATCATCGAGAGAGAAGGTTTGGGTATCGTATTTGCCATTAGAAAACTGGACAGATACCTGCGTGGAAATACGTTTCACCTTCAGACGGACCACAAGGCCTTGGCTTACCTTCGGAGCACGAACTTTACGAACCACCGAGTTACGAGGTGGGCTCTGCTGCTTCAGGACTACACCTTCGACGTGTGTCACATAAAAGGAGAGGAAAATATAATTGCAGACTTGTGCTCAAGACTGGTGTGATTCGCACAAAAAGACTATTTTATTATAGCTATTGCTTGATTTGTATGTATATATCTATGTAATATGTACTGCTTGTTTTTAGTATGCATTGCAATGTTATAATAGTTGTATGATGGATGTTGTTCTTTGAGGCATCATCTATTTGAATAATTATGTCAGTTTGACTTTATGAAGGTTGTATTCTTCGGTTTCAGTTTTGGGCAATGTTTCCTAATTCCTTTTGCTGTCTATATACTTCAGTTTTCAATTTCTTTTTTTTTTGAAGACTGGACTTGTCTTCGCAAGATCCAGTTAGGGGGAGAGGGGGGACACTAATGGTATTAGATTTTTGGTCAAAAATTATTTTTTTTTACAATTGTATTGCAAAGTTATGCAGTTCCGTCATACTAACTACTACATTTACACAAAAACGTTTACTTTTATTTTAAAAGAGAACAAATCTATTTAGTATGCATATAAGTGGAACATATTTTAAAACAACAATTAGTAAGTAGTTTTTCATATTATCGCGTGAAACTCCAAGATGGAAAGATCACCACGGAACACTAAACTAAATGATTTTTTAAAATGAAAAATCACACTATAAGGCTCTGAATTAGAGATTGACACATTACAAAACAATTAGATCAATTAGATTCTTATTATAAGACATCAATTAGGCCAGGCTCATATCTAACTTCACATGCATTTTCGCCTATCCCTTGGTCTGCTGGACCGTTGGGGACCACACAGGATCTGTCAACCTACTTTCTCCATTCTTCTCTATCATTTGTCTTTGATAGAATTTCATTCTGATATTCTTCTGAAAATATTGAAACCTACTTTCCTGGGTGTACCACTTCGGGGGCCGATTTTGAGTTTGTGTTTCCCGACAAACTGTCTTTGTAACCTTGTTTTATTTTGCCACGAAAATAAAAGTAGAGTTTGAAAATGGGTTTACCGTTCAGCCGACATATTCATATCAAATATAAAACTACTGTCAAAAAGGGTTAACCCGATTTGTTAAAAAGTTTCTCTTTTTTTTAATATAGATACAATTACGTATTTTTGTCCTATTTTTAGGACCCCCAGTTTGAGGAAGGGACATATACTACGGTCTCCTCAATGATCTAAGGAATATTTCTGCCATGTTTTATCAAGATGAGTCAAATGGTTTCGATTATTACTTGGGACATACATGCATACATAAATACATGCATACGTCTTTCTTTCTGCTTTATATATTAGAATTGGTTGTAGGCCTATTTATATTTAAATCTAAATCTAGAGCCTAGATCGGGTGGGGGGGGGTTCTCGACCTGTGATTCGCGACCCATTTGGGGGTCGAATGACTATTTGCGAGGGTCGCTAGGACCCTCGGAAAATTAATATTTTATGGGGGCTATTTTTCATCGAAGTTTTTTTAAATATATATTGTGTGTGTGTGTCTTGAACGTGTTGTAACACTTGACTATTTGAACTCGAGTCAATACACATTTCTATTTAGGTCATAGAGAGATACGAAAGTTATTCAGATTACATTATAATTCAGCAAATTATGAAACGATCGTCAAATATCAATCAAATAAAAAGTGGGAATAAAAATGATCTAAGAACACTGACCTATAGCCACCAGGGGATACGAATGACACTTTAAGTAAATGTATCATCATTCAACGGACCTATAGCCACCAGGGGATACGAATGACACTTGAAGTAAATGTATCATCATTCAACTGACCTATAGCCACCAGGGGATACGAATGACACTTTAAGTAAATGTATCATCATTCAACTGACCTATAGCCACCAGGGGATACGAATGACACTTTAAGTAAATGTATCATCATTCAACGGACCTATAGCCACCAGGGGATACGAATGACACTTGAAGTAAATGTATCATCATTCAACGGACCTTTAGCCACCAGGGGATACGAATGACACTTGAAGTAAATGTATCATCATTCAACGGACCTATAGCCACCAGGGGATACGAATGACACTTTAAGTAAATGTATCATCATTCAACTGACCTATAGCCACCAGGGGATACGAATGACACTTTAAGTAAATGTATCATCATTCAACAGACCTATAGCCACCAGGGGATACGAATGACACTTTAAGTAAATGTATCATCATTCAACGGACCTATAGCCACCAGGGGATACGAATGACACTTGAAGTAAATGTATCATCATTCAACTGACCTATAGCCACCAGGGGATACGAATGACACTTTAAGTAAATGTATCATCATTCAACTGACCTATAGCCACCAGGGGATACGAATGACACTTTAAGTAAATGTATCATCATTCAACGGACCTATAGCCACCAGGGGATACGAATGACACTTGAAGTAAATGTATCATCATTCAACGGACCTATAGCCACCAGGGGATACGAATGACACTTGAAGTAAATGTATCATCATTCAACGGACCTATAGCCACCAGGGGATACGAATGACACTTGAAGTAAATGTATCATCATTCAACGGACCTATAGCCACCAGGGGATACGAATGACACTTGAAGTAAATGTATCATCATTCAACGGACCTATAGCCACCAGGGGATACGAATGACACTTGAAGTAAATGTATCATCATTCAACGGACCTATAGCCACCAGGGGATACGAATGACACTTGAAGTAAATGTATCATCATTCAACGGATTCGTGATTTTTATTGGTAGTTACTTTTTTTTTATATACATTTTTTTATTTGAAACTATTTGTTGCAGATCACATCTTTGTTGTTGCACAATTTTTTTCAACAACTGAAATTACTGTCCATCTGATGCGTCGTAACGCCATTACGGGATGAAACATTTCTAGGGCATAGATCTATCACTTCATGAAGAAAATTTAACACTATCTAATTCACATTTACCTAAGCCAATGAACGAAAGAAAAATATGGTTGGGGGTCGCCGCCTAGTGGAGAATAATCAGGGGTCGCGGAGCTAAAAAGGTTAAGAACTGCTGGTCTAGATACTATTATAATAAATGTAGATCTATATTACAAGAGTGAACTCAAGGGCTCAATAAGCTTATTAATTTTTTTTTTTTATAGTATATTTAATATCCCTATATAGGGCCTCATCTTGCATGTCCAATCATAGTGTTTTTACACAGTGCATGTTAGATGTGCGCGACACATGAACGGGTCTATTAAAATTTATGTCAACGCAGCTAAAGTCGCAGCTATAGCGATAAAATTTATGTCAAAATGTTTTTTGAAGCACACATTTAGGGGGTAATTTTATTATATATGAAATGAATATACTATACTGTGTACGTTCATGCGTTAAAGTAAAAATTATTAGATACAGAGTTCGAGAGATTTTACGTTCTGCGCATGCGTAACCCTTCGGTCTAGTCTAATGAAAGAAGCGAGCGATGAATGGCATATAATGTACGTCAGGACGTCTAAATTCGCAGATTTAAGGAACGAATTTATGTAAAAATGCTTTTGAAACAAAAATTTGAAGGTTAATTTTTATAAATGATGAAATCAATGGACTATATTTTGTTTTCCATGTGTTAAAGTAAAAAACTATCTTTGCAAAGTGTATTTCTTAAAATTAGATCTAGATCCTTTCGGTCTTGTCTCATGTAAACATGGCTGTATGACCTATATTCATGAAATACTAATACTTTCATAGCAGGGGCGGACTGGCTATATGGGCATTTGGGCAAATGCCCGGTGGGCCGGTACCCAAATGAGCCGGTAGGGCCACCGAAATGGCCTGATCGAAGTCACTATGGCACATATCAAGTTGTTAAAGGTTTTATAATATTCTTATTATGTTATTATTATTATTTTTATAAAAGGCCCTCTGAGCGTTGTGTTTAAAAAAAACAACAACTTTCACAGACATTACAGTGTAATACTCTTTTAATCAAACACATTTTCCGAAAATAAAATGTAGAATGTAGACAGTGCTACTAGTAGGCTTTATCTTTTTAGGGCCTACATAATTGATGATTTAAAAACACGCTATATTGCTTATTAAGATATAGAGTTCTCTGTATGCATGCATATCGATACATTATCAAACTTAACAATGATTTTTAAGGACCGATACACCTAGAAATGGATGCCCATCACATGATAGAGAGTTTGTGGGCCGAATTTTATAGAAATGCCCGGGTCGATTTTGATACCAAGTCCGCCGTGTTTCATAGAGTTGGGCAACGTTTCTATTTGAGGGTCTTAATAAGCTTCTTTTGGGGCTTCTTTACATGTATTACTGTTCCAGTTAGTATCCAAATAACATTTATGCCAAGTTTTATATGTCAAGTGGTTTTGAGTTTTATTCGGGACATACATACGCCTTACTTTATGCTTTATTATACTTTATATTATAGAATAGATACTATAGATCATTGTAGCTGAAATGAAAAATACACTTTTATTAGAGGGTTTTAGATAACACTTTTAGAGTTTTTCTAATAATTATACATGTAATTGAGACATGTTTATCTCTGGCTACTCAGTAAATTTGAGTAAAGTCTCAGTTATATTTCTATAGTGTGCTAGAATGTATCCATTAAAAAGCCTCCATGCGAAGCAAAGCAATAAGTTAGGCTAGACTGAATCTAAAAAAAAGGCTCAATATAAAATCTAGGTCAAACTTGGCTACAGAACGTTTCTTCAATTAAAAAAAAAAGACCGCTTTAAAACGTCCTACGACTACAGCTGTATAACTACAAAGTAGATATATATTTACAAAGTCTCGCACCGAGTTGTGATATCTCGCATGCCAAACTTACTTTTGACGTATGGGTCACAGGTTCAGTAGTGTAGTGGTTATCACGTTCGCCTCACACGCGAAAGGTCCTGGGTTCGACCCCCAGCTGAACCATAATTTTTTTTCTAATTCACCTTTTTATTTTAATTTATGGCAAATAAGAAAAAACAAGAAAAGAGAAGAAAATGTAGCAGCAAAAACATTTTGATGAAACAAATTAAAAAAAAAAAAGGAATTCAATTCAGATTAGATTCATTAATATGATTGCTATGGCTTGCTATATTTGACTATTGTATTCCATGTATGCGCGTAGCCAAGGGGGAGGGAGTTAGTGACTGACTTTTGCTTCGATTTTCTTTATTTTAGGTGAGATTTTAATACTAAACCATCATTTGCCCCAGCACAGCCAAGGGGGTTTCGAGTTTAAAACCCCATACCAGGGTTTTTGTAGTTAAATCCCCCTCTTCTATAAAAACAAGACCAAAAAAAATGCAAATACCCAACTTCTAAGAGCACAGTTAAGGAACATTTTGATTTTAAACCCTCCTCCAAAATTTACGCTAAACCCCCTCTTCAATATAAAAAAAAGCAATTTATACATTCAAAAGTCTATGAGCGTTGCCGAAAGGGGTTTTAAGTTTAAGACCCCCTTCAGAGGAGTTTGATGCTAAATAATACATACCTCTTCAATATAAAAAAGCAAATTGCACACTAGAATTATTTTGGTGTAGCCAGGCCAATTGAGGGTTTTGAGTTTAAAACCCCCTAAAGATTGTTTTGAGTGTAAAATCCCCCTACAGATCGTTTTGACGTGGAAAACCTATATCTTCAATATTATTCTAAAGCAAACTACAGTTACCAAACTCTATGACCGTAGCTAAATGGGGTTTTGAATTAAAAAACAAAACAAACTCCAACAGATGCTTTTGACGATAAAACTTCCCTTTTCGATATGAAATCTAAAGCAAACTACAGTCACCTAATTCCAAGAGCGTATTCAAGAGAGGCTACACATTTCTACCAGTGGCGGGCTTCATTAATAAAGTGCAGTGAATAGTCACCTGCCGAAATTGAAAAACGCTAAATGTGGCTCAACAAAGATGGCTAAGAAATCCTATGCCGAACTGGGAGTCGACCCCTTAGTAAGATTGTGACAGAGCGTCGCATGAGGTTTGCTGGACATGTTCTCCGACAAAAGGAATTACGCATAATAAGAATTACGATAACATCCTAGTACAACTTGGCACCACACATTCATGGAGGTCCTCAGAGCAGTTGGGAAGAGGCTTCAGACTTTACCAGTGACAGATTTGTGTGGAAACAGCTTGACGGCGAATGCGCCGAAAGGCGCGGGGGGAGGGGTCTAAGTCAGTAAGAATAGCACATTAGATTTTTGAAATAAAACTTTTTAATAGCAGGAAAACGCACTGAAGATACCTCAGAATATGTATTTTGTTGGCGTTCAATACCAGAAATAGTGCTTGGCGGCGGGGCTCAACCCGGCTCTTGGGGAGCTCCTAGCGTTCCCCCAGACCCCTTTGCTGACAATGGTGAGGAGCATGGGCGCCCGCAGGGGGGGGGCAAGGGGGTGCCCTGGATTCTGAGTAGCCGAATTCTGGCCATTTTTTTCTCACCATCAAATCAATTAACTTCCTAGTAGCAACTGAACAAGTGGTGCTTCCACTGGTTAATGTAGTAGTAGAAATAAGTGATTAACCTAGGCGTAGGGAATGGATGGTCAACCATATAGGAAGACATCTTTCAGATCTGTTTTTGTTTATTACGTAGATGTAGGTTTAGTCAGAATCCAGGGGGGGGGGGGTGCAAGTGACCACCATGTACCCCCCTATGGGTGCCCATGCAATATTGATTCAAGAGTTTAATAAATTAATGTTCAGGAAAATTTTGCGCATCGTCTTCTAAGTCTAAATGTAAAGGCCTATCATAGGACTATTATAAAGTGTAGTAACTCAATCAGTAGTGCTTCCACGGAAGTACAGTAAATGTAAAGGCCTATCATAGGACTAGTATAAAGTGTAGTAACTTAATCAGTAGTGCTTCCACGGAAGTACAGTAAATGTAAAGGTATGCTATTATTGAAATTGGAATAGGCAAATCTGTAGTTCATGTCCTACCATGTACGATTTATTCTAGGCTTGCTATTCTTTGTTTTATAAAGGATGTCACATATTCTATAGCATGTTAGTCGTGACGATTTGTTTATATTAACATAGCTATAGTTATTATGAATGCCACAAGGTCGACAAGACATTCTGTAATGTGATTCGCTGGTCGTCCACTGCTAAGGTATACTGATGTATGCAAACGCGGCATAAAGCTCTTCAAAATCGGCACTAACAGCTAGGGAAAAAGTGGCACAACTCTTGATTGAATCTAGATGTTCCATAAGATAACGGGAATGTCGTGTAGATAAAACCCATAAACTAAAAGTGTATCTATAATGTTGAAAAGTTTATACATGTTTTAGAAAACCACATAAAAGATATACTTAAAAGAATCATAATTACTGTAATTTGTTAGAGAGCACATCTGATCTAAAAGGCCTACACACTGATCAGATTCATAAGTTATACGATTTTACGGGAGAAAAGGCTGGTGAGATCTACTTACTATCTGAAAATGTCTAGAAAGGAGTGAGCTTGATAAAATGATATGTCGAGATCAGGAATATAAAAAAAAAATGTAGCTACGGTGTAAGGAGGCGGTAGGTCGTTGTGCTGGCCACATGACACCCTTGTTAACCGTATGCCACAGAAACAGATGACCATTACATCATCTGCCCCAAAAATCGCGAAGTCTGGATGCGGTTCTTTTTTTTTTTTTTAGTTTCGGTGTATTGAGCCAAAAAAGAAGTAAAGGAAATTTGAAGAACCAACAGAAAAGCTCTATAAAAATGTGTATGAAAAGCTCTATAAAAATGTGTATAAAAAGCTCTATAAAAATGTGTATAAAAAGCTCTATAAAAATGTGTATAACATTCACTTAATCTATGTGGGAACAACGCAGGCAGAAAAAAAACGCCAGAGAAGAAGAGCAAGGCAAACAACACTAGCTCCAAATGCATAACACGTTCGACAATGGAACAGACGACACTTTCACAACGGGCAAATTTATTAAACAATGAAATCGTTGAAGACATTAATTTGAAATGATCTATAAGTTTTCAAGTTTGAAATCCAGAAAAGAAAACACTGTAATCTACTTAAGGTTGTATTGTTGCAAAATTAAACAATGTATAAATTGTAATAACGGAATTTAAAAATGTTTAATTGACACTCTTTCTTATAGTTATTTAACAATCACTTAATGTAGTGAATTGTAAAGTATGTGTATTCTGGCTCAGCAAACAAACAAACAAACAAACAAACAAACACACGGAATTTTTACTGAGTGGGAGGGGAGGAGGGGGTGACACCCGAGTTGACGGCACCGGGTGACACCTACCCTCGTGTCGCCACTGCCTACAGGTGTACGGTATGACATACGTTCATGGCCCCGTCGCCTCTGTCCAGGTCTAATTCTTTAACACAAGAGTCAACTCATTTCTGCTCCGACTGACCATGTATTTAGTTCCCTTGACTAGATTCTGAATTATAGGTCTTGTAATTATGCTGTTCATTCAGATTTGAAGGTAATTACTTACTAGCCCAAACCTCCAACAGGATATCTCATACCGGCGGTGGCAGAATGGCAGACCAGAGTGCATGGCATGCTATCAGAAAAAGGTGAGTTATCACAAATATCAATGACCAAGGCGTGTTAGCTGATCTCATGTTTGTTATTTTAAAGACCTGCAGCTCTACATCAAATGCGATTGATGGATAGAATGTAATTGATAGAAAGGCGGGCATTATACACATTATGGAAATTCCTGCGGAGCCCCTTTCCAAAAAACAAAAAAAAAACGTAATTGTCTCTTTTTTTGCCCAAAAGTCTGGTTACCCTTTGAAGTCACGGGGATGGTGCGCTGTGTACGCGGTCTGGCCCAGTCAACCGATATGACCGTCTACCACTGGGAGCCCTCAGACAGGACATGGAATGAAGAATCCCAATGTCCAGGCATGGTTGTTGGATAAAAGCCTTTCTAACGACCAACGGGGTGAATGGTGCCTATTGGCGCCGATTCACTACTGGACTTCTTTGAAGATTACAGTTCTGGTTATATACATTTTCAGAACATTCTAGAAATGTAGTGTATTGTAGAACCTCAAGTAAGTAACACAAATGACAGAGACAGTGCAGTTAACTAATTAATAGTATTGTTTTATATTAAATTTTATTATTCAAAGTCTAGAGTTGAATCTTATACATACTATAACGGAGTACGTATAACTAAACAAGAGAAGATAATTAGGTATAGAAAATGAAAAGTAACAAATATTATATTATCTCCCCTAGATTCATTACTGTTCAATTTTATCTAAGTTGGGTAATAGACTGCAAATCACAAGTGTAATCAATAAACAGATCTCTAGTAGGCAACAGAATTTATTGAAAAAAATGTTTTAATTACATATGGATTGAGTTTCTTAGCGAGCTATAACAACTATGGATACATTTTTTTTTTAATTTGGAAGACACTGGATGTGTCTGGAGAGATTTTATACTATTTAAATTTCCGCAAAGCACATTTCAACTCACTCCGATTGTCAGTCTATTTGGCAAAAAAGTTTGTATCTATTATTGTTTCCCACACCCAATCTCGGACTAAGCTGAAATTTTACACAATTATTTCTTTTAACTGACAGCACAAGAATAAATAAATTAAGCTGTTTGTTAGTAATTAATTATTTTGTTTGGTATCTCAAATAGTACTTAATGTGAAGGTATAAGTAGAATTGCTTCCCTTGAGGACTCTTGAACCCTAATAGTCCAGATAAGCTAAAGCAAAATGCTAAGCAAAAACAACTGGTAGTAATATTCCTAATAGCACAGCTTTATTATGTCTAGGACAGTCGTATCTAGAAGTACATGACTGATTCAAATTCATTAATACTAGTACTCTTAATATAAGCTTATTTGTAGAAGTATTTTCTTTGTTTTTCTGGTTCTCAAAGGTTACATTAACTCCCTGTGTCCGTTGGGTAGAAAGCTTGTACACGTTATTTCTCACACAGACAATCTCGGATAAAGATCAAATTTCACACAATGATCATGTATTGGCTTGAGTAGGCTTAGTAGTTCGAATTCAAGTCTTTAAGTTGTATTTATTTATAATTGAATTTAAATAGCGATAAGCCAGATGTCACATTTTCTTTCTCTCTCTTTCTCCCCCGCCTTCCCCAACTGGTCCAGACAAGTGATAGGTACATAGCGTAGTGAGACAAGTGATAGGTACATAGCGTAGTGAGACAAGTGATAGGTACATAGCGTAGTGAGACAAGTGATAGGTACATAGCGTAGTGAGACAAGTGATAGGATCATAGCGTAGTGAGACAAGTGATAGGATCATAGCGTAGTGAGACAAGTGATAGGAACATAGCGTAGTGAGACAAGTGATAGGTACATAGCGTAGTGAGACAAGTGATAGGATCATAGCGTAGTGAGACAAGTGATAGGATCATAGCGTAGTGAGACAAGTGATAGGATCATAGCGTAGTGAGACAAGTGATAGGTACATAGCGTAGTGAGACAAGTGATATGTACATAGCGTAGTGAGACAAGTGATAGGATCATAGCGTAGTGAGACAAGTGATAGGTACATAGCGTAGTGAGACAAGTGATATGTACATAGCGTAGTGAGACAAGTGATAGGTACATAGCGTAGTGAGACAAGTGATAGGTACATAGCGTAGTGAGACAAGTGATAGGTACATAGCGTAGTGAGACAAGTGATAGGTACATAGCGTAGTGAGACAAGTGATAGGTACATAGCGTAGTGAGACAAGTGATAGGTACATAGCGTAGTGAGACAAGGGATAGGATCATAGCGTAGTGAGACAAGTGATAGGATCATAGCGTAGTGAGACAAGTGATAGGATCATAGCGTAGTGAGACAAGTGATAGGATCATAGCGTAGTGAGACAAGTGATAGGATCATAGCGTAGTGAGACAAGTGATAGGATCATAGCGTAGTGAGACAAGTGATAGGATCATAGCGTAGTGAGACAAGTGATAGGATCATAGCGTAGTGAGACAAGTGATAGGTACATAGCGTAGTGAGACAAGTGATAGGATCATAGCGTAGTGAGACAGATGATAGGATCATAGCGTAGTGAGACAAGTGATAGGATCATAGCATAGTGAGACAAGTGATAGGATCATAGCGTAGTGAGACAAGTGATAGGTACATAGCGCAGTGAGACAAGTGATAGGATCATAGCGTAGTGAGACAAGTGATAGGATCATAGCGTAGTGAGACAAATGATAGGATCATAGCGTAGTGAGACAAGTGATATGATCATAGCGTAGTGAGACAAGTGATAGGATCATAGCGTAGTGAGACAAGTTATAGGATCATAGCGTAGTGAGAAAAGTGATAGGTACATAGCGTAGTGAGACAAGTGATAGGATCATAGCGTAGTGAGACAAGTGATAGGATCATAGCGTAGTGAGACAAGTGATAGGATCATAGCGCAGTGAGACAAGTGATAGGATCATAGCGTAGTGAGACAAGTGATAGGATCATAGCGTAGTGAGACAAGTGATAGGATCATAGCGTAGTGAGACAAGTGATAGGATCATAGCGTAGTGAGACAAGTGATAGGATTATAGCGTAGTGAGACAAGTGATAGGATTATAGCGTAGTGAGACAAGTGATAGGATCATAGTGTAGTGAGACAAGTGATAGGATCATAGCGTAGTGAGACAAGTGATAGGAACATAGCGTAGTGAGACAAGTTATAGGAACATAGCGTAGTGAGACAAGTTATAGGATAATAGTGTAGTGAGACAAGGGATAGGATCATAGCGTAGTGAGACAAGTGATAGGTACATAGCGTAGTGAGACAAGGGATAGGATCATAGCGTAGTGAGACAAGTGATAGGATCATAGCGTAGTGAGACAAGTGATATGATCATAGCGTAGTGAGACAAGTGATAGGATCATAGCGTAGTGAGACAAGTGATATGATCATAGCGTAGTGAGACAAGTGATATGATCATAGCGTAGTGAGACAAGTGATATGATCATAGCGTAGTGAGACAAGTGATAGGATCATAGCGTAGTGAGACAAGTGATATGATCATAGCGTAGTGAGACAAGTGATAGGATCATAGCCTAGTGAGAAAACTAAAAACAGGACATTGTGCTCAATAATCGGTAAACAAAAAAAAAATATTTCTTATCTTCTTATCTTATATAATACAGACGTTACTTCAAAAAAGAAGATGATTACGTCCTACGCGTCATGCATTTAGTCATGCATACTAACCAATGACCTAAATTCTGCCAAGTCACTGGTTTTCCTGGCTAGCTCAGGCAACCCATTCAATGCTTTAATAGCGCTAGGGAAGAAGGAGCATTTGTACAAATTTGTCCTAGCATATGAAATTACATGTGCACTATTATCTTTATGTCTTTCTGAGTATTTTATTAAATTTTGTTTTTGTATTTGAAGATTATGGTTCAGTGTTTTGTGTATAATTGCTACTTTACTTTTGAGTCTTCTGTCCTGAAGGCTTCTAAATTTAGTGAATGTGAATATTCGTTTGTTATGAATCTCACTGCTCTATTTTGTGTCTGTTCCAGTTTCTTTGTGTTTTCTTGAGTTGAGGGGTCACACACTGTACATATATATTCCATTATTGGCCTAACCGAGGCTCGAAAACATTGTAATTGTATGTTCTTATTTGATTTATAGAAAGTTTTTTTTAATAAACCCTAATGATTTTAAAAATAAAAGCAAACTTTTTTTTGGTAAATGTAGTAGTAAGTATAACAAAACTTATCTAAATCTAACTTTGCTACACAATTGTAAAACAAATTCACAAAAAAAACTAAAACCGTTTGCATAAATGTGTTAAAAATATGGTAAATTGTAATCTCCCCTACTAAATAGTCTCCCTTGTTTGTTACTTTTAATAGTGAATAGTTGTAAAAATGGCGTATTTTTTAATAAAAAAAACTGCTTGCGTAGTTTATTTTAAAAATTAAAATTTTTTGCTTTCAGAAATAGCAGTTGCATCAGAAGTTTGAATGCTGTAAAATATCATGAGGTCGGATTTTCAAATTTTTTTTCTAGTTTACGACATCTAAATGAAACGGACGGACTGACAGACATACGACATAAAACTAATAGCGTCTATTCCCATTTCGGGGACCGCTAATAAGGCGGCATTCCTGGTTTAAGACGCAATTGTTAGATTACACCTACAGTGAAGGGTTAGTGAACATATCTACCAAAAAGCGACAAGAAAGTCTGTGTCTGCTGTCAAGCCAGAAACTACAGAATTGCTTCTAACACTGTAAGTAGAGACACGAATCGAGTTTGGATGGCGAATGCAAAAAATAAGTGCTTACTAGCAATGATTGAAGAAATAAGTCCTGAAAAAAAGAATGTTGTACATGTATAATATGGTAATTATATCCATCTTATGGGCACTACTATGGAAGGGCTCAAAAAATGTACATTGGACACGTAAAATTTAGGTCCTGTTTCGCCTCCCCCCCCCCCAGGCAAAAAAAAAGCCGGTCAGCATTGGTTAATTACAGAAGGAACTTGAGTCGATTAACACATAAGGGTAGTAGCGGCCTTAGGGCGCAACCGCCCCATCCTCCGCGCCTGAGGGTGGTCCCGCAATAGTTTTCCTTGCGATCGTCAGGTTCGAAACCAGACCAGTTCTCATAAAATATGACTTGTTGCTCAAGATTTCCTGACATCTCTATGACATCAAGTACCACGTCAACTCTTAAGATGACATTTGTGGTTTCGAAATAACGTTGAGTTTCGATCAAGACTGTGCTGTACGCTCTTATCTCCTCTCACTTCTTAACAGTTTACCTTGGCAATAAAAGAAAAACAAAACCAAACAGCCAGTAAGAACCAATCAAAACCGTTTATTTCCTAAGTAAAGAGTCATACAGTACTGTTTCATCGCATTACAGTATAAAAAGAATTGTCACGTATACAGTGAATACACTGTTACTTTAAAGCGCATAGAAAAACAAAAGGGATAAGGGCGTGTGACGTATGAGAAGGGTTTCCTGATTTGTAACTGTGTGGCCTAATTTGTATTTTTTTTTGTCTTTTTTTAAAGTTGATTTGCTATACAGTCATTTGGGGCCAATCAGCATCCAGAAAGTTTGACTATGATGTATTCATTTTTCTCCAATTAGCTACTGTGCATATACACCAGGTGGAGTGGGAAAACCTGTGTTTCAGTGCAAAACAAATATCTCCAATTGTAGCGCTATAGTTAACTTGGTGCACGAACAATTTAGAAACGTCTTCGCAAGAATTCTAGCTATTATTCAGTACTTTGCCCAACAAACAAACAAACAAATAGACAAAACAGCGTATTACGTGGGAGAAACAGAGAGACTTTATGCGCCAAACAACGGTCAGTTTTTAGGCTTAATTAAGATGCTTGACAAATTCGACCCAACCATGCAGCAATAGCATCTTCGACGAATTAAGAACGCTTAGGCTCACGACCAGAACCTCGGATGTAGGATACAAAATGAACTTATGGACCTGATGGTATATTTGTCCGTCATCCTTAACTGCAAGCTTGATGTTAGCCATATATGCCCATGTCTTTTACATAGAGTTTTTTTGACGTATCAAATCCAGAAGTCTTGAAGAAGAACACTTTGAGTTTGTCTAGTTAAAAGGCCAATAGTGCAGTACTTAATAAAGGTAGTATGTTTTGTAACAAAATAAAAAAAGGCCTACAGCGTTAGGCGGACGAATCCCTTAGAGTGACGTGAATCAATATATACCGTCTACCCTTACTGCTCAAGCTCCGCACGTGACAATTGACAAAAGATTACATTTGAGAATGGTAAATAATCGCTACCAATTAAAACTGACTTACTGGTGGAATGGGATAAAGTAAACTTATATCGCCTTCGAATTTGTATTATTATTATTATTTTTTTTTTTTTTTTCGAAAACACAAACTGTCATAAAATCGCTTTGTTATCTATTCTTTAACACAGTGCCTCCCAAACTGTATTCCTCGGTACCCTAGCGTTCCGCGAGGCCCCTGAAATAGGTGTTCTATTGGAATAATTATATAGAGTATTCATCTCTCTAAAACAAAATATGCTAAGTGTTCCGCCTAATACTCAGAATGTGCTAAGTGTTCCGCCTAATACTCAGAATGTGCTAAGTGTTCCGCCTAATACTCAGAATGTGCTAAGTATTCCGTTTAGACAAAAATATTTATGGGAAACACTGCTTGAACCCGTATAGGCCACTTCTATTTATCACCCGAAGGCTTTACCGTACAAATCAAAATATGATAATGGGACTGGGGCGTGTTAAAGCCTTTAGTAGTCTCTGGTTCGAATCTCGTTTGTGATTTGAATTTCAGGTTTTTCTGGATGACATCAGTTGGGCAAATTAAAGGCGGTTGGCCGTTGTGCTGGTCACTGGACACCCTCGTTTATAAGTGTTCATAGAAGCCTATATGACATTTACATCATTATCCCAATAGAGCTGAAAGAGAGACTGTTTTTTTTTTAAAGCCCTTTTGGTTGACTAACAATTTAATAAACTCACACAAAATAAGCTGGTGGGCGGTAGCTCATTAATTGGAATAATTGCCCTACTTCTTATATTAATGAATTGTCCAGATGCAACTGTGAGCTTTATTAAGTGGAAAGAGACACACATGAAACTACGAACTCCAGGGCCAACCACATTGCCCCTCTCTTCTGACACTCTGACACAAACGCGAACCATGGCTTACATACAATTTTCAGGAAAACTAAACACACCCTCTCTTGACGGGTTTTGTTCGGTGTTTTTTTTGTCATAACCCACGAGTGTCATTCTCGTTGTTCAGCTGATTGTTACATGTCGGTGAACTGTTTGTTACACATGTGGTTGAAGAGTTTGTTACAAATGTGGTTGAACTGTTTGCTACACATGTGGATGCCTGACTTGTTGAACGCTTGTTGTTGTTTTTTTTTGTTAGTTGTAGCATTTTTAGTGTACAATTTTTTAGTCGTATTTGTTCAATTGATAATGTCCTCCTAAAAAAAACAGAACTTCCACGCTGCAAATATGAAATTTGATTTTTTTCAATTTAGTTTCCGAGACCTAAACATGTCAGACGGACAGACAGAAAACATAAAATTAATATCGTTTTTTCCCTTTGTGGGCCGCTAAAAAAAAAAACAGCAAGTGCCCCAAACGCAGCATTCAAAGCTGTGTCAAGAACGTGTCTATGTCCAAATATAGATTCGGGTTTTACCGCTTGTTGAGCTGGTCCCCTTAGTTTACCAGTTCTGTGTGCATTTCTTGCTGTGCTGTTGTTCAATTCTGAGAAGTGTTGGCCTGCTGAGCGGCTTTACATGGTGATGACAGACGTGTTCATTTCAATCTCACACGTGTAATAAGGAGATGGTAAGTGACCTATTAGACTTTTAACGTTATGTGTTTGTACATATATGTGTAGCCCATATTTTATTCTAAGTGGCCGTAAGCTGTAAAACACTCATGATTTGTAACTTCCTAATGTTGACCCATTCACATTCATTGTATACACTATACGATACAGGAAATGAGAAAAAGAAAATGGATATAACTGTATTAAGCTCAGAGGTAGTCTATAGATAGCCTATAGAGTAAACTGTTTACAATTAGTTGGTTGCGTGTATGTTGAAAGGGGTCGGGGAGGTGCAGGCTTCATTGACTGTAAGAAATCTCATTAGGACAGTGGTCGGCAACATGCGACTTGCGGCTCTTTGGATATTAAGCTGCGGCTCTTTAATTTCATGCGCAAATATTATTTATTTTATCAAAAGAAAAAAAAAAACATTTAAAAATCATTCTGATTTGATTAATGAGTATTAAGCACCGATTCTATCTCTCAGCCACTTGTACTCGCTTTTCAGCCCACCCCTCCCCCATGTCTTAAAATGTAACATATTTGCAGGTGGAAGATATTTAACTTTCTTCTGCCTTATCACGTGATATAGACGAGTCTTGCGACATAAACGACACGGCACTAGTTAACTTGTTGTCAGACATATGGCTTCCCAAAATCTAAAAGAGGAAACTCTAGGATTGATACCGCTCTCATGACAAATTAGGGGAGACGATACAGCTAATGTCGTTCAAAAATGTAATAGAAGACAATATAATCGATATAATAAAACAGTTTCAATAACAACTGATAGAGCCAAAAGTATGACCGGCATCTTGTTAAAAGCACTCTAACATCGTCAGTTTAAAGAACTCTTAACGAAACGGAGACTCGGTATTTCGACCTCCTTCTTTACAATAAAGTGCTTGATAGCTTTTCAAAGGTAAGGTGTTGAAACGTTTTGCTTTGTGCTTGAATGAAATAAATACATTTCTAAATGAAAAAAGCATTTATCACCCTGAATAAGAGAACGACAAATGGTTGCAAGCATTTTACTTTATGGTGGATATAACAGTTAAATTAAATGAGCTGAATCTAAAACTGCAAAGAAAGGAAAACACAGACTATGTTTTGGTAAAAGAATTCGTTTGTTTTGCAGAAAAATATATTCTTTTTGCAGAAGATATTCAGAGCGGTCAATTACTTCATTTTCAATTTGTAAAGCAATATTGCGACAAAACCAGTGCAACTGTTGACACGAGTTACTTCGGCACAGTTGTAAAGAAAAATGAAAGATAAATTTGCTGACAGATTTGAGCAGTTCAAAACAAACAAAACAATTGTTGCCTTTATACAAAATCCTCTTAACACCAATAGTTACGAAATCCACATTGAACCATTAGGAATTGATATTGGATCTCTAGAGTCGCAATTGATCGATTTAAAAAGGTAAATCTTTTGTGGAGTGGAAAATGTACAGAGTTGAAAATCAATTTGGAAGAGTTGAAGGTCCAGAAATGTACGTAACGCCACAAAAGTGGACAGCTTTTTATTCCACGCATGGAATAGTCTTCCAAATTACTACAGTTAGGTGAAGAAGTTGGCGTGTGAAAATACTATTTATATAAAGATAATTAGATATTTTTTCTTATGAATAAATAGATTCGTTTTTTAAAATCTAAGAACTTTATTTATGCCGGTACTATTTATTGTTTGGAAGAAAACATTTTTTGTGGCTCTTTAAAAATGTTGAAATTTTGTAAATTGTAATTTTTAGCTCTTTCGACTCAAAAGGTTGCCGACCCCTGCATTAGGACGAAGATCTACATACAAATGTTTTTGGGGTGGGGTTGAAAAGGGGCAAAGGAAAGCAAGCCATTGAAAGTATATAGGTCAGTAGTTGAACACCAATTGAGGTCAAGTAACTGAAAAACCGTTGATGTAACGTGATTGAACACCAACTGATGTAACGTGATTGAACACCAGCTGATGTAACGTGATTGAACACCATTTGATGTAACGTGATTGAACACCAATCGATGTAATAGGGTTGAACACCAGTTGATGTGCCATAAATGAATATCAATTGATGCTATATGGTTAAACAGTTGATATGATGTGGTTGAACTCCAGTTGATGTAACGTGGTTGAACACTAGTTGATAATAACCTGGTTCAACACCATTTGGCGTGACATTCTTGGAAACATTTTGATGTGACATTTTAGAACACCAATTGATGCTATATGTTTGAACACCAGATGAAGTGATAGTTGGTGTGACTTGGTTAAACCCCAGTTGTATCGACATTGTTGAACACCAGTTGTTTCATCATGATTGAACGATAGTTAAACACCAGTTGGTTCAACATGGTTGAACATTTGTTGTCTTTATCTTCGTGAATTATAGAAAAGTCTCCAGCTCACTGGGACGTGGCGGTCATTTAGTCTTTATGTTTCTAAAGTATCATTTCCGCTGTCTTGTTCCCGCCTTGTATTTATAGAGTAAGATTCCTAGATCTAGTTTGTTGTACAAGGATCTACTTCAATACAAACCGGGACACTCTTGAGCCAAATCGAAACATTGATCTGATGACATCACTGACTAATTACTCAAAGCCTTTAATGATCTCGTTGTATTAGATCTTGCTTTGACCTAATACATTGTAATGAATAGAGTTTTAGTAGCCACTATGTCCAACTTTGAAATGTATTTAGCTAACGTATTCACGTCTGACTGTATTGAACACATACAGCTGTGCTCTTCAATATCCAATGCAGGCTTATTAAATGTCGAGTGTCAACGTCTTGGATGATAAATTCATGAAAAGATTATTTGTTTTTCATTTCGTGCATTTTAAAGCAACTTTCAACGCCGTACACTCTGATTGTGTAAGTATCGATTTTTATTGGATGTTTTTTTAAGCGCTTGGCTTACGAAACGAGATGTACCGGGTTCGAATCTCGGTGAAGACTGGGATTTTTAATTTCGGGATTTCTAGGGCGCCCTAAGTCCACTCAACTCTAATGGGCACCTGACTTAAGTTTGGAAATATAAAGGCGGTTGGTCGTCGTGCTGGCCATAGAAACAGATGAGCTTTACATCATCTGCACTATATATCTCATGATATGAAAAGGCGACTTTACTTTTGCTAGCATGTGTTTATGTCGAGAGGTTACAATGGCTTAATCAAACATGGCACAAGAAGATGCAGAGACTTTGATGTACACAAGTTGTTAACTAGTAAGGTAGAGGAACGTTTATTTCATTACATGACATTAAGACGATTGCTTCTTAAGAGGCTGTAAAATAGTTCAACTAGGATTAGAATTTCCCAAGTCCTCAAATATTAAAGAATCAAATAGAAAGCCCTCATCACTACAACATATAATTACCTGTAATCATTAAAATATAGCTTTTTAAAGAACTTAGGAAACTTTTTATAATTAAAATAAGAAAAAAACGAGCCCAATTGAGATAAACTTCAAGATCATTGTCGTAGGTTATAGCCATTGAATGGTTTTGTTCGTTACATTTAAATCCTTGCCAAGTATTTTCGCGCCCCTGAGTGTCGTTGTACCGCGAAATAAAAACCCCAAAATGTTAAGTAGCGTGGACTTCTTGGAAAATTAAAATGTCGAGGAGAGTGAGAGAGTGACTCATGACGTGACTATGTCCTAAGTCGTTCTTTTATTCCTGTTGAGACGAGACTGTCTCGTTGAACTTCCTTACGGTCTCACTGGCTCATAAAAACATTATTTTTTTTTTCGAAACAACACACTAACACCTGTCATATAACTAGCACATTTAATACAACACCCTAACAACTGCCTTTTAACTAGCTCACTAGATACATCATACTAAACAAATGATGTAACATGTTTGAACGCCAATTGATGTAACATGGGTTAACAGCATTGAATACAACATACGACACATATGTCGTATAGCTAGCACGTTTGATAGAACATACTACACAAATGTCGTATAACTTGTACATTAAACACAACACTATGCAAACATATCTTATAACTAACACATTTAACACAGCACACTACATAAATGTCATATAATTAGCACATTTAACACAACACACTACAGAAATGTTTAATTAACACATGTAAAACCACAGCTGTCCGATCAATAGAACAACACTAAACACACTACACTCTAGTGTGTGTACACTTGTGTTTCTAGCACTTGTGTTTCTAGCACACTCCGTTGCCATTATGATATACGCTAAAGTTTTTACGAAGCTTTTAATCCTGGGACATTTTTGTTCTAATCAATTTTCTTTGATTCTGAAAGTTTTCTTGCGTAGTCGAGTTTCATATCGTGCACCTGTAAGTTATTGTCTGGTCAAAACTGTGTACACGTTATTTCTCTGACTCCCATTCTCAGTTCAAATTAAAATTTTGCACAATTATTCATTGGTGTAGACAAGACATGAATCAATTCAAAACATTAACCAACTAGTCAATTACTAGTAATTAATATTATTTTGTTTGATACCAACAAAAGAGACTAACCCTCCAGTATTCACAATATTCCCTTAGATAAGCTTTGTTTTATCTATTGCTCCATTGGCTTCCTGTGAAAGCGAGAATCGACTACAAGGTGGCGACACTTTGTCATCAGCGTATCTACAACAAAGAAATGCCCTTGTACCTTGGTGAACTGATCACTCCATATGTCCCTCAGAGAACATAGCGCTCCAAGGACTCTAGTGGTGCCACGTTTCTCCCTCCAAAGCTACTATCTGCGGGCTTTTTCAGTGCACAAACCAAAGGTATGGAACTCACTCCCCATTGATGTCAGACAGACAACATGTTACACCACTTTCAAAAACAACGTTAAAACCTACCTGTTTAAAACTTTTTTAGATTGGTTTGTCATTTTAGCTCTCGTGTTTATGTTTGTAATGTTATCATAGCGCCCTGAGCCTACATTTTGTTTGTTAACAGCGCTTTATAAATAAAATTATTATTATTATTTATTATTATGTAAAAAAAAAAGGATTTTTTGTATTTTTTTTAAATAGCTGTGAAATTTTTTCCTTGAGAAAGTAAAAATTTATAGTTAGCAAAAGTTTTTTTTTTTTTTGTTAACTTTTTAGCTATTTTGATACTACCAAGTATTGAGATTATGTGCCTCTTACTTTTTGCCATTCACAATATCATCAAGTCCGTTCTGTGGATACAATATGGATGCAGTATCTCACAATATTTGAAGGTGATATATATCAAGAATTATTTGTGTTTCATTTTTGAATGCATCTTGTATTTCATGAGTAGTTTACACCCTCACCCATTCCTTCACTTCGTCCACGCCCCCCCCCCCCCCCCCCCAAGCAAGGTGATTTCTTTGTTATCCATAAATTCGATGTTCATTTCTTATCTCAGGACTTTTTGTTGTAGTCATTATATTTTTCTTTTATTAGGATTTTGGGTCCCTTTCCTACGCCCCCACACCGACACGCCCTCCCCCTCTGTTCCTCGCCCACACGTCCTCCCCCTCCCATCCGCCCCCCTCAAACACACCATCTTGGAGTCAGCGTCAAGTCTTGAGATGTTTTGATAGTTCCTGGGACATTTTTATTTCTAATCAGTTTTCTTTGCATCTGAAAGTTTTCTTGCGTAGTCGAGTTTCATCTCCTGGGCGTGTATTTCTTGGGTTTAAAGTTTCAACTGTAGTCAATTCAATACTTCATGCTGATTATTTCCCTTTCCTGACAATAGTAAGCAACAGATTAGTTTCCCTTGATGGCATAATAAGCAAGACAGTCGGTTTGTGAATAAAAGTTTAAAAATAACTGTTAAAATCTTCCCCCGAAAAACTTCGCGACACTAGTGACTTAACTGTGAAGCACAAAAGCGGGAGTGTGTATCACAAGCTCAAAGCTGCCTCACTGGCCTATTAAGCATTCTGCTTGATTTACCAATTCTGATAATGCAGGCGTCTCATTTGGCTGTGTTATTCTGGAGATATGTCATTTTTAAATATATTCACTGATCAAAAGGGATCTTAAGATATGGTCAATGATTAATATATTATCAATGATTAATATATTATCAATGATTAATATATTATCAATGATTAATATATTATCAATGATTAATATATTATCAATGATTAAAATATGGTCAATGATTAAAATATGGTCAATGATTTAGATATGGTCAATGATTTAGATATGGCCAATGATTAAGATATGGTCAATGATTTAGAGGCCAATGATTAAGAAATGGTCAATGATTAAGATATGATCAATGATTTATATGTGTTCAATAAATTTGACCTCATGTGTGATTAAAATGTAGTCAATTATTTAGATTATGATAATGATTTCACGGTGGTCAATGAATGAACAGACCATGCAGCTGATATCAATCACCAGATCTAATTATATCGACAAACTAACAAGAAAATTCTACGTCAATGATTAGCATTGCGGTATCAGTCTACACACAGTAAGTCGTATGTATGTATACAAAAATACTATACATGTATGTATGTATGTATGAATGTATGTATTTATGTATGTATGCCATGTCAAACCGTTTCATCAACCTTAATAAAACTTGGCTTAAATGTTCCTTAGATAATGGCAAAGACTGTAGTCTATGTTTAATGTCCCTCCCACAACCGAGTCAGAAACCCCATTGACAACGAAAAACATGCTGGGAATTACCACCTTAGAGCACGTGAGAGGAAGCGAGCAGTGAGTCTTCAGGTTGCCTTGTCCCCGTACAAGGACAGCCTCTGTGTCGGCCATGAACCAGTCATCTCTCTATCTAATCCTTGTCCCAATCGTCCTTCGTGCAGAACTCTGCATTCGTAAAGAATGTGTTCTATTGTTTCGTCGTCCTCCATGCAATGGCGACACCGTGTGTCGTAGTTTTCCTTCCACCGTCCGAGGTAAGCACCAATTGGACAGTGTCCGACCCGGAACTGGGCTAGGACTGCCTGTTCCGCACGATTCCGTTGCCACAATGCATCTCTTTTGTCTGGTCTACTCATTGCCCGGTGAAGCTCACGTCCCTTGTCCGAAGAATCCCAGCCATCGTGCCAAAGTGTCAACATGCGTTTGTCGACTAGGGATCGTACACTTTGATGAGTGCACGGTTCATCATGTTCGAGCGCCGTTGCGACCGCGGTTTTCGCGAGCTGGTCAGCCAAGTCGTGGCTGACCAACCCACAATGGGCGGGCGCCCATTGCAAAGTAACGTTCACACCGAATCGTAGGAGACGCCCTCCGACCGTTAGGACGTCCCATTCCCTCTCTCGAGGGCTAGCCCTCCCACAACCTGAGATGAACTCCAATTGGTGACAAGGCAGTGAGACCTAGGTCTCCCGTAGTGCACTGGTAAGGAACTCTGCTGTTTGGCGTAGTGCCTCATAGCTTCCATACAAACATAGTGAACCACTGGATACGTCTTCCCGCAGCTCGCAAATGAATCTGAGAGCCTGGGCCTGTACACGGTCGAGTGATTCGAGGGCCGTCTTGCTTGCGTACACCTGCACGGGCAGCCTGTACTCGATTTGGGATCTGACAGCCCCTGCGTACAGTGTGCGGAGCGTGTCAGCTCGGGCGCCCCACTTGGTACTGGCTAGCTTTCTGAGTAACCCTAACTTCTCCGAGGCCTTTCGTTCAACATCCCACAACCAGAAGGCCCTAAAAGTAGACAAAAAGAACCTAATTATATCTGTATTAGAGGACGAAACTTTTTTTTAACAAATCGGGTAAACCCGTTTTCACCGTATTTTATATTAAATATGAATATGTTGGCTGAACGGGTAAACCCATTTTCATTCTCTATTTATGTCAGGAGTCTACATCTAGACATCGTTTGAGATGTTTGATCAGGAATTCATGCCTATTGAAAAAAATTACCTTTATTTAGAAAAGCCTAAACGGGGTACAACGAAAATAAAGCAAACGACATTCACCCGGGGGGCGGGGGTGAGTTTCAAACTCCCCTTCAGAATTTTTTCAACATTAAAAACCTCTCATGCGCTCCCAGACTCCACTGGCTTTTAGGGACTTGTCTCAACACTTAAGCTACTTTTCCTTTTCTTTTTTTTTTATTTTTGGATTATAGCCAAAGCATGATAAAAACTCGCAGCCTGCTCGGTGGTTGATGTTAGCCCTCACTGGTGGGCCAAGAAGTCTGCAATGGTGTTGCCAGTCACATCTATGTGACTGTTACCCACTGCATTATTACAGAGGTGCCATAGCGTTGCTTTAAGTTGTGTGAAGCCATGACGACAGTTTCGATATTGGGGGCCATGGTCCAGGGCTTTGCAAAGCCTGTAGTACAGGGTTTTAATCAGTGACCACAACAATCTGTGTTGCCCTCAAATGTCCCTCCAGAGTTGAGAGTCAATGACTTTTAAGGCTTCACAGACTGCCATGGCCTCCGCAACAAAACTGTAAATACTACAACTTGTTCCAAATATTTTGACTGAGCCAGAGCCGAGAAACTCTTCCAGAGTCTATCGATGCCGACCCATCATTATATGCAAAAAATGAACTGGGCTTGAAGGCATTAATGGTCTCCAGTGCTAGAATTTGAAGGTCGTTAGATGAATAACTTAGCATAGAGTTGTTAGGGTCTACTAGTTTCAAACGTATGTCTGGGGTCATTGGGCGACACCAAGGGGATGAAAACGTTGAATGTTTTGCCGGTTGGTGGAGAGGCCAGCTTCATCAGAGAGTCTAGTGGCATGATGCCTAAAAGACTGCATCTTGATAGGTCTTCTGAATCTCCAACCATCCAAAATTTTCTAGCTTGGAGGTATTCATCCAGCTTTTTATAGCGCTCAAAGCAAGTCAGTATTGACCGTTCAATCCTAGGGTTTATGTGGAACTATATAATCCTTTATTTCAGCTGCATTTACTGGGCTGTTCTAGAGGTTACACAGATAAATCTTAGTACTAGGGACTGTATCTTATCAAGCTGTTTAAGAACTGTCCTAGAGCCATAGATTTGCACAAGTAGACTGTAGTCAATCTGTGATCGGAATGCTCCAAAATAGAGTGATCGAAGGATGTCTGCTCGGGCTCCACACTCCGTGGATGCAGCTTTTGCACAATGCAAAGTTTCCCTGAGGTCTTTCTTACAACATCCTGGATGTGCTCACACATTTTTAGTTTGCCATCTAAAGTTACACCAAGGTACTTGGGTAGCTTTTCCATGCTGAGAGCCACTCCGTTGAGGGAGAGCCGGAAAGGTTGCCTGAGAATGCCAGTCCCGAGCGTGAACAGAGAATAGACTGTCTTGGAGGTGTTTATTTCTAGCCTCCATTTTTTTGTGTTTGAGCAGAGCGTATGGAGATCTTCTTGCAACAATTTTTTATAGTGGTTGCCCATCTTCTTTAGCCATTAAGTACGCCGAGTATGACCTTTGTATACATAATGTTTGTAGATGCTCAAATAATTGATAGAAACGAACTAAGATTACCCCCCCCCCCCTAGCATGTGTGATAAGAACTTCCTGTGCTCAGTTCCGGTATCTTTCTACACACGTTCATGGATTTGTGACTGTTCACTACTGCACGCCAAAAATAAATTATGGAAGCATTACCTCACACAGCAACACACTAAAACGCAAAGCTAATTCGTTCTAAACGGAAGTATTTTATTCGACACAAAACAAGAGTAACAAAACCAGTTAGCCTTTTGTATAAGATACCCTCAAGTAGTTTCGTCGACTATCTGAATGGTTCTCTAGCTCGTAATATGAATCTCATGTAATAAATAAAGGTTAATTTTTTTTTCAAAAAACATTGTGCTATTGAAAATATTTGTAAGAACTGAAGATTTAATTTTGAGTGTGAGTAACAAAGTGATCACAAAAGCTGGATCTCGATACTAACACAAATTTGAAGGTTAATTTTATTAAATAATGAAATCAATAGACTATATTTTGTATTTCCATGGGTGAACGTGAAAAACTATCTGTTCAAAGTGTAGTTTTAAAAATTAAATCATAGATCTAGATCCATGAAAAAGTAATTCTTTCATAGAGTTGGGCAACTTTTTTTTCTTAAGGGCCTTAAGTTTGTTTAAGGACTACTATACCGTTACGGTTTCAGTTAGTACCCAAGGACCATTTATGTCAAGTTTTATCAAAGATGCTGAAACGGTTGTGATTTCTATGCAGGACATACACCAAAATATACATACGCCTTACTTTCTACTTTATAGTATATATTATACATATATAAATATATATACATCGAAGACGTCTTTATTTTTTGTATATACCTGATAGCTACTTTTGAATTTAACTTACTGCTAGTTCTACTGTATTTTCAAATAAACCACATATGCTTAGTATAGCAGTTTACAAAGATATTTTAAGCAACTTCTAATATTATTAAAAACTTAGTATTATAAACATAGTGGCGAAACATACTTTTGTTGGAACCTCTGTATTTAATTTTGTAGGCCATGGTATTGGGTGTTTTGGAAGTATAGTTTTAGTGATCCACTTTAGTTGTGTGTACTTTCGTCTGTTTGATTTCCTCGTTGAACTGGATACTAACGCTTAACACAATCACGTCTTCAAAACACAATCTCACCTCCAAAACGCTTATCACAAATAAAAACACAATCACATCTCCAAAACACAAGAAGATATTCTAGAAGGAATTTTATATCAACTTGACGGACGCCTATTATAACGTAGTGCGTTCAATCCAAACGTCATATTCAACTGAAATTAACGGAAATAGTCTTTTTATTTTGTGCCGTTTTCAATTCTACATGGATATGTCGTGTTAAGGTAATGTAGAAGTGGCCTCTTCTGGAGGATCATTGTTTTCATATGAAATAAACTCCGAAGTGTGTCTGGAAATATTATTACAACATTTAACAATATAATCTAAATACTTAAATAACAAACAAATGCGGAAGCTAGATGTAGAACATTGCTAAGTTAGAAAATCCCGAAGCTTTTTGTGTGCAATAAACAGACGAATTGGTCTAATTGGTCAGTCTTGGGTGTCTACATTGTCAAAGTAGCGTCACACTTCCATAAGTTGCGCTAAATTTCAGTGACACGCGAGAGATTTCTGAAATTTAAGCTACATTTTTGAAAGTTGAGCTACATTTCTGAAAGTTGAGCTACATTTCTGAAAGTTGAGCTACATTTCTGAAAGTTGAGCTACATTTTTGAAAGTTGAGCTACATTTCTGAAAGTTGAGCTACATTTCTGAAAGTTGAGCTACATTTCTGAAAGTTGAGCTACATTTTTGAAAGTTGAGCTACATTTCTGAAAGTTGAGCTACATTTCTGAAAGTTGAGCTACATTTCTGAAAGTTGAGCTACATTTCTGAAAGTTGAGCTACATTTCTGAAAGTTGAGCTACATTTCTGAAAGTTGAGCTACATTTCTGAAAGTTGAGCTACATTTCTGAAAGTTGAGCTACATTTCTGAAAGTTGAGCTACATTTCTAAAAGTTGAGCTACATTTCTGAAAGTTGAGCTACATTTCTGAAAGTTGAGCTACATTTCTGAAAGTTGAGCTACATTTCTGAAAGTTGAGCTACATTTCTGAAAGTTGAGCTACATTTCTGAAAGTTGAGCTACATTTCTGAAAGTTGAGCTACATTTCTGAAAGTTGAGCTACATTTCTGAAAGTTGAGCTACATTTCTGAAAGTTGAGCTACATTTCTGAAAGTTGAGCTACATTTCTGAAAGTTGAGCTACATTTCTGAAAGTTGAGCTACATTTCTGAAAGTTGAGCTACATTTCTGAAAGTTGAGCTACATTTCTGAAAGTTGAGCTACATTTCTGAAAGTTGAGCTACATTTCTGAAAGTTGAGCTACATTTCTGAAAGTTGAGCTACATTTCTGAAAGTTGAGCTACATTTCTGAAAGTTGAGCTACATTTCTGAAAGTTGAGCTACATTTCTGAAAGTTGAGCTACATTTCTGAAAGTTGAGCTACATTTCTGAAAGTTGAGCTACATTTCTGAAAGTTGAGCTACATTTCTGAAAGTTGAGCTACATTTCTGAAAGTTGAGCTACATTTCTGAAAGTTGAGCTACATTTCTGAAAGTTGAGCAAGTTGAGCTACATTTCTGAATAATACTTCTACTTGCTAGTCATGATGAGGCAGTTCTGGCGTACACACACGAGCAGGTTTTTGTTTCTTTTGTTTTTCTTTAGGAAATGCAGTTATTAATTTTGTGTGGCCTGTATGTCCGTTCGTGTGTTCGTCAGTTAGATCTAAAACAGTCTGATAGCATTATGAAAATTCGATTTCACTAATTATCAGTGTCGCGCTTAACATTTGTACAAGGACTTATGTTCTTCTGATGTGATTACATAAGATATTCTGAAGGAGAAGATTTCAAATTATTTAAAACCATCAAATATGTTCTGTTTAGTAATACCTCCGTGCAATGATTGATTGTTGTAAAGAAGGGTTATAATCTTACCAGTGTGACTACAGAGATGTAAATATGTGTGTGTGTTATCTAAATATCAAGATAATTTGTGTGATAGCTAACTAAAGGTGTCTAAAATCCTGCACTTTGGCTTAGCGCATGCATACAATATTTTGTAAGGAAATAATTTTAGCCTAATTTTAGGCAGTTTCTATTGATTCTATTGATTGATCTTCTTTTTGACTTGTCACAGTGCAACGTTAAAATAATTATGACCTTCAGGGGCCGCCTACGAGTTTGCGTAAAACATCTTTTTATGGTTGTGGTCCTTTTTTTTTTCGACAACAGGGAAAGAGAAACCTTTACACAATCATTAGCACTTTTTTTTTCTTTTATTAATTTGTATTTATTTATTTCAGTTTCCTTTTTAAGTGACTGTAGTTTCAACATTTATTTTTAATTTACCCTGAATTCAATGTAATAATTATAAGAAAGTATGAAATGACTATAACAATCTGGTCTTGTACTTTTATCTATGTGGTATTGGTTCGGCTCTTTATTAGAATAAAACATCCATTTTGTGCCTGTGTTGTCTGTCTGTCCGTCTGTCATCTAAGAAAGCTAAAAGTGAAATTCCGAGACTACCATTATCTATTAATTTTTTTTCTAAAAAATAAATGCAATTTATTTGCAAGTTCTTTATCGGGTTCCTTTATTTCTTGGCTGGTTAGGGGGTTACTTAAATTACAATAAAGTAATACTAGATTAAATTCAACTTAAACTCCAGATATCCATGGAAATACAATAATACTTCAATAACCGAGAGAGCACAAAAATGACAGTCACTCTCCAGAAATATATGTTTATAAGTATCAGTCCAGGAAAAACAACTGCCTACTAATTTCACTCTATCATACAAGAAAACACTCACATTTAAAAACATCACGTGTATACTCTTCACATTTATGCCTGGGTAAAATAAACAAAGGGATATAGCTCTTTCATAATTAAATAGTAACATATAAATGACACATTCACTCTCACCATACCCTGACAGTCATTCAAATATATTTTATATATGCTGATATACAGATACATACACATATACACATATTACACTTATATGCACACACATATATCTATTTGTATTCAAATAAACCAACACCACAACAGGAGATTGGTACTGCCCATTGTATATATATAAATATATATATATACACTATAAAGTAAGGCGTATGTATGTATGTATATATGTATGTATGTATGTATGTGACGAATAGACATCCAAACCGCTTGACCAATCTCGATAAAACTAGGCAGGAATGTTCCTTGGGTACTAACTTAGACCGTAGTGTATGTATTGTAGCCCTAAAACAAACTTAAGACCCTCAACAAAAAAAAAAAAATGTCCGACTCTATTACAGCTATAGTATTTATGGATCTAGTCCATGGTTAACAATGTTGACATGAGAAAAGATCGAAACGATTTAGGCCTAGATCTAATTTTAAGAAATACACTTTGCGCACATAGTTTTTTACTTTGACACATGAAAATACAAAAGAAGATCCATTGATTTCATTATATAATAAAATTAACCTTCAATTTTGTGTTTCAAAAACATTTTTTACATAAATTAGTTCCTGATATCTGTGACTACAGATTTCCTGGCGAACATTTTTTCATTAGACATTACCAAATGGTTACACATCTACTGAGTCTATTCCTAGGCCTAGGTTTAAAACTCTTATTGAACTCTAAGATGATAAAACTTCTTTTCGCAAAGATAGTTTTATGCTTTAACACATGAACATACTAATTATTGTCCATTCATTTCATATTTTAATCAAATTAACATTCAAATTTGATTTGTTTTTCTAAAGCATTTTAATACATTCGTTCGCTGTTCGCTAAAGTTGCGTAGCCGTGTTGAGAAAGGCCTATATTCATTCATGAAAAAAGGTCACGCATGTGCAACACAGAATGAACTCTATAAAAGCCAATTTTTAACTCTAGATTAGTGTAGATTTAGATCTATGTCTACCTCAAGATCTACTTTATATTTTGACACATGAACATACAAAATTAAGTCTATTCATCTCAAATTTTAATCAAATATATGTAGGCCTACAAGCAAATGTTTTAATTTGAAAAAATGGATTTAAGCCTATTAGCTATTTTAATTTGATAGCTTCATTCACACTATTTTTACATTGACACATTCGCTTTACTTATTGCATTATTATTTCGTTTAATTGTTTGCAAAACACTCGCAGTGACTATATCGACAGTAATGCGCAAATAAAGACCCGCGGGTCGCGGGTAACATATGTCTAGTATATGTATAGTATATATCAAAGTGCATCAACATTTATGTAAAGCAACCCATATTGCTAACAAAAAAAAATGATGCCTAGCTAGAGCAATCATGTAATAAGAATGATAAAGAACATCAACTAAAAACGTGTCAAGAACAACACAATGACTGTTTGACATAGGCCCTCCACTGGTCTCGAGATTTACATGTCATTTGTAAGAACTATAGTAGGAAAATAAATGACACATTACATGTCTATGACAAGAAAAGTCTGGAAGGAAACAATCTCTTCCAGTTTAAGCCTTACTGGCTTCTACGGTTTCTTATAGTAAAAAGAAAAAAAAATGCTAACAATTATAACTAACACAACTATGTAAAGTTGCTAACAATTATAACTAACACAACTATGTAAAGTTGCTAGGTTAGTTAGGAATATCACTGACCTATGTTACTTTAAATAATAAGACTGGTTAAAATAGGACAACTTCCTTACTGGTAAGGTACCGCACAATTCTACCTAGAATGCCCGATACAACAGACACTAAAAGAAAACTTAGCTTATGTGTCCTCTGTTGGTCTGATGCCAGAGAATGGATGATAACTCGATGGTGTTAAGTCGCCAATTACGTTGAGAATCTTCTGGAGTGTCCAGTTCACGTTCAGCCTCTTCGTAAGCACTTTATTACACACAGCAGATGTAGAAAAGAAACACAAATCTAAATTATTTTATTTGCAAACCAATTCTACTTGTAATAATCATGTAAAGATTAGCAAGGAGGAGACAACACATAAAGTAATATACAAAAAAAAACAATCTAAAATATGAATACCTAATGTATCTTAAGATTGCTCAATAGAAAATAAAAAAAATTGATGTGATACGGAATTTTGGCTTGCCCGTTAAGTTGTATCCTCGGTCAGATCGAAGTAGTCACTGTTCAGCCTTGGTGTAAACACGCACCAGCAGATAAAAAAAAGTTATTCAAAGTACAAAATGTTACCTATAGTAAAAATAATGTACTAATTAGCAATAAGGGACAATAACTAATAATAGGAATGTAAATAGTAATATCCAATGACTCTTCTAATTCCTAGATAGAAGGAACTATAAATATAAATATTCGACAGGTCTGACTAATAGTCACATCTTTGTCCTCTCCACAAACACACACACATATACGAACATTGCACAGTGTCTCACACACACACACACACACTCACTTAAGTATGGGTAGTACGTTTGGTCGGATTTAGTATCCTGTTCTGTCTGTGAACAAACAAGTCTCGCCTTCACATGTCTAGTATTCTAAAACATTATGCTTACCTCCCCTCTCTACAGCTCTGAAGTAGAAGATATTAAAGTAAAAAAAAAATATTAAAAACATTATTTTTGAATGAAAGAAATTCCACGGTATGCATACAATCTGTATACAGGGGTTGGTCTCAGTGCCAGATTTATACTTATAAATGTTGTAAGTTATTTAAAATATGCGGTCCTTATATATGTCTGTGCTAAATACTTCTTGCGGGACCCTAAGCTATAACATGTGTTACTGAAATCCGGACCTCGCTTAATCAAATTCTAAAATAGAATAAAACATAATTACAATGATAGATTTAGGTCATTTAGATAATCCATGGTTAAACATTGAACAGTGTCTGGTATACGATGACCTCGTATTGTGTTTTTCATAATGTACATCTAGAACATTTCTAGCTAATTCAGACACAGATAGTTCAAGATTTTGTTTTTTTGCGTGCAAAAAAATAGATCCGGAAAACGCAAGCGTTGAATGCGACGAATAGATAAATTAATTAGGAAAACCTGTTAACTGGGAGTTGGCAGGAAGTATTTATCCTTTAAAAAACAAGTAAGACGCTGCTCATTTATGCTATTTTCGCTAGGGCTCTGACTAAATTGTTCTATCATCGCTAACTCTTCTACTTGCTTTGGACGAATCATGTGCAAAGATATCACGTGACATTTCTGACCTTGGATTTAAGATAACTAAGATAGTTTCATGATCGACACCTCAGCGGTTCAATTTGAATATTCGCAATTTCGACAAAATTTGTTTAAGCCGACATATTGAAAAGTACAAGATTATACTTTAGTTCTTATGTTGTTTAGGCTATTTTAAGCTCTTTTAGAATTCATTAATCAAATAAGTCATTCAGCAATTACACATTTTAAGATGGATGAATTTCAGTTTATAATATAATATATATAACTGAAGTTAGGTATATGTATGTATGCACGTATGTCCCACATACAAATCAAAACCGTTTGACCAATCTTGATAAAATTTGACATTAATGTTCGTTAGATCATGGCGAAGACCGTAGTGTACGTTTAATGCATCTCCCACCACGGAGGGCCTTAAAAATAAAAAAAAAAGTACCTACTTTTGTTTCTACTAAGGAACGACACTTTTTAACAAATCTGTAAACTGTTTTCACAGTATTTTATATTTGATATGAATTTGTCGGTCAAACGGGTAAATCCATTTTCACAATCTACTTTTATTTTCGGGTAACAAAAATTTAAAGGGAACATTGGCCTTGTTTGACATAGATCAAATCCACTAGATCAGTAATACCCAAACTAAGGCCCACAGGCCGCGGGTTATATTCGGCTAGTTTCATATCTTTGCACAAACATGGAATCGCAATCGTATTTTTTCGCACCTTAATGAGCAATGCATTGAAATGGAAAACAAGGAAGCATCATTTTGAGTTAGCGTGGCTGCCCAGTTGTGTGGTATGCGTTCTGGACTATCGTCTTTCTAGTCCCGGGTTCGAGCCCTGCCCGCCATCATCCCCTGCCTTACAGGAGGTTTGGGCTAAGCTTTAATAATCTTCGAAGCATATAACTCAAACAGCACACACAAAAAAAACGGTATCTCACATTTATAAAAATTATTAGGACGAATAAATGATCGAAATTTTGATTGGGGAAAACTGCAGGTCTTTTTCGAAAGTTCGCTTAGTTGTTCTTAGTACATTGTAGTATTAACAAATTATAATTTCGCATTATTTTTGTCACCCACAAATGAGAGAAGTTGTGAGGAGTGAAGTTGTCAACTAAGGCTTTGGTTCCCAAGTTACATCGCGTTACACATATACAGGGATGACATACTTTAAAAAAAAGTTGCAACTACTTCAGTGTTTCATTTGCGACTGAATTTCTAAATCTACTTGAATTTAAAGTACATGATAATGTCATAAACACCGGTATGTGTGGTTCTGACCAGACTGTATATTGCGGAATCAAAACATAGTGATTTCATGTCGTTCTACAAAAGTACTTACCAGGCGGATACAACTTTGTTACAATGACGCTATGATATGAACATAAAATACTTTTTGTATTTGATATTTGTGTAAAGGCCAAGGGTCAAGTTTCACTACTGTAAATATATGTGTCTTAAGATGACTTTTGAGGTTATCGAAAGTGTTAAATACACTTCAACGTTGTCAATTTTGCATTTCGTCATTTGAAACGAATTCCTAAAATGCTCATCCATTGCTTAGTTGTAGTGCCGGCGAATTTGCGACACTTTCAATTAAATTTTTAAAGTGCATATTATTACTTGTTTCTTCGCAGGATAATTTCTCAAAGACATGTTGTTATCAGTATTACACTTGAAATAATAATAATAATATTAATAATAATAATGATTTTTATCATTAGTGACGGTCTACATAACAGAGCTACTTCATTCTCTTAAAACGTAACGGTCTACATATCTGAGCTATCTACATTCTCTTAAAACGTAACGGTCTACCTATCTGAGCTATCTACATTCTCTTAAAAAGTGACGGTCTACATATCTGAACTATCTACATTCTCTTAAAAAGTGACGGTCTACCTATCTGAACTATCTACATTCTCTTAAAAAGTGACGGTCTACCTATCTGAACTATCTACATTCTCTTAAAAAGTGACGGTCTACATATCTGAACTATCTACATTCTCTTAAAAAGTGACGGTCTACCTATCTGAGCTATCTACATTCTCTTAAAAAGTGACGGTCTACATATCTGAACTATCTACATTCTCTTAAAAAGTGACGGTCTACCTATCTGAACTATCTACATTCTCTTAAAAAGTGACGGTCTACATATCTGAACTATCTACATTCTCTTAAAATGTGACGGTCTACCTATCTGAACTATCTACATTCTCTTAAAAAGTGACGGTCTACCTATCTGAGCTATCTACATTCTCTTAAAAAGTGACGGTCTACATTATCTGAGCTATCTACATTCTCTTAAAAAGTGACGGTCTACCTATCTGAGCTATCTACATTCTCTTAAAAAGTGACGGTCTACCTATCTGAGCTATCTACATTCTCTTAAAACGTAACGGTCTACCTATCTGAGCTATCTACATTCTCTTAAAAAGTGACGGTCTACATATCTGAACAATCTACATTCTCTTAAAAAGTGACGGTCTATCTATCTGAACTATCTACATTCTCTTAAAAAGTGACGGTCTACATTATCTGAGCTATCTACTTTGTCTTAGAAATTGTCCTTTAAGAAGCAATATTTACAAGCTTTCATTTCAACTGACTATGTGAGACAAGAGGAACATTAGATTTGTTAAATAGTCAAGAGGATGGGAGGTGTGAACTATGAGATGCATAGAATAAATGGAGGATTTCATGTATAGAATAAGAGGAGGGTTACATTTGTGAAATAAGAGGCTATTTGGATACGACATTTGAAATTATAGGAGAAATTCGTGTCAGTGACGAAAGAAGGTTTCAATATCTGAAATAAGAGATGAAATTTGAGGAGGACTGGATGCCGTAGACAAGAGATCTAATTATTTGAGATAAAATAGGATGGCCTATATGAACAAATAGAAAAATAAAAGTGCTTGAATTTGTATATTACTCTAATTATTTTTTTATGGCGGTATTTGTTTGTGGATTTATTTATGACTTAAAGATGAACTGAGTTTCTGTCATTATCCACGGAAATGATCGGAAACAGATTATCGTAAAGAGGTTGGAATAACGGCACTTAGATTTGAATGTGTATTTCTCCGAGGGAAGAGAACAAGATGAATCATGGCACTGCAGATGTATACAAGATAGAGCATCACAACAAAATTTCATCCTAAAAATATTTGAGAGTTTTTTCCCCCTTTGGTTGTTTTTCCGATGCCTCAGTTACCATCTCTGCATGCAATCGTGAAATAAAGTTCCCCTTTCAGACCTTGCCATCTTTGGTGCAGACTGTGTTAAAGGTCATCTGTTTCTATGGCCCACGGTTAACGACGATGTCATGTGGCCAGCACTACCACCAAATGCCTTTACTTTTTCCCAATTAATGTCATTTGAGCACGCACCATAAAATTAAAATATATGATATATCTTTAACAATAATGAATGGATTCATTCCTGGCTTTATTTTGTTGTTGTTGTTGTTTTTTAAAAACTATCTAGCAGTTTCTTAAAAGTAAATAAAATAAAGTCTTTGAAATGTTCCTCTAACTTTTGAAATGTTCCTCTAACTTTTCAATGTGATTGTATCACCCACACATTCTCTCCCCTTCCAGTCGTTGTACTCAGACAATTAACATAATTCATATTGATGCCAGATAATTGTTTTTTTTTTCTTTCCTAAATATCCTCCTCTCTATAGAACCTTTGGAGATGTATAGGATAGTCCCGATACGATACATCGTTGGCATTGGCCGAATGGTTAAATGGTTAAAAATTATATTGCATCTATTTTTAGCAGCACTCCAAGACTCACCGATCAGCCAGATTAGTTCGACATGACTGTTATTCTGAGTATTGTCTGGAGACAAACAAACAGGGATGTTAAAAAACAATGGTATTTAGTCCAACAACCGAGGTCTACTAAAAACAATACAAAGTCCATAACCTTACCAATTTAGATTAGGTCACGTGATTTCCCTAACCCCGTGGAAGGATAAAAATAGCGTCGGGTGAGCATATATAGACCTATAAGAATGAATCGAATGAATTATTATCTTCTTATTGAACTCTGTACTGTGAATTTTGTTTAGTACGTAGCTTTCATTTCGAATGCGCTAGCTCTATGCTTTTGTAGAGAGATACCTTATATACATCAAACGGCTAGTAACTTGTTTTAGTGGTTAGCGAGGTATAGCGTTATACAGTTTTTTTAATAGCTTTATATCCCAATATTATTATATATTTCAAGATCCAAAAATAATTTCAGCGATTTCTTTTTATGTTTGTTTTTTTGACATCAAATATAGGCCTATGGCCTCAAGGTTAAGGTCATTAATGGTCAAAGTTCAAGGTTAAGTTCTAGCATTTAGTGGTTGATCGATTCCAAGGTTACAATGTGGCAGTCACGATGGATTGTCACTTTCCTTTCTGTTAACTCGCCAAGCATACAAAAAACGTAATAACCACACCGTTAAATGTTTCGCCTCAGAGTCGATCAATACGGTGCATTCAGTTTACTTCGGAAAATACCCGCTTCATTCTGGGACATTGCTCGCAAGACAATCTGACACTGGCACATCTCTAGTCTTAGTCGTTCTGTTGATTCTAACGTTTGAAGAAAGTCAATTTCTCGTACATTCTGAATGTTGATATAAGTCTCGCTTTACGTACTTTTTCTGGACTTTAGAAAACAATAGAAATATTTAAAATACTGTTTAAAAAGACTATACTTCCTTTATACAACTTTAAGAGAGATTGTTTTTAATTAATTACTTATGAATGTTAGGTTAAAAAACAATTAAACATTTTTTACACCTCCCCATTCCCACTCAGAGTGAAAATCCTGGTTAAGCGAATGTATAGATCATAGACTTATATATATATATTATATCTAGACTGGAAATCGGAAACAAATTCTTATCTGCGATTGATCGATTCACAGACCTATATATACATACACATATTTTTTATGTACGTAACACGTTTTCAAGTTGTAAGGGAAGTCTCCCCAATCAATCTTTTCTGTCTTATATAAGAAATGATCTTTAGTTTTCAAAGTTTAGAAATGATGCAAAATCATTTCTCGGATTTTCTTTAGAATGGGCTATTAATCACAGAAGCATATATTTACGCAAATCTATCAAACAAAGCCATTTCCTGTTAGTTTCCATTGAGATAATGTTTCAAAAATCCTAGATCGAAAGAATTCTAAGATTCGGGAATATGATGTCATTATTGTCTAGGACTAGGTCAAAGATGCACTTAAGATTAGCTCCATATTAAAATTTTATTTAAATACTGTCCCGTTACAACAAAAATAGTAATTAAATCTGGGCTCCCTTTCTTATATTGTAGTAGATATAACTATGTTTACAATGAGATTGAAGTAAATCCACTCTCTGTTTTATAGTATTACATTTTTCACAATTAAATTGAGTGTCTCTATGAGGCATCCTTAACTAATATGCTGTGTTATTCTATCTGCAGAGGTAATCTCGTGATGGGAAATGCCACAGAACCAATGTCCATGAACATTGCCCCTGTGCCCACTGTCTCACTCATCAACAAACAACGGAGTAGGCAGAGCTCACTAGTCTCCACAGATTCCTTCCTCCAGAGCCAGAGGAGCATCGATCACAATTACTCTGGTTCAGACCCCATTTTACGAGAACGAGGCCCATCGCCCACGTCTCAGCAAGCTGCAAACATCGGGACTGGGGAGCCAAGCTCTATTGAGTTAACAGGTGGCGTTGGGCAAAACGAGCTTTCTTCCTCGAGAACATCCACACAGCCAAAGAAGCAAAGCTCACCAGTGCCAGCAAAGAATGTGAGGAGATGTTTCGGTGTGAACCATGCCAGTGAGCAAAGCGAATGCCATATCAATGTAACTCCTCCTTATCCTACAGCTCATTTTCTTGAAGGGCAAGTGATCACATGGGTGAACGTTGACCTAGTTATGTCCCACAATCAAGAGAATCAGATGACTCGGGAAACACCAGAACAGTCGTGCTGTGGCTCTGCAGAAAATGTGTCTGCCGGGAAACTGGAATATGACCACACGTCTGGTCACTTTAACGTCCAGTTAAATAACGATTTCAACACGGGAAACTTTACTGTCGAGCAGGGTGCAAGCTTACTTAATCAACAAGAACCGAATAGTATTGTCGAAGATTTTTATCGTTACCAAAATTCAAAGGAAGACAATACCAATAATTCTTTATGCTCCTTTGGTCCACTGGAAGGTGTACCCGCTGAGGCTAGTATTTGCTTTAACAGTGTCCACGCTGGCGATACTAGATCGTTCCCAGTCTATGAATCCCATCATAGTAATTCCTACAATTCTTATAATTTTGATTCGTATTATCCCACAGAACTGTGCAATACACATGAACTCAACAGAGAACTTATCAATTATAATACGCGTACTGACATATCAACCCATTCTGTTTGCAGTGCGTCCGAAGAATTTCCCTTTCACTTTTGTGGCGATGACATTAAGTCCTGTAATAGCGCATCGTGCCATCAACCTAGTGTGTTAACAACTTACAATTTAGAAAACAATGGAATAACATCTTTGGGATTTACAGCCGGTCAGTGTGAAGAAAATTTTTCTTTTGGTGGCGGACACAGAATGATCTCCTTATCGCAAGAAGGTTTAAATTCTTTGGGTTTTGTGATCCAGAGAGGACGGACAAGCAGTTTCGGAGAAACTCTACGGAACAGCCTGAATGGTGATTCTCTTTCTGCGCAGGAAGCAATGCCAAAAAGGTTTGGTGGAGGTAGTAGAATAATTTCTTTGTCCCAAGAAGGTTTGAGTTCGTTGGGGTTTTGGGCTGAAAATGGCAGCTGCGGAGAAACTGTTCAGCCAAGTATTCTTGATTCTGTTTGTGCACAGGAAGCGCTTGCTAAATTGCCCGGTGGAGAAAGCAGATTGGACTCAAATCAAAAAGATTCAAATTCTTTGCCATTTGTGACCAACAGAGTGCGGAGCGGAAGTGGGAGCAACTTAAGGAACAGTTTAAAGAGAGATTATTTAGCATGTACGCAAGAAACACTTTCTTCATTAAATCCTCAATTCCAGGCATCTGATAGAAAAACAAGATCCGTGTCTTCAAAAGTTGAAGCTAATCTTAGAAAAGTTTTATGTCAATCGTTTGATCATTGTTCTGCCAGTAATATTCCCGCCACTAGTGGCTCTACCAAAAGTCTTAATAAGTCAGTGTTTCATAAATCTACCAGTAGTGTTTCGTCTTCTAACAATGACTCTGTCACACCCATTGTAAAAAGCTACTTCCGGCAGGCGTCCCAAGGAGGATCTGGTAGACTGATGGAGGATAGGCAAGAGATATATGAATCTTTTGGAAACATACAAGAAGCTGATCCCAGTTTACCTTTTATTAGACCTCGGTCAAGTTCTGGACGAGCCAAGTCACCAGCTACTCGACAGAAGTCGCCCCAAAGTAGATCCAAATCACCTGATAGTAGGCCAAGTTCACCCGGCAAAAAACACACAGACTTAGAAGGTTTGTATGATAACTGGGTATATAGCTTTTGTCAAAATTGTGGATGTCAGATGTCAAGATCTATGAAGATGCTATGATAGATGTCACGTTGAAGATTATCTTGATCTATATCACACCATCAATGATCGTGATTGCCGAGGATCTTGAAATCGTCTTTTAATAAGATGATCGTATAAAAGTAGCTAGATCTAGTTGATAATACGATCATTCAGAATGTTGCCAGTTGATAAAAGGATCATCTAGAAGATGCCAATCGCTAAGTCGATCTAAGTATTTTATTGTATTCTTCGTCTAAAACAATTACTTTAATTCAGAACTTGAAAAAGCTATTCACAAATAATTACAATGGTTAAATGTACTTGAATAACATAACTGATCTACACAATAATATAATTGAGTTCTAATACAAAACTCTAGTACATGTTTTCACTAACACGTTCCATACAAGACTGACTAAAAATCTAGAACGTTTCCCAGGGTATAGCGTTGTCACGTGTCTAACGCACCTCGTTGCAATGCCAACCAATAAATGCAGCTTAATGTACAAAAATTAATATTTCAAAACCAATCACATTTATTCTGTCACATATCCCTCCGCGTGATGGAATTTCCCGAGGTCGCTGACGAGCTAAATATAGATACTGTGTACGTGACAGCTTTGTATGATAACTGGGTAGATAGCTATGTATGATAAATAGTTGCTATTTTCTTTTACTCAGAATAACATTGTGGATATAAATCTCTATCGCCGATCAATTAAACATTTATAAACGTAACCCTTTGTATCCTCGCCTTAATCCTTACAATTAAAGTCGAAGGAAGTTCTATTTTTGTTTTGCAATACTTCAGACATGATAAGTTTATAATTCCTTGGTCTCACTGACATTTTTCATGTATTCTTTAAACCTGTATAAATGAGACTTTTTTTTGGTACATTTTCAGACCCAAGTCCCACCATACAAGATGTTCAAGTCAAAAGAAATGAACCAGCTGATATTAATTTTGCTGAACCTGCTAACGATGCCTTATCAATATTTGGTAATGATCCTAGAAAATCTACATATGTACAAGAAAAACATTAATTTTGATTTGTATTTAAATTGCTTTTACTTAAGACTTCTTGTATGCTCTAGGATACTCTCTTTCCTGGCACTCTGCAAACACAACTCAGCTCTTAAAAAATAAAAACATTACCGCCATTGATAGGTAGCCGAGCAGTTTTAGACCAAAGCCTGAGATAGTTCGTTAGAATAGGCTTCGACACTGACCTGCGAGGTCGCAACCTTTGGGCAGTGGAGTTCACTAGCTCGTGGCCACGTCAGACAGACCTGTAACAAAAGTGAAGTCGGTTGGTCGTTGTGCTGGCCACATGACACACTCGTTAACCATGGGAAACCGAAGCACATGACTATTACATCATCTGCATAATAGATCGTAAGGTCTGAAGGGGGTACTTTGATATTTTTTTATCATTGTAGTTTTTGTTAAAGAACTACAGACTCATCAAAGGTAGAGGGGGAAAAATGAAAATTAGATTCATTAAGTTTTTGTATCAGTAGTATAGCGTTGAAACGGACTCTATCATGACCCAAGCCAGTTATATTCACTTCGTTTCTGATAGTCGCGCGTCCCGAGACATGACGTTAAACTGCGCTCCTCTTTCCTTAGCACTTTTGGAGCTCAAAAGTGCTCTACTTCTTTTTCTATCATTGTGTCTGCCTCCTCCTTTCCTCAATCTGCCTTCATTGATCATCACTCTGTCTCCTTATCTCTAAATATCTCACTACGTTCTAGACCAGTCCGTTTGCCGTGGACTGCGACGGGTAAGGGGGGATAAAGAGATCCTGGTGTTTGAGTGGTGGCTATCTGAGGATAAGCCACCACAACACAATACTTTGGCTCCAAGTTCCCCTAGACCTGAGGCCCAGATGGCCCGCTCTGGGTCAACCGGCTGGTCATGCCGAGCTACCAGCATAGGTCTTCGACCTATGCTGGAGGGCGGTGGCTAGAGGGTCAATCAGGGAGCTGCTGTATCGGGCACATGTCCGATGCAGTAGCTGACTGAGTATAGCACCTGTGTAGCCCTGGCGGGCTCATTCTGGACTTCCGAATGGCCCGTCCCCTTGTTGGACTCGATGGCGGGTGGGGAGCACAGGTGCCGAACTAATATATAACACCCATGGAAAAAAAAAACTTCAAAAAAACTACTTGCCCCAGACCTATTTCTGGGCAAGAGACGCCGCATGGAAGACAGAAAGGAGGAGGCCACAAAAAGCTGTGCTACCTGGCCATCATTTCTGGTGGTTAGGTGCACAGAGGAGGGGAAAAGTCTGACAAAGATGAGCCCTTTTGTCATCTACAAGGGACTTAAGTCAGTAGTGGGAGAGCCCAAGAGTGTGTCTAAGCTACACAAGTCTTTGGAACTTCTAGTAGAAGTTGATAGCAAGATACACTCTGATGGGCTTTTAAGATGCAGAAGACTCTGTGATCTCCAAGTGGAAGTCATGCCACACAAGAGTCTGAACACCAGCAGAGGTGTAATCAGCTCTAGGGACCTACTGGAATGTTCCGAGAAGGAAATAGTGGAGGGCATTGAAGGAGTCACCCATGCCCGGCGCATTACCAGGCGCAGGGATGGTGAGGAGGTCAAAACCGCCACTATTATCCTCACATTTGGAACTAGGACACCGCCAGAGTATGTGAAGGCAGGATACCTACGAGTTCCAGTGAGGCCCTACATACCTAACCCCATGAGGTGCTTCAAGTGCCAGGGTTATGGACACGGCGCGGCAGTCTGCAAGAGGAACACTGTGTGTGCCAGATGTGCTGGAGAAGGTCATGAGGACAAGGGCTGCACAGCCCAGTTCAAATGCCCAAACTGTCACGCTGGCCACTCAGCCTACTCCAAGGACTGCCCTGTGTGGAAACAGGAGGTTGCCGTGCAGGAGTACAAGGCAAGAAATGGATGTACCTTCAGCCAGGCGAAATCGGCTGTATTGGCCCTAGCCAAAGGCCAATTCGGCTTGACAAAGACCTATGCCCAGGCTGTTGCTAAGATAGGAAGATCCATAGCCACACAGACGGACACACTGACCCCACCACCCCCTCCTCCTCCTCCAACTCAGAAGAAAACACCGCCAAAGAACACACCTCTGAAGAAACAAGAAAGCCCTGTTGTCATGCTAAAGAACAGGTTCTCTGTGCTCGCTGATGAGAGCATGGAGACTGAGCAGCTAGTCAAAACCAATACTCCGGGAGAACCCGGAGACATCATGTCTGACACAGGTTCTCCTCAGAGAAACCAGTCAGACACCCCAACCTCTACCGAATTAGAGGTTGACCAACTCCCTAAGGGGAGAAATCAAAGCGGAGAGGATGCCCGAGGTGAGCGAGGAGGAAATAACCTCCGCTCTAACCAGAGGGATCTCCCCTCTCCAGAGAGAAAGACTTCCCCCAAAAGGGGGTTGTCCTCCTCTCCATCCAAACCCAAGAATAAAAATACCAAGGTCACTGGAATTAAGGGAAACCCCTCCGGGGGCCTCCCAAAGCCAAATAGCTCCAAGTAGGTCATCTAGAATAAGCCATGGATTCCAGAATTGTACAGTGGAATTGCAGAGGACTCAAGGCCAATTATGAGGAGATGCAGCTACTGATGGACTCTGAGACTCCTGTAGCTGTCTGTCTACAGGAAACATTTCTGAAAGATAGCATCAGCTTCCGAAGCTACAGTGCTTACAGCAAGAATGTTGAGGATGCAGAGAGAGCATCAGGTGGAGTCTGTATCCTTGTGAAGGATAGCATCCCCCATGAGAGGGTTGAACTACAGACCATACTACAGGCCGTAGCAGCTAGGATAACCCTTCACAAGGTTATCACTTGCTGCAGCCTGTATCTACCACCAGGCGCTCCATTAAACCAAACAGACATGGAGGACCTATTGAAACAACTCCCCCGGCCTTACATAATCCTTGGGGATTTCAATGCCCATAACACCATGTGGGGCTCCAACAATACCGACACAAGAGGCCGTATGCTGGAGGATATCTTCCTCCAACATGATTTATGCATACTTAATGATGCATCACCGACCTACTTGCACCCAGGAACTGGATCTCTCACATGCATTGACCTCACCGTATGCGTCCCTGGACTTCTGGACGACTTTAAATGGTCAGTTAGCAATGATCTACGGGGAAGTGACCACTTCCCAATCATCATTGCTAACAATCTCCCCTCATTTGGACGACCTCAGCGGTGGAAACTGAATAAGGCCGATTGGGAAGAATTCCAAAAAAGATGCTCAGAGGATATTACAGAAAATATCCTCGATGAGCAGAACCCAGCTGATATCTTTGCTAGCAAGCTACTTAGTATAGCCAGGAAAGTTGTCCCCCTAACCTCCGCAAATCCAAAACGGCCTAGCAAACCATGGTTTGATACAGCCTGCAAAGGTGCTATTGGCGATAGGAAAAAACGACTGGCTGCATTTATAAAAAATCCATCCCAGGAAAACCTAAAGCTATTCAGAATAGCTAGAGCAAAGGCTAGACAAACCATACGGTCAGCCAAAAGGAATTCCTGGAGAAGTTTTGTCGGCAGTCTGGATGCCAAAACTTCTGCTAGAGCGGTCTGGAAGGCAGTAAGGCGAATCAAAGGGAAAGAATCAAATGCAATAGGGCATCTGAAAAACCAAGGACGAACTGTCACGTCCCCCAGAGAAATAGCTGACTGCCTTGCATCCTCAATAGCAGAAAAGTCATCCACTGCACATTATACGCCAGAGTTTCAAAAAGTCAAAACCAGGGAGGAAAGACACTCCATTGATTTCAGGTCAGAAAACAATGAAGACTACAACAAACCGTTCTCGCTTGAGGAACTGAGGGAATCGCTAGACAAGTCACATGACACAGCGCCTGGAGAAGATGAAATCCATTACCAGTTCCTCAAGCACCTTCCCGAACCCTCATTGGCAGTCCTGCTAGGGGTCTATAACTGTGTGTGGCAAACAGGCGCTTTCCCAAACAGCTGGAGGAAAGCCACAGTTATACCGATACCTAAACCGGGAAGAGACGGCTCTGACCCAGCTAACTATCGACCAATAGCACTAACAAGCTGCATCTGCAAAACCATGGAAAGAATGATTAACAGTAGGCTGGTCTGGTACCTGGAGAGGAACAAAGTGATCTCTAACTACCAGTGCGGATTCCGGCAAGGGCGGACAACAACTGACCACCTGGTAAGGCTGGAAGCTTGTATCAGAAATGCATTACTCAGAAGAGAACATCTAGTAGCTGTATTCTTCGATATAGAAAAGGCCTATGACACAACCTGGAAACATGGCATTCTACGTGACCTGGAGCTTATGGGGCTTAAGGGACATCTCCCCCGTTTTGTGGGGGAATTCCTGAAAGACCGAAAATTTCAGGTTCGAGTGGGCAACACCACTTCTGACATTCATGACCAGGAAATGGGTGTACCCCAGGGCAGCATTCTGTCAGTCACCCTGTTCAACATAAAAATAAATAGCATCATAAATGCTCTGTCCCCTGGCATAGAGTGCTCTTTGTATGTTGATGACTTTGTCATTTTTACTTATGGGAAAAACATGAACACCCTAGAAAGAAAATTACAGTTATGTTTAAACAAAATTCAAAATTGGGCAAACGATAATGGTTTTAAATTTTCGGACTCCAAAACAGTTAGTATGCATTTTTGTAATTTAAGGGGACTCCACCCAGACCCTGAACTATTTATACACAAAAAGAAGATCCCTGTCGTGAAAACTACAAAATTTTTAGGCCTCACTCTAGATTCCAAATTTAATTTTCTCCCCCACATTAAGGAACTTAAGAGAAAATGCCAAAAGTCATTAAACATACTTAGAGTGCTCAGCCATACGGACTGGGGAGCTGACAGAGATACTTTGCTGCTGCTATATCGGAGTCTAATTCGATCCAAGCTAGACTACGGATCCATAATATATGGAGCAGCAAGGAAGTCGTACCTAAAAATACTGGAACCAATACAAAATGCTGCCCTGCGTCTCTGTCTCGGCGCGTTTCCTACATCACCTATCCCAAGCCTCCATGTGGAGGCTGGAGAACTCCCCATGGATATAAGAATGAAAAAGCTTGCAATGCAGTATATAGTCAAGCTAAAATCCAACCCTACGAACCCTGCTTTCGATTCCATATTTAACCCCACAGAGGTAGAATTATACAATCGAAGGCCTAACGTCATACAGCCGTTAGGCCTTCGAATGAGAGAACCCATCCAAAATTTAACCCCACCCATTAACCAAATCTCTAAAATAGAAACCCCTCAGAATCCTCCTTGGCTAATGAATAAACCCAAATTAAATTTATCCCTCCTTAATTTCAAAAAAGAAAATACAGACCCAAGCATACTACAAGTCCACTTTAGGGAACTGCAAGAGAGCTACGGAGATTGTGGCACCATCTACACAGACGGATCCAAAATGGATAGAAAGGTCGCGTGTGCCTGCTCCTTTCGGAACAAAACAATCTCCCGTAGACTCCCCGATGGCTGCTCCATCTTTACGGCCGAATTGCATGCAATATCGCTTGCACTTATGGCCGTCAAAGCATCAGAAAGGAGGAAATTTATAATCTGCTCCGACTCCAAATCTGCATTGCAAGCTTTGGGGCGGATGAAGACTGACATTCCACTGGTACATAAGAGCCTGAAGCTGTTGGACCAAATAACAGCCGACCATACGGATGTCACCTTCATCTGGGTCCCCTTCCATATGGGCATTGAGGGAAACGAAGCCGCAGACAGAGAAGCAAAGAGAGCCCTAAATCATGCGGTATCAGGAACTCAAATTCCCTGCTCAGACCTGAGACAAAGTATTGCCACTGCCATCTACCAAGAGTGGCAGGATCGATGGGAGGCTGAGACTCACAATAAACTCAGGCAGATTGTGGCGGATGTCAGGTGGCGGTCCACATCTAAGGGTCTGACAAGGCGTGGTAGCACGACCATGTCTAGACTTAGGATTGGCCACACCTACATCACGCACTCTTTTGTGCTGAAGAAAGAAGAGCCCCCACTTTGTGAGTATTGTGACTCTCGCCTCACCGTGGAACATATCCTCATTGACTGCCCCAGATACCAGGATGTCAGGGGAAAATATTTTAGAGCCACTAATTTAAAAACACTATTCAATAATGTCGACCCTGGGAAGGTACTGGGCTTTATCCGGGAAGTGGGATTGTCTACGAAGATCTGATTTCTAAACTCTGTAGACATGTACTTTTTACATTATATTTTTACCAAATTATTAAATTTTTACTACCTCTACTATTTTAATTGTGAATAGACCTTGATTTTAATGATTTGACTGTATGGAATTTGACCTTTGTTGTGTGGAGGGAGAGTGGCCCTTGAAGGACTGCAGGCACGACATGGCCTAAATTGTGCCGATGTGCCCAAAATCACAAATCACAAATCTGATAGTCGCTTTTATAAGTTCCCCCACCCCCTTGAGACCCCTAGAATTGAGTAGGGACTAGCATGAACCACAATAGTAAAATACAGTCACTAAAAAAAGCTGAATATCTTATAGAAAACGAGATTTTTCTTGTAATAGTGTTATTCTTAATTTGGAAGACATATTTGTCTATCGCAGTGTTTCCCAAAATGTGTTCCGCTGAACCCCATTGTTCGCGAGGCCTGAAAAAGTGTTCCACATACTACTGGACTAATTAACTAGTAGGTCACCACGTAAATTAATCCGTCTAAAAAACAACAACAACAAAGTGTTCCACATACTACTGGACTAATTAACTAGTAGGTCACCACGTAAATTAATCCGTCTAAAAAACAACAACAACAAAGTGTTCCACATACTACTGGACTAATTAACTAGTAGGTCACCACGTAAATTAATCCGTCTAAAAAACAACAACAACAAAATGTTCCACATACTACTGGACTAATTAACTAGTAAGTCACCACGTAAATTAATCCGTCTAAAAAACAACAACAACAAAGTGTTCCACATACTACTGGACTAATTAACTAGTAGGTCACCACGTAAATTAATCCGTCTAAAAAACAACAACAACAAAGTGTTCCACATACTACTGGACTAATTAACTAGTAGGTCACCACGTAAATTAATCCGTCTAAAAAACAACAACAACAAAGTGTTCCGTTAAATACTCAATGTGCGAAGTTTTCCGTTTAGCTAAATGTCTGGGAACCACTGGTTTCTAGAGCACGCTTAGTATTAGCTAATGTATCTGTCAGCGCAAGTGAAGAGGAACTTTCGAACAAAATGAAAGTCACAAGTGGAATGAACTAAGAATGATTTTGTTTATATTGTAATAATAGCATACGACATACAGATTACTGAGTTGATTGCTTTCCAAAGCAATAGTATTGCCAAAGATATTCTTTCAATACATAACCGAATGTCCTCAAATGTTTCTTTTACCAGCATTCTATCAGTAGTGATTCTTCTTCCTTGTCATCATTTTCAAGTTGAAGCTTTTAGAGAGACGTTTCTTTATTTAAGATCTTAAGATCAAATGCGCAACGATTTCCAGATCAGTCCTACAGTATGTCTGGGGCCAGTTTCTCATTTGTGTCTATTGAGAAAATATGGATTATTTCAAGAGTTATTAGAATTCGCTGGTGAGACTCCACAAGGACTCGCTTCACTATTGCATTCTTTTATCTATCTAAACATGTTGTGCCTGACTTGAATAGAGATTATTGTGCTGATGTGAAAGGGAGAAATAGTTTCGCTTACATTTGATGCACAGTAGTGTTATGTAAATCGGACCTCATCCTTGACTATAGGTGTTGTGACAGTCCGCCTAAGCAAATTCCTCCTTTTCCCGGTCATCTGCTGTTCTTAGGATATCGAGTGAGAAGCTGGTCTATTCTTTTATGTTATCCAGCCAGCCTTTATTTGGACGACCATTGCTTCGTGCTTTCTCCGTTGTACCCTTAATTGTGATCCAAATAAAATCTGATTTAAATGTAGAATAGGATTTATTTCATAAATTAGGATTCGGTTCACATAAGCAGCTGGTCCAATTAACCAAAGGCTCGATTAACCAGATTGACTGTGCAAAGATAACTTCAGATGTTAATCTATGTTGAAATATAAAGTCTTTATAAATACATCAATACTTAAACATTTTGTTCATATTTTGTCTACATTATGTTTGGTTCTATTTTCGTTAGATGGACCTAGTGGATACAGACAGAACTACTCAGCCTTCCTATGCTGCGCCCCTGAAGACTTGCAGCATTTCGGTTTGTCCTTTCACTCCATGCTTGAGGAATGGGGCTTCAAAATATTTTTACCCCCAAGAGACCTAGTACTAACAGGGTGCAACTTTGACAACATGTCCAGGGCGCTGGAAGAGAGGTGCGTCATTTAGTGTTTTCTGTTAATGCAATAGCTCGAAGAAACTCTTTTCTGAGTTGAAGATTTAATTCATTTCCGTTTTGAGCATTCTGGCAACTTACAAATAAAAATTTTCCGGTCTTTATGATATTTTTTTTCATGGATATGATCCCCAAATTGTGGATTTTTTTATTTTTTTTTTATTAGCCAAATAAAATCTACATAGATTTTTTAAATTTAAATTGGACTTTTTGTTTCAACTCGTAACTACATGGAAACTTCTGAGTGGGAAAAACCAAATGGGTGGGAAAAAACTTCTTGGTGGACACGGATCTTAAAAAGGGCTCTAACGATTTTCCAATTTATTTGACAGTTTACATTTATCATTTGGAGAAGAATTCCTAGCTCATTGACCACACTGAAAAAACTCTAGTTTAGCTCAAATAGTTTTTGAAAGTAAAAAAAAAAGAAAGAAATGTAAATTTGGCTAGAGAACATGAAAATAGTTATCTTGAACGGACACAATTTAAAGAGTTTAATTGACTAAAATAATGTTCAGGAAAAGTCTGCATAGCTTCTTCGAAATCTAGATTTAAAGGCCTATCATTTGAATATTATAAAGTCTAGTAGATCTTCAGTAGGTTGGCTTAACCAGGATGGTGAGGTGAAATTGTCAATAACACTTTTGCTTTTTGAGATTTGAACGTTACACACAGACTTTCAGAAAACATACAAATCACTAACTGCTACTGACCTTCTAATGGAGTCTCCCTATAACCTTCGTTTCCTATATACGTCTAGTGTTAATTGTTCACTCACTGTTCAAATTCGTTGCGTAATTCCAATCATTTTAGAGAAGAAGGTTTTGTTCCTAATACTACTAATGCTTATCCTCATTAAATCATTCTGCAACCCATTCAAGAGATACTTCAAAACAATAGTTTTATCGTTAGGAAGATTTTTTTTTGTCTCTTTGAATTATGAATACAAGGTCTCTTAGAATGTTCATTAAAATATTTTTTAATCTTTATATTTGTGAACATTATTAGTAAGAAACAATATGTCTTACACAGGTGTAATGGTAAAATCATTGTTATACTCTCTGTCAACTATGAGGCTTCAGAAGAATGTTCCTTTTTAACTTCATTCGCCAGAGTCTTAGATCCTGGTAAGCTTTCAAACAGATTCTTTGTTGTCATTGAATTCAATATTTGTCTGAAATAATAGTTTTATGTTTATTGAACATTTCCCAATATACAAACACATCAGGTATGCATTTCTTTTAAGATTTAAATCTATCTAATTTAAAACAATTTGCAGACGATGGAGGCTATCACGTAATGACTACGGGGAGAGGGAGTATAAGAATTGGTTACAATTAGTTACAAGGGGTAGGGGGGTCTGAAGATATGTTACATAACAAAACAAATAAAAATATTCAATATTCTTTCGGGAGGGGGTGTAAAGATTTTCTACAATTTGTTACAAAGGGAAGGGGGGTGCTACATAATATCCCAACGTTCTGTTATATTGTTTCTTTTATGTTTTACTAAAGGAAAAAAAAATGTTTTCGACTTTTCTGCTTTATTTTATTCTATGTCATATATGTCTCTATGTATTCCCTATTTGGTCCAGATGCCAGAAAGAGAAACATTATCCCTGTTCAGATTGACAAAACTGTCGAGATTAAAAACGTGCTGAAAGGGTTGTCCATTATCCGCTACAACCACGACTATAAATGTGGATGGTTGAAACAGAAACTGGTGGATGCTATCGCTGCCTGACAAGACCAGTGTTGTAAGGCTTTACAAATGTGGATAACAACATGTCGCCATGTGTTCAAGTCATACAACTTTCATTAGGTTTAGGATTGAGAACCTTTCTGTGTCTCTTTTTCTTTAAAATTTGTTTGATACGCTTTTTATTTCATTTTAATTTGCCATAAAAGAGTTCCTTTTAGGTTCTTTAGGAAAACATTTTTACTATTTGTTCATGTCAATGAATTTCAACTTTCTTTTCATCTCTCTGAAAGTCTGAGACAGCACATGGTCCAAAGTTTGGGGCAACACATGGTCCAAAGTTTGGGGCAACACATGGTCCAAAGTTTGGGGCAACACAAGGTTCAAAGTCTTTAGCAGGACTAGTCCCAAAGTCTGGGTAACATAAGTCCCAAAGTTTTTAGCAGCACTTGTCCCAAAGTCTGGTGCAACACATTTTCCAATGTGCCAAGGCAAGTAGGTCCCAGTGTCTTGGCAGCACACAGAAATTATGCCTCTTTTAAACTGCCATGTATATTAACAATGAAACAGTTTCAATTGTATGGAATGTATTTGTAACACCCAGCCCTCATGATTGTCAACATCTTATAATATTTGCTGTTCTGTTCTGTATACACAGAAACCTTTCTCCAAAATAAAAACCGTCTAGAATACTTATGAAAGTAAACGTTTATCTTTGTTAAATTATTTGTAGACTTTATGATTTAATCCTCTTCCAATACTTGGACCATGGTCTGATAAAGTTGATTTTATATGTTTAATTCCTAATGAAACCTCAAAACATTTTAGATCTTAAATGACTTTACTCTACACCACTTCTGCATTTAATTGTTACACGTGTTCTAGATGCGCACGGACATATCTAGGTCTAGTAGTGAGCAATGTATTTCAATGACATTTAATTCTTTGTTTTAAATAAACATATTAAAACTATTTTGATTTAGGACCAAATCCAAAGAGATTCCCAAGAAATGTCAAGCCTATCGGATCCATTGTTCTATTGTATGTCATATATAAAGATCAACTAAAGAGCTAAATGAAATTACAATATGTTCATGGTAAACCAGTGAACAGTCTAAAACTAATTATACCTGAGTGTTGTCATAAATACAAAGCTTTCATGGAATCCTAATATTGATGGAACTATTGGGTAAATCAAACAAAGCATTGGTTCAGTCAAACAAAGCATTGGTTCAGTCAAACAAAGCATTGGTTCAGTCAAACAAAGCATTGGTTCAGTCAAACAAAGCATTGGTTCAGTCAAACAAAGCATTGGTTCAGTCAAACAAAGCATTGGTTCAGTCAAACAAAGCATTGGTTCAGTCAAACAAAGCATTGGTTCAGTCAAACAAAGCATTGGTTCAGTCAAACAAAGCATTGGTTCAGTCAAACAAAGCATTGGTTCAGTCAAACAAAGCATTGGTTCAGTCAAACAAAGCATTGGTTCAGTCAAACAAAGCATTGGTTCAGTCAAACAAAGCATTGGTTCAGTCAAACAAAGCATTGGTTCAGTCAAACAAAGCATTGGTTCAGTCAAACAAAGCATTGGTTCAGTCAAACAAAGCATTGGTTCAGTCAAACAAAGCATTGGTTCAGTCAAACAAAGCATTGGTTCAGTCAAACAAAGCATTGGTTCAGTCAAACAAAGCATTGGTTCAGTCAAACAAAGCATTGGTTCAGTCAAACAAAGCATTGGTTCAGTCAAACAAAGCATTGGTTCAGTCAAACAAAGCATTGGTTCAGTCAAACAAAGCATTGGTTCAGTCAAACAAAGCATTGGTTCAGTCAAACAAAGCATTGGTTCAGTCAAACAAAGCATTGGTTCAGTCAAACAAAGCATTGGTTCAGTCAAACAAAGCATTGGTTCAGTCAAACAAAGCATTGGTTCAGTCAAACAAAGCATTGGTTCAGTCAAACAAAGCATTGGTTCAGTCAAACAAAGCATTGGTTCAGTCAAACAAAGCATTGGTTCAGTCAAACAAAGCATTGGTTCAGTCAAACAAAGCATTGGTTCAGTCAAACGAGGACATACAATTAAAATGTTCTTTAACTTTGGTAAGACTAGTATTAGATTATGCGTCCTCTGTTAGGGATCCTTCTATGAAAAAAAACAACAAATTAGAACATAGCCTAACGGCAATTCACAAAGAAATATTCTCGTTTGGTTAGATAAAACCATTTGTAAAATAAGTAAACTAAACGGTATTTCAAGACAGAAGACTAAAACATTAAGTAGCACTATTCATAAAACAAAGAACCATAAATCAACTGCAAAACACAACCTAATAAAACATTGAAAGACACAAAAACTAATGAAATTCGAGTTTAAATAAACTAGGACCAATTCCAGCAGGTGCTTCTTCTGCCCAACGCCATTATAGCAGAGAATGGATTGGAGACAATACATTATATGATAAGGCTTTAAGCCTCTAACATGAACGAGTAGATTAAGACATGTATACTCGTAGGGAGTAATAAGACCCATAAAATCTTATAATCTATAAGTCAAGAAAGGCTGTAGGGCTAAAATAGTTGTTCAATAGTGAGTCTTACTAACCTAATCATTTAAACTAAGATAATTATTCTATACAGAGCTAAGATAATTTGATTTGTAGGGAGCCAGTTAAATTACTTTTATAATTCAGCAAACTAAGCACTTCTATAGATAATGCAATTGTGTTCAAGTCATTCTAATCCATGTAGCAAATAAATGTATGACATGATAATAATATTAGGTCTTGGCTTTCTTATTATTTTACTTGTTACAATAACAACCGTAAAATTACTTTGCATGTGCAAACAAATCTAGATTTTTACATTAAGTCTTTCTACAAATAAAAAATATTCTGGAATCTATGTCTTCACAGCTCCTGCTATAACCACAGCTCATTTCGTCATGGAAAAGCTATTTTAACAATGTTTGAATTTTTATCTTTGGGAATTCGTAAAAAAAATTACCAGAACAAAATTAATCGTTTTATTATTAAATACTAAAGTTCAAATCAGTTTATACAAGTACCATAGAAGATTTGGTTAAACCAGCTCTCAATAAATTGTAATATTTTATCAGTGGACAAAAGTGGCATGTAATTCATATTTGTTTTTCGGAAAACCAAAACAAAATTCTTTAAAATAATTCAAAACTGTTATTTTGTTCATGAATGAATATATTTTCACAAAAAGCCTATTACGATTCTTAGAAATGTATGTAGACGTAAAGGGAAATAACTCTTCAAGAAATTTTAGTACTATTTCCTAATACTAAATTTCTTCCCGTGAAACTGTATTTTGAATCAATCGTCACTTTGATGCAGTTCACTACCTATATGTATGTCCAAGTATGTACGTATCGTTTACAACGCAGCACTTGTTGATTGCTTGTAGTTTAGCTTCTAGTTGATCAAATGTTTACATATTGATATACATTGTATTGTTATTGAAAACATATTCCCATTATCTATATAACTACAGGATGTTTCGCAATAGCGCGAAGTAGATTTGTGCAGTAATAAACTATGTACATTAAAGTTGGTGTTTTGTTTCATGTTTGTTATTCGATGAATCATCTCCAAGTAAACAGCTTTTGTTTAGCATGGACAGAGATCGTTAGGAGATGTTCAGCCGGCGAGTATAAGAAAATGTTGATTTTTTTGTATGCTGTAGTTGCTGTTTTCGCTGTAAATGAAGACTCAGTTGTCTCCCCTAACGAAATTGTCGTACTTACCAAAGTGTTGTTTAAGAATTTTTGTATTCCCTTAAAATATATTTTTCTCCCGCAAAGCTTCTATCAACTCTCTTTGGTAAAATTGTGTGTACACGTTATTTCTCCCACACCCTTACCTAGATAACATTACACTATTATTTCTTTTACTAATCGAAATCCAGCTTTGACACTAATGAATATTCTCAATCGAAAACAATTCTTGACTTATCTAAATCCCACTTCTGACAAAAAAGTCACCAGGTTATTTTATGTTGGGTAACAGTGAGTTCATGATTACTATGGAGTCACTGTGAAGGCATAATCAGGATGAGTGTATCTGAAACTCTCAATCATCTACCGTAAATAACTCCTCTTATGGCAGACACAATGAATGATAAAATGTATTTCATAAAATAGCCAATATCATAGCACCACTTTATGAATGTTATAAAACTTCAAGAATAAAATGACTGCAAGAAGTAATAGTCCTTCATCGACCTATATATCACACAATGTAGAGCAGGGGCTCTCGACCTATATATCACACAATGTAGAGCAGGGGCTCTCGACCTATGGGTCGATTGACGATTTGTCAGGGGTCGCATAAGTTCATTTGAAAATATGGATTTTTGGGGGGGGTCAATTCTAACATGTAAAACTTCACACATGGACATTTGTGTTTACCTTGGAATTGACTATTCCCACTCGAGGCTAGATGTTGCAGACAACCGAATCAGAATTCATTTCTAACATTTAAATTATCGCAGCAGAAGTATTTTCAATAGTTAATGTGCATTAATGCATAACGTTTCATTACGTCTGGTCGTGTTGTACAGCATTGGACTGTTGTCTGTAAGGTCAGGAGTCAACATTATTAGTCACTAATTAGTCAAGATATTTGTTAAGTATAAGGTCCGCCACTTAAATTTCACTTTCACTATTATCTTATCGAAACAAACATGTTGAAACTGTGGGCCCAAAATGTGTATGTTTTGAAATCATTACGCATCCATAAATTGTAATACGTAAACGTTGTCTAGACAAGCATAACGTATTGGACAGCATGAACCCTGGATGAACTCCTGATGGTAACAGGACATGAAAGCCTGGGCTTCCAGTAGTGCTCTAATAAGAAACTGTTGTTAAACGTAGTGCCTCATATCTACCATACAATTCAAGTGAGCCTTCAGTTATCTCCACACAGCTCTTGGACACTCTCGTGAGACCTGAGCCACTGTTTCCTCTGTCTGACCCATTAGGAAGAATTGAAAAACTCCAGTATGTCAATTGTAACGAATTTACTTAAGTCTATGGGGCCGAAATAACTGAAATGTCATTTTGATAGCTAGCATCCGAGCTCATCAGTATGCTTGCATTACGCTTTTCCAAATGTTTATATAATTAAACTTGATCTTACTTTGTACAAATGTCGTCATGGATACCCAGTAGTTTAGTGGAATGGTTAGACATATACTTGTTGGCCATTTCAAGATTGTTGCAACCCACGACATTGTTAGTACGTGTTAAAGAAAATTAGCTCATTTTTTAAAAGTGTAAACTATTTTTAAAGAATATTAGTGGTGACTGGACAGATGGTGCTCCAAGTATAGAAGTACATTGGTCTGAATTTCAACAGAATGAGTCACCAAAAGTCATCGAAACTCTGTGATTCATCGTCGACTATTAATAACGAGGACAATGCTACTAAAATTACAAAACGCAATGAAAAAGGTCACTGCAAGGATCAAGTGAAATTGATAATTTTATGAAAGAACATTTGCAAACACATCAAACTTTCCTAACTTAACATTCCATTTGCACTTGCCAAAACTCCGAAGAAAGTCAAAGTTGAGAGTTTAGGAGACAGAAATAGTTTATTGAACTCATTAATACAGATACAGAAAAAAATGTCTCTATAATTACAAAAATCTGGATCAATCAGTCATGTCTCAATTTATCTGTGTTGCACCTTCAATTTGCAATAATACATTATTGCATAACAGCCTGTTCATTATCAAGTTTAATTACAGAAAATCGTCACATGTGTATGAAATGTGGCTATGGCTAATTTAAATAAGAAATGATAAGGCTTGTCTATGAGTCCGAAGATTAGTGAGGAATGCAGTATTTCTCGTAGCTGCGCAGTCCCAGCTGTGACCTACATATTTTGCCAAAACCAGGGCAATCATAACCATTGTCCGCAGGTGGCCGATTTAGATTTTCTTTTCGCCTTCTCCGTCTGTCCTCTGCAGCGGATTTTCTTTTCATCTCAAATGTGTATCTCGCGGCCTTTGTGAGTTACCCCGAGCTGTCTCGTTGTGAGGCCGCATGCAACCAGGTGCTCTCTTTTATGTCAGCTAAGGCAAGGTGAAGTGGTCTGCCACGTTAAAAGACTGTCTATCTATATCCATCTATCTATCTATCTATCTATCTATCTATCTATCTATCTATCTATCTATCTATCTATCTATCTATCTATCTATATATCTATCAATCTATCTATCTATCAATCTATCTATATATATATATATATATATATATATATATTCGTGGGATATATATATATATATATTCGTGAGAAGCGTGGTCGAGAGGCTAAGTGCGCTTGAACTTGGCATGGCTTGGTTATCTATGAAAGGGGGCTCGAGGTTCGACACCCGACTCGAGCAGAGTTGTGTTTACTGATCGCCTAAAGTCAGCACGGAAAACCTTCTCCAAGATACCCCCACCCCCAACTGGTCCACAAATGAGAGTGGACCATTGCGCTCTGGGCATGCTATAAGCATGAAATCAGCTATAATTGATTTATTTATTTAGCTATCTATCAGTCTATCTACCTCACTACAAAGTCTGCATATAAAGCTTGATTTCCTACGACTACTCTCCTACACACATCACCAACTTTTGCTCGTCACCTTGTAGGCCTATAGAAATGTAAGGAAAAATGAAGTGAAGACAGTCTCTGGTAAAAGTAATTTTTTTCCAGCCCTTATCATTTAGTCTTTTACAACCCTCCATGCCGTTTCTCACAGGCTCATACGGTTTGGTGGCAGCCTTGCCACAGTTGAGGTAAATTGTAGGACAATAGTCGGGGAACCTCTTACAACCTCAAGGAAGGGGGGGGGGGGCTGATGTGCAACACGGATTTGATTTAATGATCTGATTTGATGGGTGAATCTTCAGGCTTGGAGGTAGGTTAATAGCGAATATCACATTTCAGACCACTTTGAAAAAATCTTTCACTCTCTTGAGTCAAGGGTTTTAAGTAGCTTTGTCTTGGCTTATCAGACATGCTCAGTGACGAAGTGTGTTGTCAACGAATTGCACAAAGCGTTGGCTATTAATTTAGAAACCTAAATGACGAAATATGCATTACTTTCTACGCCTTTTAATTCGGCTCAATGTTTATAGTTAATAGATTAAAAAACACATAAATGCATGCTATCGTTATTCTCATAACATCATTTTAATTTGTACAATGGTTATGCCTGCGCTAGGTGTGGAAAAAAAAGTAGGTCACAGCTTGGGCTGCGTAGCCATAGAAAATACTACATTTCTCATTAATCATCGGACTCAAAGACAAGCCTTATTATTTCGATTTCTAACAAAATTGAATGTATAAATATTACTAAATAATACAAAATTACAGTTACACCTTGGCCTTTAAGTATCGTTTTAGAAAGTTGTTCTTTGCACTCACACTATCTGGGTGGAAAGTTGTTCTATGCACTCACACTATCTGGGTAGAAAGTTGTTCTATGCACTCACACTATCTGGGTGGAAAGTTGTTCTATGCACTCACACTATCTGGGTGGAAAGTTGTTCTATGCACTCACACTATTTGGGTAGAAAGTTGTTCTATGCACTCACACTATCTGGGTAGAAAGTTGTTCTATGCACTCACACTATCTGGGTAGAAAGTTGTTCTATGCACTCACACTATCTGGGTGGAAAGTTTTTCTATGCACTCACACTATCTTGGTAGAAAGTTGTTCTATGCACTCACACTATCTGGGTAGAAAGTTGTTCTATGCACTCACACTATCTGGGTAGAAAGTTGTTCTATGCACTCACACTATCTGGGTGGAAAGTTGTTCTATGCACACACACTATCTGGGTAGAAAGTTGTTCTATGCACTCACACAATCTGGGTGGAAAGTTGTTCTATGCACTCACACTATCTGGGTAGAAAGCTGTACTATGCACTCACACTATCTGGGTAGAAAGCTGTTCTATGCACTCACACTATCTGGGTAGAAAGTTGTTCTATGCACTCACACTATCTGGGTAGAAAGTTGTTCTATGCACTCACACTATCTGGGTAGAAAGTTGTTCTATGCACTCACACAATCTGGGTAGAAAGTTGTTCTATGCACTCACACTATCTGGGTAGAAAGTTGTTCTATGCACTCACACAATCTGGGTAGAAAGTTGTTCTATGAACTCACACTATCTGGGTAGAAAGTTGTTCTATGCACTCACACTATCTGGGTGGAAAGTTTTTCTATGCACTCACACTATCTTGGTAGAAAGTTGTTCTATGCACTCACACAATCTGGGTAGAAAGTTGTTCTATGCACTCACACTATCTGGGTGGAAAGTTGTTCTATGCACTCACACTATCTGGGTGGAAAGTTGTTCTATGCACTCACACTATCTGGGTGGAAAGTTGTTCTATGCACTCACACTATCTGGGTGGAAAGTTGTTCTATGCACTCACACTATCTGGGTAGAAAGTTGTTCTATGCACTCACACTATCTTTGTGGAAAGTTGTTCTATGCACTCACACTATCTGGGTGGAAAGTTGTTCTATGCACTCACACTATCTGGGTGGAAAGTTGTTCTATGCACTCACACTATCTGAGTAGAAAGTTGTTCTATGCACTCACACTATCTGGGTGGAAAGTTGTTATATGCACTCACACTATCTGGGTAGAAAGTTGTTCTATGCACTCACACTATCTGGGTGGAAAGTTGTTATATGCACACACACTATCTGGGTGGAAAGTTGTTCTATGCACTCACACAATCTGGGTGGAAAGTTGTTCTATGCACTCAGACTATCTGGGTGGAAAGTTGTTCTATGCACTCACACTATCTGGGTGGAAAGTTGTTCTATGCACTCACTCTATCTGGGTGTAAAGTAGTTCTATGCACTCACACTATCTGGGTAGAAAGTTGTTCTATGCGCTCACACTATCTGGGTGGAAAGTTGTTCTATGCACTCACACTATCTGGGTAGAAAGTGGTTCTATGCACTCACACTATCTGGGTGGAAAGTTGTTCTATGCACTCACACTATCTGGGTAGAAAGTTGTTCTATGCACTCACACTATCTGGGTAGAAAGTTGTTCTATGCACTCACACTATCTGGGTGGAAAGTTGTTCTATGCACTCACACTATCTGGGTGGAAAATTGTTCTATGCACTCACACTATCTGGATAGAAAGTTGTTCTATGCACTCACACAATCTGGGTAGAAAGTTGTTCTATGCACTCACACTATCTGGGTAGAAAGTTGTTCTATGCACTCACACTATCTGGGTGGAAAGTTGTTCTATGCACTCACACTATCTGGGTGGAAAGTTGTTCTATGCACTCACACTATCTGGGTGGAAAGTTGTTCTATGCACTTACACTATCTGGGTAGAAAGTTGTTCTATGCACTTACACCATCTGGGTAGAAAGTTGTTCTATGCACTCACACTATCTGGGTGGAAAGTTGTTCTATGCACTCACACTATCTGGGTAGAAAGTTGTTCTATGCACTCACACTATCTGGGTAGAAAGTTGTTCTATGCACTCACACTATCTGGGTGGAAAGTTGTTCTATGCACTCACACTATCTGGGTGGAAAGTTGTTCTATGCACTTACACTATCTGGGTAGAAAGTTGTTCTATGCACTTACACCATCTGGGTAGAAAGCTGTACTATGCACTCACACTATCTGGGTAGAAAGCTGTTCTATGCACTCACACTATCTGGGTAGAAAGTTGTTCTATGCACTCACACTATCTGGGTAGAAAGTTGTTCTATGCACTCACACTATCTGGGTAGAAAGTTGTTCTATGCACTCACACAATCTGGGTAGAAAGTTGTTCTATGCACTCACACTATCTGGGTAGAAAGTTGTTCTATGCACTCACACAATCTGGGTAGAAAGTTGTTCTATGCACTCACACTATCTGGGTAGAAAGTTGTTCTATGCACTCACACTATCTGGGTGGAAAGTTTTTCTATGCACTCACACTATCTTGGTAGAAAGTTGTTCTATGCACTCACACAATCTGGGTAGAAAGTTGTTCTATGCACTCACACTATCTGGGTGGAAAGTTGTTCTATGCACTCACACTATCTGGGTGGAAAGTTGTTCTATGCACTCACACTATCTGGGTGGAAAGTTGTTCTATGCACTCACACTATCTGGGTGGAAAGTTGTTCTATGCACTCACACTATCTGGGTAGAAAGTTGTTCTATGCACTCACACTATCTTTGTGGAAAGTTGTTCTATGCACTCACACTATCTGGGTGGAAAGTTGTTCTATGCACTCACACTATCTGGGTGGAAAGTTGTTCTATGCACTCACACTATCTGAGTAGAAAGTTGTTCTATGCACTCACACTATCTGGGTGGAAAGTTGTTATATGCACTCACACTATCTGGGTAGAAAGTTGTTCTATGCACTCACACTATCTGGGTGGAAAGTTGTTATATGCACACACACTATCTGGGTGGAAAGTTGTTCTATGCACTCACACAATCTGGGTGGAAAGTTGTTCTATGCACTCAGACTATCTGGGTGGAAAGTTGTTCTATGCACTCACACTATCTGGGTGGAAAGTTGTTCTATGCACTCACTCTATCTGGGTGTAAAGTAGTTCTATGCACTCACACTATCTGGGTAGAAAGTTGTTCTATGCGCTCACACTATCTGGGTGGAAAGTTGTTCTATGCACTCACACTATCTGGGTAGAAAGTGGTTCTATGCACTCACACTATCTGGGTGGAAAGTTGTTCTATGCACTCACACTATCTGGGTAGAAAGTTGTTCTATGCACTCACACTATCTGGGTAGAAAGTTGTTCTATGCACTCACACTATCTGGGTGGAAAGTTGTTCTATGCACTCACACTATCTGGGTGGAAAATTGTTCTATGCACTCACACTATCTGGATAGAAAGTTGTTCTATGCACTCACACAATCTGGGTAGAAAGTTGTTCTATGCACTCACACTATCTGGGTAGAAAGTTGTTCTATGCACTCACACTATCTGGGTGGAAAGTTGTTCTATGCACTCACACTATCTGGGTGGAAAGTTGTTCTATGCACTCACACTATCTGGGTGGAAAGTTGTTCTATGCACTTACACTATCTGGGTAGAAAGTTGTTCTATGCACTTACACCATCTGGGTAGAAAGTTGTTCTATGCACTCACACTATCTGGGTGGAAAGTTGTTCTATGCACTCACACTATCTGGGTAGAAAGTTGTTCTATGCACTCACACTATCTGGGTGGAACGTTGTTCTATGCACTCACACTATCTGGGTAGAAAGTTGTTCTATGCACTCACACTATCTGGGTAGAAAGTTGTACACGTTATTTCTCCTACTTCCCAGTCTCGGATCAAGTTGATAAATTACACAATTATTGATTGTTGATGACAACAAATGAATCAATCTATAAAAATGAGCCAATTATTTAATCTCTTAGTCATAATTAATAAATTTAGTTTTTTATAGAAATGCACAAAGTTTAAGGGAAATAAAAGCCTTATGTAAATAACAAGGTCGTTCGTTGAAAATGTTTAAGTATAGACCCTTTGAGATTATTAAATCTTCTTTTTTTATAAGTACGTTTATATCTCAGTGACTAATCAATCAGCCTTCAATCATTAAGGTTCGAGACCCCGAATGTGAATTCAGTTTCGAGAAACATTTTTTAAAAAGTTTTTGAAAAAGCAGCACGGTAACCTTCTCCATGTAGCCGACCCCTCCCCCACTGAGTGTCCACAAAGTGATTTAGACCGTAGCGCACTGAGCAGTCTATAAGTAGGAAAGTTGTGCCAACAAAAAACAAACAGAACAAAAGAAAATATTAAATTCGGTATAAATTATTCATGCCTAAATATTTGATGTCAACGAATCATAACTACTTTAACAATTTTTAGATTTAAACGTGACAGACGGACAAACAGGCCTCACAAAATGTCTTGAGGTTTTTTTTTTTACTTTGGAGGGGGGGGGGACGCTGAAAACATATGGTGTAACAACATTATTCTCTTAACGCATTACAGACACAATAAAACTGACGATCGACCTAAAGGTTGTGCTATGTATGGTCACAGATGAGGTTCTATCATAAATTGTTCAGGAATATGCCAGTGTGGTGTAGATAGTTAGTTATTCCCCTTGGTTTAGGACATCGGCTCTCTACCTTTTGAGATTCAAGGACCACTTAAAAATGTGTGTCTCAGCCACGGATCACTACTAAAAATTTTGCTACTGGCGCACTAGAAATTTATATAGTTTAAAAAAAAAATATATATAAAGTTGATAATTAAAATCATTTATTATATATTTTAACAAATGTTTAAACCTTTTCATCCTTTTGTAATGAACCAATATCAGTCTTACTGCTAACAATAGTTCGGATTAGAAACAATGCTACATTTAATTTTAGTGCGAGCCTTGAGCTTGCAAATTTGAGCACAGCTTGTCCAAACGAGGTGTAATGCTTGAAAGACTCAGTCGGAGTTCATCTTCGACTTCAAGCCGTGAACGATATTTTGTTTTAATTGTAACCAGTGCAGAAAATCCACATTCACAAAGATATGATGTTGCAAAGGGTAAAATTATTTTGAAAGCTTTCTGAGACAGTTCTGGATACACATGCGAAGCTTGTGTCCAAAACCTTATCAAGCTCACTCTCGGATGCATCATCTTCAACGTAGTATCACTGGTCAGTTAAATGAATCGGTTTAATTCCGATGGTGGTAAATTTAATGAATCAATGTGTGCAAGAAACGGACTGGAAACCCACGAAAAACTCTCAACGTTCAAATCACCAAAGTAGAAGTTAAATTGATCCAGCAATGATTGAACATGTTCAGAAATCAATTTCATCAACTCGGGCTTGTTGATTTCAGCATTTTCTGGTTTCTCGGTGAATTCATGCAATTGATCAAACATTTCAAAGTTACCTTGAAATAATCTTGTCTTCCACAGAGCAAGTTTTTTCGTAAAGGCAGACACTTTATCACTGAGGGTAATTAAGTGTGTGTGCTTCCCTTGCAGAGATGAATTGAGTTTATTCAGCTGTTCAAAAATGTCGGCCAAGTAAGCCAGAACATCTACCCATGAATTTTCATTCAAATGAACAACAAGCTGTGAATTTTTACTAACAAGAAACTCTCGCACAGCATCACGTAATTCAAACAATGTTAAACACTTTTCGCCTTGATAACCAGCGAACTTCAGTGTGCATCAGTAACTGCTCATGATCAAAATCCATATTCGAACATAATGAAGCAAAGAGACGAGAATTCAATGGATGAGCCTTGATGAAATTAACAATTTTTATGGCCTGATCAAAAATAGATTTCAATTCCGCGTTCATTCTTTTACTCGCAAGACTTTCCCGATGAATCATACAGTGCGTAAATGTGGCAGTTGGCACATTAGAACGCACACGTTCCCACAAGCCTGTTCGTTTTCCAGTCATTGCTGCAGCACCATCCGTGCACACTCCGATACACCAGGACCACTCGATGCCATTGGCTGCCATAAAATTATCAAGGATAGCAAAAAGTTCTGCACTTGTTGTGTGACCTGGACAAGCTTTACAAAACAAAAAATCTTCTTTAACTTCATCCATCGAGATATATCTGACATAAGCCATTAATTGTGCCTGGCTGGAAACATCTGTTGATTCGTCCAATTGAATAGCAAATTGTTTAGAATCTTGCAGCCTTGAAATCAACTGTTCTTCAACGTCAGCTGCCGCCAAAGCTATACGTCGTTGAATTGTGTCGTTTGAAAGTGGAATTGTTTTCAGTTTACTTGCCAAGGCATCACCAAACATCTCTCGACACATATCTATAGCAGCAGGCATTATCAGAGTTTCTGCAATTGTGTGAGGCTTTTTGGTATGTGCAACTCGGATAGCCACTAAAAATGATGCTCTTAAAGCCTTCTCATTGACTTTTGTTGCTTGGAGTATGCAAGACTTCTGAATACCAAGTGAATGTTTCTTGCGCATAAAATATTCCAATGGTTTCTCCGAGCAGTCAGTATGATTCGTTTTAAGATGTCTTCGGAGTTTCGCAGGTTTCATCGCTTCATTTGCAAGAATTTGTGAACATATTACACACTGTGGTCTGGGTTGATTTTTTACTAAGACGCATATAAACCCAAAGCGCAAATACTTTTCATCATTCCGTCGTATGGGAGTTCGTCTTTTTTTCTCCGGAACTGCATTTGATTCACACTCAGGTTGTAAAGATGAGTCAGAGAAATCATTATCGTTGTCCTTATGTTCGGTTGCTTTCTTTATTAAAAATTTATCCATGTTTTCAATCAATTTAATTATTTTGATTAGTTTTCAAATAAAAAGCGTATTTTTGAATGTCAATATAAACGGGAAGACGCCAGGGCCCATCTGATTTCCGGTGTAACTAAAACTTAGAGTAAACATAAAATCGAAACGCACTTTTGCGCTATCGCCATCAAGCGATTTAAAATCAATCATTTTAAAACTGACTTTATATATTCTTTTTCATGTCTTTAATTCTATTATTTTTCATATTTTTTATTTTTTAAAAAGCATGCAATTCGGGTTTTGCTCGCGGACCACAGGCTGAGAACCGCTGGTTTAGGAAATAAAATACTAGTTGCAATGTTTCTGTATGATTTTTCGGATTTACAACAGTTAATACTCCTCTTCAGTTCAAGCTTCATGTACGTATACATATCATCATGTTCATATATGTCAGTACAAAGTCAGAGCAATAGGTACATTTTAATCTTACTTTTTAAATCTGAAAACAATTGAGTAGAGTCTCGCCTAGCGATGATGTCTCTCGCGACATGATCAAGGAAGTAAAATCATTTGAATGTATCTGGGTTTTTTTTTTAATCATTCTAAAAAAAGAAATCTTCACCGAAAGTAGAGTAGGACAGCCTACAAAGTGTTTAAATTACTGTGAGGAAGTCTTAAGGAATAGCATTTCAATGTGCATGATAGACACTAGATGTGGATGTTTTATTTTTTAAAGATCGTATAACTTCAGCTAAAGGTTTCTTCAAAGTACACTGCCGTTTTCATGTGATAATGCAAGATTCTATTTATTCCAGCGAGCAGGCATATTTTCATGTAATGAACAGTATTAAATGCAAACAGGTCAATGAGTCTAAATCGAGCTACTCTGATCAGTTTGATGACAAACTTCATTTCAATACGTTGTTAGGCTCAAGTGGATCTAGAAGATCTGAAATAGAAATGTCATCACCAGTGTCAGACTCTCACTTCTATTCAGGGGACAGACAGCATAACGAAATGGACCATCATGAGACAGAGAACAGAAGCTCAGTGAATTCAGGAAGGAAACATTGTCGCAACAGATTGGATTCATTTCAACCTTCTCTTGGATGCCGTGATGAAACTTTACGACTTACAGGCAGTCTTAGTGGTCAAGACACCGAGAATTTGAGTGCCAGAGAACGACTGGAGAATTCTTGCCAGAATCAAGATTTTATCAATGATTTTGTTGAAGATTGTTGCAGCTTGCGTTCTCTCAGCAAAGGAAACGTCTCGAGGGAAACACAAAAGGACAGAGCCGCCAACGAAAATGCTAAAGTGAGATGGAAATCTCCGGTAATCGATGTTGTTGAGAAACCTGAAAGTCGCCATACTAAACTCACTCAAAGCAGCGACCATCATTATGACTTTAGGAAAGGATTAAATTCAAACTGTCCAGAGGGTATGACGTCACAAGGCTTTGACCAAGGAAGCACGTTAGGTCAAGAATATTCGGCTGACTTGCCCTCTTCTACATCGGCTCAAGAAGCATTGTCGGAAATGTTCGATTCCTTTCAATCGATCCCGCCTTCATTAGTGTCGTCTGATCCAGAGTCAATGAAAGTGAACAATTCCTCAATTTCGCAAAAACATTTCCATCTGTTAAGCGATAATGATCGTTTGAATGGTACCAAACAGGTTCATGACGTTCAACTCTCCAACACTAACAGGAAAATAAAGGACAAGCCGCCATCAAATGTTCAAAATAAAGACTTGAAAGAAAATTCCGAAGAAACGCCGGTGAGGACGCCAAGATATATTTTATCTTGTAGAAGGTACATGCTGCAAGCCTCACAAGGTGGATCTGGAAAGTTGGTGAGCAAGAAGACTGTGGAGAGTATTCAGAATAAAACGGTGTCCTGTATTCAGCCCAGTGACGTATTACAAAGTAGTGGTAAGTACTATGTGAATACAATTATAAGGAATCCTTTTTATTGTCCATTTCTTTACAAAGCATATATCAACTCACTCTATTTGTCTGTCTGTCTCACATTTCGAACACGTTATTCGTCCCATTTTTCATTCTCGGATCAAGATGAAACTCTGCACAATTATTCATTGCCCCTAACAAAACATAAAATCAATCAAAATAAATCAACCAATTAGTTAATGAAATAGTGATAATTAATTAATTTTGTTTGATATCGAAAAAGGATATCAATCTCACAGTATAGAGAAAATTTCTGTACATCTAGAGTTTTAACCTTAAATGATCTTTTCTTTTCAAGTCTTATATTTTGTGTACTTTATTTTCTTGTACATGCGATCAATTCTGTGAAACGTTTCTTCTCTAGGGCTGTATGTGGTTGGGTCAGTTACCTTCCAAATGAAGAGGATTTTTTTTTTAGAAATGAAGAAAATCGGGTAAATAGCTTTATGAATATATTTATTATACGATTAAACATTGTACAAATTGTAAAAATGTTTCTGGCTATATAAAGCTAGGCTTGATTTATTTGCTACTTCGTAAGGCTTCAGTTTTTTTACATTTCAACATATCAGAGATACAAAAGTTACTGTGTACCTTTTATCGGTCCGCTACTTTCTTTCCCGGTAGTTAATTAAATGAGTCACATTTTCCTAAGAAGTTTTCTTTTTATTTCTTTGTTATGTTTCCACATAGGCGTGTAATAATGTAGCCCTCCAAACAGGTGCACTGCTCGTCATCTAAACTAAAATGTCAAGTGCGGACTAAACGAAATCTTCCTCATCCATGCATCAACAAAAATGAACAAATAACGTTTTGACAGAAATTATTGCAATTGGGGGGAAGGGGGGAGTTATAGCTATCGCTGAACACGAATTCAAATCAAATTGACCTGATTTCACTAGCCACTGTGTTGAAGACTTTTCTAGAGATTGTGTTAAGAATGATAATCCCAAGCCTGACCTCTCTCTTCATTCTATAAACAAGCGAATAATTTAAAAACAAAAATGAAACAGTTATATAAGGTAAAGAGCTGATCAATTATTTTCATATTTCTCAATACTACAGGATGTATGTCTCATTTTTTATAAAAAAAATATTTTATTAATTGCCACAAATTAATTAACTAATTATTTAAAAAATTGATATATGTGTTGTCATAGACAATACATAGTCCTTCATAGTGTCGACCTTATCTTACCAATGCATTGCTTTCCATGATCTTGCCAAACAGACAATCGTGGAGTGGGTTAACGTAAGTGCTTTATAAAAGGTTTAGTGCTACACTTGTCAATGATTATGCTCGTGTAATTACGGGAAAACAGCTGTTGTGCAGTAGACTTGGTTTAAGTTAAAGTATTAGAAATATACAATTAGTATAAACACACATTGACTAATCTCGGCAATAGATACACATAAGTATTTATTTACAATATGAACTCGATTATAAGATTGTCTCCCCTTTTTAATATAAAAACATTCAGCCTGAAATAAAGTAACACTGTCGTTTTTAATAAACTCTTTCATTCTCTAGTCTTCGTAATTTACACTGTTTTATCAATATGCATGACTAAATGCATGACGCGTAGGACGTAATTATCTTCTTTTTTGAAGTAACGTCTGTATTATATAAGATATGAGAAGATATATCACGTGGCTAAATGTTGTTTGTTTACGATTGGTGAACGAGGTCCATTGTTCGCAAAACAAATGTGTGAGAAAACTTCCTGTTTACTTATTCCGTAAGACCTTGACGCTTACACTGCGTGTCAGTGCATTGTTGAAGAAATAAGAAAAAGACGAAGTGTTGAGATTTTAAAAGACTTAAACAGTACAGAATTTAACGTGGGCAATATACGTAGATGCAACCTGCATATTTTGTTACACACAAAACAAGTCAATTAATTATTGTCATCATAAAGCTTGAAATTCTGCTTTCTTTCACAAGCAAATGACGACGACTCATCAAGAAATTATGGACTTTCCAATGCATCATGTTTGCCTAGAAAGAATGGAATTACATTAGTTAGTGATGGTAGGCTCACATCCTGTCATCAGACTGTCTTCTTCTCTAACTGCGACGCCTTCCGTGAATTGTGACAAAGAAAATGAAAAGGCGAAGTCCCGTCTCAGGAAAATGTTGTCCACACATTTTTAAAATGTTATGCATGAGGAACGTTGCTTTGATTCGAAAAGAGGTGGCGGTAGGCGTGTCATAGAAAATGTGTGTTGAGTTGAAAGAACTAATGAATTAATTTGAAAGAACTAATGCGTGGAGATGAAAGAAGTAATGTGTTGATCTGAAAGAACTATTGTTTACAGGTGAAAGAGCTAATGTGTTGAGTTGAAAGTAACTAATGTATTAAGTTGAAAGGACTAATGTGTTAACTTGGGAGAACTAATGTATTGAATTAAAATAACTACTGTGTAGAGTTGAAAGGACCAATGTGTAGAACTGAAAGAACTAATTTGTTAGGTTGAAAGGACTAATGTGTAGAACTGAAAGAACTAATATGTAGAGTTGAAAGGACAAATGTGTAGAACTGAAAGAACTCATTTGTTAGATTGAAAGAACTAGTGTGATGAACTGAAAGAACTAATCGCCTCTTCACAGAAGTAAAGAGAAATATAAGATAACAAATCTGTTTCAAATAAAAATTTTAAAATCTAAAATTCCTATGACCTTGAGCCTTAGATTCACAGTCATTGGCTTCCTGGTTTCTTCAAATGTTATCTTCTGTTTAAAGTTACCGTACCGTGACAAAAATTGTTTTCTTTAAAAGTATCAAGTTGATGTCTAACAGATTAATGTCAAGTATCCTTTGACACAGTGTCACGAAATAAATCATGGGGAATTTCAGTTTCAAACTCTCTAGCTTTCGTCGTCTGTTTCTGAAACCAATAACTCCTCGGTGTCATTTGACTGTTTCATTAACTCATCTTGAGAATGCAGGCAGCCATAGCTTTATTGCAAATTGTTTCTCCTAACATTAAGAAATGCTTTGACCTCAAAACTAGAACATAATAACTACATAAAGAAAAAAATACATGTTGAAGAAAGATTGCCTATATAGATTGTCTTCTCCTTGTGAAAATGTATAGTATTCAAACCAACAACTCGCAATGTAGGCTTGCCAAGTGTCCTTGAGACTTACAAGGTGGTGAATAGTGTTTTGTTTCAGACTTACTTTAAGGCGGCGACCTATAAAGGAGACTAATTCAGCTAACATCACCACTTCAGTCAAATAAATTTCTTTTCCATGGTCGAGATACCAAACAAAATAATTAATTACCAATTGTTGATTAACTAATTGGTGATTTTTTAAAATCATTATTGTGTTATCAGGTAAAAAAAATATAATTGTACACAATTTCAGCTTTGACCACTATTGGGTGTGGGAGAAGTGACATGTACACACGTTTGACCAGACAGCGTGAGTTGATAGAAACTTTGGAGAAATAATTTGTTAATCTAAATGTAAAAAAAAAAACCCAGTATGATTCCAGTTTTCAGATACAATAAAGCGTACTATAAAAGTTATAATATATATATATATATAAAGGCAACAAGTGTGTTCGAAAATGTTGTCCTATTTTTGTTTTCCCTTTCTACGTATACAATGTCATGTTTTTTTCTTGACTGTCTGTCGACATTACAACATGCATGTGCATCTGATGGATGTGGTGGTCAGTTGGGTACCACTTTTCTAGGAGTAACGGTGATCAAATCTATTTCTAACTTACTACATTTTGTTTCCATTTGATATTCCAGATGACAGTCCTATTGGTATACAGCAACAACGTCTAGAGTCTCCCAGAACAGACATCACATTTTTTCCTAAGCCAGCAGACGATCTCTTTTCTATATTCGGTAACATTATAATTCTCTGAGTTTTGATATATGTATAAATAAATATATGCCCGACTTTAACTAGATCCATCGGTTTGTTGCCCGGCTTATCCCAATACAAAATTTAAAAAAAAACAACAACAACATGAGCCCATCTACGTTCTGTAAAGTAAAGTGAAACAAAAAAATCTTTCTTCATTATTGGTCCAGTTTTGAACTGTTCCCCCCCCCCCCCCCATAAATACTCGGGAAGATGTTCTACAAAATAACTGTCTGGTGTTATTGATACTCGTGCTTCGCTCTAATGAGATACTTGAGCCGCTTTTTGTGTAAAAACACTAGGTGCCTGTACTCAGTGATGGATTGCCTAACTGTGAACTAGGTGCCTGTACTCAGTGATGGATTGCCTAACTGTGAACTAGGTGCCTGTACTCAGTGATGGATTGCCTAACTGTGAACTAGGTGCCTGTACTCAGTGATGGATTGCCTAACTGTGAACTAGGTGCCTGTACTCAGTGATAGATTGCCTATCTGTGAACTAGGTGCCTGTACTCAGTGATGGATTGCCTAACTGTGAACTAGGTGCTTGTACTCAGTGATGGATTGCCTAACTGTGAACTAGGTGCCTGTACTCAGTGATGGATTGCCTAACTGTGAACTAGGTGCCTGTACTCAGTGATGGATTGCCTAACTGTGAACTAGGTGTCTGTACTCAGTGATGGATTGCCTAACTGTGAACTACTCATACATTCATTATAAATGTTGAACTACAAGAAAAGAGAAAAGTCATAATGTGTCCCCACATTACAAAACTGTGCCGGTAAGCCGTACTGGTGCGTACTGTCACAACAAAAGCACTGTTATATATATACATTCTAAACAATACTACATTTAATTACGCTCCTCCACACATGGTCTTGGCCCCTGAATTCCATTATCTGTCAAGTTGAAACCACACATTCAAAATGTAGGACAATAAAATAGAACATTGAAATATCCGATTGTTTATGAAGTGTCTACAAACACACCAGTTACCCACTCCATAGTTTCAGCGAGTGCTTAAGAAAAACACGGAAATATCCTTTTCTACCAATTACCACCGCAAAGCCACCTCTGTGAAAACACATTGGGATAAATAAACAACGAAATGATCTATCAGGGGCAATAGAGTGCATGTCACACAGAACACGGGAAGTAAGTGAGTAAGAACAAACAGTTTTGTATTTTCACATGAACCCAAGAGGGAGAGCTAGGGATGAGTCATCGGGCAAAACATTCGTCTGTAAGTATATTATCCAGCTGGAAAGGCTTTCAATATTTTTGTGGAAAATTCATTGTTTAAATAAATGTTTACTAGTCCCGTTAATCCATTGTCAGAGTGTTGGTGTAGTCCCGTTAATCTATTGTCAGAGTGTTGGTGTAGTCCTGTTAATCCATTGTCAGAGTGTTGGTGTAGTCCCGTTAATCCATTGTCAGAGTGTTGGTGTAGTCCCGTTAATCCATTGTCAGAGTGTTGGTGTAGTCCCGTTAATCTATTGTCAGAGTGTTGGTGTAGTCCTGTTAATCCATTGTCAGAGTGTTGGTGTAGTCCCGTTAATCCATTGTCAGAGTGTTGGTGTAGTCCCGTTAATCCATTGTCAGAGTGTTGGTGTAGTCCCGTTAATCCATTGTCAGAGTGTTGGTGTAGTCCCGTTAATCCATTGTCAGAGTGTTGGTGTAGTCCTGTTAATCCATTGTCAGAGTGTTGGTGTAGTCCCGTTAATCCATTGTCAGAGTGTTGGTGTAGTCCCGTTAATCCATTGTCAGAGTGTTGGTGTAGTCCCGTTAATCCATTGTCAGAGTGTTGGTGTAGTCCCGTTAATCCATTGTCAGAGTGTTGGTGTACCATATCAAAATGAGGTTGGAAACATAGAGGCTGGTGAGGGAGAAATGTTGACTACTAAATCAGTTGCACCAACTTTGGGAGAGTGAACCTCTACTTACATTTCAACAACATAATTATTTATACTTGGCCTGAATGGTATTGAGACAATGTGTTTGTTAATACACACACAAATAAATAACTTCTGGAGGGCGATAAACTTTGACGACTTTTTTTTGTTTGTTTTGGTCTCTACTTTCACTTTCATTTTCAACTCCCACTTTTTATGGTGTATGCAGTGTATGACAGTGTATGACAGTGTATGACAGTGTATGACAGTGTATGACAATAAGACAGTGCTGTCGTTTTTTGGTTTATGAACTGCCAGGTCGCTGTGTGTGTGTGTGTGTGTGTGTGTGTGTGTGTGTCCTTTGTTACACGGTCCTTTTTTTGCCTTTCACAACTGTCAGTGGCTTAACTAGGTTTGGAGAACGTGGGGCTAAAATGGGCATAAAAAAAAAATAAAAAATTATGTCATTACGTTTGTTTACTTCATTTGATTAGCGCTTGACCTTTTATAGGAGACGCGGATAGGGGGGAGTATCTGATTGAATACGTTGGGTGACCAAAAGGTGAGCTGAACGTCCAAGAATGTCACGCCCAGAAACGTGTTCATGTATCTAAGGATGTGAAAAGTTATTCTCTTCCACTTCCAATCAACAAAAAGACGAAAAAAAAATGTATTGATCTAATACAAACAAACAAACAAACAAACATTTGAGCTTTCACATTAAGTTACTAAATCGTAATAGAAGCATTCCCTCACTCTAAAAGTATACTTACTCCAGTAGTACATATTCATGACATGAATGTACACACATACGTCGTGAAATTCTGATCTAGCTTTATGTTTCTTTCTACGCAAATAATGTGTCACTTGACTTTTTCTTGAATGTCTTTCAATATTTAAACATGCATGATCATCTAATGTCGCGTTGGATTATTATAGAAGTTCGAAATGTATCAAAGTGTGTCGGATTATCAAGGGCCAATTGTATATGAACGTTTTGTATTTCTAACAGGTCAATGATCTTATGCACATAAGAATTTTGTACACGATTGGCAGTATGGGAGGGGCAGATGAAAGGCGTGGTATGCCCCTGGCGCCTAGCACCCTCGATACGCCTCATTCAGTACTACATAGTATCTTCCTTTACTATTCTTTCAGTATCTAGGTATTTTTTGAACAACACATTGGCCATGTTTTAATTGTAACCCCAACTAAGGGACTCCACTCTTGTTTTCTCTTTGCTTATCTCGCATTCTTTCTCTCTCACTTTACATACATAGATATTTTTTTTTTCTCTCTCTCCCTGTCCCTCTCTTTCACGTTCTCTTTTTTCTCTTTCTCTCGCTCTCTTTTTCCTTTTTCTCTCTTTTTTCTCTCTTCTTACTTTCTTTCTTTCTTACATTTATGTATTAGCAGTTTACGTGTTATGTCCGCAGACGGACCAGGTCAATGCAAACAGAATTATGCAGCCTACTTGAGTTGTGCACCTGACGACTTGCCTCAGTTTGGTATCGCCTTTCATTCCATGTTGCAAGAATGGGGCTTCAAAATATTTTTACCTCCCAGGGACTTTGTGCTCAAAAGTTGTGACATTGATGACCTGTCCACAGCCCTGGAAGACAGGTATGTCCACTATTTTTTTTTGGTTTTAATCGTTGGACCAACATTTACAACATTGCATCAAGAGTTTTTAATCTGAATGTTAAAAACGAAATCTATATGTTTTCTATTTTCAAATAAACCCTGTTGTCCGGATGCCAGCTATAGGCGATAGTTGTTAATACCCAACCAGAATATCAGCTTCACAGTTTCTTTTGGAATGTTCAAACGTAATAAGTATTGAGAATGACCGAGACCAATCGTTTTAGAAGGCCTGAACACTGACCTACAACGTGACCTGAGGACAGTTAAGACCAATAGCTCGTTGTCACGTCAGAGGACCTGGCAACGAGCTATAAGTCTAAACTGCCCACAGGTTGTGACGTTGCAGGTCACTGTTCAGGCCTTCTAAAACGAATGACCCACAAGGCTCGCCAAAGAGTTTTCCCTTCATACTTAAAGATTTTCTCATTGAAATGTAATAGATATGCAGCTAGTCGTAGTTTTTAAAGGCGGATCTTTCAACAGCAAAACGAAATCATTGCTGCGTGGTCTGACCTTGAACTTGTTCACTTCGAATGCTAATACAATTACTACTACAATGGTCTATATAACTTATAAGTAGCCGCGTAGATTAAACCAGGTGAGACTATATTTGACAGCTGAGTCTAGCTATCCCACCTTGACTTCTGCATCGCTGTTTAGGCGGGTATTCCTGTGGCTAAGCTGCAGCTAAATCAGAACGACGCTTCACGCTACACAATACGAGACGCGATTCTGCTGCTGCTTAACTGCGTTTTGTGGGGTAACTCTAGTCCGACTTACAGAATTAAAAGAGTTATCTTACCTTGACTTTTTCATCGAAAAATGGGGAGCCGGCGTGATCGGTGTACCGCATGGTTGGGCGTCGAAGAGAATTATATATATCTAGATTTTACAAGATTTTCGCTTAGAATCGAAAGAAGTATTCATTCTGTTCACAGATTCAGTGTAATGTTTACTACTAGCTTAGCTTAACAAGTCTGTTAAGTTTGTTTGAATTGTGCGATTCTGTCTGGTGAAATTATTTATGTTAAATTCAAGTATTCGGAATTTATTTTAATGGAATCGTTGAGTTTAATATAGGGTCTTGTCTATTGGAGGACAGAGAATCGCAATAATCTATAAGTACAACTGAAGAAAGACTAAGTCAAGGAAGACAAAACTTGACACTGAAAAATGACCTTTAAATACTTTAAACTTTTATTTCCTTATAAGCTTTGATAAGTCAAGTTTGAACAGCATAAAACAACGTCCAAAATAAAACATTAGGATGTTGAACAAGAAAAACATTTTTTTGTGTGTTCAAAATCAAGCCCCCCCCCCCTTGTTTAAGTTCCAATAGAATTGGATAAGATCCGATTTGGTCGGAACGAATTTGTTCCGTATAAGATCTGATGAAATCGGATCGTTTGGTTTCGGATTTGATTACATCAGATTTGTCATTAAAAAAAGGTAAGTACGAGACTCGAGCACAAGACAACCGCGTTATTATAGTAACACTCTATCTACTTCATCTACCCAACTATTTTCAGAACCCTCTAGGAGAGTATTTTAGTATAAAAATGTTGTTTTCAGTTTGTTACTCTCTCATGCTTAACATTTGATAATAAAACGTGAAAAACAATAATTCACAATAAAGAATTAAAATATTTTTATGGAAACAAAACAAATTCAATTATCCTTAAACTCAGTTTGGTTTTCCTATAGAATATTCTTATTTCTATTTCAGGTGTAATGGTAAAATTATTGTGGTCCTATCTGTCAACTACGAAGCTTCAGAGGAATGTGCTTTTGTGACCTCCTTGGCCAGGGATTTAGACTTTGGCAAGTCTTTCTAGTTGAATTAAAATCTAACCAGCATTTATGTAGCGACATTTTTTAATCAATCAAGATGCATAGGCATTAAAATGTTTGGTTTTAATAAATATCTATAAATATCTATCTACATAAGATAATAATTTGTTCTATTTTCTTTTATTTAAAAAAAAGTGAAGCTTCCCTTTGAGATCTTGCGATCTATGGGGCAGATGATGTAAATGTCATTTGTTTCTGTGGATACGTTTAATGAGGGTGTCATGTGGCCTGCACAACGACCAACTGTCTTTAGTCCTCCAGGACGAGCCCCCCAAAAAGTCAGTTCCTTTTACTGGCTCCTCTAGGGGTATGATTAATAATAATAATAAGTATAGCTTTTATACAGCGCTACTTTTACGCTTATAGCATGCTCAGAGCGCTATGGTCCAATCTCATTTGTGGACCAGTAGGGTGAGGGGGTATCCTGGAGAAGGTTTTCCGTGCAGGCTTAATCTTTATAGTTTCAACCTCTACATATCTAGAAACGTTATTACTATTAAAAAAATAATCACTAAACGAGTAGTAAAATACAACAACAACGCTTCACAAACATCAGCTCAAGAAGAACAATAAGTTTAATAAGCATTATCTCAGACACACTTGTATTCATAACGAACTAACGTTTTAACCCCCACTAGATAACCACGTGACTAACTGACTACCAACGTCTCTGTCTCATGCAAGGAAAACGAACACAGTCAAAACCATCCAGTGTTTACTGTTCACATTCATACTAACACAAATAAAGGGATATAACTCTTTCTTACCATTATTACTAGAAAAAAATTAGCTCATCCACTCTCGTCATGCTTGCCCCTGACATCTTTCATCTGTGATTTTAGTTAGTTATTGTGTTAAATTTTACCCCCCCCCCCCAAAAAAAAAAAAAATGACAATAATGTAAGTATTTAATAGATTTAGAATAGGCCTAATCTTAAATGGGCTCCACAGAAGTAACACGATACTTTAGGATTAAATTTTCCTTGTAGTTTATTTTTTGTTGTCTGTATACTTCCCAAACAGAATCACGGAAGAGAAACATCCTTCTAGTACGTATAGACAAGGAAGTACAGATACACACTGATCTCCAGGGACTGACTGTCATTCAGTACGCGCAAGACTACAAGCATCAGTGCCTGAAACGAAATCTAATAGATGCCATAGCCGCCTAGCAAAGACAATTTGAGCATTCCTTGGCGCTGTTCTAGAGAGAAGATCTGCCAAGGCAGACAGAGAGAGTTCCAGGGAGCATTCGCTGTTTACATCTTTTGTTTATTTCTTTACAGAATGATTGAGAACTGTTGTATGGTCTAATTGGTTGTCCCCCCTCATCTTTCCGCCTAGTTCCGCCTCCAGCCACACAAATCAATGGTTGGACGTTCAACATGCTCTTATTGTGTATGAATTATTCTGATACATTGTCATGTCAGGTAACAAGGAATCAGTGACGTTAGGAGATGGAGGGACGCAAATGATGGTGAGGCTTGTCAGTGATACCCCCCCCTCCACATCTTGTTTTTGAAACCTTAATTTGCATATTTTTGCGCAGATGTATCTTTTAATACAAAATTGCATTGACAGTTTGCATTTGTCCACAACCTCCATAAAAGATTTCTTCCCTTTTTTTCTTATTCGTATTTCCTTAATTGAGAATAAACTATAACTGAGACCAAGCTATACTGAGACCAAGCTATAACTGAGACCGAGCTATAACTGAGACCGAACTACAACTGATCCAAAAGCAGGGGCGGACTAGGTGTCAAAATTGGCCCGCGCATTTCTATAACATCTGACCGAAAAATTCTAAATCCTATGATGGGCATCCATTCTAGGTGTACCTGTCCTCAAAGTCATTCTAAGTTTGATAATGTAGCGATAGCTTTATGCAAGCATAAAGTGAACTCTATTTATAAGAAATATAAGCCTTGTGTAGCATTTCAATCGCTTCAGGCCCTTTGATTAAAAGAGTATACATAACAGAGTCTGTGGAAGATTTTTTTTTACACAAGAGGCTAAGAGGGCCTTCTTTTTAAAACCTATAACAATTTGATAAGTGCCATAGTGGCATCCATGCGGCCTTATTGGTGGACCTTCCGGCCCATTTTGGTACCGGCCCACCGGACATTGGCCCAAATGCCCATATAGCAAGTCCGCCCCTGCCCAAAAGGAAACGACCTCGAGTTTTCCCTCCATTATATTGTGAATAAGTTTGTCATTCATTACTCTGAGGTTCACTCTTTGAACAATGTTATCGAACTGCTGCTGCCTTACACAGTTCAAATCATTACGACCACAGAGAAAGAAAAAAGTCTTATGTTAAGTTCTTCTCCCAAACTCCCAATCCAGAGAGCAATGGTAGTTGAATCATGCCATCGATTTTTATTATGATCGACTGTTTTAGGTTTTCGTATTCTGTTTTTTTAATTCAATTTTTTTTGTTGTTGTTATGAATCTCAAATTTTTTGTCAATTTTTAATTTATTATTGAAAAAAAAAAAAAAAAAAAAAAAGAAACTAACTTTTTTTTTCTCTTATTACTCATTTCTTGCTAGGCTACTTATGCCCACACTTACACGTGAATCGGTTCTCAAGGCGCTAGACTACTGCTTAGCAATAACATATGTATCTAACTTCACCCCCCCCCTCATCCCTTTATTTAAAAATGCCCCCACTTTGCTGGTTAGTTATGTCATTCAATTCAATTAATCTTAAATTCAAACGTCGCAACGTGTAACAAATTAAAAAAATTAGAACTCCACTCTATTGAGCCTGTGGTTTGTACTTTATTCAGAATCCCTGGTCTTTGTGAAGTTCCTTAAAAAAACGAATAAACTTTAAGCCCTCTTTATATATAAATATTTGAAAGTGCAAGGAACGTTTGATCAAAGACAATAAATAGTATCACTAGGATCACATTTTCCTACTTGTTTCTATCGATACATCCTCCCAATAAAAGCAACATGACGGCAAGTTATACCATTAACCCATAAGCGTATACGCTTTCTTTCCTTGATATTATTAACTTGACTAATGTAAGTTACTATTATTATGAAACATAAAAACTATATAATTAACACTAATAAATAAATGATTACATTTAATTATTAAGTGTTTTTTTTTGTGTTCCCGATTGGAAAAAATGTAATCTTTTCATAAAGAAAAAATGGACTCGTTGATAATGAGAGTGTTCACTTTGCTACTTACAGGGACAATACGCATCTCTATGTAGATGTTTGGCTATTCTTCTGCATCTTCTGGTGGAGACCTGTTGTCCCGGGGTATTAACGAGAATAAATTATCGCCAAAAGAGATCTATAGAGAACCTCTTCTGCGTATGTTTATGTAAATTACAGAATCGAACTATACTATGTTGAAAGATTTGCTAAAGTGCTTTTGCTTATAAAGGATAGACATAGGAGGTCCAATGAGGATATCACAAGGTTTTCTGAAATATGAATATTAGTAGCCTAATGGACGGCTCCATGGTTGGTGGTCGTGTTTGCATTGGACAATGTCCAGAATTGTGCAGAACAAAAGACTCACCCAATCTTGATGATAACCGAATAAAGACCATGATTGTTTGCGCTGGGAAATTACAGAATGGTGCAGAAACTATGCTTCATCTAAAACTTGATGAGAACTCAGTGACTTTCAGAGACATTGACTCTTTTAATTACTACATGTAATTATTAAATGAACACTGTAGAGAAACCTAAAAGAAGGCTTTATTAAGCTAGAACCACACATAAAACTGATGAAAGATACTTAGACAATAACACACTAAATCAATGTTGTGAACTCATTCTGTTAAATACACAAGTAGCACAAATATAAACAATTTCATGACATTATTGTCAATATTCAACTCTTTAATAGACAGAGTCAATTGTTAACTTATTGATTGGCACAGTTAACGTGTAACTCTTTCATTGACATTGTCAACTTCAATTATTTGATTGACATAGTCAATATCTTATCCATAAATTGGCAATGTACATTTCTGTTTGATGAAGCTCAGAAGCTTGGCGAGGCTACACGTCAAGCATTGGGTCATTTGTCAATATTTGCCATATCTTCTGTAAAACTGTACTTAAAGTGAAGATATGCAGGCGTCAAGATAAACCATTCCGTAGCACGTAATCTACTACATGTTTTGCAACTCTGTATTGTAAGGAAGAAATCCATCACGTGTGCGTCATGTCAATCCGATCCTAAATAGCTTACAGCGATTGACATAGGAAGTAAATGTATCGAATGTACATTCTGTAAGGCCGAAAGCTTATAAGAAGGTATTGATCAGTTGGATCGATGCATGTTCATTACAAGTAGATATAATAGTAGTTCAAGCAAAGGTACAGGTGTTAACAGAAAGATTGAGAGATAGAGACAGAAAGACAAAGAAAGAAAAAGAGACAAAGAATAAAAGAAAGTAAAGGACAAAGAGAGATAAAAAAATGATAAGAAGATTATTGTAACAAGAGAGTACATTCAGTTTGACTAGAATCGTAAGAGAGAGAGAGAGAGAGAGAGCAAGAGTGAGAGAGGAGAGAGTAACTGGAGATTTAAAGCCTATGGCCTCTATTACTCTCTATACAAAAACGTGAAATTCATGTGTTCAGATTTAAATTTAGAGCTTGTCAAGAAACAACAATATGTATTCTGAATTAAACACAACGCAAGTTAAAAACATGCTGTTTTCAATCAGAACTTCAGTGCTGTCACTGAAGTGCTGTCACTGAAGTGCTGTCAAGCGTTGGAGCGTTTTGGGACATAACAGAATCTTGGTAAACATCTAACACTTTTTATTGATATTTTGGGACTAACAGATACTAGTAAGATCAGAATGGTGAATTATATTTGCTGGTTATTGTAGTCTTATGTGCAGGTTAGGGATGGAATGGGTAAGTAAAGTATAGCCTACTCCTGCCTGTGGACATACATCCTACAGGGGACACAAATCTCGAATCCGATGTAACAGAGCATCTGCAACTTTATTGCACTGTGGCTGACATTTTAGGTAAGCCGAATACATTCACTTACTAGATCGAACTTGGCCCTCGGGCCGTAGTTAGGGCGTCACTTCTAAAGGTCTGCACTGCCTACAAAAGAAGATGCTGAATTTGATTTGTACCTTTTCGGACGCAGAGGAAAGAAAGATTTACTTTTTTTTTTTTTAAGACATTTCGTAGCTTAATATGTATACTTTATTGTAATCAAAGAGAATAGTTAATGGTGGTAGAGGGGGGGAGGGGGTATCTAGGAGTTAGTTTTCCGTGCTGCCTTTAGGTGCTCAGTAAACACAACTTTGCCCGAGTCGGGCGTCGAACCTCTAGCCCCCTTCTAGGTAGCCGAGCCAAGCCAGGTTCAAGCGCACCTCTCGACCACGCTTCCCACAGGCAGACAGTTTTACTCCAAAGTCTAAATAATGTGAAATGTAGAGAAAGAGATTAAGAGAATTGGCAAGAGGTGATACGACAAGAAACTAAATCAAAAGTTATATTTACTAAAGACCTCCATCATGAAAAAAACATAATTTACACACACCAACAATGATTTCAACCGGGTCTTGAATGAGTGATGTTGATGTTGTCTGCTTCTTCTTGAACGGTGCTTCCACTTGGGCAAGCAGGCATTGGATCAGAAAGAAATCATTTATTGGTAACTCCATTACACATATCTGATTTAGAACGCTTTAAGATCTAGTCTAAATCTAGATCCAGAATCTAGATGTAATATGTATTAGATTTACGTACAAAACATAAGCAAAGCTTAGATAATGTATCAATAAACTTTAAGCAGCTTTAAACTTAATGAACAACCATTCTTTTTTTTACTCCAATTTATAGCCAAATTTAAATTTAGTTTTGTTATGCTTTGAAAAAAATGATTTATAGGAAAATCGTTTGAGCCATTTTTTGAGATCAGCGTTCCGGGTTCCAGGTTCTTGATTCAAAATTCCATGAAGTTCTGACTTGAATAGAGATATTGTAAAAAAGAAATGAAAAAGAGAGGGATGGAGATTGACATAGAGAGAGAGAGAGAGAGAAAGAGAGAAAGACAGAGAGTTACTGAGCAAAAGTAAGAGGAAGAAATAGTTGTGTGATAGAGAAAGTGTGTGTGTGTGTGTTTGAGTGAGAGAATGTATGCTTGTGAGAGAGAAAGTGTGTGTGTGTGTGTTTGAGTGAGAGAATGTATGCTTGTGAGAGAGAAAGTGTGTGTGTGTGTGTTTGAGTGAGAGAATGTATGCTTGTGAGAGAGAAAGCGTGTGTGTGTGTGTGTTTGAGTGAGAGAATGTATGCTTGTGAGAGAGAAAGCTTTAGTTTGAGAGGAAAGGTTTGTTTGAAGAGAAACTGTGCGCGTGTTAAAGAGAAAGTGTTTTGTGTGAGAGACAATGTGTGTGCGTGTAACACAGACTTTGTGTGTGTGAGAGAGAGAGATGGTGATTATTTAAAGGTACATACCTATGCTCGGCACCTTTCTGCCTTAATAATTCATTTCTTCAGTTCCAAATGTAAAACTTTGCTGCTGACCGTGTCTTCACTTAAGGACTTATGAGGTAGCTCAGAGCTATATCCCCTAGTAACAAGGGCGAGATGGTTCTGTGACCATTAAATTAATAACATGTGGCCTCCCTTGCCAATAATGCAGTTGCTGATCACTTTCAAATCCATATGGCTCGTGCTTTTATTATCTATACAAAGACAGAGAGATCTACGTGTGGCGTACAGAAGTTGTTCTTAAGCATCTTTGAACTATCTAATATTTGACATCTCACATTTAAAATCATCCAATGGATAACTGTTTTTAGATATATCAACTAACTTCCCGATTCCCGTTTCCGCGTCTTTTATCTTAATGTCTAGAATGCTATCAGTAAATCCAATACTGAGAATTACTTTTGAACCCCAGGAAGCGAATACAGTTAAACATTATCTCAGAATACAGGTGTTGGGCTAGAAATGTGACTATAAGACATGTTGAATACTTTGGTCTACCCCTTTCTATCTCTTGCTTTTTATCATCAGGTTAAAATTATGTGTAGATTCCTTTTTTAATCGTCTTGGAGTTTACGAAATTAAGCTCCAAATTAGAACTAAATTTACCACCAGTAACTAAATCTAACTACCATTAGTATACAACAAAGATATCCAAGGCGTTTATTTTTTATTGTCAGACTATTAAAAAGTTAAGCCAATAAGGACTGAGTGTGGCAAGCGTGGCCTAACATTGCACCAAAGTCGTCAGCATTGAAAACAAAACTATGTAACATAGTTAGGCCACAATACTTATGTTATTTGTGCAGGTTTTGAAATGTTATTTCGATAGCTTCTAAAAGAAAAGAGCAGCACTGCTTGAAGAGCTCTCCTGCGTACACTCCATTGGCTTCATGTGAAGGCAAGAATCGAAAGGGGTCACATTTTGTCATCGGTGTATAAATAAGAAAGAAACGCACATGTACTGTAAAGATAAATATTTACTCCCTCCCCCCCCCCTTTTCTCGGCAGGAAAGGAAATAGTTTATCTGCATAAGATGTGAAAAATACGTAGGTCGTAACTGGGTTCGCGGGGCCATGTGAAACGCTGCATTCCTTCTTAATCTTGGGAATCGAAGACATTACCATTATTATTTGCGCTCTCGTTGACTAGGGACAGTGAAATGGACCATGTCGTGTTTGTGCAGTCACTCAATGAGCTTTGTGTCTGGTCTTCTTTGTTTGAGCAGGTCAGGAGGAGCTGAGTGGCAAACCTTTTATTATCTGCTCAACATTTATTCATTATGCAGTAGGCAGGTGGTAGCTCTACTGGGTGGGCCCAATCTGTGCACCTCAGTCTGCGACCAAGGGGCTAGAGTCGCCTAAGCAACCAGACAGCACAATTAAACTAAACTAACTAACTAAAGCAAAAGAAAACTTTATTTGAAAATGAATACTAAAAATGAAACTTTATTTACATAAAAATCAATCATATATATACATACACTAAAGTTGAATAAAAGAACTATACGTATGCAACTACCAAAAATCAACACTAATCACCCAAACAACTATAATACTAATCAACCATTAACTAAAACCCTTTAATCTAGAATCTACAATATTCTACCACTAGTACAAGCAACACTAACAAACTCACCATCAACTAAATTACCCCAATACTAATGAGTAAACTCACTAAACCCAATAACATTTACAACAAAAGCATCAAACTAGAGTCTAGACAGAGGCTACTAAGCATTAACTAGTGCAGAGCAGGCAGTTATTTGGCAGAACTACTAGCAGCAGTAATAACTGCTACAAACAGTTAGGCAGGAATTATAGCCTGCAATTACAAATAAAAACAAACATAAGACAGAAATATATAGAATAATCATTATAATGGATTAGATCTAGACTAACACACACTCAAAACAATATACGCAGGTAATAACAATCACCTTCATTTAGCTAATAAAAGCCATACATTAATGATACCTAATTAAAAGCCTATGCCACAACACACGTTGAGCCAGACAATAATAAACATAAATCTAAGTCTAGGCTCAACAAAGCCGCCATTATGGAGCATTGGGTAGGACGCAGCCATCTTTTACACTAAAAATTAAAATCAGAAACATGCCAACTTGTTAGAGCCGTTATCCTAACAATATTATAATATTAATAAAAATACTTTTAGAGACAAAAGATAATAGAATATTTACAAATAGACATAGTATAGAAAAACAATAAGGGGATCATTGGGGATGGCTCGGAGGGGGGGGGTGACGCTATCCAGATTAATGGAGCTTCCGGCTCCATCATAGACAATGGCTAAGTAATTAAGCCGTGATGCACGGCACTTATTCGTTTACATCAAAACAAATAAAACAAATCTAAAAACAATCAATCCTAATTAAAAATAACTAAAGTAAATATAAAACAATTCCTCAACTTCTATTTATAGAGCCAGGTCATGACTCACCTAAACTAACTCTAACGTTAAAGAGCTGGCGGGAGACACGCATGCACTCAGCACTAGCCTAGATAGTGTACACAAATTAAATTACAGATATAAATAGATAAAAAATTAGATCTAGCAGCGCCAGCTCACATTTGTTTGTTTGTTTGTTTTTATTTGAAAAAAGAGTCCTCGTGGTCCCACCAAAATTCATTAAGTATCAAAATAAAGCAGTCTTAGTGCTAGCCTTAGTAAGAAATGTTTGTATTTGTGAGTAGAAATCTCGAAGCCAAAAAAAAAAGTGTTCGGCTTGAATAGAGGTAGTGTAAAAATTATGAGGAGCCTATATTGTGTTTGCCAAAAGAGCTAGATACATAAAAATTATTAGAATTCATTATATTTAATCTAAATACAGACAGAAAATTATGTTTTTTTAATATTTCATCTATTAATCTTGCAAACTCTTAGTATAAACTAAAACCTCAGTTCACACGGATTTCTAAAACGGCTCTAACGGTTTTCCTAAAAAAAATTAAATTTGAGTTATGTCTTTGAAAGGGGTGGGGGAAGCTAATTGGCCACACAAAGACAAATTCAGCTTTGACCGTTAAGAGTTTTCGAAATATATTATTTGAATCTTAAATTTGGTCTGGAGTTCAAGACATTCTAATTGGAAACTCATACGTCAGCGGATAATCCCGCAAGTATTAAATTAGCTTTTATATAGCGCTACTTTCATGCTTATAACATGCTCAGAGCGCTTTAGTCCAATTTCAGTAGTGGACCAGTGTGGGGAGGGGGCATTTTTCCGTGCTGCCTTTAGGCGCTCAGTAAACACAACTCTGCCCGAGTCGGGTGTCGAACCTCGAGCCCCCTTCATAGGTAGACAAGCCAATCTAAGTTCAAGCGCACTTAGCCCCTCGACCACGATTCCCACTAAATAAAGAAATAGACATTCATTTTGCGCCCAGTCTTGTAGGTCTTTGTCAGTGGGCCTATCATTAGAATGTTATATTCTCTTGGAGCAAATGTATATATTTGCTTTACCTGGAATGGGGTGGGCTAAAAAAATATTACATCTTTTTTTTTAATGTGTCTATCAGCAAAATATTTATAATTGTGATGATTAGTCAGCTGTATAAAGGAGTAATCCTCTTAAAAAATTATGTAACTTGTTATATTTTTGATTTAAAATGAAAAGTTCAAAGCATGTGATTTTAAATAACATAAAATGATTAATGTTTCTCTTTTCCTGAGTTTTGATCAAGCTTACAAGTACGTCAAATGAGTCATGAAGAACTTTGGAAGAAACAAAGTTCCGTCAAAAGTTTCTTCTAATGCCAGTATGCAAGAGTCATTTTACTATCCAATAGTAAGCTTGTTTTTACAAAGCTCATATCAATTCACTCTGTCAGTCTGGTGAAAAGTTTGTACACATTAGTTCTTCCACACCCAAAGCTCAGGTCAAGCTGAAGTTTCGCACACTTATTTCTTTGACCTGACAGCACAAGAATTAATTTAAAAGTTAACCAATTAGTTAATGAACTATTGGTAATTAATTATTTTGTTTGGTATCTCAAACAAGGGAAATAATGTGTACTTGACTAAAGTGGTGGTATAAGCTGAATTAGTCCCCTTTATAGGTCGTCTTCTGAGTCTTAGTGAGCACAACATTAAACACAAAAAAAGAAAGACACTATAGAAACAATAGATAACTTAAAGAGTGGTTACCGTGTTGGCTCGAGACACCTGAGAGACTTGAGCCATGAGTTCGAACTCAGGTCGTTCCCTCATTGATATTATTACAAATGCTTTTTTAGCGGCCCCCAAAAGGGGAATATACGCTATTAATTTTGTGTGGTCTGTTTGTCCGTCCGTCCAGTTTTGATCTCGTAAACTAGAAAAGTTATTGAAAATTCGATATTATAATATTTTAGACCTTTCAAAGTTTTGATGCAACGGCTACTTTTTTCTTTTCTGAAAGCGAAAAATATAATTTTTAAAATTGACTATGTAAGCAATTTTTTCATTAAAATACACCATTTTTACAACTATTCACTATTAATAGTAACAAACAAAGGAGGCTATTTAGTAAGGACGATAAATATTTACTATATTTTTAATACATTTATGCAAACGGTTTTGGATTTTTCTTGAAAAAATGTTGTTTTTTTGTACAAATGTATTGCTTAGTTAAATAAGTTTTGTCATACTCATTACTACATTTAAAAAAAAAAATGTTAACTTTTTTTTTAAGAGAAAAAATCTATTTAATATGTAAATAAGTAGAACATAATTCCAAACTTCAATTAATAAGTAGTTTTTCATGTTATCGCTTGAACTGCAGCAGGTGGCCACAGTTCCAAAGCCTTTTTTTAAGGTTTGGGATAAGAGATTTACAAAACAATTAGATCAATTAGATAATCATTATATGACATCAGTTAGGCCAGGTTCTCATATAAGGTCCTTCACTTTCACCTATCCCTTGGTCTGCTGGACCATTGGGGCACCACACAAGATCTGTCAACCGTCTTCCTTCATTCTACTGTCATTTGCCTTTGATTGATTCTGATATTCTTTCAGAAAATATTGAAACTTCCATTTTTACCTGCCTGGGTAAACCACTTCGTGGGCCGATTTTGAGTTTGTGTTTCCACATAAACTGTCTTTGTAACCTTTTTATTTTTTTCCAAGTATTTTTTAAATATTTTCTGTTGTTATTGTGTGTTGTATTATTTCAAATAGTCTTTTTATTTTGTTTCCCTGATAAGATAACCCAAAGAATCCATGAAAAGTATTTCTGTATTATCCATATGCCATTGTCTCTATTTGAGTGTTTAGTCGACAATACAAGGCAGTATAAACTTAGATTATAAGGAAAATACCTGTGGGCAAGAATGAGTGTCTGTCACGTGACATTGGGCTAAACTCTTTCGAAATAAAATATAATAAAATAAAAAACAAACAACATAATAAAACTCATGAATTGCGCTTCTTTATTTCAGAGACAATTAGTCTAACCAATTTATAGTACTAAAGTGTGTTTAAATTATGATTATAAAAAAAAATTGCATTATTTCCAATGTTTTAAATAGACAAAAATATTTAAATTAATCCAATCGAAAAATATATTTAATGTTCGAAGTATAAAAATTGCCTGCAACGATGACGACTCACAGCGTTTTATGTATTTATACATTTCAGCAAGTCGGCGTCTTCTCCCTATAGTTTTGTCTTGTCACATTAAAATTGTTACATTTCTTCAAAGTGTCCTACCAGCATTCAATTGACGGCATTGGCGTGAAAAAAGCCAACTGAAACGTCTTGTTAAAACGAATGGTCCTATCATTTCAATGACGCCCGCCATTTTATTGGAAATAATAAACACTTTTTTTTTCTTTGTTAACAATGTATAATACACCTAAGACGCTAGGAGAATGCATTTCTGCAGATCAGAATAATGAAAACGCATGGCGAAGGGACAATGTCCTAGATCCTAGGATAACTTTCAAGCGCAGCCCCCCCCCCCTCCTCCTCCCAAGACAACCGAGCTGACTAATAGATGAGGGAACGCATATTCTGTTGATGTCTGGACATGGTGGAACGTCTTATGTTCGAGATATACTACGTCACTACCACTTCACTTGTTTAAAACTAAGGGACATTCCGCGGGTTTATACCAGACACTCTGAACTTTATCAACATAACCGAATGATCTGGAAATACAAATATAGGCCAAAACGTTGACAGCCAGTTGTAAAGCCAGCCGATATCTACAAGGAAGTAAATGAAAGGTGTAGGTTACTGGCAAGTCTTAATGGTAAACTTAACCAGATTTCAGCACATCTCACTTCACTGTGTATGTCCTGTGTGTAGATGTGTAGACATTGTTTAGCAAATTTCCGAAGTGCTGTCCTGTGTCTAAATATATATAGATAGATAGATATAGATCTAGATGTAGATCTGTTGTTGTGTGCGTCTTATTCTGTCCAGAGTGATCATGAGCTCTTGTTGACTAGTGGATTTACTGCATAGTCTATACAAGCACGCTTAGATTTGTATTTTATTTCTGGCGTTGCCAACGTTTCAATGGGCAGAAAATCAAAGTCTTCTGTTACAGGTAGGCCAGTAATGCACGTGGGGAATAATACAATTAAATCAAGTTAGTTCTAAGTTTTTTTTTAGAGACTATGTTAGCAAAAGTGAATTTTGTTTATATTTAATCTGGACTTAAATATTTGATCTGACTGGTTGTTTAGAAGATCAACCTATAGCTCATTCTTCTTCTCTTACTCTCTCTCTTTCTCTTGTTGTTTTTTGTCTTTTTTCCACTTTTTTTTTTCTTATTTTCTTTCTCTTTATTTCTGACACTCATTTTCTCTCTCTCTCTCTCTCTCTCTCTCTCTTTCGGTGTGCCATTGTATCTACGCTGTTTTTGGCCTCAAATTTGGTTGCTTGTTAGAAATTGAAAACAAAACTCAACGATCTAAGATTCTGAAATAAAAAAAAAACACCTATTGTTCTGTGTTTAATTTGAAATGATTTCTTTTAGGAAACATTTAAACGCAAAATATTAAATTAATTGCCCACTTAATTGAGTCTGGTTCAATAGACACTTTCAAACTTGTGAGAGTGTGTGGGGTAAAGCTATACCGCGTGTGAATCTGAGCTTCAGTATAGGACACAATTGTCAAAGTGTTCTTGTATGTTCATATGTTCATTATAAAACCCTATTGTCAATGTGTTTTTGTATGTTCATTATAGGGCTCAATTATCAATGTGTTCATGTATGTATCCTTATATGACCCAATTATCACTGTGTTCATGTATGTTCATTAAAGGACCCAATTATAATTGTGTTCGTGTATGTTCATTAAAGGACCCAATTATCATTGTGTTCGTGTATGTTCATTATAGGACCCAATTATCATTGTGTTCATGTATGTTCATTATAGGACCCAATTATCATTGTGTTCATGTATGTTCATTATTGGACCCAATTATCATTGTGTTCATGTATGTTCATTATAGGACCCAATTATCATTGTGTTCATGTATGTTCATTATTGGACCTTTTTCTATTTCTGTTTCTGTTTCTATGGTTAACGATTAATGAGGGTTTCATGTGATCAGCACAACAACTAATCGCCTTTACTTTCTCCAACTAATGTAGGCACCCATGAGAGTTGAGACTTTACTTTCTCCAACTAATGTAGGAACCCATGAGAGTTGAGACTTTACTTTCTCCAACTAATGTAGGCACCCATGAGAGTTGAGACTTTACTTTCTCCAAATAATGTAGGAACCCATGAGAGTTGAGACTTTACTTTCTCCAAATAATGTAGGAACCCATGAGAGTTGAGACTTTACTTTCTCCAACTAATGTAGGCACCCATGAGAGTTGAGACTTTACTTTCTCCAAATAATGTAGGAACCCATGAGAGTTGAGACTTTACTTTCTCCAACTAATGTAGGCACCCATGAGAGTTGAGACTTTACTTTCTCCAAATAATGTAGGAACCCATGAGAGTTGAGACTTTACTTTCTCCAACTAATGTAGGCACCCATGAGAGTTGAGACTTTACTTTCTCCAACTAATGTAGGCACCCATGAGAGTTGAAGCTTTACTTTCTCCAACTAATGTAGGAACCCATGAGAGAAATTATATCTTTACTTTCTCCAAGTAATGTAGGCACCCCATGAGAGTTGAAGCCTTACTTTCTCCAACTAATGTAGGCACCCCGGGATTTCAACACGAGACCACTTGGTTTGGAAACAAATATGCTTTCTAAACAAAAAAGGATCTATAAAAATTAACGTTTTACAAAGCTTTTATCAACTCTGTCTGTCTGTGTATCTAGTATAAAGCTTATACACGTTATTTCTCCCACACCCAATGTCAGATAAATCTTAAAATTTGCACACAATTTTTCTTTTGCCTGACAAATGTGAAATGAAAAAAAAAATTAATTAATTGGCTTAATAATTTTTGTTTCGTATTGAACGAGAGAAACACATTAGCGTGGTCGAGAGGCCAAGTGCGCTTGAACTTGGCTTGGCTTGGCTACCTAGAAGGGGGTTTGATACACATTTTGTACACGTTACATTCCTTGTATCCATTTCAAGGATCAGGTTCAAATCTCGCATAATTTATAGTCGAGAACAATATAGGAATCAGAAATTTAAACGTTGGTTAATCAATTAGTGCAAATTAGTGAATTATGCTTTCTATAAAATGGAGTTTTATCTTGCAATATAGCGTAGCGGTGTGAAACACTGCATTCAACGTTAACCTTACGTATCAAATACATTGCAATTATTATTATGGAAATGTGTTGCTGTAATTTTGCGGTTCTTCTCCTTAGATAAGATTTGCATTTTTTTAAAAAGGGGATAAAACGCTATTAGTTTTGTGTGGCCTGTCTGTCCGTCCGTTTGTCAGTCCATCCCGTTTAGATCTCAGAAACTAGAAGAGAAAATGCAGAACGGACATCATGATTTGGTGACTGATTTTTAGCGGCCCCTGAAAGGGGAAAAGACGCTATTAGTTTTGTGTGGCCTGTCCATCTGTCCGTCCGTCAGTCCGTCCGTCCCGTTTAGATCTCATAAACTATAAGAGAAAATGAAAATCGGAAATCATGATATTTTAGATCATTCAAAGTTCTGATCCAAAGGCTATTTTTTTCTTTTCCGAAAGTGTACCATCTAATTTTTAAAAGTATATATGCAAGCAGATTTTTCAAAAAGTTACACCACTCTTCAATGAAAACCTCCAGGGAAAGTAAGTCCAATTACAAAGTTCACAAGCTTCTTCATTAATTAATCAAACTTCATTTGATAGATTCATGCATTGGTACAAAAAAAAAATGCATTTAAGGTCGCAATGCAAAAGTATCAATGGATCATTATAAAATAGATTTTCCATGTATTAACTAACTCATGGAATAGAATACGGATTCAAATGTTGTTTTTTTTAAAGAATTTTAAGACGAACTTTGTTTCAATTGTAAGTTTTAAAAGAATACACTATACCGCGCAGTTTTCACACATCCACATTAGGCTATACACTTGACAACAATCTAAATTACAATAAATTGAGCCTGAGGTTAGATCTACATAGATCTATATTTATAATACGAGTTCTTGTCTAGATATAGTAGATTCTATATCAAGATTCTATATATAGACTTAGAATAGAATAGAATTAGATCTAACTCTAGATCTAGACTTAGACACTGAGATCTATTTGTAGCTCTAGACTTAGAGACAGATCTATTTCTAGATCTAGTCTTAGACTTAGATCTTGAATCTAGATTTAGATCTAAAACTAGGTCTAGATTTAGATAGATCACTGTCTAGTTTGTATGTATTAATTTTTATTAGCGAGGGGAAAGTCTTGTCATCCGTACACAATTGTAGCTTAAAGAAGTTCAAGAATATTTTTGTTTTCGTGTTGCCAATTTATTTGATATTGTTAGAAGAATAAATCTTTTTTAGTTTCTCTTGATTACATTGTAACATATTATTAATTTTGAATGTATGGATAAGGTTAATAATTATTATTTTAAAAAAATATAAGTGCACGCTGAATATATGGAGATGCCGTGGCTGAGGGGTAAAGCACTTGGAATTGGAAGTCGTGATCAAATCCTGGTTAGGACTCTAGGTGGACAACTTCGGGGGCCGATTTTGAGTTTGTGTTTCATACAAACTGTCTTTTTAAACTTGTTTAAATATATTTTGTTTCCGACTTGGGTCATAATTTAAACACTCTGTTGGCGGGACGTATGGCTGAGAAGGAATAAAGCTGAATGTATTGCAACAGAGCCTTTTAAATTTTAAGTAGCAGTTTTGAAGGGCTGAATAGTACCTTGTCACGTATTGGATACGGGCGTATGTTGGACATCACTGGAGTAGAAGCAATGATTGTGTGCCTGTAGGTGTGTATGTATTTGCATAATTAAGAAAATGTGTAGCGTTGTTAAAACAGTAGACAATGAGTATAATTATTTGATAGTGTTTGCTAGACATCGTCATATAGCAGTAAATAAAAGAGTTTTGTGAGAACTTGTTAGAAGTATTATGGGCATATTTTCCCACTGGAATTTTACCCTTGGGAAATTATCGGATACTCCAAGGATCTTAATTCAAAGTTTGGAAATGTTGATATCTTCGTGACCTAGATTTGAAATATACTTTGGAAAACATGCTTTTCGAAAAACCCGTTTTAACCTGTACAGTAACACTACATAGAATGCAGTCTAAAAATAGACTGGTTGGGAGAATGTAAACACACAATGTTAATTCACTAGATGCTCCGGTTGTCCAATAAAATAACCATGATCGATAAATGACCTATCAATTTTGGGAAAAATATATAGCTAAAATTAGCACTTACTGATTGTATAAACACACCTAAGCTCCATGGGACTAGACCCCCATGGGCTACATGTTGATTAAAGCTTACTTCTTATGTCTCTTTTGCATCAGTTTTTTTTTGTATGTAAATGAACGAGATGAGCGCGTTTTCCCTTCGAGCTTACTATGAATCATAGCAAGATTACAAAGTCAAATAGATCTCACGAAGACACAGCTAACGCCCTATGACTTTTTTCTTTCAAGTTTAGTCAATTCTCAAGAGGTTTGTCTTTTTTTCTTGTCTAAGTGTGTGAACATTGTAACATATTTAGTCACATTTTAATGAAATGTGTATATATTTAAACAATAAAATAAAACAACTTAATTACAATTTAGATTGTAACATATTTAGTCACATTTTAATGAAATGTTTTTTATTTAAACAATAATATATAACAACTTAATTACAATTTAGCATATTGTTATAACCCTATTCGCGACGCAAAAGGGTTAACTGTGTGTGATCAGCTGACATATGTGATACAGGCCAGTAATACAGTTTAACGTGCTATATTGAAAGTCAAGGGACAGTACTGGCATGAACTTTGCACGTGAATAGCGCCCGTGTTATGGTCACTGATCATAAGCCTGCGCAGACCAGAGACACAGTGTGTAAAAAAGTGGCAGTTCAAGACCGGAGACCGGGACTGTTAGTCGACCATGAAGTCGGTCCTGGTGCAGTCCTCCAGTGAAACGTACCAGTCCAGGAAGAGACAGTAGAGTTATGAGTTTAGTACAGTGATATACAGTCTCACGTTGTAGTAGTTGATTGTGTTGCCAATTGTGTCGTATTGGCTGTTTGATTTGACCCTTATTAAAGTACCAGATTATTTGGAGCCTTGTTGTCAAGTTCTTGATGTGTTGTGTTTAGCAGTGTTTGCAGAAGGCCTGATTAGGATAGAGATCGTAACAATATTTAGTCACATTTTAATTAAATGTTTATATATTTAAACAGTAAAATAAAACAACTTAATTACTAAGGTATAAGCATCATACAACCTACATTCTTTTTTTTTTTGGTTGCATACCTTTAAGTGAATAGTGGTATAAAAATCGAATAGTTAATCTATTTTAAATCGTAGATATGTAGGATCGAGCAATTATTTTAGCTGTATAGTTGTACAGAATCTAACAGCTAATTTATTTCGTAAGGCAGCTAATTTCGATAATAGTTATATGGAATCGAAAATGTTTTCATTTAAAAAAAAAACCTCTAAATGTCTGTGTTTTTTAAACAGGCAAACAGAATTTTATCCAATAGGTTGTTATACAGAATTTTTTCCAATTTTTTATTTTTATTTTATTTGCACTACAACAAACGCTTTAAATTCAGCAGCCTTCCTTCGCGACAAGTTAAGACAGTTTCTGTAAAACATAATTTATTTCTGGCGGCGGTAAAATTACAACATTACATTGCAGTTGCGTTAGAAAATATCAAAACTACCAAAATGTTTCCCAGCTTGATGAAAGTGAAGATGTCTACGAAGAGAAACAATCTAGTAGTCAGAAGGCAAGTCTGTATCTGGGTCTCTATCACCTCAACCAAAGTGTGCTTCTACTCAATCTAAATATACTACATATAGTTTTACATTAAAATATCCCGATATGTATAGAATATCATTAAGGTTATGTCAGCGACTCTGACCAACGTAAAAACTGCAAATCTTAAGGACAGATCTCATGTGTATGATTATTATTCGCAGCCTTCCAGCCCTCCAATATAGAAGAAATACATGGGTCAAGACAAAACCGTGATCAGGTCCTCCCGTAGTCTTGGAAACTCGTCCCCTACAGAACATAAACCTTGGGGATACATTTTTTCTTTTAACTTAACTTTTTTGTCCTGTTAGTCGGCCGCCTATCTGATTTAGATTGTCTAGAGCCCACAATTTTTTTATCAGTAATTCGAGAAACTCTTAAAAAAAACTACTTAAAAACCTTTACAGTAGCGGTTCTCAACCTTTTAAGCTCGGCGACCCTTTTTACAATCCCCCACTCTGCCGCGACCCCCCCCCCCCCACACACACATATAGCAATAGAAGAGTAGACAATACCAATCCATATTTTCGATGATCTTAGGCGACCCCTGGCAAATGGTCAATCGACCCCCAAGGGGGTCGCGATCCACAGGTTGAGAACCCCTGCTTTACAGGGTAATGTAAGAATCTACAATCTCTCTCTCTCTCTCTCTCTCTCTCTGTATCTCTCACACACACAATCTCATATATCTCTATCTGTTTCACTTGTTGTTTGGCAGTCTATCAACCAGATCTTGACGGAGACAATGGTGAAGACGGGGAAGCAGACCTCACCATGGATGACGTAGACGTCTCCCAGCTAACCAGCGGAACCACATCTTCAAGGAACACAAGCCCACAAAACCACGAGGTGGAGACACTAAGTGACCCATTCCTACACACGAATGACATGCTTTCGATCTTTGGTAGTTCTACTTTTATTTTGTTCTTGCACAGTTTTTACTTGACATCTTTAGTCCATAACTCTATAGGCGTATGGTATTGAACTTGAGAACTCTTGTAAGGGTGCAAGGCTAGTGGTTGAGAACATTTAGCATGTCAATCATTCAAAACCAAAATAGTTCCAATGAAAGTAGGCTGGTAATTATTTAACTCCAGCCTAGCTATTGTCAAGTGAGACAAAGACAAAGTAGCCCCATTAAATTTACGCCTTCAAAGTCATGGTGGTGTAAAACAATGAAGGAACCACTACGCGTCAAAACAAAAGTAAAGAGGGAAAAGAATGGAGTTTCGGGTATTACAAACTCTCAAGTGTACCTAGAGTGTTGGTGTTAGTCACAAAATGCGTCCTTGTTGACTTCTTTTCAAATTTGTTTCACTTCATATGAGTGTAGTTTTCTATTAACAGACGCTCACAGTGTATTTTATTATGATTGTCAGTGGCGTGGCTTGGGTGGGGGCGGGGTATCCAAATTCCAAGTCCCCCCCCAGGCCACTACTTGAGAGGGCCCCCAAAGGAATATCCAAAATTATTTTTTACATTAAATATGAGATTTTATCACTTGTGCGTTATCTCGCCAATAAACAACTGTATTATTCATTAAAAGAATTTTTTTTTTTTTTTTTTTTTCTTACATACTGCACGAATTGGAACTTAGACTTATATATTTATTAAGTAAAATATCTGTTCTTATTTGAAGTAACGTCTGTATTATATAAGATAAGATAAGATCTCATGTCATGATGCCGAATGTCAAAATGCCCCTAGAAAGATCAAGCCCCTCCTCCCGGGCCCCCAACTCCCTAGCTACGCCACGGATGATTGTATTTTAAATATATATATATATATAATCTTTTAAAAAAAAAAAAAGCATTAGGTATCAGAAAACCAAAATATTTTTTTTTCATCTTTCTCGAGACCAATGGAGGAGACTACGGTGAATTTGATGAAGATAATTCCATTTAAAACACGGATGCCATTTTATAATAATAAAATAAAAGATGTATATTTATGTGCATGTACTATGCACGTATAAGATACTCTATAAAAAAATAGAAGTTGTCCTACAAAATGTCTGGAAACACTAGATATACCCAGGGTACAAGCTCAGAAAATTTCTAAAGTAGTGTAGAAATAGTACCTCAAATAAAAAAATTCTTCGTCAAACCTCCATGCGACCGCAGTGGGCCCCGCACTTTCATAGGCCCCGCGCGAAATCTAGGTGTAAATTATTAAATTAAACTACTGTAACTTATTATTAAAGGTTTCATAGAATTGTCCTGAAATTATGAAAATCTTCTGAAAACTCATGCAAATCTCCATAAAAACAGACAAATTGTCATTTCGGGGTGACCGGGATGTCCATATATATGGAAAACGCCAATCCTACACGCGATTAAACAAAACAAAAAACAAGTGATATTTTACTAGTCGATAGTAAACCTAAATAGGAGATCTGAATGTTTATCTGCATTTTGTTGGAAAACTATCTACTGTAGATGGCTCGTAAAGTTCATTTGACAATGATTTTGTACTTAGTAAAGTATGAATAAAATGCAAAGACACATTTATTTTGTACAACAAAATCTTAAATTTCACTTATTACCCTTATCCATACATAGACTAGGCCCCGCTCAATCCGTTTCGCATAGGGCCCTGCAATCGTAGGACCGGCCCTGCACCATGTCATTAGCTTTCTATCTTTACTTCTCTCCCCTTCCAGTACAAGCGGAGGGTGTATAGAAAAGCATTTATGTATAACCTACGACCATAGGGCTGACTCCAGTCCTTGACACGTGCTAATCAGCTCCCCCCCCCCCCCCATCCCCACCCATACTTCAGCTCAAGGTGCATAATGAGCAACAGATAATCAGTTCCATTTAAACTAGAAAATATTTATTGAAAAAAAAAAATAAGGTCTATATTTAAAAAAAAAAAAAAGCACCGCGCAATCACTGCCACAACGCTCAATACTACTTTTTCAATATTGACAAAATTAATTAATAACTTCTAAATGCTTAACTAATTAATTATTATTATTGTTATTGATTCATGTTTTGTCTTCGACTATGAATAATTTGCAAAATGTCAACTTGATCCGAGAAAAAATGTGTAAAATAATCCACCAAGACATACAAACAGACAGACATATTGAGTTGTTTTAAGATTGATAACTGGTCAGAATCTTAACACGACCTTGACTTTTCCTCACAGATGGCCCAGGTAAATTCCGAATGTACTACTCCGCATACCTGTGCTGTGCACAGAAAGACCTGTCCTCCTTTGGGCTTCCATTTCATGCCATGCTTGAGAAAATTGGATTCAAAATCTTCCTCCCACCTCGAGATCTTGTCATCACTGGCCCCATGTACGAGAATATGGCGAGGGCCTTAGAAGAGCGGTAAGTGCAGTCAGCTACCAGATTTTCCACCAATCTAAAAACATAAATCTTGGAACTGACATACCTAAGGCTGTCTAGTCTTGGCAATATGCTCCTTCTAGATGTTTTCATTTTAAAACCCGGTCTACAATCTTACAAAAAAATCAAAATAAAAAAAAAATCATTAAAAAAAAACAATACAAAAAAAGGGAAAGAACTGAAAAATTACTGCAATATATCTCAATTATTTTGAAATGAGCTGCCTTTTTTATACATAAAAAATTAATGAATTACCACTTGTTGATCAACTAATTGATTCATGTTTTATTGATTAATGTATTTTCATTGACTAGGAATAATTACCGGGATGTGTTTACTGGAATCGTGTGCTCTAGCGTAATTAGTGACTAAAACAAAATACGCCTCCCATTGCTGATGAGAAACTTGACCTTCCTTCGGCATTAGAAATCAACCGTGCCAATTATGTTTCACGACCAAATAGCACTGCATTTAGAGCGAGTCACATTATACACTCGATTTTGCAATTAGCATATGAATAAAATGAATCTTTAAAAGTTCATCTCTTGATCGAGAATCTGGCATTTAATAACAGCCCATAGGACTTTTTCATTAGTCCAATAATTATAAACTTCCGTTTTTATAAAACCAATTTTCGGAATGATTAGAACTTAATGAGTTTACTATCATGTTAATGTCTTAGTGGGTCGTGTGATTATTAAACGAACTTTTTGTTGAGAAAAACACCATCGATAATTAAACATCAATTAAGAGTGGTACTTCAGTGGTCCTCACCGAGTGGTACTTCAGTGGTCCTCACCGAGTGGTCCTTCAGTGGTCCTCACCGAGTGGTACTTCAGTGGTCCTCACCGAGTGGTACTTCAGTGGTCCTCACCGAGTGGTACTTCAGTGGTCCTCACCGAGTGGTCCTTCAGTGGTCCTCACCGAGTGGTACTTCAGTGGTCCTCACCGAGTGGTACTTCAGTGGTCCTCACCGAGTGGTACTTCAGTGGTCCTCACTGAGTAGGACTTTTCAAAAAATGTTTGAAAAACACTAGTTTAAGATACTATATTTGAAAAAATCGTATTAGGTTATAAATAAAAAAAAATACTCAGTGCTAAAAATTGTATTATGCAAAGATAAAAATGTAAAATGATTTTAAAAAATGCTTTTTAAAAACATAGCTTCAAAGTACACCTCTATTTTGTAAGCCGCAAACCTGAATACACGTTCACACCCAAATTTATATTGAGAGGATGAGGCAACCAGAAGAAAACAAGCTTGTGTAATAAGCTTCAAAATAATCTGTTCAACCGGCTCTTTTAGTCAAGACCATTAAAGCGACAGTATTGTTAGCTGCAAAAGATGGCCACCTGCTATTGTAGGAAGCACTCCAAACTGTCGCTTCGATAGTCCCCTGGTTCGAACCCCTGTCTTCATGGTGGAGGTTTAGATTACAGTTTAAAAATAGTTTCTGAAGGAATACCCAATAACTTACAATGCTGAGATCTCTGTCTAAGTTTATTATGTTGCATTGGCGTAGCTAGGAATTTGATATCATTTGGGGGACCAAGGGGCCTGACCTCTTTAAAAGCCCCTACATTATGACATTCGACATCATGACATGAGACAATGGCGTATTATTTAATATTTAATGTAAAAAAAATCAAACTCTCATTTGTGGGCTGCCAAATTCTCCCCATCCCCCACCATAGCTACGCCTCTTTTGGTTGAGCGTAAATGTTTTACATGTTTCGAATGTTCCTTAAAAGTTGAAGATAATTTACTTCCTAGTCCAAACCTCCCGCAGGACGACGGGGGATGGGAGGAAGGAGGGTTTGAACCCGGGACAATCGATAAGTCCGAACGACAGTCGAGCTCGCAAACCGGAAGACCAGGTAGCCAAAAGGGTAGTAGATCTAGATCTATGTCTTTGGTTCCCTTTTTTTTAAAATTTTCTTTAGCTGTTTTAGAAAAAGGAATTTAGAGAAAATAAAGCAAATTTGTTATGCTTACGTAGTTTAATAAATTTGAAGAAAAAAAATGACATGCAAAAAAAAATAAATTCCAATTTTATTTAAAGCGTTCGTTTTTAGACAGGTTACAGACAGGTGGCTGAGCGGCAAAGCGCTTGGATTCCGAACCGAGGTCCTGGGGTCAAATCCTGGTGAAGGCTGGGACTTTTAATTCCGGGATCTTGGGCGCCTATTAATCCACCCATCTCTAATTAATTACTGACAGTAGTTGGAGGGAAAATAAAGGCGGTTGGTCGTTGTGCTGGCTACATGACACCCTCGTAAAACCGTGAGTCACAGAAACAGATGACATTTACATCATCTGCCCAATAGATCGCAAGGTCTGGAAGGGGAACTATACTTTACTTATAGTGTCGGACAACATTGACCACAGACTCGTGTAGGAGAGTGGTTAAATGGAAAACCGCTGATATGATGAAACGAAGATCTCGAGCATGAAGCTGCGCCATAGACTTCAATATTGCCTGAGTCCAACTAACTCTACCTTACCTGCAAGTACTTTGGCTGAACTGTCATCAAATACACATATAAATTCTTATTTTCTGCATTGTAGTTCAGAGTGAAGTAAATTAATTGCATGTTTTAATTTTGATAACATTCGTCTAGAGTAACACCATTAGTAAATTTAGAGACACTTTAGGATTGAAGACTAAAAAGTAAAGTAGCAATAATTTATAAAACACTGAATGATGTCGTCAACACAGCAGTTTCACCCAGATGCGAAAACCTGAAAATTCTTAGAAATATTCTAGAGTCGTTTTTAAGCAAAACCTAAAAATTTAAAGAAATATTCTAGAGTCGTTTTTAAGCAAAACCTAAAAATACTAAGAAATATTCTAGAGTCGTTTTTAAGCAAAACCTAAAAATATGTTTCGTTTATGTCTACAATGTTTAATATTCACTCCCATGTTGGCGGTTCAATTGTTTGTAATGGAAGTCCTATCTGCCTGCTATCTTGAGTTCAAAGACTTTTTTATCTCATCAGGTGCAACGGGAAAATCATCATCGTCCTCTCCTGCAACTACCTGGACTCAGAGGAATGCTTGTTTCTCACATACTTCGCCAGAGTCTTGGATCCAGGTAAATAGATTCAAGTAAATCAAACGGTTTAAAAAAGTGGATAAAAACTCGTGTTTTATGCAGCATGTTGATCTTAATGGATTTATTATCTGATATTTCTTCACATATCATTCACAATTTTGGGGGGATGAAAACCAACTTGCACAAAAACTGGAGGCGTAAAACAAACATAAAAAAAAAACACCATTTAATTGATAATTACCTAGAAATTGGGTGCACAGTAGATGAGTGTTCCTAACTGACGATACCAACGTTGATTCCACCAGAATGTGGTATATAATTACGGAGAGTTAAAGGGAGTTAGTCCGTATGCTGGTCAATGACACACTGCTCGTTAACCGTTGGCCAAAGAAACAGATGACCATAACATCTTCTGCTATATAGGTCGCAAGATCTGAAAGGATGAATTTTACTTTTTTTTTCTTACCTAGAAATGTTACCGGTGTTGATGGATTGAGACACACATTATCTAACTTTCAGGGGTGTGTGTATCAGATGATATGCTTATTGGATACCATTTTATCCTATTTATTCCCATGTATATTATCTGTGCATGTCAGTTTAGCCTGTGAAACTGTGATATCTTTGAAAACATTTATAAATAGCTACATTCTTGGTGTATCCGGTGTATAGATTAAAGGAAGTGATGATAAGTTTTATGTTTTTAGCAGCTTCCGAAATGGGAAAAGACGCTATTAGTTTTGTGTGGAATGTATGTCCGTCCATCTCTCCATCCGTCTGTCCGTCTGTCCCGTTTAGATCTCGTAAACTAGAAAAGATAGTGAAAATCTGACACCATTATATTTTAGACCTTTCAAAGTTCTGATGCAACGGCTACTTTTTTTCCTTTCTGAAAGCGAAAAATCTATTTTTTTAAATCACTTATGCAGACAGTATTTTTATAAAAATACACCACTTCTTCAACTATTCACTATTAATAGTAACAAATACGGGAGGCTCTTGAGAAGGGGAGACAATATTTTGCCATATTTAAACATATTTATGCAAATAGTTTTAGATTTATATAAAAAAAAAATTAACATTTATGCTGCTAACTTATGTAAGTTCTGTCATACTAACTACAACATTTACACAAAAAAAGTTTTCTTTTTTATTTTAAGAGAAAAAAAACTATTTACTATGCATACCAGTTGGACATAACTTAAAATAACAATCAATAAATAGGTTTTCATATTATCACGTGTCCTGCAAAGTCGTAACATATATATTGTGAACTTAACTATTTTTTTTTTTTTTTACGGAGGTCATATTTTTTAAAGTGAGGATTTGAATAAGCGTTTGACCCTTAACAAAACAATTAGATCAAGTAGATATTCATTATAAGACATCAGTTAGGCCAGATTCATATCTAACTTCACATTCACTTTCACCTATCCTTTGGTCTGCTGGACCGCTTGGGCACCACACAAGATCTATCATCTTTCTTTCTCCATTCTTCTCTGTCATTTGTCTTTGATAGGATTTCATTTTAATGTACTTTCTGAAAATATTGAAACCTGCCTTTTTACCTGCCTGGGTGGACCACTATGGGGGCTGATTTTGAGTTTGTGTTTCCACACAAACTGTCTTTGTAACCTTGTTTTGTTTTGTAAAGGTATCTGATTATTTTTTATTCAATGCAGAATAAAATTTTCTAAGCTCTTTAGTTTGCAGCAAAATTTGTAACTGTTTGGTTGGCAACATTTAAGCTAATTTTTAGGGTTCTTGACATTGTTTAAATTTGTTAAATTTACGATGTAGGGAGGCGGGAATAGATGTAATCCGGCTCTATCATTTAGAGGCAAAATGATATTCAAATTTTTTAACTGTACGCCTGAGATCCATTGCCACTACTGAACAATTAGTGCACTAATTTATTTGTTAGTTCCACTCTCCACTCGAACGTTTCCCCTATAGGGTTCTTGGCTCACGCTTCAATGAAATACGGAGCCCTGTTTAGATGACGCTTATTTATTTTTACTTACCAAAACCACAAGATGGAGGCGCGGTGGCTGAGCTGTAAAGCGCCTGCTTTCCGAACTGGGGGTACCAAGCTCGAATCCTGGTGAAGACTAGGATATTTTATTTCTGGATCTTTATGCATCTTTAAGTCCACACAGCTCTAATGGCTACCTAACCATTAGTTGGGGAAAAGTAAAGTTGGTTGGTCGTTATGTTAGCCACGTGACACCCTTGTTAACCGTAGGCGACAGAAACAGATGACATTTATATCCTTTTCTACTAACACAAGGTCTGAAAAGGCTACTTTACTTTAAATCACAAGAGAATAAACTTGAGTTAATGAGACAGTGTGTTTCTCTTTGCAGACGCAAGGTACAGAAATCTGATCCCAGTTCAAATCGACAAAGAAATCGGCGACGTGCCAAGCGTACTTAAAGGCATGTCCATCATACGATATAATCAAGCTTTCCGTCTCGGCTGGTTGAAACAGAAGTTGATAGACGCCATTGCTGCCTGACAGCTGGATGAAAAGGGGAGACAAAAAGACATAGTGTATTGGACCTATTTTCCACGAGCAGTGATTTCCCTTTGCTTCACAAATGGAAACGAAGGATTTAAATGCGTGGTTGAAAATTAAAATTTATAAGCTTTGATGTGATGTGTTCATGAGACTTTATTCTTAATATATATATGATATGATATGAATCATGACTTTTCAGTATTGTCTATATGTGTACATAATTGTAATATAGTAAGGTAATAAGTATTTAGACTCTGCCTATTTTTAAAATATCCATAGAGTTAAACATGTGCTTTAAGTATTAAAAAAGCATGTGTCATATAAATAGAATAAAATTGTTGTATTTCAACTTGTCTCATTGCATTTTTTTTTTGTGATTGTAATTTAAATCTAATTTTATTTATAGAAATGTAAAACAATGGAACAATTTTTTGTTTGGCATGCCTATTGAAAAACATGTTTAACAGTATATGTGCATTGGGAAGGTTCTTGAAGGACAGGGAGATTCATAACAATCATCGTATAACTAAATACACTAAAAGTTTGAGTACTGGTTATAAAGTATAAACTGTTTTTAGGCATTGGAAATTTTCAGACTAAAAGTCTATAAATAAAATACAAATAATATGACTTATCAATAGGACTAATTCTTACAAGTGCTTATTTTTACCTAGTGTCATTAGAGAATTTAATGGGTTGCATGAATCAGCTAGGAAAACCAACGACTTTGCAGAGTTTAAGTCATTGATTAAGATGCATGACTAGATTAACAGTAATTGACACATGAAATGCGTGGGACGTAATTTTCTTTTTTTTTTTTTAATTAACGTCTAAAATATATAAGATAAAATAAGAGAGAAAAAAAACTACTAACCATTATAATGAAATTTTTCTAGGATGAACTTTCTATAGGTACAAAAAAAGCCCATACTCTAGAGAATCCACTTAACACGCTTTATAAGCCATATAATGTAAAATGTATATCTATCTACATGTAACGCATTACAATTTCGTACTTGAGTTGACTCTACCAAGTGCTACGTTTGACTGGACCTTAGAGGCGCTGACACTGATGCTCTATCTATTTCATTCCTAGCAAAAGATAATCAGCAGATTTAGTCAAGTCGGATGTCAAGTCTCAAGCCACACTTTAGCCATCTTTTCTTCTCTTCTGGACATCTTGCCTTTGACATCATGACATCATGTCTTATTCAAAGCAAGTCACATATTTAAACATACAATCTCTCTTTTCAAAAGCAGATCACCCCTTGTACAAGCAGTTAGGGATATTGTTGACTCATAATAATTAATGATCGATAGATAAAAAAAAAAGAAACATTTTTATCACAACCTAATTTCCCCCTATCCCGAAGAAATCCTGTTTACGCCTAAGTATCTACTTAAAGTATGTACAAGCTCTGTTTGGCTACATTAAAAGACAGAAGTCAGTCTAGACACATGTTATAGATGGTTCTAGTTTGATGATATATAGGTCCAGACGTGGAAACAAAGGAAGAAAAACATTTTAAAACAAAACTTCCACATGGACGAGAGAGATGGAGAAACTAAAAACTCCTTTATTCAACGTCTAGAGGGATTTTGTTTTTCTCATCACTTACTAATTGAATGTTAGATAAGAAAACACGGAAACATTTTTGTATCTCGTCCTCCACTTCTCGAAGGGGAATGAATGCGGGTTAAGCGAATGTATAGACCACAGACCTATATATCTATTATATCTAGACTAGAAAACGGAAACAAATTCTTATCCGCGATGGATCAGCTCACGTATTCCTGATATAGTCACTGATTTTGTGCATTACAAACAATTAAAGAAAATAATAATGTTATAGGTAAAGCGATTGCATGAATTTATGAATAAAAAATATTATGAATGGAGCTAAAAATAGCTAATTGACCTGAATTCAATGTTTTGTGAAAACATTGGCGAACGAATGTAGACCTATGTAAAAATGCTTTAGAAAAACAAATTTGAATGTTAATTTGATTAAAGTATAATATGAATGGACTATAATTAATATGTTCATGTGTTTAATTATAAAACTATCTTTGCGAAGAGAATTTGTATCATCTTAGAGTGGAATTAGAGTTTTAGACCCATGAATAGAGAGATGTGTAACATTTCGCGTAAAGTCTAGTGAAAGAATTTAAGTCAGGAATTCTAAATTCGAAGATATAAGGAACGGATTTATATAAAAATGCTTTTAAAACACAACTTTGAAGGTTAATTTTATTAAATAATGAAATCAATAGACTATATTTTGTATATTTATGTGTCAAAGTAAAAAACTATCTGCGCAAAGGGCAGTTCTCAAAATTAGATCTAGATTTAGATCCTTTCGATCTTTTCATGTAAATATGGTAAACATTGCCTAGATCGATGAAGTTATAATGCTTTCATAGAGTTGGTAAACTTTTTTTGAGGGTCTTAAGTTTGTTTTAGGGCCACAATACATACACTACGGTCTAAGTTAGTACCCAAGGAACATTTCTGCCAAGTTGTATCAAGATTGGTCAAACAGTTTTGATTTCTATTCGGAACATACATACATACCTACATACATACATACATACATACATACAAACATACATACATACATACTTACATACATACATACATGCATACATACATACATACATACATACATACATACATACATACATACATACATACATACATACATACATACATACATACATACATACATACATACATACATACATACATACATACATACATACATACATACATACTTACATACATACATACATAGATACATACATACTTACATACATACATACATAGATACATACATACATAAATACATACATACATACATACATACATACATACATACGCCTTACTTTCTACATTATAATATAGATTATTATATCACAAAAATTCATAACAGTTCAACAAGAGTTTTTCCAGTGTAGCCAATTAACAAGCAATTTTTTCCCCAGAGGTATACATAAACTGTCTTTTTTTTTTTTAGGAAATTCGTTAGAGCAGTTTTCAAGATCCATGTCATTTTTTTTTGTTCACACGAAGACATTGCAAGCTGATAAAAGGACATTTTAACAAGTAATTTGTTCTTTTAATACATATCAATTCTCAGAGCTACGACTGCAAGTTCACGCATGCGCACCGATTCTCTCTAACACAAAAGAAACATGCAAGTTGTTCTTATTTGTGCTGTCAGGTCGATCAGACATGTTTTAAGTGTACTCACTTTTGGCTGATGTGATTCACATTTCAGAAACCATTGCCATAGTTCATGGTTTAACCAAAAAAAAAAATTGTGTTGGAAATGTGCTTGTTAAAAAGATTGTTTTCTTTGAGCTTTGATGTAACGCAGACAACTTCGTGGAGGTAGGGGAAGGGGCATCACAATCCACTTTTAATTAAATATACTAAAAGGTTGAGTTCTGGTTATAAAGTAGAAACTATTTGTGTTTTTTTTTAACACCATAAACGGATTTTTTAATTTTGGTATTTCTAGAACTCAATTCAGTCCACCCAACAATAATGGGTACATACATTAAGTTGGAGAAGTAAGGCCGGCTGGTCGTTGTGCTGTCCACATATACCCTCGTTGACCGTCGGCCATAGAAATAAATGACCTCTATATCATAAGCCTTAACGATATCAAAGTGTGAAAGGGACCTTTTAAGTGACAATTGTCTTGAAAACTTTTATAAAATCAGGTTTCAAAAGGACATTGTTGTCATCTTTCTCGGTTGGTTCTATCGAACATCTGGAGTGATACAATACTCTAGCATGAAATAGTTATTCTGTTGTTTTTTTTTTTTTACTGAGGCTTAAAAGGAATTCATGTCGTTGCCCATCAATTATTTCTAGAACTTCCTTCAGTCCACCCAACAATAACTAGCCCAGCGGTCCAGCAGACTAAAGGATAGGGGAAAGTGAATGTGAAGTTAAAAGTGAACCTGGCCTAACTGATGACTTATAATGAATATCTAATTGATCCAATTGTTTTGTAAAGGGTAATCTCTTATTCAAATATTCAAGAAAAAAACATTTCTTAAAAAAAAATAATTCCTTTAGTGAAATGCACTATAGCCCTTGTACAGCGCTGCAGTTCACGCAATAATATGAACAACTACTTATTAATTGTTGTCCAACTTATATGCATACTTAATAGTTTTTTTTCTCTTTAAAAAAGTAAACTTTTTTTTTAGTGTAAATGTAGTAGTTAATATAACAGAACTTTAAACACAAATTTTAACAAAAGTTTTTTGATAAAAAGTCTAAAACCATTTGCATAAATGTTAAAAAATTTAATGCAAAATCGTACCCCTACAAAATAACTTCATGTTCTTGTTACTACTAATAGTGAATAGTTGTAAAAGTGGTGTATTTTTATGAAATTACTGCTTGCATAAGTGATTTCATAAATATTATTTCAGAAAAGAAAAAAGTAGCCTTTGCATCAGAACTTTGAATGGTCTAAAATATTATGGTGTCGGATTTTTACTATCTTTTCTAGTTTACGAGATCTAAACGGGACGGACGAACGGAGAGACGGACTGACAGACATTCCACACAAAACTAATAGCGTCTTTTCCCCTTTTGGAGGCTTCTAAAAATGGTATACATAAGTTTGTTCTTCGCATTTTTTTAGCACAACAGAATCTAAAATTCTCCACTCTTTCGTTTGTTGCAAAAAAGAATCAACATTCGACGTTTAAGTATTGACTAAGAAACTAGTCTAGCAGTACTGAAGTAGAGTCGCTACCAAGGCTAACAGCTAGATATTGAGATATTTGCTTGGTAGCAGAGAAGTTTAGTGAAACGTTCTTGCCATTATTTAGTTTGACCTAAACGTCTGCAGAACTATCTCCATACACACAGTGCTTTGTTTCTTGTGCTTGGAGTACAAACTGGTCTATAATACATTGGCCAGAAATAGAACACTCATTAAAAATTCTAATGCAATTTTGTAGCCAGATATTTTCTTTTTTTTTTTTTTTTGGTACAGGCAAAAAATGTGCACATATAATATTAGAACTAATGGGTTGGTGATGAATTTCCAAAACTTTTTTTTTTTAATTTGAAAGTGAATGTGAGTTTACGTGTTTTTTTTTTTTTTAATTTGAAAGTGAATGTGAGTTTACGTGTCTGTTTTTTTTTTAATTTGAAAGTGAATGTGAGTTTACGTGTTTGTTTTTTTTTTAATTTGAAAGTGAATGTGAGTTTACGTGTTTGTTTTTTTTACATTTGAAAGTGAATGTGAGTTTACGTGTTTGTTTTTTTTTTAATTTGAAAGTGAATGTGAGTTTACATGTTGTTTTTTTTTAAAATTTGAAAGTGAATGTGAGTTTACGTGTTTGTTTGTTTTTAATTTGAAAGAGAATGTGAGTTTACGTGTTTTGTTTTTTTTAATTTGAAACTGAATGTGACTTTACGTGTTTGTTTTTTTTAAAATTTGAAAGTGAATGTGAGTTTACGTGTTTTGTTTTTTTTAAATTTGAAAGTGAATGTGAGTTTACGTGTTTTTGTTTTTTTTAAATTTGAAAGTGAATGTGAGTTTACGCGTTGTTGTTTTTTTAATTTGAAAGTGAATGTGAGTTTACGTGGGTTTTTTTTTAAAATTTGAAACTGAATGTGACTTTATGTGTTTGTTTTTTTTAAAATTTGAAAGTAAATGTGAGTTTACGTGTTTTTTTTTTTTTAAATTTGAAAGTGAATGTGAGTTTACGTGTTTGTTTGTTTTTTAATTTGAAAGTGAATGTGAGTTTACGTGTTGTTGTTTTTTTAATTTGAAAGTGAATGTGAGTTTATGTGTTTTGTTTTTTTTTAATTTGAAAGTGAATGTGAGTTTACGTGTTTGGTTGATTTTAAATTTAAACCTGAATGTGACTTGACGTGTTTGTTTTTTTTTAATTTGAAAGTGAATGTGAGTTTACGTGTTTTGTTTTTTTTAAATTTGAAAGTGAATGTGAGTTTACGTGTTGTTGTTTTTTAAATTTGAAAGTGAATGTGAGTTTACGTGTTGTTGTTTTTTTAATTTAAAAGTGAATGTGAGTTTACGTGTTTTGTTTTTTTTAATTTGAAAGTGAATGTGAGTTTACATGTTTTTTTTTTTTTTTAATTTGAAAGTGAATGAGAGTTTACGTGTTGTTGTTTTTTTAATTTGAAAGTGAATGTGAGTTTACGTGTTTGTTTTTTTTTAATTTGAAAGTGAATGTGAGTTAACGTGTTGTTTTTTTTAAAATAATCCAAACATTTTTCTGTTACTTTTAAAATAGATTCTAAGGGCATGTCACTCACCTGAATTGAAACAAGCTTGATAGTGCAACATTTGCATCTTGCAGGAGATAAAAATTCTTTCAGATCCTTACAAAATGTAAAAAAAAGAAACAAACTGCCAAAAGCGTGATAGGTCAGACTGAACTTTGCACTCTTTTTGGGACGACTGTACTGACATTGTCTAGACTTAATGTCTTTGTTGAGACAGCAGCATGCAAGCAGCTGTTGGTATAAACATGTAGAACATAGCTCACAAAACACGTGCAAAGTAGCAACTGAAACAAGAGTAATGCTAATAGAAGTAGTAATTTACTTAACAATAGCTAGATCTTATTAAACCTGCATGAGTGATAGCATCTACTGATTAAACAGCCATGTTGAATTCGTTGCAATCATCAAGTTTAACTAGAGTTCTTTTGTTCACACAAACCATAGATTTTTTTTGTCTCTCAAAGTAAGGTAACATTCAGGGCCGGATTTAAGTATGTGACGGTCCCGGAAAGAAAATTTGTGGAGGTCCTTACACATATTCAAAAGCTTTAATAAAAATCCACTTTTTAATAACACACTTATATCTAAAAAACATGGCATATTTTAGGAGAAGTAGAGCACTTGTACATTTATGACATTTCATATTTAAAAAATAAAATGATTTATATTCATATTTTAGTTTTTTTTTAAAATGTATATATTTGAGTTTGTGGAGGGTACGACCCTAGTTTAATTTACTGCCGTAAATCCGCAAATGCATTTCTACATTATGAGCACGCTACGGACACGTCTTAAACCACGACAGAGTTGCTAACAGTAATATTACCCCTTTAGTCTCAAAAGTCAATGGATGCATATCATGAAGCCAGATGAAATATTTTAGAGTTTCATTCATTCATAAAGTATTTTGACGATACATTTATTTTCTTAAACAATTTGACTATAATAAAAGGTTAATGTTGCGTTGTGCTACAATTAAACCAAAAAGTTTTGAAATTTGACTCAACAGAGCTGAAAAGAACACAAAAATATCCAGCTCGTTTTTAAAATACAGACTTAATTAGCATTTCCAATACTCAGAACACCAAATATTTCAAATACCTTTATAGATTTACGACATAGGAAACAAAAAATGAAACAAAAAATAATGTCAAATATTATTTCAATCAGCTACGCACAATTTCTAAAGTAAATCTTCCTCGAAGCTTACAGATAGATTAGACGATAGGCATGCGTACATTTTGCAGCTCTTAGAAGCAATGTACCTTAAAATTCAAAACATATTTTTTTAAAAACAATTTTGCCTTTAGGAAACTGATGGTGGTATATAATGTCTAATTCTATTTATTTTTTGTAATGCTTCAATATTGCTAAATGTTTTTTTCTAGTCAGCTTGCACAATGAAGTTAAACTCAGCTAAGTCACTCGTTTTACTGTCTGATTCAGCCAACCCGTTCCATGTTCTAATAGCACTAGGGAAGACAAATCACTGGAAGATCATATCCTAACCGATGGAATAAACAAAAAATTCGCCTTTATGTTGTTTTTTTTCATTTTGTTCGTATTATCCTATGCTGAACTGGGAATCGACCACTTAATGAGGTAGCGACCGAGCTTCGCATGAGGTTTGCGGGACATGTCCTCCAACAGAATGAATTGCGCATACAAAGAGTTGCAAAGACATTGAGGCCAAGACGCTAACTAAGACGTCATCATATAACTTGGCGCCTCTCTTTCATGGAGGACCTCAAAGCAGCGGACTCATGTTCTACTGTTTGTCTAACAATTGTTATATAGTCATTTAGTTTTATGTTGTTTTTTTAATAGTACGTAAAAGTCAATTTGAAAGACAAATGGATAAAGTTGGTCTTCTGCTACTCTAGACAATTGTTTTTTTTCAAAACATAACTATTGAGCAGATTATTGTGTAGAGTGTAGATTATAGAATTAAAAAAAAACACGATAACAACATATGAATGCTTTAACTTTACTTTACAGTTTGTATGGTAATAATCACGATTTAATGGTACAAAGCAAATGAATAGTACATCGTCGAGATCCATGCAAAAATATTTATTTAATACTTCAAAAAAAAAATCCCATTGCGTTATACAATAATGTGATTAAATAATTAATATTTATATAGACCTAAATTAAATAGAAAAGAATAAAACTATGACGAAATATAGTTTCCAGTACAAATTGATTGTCACGTACCAGAAAAATGAAGGGTTATTGTTTTGTTCTAATTCGTTGCCTAATACAATGTAACACTATAGAGCAACGTTGGAGACAAACGAGTTCTTTTAGTTGAAATGGCAAAATAGTAAATAGGAAGCCGTAGTGCTGAGTTATAGTTCTTACTGTGATCCTAACTTTGATTTAGCTCTGGACACATCCAATTTTACAAGATAGATTTTGTTTACATGAAAACGAAAAAAAAAAGTTTCTACTATTTTGTTGAAATTATGGTGTAGTAAAGGCGACTTGCTATATTAGTTGTATCTTCTTGTATGATGTCCCAAATAGAGAATGTACACGTAATGAAAACATTGTGGACTAACCAGAAAATACATATAATAGATATAACTATTTATAATAAAGTGGGTTATATTGGGGTTCCATCTCTCAAAAGTGTTAACTAGGCATAGGGGTTAGAGTTTTTTTTTTCTAGTTTCATTCCAATGAGAACCTTCAAACTTGGGGTTCCATCTCTCAAAAGTGTTAACTAGGCATTTGGGTTAGATTATTTTTTCTAGTTTCATTCCAGTGAAGACCTTCAAACTTGGGGTTCCATCTCTCAAAAGTGTTAACTAGGCATTTGGGTTAGAGTTATTTTTTTCTAGTTTCATTCCAGTGAGGACCTTCAAACTTGGGGTTCCATCTCTCAAAAGTGTTAACTAGGCATTTGGGTTAGAGTTATTTTTTTCTAGTTTCATTCCAGTGAGGACCTTCAAACTTGGGGTTCCATCTCTCAAAAGTGTTAACTAGGCATTTGGGTTAGAGTTATTTTTTTCTAGTTTCATTCCAGTGAGAACCTTCAAACTTTTCTTGGAGAGGGGAAGGTGAGGAATTTTCTACACTTTGTGCTGACATTTTGGTGGGCCGAATGAAACCTCGAAATCCGGCCCGCGGGCCGTATTTTGGGGATCATTGTTCTAGACAACTGAGGGAGTATTGGAGTATTTTCCTATTACGCCTTGAAAACTATAAATAGCAAACGTTTTGGAATACAGAATAAAGGAAGTTTTGATAAGCAAATTTTTCTTATAATATAATTTTTTATATATTTTGAACACAGTAGAATCAAGTCTTCTTAGTTGGCAATATAGAAAATCAATTTATGGTCCTTGACATTGGTTAGTTCACCGTGAACATTTTCACTATATGGCTTCGTGGCATCATAAGACAACGTTCATTATAAATCCAATAGACATTTCGTTGATTATTTCACCATGGAACGTTTCAGTGGCACCTCTTCTAGTCTACTCTCGTCTCCAGTGCCTCTCCAGCACGACTGGCGACCTCTAGCAAACAGCTTGCAACACTGCCTTCTAAACCTGGAAGCGGAGAGGAAATAGAGAAAGAAGTTCAAAGCGTGAGTGCTGTCATACAAAAGGAACTTGATTTGCCGAAACGTTTTCGGGTACATGAGAGATTCTGAATCTATGATGAAATATAGTAATGAAGGTACGGTCAAGGTTATGAAGAATATGGCGCAACAGAGGAGCATGGTTGTCGACACTCTTTCGTCAGGCTGGTTCTCCTGCAGGACATGGACATTGCCAGGAGTTGAAGCTTCCGAGCGACTATTCTCTTCGGGGTTGACTCTCAAGTTGACGACTATCCTTATTGTTAGAGCCAAGATAATAGCGTAGGGTATAAACAGCATCAACGTTTCATTGATCCATTTATGGTAATTATTAAAGAAAGCTTCGTACTCATCATAGACCCAACAAGAATCGTTGTTATAATTCCAGAATAACATGACGCTAAATACTGGCACTAGATAACTTAACAACGCTGCAGCGGTTAGTGACAGGCAGACTAGGCATCTTCGCAGTGTGATGATAGGAATTTTTTTCTGGGGACAGCATAGCGTAAAGAACCTTTCCAGGCATATGTACATCAACGTCCAGTTGGCCATCATTGAAAGGAAGTAGACTAGGAAATACGATTTACAGAGAGGTACATCATAAAAATCCAGCAGCATGAAGGCAAACTTAGAGATAAGGGCGCAGCCATCAACCAAAGCCAAAGTAGCTATCAGAAAGGTGGCAGGTGTAAGGGTTTGCATGGTCATGATTACGACAATGGTCAGTGAGTTAGCAGGCACACCAATACTGCAGAGTACCCACATATAGTGCTTGTTAATAGCCTGGGCTATAAGATCATCTGTATAGGAACTGTCAACAAAAAATAAGACAATTAGGATATAATATAGATCTAATAAGCTCAAGTCAAACATTGTTTTAACTATTTCAATCAGAGGTGTAGTGAGGGGGGAGAGGGGTAAGACGAACCGAGAGCTACTTTCAGGGAAGGGGGGGGCGTCACAAGCAAAGAGGCGCAAAAAAAAAAAATTATTCTAGATATTTCAGTTCGGTAAAACATTCTAAGGTTATTTCTATTCTATTATAATTAAATACTTTTTATTTATAAGATTATATTTCTATGTGATTTTCATTGAATAGGAAAAAAAGGGGGGGGGGGCGACAATAAGGTTTCTTGCCCCTGTGCTCACTACGCCTCCGTTTACAATGCTGTGTAGGAGCCGCAAACATACAAAGAATATACATGCTAGTATGATTAATTGGACATCCGATCAGAAGGATCAGGCGTTTATTCGGAACGAATCTTAGAAACGAAAAAAAACTTTTATACTATTGGATTCGGTTAATCGGAACAGCAGTTTATCCGGACCGTATGCTAAGGTACTGAAATCCTTTTACATAAATGAATCCGGTTAAAAAGAACACTGAAATCCTATTCAACAAACCCGACGGTTATTGTGGCACAAAAACGATCGGTGCGTTACGATAAACAGTATTGGACTGTAATTGTAAGCGAACAAGAATTTTTTTTATATTTAAAGACAATACATCCATTGTTAATATATTAGCGGCTATTTTTAAAATAATTTAAATATTTTTGGGTTCTATTCGGGTATCGAACCTTTGACATCGTCAGCGGCAAACAAAATGCATTTGCCGTTCCGGCCGGTGAGTATATTTATGAGATTATTTATTGCCATGTTCATTACATGGACATCAAGATCAAGCACTAGACCTAAAGTTCTAGCTTAGAACTCTTAAGATCTATTCTAGATGTACTTCTACATCTATTATCTAGATATAATTTAGATAAGATTTACCTAAGCAACGCTTTTAAACTTCAATAAAATTGAAGCAACTTTAAATTTACTCAGTTATAGAATAATTACGGTAATACGGCTGACTATTGGCTCTAGACCTAGTCTCCAGCCAAATTTACATTTATTCATTTTTTACTTTGAAAAATTATAACGGTCAAACTAGAGTTTTCTTCGTGTGGACAACGAGCTAGTAATTCTGGTTTCGGTGATATACTGTTACATTTTTTAAAAATTATAACGCCTGTTTTTGACGTCAGCTGTCCAGGTACCTTGGTCCAGGTTTCATGAAGTTCTGACTTCATAGAGGTATTGCAAAAATGAATTCATTGATTGCATCTGTTTGATGTAATTTTTTTTTATTTTAAAATAATGTGTTCATTTGTTTTTTGTTGTTGTTTTTAGTATTTTGAGCTCTCATTCTTGGCTCTAAAACACTAAAGAGAGTTTGTATCTATATAAATAGTGTACAAAGTAACAACAGAGTGGGAAGTCATGTGACTTTTGAAATTACAATTTTTTTTAAAATATACCTGTATCAAATTCAATGTTTGTGTTTATGCTTATACACTATTTTTGTACGATTTAGTTATTTGCTAATTACAATGATGTTATCTGCATTTTCAGTTGTTTATTGATGTTTAAAAAAAAAACAACAAATATAAATACATTTCATTTGCCATATTACAAATATATATATATATATATGTGTGTCATTAATATTCATTACATCAGACTTTTGTACCCTAAATTAAGATTTCTCTGTTATTAAACAAGCGTCAGCACTTCACTAGCGGGATTTCAAAAGAGGGGGGGGGGGAGAGAAGCATTATTTTCTGTTCTTGCAACTAAAAAAAACCCCTGCATATTCTGAGGTGTCTGCAGTGCAATAACTTCTTTTTTGAATTAGCTTCTGTAACATATAAGATAAGATAAGATACTCTTCAATTGAAGTTCAGATATCAAATCTGCTATTCACTGCATTTTATTAATAGTTCCCACGACTGGTAGACAAAAAAAAATCAAATTTGTGAAATTTTTTTTAAGTTTCCTTCAGATTTTTGTTCACGGTCTCTGTCTTGAATTCTCCTAGCTTTACATTATGTATTGGCTCCAAAAACTGATAGAAGAACGCCACTGCTAGGCTCAAGTAGTTACTATAGTTTAGCTTTTTTAGCTTTTGTTTTTTTTTTTATTGAAGAGGAAGAATTAACCACAAAGCCCCTTTGGACTACTCTCATAGAATGTAGTGGATGTAGATTTGCTTTTTTTTAAAAAATTTTATGGAATTAATATAAGAGATTCTTTTTAGGTTTTTATTAGCGGGAGGTTTTAAACTCAAACCCCAATCCGATGGCTACGCTGGTGATTTTTGATGACTGTAGGTTGCTTTTGTTTTTTTTTTTTAATCCAAAACCCCCTGGATGAGGTTTTGTAATAAGAAATAAAGGAACACTGAAGAGTAACCTGAAACAAGGCTTCATTAAACTAGAACGACACATGAACTGACGAAAGAGACTTGGACAGTACAACACTAAATCAATGTTCTGAACACATTCTCACGACGTTAAAGAAACATAAACAAATAGTAACCATTTTAACACATGTTTAAACTTATAATCTTTTAGAGCGAGGTTTTAAACTCAAAACTCCAATTGGCTACACTCATGAAGTTTGATGACTGTAGTTTGCTTTAATTGTTTTATTGGATTGGGGGGGGGGTAAACTCAATACCACTTAGAGGGGAGTTTTAAACTCAAAACTTTCTGGAGGTGGGTTGATGCTCAAACGCTGGAGCGAGTGATGGTTTGACATTACAATTTCCGCTCCAATAAGGAAAATTAAAGCAAAACAACAGTCAGAAAATTCCATCCCCACCCTCTCTCCCCATGGCATACGCTAATATAAAAAAAATCCGCTGAAGGCCGGTGTGGGCAGTGAAGATGAACTACTTACCATTCGACAACTTTGCTTGGTCGGACACCTATCCAGACTGATAAATGATTGCCACCGCTATCCTATCTGACGATCTTAAAAGAGTAGGACGCAACAGAATTCGTCTAGAAGCGCTTTAAAGATCAACATAGAAACCATAGAGGAAAGCAATTAGGAGCATATAGTCTCTGAGACAGATGGACCTGCGCAGACGACGAAAAGAAAACTAAAATAAACTCCGGCTGACGACGGCTTTGTCTGCACTAGTTTCAGATTCTTTTTATTAAGTTGATACCTCTTCTGGTATCAGGGTGGCGCCTCCGTGGAAACGTCCATCCGGGGAAGTGGATAGGCTAAGTACGGGAGTGAACACGACTCCCAGCGAGTTACCACAGCTATGTTCTAGCGAGTGTACATTGCACGTGGTGGGGATGTAAAGAAGGCTTGCTAACCAGTCCGCTTCGTTCCCCAACTGGGGCCATACGGGTGGTGATGGTCCCCCCAAGGGTGCGAAGGCATTATAGACATATGGATGGTCCAAACGTAAAGCTTTCTATTCTACAGACCCAATACGTCTGTCTTCTGTAATACTCATGGCGTCGATTGCTTCTCTGACCATGTTGTTAACTTCCAAAAAAGAGATTTCCTGCCCACAATTCTAGATTAGGTTTCACTTTCACGTGAAACACAACAAAAAGTTCTATACTTCGTGATTCCCACTAATTCATGTCACAAAACAATGATGTGACAATTAGATGTAGAGAAATATGTAGGTTGCAACTGGGTTTGCGAGGTCACGTGAAATACTGAACTCATTCTTAATCTTGGGGATAGAAAATAATGCCTTATTTTATGTTTTACATTGTTAAAAAAAAAGTAAAGTTCCCCTTTTACACCTTGTGGTCTTTAGGGGAGATGGTTAGGGTTAGGAGTTATCTGTTTCTGTAGCCTACGGTTAACAAGGATGTTAACGACCAATCGCCTTTACTTTTCCCTAACTATTGTCAGAGCTGGGTGCACTCAGAGGCGCCCGAAGATCCAGAAATAAAAAAATCCCAGTCGTCACCAGGATTCGAACCCCGGTCCCTGGTTCGGAAGCCAAGCGCTTTTCCGCTCAGCCACCGCGCTTGTACTTTTAGATAAAAATCACGTCATGTACTATAATGTTTCATAGGCCATAGACCCGTGTCTCGTCTGTTTGGTATAAAAATTGTTTTGCCTTTTTTATACGGCAATAGTTCAGTTTTATTTTAGGTAATTATGTCTAAATATTTTTGTTTATATTTTTATTTCTTGTGGGTTTTGTTAGCGGCCCCCAAAAAGGGAAAATACGCTATTAGTTGTGTGTAAAAAGGTCTGTCCGTCCGTCCGTCCCTTTTAGATCTCGTAAACTAGAAAAGTTATTGAAAAATCGACATTATGATATTTTAGACCTTTAAGAGTTCTGATGCAACGGCTACTTTTTTCTTTTCTGAAAGTGAAAAATTTAATTTTTAAAATCAACTATGCAAGCAGTTTTTTCATAAAAATACACCATTTTTACAACTATTAGTAATAATGAAAACAGTAAGCTATACAGTAGGGCAGATAATGAACTACAGTATTTTGACACATTTATGAAAATGGTTTTAGATTTGGTGTCAATTTTTTTTAAAAATTGTATTACTAAGTTATGTAGACCTAACTGACTACTATATTTACAAAAAAAATATTTAAAAAATGATTACTTTTTTTTTAAAGAGGAAAAAATGTATTTAATATGCATATAATTGAAAAAATATTTAAAACAACAGTTAATAAGTAGTTTTACATATTATAGCGTGAACTGCAAGGTTACATACCATAAATAAGCCACCTAACTAAGGATTTTTTATTATCTTTTTTACGAAATGTTTTTTTTTTTTTTATGAGGCTTGGAATAAGAGATTGGCCCTTTACAAAACAATCAGATCAATCAGATAATCATTACATGACATCAGTTCGGCCAGGTTGACATCTAACTTCCCCTTCACTTTCCCCTATCCTAAGGTCTGCTGGACCGTTGGGGCACCACACAAAATCTGTCAACCTTCTTTCTCAATTCTTCTCTGCCATTTGCCATTGATAGAAATTTATTCTGATATTATTTCTAAAATTATTGAAACCTGCCTTTTTTCTGCCTGTGTGGACCACTTCGGTGGCCGATTTTGAGTTTGTGTTTCCACACAAACTGTCTTTGTAACCTTGTTATCTGAAGTGTCATGGTTTTAAAACAAGGAATTTTTCTACTGTATTAAAAAAAAACAAAGCTTTAAAAAAAGATTCTTCCAACCTTCTTGTTCTTCAAATCTGCGTGTAGTCCATTTCAATCTTCGTCAGAGTGCAGATCTTCTAAATCACTTTATTAAGCATTGAAATCACTTAGTTATTTTTAGTGATAACAAATATTAACAAATTGAAATCTTCACAAACAAAAACAAAGCCTAACAAAATACTCAGAAAGACACAAAGATAAAGTTCCATATGCTACGACAAATTTGTACAAATGCTCCAACTATTGCTAATAGAGTATATGGGTTGACTGAGCTAGCCTGGAAAACCAGTGACTTGGCAGAATTTAAGCAATTGGTTTACAAGCATGTCTAGATTGACCTCATCATCTCCTACTTTAAATTAACGTCTGTGTATTTTACAAGATGAGACAAAGGTTTGAAATTTCAATGGATATTTTTCAACTAATTTTTCATCTCTTCAAAAGTTTTGGTTAAAATGTTGTTTCCAGAAATAGATATTTGGCTGCTTTCATTCTTTCAACACTTTAAAAGTTGTGGACCATGATGTCGTTGTTTCAATATTTTAAATAGCAAATACTCCTTTTTTAATGTATTTAATTCAGCCCTTTAAAAGTTTTGGACCATAATTTGCTTAAATTAGCTGCAAGGAAGTTAACATCTGTCAAAATAATTTCCTATTTCAAAATAAGTTTGCTTTTCAATACGAAAGTATTGAACAGAGTCAATGAACTCAAAAGCAATAAAACCTCGGATACTTTCCCCGATGTAAGATCAGATTCTGTTAACTCAATACAAAGATGTAACTTTATTCCAGAACTCCGGAGTTAAGAGAGAGCGATGATGTACAAAGTCAAACGGTGTCAGAACTCAGGAGCCAAGGAACCTGTTTCCTGATTCAGCATGTAAAGGTTATGCAAGATTGCTTAGTACTCTTGGCTTATAGGTCCAATTTTTTTTAAAACGTTCTCTACGTCATAAGGGGAACTTTACTTTTTCTTCACCTCATAAAATATTTTTTTTTAGTTAGATTTTCCGTTATCGTCTGCAGAAACTGCTTCTAACTTCGCGCCACATTTATTGCGTGATAAAATAGCCTGGATTGATTCACGGATAATTTTAGCTCATGTAATACACTCCTGTATATTTCTAAATTTGATTTCTTTATTTGATTTTTTTTCCTATATTTTAAGCAACACTTGGTTCTGTTTTGGCCAAGCCACAGTGAAGTACATTGCAGTTTAGACCAGTGGTTCATAAACTTTTTTTTACCAACGGACCCCTTTTATAGCCAAAAGTTGCCCACCGATCGCCTAGTGAAAAAGCTGCACAATTTAAAAATTTAAAAAAAATTGTTGAATTTTATTTTAATAAAATGAAAAAAAAAAAGATTTGGATAAACTTGATGAGGTGTATATATGTTTGAAGTAAAGTAACACAAGATGATGTTATTCTCCTAAATAGACATTCTCTTAAACTAGGATTGTCCACCTCAACCTATAGACCAAACACAATATAGACGCAAACGCAAACAACATCTACAGACGAGACACACACACACACAATTAACCATCGCTTTATGAAATAGGCTTAGATGTGACGATAAAGGAACTTAAAACATCCTGACTGTAAGTGAAATAAAGGAGTTTTTACATAGTTTATGTCAACTCCGTCTGTCTTTCTGTCTGTCTGTCTCCCACTTCACATTCTCGGATAAAATTAAAACTTTGCTCAATTATTTAATGTTTTCGACAAAACATGAATTAATAAAAAAAAAACAAATTATTTAATTAAATATTGACAATTAATTGATGTCGTTTGAAATTGGAGAAGGAAAATAACTCTTACATTTATGACTGTAAATGTGAATTTATTCACTTAAGATGATAAATTTGTAAATATTTTTAAAAGTGTTTATATATATATATTTTACTTGTTTATAATTTGTATTCCAGCCTTAATGCAGAAGAGTCGGCCTCGTCGTCCAGATTCGATGTTACTGTGGTTTAGTGGGTTGAAATCGTCTTAAAGACATGATTTTGAAAGGCATCTTTTTTTTTCATGAATAGTTCTACCTGAGATAGTCGCTGTACTCCATGGGTACAAGATGCTCTTTGACTTAATCACTTTAGTCGATGCCTTTGTGCCAGTGAAGTTGTTAACGGTTAGATTATGGGCCATTTGACAAACAAAGTTGAGAAAATAAATCCTCATTGAAGACATTCCTTTTGTTTTTACTAACTGCCCTAATGACAAAGATTGTGTGCGACTAAATGATGTCGATGACAGGCACAACGTACTGAAAATACTTTCAGCTTAGTTTGTTTTATGCCAGAAAGTCTTGGTAGCAAAGGAAATGTTATAATTCAAGGGTATAAGTTTTACATCATACAATTTTTTTTAGTTCAGTATCTTTCGATATCGCTCTTGAAACATTTAGCAAAAAATAATTTCTTGACATTTAATTTTTTTTTACAAATCTTACCTAAGCTGAAAGTAAAGCTTCGGTTCCGGACGACTAGTCAGTCTGTATAGAAAATGCAGGTGTTTTGAAGTATACAAGGTAAGGAATATTCTAAGCACGGAACTATTTCGTGACTCCATCTTAGTACTGTAGAATTGCTCAGTGGAACTCTTTTCATTATATCTATAGTTGGCTTGTGTAACACGGTGCGTATTACCTTACTTTCAGCTGGTAAAGTATGTTCTTCACCAATAGTCTACGCGTGCACGGCTTGACAAACTAAGTCCAAGACTAAGACTGCTTTATTGATCCTTATGGAAATTTGTCTTGATTACAAGGACTCTTCTCTCCTATAAAGACAACAGAACAGAAACATGCACAGAAATAGAACAGATACAACATAAAGAGTTTATTCAGCGACTACACACAAGCATCTTGGTTCTTTTCATGTTCCCTGATCAAAGGGTGGCTTTGATAGAGTCTGACCGAGAAAGATAAGAAATGTGGGGAAAATGCAGGTTTCAATATTTTAAGCATGAATAGCAGAGAACGTATGAAGTACAAACTATCAATGACCATACTCCCTTCTCCCACCATATTAAATAGACCTAATGTGCAAGAAATCCTTCCATTAAGACAAGTATAGAGTGTGACATTTTATACTACAGGACCACAAAAACAAGTACTCTGCTTATTAAATCCTGTTTTGAAATAGGCTTTAATATTGTGCGAAAAAAAATCTTTTTCTTTTTTATTTCAATAAAAGCTGAGACATAATCAGTAAATTAATAGTAGATAAAAGAAGACACATACATTTTTAATTATTTTTTTTTTTTACTAATTCCAATGTTTTCAATGCTGTATGCATTTATGTTACATCCCTGTCATAGTTTATCTTATTCTATTATTTATAGTATAAAAAATGAAAGTTTATCTTATCTTATCTTATCTTATATAATACAGACGTTACTTCAAAAAAGAAGATGATTACGTCCTACGCGTCATGCATTTAGTCATGCATATTAACCAATGACTTAAATTCTGCCAAGGCTCACAACTTTCGCGAGTCCTTACGTGACATAAAATTAGTAAACTTGAATAAAGGTTAATATGTAATTGAGCATATGAGTTTCCCAGTGATTTTTTTAATAGTTTTGCATAACTTTATTATGACTTTGAAAATATTTTTTCATTATTTGATTCGTAACTTTACGATTAGAAATGTTATGAAATGGTTACGTTGAATTCGATGTTCAACTCAAATAGACGTGTTCTGGTTTAAATACTGATTCATATAGAGGTACTAGTTCATACAGTTGTACTGATTCATATAGAGGTACTAGTTCATACAGTTGTACTGATTCATATAGAGGTACTAGTTCATACCAAAGTACTGATTCATATAGAGGTACTAGTTCATACAGAAGTACTAATTCATATAGAGGTACTAGTTCATACAGAAGTACTAATTCATATAGAGGTACTAGTTCATACAGAGGTACTAATTCATTTAGAGGTACTAGTTCATACAGAAGGACTGATTCATATAGAGGTACTAGTTCATACAGAAGTACTGATTCGCAGAGAAGTATAAATTCTTGTAGAAGTATTACTTCATATACCTATAGGTAATTGGTCGTAGGGGTAGGGTTAGGGTTAGAAGTACTAGATGATATAGAAGTACAGAGCCATACCTCTAAAACTAAAACAAAAGTTACTTCTTGGCTTCGATGGCAGCAGGTTGACAATTTGAGACCATAACATTCTTGTCTCTTAAGACAATTTCACTGTACTCGCTCCAATCATGAGATTCGGTGACGCGTCTCTTGGCCTTGATGTAGCAATGATACAATCCAACATCTCGAGGGGAAGCGTGCCTCACGACCAGGTGGACATAGGTGTCACTGAGTTTGTAGAACAGTTCGCTGGACACTCTGTTTGTCTCCACTTTCCAAACGCTTCCAAGTGGCAGGTCATCTGTAATATTGAAGGAATGGATGTCTTCTTCTGCTGACTTGATCCATTTATAGGAGCGGGATGCTCCACTTCGCTGCAGTTCAAGTTTGAAGGATTTTAACTGCATGTTATCCCTACTAGAGAGGCCAATGTTACTATGGTTACACCACATGTGCAGGTCCTGACCTGGCTTGAAGAACTGTTCTTGAATATGGCGGTCGTCACACTTGGACATAGACACCTTCGAAACCTGAAAACAGCCAATGCACAACACTAGGAAGAAAGCCAACATCTTTGTCTTGACTGTTCCAAGTGAAGCTAAATGAAAACAACTTTCTACGAGATGGAATTACTAGCAAGAAACTTTGCTAGAACATTTATTGTTGACTTCCATAGGCATTGACTACCTCGTCTCTCGTTGTTTTGTTTTATTTATTAATTTTATGTATATATGGAGTAACCCAAGGAAGTGTAGCTATAAACCTGGTGGTGGCACAGATGGGGGTAGTGGTGTGAGTGTAGTCAGCCAACGCAAATCGCCCCAGGCCAGCGCTAGACGAGCGGTCAACCGTGACGAGTTACGACGGTCAGCCGAGACGAGTGTCAACATGACGGTTCGGGAAGGGTCGACGTCGTGAACAGAGCTCAGGAGCGTCACGAGAGTTGTAGTCATCTGACCACCTAGAAACGTCGAGCGGCGTTCTGTCCGGTTCGAGAAGGCCAGTAGGGACCCTATATAAGAGCGGAGGTGTCGCAGTCAAGACGGTTGAGAAAAGGGGCTCAATACAGCACGGTTCACGACAGGGCTCAGAACGCGGTCGACTACAGCACAGTTCAACGGTGTGGTTCTGTACGGAGCATTACGACGGTTCAGTGCGGAGTACTGTCAAGTACAGTTGAGACGACTGGCGTCTTGATCTTGGTCTGCGATCGAGTCCGACACAACGAGCCTAGTGTGTGAAGTTAGTCCTGAACTGTTGAACCCAGTGCAAGCCCGGAACGAGACGGAGAGGCCAGTGCAAGAGCTGATACGGCGATACGGTGTTATTGGAGAGATATTTGTACACTCCTGTGTTCCAATTGTACAGTATTGGCTGTTATTTATTCAACTATTAAAGTGTTAGTTACTTTGGAGCCCTGAGTTGTCAAGTTCTTTAAGTTGGTGGTGTATGGTGCAGTTTGCAGAGAGCCTGAATAGTGAGATTCGTAACAATATTAAAAACAATCCCTAGAAAATTCACTCAGACAAAAGGATTAGGTTTCATTGTCAGGAACACAGAAACTAAATTATACAATAACATCTAACGCCTAGGGGTATTGGTGAACATTTTCTATGTCTATACACTAGAACGTAATAAAAGAATACGTCACATCTAAAAATAGCAGCACTAAGGGACCAAGGGGAAGAAAATATGTCCACAAATGGACCGGTCCAGATGAAGATTCGAACCACTGACCCTCACCCTACGCCATATTGTCGTCACCTTCTTCACTCAATAAACGTGGTCACTTAGTGCTGTTAGTATTAGAGGTGACGTGTCAAGTCTATGCATAATTGGTTTCAGCGCTAAAAGCTTTATTCTACATTATTGATACATAAGATATTATGTAAAATAGCTATAATAATCCTTTGTAGTAGTAATCATCAATATTCAAAACCCTACAAAAAATGTAGACTTGATTAGATAACAGTTAAACAGGACTTCAAGGCTTTTCTTAGACACCCGAAACCTATTATTAGTGGTGAAGTCATTCTATCAACATACAGATGCACAAATATCAAACTCATCCATTTTTTTTCTCATTTAAGCTCTTCAAGTGCCCCCCTCTCACTACGCTTCTGCGTCTTGTTCATGCAAGTTTTCACTTTTCACTTTGCATTCATACATGGTATTAAACCCCTAAGACACTGGCACTCAAATAATATGGTAGCAAGTCGATATAGTCCTAGCAATTTACAAAAAAATATTTAACATCTAGAACCTAAAGAACCGCCTACGTAAACAATATACTATGAATTCAGCCACTAGAACAGCGGCTAGATGACACGGAGTTCTAAACAACAAAACATGACTCCTTTCCTTCTGTATTCCAATTACACTATATGGGCATTGTAACAATTCAAACAATTGAAGAGTCATTCACAACAAGGTCAACTGGAGTCAGGGCCGGTCCTACAGATTGCGGGGACCTATGAAAAACGGATTGCGTTGGGCCCATTCTTATAAGAATAATAAGTGAAAATTAAGATTTTGTATAAGAATATAATTTCGTCTTTGCATTGTATTCATTCTTTACTAAGTAAAAAATCACTGTCAAATTAACTTTACGAGCCATCTGCAGTAGACAGTAGTTTTTCAACTAAAAGCCGATACACATTTAGATCTGCCCTTTAGATTTACTATCGACTCGCAAAATATCGCTTTTGTTTTTTAAAGAGGTCGAGATAGATTTAGATCTATATTTGTAGGCCAGTGACTATTAAAGTAGATAAAGTATTTGTACTTCTTGTTTTGGTTAAAATTCGCAATATTATTACATTTTTAGTAAATGAAAGCTGACAATGCCGGGTTTTTTTTTATCGCGAGAAGGATTGGCGTTGTCCATATTAAATGACAGTTTAGTCTATTTCTTAGGAGATTTGCATCGGTTTTCAGAAAATTTTAATAATTTCAGGAGATTTTCATGACTTTTTCGTATATTTTGCAATTTCAGGAGAATTCCATGAACCCTTAATGATAAGTTAAGATGGTTTAATTTAATAATTTACACCTACAACTTGCGCGGGGCCTATGAAAGTGCGGCCGCATAGATTGCAGTCGTCTAAGACCGGCCCTGACTTGAGTCATTCACAAGGTCAACTGGAGTCATTCACAACAAAGTCAACAAGAGTCATTCAGACATAAAGTCACAATTACAAAAAATAAAATTTTAAAAATGTATGAAAATACTGACATGAAATTTGTTGTCGAGCAATTTATAAACATTGCAAAAAAAATTTACACTGCAAGAAAAATGTAAAGCAATTGTGTAGATTGCGAGTAAACTTTGTTTTTAAAAAAGATCTGTACTGAAAAACTATGAGGGTAAGAAACAATAAATTAAACCAACTCCAAATATCAATGACTTTGTTTGAGATTTTGGAAAATATATATGTCTCAACTTCTTTTGCATAACCACATTAAGTACTGATGTGCTTGACCTACACCCGGAGTTTCCGACACATTGGAAATAGCAGTATTTTATATAGACATCGATTTGAACCTTATCCGGACAGAATGTTTTTTTTTCAATCAGGCTTGCAAGCGTAGAGTACGAAGAGACTTCGGCACAACTCTTTTGACAGGGAAACCTTGAGTTTGGAGTGAGTACACGAAGTTAATTAAGCATTTTCATATTTCTGTATCGCGCTGTTTCATTGCGTTATTTTTTATTTTATTTTATTTATGTTATAAGTTTTGGTTTTTTAAAGATGTTTTTTTTATTTTATTACGGAAAAATAATTCTTTTGATTAATATTTAGCGATCTAAATACTCATTCTTGAAAAGTTGAGACAAATGAAAAGTCCACAGGTTAGAAAACCAATAATTATGATATCAAAAATTAAACATTTTCAATAAAAAATTGTATCTACTGCTAGCAGCAAATGTTTTTCATTTCTACAGTCAATTAATATTTACAATTATCTGCCCCGTTTTGTTTTACAAATTTCATTTCATATTTAATTCAACAATGTTAAAAAAAGAACACAAAATTTATCAGGTGGATTAAAAAATCAATACTGTCAATAAATCTGTTGTCTGTAAAACGGATACACCAGAAAGCTCCATTTCCTGAACATTTCCGGTTTGACGATATTGAAATAGACTTAATGTACAAGTAGAAATCCACTCTGTCGGACACTTTTATTGATTTGTTGACAAATTTGTGAGGCAGATATTTGGTGACGTATCGTCCTCTCCTTCCCTGGACTCATCAGATTCGTTCTTGCACCCATTGCGGCACCGATCTACACCAATAAGTTTATAAAAGCGGCATCTAAATTTGGCCGCCGAGAAAAAATATATGAAAAAGTTAAACGCATGTGTGCTGTCATAAAGTATATACTTCAACTGTTTGAATATGAGTGGATATCTGAGTGAATTCTTATCTACAATAAAATACAGAAATGAAGGCAAGGTCAGGACGATGAACAAGATGGCGGTGCAGATCAGCATGATGGTCAAAGTGCTTTCCACTCGCTCGTTTTCCTTGATGACGCGATCATTATAACTGCATGGCGTTTTGCTGTTGGCGGACCCAGTGGACTGAAGACTTTTACGTCGTTGTGTAGCGTTAACTTTCAGCTTGACAACAATGATGAAAGTTAGCACCACGACGGCAATGTAAGGTATGAATAGAACCAAAGTTTCATTGATCCATCTGTAATAAAAATAGAACTCATCGTACTCATTATGGACCCAACACGAAGTGTCGGTATAGTTCCAAAAGAACATTAGAGTAAAAACAGGCACGAAGTAACTTAACATGGCTGCTGCAGTTATAGCCACACAAACAACACATCTGAGCAGCGTAACGAGATAGATCTTTTTCAGAGGGTAACAGACGGAAATAAACCGTTCCAAACACACGTAGGCCAGTGTCCAGTTGGTCATCATGGAGAAGAAGTTGACAATAAAACTGGTCTTGCAAAGTGGTGTTGCGTAGACGTCCATTAGATAGACCACTAACTTAACAATGAGCGCAGTGCCGTCAAAGAACGCCAGAGAAGCGATGAGAAACGTGGCCGGGGTCATGGACTGCATGGTCAAAATGACAATGATGGCCAGTGTGTTGGCAGGAATACCAATACCACACAGAAACCATAAATATGTTTGTGCAATGGCCTCGCTGACTATGAGATCCGTAGTACTGCTGTCAACAGAGAGAAACGAACATGGCTATAGAAACAACAAAATGATACATATACTTGTATTCTATTTTTTTCTGACTTGAAGTCATTTAATAGAGTACAGTGTAGTGTGTATTGTCTCTTATATTTTCATTTCAACTAAAGCTAAAAAAAAAGAATTATAAAATAATTTTAATTTTTTCTTCTGTTGCAACATGATGGATTATTTCCATGACAAGGAGCCCTAACAAATAATAAGATGTTTATTACTGGTGCAATATTTCATCGGGTTGTGATTCATCTTTGTTTTAAAAGTCGAAAAACCTTCCCAGTTCCTCTGGATGTTTCTGTGACATGCTGGAAAGTTTTGTGTTGAGCAGCGTGGGCTCACGGAATGTTTTAAGCCATAGGAATGACGACAATTTAAAAATCTTATTCTTTTCTTTGACACCTTCAAGATTAGCCAACAGAAATGCCTGCAAGTGGGAACCAAGGATTACCTATATAAATGATAGTATGTGGGAGCAAAGGACCCTAAAATCGGACAGCATGGAGACTGTGAGTGCTGGCACAAACTTCGTGAAGAGCAAAAGTAACCTTTGACCTTTGACAGAAGGAGGATCTGATAGCCCTTAGGCAAGATTTATTCTCATGTATACAAATGTGGTCAACTATGGCACAACAGAGTTGACCTCTTTAGTCAAACTGATTATGACTTGATTCAATGTGAGGAAACCAACACTAGTGATTCATCTGAGTGCTTTCATAGTCAGTAGGAGTCATATATGTATATACCTATGAAAGTTTTGTCATGAGAAGTATTTTATATTGTTTATTGTTTAGAACATTTCTAATATGTCTGCAACTTCTCGTTCACTGATGTAGAATTAAGAGTTATTCCTCTTGACTCTAGACACCTGACTGTTGATTTAGACAACATAAACTACAGGCTTTACCAGTTGAAGCACTAAAGGCAGACATTGATACCAGTGCCACGTTACTCTACCTTCTCTTCTGCAAGATATGGGGAAAAGAAGAAGTGGCGCCATAGTGGAAGGAGGGCTACCTCATCAAACTCCCCAAAGAAAAGTGACTTTAGTTCCTGCTCCAACTATCGATGGGTAACACTACTGTCCATTCCACAAAAAGTTTTTAACCGCATTCTGTTAAACCGAATGATAAATATTGTAGATACACATCTCCTTGACCAACAAGCAGGCTTTCGAAAGGAGAGATCATGCACCGATCACGCATATTTTTGGAACATTCCATGGAATGGAACTCCCTTCTCTATGTCAGCTTTATAGACTATGAGAAGGCTTTTGACAGTATGGACTGAAACAAATACTAATGTATCATCAAGAAGTCATATGAGGGGATGACTTGCAAAGTAGTGCATGGCAGACAACTGACAGAGGCATATGAAGTCCAAACAGGAGTGAGACAAGGCTGTTTACTCTCTCCCTTCTTATTTCTACTAGCCATAGATTGGGTCATGAAGACATCAACAGACCAGAAGCGGAACGGTATACAGTGGACACTGGAAACAGCTAGATGACCTTGACATCGCAGATGATCTGGCTCTTCTTTCTCGCACACAGCAGCAGATGCATGAAAAGATAAATGTTGTTGCGGATTTTTCAGCTAAAGAGGGTCTTACAATAAACAGAGGGAAGAGCAAGGTGTTCAAGATAAAGGCATCCAATAATACACCCATTGCAGTCCAAGGTGAGGAGCTGGGTGGAAAGCTTCACCTATTTCGCATTATGACAGAACCGCATTGGTAAAGGTAGAGCTCGAGCAGGCTCTTTAACAATATTGTTAAGCCAATACTACTTTATAAAGCAGTGACCCAAAGAACCACAATCACTACCATGAAAAAATCCAGGTATTCATCAATACCTGCCTGATGAAGATTCTTGTGATCCGCTGGTCAGACAAGATCTCGAATGAGGAAATGTGGCAAAGAAGAAAGAAGCAGTTTATTGAAGTAGATATCCTTCAGAGACACCCTTCAAAACCCTGCATCCAACATTACAAGGAAAGAGGAATACGTGGCGCCTCGATTTGGAAGCAGTTGCCAAGAAGATGGGCAAGACGTGGGGACATTTGGAGAGACTCGCCCTTTCAATCCATCATGTCTACCTGTCTCTCTATCAGTATGTCTGTACCACTGTATGTACATGTGTATTTCTACTTATAAATATATGCCATGTATATATATTTCATAGAAACTTGAAAGAGATTTTTAGTTTAAAATTTGACATTAAATTCATTTTTCGTTAATTTAATTGTCACAATAACCCCAAGTAAAAGCACTATAAATAAAAAGCCATGATGCTACACACATACACATTGGGAAGTAAGTCACAAGGTTAAACACCAAACAAAAAAAACCACTCAAATCAGAAATATGTTACAAAATATAATCATGAAGACAGCCATGCTACAATAATGGAAACTAGTTTAAAAAAAGGCTACGAGAACTACTTACGATGAAAGACATACTCTTATAAAGAACCAAAACATAATCAGGAAGAAATCCATGCTGTTACAAAATCTTTTTTAACAATTTGGATGTATAACCCTCAACTGTTGCCTCCCGTGTGGTTTTAACCACTTTTCAGCAGCATCAGTTTCCTCTCCGGGGCGCAATCCTGGGTAAAGTGATCATGGGTGGCCCATACGACACGGCCCCTCTATCGACGTTGCTGATGTGATCCTAAAAAAGTTTTCCATATCATTTTTAAACAACTCATATGCAGAAGCTGCCGGAGGAAATATTAAAATTGATAATCCCACGCCTGATTTTTCCTCGAGGTTGTCTCCTAAAGCCATTCAAACGAATTCAACGGGGATTTGAAGTCAGAGTACATCTCTCTTAGAGGAATCGCCCAACTAGGCTGGCCAACTTGAGATAGGCCAACTTGAGATAGGCCAACTTGAGATAGGCCAACTTGAGATAGGCCAACTTGAGATAGGCCAACTTGAGATAGGCCAACTTGAGATAGGCCAACTAGGCTGGCCAACTTTATTTGCTAGGGACTCCCAATTTTTTCAGAGCACAACTCAAAGCACTAATAAAATTAAAAAAAACAACAACATGATGCTATGAATATAAAATGGAAATAATGACACGATGTTACACATACACGCAAAACACTTTTAAAAAATTAGAAATATTACACCAAGTCTATCAGATTGATAAATATGTGGTTACAAAATATAGTAAATATCACATGATTGAAAGTAACACTAAAAACACTATTATAATCAAAACGAAAGCAAAGATAAGAAAGTACTATTACATATCTATCTGTCTAGCTGAGCTAAGTGCTACTCTTCTAGATTTATATACAAAAAAAGAGTCAAGTTCTAGGTTTCAAAGCTTGCGGTCTATAGGGCAGATGACGTAAAAGTAGATTCTAGTTTTGTGTCGGGTTCAAATACAATTTTTGTTTGGTTTAAAAAGAAATGAACAGACATTCACAGACGTTTTATTCCCGTTGCTGCTTTGTATTTTGTTAAACTGTTTTTGTTCTCAAGCCAAGCAAATGATTTGACTGGAAACTGATTCCTTACATATACATGTCGTCCTACAAGAAACTGTACTTATAATCATTATAACTAATTATAAATGCAAGCTAGCCAAACTTCTGTAGGAACATTGGTACCAATAATATCACTCCACCTACAATGCAATTATTGATGATAATCGTTATGGATACATTGCAGAGGAGCTTACCTTGTCCGAGCATATCTTAGTTCAAAGTATCAAATGATTATTCAAGTACGTTAGAATATATAGATATATATGCAGTGTGTATAGGAGTATTCGAAATAAAGTAACTTTATAGAAACATTTTGGCTTAATTAAGTGTTGCAGATTTGGTGAAGTGTAACATGAATAATGCAGAAATTTTTCTGTTTTATTAATAATACTCTAATTGCGAATTCTACAATTCATGCAATATGTTAAAAATGCAAAGCGTATTATTAATAAAATAAGAAATAAGAATTCTACATTTCTTTGCATCTAAAGGGTGTTGGAAATATTCAGAATAATTGTGAATATTAGTGTCAAAAAATGTGTAAATTAACGCTTTTTAAATTCATCCTTGGACGTACACGTTCGTCAGGTGAAAAGAAAAGACAACTCTGAAATGACGGATAGATAATTAGATCAAATTGTATTCAATTTAAAAACGATCGGCTCAATCATTTGTGCATAAATTTAAAATCATTAATTGACCGTTAAGTCCGGTGTACTGTCTAGGAGGAGTCATGGAAAATAACAATTGTGTTGTATGTTTCTTTATATTGAGTATTAGTAATACTCCATTGTGCGTATGGTCGTGCCCATGCAAAGGTGAGTCACAGTATCTCTTTCATTAATATGTATCTAAAGTATGCATTTAATAATATGTAAAGTATTTGTGTTTTAGATGAATTTTTGATCTGTTTAGTAGGAATCGAATATATGAGTGCTTTGCTCAAAAAGTACGAATTTATTTTACTGTTTGGGGGATATTTTCTGTTTCGTGTTGTGCACTATCAGTAAATTAAAGTGTTATGTAAGTTAAACATTTCAATTGTTCTAATACATTTTTGTTGTTGGGATATGTGGGCGTTAAATATTTATATTTGTTTGTTATTGTATGTATTGCTTAAATTTTAGTTTCGTCATGAAGTTTTGGAGTGTTGTTTTAGATTAGCGTGAGTGATCGCTAAAATGATTGAAAAATTATATCATGGACCTTTCTCTTAGTTACAATTTCATTTTATTCTACTGGCCTCGACATCTGATGCCAATAGAGGTGACCTACACCTTCCCCCCAAACTAGACTTTTTCTTTTCAATTTTTTAAAAGTTTGCTGCGAAGTTAAAAAAACAACAACGCTAATCCCAACACATTTTAAATACAGGTCTTAACTGTACGACTCACGCTAATCCCAACACATTTTAAATACAGGTCTTAACTGTACGACTTACGCTAATCCCAACACATTTTAAATACATGTCTTAACTGTACGACTCACGCTAATCCCAACACATTTTAAATACAGGTCTTAACTGTACGACTCACGCTAATCCCAACACATTTTAAATACACGTAGTTACTAAATGACGATATGTTTCACCACTTCGACTCAGTTATCATGTCGTGAATCCTAACAATGAATTAATTTTAGAACTTGACACCGCAACGCTCGTGTTTCTATGCAAAATAAACATTGTTTATAAAACACTCATTCCAGAACTTACTATTCTAAGTTCTATCGTCAGCTTTTCCGAAGAGTTAACAATAACGGAGTCTTACGTCGCTGTCGGCTGGTACGTCTCGCAATTCGTTTAGGGATTAATTTATGTCTCGTATTATCAGCATACTGCTACACGTCCGCGTGGTCTACTGCTACACGTCCGCGTGGTCTACTGCTACACGTCCGCGTGGTCTACTGCTACACGTCCGCCTGGTCCACTGCTACACGTCCGCCTGGTCCACTGCTACACGTCCGCTTGGTCTACTGCTACACGTCCACCTGGTCCACTGCTACACGTCCGCGTGGTCTACTGCTACACGTCCGCGTGGTCTACTGCTACACGTCCGCCTGGTCCACTGCTACACGTCCGCGTGGTCCACTGCTACACGTCCGCGTGGTCCACTGCTACACGTCCGCGTGGTCCACTGCTACACGTCCGCGTGGTCCACTGCTACACGTCCGCGTGGTCTACTGCTACACGTCCGCGTGGTCTACTGCTACACGTCCGCGTGGTCTACTGCTACACGTCCGCCTGGTCCACTGCTACACGTCCGCGTGGTCTACTGCTACACGTCCGCGCGGTCTACTGCTACACGACCGCGTGGTCTACTGCTACACGTCCGCGTGGTCTACTTCTCCAACACGAGATGGTCCAATTCAAAAAAGCATGTTCTTTTGTTTTTGTACCTCAAGTCACACACAAAAGAAATCAAAAAGAAAAACACCATCCACAAAACATGCAGTCAATTACTTAGATAATGTTTCTTATGTTGTTGTTTTTTACAACAATGCTATTTCAAGTCTGACCTACATACAATGTAATGGATATTGTAATGTGTTCCACGCGTTAACGTATGAATCATTGAAGTTAAGAATGAAATAGTTCTAAGAACCACAACCCTCCACAACTAAACATTCTCTTAAAGAGTTGAGCTGCACACAGTTCGTGTATTAAAATATATCTAAAATTATGTTATCAAGAGTTATGCTACTTTTGGAAGGGATGGAGAGTGGATTAGATATGTTAGCTTTATTAGCTCTTTTTAATCAAAGAAAATCTATTTTAACACAACAGCTCATGCAAACAATCTTTTATGCACACAAAAGTATTCTTTTTTTATGTGAATAAAATGATAAAGTGTTGTATTGCACTAAACATATATTACACGTAAACATATGATATAATATATATCTATATATATATATCTATATCTATATATATATATATATACAGAGAGAGAGAGACAGACAGATAGATAGATAGATAGATAGACATACAGACAGACAGATAGATAATTAGGTCCCAAATTAAATAGGTAGATATTATATATCAAATAGAAAAAGGAATTCTTAATATTCAACAACCTACTTACTCATTAACCATTGTGTAGTTCTGTCTAGCTCAGGCAACAATCAATGGGAGAGAGCAATCACTTTATTCAACTTCTTGAATTCAATCTGAAACAAGAATGTAGTATGTAGTTGTTTTTTTTTATTTGAAAGCCTTTATATAGGAAAAATAAGTTATAAGATATTTGAAGTTCATTGATTTAGAAAGACTACGACAATGTATATGTTGTAACCGTTACGTCTGCTGAAATGAATTGCGGGTGAGATGTTTTTACATTTGACAAGTATCGATTTACTTTCACCAATGAAACAACTGGATGCTATGGTGTTTTGATGCTACGTGTGATGCTAAATTACAACACTACAATTGTTTACAAAAGCAGATTTAGCATCACACGTATCTACTCTATGTCTTCTATTTTGCCATGAAAAAAAAAGGGAAACAGTAATGTTACTTCAATTTGTATAATCGAAATTCTACATTATATAATGAAATAATTTCACAGATTATTATATTATTATAATAATAAATATAATGTACATTTTTATAATAATAATCTTAAAAATCATAAAGTTACTTGAAATTAACAAAAACGTTTTTTGCTGTAAATAGACACTAATAATTTCACAGTGATGCCCACTTTACGGCCTGCGAGCCAGATCCGGCTTGTCAGGTGGTTGTATCCTACCTCTCACAACTTCTACTAACAGTGTACAGCCTAGTTGAGGAGTACCTCCACTTTAGGACTTGACGATTGTATTCTGAGCTGATATGCCCAGTGACATGTGTCAGGCTCACACAATGGCTGAAAATGGCAGGCATTCATCTACCACGTGATTAAGCCGGCTGGGACAAAACGAAAGGTCAGAGTAAGCCTCAACAGTTACCTGTAACGTGGCGACTTGTGGTCAGTGAAGACCAATCTTCATCGAAGGCCTGAACATTAGCCTGTGACGCAATAGCCTGAGGTCAGTGTATACCAATCGTCATAGTTGGCTGGAACACTGACCTGAGAGGTGGCACCCTGTGGTCAGTGAAGACCAATCTTCATCGTAGGCCTGAACATTAGCCTGTGACGCAATAGCCTGTGGTCAGTGAAGACCAATCGTCATAGTAGGTCTGAACAACGACCTGTGACGTGGCAACCTGTGGTTAGCGAAGAGCAATAGTAGTCTCCCTTTGCATTGGTTTCGGCTTGGACCGGAATTCTAAAAGTTCGTAATCTTACATGTTCCAAATTCTCGATTGTTCCCCAGAACTTTCTATTCTATGTGAATTAACATATGTAGATCATCGGAGAACAAAAAATAATTAATTGGCACGCGTACAATTTGAACTGAAACAAACGAATACACTTTTCTATGTCCTCAATATTACTTGACGAATAAATGTGAACCTAAAAATGTTGACAGCCTTCATAGAATTGGTTGAAACTAGAAAGCAATGTCTACCTACTGTCTAAATAAACAGTCTCAGAGAATTATTGAAAGGCTATATATAATTCTCTTCATGGCTCAAGAGTTTGGACAAGAAGCAATGGAAAGATCACTCTTTTATTTCTGCAAGTAGGACTAGAGTTATCCTATGAAAAAAAGAGGGGGGAGGAGAACAAGTAGAATTCACCCATCACAAAATAGCAGAACCGTTGTGACCAAGAAGTCATGGAAAGATCACTTTTTTAAAATTTCTACCCGACGTAGTTTTAGCGGCGAAAAAAAAGAGGAGGGGGGAGGAGAACATGTAATCTACTCTGTATTCACCCGTCACTAAATAGCAGGGCCAGACTTCACTATTGTGGGGCTCAGTGCGAATCGGAATTCGCGTGGCCCAGTTTGGGTAGGGATACGGATTATAATTGAAAATTAAGAGTTAATATTAGAAAATATATTAGTCTTTGTATTTTATTTATTCTTTAATACATACACAATTACTTTACGAGCCTTTCGTGTAGCGAAGTCATAAAGTATATAATAAGAATTCTATTTCCTACATAGATGGAGCTCAATAGCAAGAATAATCAAATATTTCAATCTGTCTACGAGAATTGTTGACCTTCATTAGTTTGAGGCGCGAGAAGCTTCTTTCAACAGATTCCAAAATTACGGGATAACGCGTAGGTTTGTCGTTTTCCATATTGAATGACAGCCCAAAATGCCAATTTTTGTCTTTATATATTTCAGGAGATTTGTCTGAGTTTTCTAAAGATTTTAATAATTTCCGGTTATTTCCAGGACTTTTTCGTTTATTCTGCAATTTCAAGAGAAATCGACAGGAGACCGCGGGAAACTGTTATAAGTCATAAAATGGTTTAATTTAATAATTTATACACCTAGATTTAGCGCGGGTCCTATGAAAGTGCGGGGTCCACTGCAGTCGCATATGTAGCAGTGGCCTAAGGCCGGCCTTGCAAAATAGCGCCGCCGGTAGACTAGTATTGCTTTATAAGCATATTCACATTTTTTTTTAATATACGGTACCTGGCAGTTTCACAAATGGTTATAGATATATTAATTAAAAAATAATAATCTTATGAGAATTGTTATACACAGCCTTTATGACTGCCTGTTCGTGCGGTTTGTGCGCTGGACTATCGTTTACATTTATCGATGGTCGCGGGTTCAAACCGTCGTCTTGCGGGAGGTTTGGATTAGGAAGTAAAATATTTTCATCTTTGAAGAAACATCCGAAACTTATAAAACTTTTCATTAATGAACACTAGAATGTGTCATGAACTGCTGTCTTTTAATTCTAAAATCATATAAGTAAACTAGATGAATATATATGTGGTTATTTTATCTATGAAAGTGAAGTAGCTATTAGGTCCAGCTATAATCCATAAGAAAACAGGTCAATAAGTTAAACAGTGTGAGATTAGCTGTCCTGAGCTTTTTTTCTTAAACTGCTGACAGCCATTAGTGTCTATACCGATTATGTTTTGCTATATTGCCCAGCCAGCCATAGTTCTCAGCTTTTGTGCATGTCAGTTTAAGATAAAATCCACAAACGAGGATACCGTTCGACCGATTCACGTTAACTCTTTCTCTCCCTAATTATTTACCACATTCTGGTGCAATCAAGGCTGGTATCGTCAGTTAGGAGAGAAAGAGTTAAGTTGATGGGAACAAGCAATTAAATTATCCAGCACTTGTGTTAGTGACTCTATGGTGTAATAGTCAAGTTATGAGAGTATATTTAGGTAGACTCCTTATAAAAGATTATAGATAAGCAAGTGCAAGAATCAAAGTTTACTTATAGGCTTACTCTTGCTTTTCACTTTTGAATATTTACATGCAACAAATTTACCATTGGCCTGTTAGTAGAGTTATCCCAGAAGAAAACTTGAATGGAATTAAAATCAATAAATAAATATGATATTCACTAGAAAACAAAAAAAAAACATTTTGTAGCGCTTGGTCAAAGAAATATCAATAAAAGTTGATTCTGTGCATTTAGATGTTAAATATTTTTTTAATTAAGAATTTAAGAACGTGTAGGAAATGCACTGACCTGTATATACTGATCTTGTAAGATAAATTCACCGACCTGTATATACTGATCTTGTAAGATAAAGTCACTAACCTGTATATACTGATCTTGTAAGATAAAGTGCACTGACCTGTATATACTGATCTTGTAAGATAAAGTCACCCACCTGTATATACTGATCTTGTAAGATAAAGTCACCGACCTGTATATACTGATCTTGTAAGATAAAGTCACCCACCTGTATATACTGATCTTGTAAGATAAAGTCACCCACCTGTATATACTGATCTTGTAAGATAAAGTCACCGACCTGTATATACTGATCTTGTAAGATAAAGTCACCGACCTGTATATACTGATCTTGTAAGATAAAGTCACCCACCTGTATATACTGATCTTTTAAGATAAAGTCACCCACCTGTATATACTGATCTTGTAAGATAAAGTCACCGACCTGTATATACTGATCTTGTAAGATAAAGTCACCGACCTGTATATACTGATCTTGTAAGATAAAGTCACCCACCTGTATATACTGATCTTGTAAGATAAAGTCACCCACCTGTATATACTGATCTTGTAAGATAAAGTCACCCACCTGTATATACTGATCTTGTAAGATAAAGTCACCGACCTGTATATACTGATCTTGTAAGATAAAGTCACCCACCTGTATATACTGATCTTGTAAGATAAAGTCACCCACCTGTATATACTGATCTTGTAAGATAAAGTCACCGACCTGTATATACTGATCTTGTAAGATAAAGTGCACTGACCTGTATATACTGATCTTGTAAGATACAACAACAAAACTAAAGAGTTTTTAACTTTTAAATTTAAAGTTTGCTTGAAGTTTTGATCTATTCTCTTGACTGCTGTTTGTGACTGCAATGTCCAAAAATATGATGAGAATTATTCATTAAACTATTTGCTTTTGTAAACAGTTGCTTGAAAAGAACATGTTCGTGAAATTGTATCAAAATGTCGGTCCGCATCTCTTGAAATATTTGTTTCTTTACTTATTTAAATGCAGAAAAGAAATATTACTGAGCATGTAAGTTTAGTAGATAGATAGATAGATAGATTGATAGATAGATAGATAGATAGATAGATAGATAGATAGATATAGATAGATAGATAGATATAGATAGATAGATAGATAGATAGATAGATAGATAGATATAGATAGATAGATAGATAGATAGATAGCTATAGATAGATAGATAGATAGATAGATAGATATAGATAGATAGATAGATAGATAGATATAGATAGATAGATAGATAGATAGATATAGATAGATAGATAGATAGATAGATAGATAGATATAGATAGATAGATAGATAGATAGATAGATAGATAGATAGATATAGATAGATAGATAGATAGATAGATAGATAGATATAGATAGATAGATAGATAGATAGATAGATAGATAGATAGATATAGATAGATAGATAGATAGATAGATAGATAGATAGATAGATATAGATAGATAGATAGATAGATAGATTGATATAGATAGATATACAGAGAGATAGATATATAGATAGATAGATAGATAGATAGATAGATAGATAGATAGATAGATAGATAGATAGATAGATAGATAGATAGATAGACAGATAGATAGACAGATAGATAGATAGATAGATAGATAGATAGATAGATAGATAGATATATAGATAGATAGATAGATAGACAGATAGATAGACAGATAGATAGATAGATAGATAGATAGATAGATAGACCAATCCTAGCAACTGTTTTGAATGTGATCTTTTTTAACCAGTAAAAATGGCACTTAACACACCGCCGTCTACTCCGAAAAGTTCCAGACGAAACATATTTTCGCTACATTGAACTAACAGAGCGTGTGGTAAACATTAACATTAGTTTTAAAAAAAAAACAGCTAGAGTATCTGCAGAGTAAAGAGGTTCCGGGGTTATGAGGCTGTTTAGACCAATCTTTCAAGTTGTGGGAGATAGCACTAGTTCTATCTATAGCTTTTGTTAGGATTTTGGAAGCAAGAGAAAAAGAAACAAAAAAAATGGAAAAAGAAAAGAATAAAATATTTAAAAAGTAAAAGTACCCCCCTCCCTCCCTTTAGACAACTTATAACAGCATTTGTTTTTTTTTTCACATTAATGACTAATAATTATTAGATTCTTAAAAAACGATCTTTTTTTTTACAACGCCAACCCCCCCCCCCCCTCGTGAAGGAATCTTGGTTAAGCCAAATCTTCTAGACTCTAATATTCCAATGATTGGCTTTAAGATCTAGAAGAAGATGTGCAAGATGAAGATTAGTTTATTAAACTCGCGAATACTACTAGAGCCTTACAAGCGGAAATACCAGTTTTTGATAAATATTTTCTAGTTCTCTTGCCAAATTTAATCTTTTTTTTATATTTTGAAAAATTATAACGGTCAAACTAGATTTTCCCCATTGTGACCAATTAGATTGTAATTCTTTTCTCAACGATACACACCAACTGACAAATTTCTATAAAAATTATTCGAACCGTTTTCAAGATCCGTGTCAACCAAGGTTTTTGAGTTCATCCTAAAGGATTTGGGATATCTTTTACAGGTCACCGCTTTAAAGTAAGTTTGAAGCAAACAATAAATAACTATATAATCTTATATTGATAAAGGCACTTCCCTAGCAGAGTGGTTAGAATGTCGGCTCGAGGAGGCGTGAGGCAGGGGTTCGAATTCAGGTCGTCTATAATTGTTTTAAGATGCTTTTAAAAACCCGATTACGGTAAACGTCTTCCCATTTAACCCTTTCTTTCCCCCCCCCCCCCATTTTCCCAACTGGTAAAAATGTTTCTAATCACACAGATTTATTATTGTTAGTCATCTATTTACAAATTTAATGACATGACTGATCCAAACTAATTGATAGAACTACACTAAATACAAGCTAATTTTGTAATGTTATTTCTTATATTTCCTTAGTCACCATACTCACTGAGTGAAACGGGCTAGTGATAGATGGGGTGGGGGGGGGGGGTAAACAACTTTCATTTTATCCTTCAACAAAACGAGGAGAAACATTTGAGTCGATGCTAAAATAAAATTGGAGGCAGAAAACATTGCAAGCCAGGCTCTAGACTGGGACCCACAGGGGAGGCTGAGAGACCAAACCAAGCATGGAGACGATCAGTAGATCAAGAAGCAGAGATGTCAAATGGACCCAACTGAGGGACAGGGCACAGACACAGAGCTCGATTGCGAAGTAATGTAGCGGCCCACTTGGACTCTAGAACAATTGGGTCAAGTAAGTCCACTAATAGATTGGAGGAAAGTGTCATTACTGGACCCAAGGCGTTTGTAGAGTGCTCAGTGTCTATATACTTTACCCAAGACATCGAATAGAAAATATGATAACGTATGGTGGAAACTTTAAAAAATATATTAGTTTTTTTTAGCTAATTACTGATGCTATTTCATAAATAAATAATATTGCGTCTTAACCCAAAGGATTGTGAAGGACTACAAGGTTCCCATTTAGTACTATCGTTACGTGGCGCAAAACAATTGACAAGGCAGCCATTCACTCTTACCCTGGCCACCTAGTGTGTCTAGAATTTAAAAAAAGAGATCTCAGCTTTAAAACAATTGTTTTCACACTATGTCAGTTTGCTTTCATTATTATTTAATGGGCTGTAACCGATAGAATTGAACTGTATGGTGTTTGAAGAGTTTATTGATCAGATGTTTGTTGTTCATCAATTTCATTTAGGTCAGTGGAACAACCTTTTAAGTAATGAGATACTACCGTTCCAGTGTTATTTTTACAATGCCTCTATTCATGGGGGAACACGGATAGGCTGGTGACAGCTGATCTCAAAAACAGCTCTAACGAATATTATAGAAATTTAACAGTTGATGTATATCGCTGAGAAAAGAATTACTTTGCTCGTTGGCCAAATGGGGAAAACTCCGGTTTGATCATTATAATCTTTCAGAGTAAAAAAAATAGATCTAAATTTGGCTAGAGTCTAAATCTAGGTCTGGATCCTACGTCAGTTTCCAAAGGACAATCACGTTCGGAAATTTTCAAATGTAAGCCTTTATGAATAGAAGAGTTTAATAAATTTAATGTTGAAGACAATTTTGCGCATTGTTTTTTAAGTCAAGATCTGAACGTCTATCAGTGGAATATTAAAAGATGTACTAGATTTATACATTCGCTTAAACATGATTCTTTCTCGGGGGGAAGGGTCGGAATAAAAAACAGTTTTTCAATCTAACATTCATTACATTTTAAGAAAAAAAAATCGCTTAAAAAGTTGCATAAATGAGCTATTGTCTTTTTAAAAACAAAGTATTTTTTAGTTTTTCTTGCTTTGATTTTTTTTTTTTTTTTTTTGTTGTTTTGTTATATTTTGATATCTCAAATGTATATAATGCAACTACGCCCTTCTTTTCTTAAAGATACAGGCGTGCATCATCTTATTTAAAACTCATGGCTTGAATCTACAGTCACGGGCGCCCTCAAGAGTTTTTGCAGGGGGGTGCATGCTGCCACCCATGGATCAAAGTCGTAGCCCCAACTTTCTTGTTATAATATTAAAGAAAAGAACTGCCCTCTATTCTGGCCCTCATACCTAATCGATATTAAGTGCACAGTAAATACTTTTTTTTGTCGTGAAATAAAATAAAAGGAAACTAACAACGTAAACAAAGTATTCACTGTACACAATGTTCACTTTATCCCGTCAGGCTCGTGCTTGCCTACGTTCGATCAAACAAAATCTGCAAACGTTAACTGTGGCTGCCGAAACTGTCAAAAACTTTGCTAATGCATTGCTTTTCGTCGCGATGGACAAGCTGGCGATAAACGCTTCTGATATTCTTCTTTGCATTGCAATTTTAGGATAAAGACAAAACAAGTTGAAATGATCATTATTGTTGCTCGAAAAGCGAGACTAACATCACTGACGTGTTCCTCAGGATGGTCAAGTTGATTTTTGATTATGTCATTAAGGATGTGCTGTTGAGCGGCCACTATGTTAAGTTGGAAAGACTGTAACACCGTGGAAACTGGTTCAAGAACAGATGACTAATTTACGACAATGAAAAGACAAACCAGAAACAATCGGAGAGGCATTTACTACACATGTACAGTTTGTTTGGTTTCACCTGCAGTCGTTATTTTAAGATCCGCCAAACAGTCGAAGATCTCAAAGTTGAGACTTAAATCTTGAATGGATTCGTTTTTTTCAGTTGATTTTGTCTCACACCCAAGAGGTAACTTTAGCACCAACGCTATCGCTAGGGACAGTAACAAAAAAGGAATACTAGCCATCAGGGGGCAGCCTTGGCCGAGTAGTTTGTCCATGTCTAGACTTTACAATGACATTAGACACATGCAGTACGTCTCTCTGAACCACAGGAATTAAACCAATGAAGTCAAATACAATTGCAATCAACAAAAAGAACACTCAACGACGTCTGCTTAGTGCCTGAGATATCTGCAGTTTCTTCAATAAATACCCAGCTAATGCAGTTAATTTATGATGCTGCAGCTCGTATTTTTTGGTTTATTGCTGCTGCCAGTGCTCCGTTGATCCAAAATCAAGGTTTTGACTTAGATGTGAAGAACTTTCTTGTATCTCTTCTTTTGTAAACTGGTGGACGTGTTTCACCTGCTGTTTTATCGAGCGCTGACACCGACCGCAAGACGTTAATACATTTACCATCTTTACTTTTGTTCAAAGAAAATAACATTTATCACATCGAAAGATAATTGGCAAGGATTTCTCTTCCAAGGCAAAAATTAATATTTTAGACCTTAACTAGATGTTATAAGAAGTAATTGTGGCAATTTACGTCTCGAGACGATTTTTTCCCTTTGCAACTTCTTGTGTGACTAAAGAGGCCAATCTTTGTACTTTCACCCTTCTTTCTACAACTGTTGTGTATGGAATCTGCAATCCATAACCTTTCCTTTAATGCTCGCTCTTCATATGGATATATCCAGTGCCACTTTTTACCAGCTGTTAGTGTCGATTTTGAAGAGCTTTATGTCGCGTTTGCATACATCAGTATACCATAGCAGTGGACGACCAGCATATCTCCTGCCTACTGTTAAATCACCATACAGAATGTCTTGTGAAAGTCGACCTTGTGGCATTCATAATAACTAAATCTATGTGCAAATATAAACAAATCGTCACGACTAACATGCTATAGAATATTTGACACCCTTTATAGTGCAAAGAATTGCAAGTCTTTAATAAATCATACATGGTCGGACATGCAGTACAGATTTGCCTATTTAGTTACAATAATAGCATATCTTTACAACTGTACTTCAGTGGAACGTGTTAAGTTACTACACTTTATAATATTCCAATGATAGGCGTTTATATTTAGACCTAGAAGACGATGCGAACAAGTTTCTTGAACATTAATTTATTAAACTATTGAATCCATAATACATGGTGGTGCACTTGCACCCCTGAATTCTGACTAAATCTATATCTACGTAATAAAAACAAAACAGATCTGGAAGATATATTTCATTATAAAATATTAAAAAATTGGCTAAAATGTGGTTACTCAGAATGCAGAGGCGTGCAGGTACATGGCTGGTCATCAATTCCTGATACGCATAGACTAGTCTACTACTACAGTAACCAGTGGATGCACGACTTGTTCAGTTGCTACTTAGAAGTTAATTGATTTGATGCAGCGAAAAAATACCTAGAATCTGGCTACTCAGAATCCAAGGGGGGGGGGGGTGTGCACGTGCGCCTCCTTGCGGGTGCCCATGTCTACATTATTAAGTCTGAACATTCTCCTTGATAAATTAAGAACTCCTTGTTGACTTGTGGTTTGTACTGGTAGGCAAAGAAAGTGCTAAGGAGTTTGTCTGCTTCTTTTTAGGTAGTGCCACGTCACGCACAGCACACCCGTTGCATTCAGTTTATTCTTAGATTATTTCAGCGCAAGGTCATGGTCTTTTCATTAGCACTAAACAATAGGTCGTGAGGTCGTTTTTTAATAGGTCTGGACATTCAGTTTAGGAAAAATTTAAATTTAAATGTATTGTACTTTTATGTAGTGTAGATTATTTAAGTGATTCCTAGTTCCAGTATTAAAGCTTGGTATTTATTTAAAGAAAAGAAGATTTCAGTTTATTTTTTAAAGTAGTATCTCCGGCCTCATGATATTGTTTGAGAATTCCGAAAATTGTCCAAAGGAGAAATCCATATAAGAGTAAAACAATAAAAAAAAACATTGCCTGATCAACACAATGTCATTGTAACATTAAAACACCGTTGTCATCAAGCTCTCTAAATATATTGTCACATCTGATACAAACGTATCGTATCAGGGAGGCTGAGCAATTTAATTGCGATCTTAATTTGTTTACAAATTTGTTTTGCACTTTTGATAATAGTTTTGAGATGTATGTTGTTATGCTGTTTTTTTTTTAAATACGGCTTGAACGCATCAATTAGAATACATTGAGATATGCAAATCTCAAAACAGATTGGAAAGTTTTCGAAACTAAAATCCGAATGATGCGCTCCCTGGTCTCGACACTTTCTTATATATTTTCATTGTGACTGCAGATCTCGAGAAGAGAATCCTAGCAATGGAAATGAGATTCTTCACAAAGATTGTAAGTAAAGCTTTCAAAGACCGTAACACAAATGAAGAAATTAGAATTAATACAACTATTGGACCACATGATGACCTGCTAACTACAGTAAAAAAATCGCACACTTAATCTCTATGGGCATATCACAAGGTCCTCAGGGCTAGCAAAGACCCTCCTTCAGAGAACAGTAACAGTAAAAAGAAATTCTATCAAAGGCAAAAGATATATAGGAGAAATATGGTGTGCCCGGTTCACAGACTAAGAGAAAGGTGAAGGTGAAATAAGCACACAGGAATCCAACATTCCAAAGTCAATTCACGCTTTTGCTCTACCAACTCATGTAATTACTTTAATTATTTCGACATGGCTGTATTTAATGAAAATGTCAATGGCCTCCGGATATCTTGATAATATCGGTCAAATGTTTTGGAGCAAAGACACGACAATTTGGCGCAGTAGTTTTGGCGCTATGGTCGATTTGGCGAAGCTATTTTTGGTGACGGACGTCGCGTTGTATATTATAGAAATACATTATACATTAAGGAAACTAAGTCTTTCAGATCATTTTTGTGTGTGTGTGTTTTGTTTTTGTATGTTACTTCAGTTATAATCATGGAATTTTATGTTTAAACTTTTTTTCTCGTAATTTTTGGCGGCCCCCGAAAGGGGAAAAGACGCTATTAGTTTTGTGCGAAATGTCTGTCCGTCTGTCCGTCTGTTCGTCCGTCCCGTTCAGATCTCGTAAACTAGAAAAGATATTGAAAATCGACATCACAATATTTTAGACCATTCAAAGTTCTGATGCAACGGCTACTTTTTTTTTCCTGAAAGCGAAAAATCTAATTTTTTAAATCAGTTATGCAAGCAGTTTTTTAAAGGGAAAAAGCTAATTAGTATGCATTATAAGTTAGACCTAATTTAAACGAATAGTAATCTTATAAATTTCATTTTCTTAAACATATTTTTTAGCATGTTGTTATTAAGAATTCAAATAAAAGATTAAGCCTTTTCAAAACAATTACATTATGTAAAGACAAGGAGAGGCTCGGTAAAGCGCTTAGCTTCCGAACCGAGGGTCCCGGATTCGAATCCTGGTGAAGACTGGGATTTTCAACTTCGGAATCCTTGGGCGCCTCTGAGTCTACTCAGCTCTAATGGGTACCTGAAATTAGTTGGGGAAAAGTAAAGGCGGTTGGTCGTTGTGCTGGCTACAGGCCACAAAAACAGATGAACATTACATCATCTGCCCTATCGACCACAAGGTCTGAAAGGGGAACTAATTAGGCCAGATTTACATCTAGCTTTGCATTCACATGCACCTATCCTTTGATCTGCAGCACCATTGGGGCACTACACAAGATCTGTTAACCTTCTTTCTCCATTCTTATCTCTCATTTGTCTTTGATATAATTTCATTTGGATGTTCTTTCTGAAAATATTGAAGCCTGCCTTGGTGGACCACTTCGGGGGCCGATTTTAAGCTTGTTTTTCCACACAAACTGTCTTTGTAACCTTGTTTGTATATACCTTTATTTTGCCGTTATTGAGTCACTTGATGTCTAAACTGTGAATGTTATGTGGGAATAAAGGAATATTTGAGCAATTATTCTAATTTACAAACAAAACCAAAGCGAAATAACGGTTGAAAAACATGTTTAGAATTTTTTTTTCCATAGCAAAAAATTAATTACTACAAAGGGTCACACAAAACATCATATTTAAAAGTGTCTCGTTTCCATTAAGTAAAAGATAGAGAGTTAAAGAATTTAAGAGTACTTCTTTATTTTTTTAGGTACTCAAAGCTATTACTTTAACTTATAAAATATTCATATAGAGGACGTGGCGACGTAGGTGAGGTCAGATTGTGACGTAACCTAACCTTTAATACGATACCAACATGCTGGAGAACAACTGAAGCAAAAACACACAAAAAAAGGATAGACCTTCAGTAACAGATGTCTGAGAAACATCTTTAAAATACACTGTTACGACCAAATAGAATATTGGTGGACAAAGAAATATAAAGATGTAGATCAAAAAGGGAAAATGGAGATGGATTGGTCCCACCCTTAGAAAAGATATCAACAACAGAGTTAGACAGGCCTTAGAGTGGAAGTGGAGATGGATTGGTCCCACCCTTAGAAAAGATATCAACAACAGAGTTAGACAGGCCTTAGAGTGGAAGTGGAGATGGATTGGTCCCACCCTTAGAAAAGATATCAACAACAGAGTTAGACAGGCCTTAGAGAGGAAGTGGAGATGGATTGGTCCCACCCTTAGAAAAGATATCAACAACAGAGTTAGACAGGCCTTAGAGAGGAAGTGGAGATGGATTGGTTCCACCCTTAGAAAAGATATCAACAACAGAGTTAGACAGGCCTTAGAGAGGAAGTGGAGATGGATTGGTCCCACCCTTAGAAAAGATATCAACAACAGAGTTAGACAGGCCTTAGAGTGGAACCCCCACGGCACGAGACCCAACGACTAAAAGGAACGTGGCGACACAGTGTACTTGTTCAAGCCTAGACGACAGGAACGATCTGGGAAGCCATTTAAATACTAACAAGAGACAGTTTCTATTGAAGCCGTTTGTTCCATGAGAAACGCAGTAGAAAAATGATGCTCATGCTGGCGTGAGTGTGGAAAAGGTAGGAGAAGAACTTATGTTCTCTACATTAAAATGCACACGGCACCTGAAAATTGTGGGATAGGGGAGGAGTCTGACTTGTTTGCTTTATTTTTTTGTTGAATACTATACACTGTGACGTCTTGCTCAAGTTCTCTATACAAACAGTTTTGTGTTCGAACGGAAACAGAAACAAATGACGTCCTTGACCAAAAAAAAGGACATCCTAAAACCTAGTAAGCATATGTTAAAACAACAAATACAGGTCACGACACAGAGGCAGTCTTGTATCCAGGAATAGCTCCGGGTAGACAGAAAAAATATATGGCAGAATCTGCCGACAAAGAATATATTGCAGTTTATCTAGAGGCGCAGATCAAGATACGCTCTGCTAGCTATTTGACAAGAGCAAGGACTAGAGATAAGAGCTAAAGGGAATGGCATTACAATTACATCCACTTATACGAGAATTACGAACATAGTTTTACGAATGTATATACTGTAGTGAATATGTATACATTGCAGACTACATGTTTATACTGTGTTAAATATATTTTTGCAGGGAACATGTATAATTTGTAGTGAAGATGTATATACTGTAGTGAATTATTATTATAAATAGTTGTGAACATCTATGTACTGTAATAAATTGGTATATAATTTAGTAGAAAAAAAATTAATTAGCAAGCATACTATGCAGTGTGCAAGTATATATCACTATATATTGTAGTGTGCATGTATATCTAGTAGTGAAGATGTATCTCTCTCTCTCTCTCTCTCTATATATATATATATATATATATATATATATATATATATATAATATATATATATATATATATATATATTCTAAGAAGTTATAAGAACATATAACATTGTAGTAACTTATTGGCCACTTATCCATTTTAGCGACGAGAGTTGACTTCGTGAACCAACGGACAGATGATATAAAGCTCTTCTGTTTTTCTGGCCCAGGGTGTCATGTGGCACCATAACGACCAACCACCTTCACTACCCAATGCAAGTCATGCACCTATGAAAGTTGGATGGACTCACAGGCGCCCTGAAAATTTCGGTCTTCAACGAGATTCAAACGCCTCGATTTAAATAAAAGCCAGGCGCTTTCCCACCTAACCAACACGCCACCCATTTTCTACTGGAACGCAGATTTATTATTTGAAAAAAATAAAGGCACTTAGAGTAACCCAATTGCATGTTCATTTGGTAAAGAGCAATTAGTCTGGACCAATTTTCATAATTATTTAATAGGCTAGTTATTGCTGTTGAATCTATCCGGAATATTATGTGAAAGAGCAAATGTAACGAGGAGCTCATACAGGGCTAGTTGCTCTCTTTTCTTCTCTCTTTGAAACTTGCTTTCGGCCTGCCTGCCCGCTGGTTTCAAACTGTTCTTCATTGCACTTCATTTAGAACATGTTGAAATATGAAAAAAAAACTATAAAAAAAAACAACAAGGTTACAAAGACAGTTTGTATCAGGCAGGTTAAAATGCTGGTATCAATATTTTCACAAAGAATATCACATTAAAATTCTATCAAAGACGAATGACAAAGAAGAATGGAGAAAGAAGGTTGACAGATCTTGTGTGGTGCCCCAACGGTCCATCAGACCAAGGGATAGATGAAAGTGAAGGTGAAATGTCGGATGTGAACCTGGCCTAACTGATGTTATATAATGATCTTCTAATTGATCTAATTGTTTTGTAAAGGGTCAATATCGTATTCAAAGCCTCAAGAAAAAAAAATCTTCTAGTTAGATGATCCATAGCCGTATTTGCCGCACTGCAGTTCAACAGATAATATAAAAAAAATAGGGTAGTGAAATACAAAATTATCAAAATGGATTACTCCACAGGAACGTGGAAAATTATTTACGGAGAAAAAAATATATTGATTCGTTTGTATTATCGACAATAATTAATTAGTGCAAAAATGTTCAACTTGATCCAAGAATGAGAAGTGAAATAACTAACGGGTACCATACAGGCCACAGTGGGCCCCGCACTTTCATAGGACTCGCGCTAAATCTATGAGTAAATTAATAAATTAAACCATTATAACTTGTAAATGGATTACCGAGGCCTCCTGATTTTCCAGGAGCTCTTGGAAATCTCCTGAAAACCCATAAAAGACTCGTCAAAATATGACAAAATTGTCATCTTAAGGCATATTTTATCTAATACCGCCAAGACCCAGGTAGAAATTTTTGCGTATATGTACATTAATGAAAAATTGGCCTAGACTACTTTCCCAAATTACATTGTTGCAAAGTATTCTTAACAACACCCGTATTCGTGGAATCTGGTAAAGGAAGCTTCTTGCGCCTGAAACTAATCAAGAATTACTCGAGGTCGACTATTCACGAAGATAGATTGAACAGTTTTGCAATTCTTGCTATTGAGCGTAATCTATGAAGGAAACATACTTTTGATGATATCCTCTAGATGCAAGGCTTGTAAAATTTGATCATGATTTTGTACTTAGTAAAGAATAAAAAAAATATAAAGCGAATTTATTTTCTAATACAAAATCTTAATTTTCACGTATTATCCTTATCCGACCGAGACTGGGCCCAGCGCAATCCGTTTCGCTTAGGGCCCCGCACTTGTTAAGTCCGGAACTGCATACAGACATAGTGAGTTTATATAAGATTTGTAAAAACTAAATATAACAACAAATATAAATTTATAATTATAGTTCACAAAAACTATTCTTTTTAATGTACAGCTATGATCAAGAATCCTTTGTATTGTGCTTCTGTTCGGTTGGGGTGAGAACATTTGTTTCTTCACGTAGCCTCTGCGCACTCCAAGACGGTGGCGACCAGCTTTAATGACTGGACTTGTTAATAAGATGCATTAAGCACTACTTGACAATACGCTCTATGGCGCATATGTTGTGGCTTAACAGTTTCCAGAACGCTAACCCCATTCCGATTTGGTTTTTCTTCTCTGCATTAGCACCTGATTGAAATGAGCTAATGGTGCCATGTTTAACCTTTTTGGCGCCCTCCAAGAGGATGTTTCTCAAAATATTGTCAAAGAGAGGCCGAGAATGGTATGTAACTATCAAGTATAGAGGAGAACCACAAAGCTTGCAATTGTTGACATTGTTTAAAGAGGTAGCTTGAATGACTCTCTTTGACTAAGGGAGTGAATGTTGACATTGTTTACATGAGTAGCTTGAATGATTCCCCTTGACTAAGGGAGTGAATGTTGACATTGTTTACATGAGTAGCTTGAATGACTCCCCTTGACTAAGGGAGTAAATGTTGACATTGTTTACATGAGTAGCTTGAATGATTCCCCTTGACTAAAGGAGTGAATGTTGGAATGTTACGTGTCATGTGTTTTAACATAGTGTGTACATAAATTCACTCATGAATCTGGCGTTATAGTGTTGGCGTTGTTTATGGTTATCAAGTGTAGCGATCATAACCAAATAGTAGCCTAGACAGTCACGGACGGATTCAGTCGTGGAACTTTTCTAGCTTTTCGGTTTGCACTTGCAATATTATTTATCTTCTCTCCAGATGCGCCTAATTGATATTCTTTAAGACAAAGTTGGGGCTACAGTTGTCCCTTGACAGATCCGACTATCGCTGAAGGGCTCTACCACTTCTTGACGTGAATACATAGTAGATTACTTGTTCTGGTTTTCAAAATAAATTAAATATACTCATTCGTTTCTGTTGTTGGTTTTCAATCACGTGGTTTTCTCAAAGCCACCCGATATAACGATTGGTCTCGTGTTTATGCACAGTAGGCTTTTTGGATGTTGATTGACCGAAATAACCGTAGAGCACATGAACTGGTTTAATTAAGGCCAATCGTTATAGAAGGCCTCTATACTGACCTGTGACATCACAACCTGTGTAGACCAATTAGCTCGTTGTCCCGTCACAGGTCGTGACGCCGGAAACAGTTGGCATGTAAAGATTATTTAAGCGAATGGGAAATAGTCATTTAAATTGTTAAGGGATGTATGTTCGTATCCAAAATAGTAAAATAACGCGGAGATTTTAAATTCGCGGCCCACTCGTAAAGTATCCCACTCGAAAGTCAAGAAAACACTATATTTCTTTTTTAGTAATTTTCATATTATAAAATCAATTTTTCAAAATGTTAAAACAATGAAAATGAGCTATGACTTTTACATGTAGAAATAAATATAGCCTTGCAACTGGTTCAAACTTGATCACGACGCGTTTTCCTATTCAAATCCGATTAGATGTCGTTTATTTGCAATAGTAATTATGAAATTTTTAGAAAAGATAGGGCTGATAATCATGGAGGAGTTCTTTTAGCAATAAAAAACACTCTTATAGCTGAAGAAATTACCTTACCTAACTCAAAAAACATAGAATCTACATTTTGTAAAATTAATACCACCTCAACATCCCTTATAATAGGCAGCATTTACAGACCACCCAATTCTAGTTTAGAATACATGCAGGAACTATGTAATCAGATTACTACACTTAAAGAGACAAATAAAAATGCAGTTTTTTGGATTATGGGTGACTTCAACCTACCTGATATAAATTGGAAAACACTAACCATAGATAAACACCAAAACCTTAAGGACATAAATGAGCTTTTCATAGAAACTTTACACAACCTAAGTTTAGATCAAATCATTAAAAAGCCAACTAGATTAAACAACACATTAGATCTCTTCTTAACCAACAGACCTGGATTAGTAGTTGATTATGATATTATCCCTGGTCTATCAGACCATGAGATCATAAAAATACACAGTCAGATAAAAGCAGTAGCCAATACAAAAACCAAAAGAAAAATCTTACTCTGGAATAAATGTAACCTAACACAACTACACCAAGCTGCATTAAACTTTCAACAAACATTCTTATTAGAAAAAGACATTAACCAACCAGTCGATGACCTCTGGAATTTCATTAAAAACCATCTTAAAAGCATTATAGAAAATCATATACCAACTAAATACACATCAAACAAAATAAATAAATGCTGGTTTAATAATAGACTAAAGAAGCTTTGTAAACAGAAGGAAAACCTATATAGAAAATTTAAAGAAACCAAGGCAGAAAGAGTTTACAAAAAGTATATAAAAATTAAACACCTAACCCAAAAAGTAAGCAGACAGCTGCAGAGTGAATACATAAACAATGTAATATCTAAAGATAACAACAAAAACCTATGGTCATACATTAAGTCTAAGAAAATGGAAACAACAGGCATAGCGCCATTAAAAGATGAACATAACATAATACATAATGATAATGAAACTAAAGCAAACATCCTAAACAAATACTTTGCATCAGCATTCTCAGCCCCAGGAGACAAAGACATATTTCTTAATTTGAACCAAGTAGACAACATAGAAGATTTAGTAGTACAAGAAAATGGAATTAAAAAACTATTAGCCAACACCAAACCAAATAAAGCGTCTGGACCTGATGGTATTCCAGCTAGATTACTCAAAGAACTAAGCAATGAGCTAGCCCCAGTGTTCAAAATACTCTTTCAGGCATCGCTTAACCAGGGCAGAGTACCAAAGGACTGGAAAGAAGCTAATGTCACCCCCCTATTTAAAAAAGGAGAAAAATCTGATCCAGGAAACTACAGACCAGTATCACTTACCAGCATCACATGTAAAATACTAGAATACATAATATGTAGCAACATCATAAACCACTTAGACAAACATAATGTCCTCACCCCATACCAACATGGCTTTAGGAAATATAGATCATGCGAAACACAACTAATAGGACTAATTGATGATTTCTCAAAAGGTTTAGATAATAGTGAACAAATAGATGCTATCTTACTAGATTGTTCCAAGGCTTTTGACAAAGTTCACCACCATAGTTTGCTTAAAAAATTAAAATATTTCGGCATTAACGGTCCACTGTATCAGTGGATTAAAGATTTTCTGATAGGGAGAGAACAAACTGTAATAATAAATGGCTCTAAATCAACACCAATAACAGTAAACTCAGGTGTACCTCAAGGAACAGTCTTGGGTCCACTACTATTTTTAATTTACATAAATGATTTACCAAATTGCATTAGTTCAGGAACAAAAGTCAGATTATTTGCAGACGATTGCATAATATATAGAACAATAAAAACAAAACAAGACACAGATATTTTACAAAGAGAATTAGATGAATTACAGAAATGGGAATCAAATTGGAGCATGTCTTTCCACCCAGAAAAATGTCAGTTGTTAAGAGTAACAAAAAAAATTAAACAAATTAATTCCACTTATCTTATTCATGGCAAACCAGTAACACAGACTAAAAACTCAAAATACCTAGGTGTTATAATAAATGAAAAACTGTCATGGAATCCACATATTGATGAAACTATAAAAAAATCCAACAAAGCATTAGGGTTTATTAAAAGAAATTTCTATAAATCAAATAAGAACATAAAACTAAAATGTTATTTAACCTTGGTTAGGCCAATAATAGAATATGCATCCACCGTGTGGGACCCCTCAACTCAAGAAAACATTAAGAAACTGGAACAAACACAAAATAGAGCAGTGAGATTCATAACAAACGAATATTCACATTTGACTAGGGTAACACCATTAGTAAAATCACTAAATTTAGAAAGCCTTCAGGACAGAAGACTCAAAAGTAAAGTAGCAATTATACATAAAACACTGAACCATAATCTTCAAATACAAAAACAAAATTTAATAAAATACTCTGAAAGACACAAAAATAAAGGCACATTCCTCGTCCCATATGCTAGGACAAATTTGTACAAATACTCCTTCTTCCCTAGTGCTATTAGAGCATGGAATGGGTTGCCTGAGCTAGCCAGAAAAACCAGTGACTTGGCAGAATTTAAGTCATTGGTTAATATGCATGACTAAATGCATGACGCGTAGGACGTAATCATCTTCTTTTTTGAAGTAACGTCTGTATTATATAAGATAAGATAAGATAACTAAATAATGTTAGTTAGTCGCTTCCGGCTACTGGTTTTTATTGCTGCCAAGGTGAACTGTTAAACGATGATATAGCCTCGTAGAATTGTCAGGTCATAAAATGCCTGTCTTTACCTAAAATGGAACGGTATTTGAAAAAAAAAAGTCATGTTAAGAGCTTGTATGGTAATTAATATCATAGAGATGCCGGCAAGAGCTTGTATGGTAATTAGTATCATAGAGATGCTGGCAAGGCTTCCAAAATATTGTGTAACAAGTAGTAACAGTTAATTAGCCAAAGTGTTTTTGGTGTAAAGTCACATAGTAGAAAATAATGTCAACTTCAATCTGAAAATCTCAACAACAACAACAAAAAAAAATCGTCTAATCTATTAACTGCTTCGGGACTACTATTCTGTTGTCTGTGATTGTTCAAAGTATAAACATTACTCAAAGCTTAAAAATTGTACTATTTATGTATGTCCTACTCGCAAGCTCTTGAAATTAATTTGATAAAACCTCGACACCTGCATGAGCAGGTCATTTATTATAAGATATTTTTTAGACATTCCTAAATAAACAAGTCCATATGTTAGACATTAATTGTCTCCCTTAAAAGATACAAATTCTAGATGAATCACTTCCAACTTACTTGTGGAATGTTTACGAAAGGGAATGTTGTTGTTTTATATTAAACGTTTACTTACAAGTAAAACAAACTTATTGTGATCACTGTGACAAGTCAAAAGCTTGCTGTCAGAGTCACTCTATTTTATCACAGCATTAATTATTATTTATCATTATTTTATTTATTTTATTTTAATTATTTCCCCGTCCTATCCCAAATTTCTTCACACGCCCCACCTTTTCCTCATCTCAATAGACTGAGTCCACCACCTTGGCGGCTTTCCACTTATCTTCCCTTGACCGGGGTAAAGATAAACACAGTCTCTTGATCGAACCGGCCGGATGTCTGACAATCGCTTTTGACACCACCTTGGGTGGAATGCAAGCCTATTATTCATCCCCCCTCTCTCCCACGTCTCTCTTTGATCTAGGAGATCACTCGGACCAACACGCCCATTGACCTTTCCAAGGTGCGACTACCACCTCGAGTCAAATTCACCCACGCGAAAGATAAATCTTAAGCCTAGGACATTTCCTGTTTCCGCCCACATTTTCCAGGTCTATATAAGGTAGAATAAGGCGGAATAGACACCCTCTCATTTCTCTATCGCTGTCAATCGAGTCTGGACTACTTCATTTATTCTTACTCCTAGAGGAATACCTGGTGCCTCCCTCAGGTGTCTGCCTATTTACCTGCCTATTTATCGCATCACTTGCCCACTTGCTATTGAGTATCATCTACTGCCTACGTGGATCTACTCAACTCTACTACTTGGCGCTATCGGATCTATTTGCCCGCCTATTCGACAGCCCACCTGTCAACTTATTAGGTGCGACGTCCCTATAGACCCAGATCTTTGCGAGACGTCATAGCTACGCCAAACTCTCCGCAACTCACTGGACTTATCCTGTCAACTACGCTGCCCACGGCAGATCAGCTCTGCCCGCAGTACCCTTGTGCCCACGGTAGCCGGCCACCCGCCCTACTGTACTCACTACAGATATCAGAACTTTGGATTGAGAATCCACAAGAACTATACCACCGGTGTCCCTCTATCCGCTAGAGCGCCACCTCCAGCTGCAGAACCTCAAGCTAGGACACAGCCAGCTGCGACTCAACAGGACTACCAGCTAAGTTCAGAAGACAAAATGATATACTCTCTTATTAAGTGCAAGAGTGATGATTAAATATAGTATCAATTAGAGATATATGCAAACCCTTCCCCTTTTTATTCTTTTGTGTAAATATTTATGTAATTAAATATTCTTCATTTTTACCTTTGTATCTTTCTTTCATTGCTTGTTTCGTTGCGTGCCTGCTCCCGATTTATATTCTGACGGGTTGGTGTGTGATCATATCAAAAATAATCATCCCCTAGACATTAAACGCGCCAAACACACGTCACACTCCCTAACTTGTCACAATCACAAATACACAAACCATTAACTAAATAAAAAGACTTTAATGACTAAATCCATTAGCAACGCACTTGTAACCATCAAAGACCAATTCTTTTAGTATACTTTTGCCTATAATCTTTTAACTCTTTCTCTCCGTAGTTATTGACCACATTCTGATGGAATCAATGTTGGTATCGTCAGGAGAGGAATAGCTAAGACATATTTGCAAGAACATAAACAATAACTATCTTCGGACATCTTTTTCTATCGGGGTGTGTGTTTAGAAAAATGTCTAGGTTTTACTAAGTGTCTACATGTGCGGTGCGTGATATCAATAACCCTAAATCAATTAGCTAACATCGCCCGCCTTGAGACCTGCTGTCCTGGCATAATGGACGTTTCCAAATGTGTATCTAAACGCAGCTCTAACCCCAGAGAGTTCTAAGTGTCCGTACTTTTGAGAGGTCGTGAATCATTCAGAATGCTATAGAAATAAGAGCCGCTCTAAGACAATATATTTTAAGAATTAATTGAAGTGGACAGCATATTAGCATATTTACACATTATCGTTGGGACAATATTATTTAAGACGAATGGGAATGTACCACATACAGAGAGAGAGTTTATACATTGCACATGTTAAATTGTTATATATCAGTGTTTCCCAAACTTTTTCTTTAAGGGAACACTTCGTATAATCGGAGAATTTAGCGGAACACTTTAGATTTTCTTGGAAATTAATTCTCGTGTAGGTCACTAGTTAATTGTTCCAGAAGTTCGTGGAACACCTAGTCAGGCTTCATGGAAGACTGTTCCGTGGTTCAAATGTTACCTCAGAATAAGAGATTATAACATCCTTACACAAACCTCCACAGGAAGGCGGGGAATAGCGGCAGTAAAGGTTTAAAATGTGGACTTTCGTGCCCACATATCGTGAGACATTATCACACGACCAGGTGGCCATCCAAACTTCACTCTATGTTGCATGAAATAGTCCAAAGTTATAAAAACTTTCTTTTTCGTGAGAGGACGGGGGAAATGTATGTTATAAATTGTGTGATTCAATATAGTAAACAAAAAAAACTATGTTTATTATACATTTGTTATGTTTTTAGCGGCCCCCGAAAGAGGAAAAGATTCTATTAGTCATTGTGACCTGTCAGTTCCTCTGTCCGTCCGTCCGTCCTATTTAGATCTCAGAAACTAGAAGAGAAAATGAAATTCGGACATCATGATATTTTAGATCATTCAAAGTTCTTTATTCAACGGCTATTTTTTTATTTTCTGAAAGCGAAAAATCTAATTTTGCAAATCAATTATGCATGCAGTTTTTCCATAGAAATACACCATTTATATAACTATTTATTTTTAACAGTTTTGATGTCCGTAAGAGCTGAGCCGAAGGCTCTTCGAGCTGTAAGTTTGAAAAAAAACCTACTTGGTCGTCCAGCCAGAACAGTAAAAAAAAAAAACCTGTGTGAACGCACAGTTCTGTTTGAGAGCGACCCAAGTCAATGCCTATGTAAAACATTGCTGTTTCCGATGCCTTTTGCTCCGACGCATGATTCGCCGCTCATGGCCGAAGGCCGAGGACATCGGGAGCCTCCGTCATTTTCCTTCGTTATACCAAGCTAGCCGTGGGGGACTCGCCATTTATGTAACAGTCCTTTAAGGAACGGCGCATGGATGTGGGACGTGTTTGTGGGGACTTTTTTACAACCCCGCCCGTGCAAGGGGTAAACTCTCGTCTACCCGTGGGCATCCCCACGGGAGTTATGTTTCGCCATTCGTTTAGCCTAACTACCTCCTCAAGTAGCCGTTTCCATCCAGGTGCCACGATGAGGCAGAACAGCTCATTGGCTTTTTTCACAGTAAAAAACACTGATGGCTTATTGGTAGGGGAGATTACCATTTACAATTTTTGTACCACACATTTATTCAAATTGTTTTAGATTTTAAATAAAAAAAAATTATTTTTTTTAAATTTTATTGCTAAGTTATGTTTGTTTTGTCATACTAAATACTACATTTACCAAAAAAAAATATTTTTTTTTAAAGAGAAAAAATCTATTTACTATGGAAATAAGTTGGACACAATTTAAAACAACAATTAATAAGTATTTTTTCATATTATCGCGTGAACTCTAGTGGCATTACATTAGTGCAAATGTAAAACTAAAGAAATTCTTTTTTTTTTTACGGAGATTCACAGACTACGATAATGCGAACACAATTACAAATACTAGCACGATTAGAAGCACGGGTAACACACAAGTTCATTTAACGATCACTCTAGGTGTTCATAATATACATACAATAATAAAGTTTAGCGAAATAAACTTTATTATAAAAATAACGTGTTTCTTATATTATAGTCATAATACCTCGCGCCGAAACGTAACATGTGCCAAACAATCTTGCGCCAAAACGTCATGCGTCAAAACGCCCCTTGTTCCAAAACGTCATGCGTCAAAACGGCTACGCAAAAGCGTCACGTACCTACTACCGGTGCCATTCAGCTGTGGCTTTCAACAAAATGTCAGAATCAAAGAAATAGAGTTTTTTTCTTCAAGGTCATGAAGTAATTTAATTATTAAATAAATGAAGTCATTTAGTGGTCTGAAAACATTTTCCATAACAAACATTTGGTATGATAGAGTTGTCAACGTAAAATGTATTTTATTGAGATATTTTAATAGATATGTATGACTTGATAAATATGATTTCAATTTCAGAGACATAGAGTTAAAAGCAAAAAAGTTCAGTACAAGACGCCCAGAACAAGAAGTTCAGTACAAGAAGCCTGAAACAAGTTCAGTACAAAAAGCCAAGAACAAGAAGTTCAGTACAAGATGCCTGAAACAAGTTCAGTACAAGACGCCCAGAACAAGAAGTTCAGTAAAAGAAGCCTGAAAAAAATTCAGTATAAGAAGCTCAGAACAAAAAGTTAAGTACAAGAAGTCAAAAACAAGAAGTTCAGTTCAAGAAGCCAGGAAGAAGAAGTTCAGTACAAGAATCCCGGAACAAGAAGTTTAGTTCAAGAAGCCAGGAAGAAGAAGTTCAGTACAAGAATCCCGGAACAAGAAGTTTAGTACAAGAAGCCAGGAACAAGAAGTTCAGTTCAAGAAAGGAGAAGATCTAGTACAAGTTGTTTACGCTAACTAGACTTAGTATGACTCTATTTCGAATTTTCAGATCAGGTTTTAATAATAAAATGTATCTTGAAATAAAACAACACAAGTGTTCACAAATCAGGCGTTGATTGCCAACTTCAAGAAAAAAAATCCAAATAAAAAGATAAAAGAGAACGAAAAACGAATGAACCTAGACATTTCTCTGTTCAAAAAACAAACCTCAAATATTTCATCCTTGACTGCAAACTACGAGGCGGCGGAACTGCTAATGGAATATTGCTCGCCTCTTGTTAGAAAAACGTGAAAAAAACGTTTAAACTTTGAAACAAGATTTCATTAGATCAACCTAACCCCGTTAAAACGTATCTTTGGATATTGGAAAAAATATTCCATCTGTTGTGTAGTTCGTAATATTATAATCCTGAAGCATCAATTAAAGAAAAGAGAAAAGAAGTCTGTAACTTTCTTAATCGTGTATAGAGTTGTCCCTCTTTGATTTAGAAAAATCATTTAACACATAGGTAGCGTAATCCTTTATTGGTTTTTTGATGGTTGTCTGATTGTACGCCCGTCTTTTTATGTTTGAATTGAAAAAGACTCTTATCAAAACTCTAGAATCAAGATTAAAAAATTGAATGATTGCCTCCCTTAGATGGTCTCGGGTTCGAACACATCCAACTCCTCCCCCACCCTGCCGTCCTGTGAGATTTTCTATTTATTTTGAAGTAAGAACCAAAACAAACAAAAAATGAAAAAGAAATTAACATAAAAGATTCTTGCAATAGATCAATGTTTCCACATTCAAGGGCTAAGAAAGGTTAGAAACACTAAATTATTAAAAGACATCCGATGTTGAAGGCACTCATGAATATCTAGAAATTAGAGCGTAGAATATGCGTTAGTGTGTCTACGTTGTCTAAGGTAGCTTCATCTCCAGGAATAAATTCAGTTGTGAATGTTCCTTCGTGAAAGTTATCAAGAGATTCAGCAACTTACCTGATTTGTTAGTGCCAAACTTGAGGTGAAATCAGAAATTTGACTTCAACTTTCGGCTGCACTATTTGCTTTTCATCTTTCTTTTTTTTCTTGACCCTTTCCTTTTGATTTCTTTTTGATGAACTGTTGAACTGTTGAAATAATAACTGTGAATTCATGACTTCGTAGCTGAGAAATCCTGGGATCCGAACCGACGAACCAACCAACCCAATTATGCAATGCACATTACACAGAGCAATTTATTTATGATTTAATTATGGTAACAGTGGATCTAATGACTTGTAAACATAAATACCCCATAACATCAAGACAGAACTGCAAAAGTTCATGGTCCCGTTTTAAATACACACGAGTAGATTGACACTAGTTCGACTTTTATAGGACTATAAAAACAACAAGTTGTGCTCATACAAGATTTAACAAGGTTACAAAGACAGTTTGTGTGGAAACACAAACTCAAAATCGGCCCCCGAAGTGGTTCACCTAGGCAGATTTCAATATTTTCAGAAAAAACATCCGAATGAAATTATATCAACGACAAATAAGAGATAAGAATGGAGAAAGAAGGTTGACAAATCTAGTATAGTGCCCCAACTGTCCAGCAGATCAAAGGATAGGTGAAAGTGAATGCAAAGTTAGATGTGAACCTGGCCTAACTAGTTCCCCTTTCAGACCTTGTGGTCTATAGGGCAGATGATGTAAAGTTCATCTATTTCTGTGGCCAATGGTTAATGAGGGTGTCATGTGGCCAGCACAACGACCAACTGCCTTTTAAATTTTCACCTAACTAATGTCAGGTACCCATAGAGCTGGGTGGACTCAGAGGCACCCAAGGATCCCGTACTTAAAAATCCCAGTCTACACCAGGATTCGAACCCTGGATCCCGGTCCTGAAGCCTGGCGCTGTGCCTCTCAGCTCCCACGCCTCCATACTTTGACAAAAGGCCTCGAATGGACTCAATGGGGAGTATTTGTCTCTTTTGTCCACAATTCGTTGTTCAGTTCTGAAACACACACACACAACGTTCACATTATACCCGGAAATGCAATGGATACACACGCAAAAAAAAATAACAAATAATAATAAATTACACTCTTCGGTCGCACAAAGTAACAGGTTTCCATTGAACAGCCTTGAGTGTAGGCTGAATGAATGTAATAGTCATCTTTGAAAAACGTTTTTTAAAATCAAATAATTAATTTTCTTTTTGAATAAACGTTTCTAATTAAACTAAGGAAGCATGCAATATACCAGGATAATATGCCTCTACAGAAAGCAGCAGACATGTTCGCAAATTAAAGCAACGTCTGCCAGACGGAACACCAAAATAAATGACATATACTCCTTTTGCCAGCTGTCGGGTCACCCGAATACAGCACTGATATTACTTCCAGTTACTTCTTTTGATTATTTTTTCATTACCTTGAAGGTTTCACAGTTTAAAAAGGGAGACAAGAAAGGTATTTTTAAATAAATGAAATATGCCAAGCGCTGAATTGACACAAAAATGTTTTTGAAACGCAATTTTAAAAAAAGGCAAGTTACGAAGTGGATGTGTACCTGACGTGAGTTGCTGAAAGTCAATACGGTTGGTCGTTGTGTTTATTACAAGACACCCTCGTTAACCATAGATCAAAGAAATAGATGAACTGAAACATCAGCTGCCTTCTACATGGCAAGATAATAAAGAGGTACCTAACTATCATATATACCAGGCATGTCCAACTCATTAAGGTGTACAGGCCACATAAAAAAAAAAAATTACTATGACCTGAGAAGCCGCAGCGAAAAATCAGTTGCAAAACAGCCTAGTAGTTTTATGTAAATTATAAATAATACAATAGAATACAATAATTAATGTCACACCTGTCCCTTAGCTAAATGTGTAGTTGGCCAACTGTTTGGTAATTAAAAGTTACCATGATTACGCACTATTTTCTTTGTCCTGATGCTTGACATTCTTTCTGGGATACAAGCTTATTAATGTCAGATTTAAGTTTGTTTGCCACTGACACCTTCATCACTGATGACAAATTTTGATCAGATAATCTCAAACGGTAAGGAGCTTTTGTAGCTTTCATTATGGAAAAGAATTGCTCACAGAGATCAGCGCTTGCAAACTTAGAATTCTTGCTGCAAGTTTCCTCAATTCAACGTACCGTTCAGGATAAATAACTAGAATTTTGGCACAGCCAATTCTATATACTTCGATTTCAATTCAATGAGACTGCAATTCTATCAGTTTTAGTTGCACATTATCAGCAGCATTTTCAGAATCATATGAGAACTGTGATACAAACAACGACAATTCTTGCTCGTATGAAACAAAGTCACAAACAATGTCTTTGAAAGCATTGTAGGTGTAGGTCATTATTACCAAATGTTGTAGCCGTATTTAATCTTTTTAGTTCCTGGCACGTTGAGATTTTCTCTTCCTATTTGGTTTATCCACAGTCGTAGCTTTGCTTGAGAGCACTTCACAAGATCACATGCAGTTATTAATATTATAACTTTTATATAGCGATACTTTCATGCTTATAGCATGAGCAGAACACTTTTGGTCCACTTGTGGACCAGTGGGGGGGGGGGGGGGAGGAGGGGGTATCTAGTTGGTTTTCCGTGCTGCCTTTAGGCGCCCAGTAAACACAACTCTGCCCGAGTCGGGTGTCGAACCTCGAGTCCCCTTCTAGGTAGCCAAGTCAAGCAGTTGTGACAATTATGTTTTTACTTTAAAGTATCAAATTCAAGTCTTGCAGGTGATCGGTAATATTAACCTCAAATGCAAATTCCCGAACACATTCGTCAGTTTGGAAATGTTCAACAGGTTCACCTTTTATATTCCGGAATATATGGCAATATAATGCAGTACAAAAAAATCTTTACAATATGCAATTATAGTAATAAGCTGAAACTGCGCAAGTATTCATTGTTCCAAACAAAACATAAATCAATTTTTAAAAAATCAACTAATCAGATAATTAAATCGTAATAAATAATTAACTTTTGTTTTATATCAGTAAGGGAAATAAATTGTACATCATCATCATTAAGATAATTTACAATAAAGTGTGCAGTTCTTTTCCGAATATAATCTTTATGTTGACTGTTGTATTTGTGCGTATTTTTCTGTTGTGTTGTCCTTACATGAGAAAAGAGTCCTAGTAATAACAACAAATTTCCGTAAGGATCAATAAAGCAGTCTTAGTCTTAGTCTTAAATAATTTTTTTAAATAAAAAAAAAATATGACTAGTTTTTTATTCATTTATTTTCGTGTGGCTTAAAGAGATGATTAAAAAAAAATACTTATGTTCACTTTCCATACTTCTGTTTCGGCATTAAACCCAGAAGTATTCTTCAATCACCAGTCTTTTAATAATGAATCAATTTTGATTGCATGGGAGACTAACCAGGTAAAAAGATGATATGCTAGAAAGTTGACCTTCTTTCAAGTAGCCGTTAATTTAGTGTAGCAAGTCTCTGTTTGATTCTCACATACACCTTCAATTGAGGCTCTAAAGATATAGAGATACTTTTAGCCCCATTACCCACTATGATGCGATTGCAGTAATTAACCACGTGGTTAATAACCAACGAATACGATTCAGTGAATAACTTCTTAAGGTTGCTAAAATTATTGTTGCTTTGGTTTTATGTACTTTTTTAACACGGTGCTTAAACATCCATAAAACAGATCAATGTGTGCGACGATTTATTTGGACTAGGATTGAACCTCAAATGACTGTAATGTGTGAATATTTTGTGACTTGAATTATAATAATTTACTTTAATAATACATTCCCGTAACTGATAAAAGTCTGGAATATTTTTTTTTATTCTCGCCTAAAAACTTCCTATGGATACTCATATGGAATTGGATAATTATAGTTCTGCTTTATTTAGTTTTTTATTGCAGTGGAATTTTAGGTTCAAACCTTTCCCCAACCCTTTACTACGTAGTGAGAAAGTGGGCAGTGAGAAAGTGGGCAGTGAGAAAGTGGGCAGTGAGAAAGTGGGTAGTGAGAAAGTGGGCAGTGAGAAAGTGGGCAGTGAGAAAGTGGGCAGTGAGAAAGTGGGCAGTGAGAAAGTGGTAGTGAGAAAGTGGGAGTGAGAAAGAGGGTAGTGAGAAAGCGGTAGTGAGAAAGTGGTAGTGAGGAAGTGGTAGTGAGAAAGTGGGCAGTGAGAAAGTGGGTAGTGAGAAAGTGGGTAGTGAGAAAGTGGTAGTGAGAAAGTGGGCAGTGAGAAAGTGGGCATTGAGAAAGTGGATAGTGAGAAAGTGGGTAGTGAGAAAGTGGGTAGTGAGAAAGTGGGCAGTGAGAAAGTGGGCAGTGAGAAAGTGGGCAGTGAAAAAGTGGGCAGTGAGAAAGTGGGTAGTGAGAAAGTGGTAGTGAGAAAGTGGGTAGTGAGAAAGTGATAGTGAGAAAGTGGGTAGTGAGAAAGTGGGTATTGAGAACGTGGGTAGTGAGAAAGTGGCAGTGAGAAAGTGGGTAGTGAGAAAGTGGGCAGTGAGAAAGTGGGCAGTGAGAAAGTGGGTAGTGAGAAAGTGGGTAGTGAGAAAGTGGGCAGTGAGAAAGTGGGTAGTGAGAAATTGGGTAGTTAGAAAGTGGGTAGTGAGAAAGTGGGTAGTGAGAAAGTAGGTAGTGAGAAAGTGGGTAGTGAGAAAGTGGGTATTGAGAAAGTGGTAGTGAGAAAGTGGGTAGTGAGAAAGTGGGTAGTGAGAAAGTGGTAGTGAGAAAGTGGTAGTGAGGAAGTGGTAGTGAGAAAGTGGGCAGTGAGAAAGTGGGCAGTGAGAAAGTGGTAGTGAGAAAGTGGTAGTGAGAAAGTGGGCAGTGAGAAAGTGGGCAGTGAGAAAGTGGGTAGTGAGAAAGTGGGCAGTGAGAAAGTGGGTATTGAGAAAGTGGGTAGTGAGAAAGTGGGTAGTGAGAAAGTGGGTAGTGAGAAAGTGGGTAGTTAGAAAGTGGGTAGTGAGAAAGTGGGCTGTGAGAAAGTGGGCTGTGAGAAAGTGGTAGTGAGAAAGTGGGCAGTGAGAAAGTGGGTAGTGAGAAAGTGGGTAGTGAGAAAGTGGGTAGTGAAACCCCAAAACCATAAAAAATAAAGCAAACGATGTCGAAGAGGCCAAATTGAAAAACCAACTTCATGAATATCAGTCATGAATTAGAGCTACAAGCAGAGTACTAGCTTAGAATGTGTAGACTAGAAAAACGAAAGGAACCATACAATTATTAGACACGCTTTTATACATGGTTTATACAATCTTCCTACATTGTATACCTGATGTACATTAGACCATTTCTTTTAAAAATCTTCTCTAGTGACAATAGCCTAACTTTCCTTGTTTTCAATGTTATCACACACCCACTACAGAGCGGCGCGTTGTTGTTGTTGTTGTTTCAAACATTCCTGACAATTAGCTCGAGAGTCTCACAAAGTATAATTGTGAAGCAGAATACTCACTCTGAAAGTACGCGTCCGAAATCCAGCTGAAATTGATGAATAAGAACTGATTGAGGTGAAGATCAAAACTCAATTTTTGTTGATGTTTCAAGAAGAATTCTTTAATGGCACATAATAGAGGGGGTAATAGGAAAAGTCGTTGGTAAGTTTACTTTGGCTGTGATGCTAAATAGTCCAAATCTAACGCACAATAAAAACCGAATGAAAAGGCCATGAAGTCAAGCAAACAAAAGAAAAAAAAAGCAGAGCACTAACACAACTATTATTGGCTGTTTGCCTCAAATACTTGGGGAAAGGGTAAGAGAGAGAGAGAGAGAGAGAGAGAGAGAGAGAGAGAGAATATAAAAATGTTAAACGAATGGGTTTGGTGGAGGGAGGGGGAAAGAGAGGTGCTCTGTACACTTTCGCGCATTGATAGAGCTTGTACCACTGGTGAGTTATGCTGTGTACCAGTACTCACTCTAGGTGAAGACCACGTATAAACTATATTCAAAAAGGTTTATGAATTGACAGTGTTTGGACTAGAACATGACTGTAGAATAATGGAAATAATAAGACAGACAAAAGTACAAAACATTTGTTCCTTGTAGTTTGTCTTCATCTAATGTTCAAATAGTATATTATGGAAGCATTCTCTCGTACAGTGATAGGCCTATACACTCTTTCTCTTTTCTTCTGTTCATGTTTCAGTCTTTCTCTTTTCTTTCTGTTCATGTTTCAGTCTTTCTCTTTTCTTTCTGTTCATGTTTCAGTCTTTCTCTTTTCTTTCTGATCATGTTTCAGTCTTTCTCTTTTCTTTCTGTTCATGTTTCAGTCTTTCTCTTTTCTTTCTGTTCATGTTTCAGTCTTTCTCTTTTCTTTCTGTTCATGTTTCAGTCTTTCTCTTTTCTTTCTGTTCATGTTTCAGTCTTTCTCTTTTCTTTCTTCCTTCTTTATCCTTCTCACTTTCATTGTCTGTCTTCCTCTCTCTCTCTTTCTGTCTAGAAACACTTGTACTCACTCTCTCTCTGTCTTTAAACACTTTACTCTCTCTCTCTCTGTCTTTCAACACTTGTACTCACTCTCTCTCTGTCTTTAAACACTTTACTCTCTCTCTCTGAGTAGAAACACTTGTACTCACTCTCTCTCTGTCTTTAAACATTTGTACTCACTCTCTCTCTGTCTTTAAACACTTTACTCTCACTCTCTCTGTCTAGAAACACTTGTACTCACTCTCTCTCTGAGTAGAAACACTTGTACTCACTCTCTCTCTGTCTTTAAACACTTTACTCTCGCTCTCTGTCTTTAAACACTTGCACTCTCTGTCTTTATTTAACCTTTTTTTTTAATCTATGTCATTGTCCCTCCTTTCTCTCTCCACTTTTAATCTGTCTCTCTCTCTCTCTATCTGTCTGCCTGTCTGTATATCTATCTATCTATCTATCTATCTATCTATCTATCTATCTATCTATCTATCTATCTATCTATCTATCTATATATCTATCTGTCTGTCTGTCGGTCTGTAAATCTATCTATCTATCTATCTGTCTGTCTGTCTGTCTGTATATCTATCTATCCATACATACATACATACATACATACATACATCCGTCCGTCCGTCTGTTTGTCTGTCTGTTTGTCTGTCTGTCTGCCTGTCTGTATATCTATCCATACATACATACATCCGTCCGTGCGTCTGTTTGTCTGTCTGTTTGTCTGTCTGTTTGTCTATCTATCTATCTATCTATCTATCTATCTATCTATCTATCTATCTATCTATCTACCTATCTATCTATCTATCTATCTATCTATCTATCTATTTCTCTCTCTCTCTCTCTATATATATATATATATATATATATATATATATATATTTCCTCTATATCATTTTCTCTGTATGTCCCAGTCTGGCTTTGTTTTTATCTACAGCTCTTAAAGCTTATTTTCTCTTCCTCACTCTCTCTTCAATAAACATTTTTTCTCTACTATAATTCTGTTTCGTATCTCCTTCTTTTTTCTTCTCTACTCAAACCCTTTCACTTTTCTTAGTGTTTATATTTCAGCTTGACGTTTATCAGTGATACCAAACATCATTTATGCAAGAACCCTACGACTAAATATAAGACAGAGATGTACGGCTAATCAAAGAAACAGCTTTATATGGTACATAGACCTCATTAATAAAACTAGACTGTTTACTTTATGATTTCTATGATCCCGTTAACATTCTTTAACCCTTAAAACGCTAAACATCAGAATTCTACTTACTTTTGTATGCACTTATTATGAAACAGCTCAGCACCTTAAGGGTTAAGTAAAATTGAAAGACAAGAGAAACAAACAATATTTTTCAAGATGGCTGTCTGGTCTGGACTGTCTTTCGATTGTCTCGATGGCTGTCTGGTCTGGCCTGTCTTTTGATTGTCTCGATGGCTGTCTGGTCGTGACTGTCTTTTGATTGTCTCGATGGCTGTCTGGTCTGGACTGTCTTTCCATTGTCTCGATGGCTGTCTGGTCTGGACTGTCTTTCGATTGTCTCGATGGTTGTCTGGTCTGGACTGTTATTCGATTGCTTCGATGACTGTCTGCTCTGGACTGTCTTTCGATTGTCTCGATGACTGTCTAGTCTGGAGTGTCTTTTCATGGTCTCGATGGCTGTCTGGTCTGGACTGTCTTTTGATTGTATCGATTGCTGTAAGATTGAAAGACAAAAGAAACAAACAATATTTTTCAATATGGCTGTCTGGTCTAAACTGTCTTTCGATTGTCTCGATGGCTGTCTGGTCTGGACTGTTTTTTGATTGTCTCGATGGCTGTCTGGTCTGGACTGTCTTTTGATTGTCTAGATGGTTGTCTGGTCTAGACTGTCTTTCGATTGCTTCGATGACTGTCTGGTCTGGACTGTAATTCGATTGTCTCGATGACTGTCTGGTCTAGACTGTCTTTCGATAGTCTCGATGGCTGTCTGGTCTGGACTGTCTTTCGATTGTCTCGATGGCTATCTGGTCTGGACTGTCTTTCGTTTGTCTCGATGGCTGTCTGGTCTAGACTGTCTTTCGTTTGTCTCGATGGCTGTCTGGTCTGGACTGTCTTTCGTTTGTCTCGATGGCTGTCTGGTATGGACTGTCTTTCGATTGTCTTGATGGTTGTCTGGTCTAGACTGTCTTTCGATTGCTTCGATGACTGTCTTGTCTGGACTGTCTTCCGATTGTCTTCATGGCTGTCTGGTCTGGAATGTTATTCGATTGCTTCGATGACTGTCTGCTCTGGACTGTCTTTTGATTGTCTCGATGACTGACTAGTCTGGAGTATCTTTCGATTGTTTCGATGGCTGTCTGGTCTGGACTGTCTTTTGAATGTATCGATTGCTTTCTGGTCTAGACTGTCTTCCGATTGCTTCCATGTCTGTCTGCTCTGGAATGTAATTCGATTGTCTCGATGACTGTCTGGTCTGGAGTGTCTTTCGATTGTTTCGATGACTGGTCTGGACTGTCTTTTGATTGTCTCGATGGCTGTCTGGTCTCGACTGTCTTTTGATTTTCTCGATGGCAGTCTGGTCTAGACTGTCTTTTGATTGCTTCGATGACTGTCTGCTCTGGACTGTCTTTCGATTGTCTCGATGGCTATCATGTCTGGGCTGTCTTTCGATTGTCTTGATTGTTGTCTGGTCTAGACTGTCTTTCGATTGCTTCGATGACTGTCTTCTCTGGACTGTCTTTCGATTGTCTCGATGGCTGTCTGGTCTGGACTGTTATTCGATTGCTTCGTTGACTGTCTGCTCTGGACTGTCTTTTGATTGTCTCGATGACTGTCTAGTCTGGAGTATCTTTCGATTGTTTCGATGGCTGTCTGGTCTGGACTGTCTTTTGAATGTATCGATTGCTTTCTGGTCTAGACTGTCTTTTGATTGTCTCAATGACTGTCTAGTCTGGATGTCTTTTGATTGTGTCGATGGCTATCTGGTCTGGACTGTCTTTCGATTGCTTCGATGTCTGTCTGGTCTGGATGTCTTTCGTTTGTCTTAAGGGCTGTCTTGTCTGGACTGTTATTCGATTGTTTCGATGACTGTCTGCTCTGGACTGTCTTTCGATTGTCTCGATGGCTGTTTTGTTTGGACTGTCTTTTGATTGTATCTATAGCTGTCTCGTATGGACTGTCTTTCGATTGTCTCGATGGCTGTCTGGTCTGGACTGTCTTTCGTTTATCTCGATGGCTGTCTGGTCTGGACTGTCTTTCGTTTCTCTCGAAGACTGTCTGGTATGGACTGTCTTTCGATTGTCTCGAGTACTGTCTGGTCTAGACTGTCTTTCGATTGTCTCGATGGCTGTCTGGTCTTGACTGTCTTTCGATTGTCTCAATGGCTATCTGGTTTGGACTGTCTTTTGTTTGTCTCGATGGCTGTCTGGTCTAAACTGTCTTTCGTTTTGTCTTGAAGCTGTCTGGTCTGGCCTGTCTTTCGTTTGTCTCGATGGCTGTCTGGTGTGGACTATCTTTCGATTGCTTCGATGATTGTCTGCTCTGGACTGTAATTCGATTGTCTCGATGACTGTCTGGTCTGGACTGTCTTTCGTTTGTCTCGTAGGCTGTCAGGTCTGGACTGTCTTTCGTTTGTCTCGATGGCTGTCTGGTCTGGAATGTCTTTCGATTGTCTCGATGGTAGGCTGGTTTAGACTGTCTTTCGATTTCTTCAATGACTGTCTGGTCTGGAATGTCTTTCGATTTCTTCGATGACTGTCTGGTCTGGACTGTCTTTCGATTGTCTCGATGGCTGTCTGGTCTGGACTGTCTTTCGATTGCTTTGATGACTGTCTGCTCTGGACTGTAATTCGATTGTCTCGATGACTGTCTAGTCTGGAGTGTCTTTCGATTGTCTCGATGACTGTCTGCTCTGGACTGTCTTTCCATTGTCTCGATGACTGTCTGGTCTGGACTGTCTTTCGATTGTCTAGATGGTTGTCTGGTCGGGAGTGGCTTTCATTTGCTTCGATGACTGTCTGGTCAGAAGTGTCTTTCGATTGCTTCGATGACTGTCTTGTCTGGACTGTCTTTCGATTGTCTCGATGGCTGTCTTGTCTAGACTGTCTTTCTATTGTCTCGATGGCTGTCTGGTCTGGACTGTCTTTCGATTGCCTTGATAGCTGTCTGTTCTGGACTGTCTTTCGTTTGTCTTAATGGATGTCTGGTCTGAACTGTCTTTCGATTGTCTCGATGGCTGTCTGGTCTGGACTGTCTTTCGATTGTCTCGATAGCTGTCTGGTCAAGACTGTCTTTCGATTGTCTCGATGGCTGTCTGGTCTAGACTGTCTTTCGATTGTCTCGATGGCTATCTGGTCTGGACAGTCTTTCGTTTTTATCGATGGCTGTCTGGTCTAGACTGTCTTTCGTTTGTCTCGATGGCTGTCTGGTCTGGACTGTCTTTCGTTTGTCTCGACGGCTGTCTGGTATGGACTATCTTTCGTATGCTTCGATGATTGTCTGCTCTGGACTGTAAATCGATTGTCTCGATGACTGTCTGGTCTAGACTGTCTTTCGATAGTCTTGATGGCTGTCTGGTCTGGACTGTCTTTCGATTGTCTCGATGGCTATCTAATCTGGACTGTCTTTCGATTGTCTCGATGGATGTCTGGTCTAGACTGTCTTTCGATTGCTTCAATGACTGTCTGGTCTGGAATGTCGTTCGATTGCTTCGATGGCTGTCTGGTCTGGACTGTCTTTCAATTGCTTCGATGACTGTCTGCTCTGGACTGTAATTCGATTGTCTCTATGACTGTCTGGTCTGGACTTTCTTTCGATTGTCTTGATGGTTGTCTGGTCTAGACTGTTTTTCGATTTCTTCAATGACTGTCTGCTCTGGACTGTCTTTCGATTGTCTCGATGACTGTCTTGTCTGGAGTGTCTTTCCTTTGCTTCGATGACTATCTGTTCTAGAGTTTCTTTCGATTGCTTCGATGACTGTCTGGTCTGGACTGTCTTTCGATTTTCTCGATGGCTGTCCGGTCCTATACTGTCTTTTCTTTTGTCTTAATGGCTGTCTGGTCTGAACTGTCTTTCGATTGTCTCGATGGCTGTCTGGTCTGGACTGTCTTTTGATTGTATCGATTGCTTCCTGGTCTAGACTGTCTTTTGATTGTCTGAATGACTGTCTAGTCTGGATGTCTTTCGATTGTCTCGATGGCTATCTGGTCTGGACTGTGTTTTGATTGCTTCGATGACTGTCTGGTCTGGACTGTCTTTTGATTGTATCGATTGCTGTCTTATCTGTATGTCTTTCCATTGTCTCGATGGCTATCTGGTCTGGACTGTCTTTCGATTCTCTCGATGGCTGTCCGGTCCTATACTGTCTTTTCTTTTGTCTTGATGGCTGTCTGGTCTGAACTGTCTTTCGATTGTCTCGATGGCTGTCTGGTCTGGACTGTCTTTCGATTTTCTCGATAGCTGCTTGGTCTGGACTGTCTTTCGATTGTCTCGATGGCTGTCTGGTCTAGACTGTCTTTCGATTGTCTCGATAGCTGCTTGGTCTGGACTGTCTTTCGATTGTCTCGATGGCTGTCTGGTTTAGACTGTCTTTCGATTGTCTCGAGGGCTATCTGGTCTGGACAGTCTTTCGTTTGTATCGATGACTGTCTGGTCTAGACTGTCTTTCGTTTGTCTCTATGGCTGTCTGGTCTGGACTGTCTTTCGTTTGTCTTGATGGCTATCTGGTCTGGACTTTCTTTTGATTGTCTTGATGACTTTCTGGTCTGCACTGTTTTTCAATTTCTTCGATGACTGCCTGTTCTGGACTGTCTTTCCATTGTCTTGATGACTGTCTGGTCTGGACTGTCTTTCGATTGTCTCGATGGCTGTCTGGTCTGGAGTGTCTTTCGATTGCTTCGATGACTGTCTGCTCTGGACTGTAATTCGATTGTCTCGATGACTGTCTTCTCTGGAGTGTCTTTCGATTTTCTCGATGGCTGTCTGGTCTGGATTGTCTTTCGATTGTCTAAATTGCTGTCTGGTCTGGACTATCTTTCGATTGTCTCGATGGCTGTCTGGTCTGGACTGTCTTTCGATTGTCTCGATAGCTGCCTGGTCTGGACTGTCTTTCGATTGCTTCGGTGACTGTTTGGTCATGACTGTCTTTGGATTGTCTCGATGGATGTCTGGTCTGGACTGTCTTTTGATTGTCTCGATGGCTGTCTTTTCTGGAATGTCTTTCGATGTTTTTGATGGCTATCTGGTCTAGACTGTCTTTTGATTGTCTCGATAGCTGTCTGGTCTGGAGTGGCTTTCGATTGTCTCGAATGCTGTCTGGTCTAGACTGTCTTTCGATTGCCTCGATGGCTGTCTGGTCTAGACTGTCTTTTAATTGCCTCGATGGCTGTCTGGTCTGGACTGTCTTTCGTTTGTCTCGTTGGTATTTGGCTTGTATCCTGCTTTGTCTAGGATGAAATTATCTTGAACTCTGAAGAAACATCCGAAACAAAAAAGATAAAGAAATTTTACATTCTGAAGATTTGGAAATAACTAGTCGTACTGAAAGTTCAATACTGTCAACTATATAACAAGAAATAACTAGTCGTACTGAAAGTTCAATGCTGTCAACTATATAACAAGAAATAACTAGTCGTACTGAAAGTTTAATGCTGTCAACTATATAACAAGAAATAACTAGTCGTACTGAAAGTTCAATGCTGTCAACTATATAACAAGAAATAACTAGTCGTACTGAAAGTTCAATGCTGTCAACTATATAACAAGAAATAACTAGTCGTACTGAAAGTTCAATGCTGTCAACTATATAACAAGAAATAACTAGTCGTACTGAAAGTTCAATGCTGTCAACTATATAACAAGAAATAACTAGTCGTACTAAAAGTTCAATGCTGTCAACTATATAACAAGAAATAACTAGTCATACTGAAAGTTCAATGCTGTCAACTATATAACAAGAAATAACTAGTCGTACTGAAAGTTCAATGCTGTCAACTATATTAGACGAAATAACTTTCTGTTAGAAACGACAGAGATTAAAGAAGAAATGTATAATTTAAAAAAAAAATGATGTGATCAATTTCTGTCTTCATATGATTTTAAGAGTAGTATTTATCTCCCCATATTATATGACATGAATGTTATCCTATGCTATACTTCAAATAACGACTAATTCAGCAATTAACAAATTCACATTAAGCAAGTGTACAAATAGAATATTAACTTGGTTGACATTTAACATTATCATTGAATGAATAAAGCATAGTGAAAATAATAATTATCAATAATTATCTATAACAGAGTAATCTACTCGAAACAATGACCACGATAGAAGTTTTGTTTCCCTTTTTTAAGGATAGCAAAAAGTCTTTTTCAACCTTCTTAACCTTATATCTTAACCTTTCAACTTTCTCTATATATTGGTAAATGACGTGTATGTTTAGATCGTCCAATATGTCTCCAAGTTCATCGAGCAGATTGTTCAATTTAACGAATAACATTTTTTCCGTACACACATTCCCAATGTGACCAAATAAATGAGTCAGGTCTCCTCTCCAGGCTTACGCACTACTGCGTTACAAGCGCTCGCTCTATTGGCTAAGGCGAGACAATAAGGTTTATTAAACTACTTTGCTTATAGTACGTCCGTATGCTGTACACCGGATACACCAAAAAGTTTACTATTTATGAATTTGCCTACTATTATGAACATTTTCAAAAAACGGACATACGTGCGATCTTCACACAGAAAAATTGTATTGTACTTTTTGTTTGACAAGACTCCATGGAGGAACTTTGGTGGAATCTGGACACGTATCACATAAAACGGCTCCATAGATGTTCATAGAAATTTAAAACTTGATGTTATTTTGCAAAGAAAAGAATTACTAGCTCGTTGACCACACTGGAAAATATCTAGTTTGACTATTATATATTTTCAAAGTAAACAAAAAAAAATAATAATAATAAATTAAAATTTGGCTAGAGAACTAGGTCAAGATCTAGATCCAACCTCGGTTTTGAAAGGATAATCGCTTTTTTGAAAGGACTATCGCTTTCGGGAATTTCCAAATATAAGGCATCATTGATTCAATAACAACAGCGATTTTTTTTTTATCATTGCTGTTTTAATAATTTTGTTTTTTTTTTTTTTTAAGATGAATAGGTTTCTATTATAGAAGCAATCAGTAATATGAAGAATGTAGATTACCCTTGGTTTCACAGTTCTATGAAACATTCATTACAAGTTTTGAATTCTTCATTGAAATGTACATAGCAAACATTATGGCCTGTGATCACATAACGTGAAAGCATATAGTTGTTGCCCAACTCTATACTGCCATAATGCCAGAGAGATGGTATGCTACTGATAACGAATGTCCCTGGTTCGAACATTGCCCACCATCTTTCTGCCGTCCTGCTGGAGGATTGGTTTAGGATGTAATCATTTTAAAATCTGAAAGAACATCCAAAACATGTAAAATAAAACACACACAAAAAAAAATAGTAGAGTTTTTTTTTTTCATGTAGGCAAAGGATGCACAGATGTCAAAAGAGTGTGCTGGTAATGGAAGTTAAGCAACAATAGCAGGCTATCGTTTGGCACGATATAATGGTGTGGTATCTGTATTAAGAGTAGCATTTTTTGGCTCATTTCACAGGTTGGGAAATATGAATAGGTAATGTACCCAAGTCAATATATATATATATATATATCTGAACATCAATTCTTGTTACATTATTTTACCAAAATGTCAAATATTTTGCCTACATCTGAATGTTATTTAAAGAACAAGAATAACAAAGTGATTTTGTGTTTTCATGCAATCTCAAAAGCACCTAACCCGAATGGTCCCATCTCTTAGTGGTAAGTAAAAAAAAAATCCGGCATGTTTTATTATTTTCATCCCAAGTCTCCGAATCTATGAAAACTAAACTATCGCCAACACATTCGTCTAACAAACTAGAATCTATGAAAGCTAAACTACCGCCAACACATTCGTCCCTCTAACAAACTAGAATCTATGAAAACTAAACTACCGCCAACACATTCGTCCCTCTAACAAACTAGAATCTATGAAAACTAAACTACCGCCAACACATTCGTCTCTCTAACAAACTAGGATCTATGAAAACTAAACTACCGCCAACACATTCGTCCCTCTAACAAACTAGAATCTATGAAAGCTAAACTACCGCCAACACATTCGTCCCTCTAACAAACTAGAATCTATGAAAGCTAAACTACCGCCAACACATTCGTCCCTCTAACAAACTAGAATCTATGAAAGCTAAACTACCGCCAACACATTCGTCTCTCTAACAAACTAGAATCTATGAAAACTAAACTACCGCCAACACATTCGTCTCTCTAACAAACTAGAATCTATGAAAACTAAACTACCGCCAACACATTCGTCCCTCTAACAAACTAGAATCTATGAAAACTAAACTACCGCCAACACATTCGTCTCTCTAACAAACTAGGATCTATGAAAACTAAACTACCGCCAACACATTCGTCTCTCTAACAAACTAGAATCTATGAAAACTAAACTACCGCCAACACATTCGTCCCTCTAACAAACTAGGATCTATGAAAACTAAACTACCGCCAACACATTCGTCTCTCTAACAAACTAGAATCTATGAAAACTAAACTACCGCCAACACATTCGTCTCTCTAACAAACTAGAATCTATGAAAACTAAACTACCGCCAACACATTCGTCTCTCTAACAAACTAGAAGTGTGCAGGGGGGAAAGGTTGAAGTGTTACGCTAGCTGATACATTAGTATTACTCTATAGATATGAATACATATTTAATGGAATGAAGATAAACGTTTGTGTGAGTCTGGCCTAATGTGATGGAATGACAAAGGGCCGATGTCGCCAATCTCTCCATTTATTGCATCTTTAATGAGTCCTTTTCTTTGATCGGGTATGTGTACATTGTGTACATTGTAGGGGCAGTATGCTAAGTTTGAAAGAAATAACTTGCAACTCTTGAGTGTTAAATCTTGTTTCAAACAAAGTACAACTAATGTCTTATACAAGATGCACTCGTTTGTTTTTGAAAACACAAGTCAACTTGTGGGAGTACATTAGTTGTCACTCTGACTACAGAAAACACATAATGTACTTATACATAAACATAGTTTTTGGGCCAATACAAATATGTAAAATAATTACTTCAATTTCCAAATATTTCCCTACTTTCTTACTATTTATAGAACATAGGTTCAAACATGTGATTTTTATGATGGTAAAAGGTATTAAATATTCCAGAGTAAAAACAAAAAGAGTAACATTTACACCAGAACAAAGCAAGATGCAAAAAAAAAAAAAAATCTTTTTTTAAGCTCAAAATATGACGAACGAACAGACAGACCACATAAAACTAACAGCAGCTTATTCCATTTCGGGGGCCTTTAAACATGAATTTTATATACCCAAGAGTAGATCACTGACATAACTAGTGATTTGGGGGACGTAGTGCTTTCTTTACAGCTAATGAATCTATAACATGATCTAGAACAGTGGTTCCCAAACTTTTTTTTGGCTCGTACACCCCTTGCAATATTTTCCAATATTTGGTAGACCCCCTACTTAGCCACTGTTGTAATCGCTGTGAGTCGCTGATCTAGAATCTATTTAATATTTATTTACTTCACGTGAATAGCAAGGTTGCATTACAGTGGCGTAATATTTTATATTGAACTTAAAAAAAAGTAATAGGATATTCATTTGGGGTTCCCGGTGCCCCCGGGGGGAGTTTTAAATGAGGACCCCTCACCCCACATTAGCTAGCCACTGTCTTCAATAACGTCCTCGGGAAAAAATATTTTTGATCCAAACAATAAACAATTTTTAAATAGTGTTTGTTGTTGTTGTTTTTAATTATATGAAAAAGGCATTTGTTCCAAAAAGACATTTTTTAAATTAAATTTCTAAATTAGAAAATATTGAAATTACGTGTTAGTTGTTGTTGTTGTTTGTTTCCCACGGAAAGAAGATAGCCTAATTCTAATGATAGCAATATTGTGACCAAAATAACCTAGAACCAACAGATCTTTAGCTAGTTTTATTAGGTATTCTGAACAGACGAAGAAATTCGAAGAATGCACACTATATAAGATAGTTGTATAGAATGGTTTTAATCCGTTGAGATTAGTGTACTGATGAATGAAATAGTCATATTTATTTTAAAAAAAATAACGTGATAATTAGAAATTAAAACTCCGACCATACGGAGAACTGCCTCATCTGGAAACCATTGAGCGGCTCATCTCAGATATAGGATCAGTATACGGAGAACTGCCTCATCTGGAAACCATTGAGCGGCTCATCTCAGATATAGGATCAGTATACGTAGAACTGCCTAATCTGGAAACCATTGAGCGGCTCATCTCAGATATAGGATCAGTATACGTAGAACTGCCTAATCTGGAAACCATTGAGCGGCTCATCTCAGATATAGGATCAGTATACGGAGAACTGCCTAATCTGGAAACCATTGAGCGGCTCATCTCAGATATAGGATCAGTATACGGAGAACTGCCTAATCTGGAAACCATTGAGCGGCTCATCTCAGATATAGGATCAGTATACGGAGAACTGCCTAATCTGGAAACCATTGAGCGGCTCATCTCAGATATAGGATCACTGAATCCGAATTTTCAGATTTGAACAAGGAGAACGAAGAGAAAAAGAAATAAATAAATACGGATTTATTACAATATATTTTTAAAGAAAATAAATGGATGTAACATAGTCCCACAGATTCCACAAAGTTGTTTTCTTAGAGCTTTTGTGTAGCCGCTGAACAGCGTGACTATCATGCTCTAGCCTAATCAGTACCATCTGGTCCAGTTTCTGGTATGGACAGGTGGAGGATTTCTGGGAACATTTATGTTTTCGCACTGCGTTCTGGCACTAGGAAAACACAACTCAGCTTACCTTAGCTCAACTCAGGTGGAGTCGAATCTCAATTCAAACTCTAGCCTTCTTGTTAGTGTAGAGCTCAAGGTCCGCGCAACAAAACTTTACAAACAAGGCCAGTGTCAAGCTTGTTAATACTGTATAAAATATTACTAATAAGCTAATACAACTCGTTTCACAAAGAGAATGTTTTATGAGTGTTTTTATGACTGGTTTTGTTTTATGATGATTTTTCGAACTTATTCAAATAATGTATAAAAATTGTTGCCAATTGATCACAAGAAATGCCCTGTACTAAAAAATAAAAAAAAAACTGTAAAAAAATAAGCCAGAAAGAGGCTGCGTAATGATAAAATGGTACGATTAAGTCATCTTTCTTCTGCATTTCCCATCAACATTATGTTATGGGTTAACGGCTTAACACGTGTTAAAGGTTTTACATCGGTTATGTGTGGCGGTTTCGGTGCTATGCGCGTAAACATTTTTTTTTTCATATTACCTGGAGGTGTTATTTGGCTATTGAAAATAGACAGTGTACCATGCCACTAATTTTAATTCGAGGCAAAATACAAACACACATATTTATTTAGTCATCCTTTTTTTTCGAATTTTATTGTGCGTATATGATGAAACATATTTCTAAACTGACTTAATTATGGAGAAAGATTTCTACAGTGTCGGATGATTAGCTAGGTCTCGATCATACTTATATAACTTATATAACTTGTTCTTGTCTTAGACTAGTGTTTTGGGACCATCTGCTACTGCACCACCCTCCATCCTCATTGACGATAACAAGCTAGATGACGTAAACGAATTCTGCTACCTTGGATCTACAATTCAAGGTCACCTGTCACTAGAAGAGGAGATTAAAAAAAAACGCCTAAGGAAGGGTGCCTCGACCTTCGCTAGACTCAGGCCAAGAGTTTGGGAAAACTAGAAGCTCAACACAGCGATCAAGATGGAGGTCTACAAGGCATGCGTTTTTAGCACGCTACTGTACATGAGTCATGGTCTACCTACACAAAGCAAGAGAGAAAACTAAACTCATTCCACTTGTGCTGCCCTCGAAGGATCGTTAAAATAACATCAAAAGAAAGAGTGTGCAATACCGAGGTCATCGCGAGAACGGCCATCCCAGCATCTTTACATTCCTCAGGTAACGCCGCCTGCGCTGGCTCGAACATGTTCGAGGGATGGAGGACAATGGTTACCCCGAAAATCATTCTGTACGGGCAAGAAAAACTGGTCGCCCCCACCTACGTCACATGGATGTAATAAAGCGGGATTTAAAAGCAGTGAACATCGATATCGACCATTGGAAAGACACACTGGCGGATACAGGAACTTTGGAGTGGGGGGGGGGTCGATTTTTTTCCAAACCCTAACCCTAACGACCAGTAAACCCTAACCCTATGCATAAACGTGCGTACAGCATAATTATATATATATATATATACATATATATATATATATATATATATATATATATATATATATATATATATATATATATATATATGTACATATATATATATATATATATATTCGATATATGAGAATAAAATAAGACTGTTTCTCAATCTACGGCGAAAAAAAACAGTCATGTTGAGGCCTTTCTCTTGCAAGCTAGGGGGTCTGGGAGAGCGCTGTAAGGTTCCTCAGTGGTCGCCCCGACACCCAAAAGCGTTTTCATGCATTTTTCACTGCAGAAACGCATTCTCCTGACATCTACAGCTCATTATTTATCTGTGGGGTTCGGGGAGAAGCCCCAACTTCAAAAGCGTTTTCTTGCATTCTTCACTGCAGAAACGCATTTTCTACAGCTTATTATCCATCAGTGAGGTTCGGGGCGAAGCCTCGACGCTAAAAGCGTTTTCTGGCATTCTTCACTGCAGTAACGCATTCTCATGACCTACAGCTCATTATTCATTCTATTATAAAGGACCCTTTGAATAATGTGGAAAAATATTCTAATATGAATTTATAGTCCCTTAATGCATTGCAAATACAACCGATTTGTTCTTTGAAAAGATAAGATACCCCACATATTTACATTTTGGCTTTGAGGATCGCCGCCGAAAAAAAAAATATTCGATTAATAATATTCAATAAAATTCAAGCATAAATTGTGAGTTATAGTCCTAATTTATTTAACTAGAAAAATATGAGATAGAGTAAAGGTTGGAAAAAGTCGACTAGGAAAACATTATCTGGCTTTTGAACTCATCTCAACCGTGACTGTTATATTGAAAAATTTCGTTTGAATTATCGCCCCTAGCGCCCCCCCCCCCCTGGATCCGCCAGTGAGAAGACATAGCTTTAGACCGCACTAGTTGGAGAGAGACGATGACCAAGAAAGCTATGGGCACTGAGAAAACATGGGCCTCAGCTCTTGAAAAAAAGCGTGCCACACAGAAAATGGCCAGCTCCTCTACCACATAGCGAAAGCCACCTTGACATGCAACATATCTGGACGGGAGTGTCTCTCCAAAATAGGGCTTCACAGCCATATGAAAAAGTGCTCGAGATGAACCATAGTCGTTCTACGACTGAAGGAGGCCATATCTTCTGAGGTAAGTTTTTTTACTGAACGTAAATTTCGAGCCGGTTTTACGATAGTTTAAGACGCCGCCCATTTTCTAATCATTAAACAGAGCCTTCACATTTCAAAATTACACAATCTTTAAAAAATATGCATTTTAATATGAAATTAAGGGAGATAAATGAAATGTGTGTTTTCAATAGTTCATTCCTAACAAAATATGACATGCTTTTAAATAAATTCATATAATTAGGAGCATTTATATTGATGCTTGAACAGGTAGATCTAAAAAATCCTGCTTGGGGGGCTCCACTTTCTCTAATCTGGCATTATAAAGGAGTGTTTTTTTTTGGTTAACTCTTTATGCTATGCAGTAAATCATTAATCACTGTTGTGTTGCTGCATCAACAGCTCAAGGAAAATCTAATATGAATCTTGGATGAAGTCAATCCAGATAACGCATTCCTCTGAGACCAATCCTTCTTCTAAGTGTGTGTAAACAGTAGCTCACAGACAGCAGCTTGATGACGTGGCTGCGAAACTTCTTGGCTGTAACGAAGTAGAGGAAAAAGTTTAGAGCGTGTGAAAGATCAAGGAGGAGGTATCGTATCTCAGAGAAGAGTCTCCATTGGGCTTCTACTGTGATATCATCTGCAGGCGGGTTGAAGACCAGCGGGACAATCAGAGCGGGGAGAAAGAGAACCTGGAACAGCAAGGCGGAGGCAACCATCATGGTGGTAAGAGTAACCTCAGCTCTGTTGGCGATGGTCTGTCTCGGGTCGGCTTTGTCTGATGCAGTGGCTTGCCTGATGAGACGTGCGTGCCTCTTGCCGGAGAGACGAAGACCTCGTAACACCGCGCTGGTCAAGAAGGTGATGCTGACGAAAGGAACGTTGACGTACAGAGTCCCAATCACCCAGTAGAACACTCCGTGCTCCACGTCTGGGGAGCAGTACCACTCCCCCGTCACTTCATCTACAGTCAAGATGGACGTGGTCAAGCTGATTGCCAGTAGTGTGGCGGACATGGCTGCGATGGTGTTGCAGACTCTGCCTTTAGTCAGCAAGTAGCCGCGCTTAAGTGGGAAGCAGACGGCTATGCATCTCTCACCAGATATGAGAATCAGAGACCAGTTCGCCATGGAGCCTAGGAACATTCCCAGAGCCATGGAGACGATACAACCAGAGGTCCCCACACTGATTCGTAAAAGGTAGAACTGCATTCCGATGAACTTAATAGCTAGTGTCAACAAATCACACATTGAGAGCGTAGCCACCAAAATTGAAGCTGGGCTAATCGTTTCCATAGTCAGAACTACCAGTATGGTAAGTATATTACCAGGCACACCTACTGCACATATTGCCCATAGATAATAGTCCACTATTCCATCGCTAATAATAGTAAGAATGTAAGCCAACCTAAGGAGAAAATAATATAAGTTACTATTTCTTAAATAGCCATATATATTTTTTTTAAAAAGACATTTTCCCAGGACCATTACTCTTTAGATTAACAATGGTCTCGTCCCATCAAGGAACCGTAAAAAATAATTTAAAATTATAAATGTTTTAGCGATCTGTAGTAATGTTTATAAATGTTTATATATTTGTATTAGCAGGTATTGCACAGTGTATGGAAACTTAGCAGTAATGTAACACAATATAAATAAAGAATAGTAGCGAATTATTTTACGTCCAGCAGAGAGCTACTTTACCTAGATAGTAGTGGTAAGCTAAACATTAATTAGAAAAAATGCCAGGCATACTAGATCTACTAATAATAGTGTTATTATAAAATGTACTAATTCGCATTTTCTAGTACTGCCAGATCGAAGCTTTACATAAGAAAACAAAAATTCAAAGTTGTACTCTGAGGAGTTTTCTGATGTGGCTGGGCTTCAGAAACACTTCTTTCTGAAAGGTATCTTACTATAGACTTTTACATTCTTGAAGATGTATTTAAGGTCAGGTCTTACAGTTTTTTTAGATTGGATTCATAATAGGGTACATTGCTATTTTAACTATTTTTTATGGTCGCTTATTATTATAAATGTTATAATTATATTTTTCTGTCACGGTAGGCGAGATGTTTGTGACATCAGAATTATCATTTAATAGTGTCCACCTGACTAGATGAAAATATTTGTAAAAACTTTGTAAAATGTTTTAAATGTTTCGGATGTTACTTCAGAGATGAAGATAATTTACTTCCTAGTCCAAACCTCCCGCTGGCAGCGGGCAGGTTATAAGCCCATGACTATCGAAAAGTCCGAACGACAGTCCGCCGCTCGACCAGGTAGCTATTCAGACATTGGTATTTGTGAAGTTATGAGAGGTTGTAAAACAGCCGAGCGATACAGGCACACTTCTGACTAAAAAATACAAACAAGCAGTGTCCCTACTTATATTGTAAATAGTTACCCCAGTTTCTAAGCCAATCTCAAACTAGTAAACTAAAACAAATTTTCACAAAGCTTAAAATATATAAGACATGGAAAACAGTGATGATGAAGATACATACAGCAGTTGAAAAGTCGCTAATATGCTATTAATTTTTAAAAAAACTACAGAATGTTTGTTTTTTTTACAATTCTGGTGCCTTTTCTTTTTAATGGATGATGTATATCTCAAACAAGACCTATATATGCAGGCGTTTTTTGTGTGTATTGTTGTTAAAAAGGGTAAAGCAAGGTGACGGGGATTTCTGAGGGCGCAAGTTTTCATAATTGAATGCTGCTGTGTGAGTTTTATATATGGAAATATAATGGTCTACGTTTTTACAATAACTATGACTTAATACGTTTTAAAAGTAGAAATAAATAAATCAATACATTAATCAATTTTAAAAAACATGGACATTACTAACAAATCCTTACATTATTTAAAGTAGACAATGGACGATTTTTTAAAAATCTTACCAAGGCCAGGTATCATTTATAGACAGGTAAGTTTTGTTGCAATTACCAGAATCTACCGAAATCACGGAAGTCATAGTTGAGTTACCGTCTCCTTGAGTTCGGTTCCACTGGCTGAAATTCAATGGCCACTGATCTGTAGTTTCGTATGCACTACAAAAGGACTACGAGATAAATATAAATTAACATAACAGTAGCATTTGTATATGTGAAGATAGCTCATTTTTGGTAGTTTTTGGCAGTTTTTATAATGTAGAACTATGATGTAGGTAGATTGACAACTTAGGACCAACTACGAGTAATCTTAATTAAAAAATATAGCATGAGCGAAACTTGTGTTTGTTCTACTATACAGAATTTTGAATTATTACTCTGACTGTCTGACTATCTGGTACAATTTTTTTACACAATATTTCTCTTAGACCCATTATCGGATCAATTTTATAATTTGCATAATTATTTGTTGTACTTAACAAAACATAAATAAGAAAAATATTAAACAATTAGTTTGTTCAATATTTTGTTTGGTATCGAAAAAAAAATAATTGCTAATTTTTGAGACAAGTATCTATTTATTTGGAGTTATTACCAATAAAGAATATTTTGTAGTCTTGCGTTTGTTTTGTTTTGTTTTTTTCATGTTTCAGATGTTCCTTCAGAGTTGAAGATAGTTTACTTCCTAGTCCAAACCTCCCCCAGGACGACGGGGTATGGGAGCGGGGAGGGTTTGAACCCTCGACCGTCGATAAATCCGAACGACAGTCTAGCACGCCAACCGAATCTGCTTCCACTTCCCGTGTCGGGTCAAGTTTAAATTTGACCTAATTGTTTAATAATCGAAGAGAATTTACAAATACATAACAAAATTAAACAATTAGTTAATCCATAAGTGGTTAATAATTAATTTAATTCTATAAATCGCAGGTCTGATAGGGGAACTTTTTTTAAAACTACATATAAAAGGGAGCTTATTCCGGCAGTATTAAGAAAGATTGCATTTTGAATCTTTTTGCGGTTATTTCCCTTAGATAAGTTGTTTGTTTTTTTTAAATATTACTTAAAAAATGTGCGCCCCTCTAAAGAACATATCCTTTACAATCATAATCATATGTAGTAGTCGACAACTCAGTACTGGTAGTAGTAGAATTTGATACGTGTTTGACATTCTCTTGCTCTGAGGTCAACTAAAAGGGAAGCAATACACCGAAGTCCACTTTACTGTGTCTTCTAAACATCGTCCAGATGATGGGGGAGTTCTGCAGCAGTAGCCTCTTCCGACGAATGTTCAGGGTCACGAAAATGTCTGCAGCGTCAGTGGTCACCACCCCTTCGGTTGTTAACACGATAAGAATATTGTTATTTTAGTTTTTCAACCAATGAGTATCCCTATGTTCTAAAACCAAGTGGACCTTCATACAAAATATATAATAAAATATGTCAGTAGTGCCTCTGTTCTAGGACTTCATTATCCTGTGCTAAAATTCAAAGTTTTATTAGTAGTTCAAGACTGAAAACATATGCTCTAACCTGTTTTCAAAAACATATACATTATATTGTCTTCCATTCATATTGGACATATAGAACTCAAATGTAAAAAAGTAAAATGTCTTAACGAGCTGTTATTTATTTACTAGTCAAGAAACATCTAACGTTAAACAAAATACTTTAGAAATAGTACATGGGGAAAAAATGCAAGCATCCTGTATAATTTTTAAGAGACAAAAAAAAATTGAGACATAAGAGAGAGATTCAGAAAGATGGAGAGAGACAATAAGAGATTCCGATGGAGAAAGATTAAGAAAGATGGAGAGAGACAATAAGAGATTCCGATGGAGAAAGATTAAGAAAGATGGAGAGAGACAATAAGAGATTCCGATGGAGAAAGATTAAGAAAGAGAGACAATAAGAGATTCCGATGGAGAAAGATTAAGAAAGATGGAGAGAGACAATAAGAGATTCCGATGGAGAAAGATTAAGAAAGATGGAGAGAGACAATAAGAGATTCCGATGGAGAAAGATTCAGAAAGATGGAGAGAGACCATAATAGATTCCGATGGAGAAAGATTAAGAAAGATGGAGAGAGACAATAAGAGATTCCGATGGAGAAAGATTCAGAAAGATGGAGAGAGACAATAAGAGATTCCAATGGAGAAAGATTAAGAAAGATGGAGAGAGACAATAAGAGATTCAGATGAAGAAAGATTAAGAAAGATGGAGAGAGACAATAAGAGATTCCAATGGAGAAAGCTTAAAAAAGATGGAGAGAGACAATAAGAGATTCAGATTGAGAAAGATTAAGAAAGATGGAGAGAGACAATAAGAGATTCTGATGTAGAAAGATTCAGAAAGATGGAGAGAGACAATAAGAGATTCTTATCTTCTTATCTTATATAATACAGACGTTACTTCAAAAAAGAAGATGATTACGTCCTACGCGTCATGCATTTAGTCATGCATATTAACCAATGACTTAAATTCTGCCAAGTCACTGGTTTTTCTGGCTAGCTCAGGCAACCCATTCCATGCTCTAATAGCACTAGGGAAGAAGGAGTATTTGTACAAATTTGTCCTAGCATATGGGACGAGGAATGTGCTTTTATTTTTGTGTCTTTCAGAGTATTTTATTAAATTTTGTTTTTCTATTTGAAGATTATGGTTCAGTGTTTTATGTATAATTGCTACTTTACTTTTGAGTCTTCTGTCCTGAAGGCTTTCTAAATTTAGTGATTTTACTAATGGTGTTACCCTAGTCAAATGTGAATATTCGTTTGTTATGAATCTCACTGCTCTATTTTGTGTTTGTTCCAGTTTCTTAATGTTTTCTTGAGTTGAGGGGTCCCACACGGTGGATGCATATTCTATTATTGGCCTAACCAAGGTTAAATAACATTTTAGTTTTATGTTCTTATTTGATTTATAGAAATTTCTTTTAATAAACCCTAATGCTTTGTTTGATTTTTTTATAGTTTCATCAATATGTGGATTCCATGACAGTTTTTCATTTATTATAACACCTAGGTATTTTGCGTTTTTAGTCTGTGTTACTGGTTTGCCATGAATAAGATAAGTGGAATTAATTTGTTTTAGTTTTTTTGTTACTCTTAACAACTGACATTTTTCTGGGTGGAAAGACATGCTCCAATTTGATTCCCATTTCTGTAATTCATCTAATTCTCTTTGTAAAATATCTGTGTCTTGTTTTGTTTTTATTGTTCTATATATTATGCAATCGTCTGCAAATAATCTGACTTTTGTTCCTGAACTAATGCAATTTGGTAAATCATTTATGTAAATTAAAAATAGTAGTGGACCCAAGACTGTTCCTTGAGGTACACCTGAGTTTACTGTTATTGGTGTTGATTTAGAGCCATTTATTATTACAGTTTGTTCTCTCCCTATCAGAAAATCTTTAATCCACTGATGCAGTGGACCGTTAATGCCGAAATATTTTAATTTTTTAAGCAAACTATGGTGGTGAACTTTGTCAAAAGCCTTGGAAAAGTCTAGTAAGATAGCATCTATTTGTTCACTATTATCTAAACCTTTTGAGAAATCATCAATTAGTCCTATTAGTTGTGTTTCACATGATCTATATTTCCTAAAGCCATGTTGGTATGGGGTGAGGACATTATGTTTGTCTAAGTGGTTTATGATGTTGCTACATATTATGTGTTCTAGTATTTTACATGTGATGCTGGTAAGTGATACTGGTCTGTAGTTTCCTGGATCAGATTTTTCTCCTTTTTTAAATAGGGGGGTGACATTAGCTTCTTTCCAGTCCTTTGGTACTCTGCCCTGGTTAAGCGATGCCTGAAAGAGTATTTTGAACACTGGGGCTAGCTCATTGCTTAGTTCTTTGAGTAATCTAGCTGGAATACCATCAGGTCCAGACGCTTTATTTGGTTTGGTGTTGGCTAATAGTTTTTTAATTCCATTTTCTTGTACTACTAAATCTTCTATGTTGTCTACTTGGTTCAAATTAAGAAATATGTCTTTGTCTCCTGGGGCTGAGAATGCTGATGCAAAGTATTTGTTTAGGATGTTTGCTTTAGTTTCATTATCATTATGTATTATGTTATGTTCATCTTTTAATGGCGCTATGCCTGTTGTTTCCATTTTCTTAGACTTAATGTATGACCATAGGTTTTTGTTGTTATCTTTAGATATTACATTGTTTATGTATTCACTCTGCAGCTGTCTGCTTACTTTTTGGGTTAGGTGTTTAATTTTTATATACTTTTTGTAAACTCTTTCTGCCTTGGTTTCTTTAAATTTTCTATATAGGTTTTCCTTCTGTTTACAAAGCTTCTTTAGTCTATTATTAAACCAGCATTTATTTATTTTGTTTGATGTGTATTTAGTTGGTATATGATTTTCTATAATGCTTTTAAGATGGTTTTTAATGAAATTCCAGAGGTCATCGACTGGTTGGTTAATGTCTTTTTCTAATAAGAATGTTTGTTGAAAGTTTAATGCAGCTTGGTGTAGTTGTGTTAGGTTACATTTATTCCAGAGTAAGATTTTTCTTTTGGTTTTTGTATTGGCTACTGCTTTTATCTGACTGTGTATTTTTATGATCTCATGGTCTGATAGACCAGGGATAATATCATAATCAACTACTAATCCAGGTCTGTTGGTTAAGAAGAGATCTAATGTGTTGTTTAATCTAGTTGGCTTTTTAATGATTTGATCTAAACTTAGGTTGTGTAAAGTTTCTATGAAAAGCTCATTTATGTCCTTAAGGTTTTGGTGTTTATCTATGGTTAGTGTTTTCCAATTTATATCAGGTAGGTTGAAGTCACCCATAATCCAAAAAACTGCATTTTTATTTGTCTCTTTAAGTGTAGTAATCTGATTACATAGTTCCTGCATGTATTCTAAACTAGAATTTGGTGGTCTGTAAATGCTGCCTATTATAAGGGATGTTGAGGTGGTATTAATTTTACAAAATGTAGATTCTATGTTTTTTGAGTTAGGTAAGGTAATTTCTTCAGCTATAAGAGTGTTTTTTATTGCTAAAAGAACTCCTCCATGATTATCAGCCCTATCTTTTCTAAAAATTTCATAATTACTATTGAAAATTTCTGCATTATAAATTTCAGGATGTAGCCAAGTTTCTGTTCCTGCAATTATGTCTGGTTTCTCACATTCTAATAAAATTTCTAAGTCTGCTGTTTTGTTCCTAATACTTTGAAAATTTATTACTAAGGTTTTAAGGTATTTTGGTATTACTTCTTTAGGAGGTTTGTTTAGTGAGGCTGTTGTATTAATTTTAGTAGATTTAGGTTTAACAGGAGTGGATCTGGCTAGTGGTTGGTGAGTTGGTTTTGGGATGGTGTTTAAGATGTTGTATGGGTTAGAAGTGTCCGCATCAAAGGAATCAAACAGTCCTGATGTAAACTGAGGTAACCCACACGGTACACAGTGCTATGATGCATCTTTGTTGCCTAAGGCATAATACACAGGTGTATTCATATGGAGACATGATGCATGGTACCATTCATCGCAGGTGTCACATTGAATGGCTTTCTGTTTCATGGTGCATACTTTTTTGCAGATGTTGCATCTATCTTTAGATCTAGGCCCTGGATTTGACTCTACATCTCCTGCTATTAATATTAACAGTGAAAGGTATTTATTTCTACTGTGTCTGATTGAGAACTTCCATTTGTGATGGGTAATCTTCTTTAATGTTATTGATGTGTATGTTAGGTTATTTTTGAAGTTGCATTGATCTAAAGTGTGATGATTGATTATGACTGTTGCTTCATTTTTAAGTTTAGTGTTGACTGAGGTAGATCTAGTTCTGTGTTCAGCTAGTGTGTATTTAGTAATTATTAGGATAAATAGCCAGAGCAATTTCATGATGACTGTTGTTGATTTTAGTTTTAAAAGGTCTAGTCTAAAATAGATTCCGATGGAGAAAGATTCAGAAAGATGGAGAGAGACCATAAGAGATTCCGATGGAGAAAGATTAAGAAAGATGGAGAGAGACAATAAGAGATTCAGATTGAGAAAGATTAAGAAAGATGGAGAGAGACAATAAGAGATTCAGATGGAGAGAGATTCAGAAAGATGGAGAGAGACGATTAGAGATTCAGATTGAGAAAGATTAAGAAAGATGGAGAGAGACAATAAGAGATTCAGATGGATAGAGATTCAGAAAGATGGAGAGAGACAATAAGAGATTCAGATGGATAGAGATTCAGAAAGATGGAGAGAGACAATAAGAGATTCAGATGGATAGAGATTCTGAAAGATGGAGAGAGACAATAAGAGATTCCGATGGAGAGAGATTCAGAAAGATGGAGAGAGACAATAAGAGATTCCGATGGAGAAAGATTCAGAAAGATGGAGAGAGACAATAAGAGATTCCGATGGAGAAAGATTAAGAAAGATGGAGAGAGACAATAAGAGATTCCGATGGAGAAAGATTCAGAAAGATGGAGAGAGACAATAAGAGATTCAAATGGAGAAAGATTAAGAAAGATGGAAGATGACAATAAGAGATTCCGATGGAGAAAGATTAAGAAAGATGGAGAGAGACAATAAGAGATTCCGATGGAGAAAGTTTAAGAAAGATGGAGAGAGACAATAAGAGATTCTGATGGAGAAAGATTCAGAAAGATGGAGAGAGACAATAAGATTCCGATGGAGAAAGATTCACAAAGATGGAGAGAGACCATAAGAGATTCCGATGGAGAAAGATTAAGAAAGATGGAGAGAGACAATAAGAGATTCAGATTGAGAAAGATTAAGAAAGATGGAGAGAGACCATAAGAGATTCCGATGGAGAAAGATTAAGAAAGATGGAGAGAGACAATAAGAGATTCAGATTGAGAAAGATTAAGAAAGATGGAGAGAGACATTAAGAGATTCAGATGGAGAGAGATTCAGAAAGATGGAGAGAGACAATTAGAGATTCAGATTGAGAAAGATTGAGAAAGATGGAGAGAGACAATAAGAGATTCAGATGGATAGAGATTCAGAAAGATGAAGAGAGACAATAAGAGATTCAGATGGATAGAGATTCAGAAAGATGGAGAGAGACAATAAGAGATTCAGATGGAGAAAGATTAAGAAAGATGGAGAGAGACAATAAGAGATTCAGATGGATAGAGATTCTGAAAGATGGAGAGAGACAATAAGAGATTGCGATGGATAGAGATTTAGAAAGATGGAGAGACAATAAGAGATTCCGATGGAGAAAGATTAAGAAAGATGGAGAGAGACAATAAGAGATTCAGATGGATAGAGATGCAGAAAGATGGAGAGAGACAATAAGAGATTCAGATTGAGGGAGATAAGAAAGATGGAGAGAGACAATAAGAGATTCCGATGGAGAAAGATTAAGAAAGATGGAGAGAGACAATAAGAGATTCAGATGGATAGAGATTCAGAAAGATGGAGAGAAACAATAAGAGATTCCGATGGAGAAAGATTAAGAAAGATGGAGAGAGACAATAAAAAAAATTCAGACGGAGAGAGATTAGGAAGATCTGATGTGATTTCATCGACTCTCTACCTCCATCAAAAGTTTGTCCATCCCAAACATCAAACTTATGTTAGAGACTTTACATTTGGTTCAATTACATTATTTATATATGTCATAATCATATCTCAAATATTTGTTTAGCTATCAATCACCAAAATTACAGCCAAATATTAAAAGTAACTAAATCTTATTATATCAATCTCATTAATACTGGCAGTTATTAAGTACTCGTAAATAAAAAAAAAACAGCTAATGATAAAACAATTATATGTTTGAGAAATAAATGAAAATAAATCTCTCAATTTTATTATCATCTATAATTTAACCTGTTTGTTGAAAATAACGTTTTATATCAAACATTATGTCAATAAAAATGACATAGTTTAGTCCAGGAAATAAGCCGGAAAAGAAACGTAACTTTATTGATGTTAGGAAATAATTAGCCAAGTTGTTGTGAGCTAGCAATAGTGCTTTGGGCTACAGTGATTCTTACCATCTGAACTGTTTATTGTGCCATGACTTAAATGTGATCATTATATCTTCTGCCATTACCAAGCTGATAAAGCTTGCTGTCACTAGATCAATACCAGCTTAACAAAGTAGTTAGACTTCCAAATTACTGCGAATCCTAGAACTATTCGGCATTTCGTCATCAGAAACTTATTGTAAATGTTTTATTGAGAATAGTCCTGATTAAGGTATTGAACCAATCCTTAACCAAACTTCCTATTTTGGTTAGTGATTAAGCCTAAGATAAATATTTCCAACGCTCGACCATTTTGATTCAACCCCCCCCCCACACCAAAAAAAAAAAAAAAGAAAATAGAGTTAACATTTTTTTTATCGAGGTTGGATTCGAATTGGGTGTTCTATAGTTGGTGCCCTGGACAGGACTATTGAATACGTCGCTATATTTAATTCCCCATTTTCTCAGACAATGTACAATATTGTAGGCGTACTGCATGCTGTCCTCAACTAATGCAACTTTCTTGAATCATTTCATTGTCTCAGAAGTTTGCTTCACTTTTGTGTTGACGTTTCTACCTTAAACCAAATATACTGTTACGAATCTCACTATCCAGGCTGTCTGCAAACTGCACCATACACCACCAACTTAAAGAACTTGACAACTCAGGGCTCCAAAGTAACGTAACACTTTAATAGTTGAATAAAGAACAGCCAATACTGTAGAAATATCTCTCCGATAATACCGTACCGCCGTATCAACTCTTGCACTCTCCTCTCCGTCTCGTTCCGGGCTTGCAGTGGGTTCAACAGTTCAGGACTGACTTCACACACTAGGCTCGTTGTGACGGACTCGATCGCAGACCAAGATCAAGACGCCGTTCGTCTCAACTGTACTTGATAGTACTTCGCACTGAACCGTCGTAATGCTCCGTACAGAGCCACACCGCTGAACTGTGCTGTAGTCGACCGTGTTCTGAACTCTCGTTGAGGACCTCCTTTCTGAACCTTGCTGTATTGAGCCCCTTTTCTCGACCGACCTGACTGCGACACCTCCGCTCTTATATAGGGTCCCTACTGGCCTTCTCGAACCGGACAGAACGCCGCTCGACGTTTCTAGGTGGTCAGATGACTACAACTCTCGTGACGCTATTGAGCTTTGTTCACGACGTCGATCCTTCCCGAACCGTCCTGTTGACACTCGACTCGGCTGACAGTTGTAACTCGTCACGGTTGACCGCTCGTCTAGCGCTGGCCTGGGGCGATTTGTGTCGGCTGACTACACTCACACCACTACCCCTCTTTGTGCCACCACCAGGTTTATAACAATACACACTCCCGTCTCTACTTATTTACGTGGTTCTGTAGTTCCATCAGGTAATAAACAATTAAAATAGGACATCTGTTAGTCTAATGTAAAGCCTCGCGACTTGATGCTTGTGTCGGCGATCTATATTTTGTTTTGGAAAATATGGGGGGGGGGGGGCTGTGAGGAAGGGGTCTAGGTGGTCTTGCGATCCTCGTGATTTCCTCGATGTAGTTAATTCATCATTTTCTTTCATAAAATGCTGATAGATGTGTGTATGACTACGTTCTGATTTAAGCCTACGGCCTACGTGTAGCTCTAGAATTGTTAGTCTATCTTTAAAAATATTTTATTAACACTACAGTTAAAAAAAAAGATCTGTTATGTACCACAAAGACTGCATCGCAAAATGAACAGATTAAAATCATGATTAAAACAGCTATTGAAACATAACTACTGTAAAAAAAAAATGCAAAGTAAAACTCTATGGCCATATTACAAGGTCGTCAGTACTCGAGAAAACCTTCAACCTTCAACTTGTACCAATAATAGGAAGTAGAGGCAGAGAAAGGGTTGGGAAGACACACAATACAAGAATAGACAGGCTTGTCATTAAAAGAAATTCTATCCAATACAAAATACAAGAATAGACAGGCTTGTCATTAAAAGAAATTCTATCCAATACAAAATACAGAGAATAATGAAGAAAGACGGTCAACAGATCTTGTGTGGTGCCCCAAACGAGTCTACAACCAAAGCGATACGTGGAGGCGAAGGTGGAGGCGTCGTACAGCGTTCAAGTTTTGTTTTCTTCCCGTTCATACGAGTCGATGAGATCATAGCTCGATGTTTACGATAACGACCTGCAAGATCTTTATCTCAGGCCTAACCTTATTGGATCGTGTAAAGAGGAATGCGAATAATGTTAGACCTCCCATGTGGCTGTCTCTGTAATGGCAATGATGGAATGGAAACATATGTTCAATATATATTAAAACTTGTTACTTAGGTGTAATCTAATAAGATCTTGGAAATAAAAGAGCTATAATGACATTCCTAACAAATTACAAATCGTAAAGCAAAGTTCTTTAATTAGTAATACAAAGTTCAAAGTTATGCAAATTAGAGTTCGGCATATACATAGGATTCTCTTCGCAAACATTAATCAATGATTAAAATAGGCTTAAATGATTTGGGGTGGGGGGGGATGTATTAGTAATATCAAGAATCGGAGCAAAACCTGAAGGCTAGAGGTCTAGTTAAGATTTGCTAAGACTATGGCTACAAACGTTGACTTGTCAAAGGTTTGATTAGCTTCCTATAGTCTCAAGTTTCTCTTTGATCTGATATTTTTTACCTCTACGAAATAATTAATGCTTTACTCATTTGTATATCAAAAAGGTGACACCTGTAGGTGCTCGTGACAAGATTCTGTGATAAATAATAACTCAAAACGACATGACTTTTAAAGGAGGAGACAAGCGAAATAAAAAAAATCCTTATTTATGGAAAAAAAAATTCACATTTTCAACTATATCTTTCAATAATGTACACTTTATTTCCTTTTTTCGAGATCAAAGATAATAATTGATTACCCATTATTTATTGGCATATTGGTTAATTTTTTGTCCTGCTTGATTAGTGTCTTATTTCAACTTGATCAAGGAATAGGTCTGGAAAAAATAACGTGTTCAGTTATCTAAGGGGACGTAACTCTACATAATTAGCAGTATTAATGAATAGTGAAGGATTAATTTTCCTTGTTGGTATCAAACAAAATAGTCAATTACCAGTATTTAATGGACTAATTTGTTTTTTTATTTATTCATGTCTAGTAGATGTCAATTAATAATAATGCAACGTTTCCACTAGATCCGAGAATGGGTGTGTGAGAAATAACGTGTGCGAACTTTTTACAGACAGACAGACAGACAGAGTGAGATGATATAAGCTTTGCAAAACTACATTTTTTTCATTATATGAGATATTGATTCATAAATCTTTCTGATGTTTTGTAAAGCGCGTCTCTCTTTCATTCTATACTCTACAGCACGCCATATTGAGTAAAGAGCATTTACTAAAGAGCGTCTTTTCTTCATTTTTATAGTATGCCTATGGACTTATGTGTTGTGTAAAGCGCGTATTTCCTACATACGATAGCATGCGCTATGGACTAGTGTTTTGTAAATCGCGTATTTCCTTAATGCTTTAATATGCGCTATGGACTAGTATTTTGTAAATCTCGTATTTCCTATATGCTTTAGCATGCGCTATGGACTAGTGTTTTGTAAAGTGCGTATTTCCTTCATACTATAGCTTGCGCAACGGGGTAATGTGATTTTCTAAATCGCGTATTTCCTACATCTGATAAGTGTTTTGTAAAGCGCATATTATCTACATACGATGACATGCGCTATGGTCTAGTGTTTTGTAAAGCGCGTATTTCCTTAATGCTATAGCATGCGCTATGGACTAGTGGTTTGTAAAGCGCGTATTTCCTACTTACGATAACAAGCGCTATGGACTCGTATTTTGTAAAGCGCGTATTTCCTTAATACTGTTATAACTCCGCCATGCGCACCGACATCTAAGCTAGAAGGTGCGCACTGTGATAAACTAGACTGAGAAGGATGTCAACATTAGGAAGAGAGAGAGAACGATTTCCGCCCAAGTTGAGAGCCGAAGTGAAAAGACTGTGCCTAAGAAAGATCGATGTTTTATGAACTTGTCATGTCGTGTAAATAAAGATATATGTGCCTCGTTGAGTTGCCTCCCTTAAGTTATTGCAATACTATAGCACGAGCTATGGACTAGTATTTTTTAAAGCGCGTATTTCCTTAATGCTATAGCATTATTTATTCTGGCTGTCTTTTTTTTTTTTTCTTTCTTTCAGATTTGTTTCTTATCTTCATTGAAGTTTCACATCTTGTACTGCAACAAGCCACCCACCTATCAAATATACCTGACCAGTATGTCAAGATACCAGAGTTTTGTTTTTTTTCTTAGTTATCCACATCATGTAGTGTAGTAGATATGAAATGAGATGCTGCACTCATCCTTTAATATCCGGCTTGGAAGACACTATCTACATCTTGTAAATCTTTCGCTGGCAGCTGTCTTGGCGCTTCCTTTCACGTTCTCAAGGGGAATAATACAAACAAAAGCAAATATCAAGATATCACACCCAAACACACATCCACATACACACACAAAATCATACATGCACAGACGCCGTTCTGCGTACGTTTTATTTAAAGTACAAAACAACTTAATAATAATATTGTGAATTGAAATATTTGTGTATCTAGATTCTAAAGTAGTTCAATTAGTACTTAGAGTAACTTAGAGCTACGAATTTTGTAGACTTTAAACCTTTTAAGAACTGTAATATCTGGGCATTTAAATGATGCCATGTTCAGAGCACATTATGAAGTATACAATGATTACTACGACTGCCGACGGTTAGCCAGGGTGCCATGTGGCCAGCACAACTTTTCACAACGTATGTCAGGTGGAGTGGACTCGGGGGCATTCTAAAAACTGGAATGCAAGACCCAGTCTCCTCGTTTAGGAAGCCAAGCGTCCTATCACTCAACCACCATAACCCATAGGCATGTACATGTAGACCTAAATATAGTTGAATCAGGGTAACATTTCTTTGTCTTTTCCTCCACTCTTTATGTATTCCCTAATATGAATCTGCTTGGAGGTTTCATTTGTGGATAAACCTGAACATTTGACCCACAGCGACACAACGAATTTAAGCGAGAATTTAAAAAAAATACTGTTTTTTTTAATTTCCTAACAGAAGCATCCTGGTATATAGACTTTGTTTTATACAACTTAAAGCGATGCATCCAGGGCGCAAAGGTGTTCAATGAACACGGGCCCACGACCATTAGGGGTCCACAGCCTGTGGCGTACCAGCAATGGCACAAAGGGGTTGATTGCACTTGGGTCCATAACTCTTGACCAGTTAGTGCCCACGTGAGAACTTATTATAGGGATGGCACTAAAGGAAAAAAAGTAATTACACTTTTGTAAAAAGTCATACAACATAGAATCTGAAAGGCTCCCTCAAAATATCTTAAACTAATATTAGTTTTAAAACACTAACCCGTGTTTTAAGTTTTGAGTTAATATACCAACGGCTTGGATTACTGTAATGTAATGTAAGGAACTGTCCTCCATCAGGTTTATTGGAACGGTGGCTAGCCCTTATTGTATACTTTAAGAGACCATGGTTGCTAGATATTCCCATTCTTTGTATCCATGTCTGGTCTTAAACCATTTGATGGTATTCGTCTTCAAGGGAAGGGGAAAGAGAGAGAGTTTGCTTTAGAAAATATCTGTGTGTGTGTGTGTGTGTTGTACAGAAACAATAAGGAAAGGGGCGGGGTAACAATAACAATTAGATCTATGGCAGCGATTCTCAGCCTTTTTAGTTCCGCGAACCCTTTTTACAATTTCTCACTATGTGTCGACCCCCCAACAGTAAAGTTATCTGTGTTGTCGCTAATGTTATAGATCCGTTTTCATGGGCTGCTTCATTAAAGAAATATTATCTACAATAACATAAAGGCGTATTACTGGGTAAGAAAAGGGTGTGCTTTTTGAATAACATGGGTAAATCTTCACCATAGAAACAATGCCTATGATTCTGCAATGGTGCAACGTTACGTTTTGCCGCGCCGTTTGATGAAACTGTTACAAAATTTAATGCTGTGACGATTAAAATGTCTGAAATGATTCTGATTGGTTTTTTTTTTGGTATTATTTGTCTTCGAATGACAAAGCTAGTAAACAAAATATTAACTACCAATGGACATTTTTTTTGCAGTGTCAAGTTTCTTTTTAGACAAAATGTGTTTTTCCTATAGGTCTTAGGCGACCCCTTGAAAATCCTTCGACTCCCAAATGGGTTGCGACCCACAGGCTAAGAACCCCTGGTCTATTGGGATGGTGACGAATTAATATTTCGACACATCTGCTAATTATTCATTTTTTTCAAAGCTCAATCTGTTTCTTTTATTTTCTGTATTTAAAATGTTTAAATATGTCTTTATTTTATATCTACAGGTTATAAAGTTCTTTACTAAGTTTGAGATTTTAACTTACTAAAGAAATATCATTATAAAACTGTGATAATGCGAGTGTTTAACACATTGCTTTGTTGTCTTCAGTATTGTGTACAAAATGTTTACAACAGAATAAAAAAAGAAGGAGATGAAACCTAAACAAATAAACAAAACATAAAAATGATTTAATAAGAATGAGTTTTGGGAGCTTAGAAATGATGAAAAATGCTTGACGTCCGGGGCTTTATCGCTGTAGGATATTTACGCGCTCTCCGAGACAAATAGATCACTAAGGTAGCAGCAAAGTACATTTTCTCCTTTAGGTCGTAGTCAAAGTTTGAATAACTGAGCGTAATGTCGTACCGTTTCTGTCTAAGAAAGGAAACATATTTAGGTGATGTAAATAAATATACATTGTAAAATATGCAAAACTATTTTTAAAATGTCATAAACAATAAAATTTAAAGTAGAATCGACACTCATTTTACATTTGTGCAAAAAAGTAGGTAATCAGCTCTTACTATAGTGGTTCAACTAAAAGAATTAACAATAGTTTCTATTGGGAAAAGTTTGCATAAAGTTGATGGCGGGAGGTGGGTGACACCGTGAGCTAACCGCACTGGTTGACACCGACCCTAGTGACACCTCTCCTTTATCATTACTTTATCATTACTTTATCATTACTTTATTATTACTTTATCATTTCTTTATTATTACTTTATCATTACTTTATTATTACTTTATCATTACTTCCATACGTTAACGTTGTGAAAACAAACGTAAATTTTGAACAAATAAATATGATTGGATTAGTTGTGTACCTTGGTCCAAATTATGTAAGGTGCGGGTGTATCTGATCGATCTACTATTATATCTGCTGCAACTTGGTTCGTGAATAGCTACCTATCCAGCATTGAACGGCAGTCATCTGAGACTTAGTTCATGTTACCACACCTCTCTCTCACACACACACACCCACACTCACAGACACACAGCACAAACACAAACCCTACACTCATACACGCAAGGATTACGAGACATGTCTCAACCCCTGCACCACTGAGCTTCCAGAGTAATTAAGGGGAAACTCCTGAGAAAAAGACAAAGCATATGTCAAGGTCGTATCTCGAACAATTCAGAGACAAGGATGTTGCAGGCTCAACTAATGAGAAATCGAAGATAAAGATTTATCATGGTCGAGAAATTTTTAATACAATAGATAGATCACAATATGCCGGATTAAGTATAACGTCATCAGTAAATAATTAAATTTGTGAAAAATTTAAATAGTTGGAGATTTTTTTTTTCATTTTACTAATTTTAGTCTCTCTCTCTCTCTCTCTTTCTATCTGTGGTCGTATAGCAGTGGCGTAGCTAGGGTGGGGGAGGAGGGGGGAGAATTTGAAAATCCCCCGGGTTCCCACTTGGAGTGGGCCCCCGAATGAGTGGGGTTTTTTTTATTAAAAATTAAATATTACTCAAAATGTAGGGGCCCACATAGAGGTCAAGCCCCCCTGGGCCCCCAAACGATGGGAAATTCCTAGCTACGCCCCTGTCGTATAGTATGCTCCGGGTTTGAATCCTGCACGTCGCGATACCCTGACGTGTCTTGCAAGATATTCAAACTAAGATTTAATTATCTCTAGATCTAAAGAAACGCTCGAAACATGTAAAACTTGTATATATATATATCCACTTTCTCTCTCTCTCTCTCTCTCTCTCTCTCTCTCTCTCTCAAGAAAGTCAGAAACTATGCTCTGATTTGGATCACACTAAAGCGGTGGTGGAGGTATATTGTAGATTTGCTTCATTGACTTCTGTTTCCAAAATAAACAAACAGCACACTTGACTTTTCAGAACATGCGCGTCTGATAGATCGGCATTCCAAATGAAATCATTCAATATCTTGGGTATTCCAGACTTAGTAGTAGCTATTGGCCGGGATACGTTAAGTCACTAACCTCTTTATACGCTGTGGACACATCTAATGTATTCTTTATAAGAAATACTTATTGATCCCCAAGACGAAATGTCTACATTGGATAATTGAACGCAAACCGTAGTAAGTATGAATCGTTGCGATGTATATATTCTAGATGGCTCGTTCAAGTCAGCTTGAATAGTAATTAATACTTTGGAGATGTTTTTTTTTTTATTTTTAGAATGTGTTATAAATTTCACCAAATTTTTGTTTCAAAACTAACTATTTAACAAAAAAAGGTTTAACGAAGATTGCTAGAATTAAAAGAACAATGTAATATAACACTCGAGTTGGGAATTTATAATGGCTAATGGAACTAAGAAATGTTTGGAAACTTACTATGAAAGGAAATCGTTAAATCGTGTCTATTTTCTTCTTTAATGATCAACTAATACACAAGTACCCTATGTTAGCACAAGTCTAATACTGCTTTTAGGTTAATAGTTTATATATATATATATATATATATATATATATATATATATATATATATATATATATATATATATATATATATATATATAATAGATTAAGTTCAATATTTGTAAGTGCACTTAAGTGTGGGTGTTTGTGTAAGTCTATGTCAAATCAATGAAGCTGAAACTTAGTCCGGGTACTTTAGTGACACGATTGACTAGTCACAACTATTTGGCAACGTTTTGGCAAGAGTGTTACAGAACTTTGTTGTTTGACCAGACATTTGTGCCTAAAATGTATTACGTGTGTATATTAAAAAAATTGTAGTTTAAAACGAAACAAAACAAATATATAGATAATTGATTTATTACAGGTGGGGAGAAAAAGAACCAGAATGACAAAATGACCAAACCAAAGGTATTTATCAAACCAATACACAGCACAATTTGTAGTATATCAAATAGTTTCTTTACATTATTTATACATTTTAGTTTAGACCATTGAACACGTATTTAGATAGTTTTTCTAGACCTATTTTAAAACGAACTTTGGACTTACTACTAGTGGAGCATAAGGTCGCAACCACATCTCCCCACTGTACTCGGTTCTGAGCAGCTTTCTTCATCTGCTCCCTTGTCGTTCCAGTATCCTTAGTTTCAATGATAACTGACCTCTTCCAGGTTTGCTTGGGTCCAGAGGCATAGAGGGGTGGGAGTGCAAGGGGGCACGATGCCCAAGGCACTATCCTTAGTGGGGATCCACATACAGCCTATATTTCTATGTGATATTCATGGAAATTAGAGGGGGGGGGGCGCAAATAAAGTACCTTGCCGCGGGTGCACGCTTTGCTCACTACGCCTCTGTTTGGGTCTGCCCTCGCTACGAAACTGAACATTCAAGTAATGACAAGGTGTTGCCTTTTTGGTGGACAACAAATGTCACGTCAATAGAGACATTATTAAACGAGGTAGAGGAGGAGTGGTCAAGTACCGAGTGGTCACTGGATTTTCATATTCGGTATTTTTAGAACGCCCTTATGTCCACACATCCCTAATTTCACCCAGCTCTAATGGGTACAAGAACATTAGTTGGGTCCAGTAAGGGTGTTTGGTCGTTGTGCTGGTTACATGACAAATTTGTTCTCCCGTCGGCTATAGAAACAAATGACCTTTGCATCAACTGCCCAATAGATCGCAATGTCTTTAAGCAGAATGGTAGAACCGAAAGTAGATTTATTTTGATTTACACTTTCTGTTCTTTTCAATTCAAATGTATTCAGGATTCAAGATTATGACACAGATTTTTTTTAAAGTTTATGATGGATGTATATGTTTGTTCAATTTGACCTAGCTAATATTAAGTGAATTACAGTGATACTTTCTTAAGATCTAAAATAAGTTAGCCGAATAGTGATGCTTCTTGTTTCAATTCTGCCAGAATAAAATTGAGCCTGACGGACAAATGTCAAGAGAAGACACCGTGTAAGTATATATTTAACTTCAACCTTTTTATTTTATTTAGGAAGCTGTCAATGAATATGGTCTCTTGCGAGGTCTGATGTCCAATAAACAGAAAAACCTTTTCGATTTTTAATTACACTCAGTTATTACCTTTCTCTTGTTCTCTGCTACTTTTATCGTCTTCTACTCTCTTTTAAATCTTGGCTTGTATCTAGTTTTAAATAATTAATACTTATGCATTAGTTGATGAATTGTTTTTGTTTCGTTTTGTCTACGATTATGTGAAATACATGCTTAACATATGTTTGTATGGTTTTGACCCAACTTTAGAATGACTAGACATTATCATAGTAGTTCAAAGTAATTGACATATAAATATATCATTGAAATTCAATTTGGAGAGAAAAAAAAATTTAAAAAGCGCTACAAAATGAAATCTTATTCTGGTTACCGGAAGTTGTCAAGTTGTTAATGTTGTAGAACGAGTTCACGGGTAAACACAAATCCTTTCCTCTGAAATGGTCGTAGAATTTCCAAGAGAGTTGACTAAGTTGTAGGATTTTACGTCCAGGGCAAGAAAGAAAGATTGATTCTTCGCCGGCCTCTTTTTCTTGAGTTCATTCATCATCTAAATGATCATGTTATCACATCCGTCTAGTGTGAACCATGTCCAGATTCCCCACCATGGTGCGTCACTAACTGTCAGCAGGCTTGAGGAAGTCATTTCTTACATCTTACCCACACGATGAATGTCTGTTCTCTCAAGCTTACTGTTTTAAAGTCCACTAGAGTTATGTGCCTTTTATTTGTTCACCTCTTCAGCTTTTGAACTTTTCAAAGAGGGTGTCACGGGACAACAGGAAACTCTTATCCTTCTGACATTATCAGACTGACTTTCGTTATCTGCTAACTTCAAAAAGGGAACTCGATTTCACTTGATAACAAGGTTACAAAGATAGTTTGTGTAAAATTAAAATCGGCCCCCGTAGTGGTCCACCCAGGCATGTAAAAAGGCGGGTTTCATAATTTTCAGAAAGAACATCAGAATGAAATTCTATCAAAGACAAATGACAGAGAAAAATGAAGAAAGAAGGTTGACAGATCTTGTGTGTTGCCCCAACGGTCCAGCAGACCAAAGGATAGGTGAAAGTGAATGTGAAGTTAGATGGGAACCTGGCCTAACTGATGTCTTATAATAAATATCTAATTTATCTAATTGTTTTGTAAAGGGACACAATCTCTTATAATCTTGAAGTGAAAACATTAACGTAAAAAACAACGATTCCTTTAGTTCAGTGTATTATTGTAATATGGTGGTACTGCAGTTCACGCGAGAATACGAAAAACTACTTATTAATTGTTGTTTTAAATTATGCCCAACTTACACGCATATTAAATAGATTTTTTCTCTTAAAAAAACGTAACATTTTTTTGTGTAAGTGTAGCAGTTAGTACGACAGAACTTACATAACTTAGCAATACAAATGTAATCATTATTTTGTTGGGGTTTTTTTTTGACAAAAAATATATACCTGTTTGCATAAATGTGTTACCGTATGGTATAGTATAATCTCCCCTACTAAAGAGCCTCCCGTGTTTGTTACCATTACTATTAATAGTGAATAGTTGTAAAAGTTGTGTTTTTTTTGTTGTTTTTTTTTTGAATAAAATGCTTGCATAAGTGATTTTAAAAATTTGATTTTTCGCTTTCAGAAAATAAAAAAGTAGCCGTTGCATCACAACTTTGAATGGTTTAAAATATTATGCTGTCGGATTTTCACTATCTATTCTAGTTTACGAGATCTAAACGGGACAGACGGACTGACGGATGGACAGACATTTCACACAAAACTAATAGCGTCTTTTCCCCTTTTGGGGTCCGCTAAAAATTTTATTCTACTAACTAACTCTAACAGCACACGCCGGAGACAATAAAGGAGCACCCTATAACTTATATCCGTCCTTAATAAAGCTATTTGTCTAATAATGTTATAAGGATAATACCAAACCCAATATGGATGCATTAACTGATTTAAGAAGTAGCTAATGAGTGTGTATAGGTGTATGTGTGTATAGGTGTGTGTGTTTGTGTGTGTATGTGAATTGAATTCGGTAAATCACTACTTTCAATCACGTGATCTGACTTTTGGTGCAGGAGAGCTATTGACGCGGTGAATGTTTGGGCTATGTCCAAGTAAACATGTTAAATAGATCAACTAAAGGTACGAAAAGGTCTCAGGAAGTCTTTGTAGAACCTCTATAGAAATCCTAAAACATAAAATTGATAGAACAGACATTTAATACAGACTGCTTGTACTATTGTAAAAAAAACAAAACATTTACCTAGTGCTGGTACGATCATCTGACAAATAAGTACCGGGCAATGTTATTATAAAATATATAGGCCCAGTTTTCTTTTCAAAAGTCATTGCTTCAAAAGAAATGCATTCTCTTAACTGATCATGTGACAGTGTAATCAAAAATCATCATTGGATCTGATTATGGAAATGATCTAAGATTGAGATTTCCAATTTTTGTGTGTGTGGCTCTCGCAGCTAAATAATATCGAACATTTATGCATATACTACCTGGGAGTAGGGTTTATTATAAGGTTCAGTTGTTTTACTAGTCATGTAACTTTACACTACAGGTAGAACAGAAAGATGACATGTTTTGTCTTGTATGGCCTACGTGGTAAACATTGTTTTTCTTAGTTTCAAAGCTGTTCATGTGAAACTTGTTAGTTTGGGTTTGGATAATTTTCTTGTAAAAAAGCATTTAGTGGAACAACGTAGCCTATAGTTGCAATGGAGCGAAGAAATAGTCTCTCTAATGACTCGGAGACATTTTTTGACACCAAGTACAATCTGTCGCAAGTTTCTTTCTATTCAACAGAGTGCAGTTTAGCAATTTAGGGACGCATCGTATGCATCACCAGAAGTAAGATGAAAAATGCTGAATGTAAAACTTTGCATAGAATTTCTTTTCCTTAAGTCTTATTGTATCTATGCCTCTATTCCCAGTTTGAAGATACAAATGTGTTTTTAACGCGGTTGATCTACACTTTGGCATAGCATCAAGTTAATATGACTTTTAAATGTTTCACCTAATACATGCACTTCATCTCTGTTTGATCTTCATCCAATCAATCACTAATTATTTTTTTATTGCTTGAATATTCTTAGTTCATTGGAGAATTCGGTGGGGCCGCCTCTGAGTTTGTGTTATCGCACAATCTCTCTTTGTAATATTTTTAATTTAATTTTCACTATTCGAGTTTGGGGTCTCTTAATTGAAGTTTAAAATGTTAGCAAGCTCAATTAAAGTTCAGATCAACATAAAGCAAGGAACTTCCTCAAGTAATCTACAACAATCCATTATATAAGACTTTTTTCTTTTTTTTTTAAAGGGCTGACCTTTTAGTTAGTACAACTACAGCCAACACACCACCTTTAAACCATGCTAATCATTTCAATCATTTCAACAAAAAACAAGTCCAAATAAGGTAATTGCTACTAGCTTACTAAGTTTGCAATACAAAATTCTTGATACGTTTTTATTCTATATTAATCATATCTTTAAGTTTATTTTCTTTGTGTATAGTAAACAAATAATTTATTATTTAATGTTCTAAATATGCATGGCTTTTAAGATAGATAGAAGATAGATAGATAGATAGATAGATAGATAGATAGATAGATAGATAGATAGATAGATAGATAGATAGATAGATAGATAGATAGATAGATAGATAGATAGATAGATAGATAGATAGATCATTATATTGCTTTTGTTTCCGCACACCCTAGTACTAAACTTCCAGACAGTGATCAAGACACTAAGACAGAGTCCTCCTTGTCGTTAAGGTAGCCATTTTTATTTAACATTTTGTATTTTGTATTTCTGATAAGTTGTTGCACTAACTGGGCATTCAGAACTCAAAAGTATGAACTAAATAAACTGCACACTAATTACTTTGTAGATCTCAGTGTAATCAACTCCAAGGTGTATTACTTTGAATTCATTGATACACGTACCAACTGAAAGCTCTAGAACACACCTTTAATTGAACGAAAGATTTAAATGAAATAATTATATTTGAATCATAAAAAAAAAGATTTTTTTTCCTAGACATTTAAGTAATTTGTTTTTTTTGTATTTTTATGAGAAACAAAATATTTAAATACGAAATTATTAATGAAAACCTAATGTCTGTTTATATCATTGAACTTTTTTGTTAGGTGAAAACGCCGCGCACAACTTTATTTAAACTTACAGATATTCTTTTCATTTTTGTTTCAGTGAAATAGTAGAGCAAATGAGGACACAACAAATGTAAGCATTTTACGTTCAGTCAATTAATTGAAATTTAATTACTGTTTGTTTATTTATTTATTTTCTGTAGTTCATTGTTGATGTAATGAAAATAAATGTAGACACTTGACAATTATAACAAATATGTCAATGCCATGTGCCATGTTATGTAATGTTATTAGACTTGACAATCATAACAAATATGTCGATGCCATGTTATTATATATATATATTTCTATACAGGCTTCAAGATAGTAATCAAAGCAAAAAGAGAAACACGCTTGTTTGGAAAGACAGAAATGGCGAACTGTTTACCAATCTGTCTACAGAAACTAATGTCAGTTTTTATTCAGTGCTTTCGTTCACTATGTGTGTATTTATTTCAATGTCCGTTGGTTCTATATACATTAATCAAAAGAAAAGCAAACACGTGACTCTCTGGTTATAAAACCAACAAAGTTCTATGGCCCGACCTTTTTATTTAACCCCCCCCCCCAAAAAGCTTGTGTATTTAATGAGAAATAGAATATTTAGGGTTGATTGTTTTGTGTTTCATTGCAGCTTGTGTATTTAATGAGAAATAGAATATTTAGGGTTGATTGTTTTGTGTTTCATTGCAGCTTGTGTATTTAATGAGAAATAGAATATTTAGGGTTGATTGTTTTGTGTTTCATTGCAGCTTGTGTATTTAATGAGAAATAGAATATTTAGGGTTGATTGTTTTGTGTTTCATTGCAGTTTTTAAGAGAAACAAAAAAAAACTATTTAAAAAAAAGACTTATTTTATTCATGGTAAAACAAGTTACACAGAGACTAAAAACTCAATAAATATCTATGTGTGTAATAATACATGAAATTCATAACGGGACATAGAAACTGATGAAATCATTAAAAAGATCGAACAAAGCATTAAGGGTTAAGCATTAACAAACAATTACAGATTGAACAGGAACATACAAGTAAAATACTATTTAACCTTTATTAGACCAACATTAGAATATGTATCTTCTCTTTGGGACCCCTCAATTAAGAAAACATAAAGAAACAAACACAAAATTGAGCAGTCAAATTCATAACAAACGAATATTTACATTTGATTAGAATCACAACATTAGTAAAATCACTAAATTTAGAGACACTTCTGGACAGAAGAATAAAAAGTAAAGTAGCAACACTAAACCATAATTTACAAATAGAAAAACAGAACAAAATGAAAAGATATACACTATATTCTTATTCCATATGCTAGAACACATTTCTTCCCTAGTACGATTAGAGAATGGAAAGGATTGCCTGAATCAGCCAGGAAAACCAACGACTTAGCAGAGTTTAAGTCATTGATTAACATGCATGACTAGATTGACATATGAAATGTGTCGGACGTAATTATCTTCAATGAAATTACGTCTGGTACCTTGCCCTTGACAAGATTCCCTCGTCTGTGATTTTATACTGCCACCAAAATTTTTAGAATACACCTAAAACATAGGAGTTGGCAGGTGTTGAGAGTCTTTACATGACAAGATTACTGTTTGTTGAAAATTCGGGTGGAGTGTCTAATGTGGCAGCACATTTTTTTTTACGCTGGGACTTAGTTCATAGTTAGACTTAACATTGGGGGTGTGTTCAGTGCAAGTTCATTAAGCCAGAAGATAGCAAATGGTCAAATAAATGCCTCACTACATCTTATCTGTGATCCGGGTAGAATGTGCTGAGAAGAAAGTACAGTGTATTCACATTTCCCTATTCCTTTGTCCGTTGGACCGTTGGGGCAATCATTTTCTCAATGTCTCTCAGTCCTTTTCATTGGATAAAAATTCATTCACTGACAGGCCTGTCTATTCTTTGATGTTTTTTTCCGTTGCTTTCCCTGTCTTCCTCTTCTTCTTATTCCTGGTACTGCTCCCTGAGGAGGGTCTTTGCGAGCCCTGGGGACCTTGTGATGACGATGGAGTTTAAATTACGTTTTCAGACAGTGTTCAGCTAGTGTTTTATATAATATGTGTTAATATGGGCATACTTGGAATCTTAAAATTTTGTCATAAAGAAAGGAATTATAATTTTAAAAACAGTTTGTGTTTTTTCCTTTTGTTGTTGTTGTTTTGTTGTTGTTGTTTTGTTGTTGTTTTGTTGTTGATGTTGTTTTGTTGTTGTTGTTGTTTTGTTGTTGTTGTTGTTTTGTTGTTGTTGTTTTGTTGTTGCTGTTTTGTTGTTGTTGTTGTTTTGTTGTTGTTGTTGTTTTGTTGTTGTTGTTGTTGTTTTGTTGTTGTTGTTTTGTTGTTGTTGTTTTGTTGTTGTTGTTTTGTTGTTGTTGTTTTGTTGTTGTTGTTGCAGTAATTAGTGTTATTTCTGCTATAAATCAATGTTAGAAACAGTTAACAAGTTAACTGTGGTTCGTTCGAGTTTTCTTTGTATAGTTCAACTTGTGAGAATGTGTTCACAATACCCTCTTTATTGTGTTGTGTGTAGTGTGTTGTGTGCTCAGAAGGATATTTATCGCCACCCATTGCAGGAAAGCCAATGTGTGATTGATTTACAATTGTAGGTCTGTGATGTTGTACTTTTTACAGAGATAATTGTGTACACACAGTGGACCTCATTCAACAATCGTAAACAAACAACATTTAGTCACATGATAATATTGATAAAAGAACTGTCACGTGATAGTCATTGTGTATTAACAATTAGATCGTTATTTGTATAGAAGAGATAGAGAATGTAATCTCTCATCTCTGATATCAACCATTCTTTGCATTCTCATGTAATGAAGACTGAAGCCCAGTGTTCAGATGTTCTGGACCATTTCTATTTTGACCGTCCGGATTTAATAATCAGAATCATTGGTCAAACTAAGCCTGATGGAACCAATGCTTCAGAGCATAGAGAGTATCCAGACCTGGAGTACTGTCTCTCGTACACAGGTACATTTGTTACAAAGCTTATATCTACTCAGTGTTTCTGGTTTTTACAAATGTTTAACACGTTATTTCTCCCACACCCATTTTCGGATCAAGTTGAATCTTAACACTATTATTTATTGTATCTAACAAAATATGAATATCTATAAAACAAAATTACCCAATTAGTCTATTATTTACTAATAATTAATTATTTTGTTTGATAATAGAAAGGAAAATAAATCCATCAGTATTAAAAGATATGGCTATGTTTATGATAATTGTGCGCGTTATTTCTCCCACACCCCTTCTTGAATCAAGTTGAAACTTTACACAATTATTTATTGTACCTAACAAAACATACATTAATTTTAAACATTAAGTAATAAGTAAAATATTTTTTGGTTGGTAATTATTATTTTGTCTGATTGGGAAACAAATTTCTACATTATTGAGATATATAGTTGTAAATTGGAGCTCTTCCCATTAGCTAAGCTTTGTTTTGTTAAAGTACTTTTATGTAAGCTTGCCCCCATCCCCCAGTTAGTGGCCTCATATTTCAAGTAGCTTAGGGCAAGTATAAATCCGATCTTGGTAATAATACACTAGAAACATCTGAATCAAGATTTGAACAAAGATGCTCTCCATTTACAGTATTATTACATTTAGTATTCTCTTTAGGTCTCTTTATCACTTGACCCTAAACAAGTTTTGACTCATACAAATTATGAAAACGTCCTAACACGTGCACTTGCTTGCCTCTGATGGGTGAAGAAATAGCACAATTCTTCGTTACCAATTAAAATAATTGAATTCTTCAAGTAGAACTCGTCAAACGATGAAACACACTATATATATGGTATAGGAGTGCTATTTATAATTGAAATTTAAGAGTAAATTGCTGAATGTAAATTTAACATTCAGTCTGATATTTATGGAATCAAGAGTCTGTTTTATTGTTGCTGTTTGTTTTATTTTCTAGTTTCCAGATAAGCTTTTTTTTTTCCTAATTATAGTTTTCCGATTTATAATTTCCCAATTTATAGTTTGGCAAATTATAGTTTCCCAAACTCGGTGATCGAAAGTTCTCTAATTTTCTGGTATGGAAACGATTTATCCCCCTTTCATTAATGTAATCTTCTGTGGAGAAACTAGAAACAACTAGAATATAAACAAATTCCCTTTACATTTCTCTGACAACCTTGACGAGGACTTCCTGTGACTATCAAACCAGAAGGATTTAAAAACTCCTTCATCCCTTTTTCGGTCAAAGTTTTACAAGATCATCTGTAATCATCGTGAAGTACATCAATATAGACTAAAATGTGTAATATATTATAATGTTAGCCTCGTAACTGAGTTCCACTGAGCAGAAGTTTGTAATATAAAATATATAAACTGGAAGAGACTGATTTAAGAAATAAACAAGACTTCACTCTTTACTTTATTTAAATATCTGTTTCTTACCAGTTCCCAAATTCAAGTGTTGTCAACTCAACATCTGCCACTTTTTTTCACTATACCAAGTAATAAGAACAAGCCATGTAGTTTTTTCACTTCAATTTCACTTGTCTACCTCCAGGTAAAGGTGGGATACATTTGTTGCCCGAGGACATGAAAAGTAGAGTGATCAATCTTCTGAACGAAACAGGTTAGAAAATTTTTAACATTTTAACGAGAATTTCATTTATTAGTACTTTTTGTCATTCATTCATTTACAGACAAGAATTTCTATTTTATCAGGCTAATAGGTGGATGATTGATAAAGCGCTTGGCTTCCGAACCGAGGAGTCTCTGGTTCGAGTCCAAGTGACGTATAAGATTTTGAATTACGTGATGTTAGCACCCAACTTTCATAGGTTTGATGTTAGCACCCAACTTTCATAGGTTTGATGTTAGCACCCAACTTTCATAGGTTTGATGTTAGCACCCAACTTTCATAGGTTTGATGTTAGCACCCAACTTTCATAGGTTTGATGTTGGAACCTTCACGGGTTTTCTGTTTCCTCTCAACTTAAATGCAACCCTAATCTACCATAAGGTTTAATGAAGATGAGATTTTTAAAAGCTAAGATTATTTAATTAATTAAAAGCGTTAATCTCTGTACTGGCTTCCTAAAGATTTGTAAACCAATGACCAGGAAGCAGATAAACTATGTACATCCACATACAAGTATTACTGGAAGTAAACGCAAGATGTGATACTATATCTTCTATAATACAAAATTGTGTTAAAAATCAGCAAATTAAACAACAGGCAATTCAGTTTAAAATATATACACAGTTTAGATACTTTATAATAATCAAAATGTACATTTATTTTCTCCAGTTTCTTATTTCTTTTTATCTCTGTGTCTCTTCCAATCTCTCTCTCTCTCTCTCTACCTCACACTCTCTGTCTCTCTCTACCTCACACTCTCTGTCTCTCTCTACCTCACACTCTCTGTCTCTCTACCTCACTCTCTCTGTCTCTCTCTACCTCACACTCTCTGTCTCTCTACCTCACACTCTCTGTCTCTCTACCTCACACTCTCTGTCTCTCTACCTCACACTCTCTGTCTCTCTACCTCACACTCTCTGTCTCTCTACCTCACACACTCTCTCTCTCTACCTCACACTCTCTGTCTCTCTCTACCTCACACTCTCTGTCTCTCTCTACCTCACACTCTCTGTCTCTCTACCTCACACTCTCTGTCTCTCTCTACCTCACACTCTCTGTCTCTCTACCTCACACTCTCTGTCTCTCTCTACCTCACACTCTCTGTCTCTCTACCTCACACTCTCTGTCTCTCTCTACCTCACACTCTCTGTCTCTCTACCTCACACTCTCTGTCTCTCTCTACCTCACACTCTCTGTCTCTCTACCGCACACTCTCTGTCTCTCTCTACCTCACACTCTCTGTCTCTCTACCTCACACTCTCTGTCTCTCTACCTCACACTCTCTGTCTCTCTCTACCTCACACTCTCTGTCTCTCTCTACCTCACACTCTCTGTCTCTCTACCTCACACTCTCTGTCTCTCTCTACCTCACACTCTCTGTCTCTCTCTACCTCACACTCTCTGTCTCTCTACCTCACACTCTCTGTCTCTCTCTACCTCACACTCTCTGTCTCTCTACCTCACACTCTCTGTCTCTCTCTACCTCACACTCTCTGTCTCTCTACCTCACACTCTCTGTCTCTCTCTACCTCACACTCTCTGTCTCTCTACCTCACACTCTCTGTCTCTCTCTACCTCACACTCTCTGTCTCTCTACCTCACACTCTCTGTCTCTCTCTACCTCACACTCTCTGTCTCTCTACCGCACACTCTCTGTCTCTCTCTACCTCACACTCTCTGTCTCTCTACCTCACACTCTCTGTCTCTCTACCTCACACTCTCTGTCTCTCTCTACCTCACACTCTCTGTCTCTCTCTACCTCACACTCTCTGTCTCTCTACCTCACACTCTCTGTCTCTCTCTACCTCACACTCTCTGTCTCTCTCTACCTCACACTCTCTGTCTCTCTACCTCACACTCTCTGTCTCTCTCTACCTCACACTCTCTGTCTCTCTACCTCACACTCTCTGTCTCTCTCTACCTCACACTCTCTGTCTCTCTACCTCACACTCTCTGTCTCTCTCTACCTCACACTCTCTGTTTCTCTGCACTTCGATTCTCTCTTCCCATCACTCTCTCCCTTTCCTCCCCGCTCCTTATCTCGCACTCTTTCTGTCTCCCTTTACTCTTTCTATTCCCTCTCTCACTCTCTCTTTTTTTTTTCTTCTCAAAATCTATTCTTAAACATTGAGCCTTTTTAAAAAAAAAAAATCCAGAAAAACTTGCTCATGTGACACAAACTTTTCCTGAATCGTCTTCGCAGCATGAAACCTCCATTTTGTATCTGTGGAATTTGATTTTCAACAATGTCCTTGCAATATGTATATCAATAGCATGAAACAATTTAAAGATTTTAAGCATAGACATTTCCTTTAAAAATGTTAAAGTTGACTGTCGATGTCAGTTGAACCTTTAGGAAGCGTGTAATCTTATTTTGATATATAACTTTAAAAAAACAATATGAACTTCATAGTACAAGAATGAATGCTGTTATGTTACAACATGTGTGTGTGTGTTTGTTTGTAAAATGTTTTATATGTTTCGGATGTTCCTTCAGAGTTGAAGATAGTTTACTTCCTAGTCCAAACCTCCCGCAGGACGACGAGGGATTGGAGCGGGCAGGGTATGAACCCGGGATCATCGATAAATCCTAACGACAGTCCAGCGCGCAAACCAAACCGCACGACCAGACAGCCATCCACGAGAAGGGCTTGTGTTACGTTACAAAACAGAGGGAACATTAACAGCTATTTCTTATGTTACTTTTTTGAAACTAAATATTTCTTTCAATTTTCGTATTAATATATTGACAATTTTTTTCCATCTTTCCAATTTACTCTTATGCCTTAACATTTATAATTCCAAGTTTATCTATTCAATTAAGAGAATAACTGAGCTTGCTAAATGAAAACAAAACAAGATCCGAGGGTCAAACTGCGTTGTTTAAAGTTGGGGTGATGCTAGAGTACAATTTGAAGAAGATCATACAAAATATTTATAACTCGTAGAATTAAAAACAAAATTATTTCTACAAAAAGTTTTCATGTAACATCTTCTACACTAAATGTATTATTTTAAAATAAACTGTGAAGTCTGTCAGAGATTGAATGTACAATTTATTTAGAGCCAATAATTCCACTGGTGAATATATCCCCAGGCTTGAGAACTGATAAATCCACTATCCAACCAGTAGAAGTACTTTTCATCACTTTCCCATGTGGAAAATAAAATAACATTTGTTATAATTATTTCTTAAATTACTTGTTGTTCTATCACTTTTTTACTATCACAACTCTACGATGTACAGCCAATGTGTTCGATTAGCCGGACACGACACTAAATCTAAATATATCTGTGTGCTGCAGGTTCCTGGATTGTATCTTCCTTCGAGGATCACGATGTCCTAGAAAGTGCAAGACAACCCTACGTCATGCCGGTCAAGGTTGAGCCAGAGGTCAGCACACAACCGCATGTCATTCTTCTGTGCATCTGTTGTCGCTATATTGAATAGACTCATGATAGACTCATAATGGCTTCCTGGTCTGGAAGATCCATAAAAATGAGATTTTGTAGGCATTTTCAGTTGACCTGGCTCACGGGTTGCTGGGATAGTTTTCTCATCAAATAATCTGTTGTGATTTGTGTTTTGTTGTTTATTTAAATTCTCATTGGCAGTGTGGACGGGGCTGTGGGACTTGCCTTTGTCTTTATGATCTAAAGATGTGGTATTGACTAAAGAGAGCATTAAAATGTCTTTCATTTATTACTTTATTCATTGATGCAACAATTGTTATTCTTGATATAATGCCCTTTGTAGATTTTCTGAACTTTTACATTCTCTCGAAATTAAATATATCATTTATTAGATTTATATTCTTTATAGAAATGAACGCCGATCGATCAATATGATAGATATATATTTTATGCATTCAGTATTACGATTTACTTCCGATCAATTCAAAATAGAAACACCTTGATTGTTGAGAGAAGGTTGTTTTTATTCCGGAATACTTCTTTCAAATTAAAATTCAAAAGTAGCATTACCTCTGACCTTTTCAAAGAGTTTTTAACTTTACCCTAAAGGAAAGTTATAAACAACAATCCGTATGCTAACTTAGAAAAATTATAAACATGCAACACAAAATTGATTTTTTTTTTTTACATTTTTTTTAAAGGCATTTCCTGAAGTCTCAATATGGCCTCAATCTTTCACTTACTCAGCGCTATATCTGGCCAATGAACAGAAAGTAACCAAGAAAACAGAAGGTAGGTTAAGTCAAAGGCAAGGTTTTTGGGGCTCAGGGAAGCTTTATTAGGAAACGTGTACAATTTAACCTTAGCCTAACCATTCATGTTTTAATTATGTTTTCATGGCGACAACAGACAACTCTGAAACAGTAGCGCTGGATATATTTTGTCATAACAGCAGCTTGATCTTGTCTTATAAGTTACAGACATTCCTTTAAAGGATATTTGACGTCCTGCACATATCCATAATTTATAAAAGTAAAGTAAAGTTGCCCTTTCCAGACCTAGCGATCTAGTGGGCAAATGATGTTAAGGTCATCTTTTTCTGTGGCCAACGGTTAACGAAAAGAGTGTCATGTGGCAAGCACAACTACCAATCGCCTTTACCTTTCCCCAACTAGTCAGGTACCCATAAGAGTTGTTCTTTGTGGCTTAAACAATAATGAGTATTAACAATGTGTGCCTAGAGCTAAATTTCTCTATTAATATTAATCTCCGAGAATGAAAATGTGAGTTTCATTTTTTTTTTGCTTGCTGGAATAAGGCTTATCACTAATTGACCAACCTCGTAAACCATATATTCATTCATTATTTAATATAAAAAAAATACTCGCTCTTTAATTTGTATGAAAGATGTATTGTCTTATATATATATATATATATTGTATACAGAGTCGCCTTATGAATGTATTCTGGTTGCTGATGGAAATGTCAAAGATCTTACCAAATTGCTGAGAGGAGAGAACACATCTGAGTCAGCTGTTGTCATCCTCAAGGTTTGTCTTGTAATTTTTAGTAACTCTAACTGGACAGTTGGTGCGGGGAAAGTGATGTGGGGAAAGTGACGTGGGGAAAGTGATGTGGGGATATTCAGTTTGACAGACACAAGTTGTGAATTTTGGGGAAACATCTTACATTTTAAGCATGTGGTGGTGGTGCTAAGATACAAGTGCATTATTTTGCAGTGCTATATCTTTTTCTGAAAAAAATTAATGACTCGAATTATCATCCTAAATGTTCACTTGGCTGGATATTATGAACTAGTTTTCTGTCAATAAAAATTATAAACAATAAACTAGCTGTGCACCTTGCAGCTGTTGCACATACCCAAACAACGAATCTAAACTAGAATCTTAGAAACATATGGTCGTTCAATTTCATTTCACCTTTTCTCTATTCTGTCTTAAGGGTGCTGGTCATTTAGCAGGCGTTTTGGCTGATGCTGTTTCCCGAAAAGAAGCTACAAGGTACACTTTGGATTCAATCTTCTGAAATGTTACGGAGAAAGTCAATAGCTTCATACAAACTTTTATTACTTGTTATTTTATTTGTATTCTTCTTATAACCACAACTCAGTCTGGAACAAGTCGTTACAAAACTGAATGAACTACAAAAGACAAGTTTTCCTGTACCTAGTGACTTGGGGCCGACTTTTCAAAAGTTTTGTAAGAGTGCAACAATATTTAAGCAAGACTTACTGTTACCAGACTTAGGCATTGGAACTACCATTTTGAATGCAATTATTAAAGGTAAATTTTAGATGAAGCCAAAAAAAGTAAATTATATTAGAAAAAAAAATAAAACTTGACTTTCGAATGTTTAAGTACATTCAAAGATAATTTACCATCAATGATACAAGGTAAAATATGTGTGTGTGTGGGCACCGGGTACAGAACTAACGTCAGTTCGTGTAAAACAAATGCATAGTTGAGTGTATGACTTTCATTCTTACACTAATAAGTGTGTATAAATGGCTTGCTGTAGGCATCTAATTTATACTCCATACGCACAGCTGTATGAACTTGGCCAGATTTCTTGTAATGTTAATATTAAAGAAAATGTGTGTCCACAATTGAATCAACACTGCTATGTCTGAGCATTTGAAAGGCTACGTTATAATTCATGAGTTTCTTGTTATAGTCTTTTATATTTTTAATTTACTTTTTATACTTTATTTTGTGTTCCATTGAATCTGACGATCTTACAGTTTGATACATACAATTAAACAGTAGAATACATTTCTTACCTCGACTGCTAGAGATACAGCACTGTAGACCTTTTAATTGATTCGAATGAACACTTTTATTACCTATCAACAGTTAGTCTATTCAAACCTTTCAACATGATCCAAAAGATTTTTGTTGTAAATTTATGAAATATTCTATTGTTGATTACTCAAATTTTCTAAATTTCTAAAACGCAGATGCTCCCACCTTTTGTGTTATTTATGTCTCTTTATTTTTTGTATAGGTCAACTTTAAAATAAACCATTGTTCTGCTTTGTTTAGACCTTGGCCTAAGATTGACCATTGTTCTGCTTTGTTTAGACCTTGGCCTAAGATTGACCATTGTTCTGCTTTGTTTAGACCTTGGCCTAAGATTGACCATTGTTCTGCTTTGTTTAGACCTTGGCCTAAGATTGACCATTGTTCTGCTTTGTTTAGACCTTGGCCTAAGATTGACCATTGTTCTGCTTTGTTTAGACCTTGGCCTAAGATTGACCATTGTTTTGCTTTGTTTAGACCTTGGCCTAAGATTGACCATTGTTCTGCTTTGTTTAGACCTTGGCCTAAGATTGACCATTGTTCTGCTTTGTTTAGACCTTGGCCTAAGATTGACCATTGTTCTGCTTTGTTTAGACCTTGGCCTAAGATTGACCATTGTTCTGCTTTGTTTAGACCTTGGCCTAAGATTGACCATTGTTCTGCTTTGTTTAGACCTTGGCCTAAGATTGACCATTGTTCTGCTTTGTTTAGACCTTGGCCTAAGATTGACCATTGTTCTGCTTTGTTTAGACCTTGGCCTAAGATTGACCATTGTTCTGCTTTGTTTAGACCTTGGCCTAAGATTGACCATTGTTCTGCTTTGTTTAGATTTTTACCTAGATGAAAATAAATTTCACTTTCCATTTTGATTCCAGTGAAACCAACCAGAAGATTGAAATTGCTCAAACTCTTTGTCTATTTGGATTCTTTTGAATTGGCTGAGAAATTTATTTTTCAACCATTTTGTAAGGTAATAAAGATAGTATTAAGTATAGGGGGGAGGGGCTATAGTTGTATAATAATTTCTGCGTTAGAGATATCACCAGAAGTTAATGGTTGCTGAGAATGTACAACTTAAATTAATGCTGAATAAAGTTTTATCGTCTTTACCTAACGCTTTTCTTTTTTATTTCATCGACGTTATATCTTTGTACTGCTTTACTTTACAGAGAAAACAAGTAACAGGTTTATTCACATACAATTCTTTTAAATTACTGAATTTTGAGAAACTGTTTTCTATGTTTGCTGTATACAAACACTTGTTATTGCTTCAGTTGGAAGAATGCTATCCAGTGGTCCAGTTAGCTTATGTTCATAAACGCTTGAGATTTATTGACTACTTCCTGAGAAAAGGCTTATTCTGGGATATGCAGAAAAATGTAAGTCGCTAGCCCAAGTGAGTTTTTAGTTAAAAGAGAAATATTATTTATATTATATCGACAACATTCTTCCAATAATCCTTTAGTGAGTCTTAATATATACTTGCCTGACATTACCCACGGCCTGCGGGTCTAAGTTTGTGTTTACTAATCTAGTGGATGTATGTTAAACGTAGCTAATGATCCTTTCAAGTTTTTTCTCTTTTGCTATGAAAATAAAAAAGTTTTGCGAAAATGGGTTTACCCGAAGCCGATACATTCATATCTATTAAAAACGAAAAGAGCGATAACTTTGTTAAATGAATGGGGTTATAAAGTAAACAATTAAACGAAATAATTTTTAGTACGCGATTCATAAATGAATCTAGGCCTATCTCAAATCGGATTCGAATGCTTTAGAAAACCAAATTTGAATGTTAATTTGATCAAAATATGAAATGAATGGACTATAATTAGTATGTTCATGTGTTAAAGTATAAAACTATCTGTGCGAAGAGAAGTTTTATCATCCTAGAGATGAGTTTTAGATCTAGGGATGGAAAGAAACATTACGGTATTGTCTAATGAAAGAATGTTCGTCAGGAAATCTGTAGTCACAAATATAAGGAACTAATTTATGTAAAAAATGGTTTTGAAACACACATTTGAAGGTTAATTTGATTACATAATGAAATCAATGGACCTTCTTTTGTATTTTATATGTGTCAAAGTAAAAAACTATCTGCGCAAAGTGTATTTCTTAAACACAGATCTAGATCTAAATCCTTTCGATCTTTGCTCATGTCAACATTATAAACATGGCCTAGATCCATAAATACTATAGCTTTAATAGAGTCGGTCAACTTTTTTATTTTTGAGGGTCTTGAGTTTGTTTTAGGGCTACAATACATACACTACGGTCTAAGTTAGTACCCAAGGAACATTTCTGCCAAGTTTTATCCAAATTGGTCAAGCGGTTTTGATGTCTATTCGTCACATACATACATACGCCAAACATTCTACTTTATAGTATAAGATTCATGTACGTCGTAATTATGACTTGAGAGATTGTGTACAAGATAACTCTGTTGAACACATCACCTGCATGGAAGAGTGTTGTGACCATGTTAGAAATGTAGGCTCCCCACTGCTCATGGTTGCGTATCAATGCTTCTCTCCTCTCCTCTCCTTAGGGCTATGTGATGAACAGTGTTATAACAGACTCCAGGGCATTACACTTTAACGAGACACTTCACCGCAACACGAGCTTCAGCATGTATTTTGAGGAGCATCAGTTTCTCTGGCAAGACAATCAACTGGATAATTCTGGTAGCGATTCGTATGGCGTTAATTAGAAAACTAGTTAGTCATTTACTGCCAAAAGTCGCATTTTACATATAAGCCTGTAGCATTCACCTAGTCGATGTGTATTGTTTGTGATATAGCATTTATCTTTCTACCAGTCCCTGTATGTTTGTAAAACGTTTTACTTGTTTTGGTTGTTCATTCAGAGTTGAAGATAATTTACTTCCTAGTCCAAACATCACTCAATACGACGGGGGATGGTATCGGGCAAGATATAAACACGGGACCATCAACAAGTCTAAACGACAGTCCAGAGCGCATACCACTATACCCGTCTGACTGGCTGCTTCGTTTTATAGGTTTTAGTCCTTCCTTTTAAACTAAAGACTATTAACACCCTAGTCCACACTTCTTGTAGGTCTGCATGGATGACAGCTGGCAGGGTTTGAAATCTGGACCATTGTGGTGACATTCCACCGTAGTGCCAAACCAGAGAGCCATCTGTGTATCTGTGTAACATAATATAAATATTTGTTGAAGATGGAAATCTAAATATAAACAGTACTTAGTGGATCTGAAATACTTGAAATACTAGTTGCTGTTTTTTTTTTACTGAAAAGTACTGTATTTTTTTCTTGCTTCTTTTGAAGCGTAGTTTAATATTAAGTCCAATAACTGCCAATACTAAATGCCTTTAATCCAATTTACTGGGATTTACACCTGTATAGAGAAATATACTAGAAATACATATATTAAAGCAATGTTGGACCAAACTAGTAAGTATTATCAATAATTAGACTTAGATCCTCCCGCGCCGTTCGGCGCATTGGGCAGCAAGCAGTCTCCATAAAGATCTGTCATTGGCAATGTTGTAGGGCTTGCCATGTATAGGGCATTGGACTTCCAGTTGGGTTTGATCCAACACCGTCATCGGGGGCTGGCCGCCCTCGCCGCATGTATAGTTTTCTTTATGTGTCAAGTTTGCTGTTTCTGTAGCAATCCATAATACCACCTAAAAAAGCTATATCTTTAAAAGGTACCAACCTTCACAGCCTGCCACCCAAAGGAATGAATTTTACTGTCAAGCTTTTTTAAAAATCATGCCATGTATAGGTTTATTTTAAAATAATATTTATGCAGCAGAATATAAATTTAGTAATAATAAAAATAATAATTGAATGTGTATCTGTGTAACATAATATAAATATTTGTTGAAGATGGAAATCTAAATATATACAGTGCTTAGTGGATCAGCAAACACAATAAAGGCTCAAGTTTCTAGTTATATACCAATCTTTTCTTCAGATTTCTATGGGATCTGTGACCATCTGTTCCGACAATGTCTGATGAGTGAGGACTTCAAGATGTCCATGTTATTTTGGTTAAAAACACAGGTCATTTCAAACATATAGTTTCATTATAGTTTTAAATGAAGCAATTAAAAAAGAAACATTTCAACACATTGATCGGTTTATTTGGCTAGAAATTAGATCAAGTCGGAGACCAACAAAAATGAAATTCTTTTTGTTTCACAAATGTTTCAGAATCCTCTTGGAGCTCTACTTCTGGCTTACAACTATCTAAAGAAAGCTGCCCGCAGGGAACATAACCTTCTGAAAAAGAAAGGAATCAAATCTGCTTCGAAGTATGTGTTGATATGTTCAAATATGACTCCCTTTGAATGTGGTATTTTACAATGTAAAATTAAATTAGATCTGTATAAAAAATTTACGTTCTTAGTGAACCAATTTTCTGTAGTGAATAAAACTTGACAGCAGTTAATGAAATGAGTATGACTTTAAATCCTGCCTTGGAATCTAGATTTCAAGATAACAGTTTCATTTTACGTTCATGAATTGAGTAAATCTATAAATAGATAGCTTTTGGCGTGTCTTGTGTATAGAATACAAAAGCATTAACTCTTTCTCTCCTAATCGACGATACCATCGTTGATTTTGACATTAAAATAAATTAATGTTTAATTTTATAAACTTGACTTTGTGTTGTATAAAGATATAAAAAAAGAGCATGCATTTTCCCTTTAATTTTATACCAAATAAAACATTTTCTGATAACAAACAACAAAGCTCTTGAAGCTTAATCATAACAGGTGAGTGAAATAGTAATGAGCAAAATGAAGAATTCCTTCGAAACGTGGACAAATGATTACGGAGAGAAAGAGTTAATAAGATCTGTATTTGTTCAAGTATATGGTAACGTGGTGTACTATTTCAAACAGCAGCTTTGATTTGGTTTATTTTTGTTTTAACTTTCTAACTTATGATCTTACTGTGAATAAGAGTGAGTTGTTGACCAAAACTCTAGATGTTGAACGTGAGAACAAGATGTTAGTACAACGGGTGTATCTCGTTTGTCTTCTTCTTTGTCACTGTGCTAAGAGTTGAATCTAAGACTCTCTGAACCCCGTCTGCCTGTTTGTAACAAACTTCTGTTTGGGAAAAGTTTCAAGCGGATGTAAATTATTGCATCCCTGTTACCGATGACTCGTTCTAAGGCACCCAGATTAGATGTGAGGCCAAAGGCCGATCACACCGGGGAAACTACTTGTAGCCTGACATCAGGGAAGATTCTGTATTGTCTGACGCATCATGCAGATAATATTCGTTGCAATATATTTCCACTGATTTTTTTATAAGACTTTGTATGGGTCTATGTTTAAAATAATGGATTTCCGCTTTTATATTTAATATTCTTTCTGCTTTCTAAATTGCAAACATTTCCAATAATTGTAACTCTTTTCAATTCCAATCAATTATTCGCTTTAAAAAAAAAAATTAAACAAGAATATGAAACACGATGGAGCCCCAGACCACAAGCGGTTAGCGTAAATGTCGGAAAAAAATAACATAGGAAAGTTTACTAACCATTAATGTGTCCTTTTTTTTGGCACGAACAAATCAAAAGTTTTGTAGAGGCGAAGTCAGGTTGTAGTTAATGACTATTAGGAATACAATGTAGATGTTTCTTGATATTTAATATATGCTATTGTAATGTGTATTCTATTCTTACTATTCAGTACATTCTAATTATTTTATTACAATATGATGGTTCTGTTACAACGGAAGAGTGGGGGGGGGGGGGGGGGGGCGCCAACAAAGGTTCATGTTCATGGGCACCGGAAATGCTCGTTTCGAATGTCGTTTTTTTTTTTTTCCTAAATCCCCCTAATACAGCGTTTCTCAAACTGTGTGGGCACAAATGCTGACAATGGGGTTTCTTGTTTTTTTTGTACTTGTTTCAACTGCTACAGTACAATACCTATGCATGCAGGGCCGGTCCTAACAATCGCGGGGCCCTATGCGGAACTGATTGCGCGGGGCCTAGTTTGTTTAGGAATAAGGGTAATAAGTGAAAATTAAGATTTTGTATTTGAAAAAAAATTCGACTTTGAATTTTATTTATTCTTTACTAAGAACAAAATTGCGATAAAATTAACTTTAATTTACGAACCTTGAAACCTATGGCATATTTATATGCAAGTGACTACAAAAGTAAATAAATTAGGTAACTTCCGATTAAAAAGAAAATTCGCCCGATTATTACATTTTATTACTTGAAAGCTGACAATGCCTTTTTTTCTTTTATCGCGCGTAGGATTTGCGTTTTCCGCAAAAAATGACACCCACAAATGACAATTTTGACTATTTTTCATGAGAATTTGATGAGTTTTCAGGAGATTTTAATAAATTCAAGAGATTTCCATGACTTTTTCGTATATATTCTGCAATTTAATAATTAAACCTAGAATTAGCGCATGCCTATGAAAGCGCGGGACCCACAAAAACAAAAACTTACTGAAATTGACCAGAAACTATTTTATTTCAAACCTGAGGATCTTGTACTTACATTGAAGTATTGGGATATGTGAATTTTCTCGTTACACTTCAAAACAAATGGCGTAAGTTCTGTTTATATTTTGTTATTCTTGTTTTATAAAAACAGCCAGACTTTCTTTATCAAAACAAACATGTTGGCTAGTAATGGTATCATGTGCTACAAAACAGTAAAGATCAGTTCACTTCTCCTAGTAGATTCTATAGTCCTATTTCACTAATGTTAAATGCCTTGGTAGTAACCATTAGAAAAAAATGAAAATACTAACGTAGGTAAAGATACATTTTGAACATTTTTTTTGGGGGGGTGGGGGTCTATATTCTGTGCCAATGTTTCGGCGGGCCAGATTGAAGTACGTTAGGGGCCGGATCTGGCCCGCGGGCCGTATTTTGGGGATCACTGGGCTAACATAACGTTATCTCCCCTGTTCGATGTTTGATTTTCATTTATATATGTTCCCCATCTCATAGAGACTATCAAGATTTAGCCGTGACCTTCGTCAACGCCTGTTACGAGAAGGACGCTGAGACCACGCTCAAGATGCTCACCAGGAAGATGGAGCGCTACGATAACCAGTCGTGCATAGACATCGCCATGTCCTCCGAAAACCTGGACTTCTTAGAGCAGCCTGCCTGTGTGACTATTCAGAGGCGTGTCTGGAACTGGGGCTACTTGTGGGACTTCTATTCGGACAACGCTAGTAAATTGGACCAGTTTGAAGTAGAGTCTGGGTCCCAAAAGCCTAAGGTAATTGTGAACTAGGTATTACTTTTACGTATTCCTTTTCAATATTGTACATTCAATTCATGAACATGTAAACTTAGAATAGAACATTTCAAAAAATGTCTCAACCGTGTCGACCCTGAAATTAAATTGTTAATGACGGCGAGGATGTAAGAAACTATCAAGTGGCTTAAAAACACAGATCGATTTTATCACGTGATCAATGGAAAATAAAAAGGGGGGTGGGAGGTAGATAGCGAGTACAGCAGCAGCAGACGACTTGAAAGTCTTTAATCTAACATCAATAGGGGCTGGGCTGGATTTGTATTTCAAATGTGAAAGTGTTAATTGTACTCAAGTGTTCTTCACCTTCTTCTTTCTTTACTCTTATTATAGTCATACTTTCTTCACCTTCTTCTTTCTTTACTCTTATTATAGTCATACTTTCTTCACCTTCTTCTTTCTTTACTCTTATTATAGTCATACTTTCTTCACCTTCTTCTTTCTTTACTCTTATTAAAGTCATACTTTCTTCACCTTCTTCTTTCTTTACTCTTATTAATGTCATACTTTCTTCACCTTCTTCTTTCTTTACTCTTATTAAAGTCATACTTTCTTCACCTTCTTCTTACTTTACTCTTATTAAAGTCATACTTTCTTCACCTTCTTCTTTCTTTACTCTTATTAATGTCATACTTTCTTCACCTTCTTCTTACTTTACTCTTATTAAAGTCATACTTTCTTCACCTTCTTCTTTCTTTACTCTTATTAATGTCATACTTTCTTCACCTTCTTCTTTCTTTACTCTTATTAATGTCATACTTTCTTCACCTTCTTCTTTCTTTACTCTTATTAAAGTCATACTTTCTTCACCTTCTTCTTACTTTACTCTTATTAAAGTCATACTTTCTTCACCTTCTTCTTTCTTTACTCTTATTAATGTCATACTTTCTTCACCTTCTTCTTTCTTTACTCTTATTATAGTCATACTTTCTTCACCTTCTTCTTTCTTTACTCTTATTAATGTCATACTTTCTTCACCTTCTTCTTTCTTTACTCTTATTATAGTCATACTTTCTTCACCTTCTTCTTTCATTACTCTTATTAAAGTCATACTTTCTTCACCTTCTTCTTACTTTACTCTTATTAAAGTCATACTTTCTTCACCTTCTTCTTTCTTTACTCTTATTAATGTCATACTTTCTTCACCTTCTTCTTACTTTACTCTTATTAAAGTCATACTTTCTTCACCTTCTTCTTACTTTACTCTTATTAAAGTCATACTTTCTTCACCTTCTTCTTTCTTTACTCTTATTAATGTCATACTTTCTTCACCTTCTTCTTACTTTACTCTTATTAAAGTCATACTTTCTTCAACTTCTTCTTTCTTTACTCTTATTAATGTCATACTTTCTTCACCTTCTTCTTTCTTTACTCTTATTATAGTCATACTTTCTTCACCTTCTTCTTACTTTACTCTTATTAAAGTCATACTTTACTCTTATTATAGTCATACTTTCTTCACCTTCTTCTTTCTTTACTCTTATTATAGTTATACTTTCTTCACCTTCTTCTTTCTTTACTCTTATCATAGTTATACTTTCTTCACCTTCTTCTTTCTTTACTCTTATTATAGTTATACTTTCTTCACCTTCTTCTTTCTTTACTCTTATTAAAGTCATACTTTCTTCACCTTCTTCTTTCTTTACTCTTATTATAGTCATACTTTCTTCACCTTCTTCTTTCATTACTCTGATTATAGTCATACTTTCTTCGCGTTCTTATACATATATAATCTGTTTTCAGTCTATAGTCAGAGAGCAGTTTAAAAAAAATTGGTAAGTACCTCAGTTTTTTTTATTCTACTTTTACTAATAAAGTTACTAAAAAAAATGTATGATTCCGTCAGAAGAAATGTTTCCCTATAATATTCTAAACGGTATTAAACTAGTTCACTGAACTATGTAGATGTATTCTAGACAGTGTGTTTTTTTTTTTTTTTTTTAAATAAAGGATAAACAAGTGTATTAATAAGGCAATAAACTACATATTTAATTAGTAGGGATATAGAGTAGATTCCCTTAAAACGGTCGGTATTTGGACCTGGTCCATGAAGCCTGCCCTCTCATTTCTTTGACACAAATCTCGATCGAGCAATTCAGCTTTGCGTTTCAGCCATTTTTTACTCAAGTCTTTTTTAGAAACCCCCAAAAGGGGAAAAAACGCTATTAGTTTTGTGTGGCCTGTCTGTCCGTCCGTCCCGTTTAGATCTCAGAAACTAGAAGAGAAAATTATAATCGGACATCATGACATTTTAGATCATTCAAAGTTATGATGCAACAGCTACTTTTTTCTTTTCCATAAGTGAACCATCTAATTTTTTAAATTATATATGATCAAGCAGATTTTTCAAAATATTACACTATTTTTCAATGAAACACTTCAGGGAAAGTAAGTCTTATTAAAAAGTTTACAAGCTTTTTCACATAGACATATATATATACTATATCTAGACTGGACAAGGAGGCTTTTTAACACTACAAAAAATGTGAAATTTTTTTAGAAAGTTGGATCAAGGCGTTGTTTTGTAAAGAAGTTAAAAGAAGAAAAGGCTTTTTTTTTTTCAACCCTAACCTATGTAACATATAATTTAATTTTTAGATCTAGATCTGAATCTGAATCTAAATTACAATAATTAGAGGCCAGATCTACAAAGATCTATATGAGTTCTAGTCTAGATATAGTAGATTCTATATCAAGATTCTAGATCTAGATCTAGACTTAGATATAGTATAGACTTAGATTATAGATCTAACTCTAGATCTATTCTAGACTTAGAGTTAGATATAGATAGACTAAGATTCCCAAAGCGGTCAATTTAGACCCCCAGGGGTCTAGGACGACTTCCAAGGGGTCTACGAAAGTAAAAAAAAAACAAATTGGGGGTCTATGAGATGTCCACGGGCGTCTGTGATAATAGATTTCATTTCAGCAGATCGTGATTTGAATTTTTACATCCCATTAACGTATTTTTTCACAATAAGATATTGATTTGTATCGGTTATTCCTTTAAATATTTATCCTGCTATTCAAACGAAAAATTGTTGTATTTAATTTCAATACTTATTTTAATAACTTAATTGTGACTACATGTAAGTAATGTTTAACAAAAAGAAATGTAAACTGTATAGTGTTGATTATTTAAAATTATTCATTCCTTCCTTGACAAACAAGCGGTTATAAATTGCCTTTTTTATGACGATATGAAATTAATTACGCTGGATGATCATCTGAGACAATGTCACCCTGATAAAAAGATACAGATTTGAAAAACTTTCAAACAAAGACAAAATTCAGAATAGACCCACAAAATCTCTCCTTGACATCATATAGAGAAGATAATGGTTTGTGGACGTCTTACAACATCTGTTTACGTATAGCGAAATTGGGGGCGTGGTGGTAGTTGTTAAGCGCTTGGCTTCCGATCCTGGGGACCTAGGTTCGAATCACGGTGAATTTTGAATTTCAGGATTTTTAGGGCTGCCCTGAGTCCTCCCAACTCTAATGGGTACAGTACCTGACTTAAGTTAGGAAAAGTAAAGGCGGTTGATCGTTGTGCTGCCCACATGAAACCCTACTCGTTAACCGTTGGCCAAAGATGACCATAACATCGTCACAAGGTCTGAAAGAGGAACTTTACTTATTTAAGGCAAAATAGCACCATAGGTAAAACATTGATTTTTACCAGCCGTTGTAGTTTTCAAAAACTGTTTTACACAAACCGACATCTTATATTATTAGAGAATTTCTTTAAAAAACAATACAATTCAAGGTCGCTTCAGTGAAATGAGTTATAAAATTAAAAGATTCTTATGTTATGTTTGCAAACGACATCTATACAGTTTGGGATCAGCAGCGTCACAGGCTCTGACAGGGTGTAGTGATGTGTGCTGCAAACTGCATAAAGGTCGCCGGTTCTTTATTTTTCCTCAGGGTTGAACCATCAAACCTTTCCCAAGTTTGAGTACGGCTTGGGAGTTTTGAATTCAGCTTTATTTCTGCTTGAAGCTTACTGGTTTTGGTGCCAGTAGCTCGCCTTCGCCCTTTCTCCTGTTAGTGATAACATCTTCGCGTACTCATTGTTTGAGCAAAACGTGAAAGATCAAGAGAAACTGCTCTTTGTAAAAACTTTTACAATGATACTTAAGGCAAATTAATTAATTAATTAATATTAAATGTTTGAAGCACTAATTCATAGAACAACAAATTCCTATTTGAAACATAATATCCGTAGCAACGAATGATAAATTTGCCAAAAAAAAAACACAAACATTTCCAGTGTGTTTGGAGATAAGTTTTAAAAAAATGTTGATGAATTTGCGAAAATGTGCAAGTTAAGCAGGGGGTCTACCGAAAAACAGAAAACATGACAAGGGGTCTACGCACTATCGGATCCAAGACTTTGGTGGGAGTGGGCGATTTTTTCCAAACCCTAACCCTAACGCCCAGTAAACTCTAACCCTATGCATAAACGTGCTTACGGCATATATATATTTCAACCTATAATTAGACTATTTCGCCCCCCCCTAAAGTTTGTTGGCCTATTTGGTGGGGTCGGGAGGGGGCGATGGCATCAAATGCGTTTCTTCAGTGAAGAATGTAAGAAAACGCATTAGGCATCGGGGCTTCGCCCCGAACCCAACTGATGAATAATGAGCTTTAGATGTCTGGAGCATGCGTTTCTGCAGTAAAGAATGCAAGAAAAATCCCCACTGGAACTTGCAATAGGAAGGTTAGGGGGCTTTTTTTTTTCTCGACGAAGGTTGAAAAACATTATATATATATAAATAATTAGTATATATTATTAACATAAGTAATAAATTCGTATGCAAATTGTGTGAATTCTATACTAAAATTCGATCGCCCCTAGCGCCCCCCCCCCCTTGATCCGCCAGCGGGTCTACGAGACAAAAAAGTTTGGGAACCACTGACTTAAAGACTTAGAATGACTTATATTTAGATCTAACTCTAGATCTAGACTTTAGACTTAGAGACTTAGATCTATTTCTAGGCTTAGACTTAGTTCTTGAATCTAAAATCTAGATTTAGATCTAAAACTGGGTCTAGATCTAGCAAGATCTGTGTCTAGTTTGTATCAAACTGAAAGTATAAGGAAATATTTCAAATATTTTGTACGTTTAAATATGTGTTTCCGTAGTGTAGTGATTATCACCTTTGCCCAACACGCAGAAGATTCTTGGCTCGAAACAAAGTTGAAATTTATTTTTTTAGTTAATAAATATTTCTAATTTTTTTTGTGAGTCACATCCTGTTAAAAAGATATGCATTTTTTGATTATCTTTTAAGCATATTTTTACACCCTAATATGTTTTATCTTCTACCAATGTCTAGATCTGTCCGTCTGTTTCTATGTGGACCACTTCGGGGCCGATTTTAAGTTTGATTGTCCACACAAACTGTCTTTGTAACCTTGTTTTACTTTAATTTGTTAAAATATGTAAAATCCCACAGCTAATGTTGATACGTTTTATTTATTTTAAAGGTTAAAATATTTTCAATCTCTCTTTGCACCTGTGACAATGTTTTCTTTAAATGGAGTAAGTATGCCTATATGTTATTTTTTTTAGATATTTAGAGTCAGACCTACAATGTTTGTGTAGGTTTTTATCTTCCTGTTTCAGCTGTCAAAAGCTTTAAACGTATACCACTCATTTAGTAAGAATGTTTATTGAGCGACGGGAAAAAATTCCAATCTAAAAATGTGTACTCAATCTCCCTTGAAATACTTTGACTGGGGGAAGACTGATGAAACATTACATGGTTTTGGGACTAGTTCTAACCAATAATTAGCACAACGACTCAATCATCCAGCCTTACACCAAAATACCCTATATCTATTAGGCCAGCGTTTTCAAACATTTACTTTATAGACTTTATAGAAATTACGTTCAACCCCTCTCCAACAGCTAAGGGCATGGGTCGGAGCCCGGTGCCAAACATCTTACTGCATTTTTGAGCTTTTAAATTTAAACTGCTGGCTTTCTACTGGCAACAAGAGTGCATGTCGAATTAAAATTAATTTAAGAAACAGTGTGGCTTGCCAATAGTGTAGGTTGGAGACATTCGAGGCAGTAGTGCATGTGCAATTGTAATGGGGTTGATCGTGGTAACCTCATCGTTTTTTTTCAGCAAGCCATCATTTATCTGGAAGCTTTGTTTACGCCAAAGACGTCAGCGGAAAGATTGTTCATTACTCGGAAGAAATTTGAGCATTCTAACGAAAGAATAAGGGAGAAATCTCTAAAATCTAAAACCTTATTGGCGAAGAGCTTTTTAAAGTCTTCCTCGGGACAATATTTTAAATCAATCGTGTTGCCTCTCGCAGAAACAATGTGAAAGGCACTACTTAACAGCATGAAAAGTACTACTCAACATTGTAAAAAGCATTACTGAACAGTACGAAAAGTATTATTAATAGTTAAAAAAACACTACTTAACAGTATGAAAAGTACTACTTAACAATATAAAAAAGCACTAATTAAAAGTATGAAAAGTATTACTTAATAGTTGAAAAACACTACCTAACAGTATGAAAAGCACAACTCAACCGTATGAAAAGTACTACTTAACAGTATGAAATGTCCAACTTAGAAGATAAGACGTCACTTGATGAATACTGAACTATTTAAATATATTGTAATAGTGTATTTGTACTTGATTTCAAATCGTATACATCAGCTACGATGTAAGTACAACAGATTTGTCTGCCCTAAGAGTTAAGAGATAAAGAGACTGCACTCGTACCCCATTGTAAGTAATTGAAACTCTAAGGAAGGGAGTGCCCCCACAGTTTGAGAAACACTGAATTAGGTCTAGGTGGATTTAGGAATGTTTATACAAAAAATCATGAATCACAGCATTCTAGACAATGGAATTGTGTGGACGCCTCCGTTCTGTTGTCAATTAGTCAGAATATCAGTAGTTGTTCCTTTGTATTTAACAAGTACAGAACTATCCTCCTCTAACGAATATAATATTATGCACTCTTGCTCTTTTCCAGATGGGTCTCTTAGTCTTTATCTTTGCATTTTCACTGACCCTACTGGGTCGACTTGAGCAAAGCACATTTCACTGGCTGGAATGGTACCTGGCAGCCAATGTTGTGGTCAGTTGTTTGGAAGAAATTATGGAGGTAAATAGAACACGCTATAAATAGATAAATGTGATATTAAGTACTATGATATTTTTTTTTTCATTCAATGAGTCTCAATTGTGGGTTTTAAGGTTTTCATTAGTATATTTTGTATTATAATTGTACGTTATTACATCCTAGCCCATACCTCCCAAAGGACGGTGGGGGGGATGACGGTGAGCAGGGCTCGAACCTGGGACCATCTGGTCGATAGTCCGGAGCACATACTAAACGATCAGGCAGCCATTAATATATTTAAAATATAAATATATAGGTCTTCAATGTAAAAAAAAGCAAATTACGCACTCAAAATGCTATGAGCGTTGCCAAAAGGGGTTTTGAGTTAAACCCCCTTTTAGAGGGGTTCGATGCTAAAAAATACTTCTTCAATATAAAAAAAAAATTACCGTACCTACTAAATTTATTTGAGCATAGCTGAGCCAATTTGGGGGTTTCGAGTTTAAACTCCGCTCCTATAGATGGCTTTTTTTTTAAAGTTTAAAACCCCTCCAGATGGTTTTCAGTTTAAAATCCCTTGACAGAGCGTTTTGAGGTAGAAAACCTATATCTTCAATATTATTCTAAAGCAAACTACAGTTACTAAATTCTATGACCGCAGCTAAATGGGGTTTTTTAAATTAAAAAAAAAAACAACTCCAGAGATTTTTTAGTTTAAAAACCCCAACAGGTGATTTTACGATAAAACTTCTCTTTTCGATATAAAATCTAAAGCAAACTACAGTCACTTATTCAAGAGCTACCTTATTCCAAGAGCGTATTCAAGAGAGGTTACACATTTCTACAAGTAGCGGGACTCCATTAATAAAGTGCAGTCAATAGTCATCCGCGAAATTGAAAAACACTACATGTGGCTCATCAAAGATGGCTAAGACAGATTTTAGGAGTCAGTTAAAGAGATCGGGTGTAAATCAAGGAAATCCTATGCCGAACTTGGAGTCAACCCTTTAGTAAGATTGTGACAGAGCGTCGCATGAGGTTTGTGGGACATGTTTTCCGAAAAAATGAATTATGCATAATAAGAGTTTCGATGACATCCTAGTACAACTTGGCGCCACACTTTCATGAAGGTCCTAAGAGCAGTTGAAAAGAGACTTCAGACATTGCCAGTGACTGCTTGACGACAAATGCGCTGAACGGCGCGGGAGGGTCTAAGTCAGTAAGAATAGCACATTGGGTTTTTGAATAAAACTTTTTAATAGCAGGAAAATGCACTGTAGATACCTCAGAATATGCATTTTGTTGGCTTTCAATATCAGAAATAGTGCTTGGCGGCGGGGCTCCGCCCCCGCTTGGGGAGCTTATAGCGCTCCTCCAGACCCTGTTGCTACCAATGGCGGGGAGTCTACAATTTTTCCACTAGCGCCAGGAAGAAATTGTAGGGCACAATAAACGTGTTCCAAAAGAGTGAAGGGTCAGAATGTAATAAAGATAATGTACACACACACATACATACATATGAATATATTTTTTGCGGGGAGGGGGGGGGAAAAAAATACCCCCAAACTCAGTTTAGTATATATTTCGTAAGCAATGCACAGGAGAAGAACTTTTAGATTTTTAAGTAACTTTATTACTCAAGTGTCACTCATGTTTCAATGCATCTTTTTCTTGGCAGATAAAGGATTGTTTCAATCGAGGCAGATGGCTGATTTATTTTTCAAGTGGCTGGAATGTTGTTGACATGTTGTCCATACTTTTATTTATCATTGGTGCAGGCCTCCGTGTTGTTGCTTTCTTTAATAGCACAAGTAAGATACAGATTTAGTAAGAAACTCATTTAGTAAGAAACTCATTTAGTAAGAATCTCATTTAGTAAGAAACTCATTTAGTAAGAAACTCATTTAGTAAGAATCTCATTTAGTAAGAAACTCATTTAGTAAGAAACTCATCTAGTAAGAAACTCATTTAGTAAGAAACCCATTTAGTAAGAAACTCATTTAGTAAGAAACTCATTTAGTAAGAAACTCATTTAGTAAGATACTCATTTAGTAAGAAATTCATTTAGTAAGAAACTCATTTAGTAAGAAACTCATTTAGTAAGAAACTCATTTAGTAGGAAACACATTTAGTAAGAAACACTTTAAGTAAGAAACTCATTTAGTAAGAAACTCATTTAGTAAGAAACACATTTAGCAAGAAACTCATTTAGTAAGAAACACATTTAGTAAGAAACTCATTTAGTAAGAAACACATTTAGTAAGAAACTCATTTAGTAAGAAACACATTTAGTAAGAAACACATTTAGTAAGAAACTCATTTAGTAAGAAACACTTGAAGTAAGAAACTTATTTAGTAAGAAACTCATTTAGTAAGGAACATATTTAGTAAGAAACTAATTTAGTAAGAAACTAATTTAGTAAGGAACATATTTAGTAAGAAACTAATTTAGTAAGAAACTAATTTAGTAAGAAACTTGTTTAGTAAGAAACACATTTAGTAAGAAACACCTTTAGTAAGAAACTCATTTAGTAAGAAACACTTGAAGTAAGAAAATTATTTAGTAAGAAACTTATTTAGTAAGAAACACATTTAGTAAGAAACACATTTAGTAAGAAACACTTTAAGTAAGAAACTCATTTAGTAAGAAACTCATTTAGTAAGAAACTCATTTAGTAAGAAACTCATTTAGTAAGAAACTCATTTAGTAAGAAACTCATTTAGTAAGAAACTCATTTAGTAAGAAACTCATTTAGTAAGAAACACATTTAGTAAAAAAAACTCATTTAGTAATGTTTCTTTCTACAAATCTGATTTAACTTCTACATTTTTGAGAAATATATTTGTAAGTGCGGATTTGTTTCCCTTATATAAACCTTGTTGTTGTTGTTTTTTTAAAGGATTTCTTGTTTTGCTCTCTAGAAAAGTTTTTTGTTTGTTTCGCCAATGAGCCAAAGACTTTTCTAATGAATGTGTGGTTCTATTACACTGTGTTCTCTCTGTAGGTGACATTTGGTTTGACATGGCCAGATTAGCACTGTGTGTTGACTTCATCATTTTTACCTTACGTCTGTTGCACAACTGCTACAGCAACCAAGTGCTGGGTCCCACGTGTTCCATGATCTTCAAAACTGTAAGTGAACACATGATAAAATTATCATATGAAACAAATCAAGCAAGATAAGGACGTGTAAGTTATAGGGGATGAAATTGTTTATATGTGAAAATACTCCATGATCTATCACGAGATCACTTCACCTATCGTAAGTATCCGAATCAAATTTTTTACATAGGTTCCTTTTACCGCCTAGGTGCTCACTAAGAACGCTTTTTGACAGATACGCAGCATGACAGGGGGCGTAGTTAGGAATTTTCTATCGTTTGGGGGGCCGGGGGGTTGACCTCTTTGGGAGCCCCTGCACTTTTGTAATATTTAATTTTCAATTGTTTTGGAGGCCCAGGGGGATTTTGATTGTCCCCTCCTCTCCCCCACCCTAGCTACGCCACTGCAGCCTGACCGCAGGATTCGCAGAAAACCTGAAGCTGTATCAAACCTTTCAGTTTCATATTCGGTATTTTCCCAAAAAAGGCCGCAGTCTAATTGGACAGAATTTTAAAAATATAACGAATTCCTTATTTTGAAAGCAATTATTTTCTTTTTCCCTAAGTCTACTTGTAAAAAAAAATGCCTCACGTCATTTCCACTTCTTCTTTGACGCGGTCGAAATAAAAAAAACAAAACCCACATCCTAATAGCATTAAAAGGAGGAGTTGTTGTTTTTTTTTTAGAAAGAGAGAGAGAGCGAGAGCAAGTTATGGTACTTTGTAACACTGTCCAAAAAAAAACACCTAATTCTAAAAGCATTGAAAAGATGAATCTGGATCTATTGTCATTTCTCTACATTCAAATGGGGTCAAATAAACAATTACAATTAATAAAACCGAATTGATATTGCATTTTATTAAAAGAAAAAAATACCAAGATAAATGTAGAATGGGAAACAGTGGAATGTCTATGATGGACTAGCTTTTTTGTTGTGGCGGGGGTAGTGTGGCGGGGGAGCATGTCAGGGGGACATTATGAAGCGGGTCTTTTCAAATCAAGTCAAAAGTTTATGTGGGAGAAATTACGATGAGCAGGTGCAAAAACAAAATGGGGGTTCCAGAGTGAGAGAGAAAGAGAGAGAGGGAGAGAGAGGGCAGGCCGTGTAATTTCATTGTAACAATTGTTATGGCTCTTCCGCGGTGTTGAATGTCATCAATGTAATGATCAGGAGGTCACCTTCAACCAAATCAGGAACACCGGCGAAATGCCAACCAATCAATAAATAGTAGTCGACGCTAGTATCAAACAATCATAAATACTTTAATACTTAAAAAGGGATCCGTCCAATGTCTTTCCGTAAATCCGTATATCTAGTCTTTGTTATTTCTACTGCTCTACACGAAGCGTCTTCTTTGTAGCGTCACTTAGAGCGTTCTTGTTTTTTAAAGATCTGTCACGTGACTTGTCGCTAAGTAAAACTTTCCCCTTATTCCCGAAACAAATAACTAAATCCTAATCATGTCATTACAAGTTTCACTAATTCACGAGCTAAAAAAGAACTTTAGGATTATCGTTAAAATGAGGCCTATTTATTGAAATTAAAAAAAAAAAGGAAAGAAGGGAGTTTATTCTAACAAAAACAAACCTTATAAAGCCTGGGAACAATTTAACAGGCGTAGCCGGTGTGTACCGTCAATATATTCATATTTGGTTTATAATAGTTTAATTATAATATTTATATTACCATTTAGCTTACTTGTAAATTTTTGATATTCAATATGTCTATAAAATACATGTAATACAATGTTGAATTCAGATAAGCATGTACTGTTACATATTAGTCAAGCAGAGTAAATTTCAGTGTATAGAAAATCATTTAATAACAATTAAAAAAGGACTAATTGAAAACAAGTTAGGCTTAACATTGAAGAAACATTTTGTTGTTTGCATTTGACAATTAGGTGTTAGTGTTATTGAAGTTTCTCTACATCCTGGCTGTGATCTGGATCAGCTACGCCGTGGCATCTGAGGCCATCCTGTATCCCAACAGTGTCCTCAATTCGTACACCATGTTTTATATTCTACGCAAGGCTTACTGGCAGATGTTTGGTGAATTCTTTCTGGATGAAATTGATGCTGGGAAAAGTACGTAAATAAATTGTAATTGAATAGTTGTGTGACCTTATCAATGTTGTAGTAAGAAACAAGAAGCCTGATGTTTGATTTCTCTCAGGTCTGGATATTTTTTTTAAAGATTTTCTTCGGTCTGTCTCTGACGTTTGATTTGATATCCTCTAGGATCTTGTTGTTCAGGATTCTGAATAACTAAACCAGGTTTGCACGTGTTCTGATTAGCATCTATTATAATGCCAAGATTTGTCAAATTTTCTTTTGGCATTACTTTTAGTTTTTTTTTTCTTTCTTCATCCGGGTCTGTGCATGCTGTTTATCTGCACTGAAGAAAAATGTGTTTACACTAACTTTTGGCCTATGCCCTGTCTCTGGCAAACAATTATATACCTCTTTGAGTCCTAAATCAAATGTTTCTCTATTTGTTTTCTAGGTAACTATTAAAAACACAACACATTTCTGTACCAGTAGTGAATGTGAGATGATTAGCATTGTAAAAAAACAACAACCGAAACTCATACATTTGCATTCATTACAATACATGTCATTGTCTTCCAAGTATTCCAAGTCACGGATTATGGTCATAGTAATTGGATTTATCTTGCGCCGTCAGCACGTTTCCAACTCATGTATATTTATATAAATAAACATTCCGTTCAAGTGATGAGAAGCTCGTAGATCCAGTGTCGTTAGTAGGGAGGGGGGGGGGAGAGGTGAGAGGGATGCGGGCCACACTGGGGTACATCCATTGGAGGGGGAGAGAGGTGAGAGGGATGCGGACCACACTGGGGTACATCCATGGGGGGGGGGAGGTGAGAGGGATGCGGGCCACACTGGGGTACATCCATTGGGGGGGGGAGAGGTGAGAGGTATCCGGGCCACACTGGGGTACATCCATTGGGGGGGGAGAGAGGTGAGAGGGATGCGGGCCACGCGAGGGATGCGGGACACACTGGGGTACATCTATTGGGGGGAGAGAGGTGAGAGGGATGCGGGCCACACTGGGGTACATCCATTGGGGGGGAGAGAGGTGAGAGGGATGCGGGCCACACTGGGGTACATCCATTGGGGGGGGGGGAGAGAGGTGAGAGGGATGCGGGCCACACTGGGGTACATCTATTGGGGGGGAGAGAGGTGAGAGGGATGCGGGCCACACTGGGGTACATCAATTGGGGGGGGGGGCCGTGGCGAAAGCATAACTGTAAGCTAGACACCCAAATATTCGTATGCACATTCATATATTGATCTACATCATAGGCTTTATATATATATATATACAATATACCTATTACTATGTCATCCACTATCCACAGTTTGGTTAATTTCTCTCGCTCTGGTTCAAATGATTACCAGACCTTAATATGTACTAACATCGCAGTAATACTTTGTTCTGGCTCATCTTCTTCGTCGTCTACAGCAACAGACCCCAACACTTTGCACTGTACCAATGACAAAAATCTGTATGCTGATTACCTGGAGCTCAGATGTCCCACGTCTCTAGGTCGTTACGTGGCTCCTGTACTGATGGCAGTCTATGTGATGTTCGTGAACATTTTACTGTTTAACTTAATTACAGCCACGTTTACGTAAGTAGCTTTCTCAAAGTAAGAACTTATCAATAAATATAGTTCCTTAATAAAGATTGCCACACACACACACACACACAAAATAATAATCCATTAATAAACTTTCTTCCTTTCAAAAAATGCTGATATAGGCTACTAACACTACGCTGTACATTAACCTTTCATAACTTACAAAATGTATTGTGAAAGTTTAAGGTATTTTGTTTATTTCTCATCATACTGTAAGAATTAAAACGGTATTTAAATCTGAAATACTTTTAGACTTTTTTTTTTATTTCAATTATGTAGTGAAATAGTTTCAGTACACTTTATTTTCTTTCTCTCTGAATGTCCAGAAATATCTTTTTTTATCGGCCCCCGTAAGGGGAAAAAGCCGCTATTAGGTTTGTGCAAAATGTCCGTCTGTCCGTCTGTCACACTCAGATCTCGAAAACTAGAAGAGATATGAAAAATATTATTTCATCATTAAATGCGGCTTGAAAAGTTTAGGTGCAACGGCTACTTTTGGTTTTCTAAAAGCAAACCGTTTAATTTATAAAATTAATTATGCAAGCGATTTTTTTCAAAAAAATACACCAATTGTAAAACAATTATGAAATTGTAAGGGAGGCAATGTTACAATATGCTAACAAAGTAGGACCATTTTTATGTATTTTCAGTATCACTAAGTCAAAAAAAAATTTATAAAATGTACAGGAAATGTTTACAACAAATATAAATAATAGTTAAAGATGTTTTTTCTAGTCAACTAGCTGTTAAAGTTAAAAGAAAACATTTAATAATGCTTTTTGTATGTAAATATCACGCACATTTTTTAAAATGGACTTTTTATGCAGCGACTTTCGTAACGTCACAACATGACGCAGTGCTAAACCAATTCCTTAAACTTTTTTAAAAAATCAGATTTTCTTTATTTTTTGTTTAGTGCCCCCATCCGAATAAAAGAAGATTATTTTTGTGCGTTTTGTCTGTTGGTCGGTTTGTCCATCCCGATTAGATTAACAAATAACACTAGAGGCTCGTCTAACTTTTAGATTTTATTTCCATGCTTAAACATTGCAAGAAACACATGATCTTTAATACATTGTTCCGGTTTTTTAATGTAAATAGCATATAAATGCTAAATAAAAATATCTATATTGATTTATATTTCATTTACTATAAATTTGTTCCGGATATTGTTTTATAAAAAATAAATTATGTCAAATGATTGTTTGAAATCGCATAATTGACTAATTGTCACGTACACAGTATCTATATTTAGCTCGTCAGCGACCTCGGGAAATTCCTTCACGCGGAGAGCGGTGTGACAGAATGTATGTGATTGGTTTTGAAATATTAATTATTGTAAATTAGGCTGCATTGATTGGTTGGCATTGTAACGAGGTGCGTTAGACACGTGACAACGCTATACCCGGGGTAAGGGTCTAGATTTCTAGTCAGTCTTGTATGAAACTTGGAAATGAGAACATGTACTAGAGTTTTGAATTAGAATTCAGTTATATTATTGTGTAGATCTATCATTTTATTCAAGTACATTTCACCATTGTAATTATTTGTGTATAGCTTTTTCAAGTTCTGAATTTAAGTAATTGTTTTAGACGAAGAGAAGTTTCTTCATTGAATATAGTAACATACTTAGATCGATTTAGCGATTGGCAACCTTCTGAATGATCGAATTATCAACTAGGTCTAGCTACTTCTATACGATCATCTTATTAAAAGACGATTTCAAGATCCTCGGCAATCACGATCATTGATAGTGTGATATAGATCAAGATAATCTTCAACTTGACATCTATCATAGCATCTTCATAGATCTTGACATCTGACATCCACTATTGATGATTGTGACACTAATATTACACTTATATTCTTTGACACTACGTCACTATAATTTGTTTATCAATATCAATTGTTCCGAATTTTTAACTTAAAACAAATTTTTGTCAAATAATTTTTTCTTTCAAAAATATCGACCATAGGTTATTCAGGATTTTAAAATAAGAAAGTAATATACTGGAAACGATTATTGAAAATCACTTTTTAGACTTATTTTACAGTTAGTTTTCTTGAGAAACATAATAAAAGTTGTTTAATCGGTAATGAATGTTCCGGATTTTGTTTCGAAAAAGAAATCGACCTACATTACCCTAATTTTCTTACAAATCGTCGCTAAAAATGATCCGAATTATATATGAAAAATCTACTAACGCTAATAAATGTTTGAAATCCCTCTTCTAATAAATAAAACACATAATTTTCTCATTTACGAAAGTTAGTTGTTCCGGATTTTTAATGAAAAATAGTTTAACTCTATTTATGTAAAATCGCACTTCTCTCTTACACTACATTTAACTTTCTACCTAAAACGTTAGAAAATCTAATTATTGTTAATATTATGCTCCGATTTTTAAGGAAAACAACTTCCTAACACCAAAGTATGGTTTGAAAAAATCTCCATAAGGCTATGGTACATCTAATTTTCATAACAGACCATCCCACAAATTTAATTTACGGCATTTGATTAATCTGGAATTCTTATTTTCTCTCACTATAAATAAATAAACATCCGGAACAATCTATTATAGAAACTTAAAACTAATGCAATGTTTCGGAAGGGAAATTATATTTTAATCAGATTTTCAATAGCTTTTAGTCTTTTTTTTTTCTCTCGCAATTAACATGACGGACAAACATACTGACAGACAAAACAAAAAAAAAAGCGTCTTTAATCCTTATATATATGTATATATATATATATATATATATATATATATATATATATATATATATATATATATATATATTTATATATATTAAGTCTAACTAGCCCATGAAATGAAATGCTAAAAGAACAAATTCGGTGCACCAATGTCTATGATCCCTCGAGAAGCTGCTCGTATAGAGGACATTTTTTAGTCTAACTAGGACGTGTGACGTAATGGATTTTTTTTTTCCTTTGACATCATATGGAGTTAATTCTTTAAATGAAATGCTAAAAGAAATCACTCGGTGCACAAATGTCTATGAACCCTCAACAAGCTGCTCGTATAGATGATATTTTTTTAGTCTAACTAGGACGTGTGACGTAATGGATTTTTTTTTTCCTTTGACATCATACGGAGTTAATTCTTTAAATGAAATGCTAAAAGAAATCACTCGGTGCACAAATGTCTATGAGCCCTCAACAAGCTGCTCGAATAGATGATATTTTTTTAGTCTAACTAGGTTGTGTGACGTAGTGGATTTTTTTCCTTTGACGTCATTTTGGAATAAATTCTTTAAATGCTAAAACAACTCGGTATAGTAATGTTTATTAAACCTCGTAATGTGAGTCGCATTTTAAAAAGACATAATAGCTAGATTTAGATCTAATCTAGATTTTTTACACTAGATCTAGATTTTTTTTTACACTAGAGCTAGATTTTTTTTTTACACTAGAGCTAGATTTTAAAAACTAGATCTAGATTTAAGTTATAATTAAAATCATTACAGAATCTAGATCTAGAATTTCTTGTTCTAGTTTAGAATGTTTTTGTTTTACATGTTTCGAATGTTCCTTCAGAGTTGTAGTCCAAACCTCCCGTAGGACGACGGGGGATGGGAGCGGGCAGGGTTTGAACCTGGGACCATCGATGAATCCAAACGACAGTCCAGCGCGCAAACCGCACTACCAGACAGCCATGATTTAGAGTAGATCAAGATCTATAATTTTAATTTCTAGGTATAAAATGTAGATTTTTATTTCTAAAGTCTAGATTGTCAATAGGTCAATATTGCAATGTTATAAAATACTAAAACTAATCTACCATTTTAATATTTCATATTGCAATTAGTCTATTAATGGATTATCTATTGTTTTTTTTATATATAAATCTTATCTAAATTACATCTACATTATCCCAAATATATATTTTAGAACTAGATCTAGTAGATATAGATATTGAGAGTGCTAAATTAGTAGTTTAATTTAGGTAGATCTACATGCTCATTCTAGTTTCATTTAAATGAAAATGCTCAATACCAAAAGATTATCTAAAATCGCTCTTCTGACATATTGTACATATCCGGTAGTTGTCATTCCGTAATGTGTAGGTATATTATCAATAGTAGCCTATTAGTTTGTAACCAGTTTGTCATTAGATTAAGTGCAATGCCTGGTCGTGCGGTTAGCGCGCAGGACTGATTATCTCTACGGTCTCGGTTTCATACCCTGCTCGATGTCATTCTCCGTCGACCAGCGAATATGCGGATCTGACAGGGGTCCGTCTCCCACGGGACCGCCTCTGAGTTTGTGTGGTAACAGAAACTTTTTTTGTAATCTTGTTTTAAATTGCTTACAGCAGTCTCAGTGCGCTATGGTTCAATTTCTTTTGTGGGTCAGTGAAGGGAGGGGGTGTATCTTTGAGAAACGCAGGAAAACCCTTAGGCTCAGTAAACAAAAGTCTGCTCTAGTCAACATCGAATTTGAGCCCCCTTGTAGGTGGCCAAGCGGTTTTGACCTCTCAGCCACATATACAACGATATTCTTCCATAATTTTACTGTCCATCAATACATCCTTGCATTCATCTATCCAGCTATCTACTTATTCATATACTTCATTCATTCATCTAGCCTGTCCATCGATAGATTCATCTATCAAATCATTTATTTATACATCTATCCATCGATAAATTATTCTAATCATTTATTCATTCATCTATCCATCGATAGATTCTACTATCTAATCATTTATTCATTCATCTATCCATCGATAGATTCAACTATCTTATCATTTATTCATTCATCTATCCATCAATAGATTCTATTATCTAATCATTTATTCATTCATCTATCCATCGATAGATTCTACTATCTAATCATTTATTTATACATCTATCCATCGATAAATTATTCTAATCATTTATTCATTCATCTATCCATCGATAGATTCAACTATCTTATCATTTATTCATTCATCTATGCATCAATAGATTCTACTATCTAATCATTTATTCATTCATCTATCCATCGATAGATTCAACTATCTTATCATTTATTCATTCATCTATGCATCAATAGATTCTACTATCTAATCATTTATTCATTCATCTATCCATCGATAGATTCTACTATCTAATCATGTATTCATTCATCTATCCATCGATAGATTCTACTATCTAATCATTTATTCATTCATCTATCCATCGAAAGATTCTACTATCTAATCATTTATTCATTCATCTATCCATCGATAGATTCTACTATCTAATCATGTATTCATTCATCTATCCATCGATAGATTCAACTATCTAATCATTTATTCATTCATCTATGCATCGATAGATTCTACTATCTAATCATGTATTCATTCATCTATCCATCGATAGATTCTACTATCTAATCATTTATTCATTCATCTATCCATCGATAGATTCTACTATCTAATCATGTATTCATTCATCTATCCATCGATAGATTCAACTATCTAATCATTTATTCATTCATCTATGCATCGATAGATTCTACTATCTAATCATGTATTCATTCATCTTACTATTAATACTTAAATTATTCTTAAACATATTTCAAGTGGAAACCTGTCTGCAGTGATGCACCTGGACACTTACTCCCAGTATTTAACATTTAAATGTAACGTCTCATCATTTCACCAGTAAATCCATCAAAAAGATCCAAGTGCAATCTGGCAAGCTGTGGAGATTTCAGTTTTTCGAATTGACGAGAGACTTCTCTAAAGTTACCTTCTTGCCTCTTCCATTCACACCCGTGTCTATATTGGCTAGAATACTGAACGAGTCCAAGAAAGATGAGGATGGATTTTGTAAGTAATTCTTGATTGTCAGTTATTTTTAATGTCTGGGTGTAATTGTGTTTTATTGCATAGTTGCTGGTGAAATACTGTGTAGGTAGTTGAATTTTCTAAACTTTTCTTGATTGTCAGGGTTATATTTAAGCTTGGAAGGCGTTAACTAGAATAAACATTTATTTTAAACAAAAGAGAATATATCACTAAACAACGCTCATTATCTAAACAAATGTTTAATTCAATGAGAAGTATTTTACACTAATATTATCCTGGATTAGATTACGCAATACAACAGTTGTCATATTTATGACCAAAATATGTTCAATAATTCAAATATATATATATATACAGGTATGTGCATATTTTGACTTATTTATCACAATATATGACAATAGTAATGTTAACAATTTATTGACAACACCTTAGATAACATGAACATTAACCTCAAGGTGTTGCGATACACCCTCGGCCCAAAACGCTACAAAAACCGGCCCCAGCTGGTTCCCTAAAGCAATAAAGACTAATCCCCCTGTATTCACCCTACTGACAAACTATTGAACGAACGACGGCGAATGGAACCAAGCAGCCACATAAACAAGCTTCACCAAGACAAACAAATATCTACACTTACCCAAGAACGGAAAGCAAACAAAAAATATCCCCCCCAAAAAAAAAAAAGAAGCTCCCCAAGGCGCTAACGACTTTCAGCTAGAAGGCAGACATAAAAGGATACACAAAAACCTGATAGCAATGCATAAATGATTGGCGTTGCTAAACTGTGAAGAAGAGCATTATAATGATGAATTTCTCCCAGCAAATGTCAAAATGAATTATTTGTACATTAAGTTGATATTGTCTAGTTCTTCTGGCCGTTACGTTTCAATTCCAAACACTAAAAGCAATGTTGAAAATTCTAGTCATCAACGCTTGCAGCGTGCACAAAATAAGTGTGGCACTTGAGTTGGGCCTGCTAAAAGCGAACCTTGTGGTCACTACATACATTTTGCATCCTTTTGTTTTCATAAAAATACACCAGTTTAAGCATCTTGTAATGTAAAATACTAAAGATAAGTAACCAGCAAAGATTCATCTTTGAAAGAAAAATTAAATTTTGTTGTTTTAATTTTCATCTATATATAAAGCTTTTTTCATTAATTAAAGCTTATTTCTGAAACAATATCATGTATTTTCGAGCTCACCTCCCAATCATATCTAAGGACCTACTTTTAATTAATTATTCATTTTGCTTCTACATATATTTATCCACACTTTAAACTAAGATTATCAGACAGTTGCAGTTCAAGTAATCTTGTACTCACTACAATGTAATGTATGTAAATTGCCATTTTCAGGCTATATAATTTAAACAAGAAATATACACTCTAAAACTAAAAGCAGAAAAGCACAATTAAAATCTGATTCCCCATATCTGGAGGATTCCAGCTCTCGTCGCCAACATAGCGGGCTACAATATGTATGCTCTGGCGAGCTTACATGCACCTGGTGAGGAATGAAGAAAGGTTTGCTAACCCTGAACCATCAGTTACACCGTTCCCCAGCGGGGACTATACGCGTTATAGTGGTCCTCCCACGGTGTGCTTTGGTACATTATAGGGACAATGAGAGTGACCCTTCCTTGGCTCGACCTCCGCCCTTCGCATAAGATGTGGAACTTAAGACGTTGGCTTAAGACGTTGTGTCTCACGAGTGACGGGTGTGAAAACTTGTTGCTAGGGGTCATCTAACAGGGAGGTTGGAGCCTTCTTCCCATCCTGATAAAATACTTTCCCAAGTCGAAGGTTCATAAAAGGACTTGATTTCGAACATTTTTGGCACACTTTGAAGATCCCAATTTATTTCCTGCTAAAAAAGACCGGTCTCTTGACTAGCTTTGCTTACTAAACAACGAGGTCACCTACAAATCTGTAAAATATAATAGTTTATTTTTAAAAATATGTTTGTAAAATCTTGAATGAATTTCGTATTGACAATAAATGACTTAATATCAGGAGACACTTCTTTTTCAGCTATTTATCATCAACGCTCTGACCATAGAGCTCGCAAGAATGCGTTGGAAAGCAGCATTAGGGAATTAGAAGAAGTTTTAGATAACCAACTAAAAGATATTAATATTCTTATTCTTAAACAAGCCAAAGAAAACATCAAATATCAAAAAGTAATAAGCAGGACAAGACTAGACACCATAAAGAAAACATTTAACGAAATAGAAAAGTTCCTTATAAAAATGGCAATCATGGACTATCTAATAAACAAAACAGCAGAAAATGCTCAAACATTAATTGCAATTCAAGACAATGAGAAACATTGTTTGTTAAACAAATTGATTCAGTACAAGGAAAACGAGCTTTCAAAAAATGGGAAAACTGCAAATGATAAAAACATGTTAGGAAGTAACAAAAAAGAACTTGATTTATGGGACAAACACGTTAATGGCTTATTGGCTGAAATATCTAAGTTTGGCCAAGAAAATGATATTATCCAACACATTTTTAAGGAGATTAAAAACTTAAAAAAACACAAATACACCAGTGCAGCTCAATTGGACACAGTTAAAAACCTGGAGCAAAAAGTAGAAGAACTGAATCAAATCAGGCTCCCGAAAATATTTGATAAAACGAACGTAGAAGACAGGCGTCTGAATAGAATTAGAGCAGTCAGAAGACGACTTGAGGACCTTCACTGTCTGTTAGAGCAATCACCAGATCAATCGATTATTGACCAGAATGATAACTTTTTCTTCCAACTGCAAGAGAAGTTGAAAGGTCTTAAGACGGCCTTGACCTCATTTCAGTGTATCTACATTCGTCGTGAGACTTTGAACAAAATCAATGCTTTCAGTGACATTGTCTCCCAGGACATTAAAGGCAGAGAATTATTAGAAACTGAAGCCAAAATCAAAGACCTAGAAGTCTATGTTATTCAGAATCACATGGAACCCAAAATGCAAAAGAAAAACTTTAAAGCTGATGATGAACAGGAAAGGTAGGGACAGAGTTCAATAATTGTCAAGTTCTTTAAATCTAATTATTAATTAAATTAAACTAATATTGTATATTTGAGATGTAACATAAACCAAAAGGCTGTCTGACTGATGGAGACTGGACTTCAAAATCCAATATAGACCAAGAAGTTGTGAAGTTGTGTTAACTAGGCTTCTAAACTTATTAAAAATTATAATAATGGCGCACGTTAATAATATAATAATAATAACTATAATTTATTTATTAAAATTCCAAAAGTGCGCTTCAAAAACACGCAAAGATACTTCCCTATTCGTTAGATTCACGTTCAATTTGAGAATAAACAACTGCTGATTTTTGTCATGAAAAGTAATGTACCGTAACGAGAGGATGGGGCGGCGGTTTATATTCTTGTCTCATGAAGAGTGTGCTTGGGAGAGACGGGAAGTTCAGGCCTACAATCCAAATGGACACTCCTAAACTTTGAGATCTATGTGATGGTGTTAGACAAAGACGGACAGGAAACACCAAAATGAATGCTTGAATTGGTCAGTCGCTGCCTGAGATGAAACAAACTTTTGGCGGTATAAGAAATGTGATCGCCATCTGAACTAATCCAGACACACCTAAGTTTGATAATGTTCCGGGAAGAGACGCCATGGTTTGATCAAAGAGAGATGCCGAAGATAATTCAGATTTCTGATTATACTATTAACACGCATGTGTAACACATCATCATACTTATCCCTTCATTCGTGTCACCAAATTTCAAAAACATATTATTTAGCAAGATGTGCATTTGAAACATTGGTGAAAAAAAAGAATGAGATACAATTTTAAAGTAGGCCGACTCTCTTTCTCTGAAAATATGGCATCCTTTTAGATCTATTATTATTGAGAAAAGCTCAGGATCTTCACACACTAAATCCGGTACTTTTATACACATCATATAAAAATATGCGCTATTTTGTCGTGAAAATTCACGCTATTTTGTCCTCGCTATTTTTCGTATCATCTGTCCAATCAGTGTATTACTTCACAACGTTCACACCTTCTTGGCCTGATTCTATATTCCAATGTTGTCATTTGAAAACTGAAATCGTGTCTTACCCTGGCTGCCTGGTCGTGCGGTTTGCACGCTGGACTGTCGTTCGGATTTATCGATGGTCCCGGGTTCAAATCCTGCTCGCTCCCATCCCCCGTCGTCCTGCGGGAGGTTTGGACTAGGAAGTAAACTATCTTCAACTCTGAAGGAACATCCGAAACATGTAAAACATTTTACAAACATAGACCTAACTTTCATTTCTTAGAGTTACTATATCATATCATAATATATTTATTAAGAAGAAAAATATTAAATTCAAAATAAAAATCTTCATAAATTGTTTATAGCAGTGAAGAAGAACCAGAAGACAAAGTAGACACTCTATCAAGTAAGTTCGATAAAAAAAATATGTAGGCTACATATGCATATGTTGACATAGGCCTATGTTTTGTGATTTTTCATTTTAACACTTAAATAAATAGACATTTATATGTTTCATACATTTATGCATATGTCAATAAATATAAATACTTTGTTGTTATAAGTATTTCCTCTTTATGGTTGTTTTCAGGAAATACAAAAAATAAAGATGACAAGACAAGGTAATACTCAAAGAATTGGGTTTTTTTAATTACTCGTTTATCACTTTCACCTATCCTTTAGTCTGTTTGACGTTGTGGCACCACAGATGATCTGTCGACCGTCTTTCTCCATTTATTCTGTCTTTCATCTTGATTAGAGTCTCTTTCATTGACAGGTCTTTCTTTCAACTTGATTAGAGTCTCTTTCATTGACAGGTTTTTGTTTTTCACCTTGATTAGAGTCTCTTTTATTGACAGGGCTGACTTTCACCTTGATTAGAGTCTCTTTCATTGACAGGGCTGACTTTCACCTTGATTAGAGTCTCTTTCATTGACAGGGCTGTCTTTCATCTTGATTAGAGTCTCTTTCATTGACAGGGCTGTCTTCCACCTGGATTAGAGTCTCTTTCATTGACAAGGCTGTCTTCACCTTGATTAGAGTCTCTTTCATTGACAGGGCTATCTTTCACCTTGATTAGAGTCTCTTTCATTGACAAGGCTGTCTTTCACCTTGATTAGTCTCTTTTATTGACAGGGCTGTCTTTCACCTTGATTAGTCTCTTTCATTGACAGGGCTGTCCACTGCTGTTTACCCATCGTTTTCTTCTGTCTACTTTTTTCCCTGGTGCTGTTTCTGCCTGGAGGTGTTTCCGAGCCCCGAGAACCTTGTGATATGACCATACACTCGCATACAGATAAGTTTGCGTATTACGTGGTCAGAAGGTCATTGTGGGGCCCAACTGTGATCCTGTTTCGACCCCATTTATTTTGCTTTCCTTGTAGGTGATAACGGAGGATCCGTCTATAGCATGTCGATTCCATGGTTAGGATACTCCTCTTTAATTCTGCAATTAGCGTCCAACATTAGCATGCATGTCGCCATGACCAAGTCAATAATTGTATCTAACTATAGTATCTAACTATCGTTTATCTAATCACTTAAACGACGTTTAACAAATCGACAGATATCAATTCTATATTTAAACTTCACAAAGTTATCACAATTGAATGTAACATACAATCTCAATATTTCAGCCTATCGAAAGATGACAAACAAAACACTGAAGGTATTTCACATTTTTATTGCAGTTACCATCAAATTAATGGAGATATATAATAAATGAAGTTTTTTAACCTGCAAAAAAATATGAAGTAGAGAAACTAGTTACATAAAAAATGTTTTCCATTTCAGATGACATTCCATTTATACATTGGGTAAGCGAGGTCTAGTCTTTGTTTTAATTTAGGATTGGTATATATAATTAAATGTTTATTATAAACAAAAAAATTAGGAAAGGCATGATTACTTGGCAATTGTAATTTTGTTGTACTCTAGATTCCGATGTACAGTGATTCCCAGGTGACTGTAAACAATGATGATTCTACCACATTTATACAAGAACCCGAGTGAGTTAATTGTATAATACCATTAGTAGGCTTTAGACCACATCATTCTTAATTAGGCATTAAGCCACACGCCACGTCTTTGATAGTTATTAGATCAAATATTTATTAGATTTAAAAAAATAGATTTTTAAATCTTTACTAGTTTTTCTTTAAATCAGCTAGATATGACATCTATGATTAATTCATAATAACATCTTAGATTATATCTTGATTAATCATTACATTAACTTTAAATGACTCAAACTTATTGAGCGTATCAAATGTGATCGAAGCAAAACGTTTTAGCGACGCATTTTTGGAGTGGGTGTCGTTTTGGGTATGAGACGTTATTGGCGCTACATATTGTAGACATTCTTCATTTTTAAAGATTAATAAATTTTTTTGTCTATTTCTGTTACAATCATCTACATTTTTTTTATTTTTAAACAATTTTTTCCCCGTAAGATTTCGAATTTTAGTTTGTAGCGCCCATTGACATAAAATATTTTATGTCTATGGTTGTGCTAAAAAATAATGATGATATGGAAAATGTTGTCATTCATAATAAGCATATATGCGATGTTTATTTTTTTTTTATAAAACGAGATCTGCATATATTTAGCATACTTAGTTTTATAAACAAATGTTTACTATTTATAAAGACCATTGGAAACTGATAAATGATAAGGAGCTGATAGATGTCCATTCATCGTACGAATCTCACTTGTTATAGTTAATTCTATCTGTGTGTTTATAATTAAAACTTTGTCTTTTTTTTAATAAAAGTTTAGTTTGTAGAGTAAATCTCCTGTATGTGTTTACCATTAAATGTGGGGGAACGTGAGATTTTAATCTTAGTGTTCTTAGCTTTTTGTTAAATTCTCTTGGAGAAAAATATAGAAACTAGAACAGACACACATCAGAGCAGTGCGATTCATAACAAACGAATATACCAAATTGGTTAGAGTAACACCTTTAGTAAAATCACTAAATTTAGAAAGCCTTCAGTCTAGTAGCAATTATGCATAAAACACTGAGCCATACATATTCTACAAATTCAAAAACAAACCTAATAAAATACTTAGAAAGACACAGAGATAAATGCACATTCCTTTTTTCATATGCTTCGACAAATCTTCTTGCCTAAGAGGAATGGGCTGCCTGAGTCAGACAGGAAAACCAATGACTTGGAAAAGTTTAAAGTCATCGATTAACATGCATGATACGATTGATCTAGATATACGTGTAGAACGTAATCATCTTCATTTTTTGAAGTAACGTCTGCATTTTATAAGATAAGATGTGGGCTAAATACACAAATTGTGTGCAAATGTTTTCAACGTCTATCTACTTTGTTAATGTGCTAAATGTTTATGTAATACATTGTTTAATTTGCAAACATTAATTTACTTCATATTCTTATGTGCTACATTGTTTGGTATGCTACATTCAATAATGTACTATATCGTTTGATGCGCTACATTGTTTCATGTGCTACATTGATTTATGTGCTATATCGCTTGGTGTGCTACATTTCAGAGAGTTAAAAACAATATCATTTAACCACAAAGACACTAAACACCATGTGGACAGAAGAAGTTACATGGGTCGTTACGAAATCCATGATGGCAAGCCTTTAAATCCACTCTGGGATAAGACTAGCGAAGGTTTTTCTTCATTAAAAAGATGGGGACCGAATCACTTTGGAATACCGGTCATTACACGGTAAAGAATCATGTATACTATTTTAAATAGCTTTTAGAGAAATCTCTTTGCCTATTGCATAGTTTATATAAAGTAATTTTGTATGCCAACTGCACTATCTATTACAAAATGGCAGGATGCTAAGTTATAGGCTTATTACAAAGCTTTTATCAGCTTTCTCTCTGTGAAGATGTTTGTACATGTTATTTCTCTCACACCGATTCTCGAATCAAGTTGAAACTTTGCAATAATATTCATTGGCTTACACAAGGCACGAATCTGTAACAAAAAGAATGTGTCAATTAACTTCTGGTTATTAATTATTTTGTTTGACAAGAAAAGGGGAAATTAATTCTTCAGTATTCACAAATATGGCTAAATATGTAGGGTTTGGTCTTTCGTATAATTGTTCACATTATTTCTACCACATTTTCGGATTAGGTTGAAATTTTAAAGTTATTTATTGTTCCTAACAAATCATGAATCAACTAAAAAAAAATACTAATTAATTAATTATTTTGTTTGATATCGATTAAGGGAAATAGCTTCTACATTATTGAGATTTATAATTGTAACTACGGAGTTCTTTCACTAGTTAAGCTTTGTTTTTAAATTAATTTATTTTTATATTTTGCTTCTTTTCATATTTATGAGTGCTACAAAGTTGGGCGAGAAAAGATAATAGATTAAACCTTTTCACTGACCTTTAGTAAACAGTATACTTGCTGGATAGGTCTTATATTTAACAAGAATCTTATCTTTGCCTATTATCGAGGAAATGTTTGAATTTTTGCCATCTATAATTAAGTTTCCTTTTTTTAAAATTTTTTTTAAATAAGGGAAAAATGGTCGTTCCTACAAATATATGTCTGTTTCTAAATCTTTTAATTTAATGTCGACTTAAAAAAAAATTTTCCAGAATAAAACGGAAGAAAAATAAAATTGTTCGAAAGGCTAATAAAGTTGAGCTGGAATTTTTGGTGAGAAAATCTAATCTACCAGGCCAGTATGAATTCCCACAGGTAATTTTCATATTTCTCGACTTTAACAAATAAAATAAAATAGATAAGTATCATTATTTTGTATAAACATTTTTTTATTTAAAAAAAAGTGTTCTTGCTATCTCTAGAGTAGTGCTATTAGAGCATGGAATGGGTTGCCTGAGCTAGCCAGGAAAACCAGTGACTTGGCAGAATTTAAGTCATTGGTTAATATGCATGACTAAATGCATGACGCGTATGACGTAATCATCTTCTTTTTTGAAGTAACGTCTGTATTATATAGGATAAGATAAGATAGAGTAGGCCTAATATGTTCATCTAAAGACGTCTAGACTTATTACTAAAACTACACACAATGACTTCGTTCTGCAGCACCATAGCGAGCCAGAGAATCATGCGCTCTCTACCACCAACCTCCCACTTTTTATTCATAGACTCCTTGGCCTCCTCTTTTGTCGGCCTCCCTCTTGTTGAGGTCAGTTGTTGAATGATAGCACCAGATTGCTTGTAGACAACTAAACCGATGTAGGCGTCTAAAAATATTTTAAATTACAGAAGTTTTAATAACGTAAATATATTTCTTGTATAACAAAACTAAATATAACTTTTATTACAATATGGATAAATTCAGCTATTTTAAACAAATCTAACTCGCAAACAAGAACAAAAATACTTTTAAAAAAAGCTTATATTAAGTGTAATTGTATCAATTGTTTTGTATCAGTAATGTAATTGAATTCAATAATTAAATCTAGACGCCTTCATGCTTTTAGCTTTCTCAATGCGCTATGATTCTATCACTTTCTCAATGCGCTATGATTCTATCACTTTCTCAATGCGCTATGATTCTATCACTTTCTCAATGCGCTATGATTCTATCACTTTCTCAATGCGCTATGATTCTATCACTTTCTCAATGCGCTATGATTCTATCACTTTCTCAATGCGCTATGATTCTATCACTTTCTCAATGCGCTATGATTCTATCACTTTCTCAATGCGCTATGATTCTATCACTTTCTCAATGCGCTATGATTCTATCACTTTCTCAATGCGCTATGATTCTATCACTTTCTCAATGCGCTATGATTCTATCACTTTCTCAATGCGCTATGATTCTATCACTTTCTCAATGCGCTATGATTCTATCACTTTCTCAATGCGCTATGATTCTATCACTTTCTCAATGCGCTATGATTCTATCACTTTCTCAATGCGCTATGATTCTATCACTTTCTCAATGCGCTATGATTCTATCACTTTCTCAATGCGCTATGATTCTATCACTTTCTCAATGCGCTATGATTCTATCACTTTCTCAATGCGCTATGATTCTATCACTTTCTCAATGCGCTATGATTCTATCACTTTCTCAATGCGCTATGATTCTATCACTTTCTCAATGCGCTATGATTCTATCACTTTCTCAATGCGCTACGATTCTATCACTTTCTCAATGCGCTACGATTCTATCACTTTCTCAATGCGCTATGATTCTATCACTTTCTCAATGTGCTATGATTCTATCACTTTCTCAATGCGCTATGATTCTATCACTTTCTCAATGCGCTATGATTCTATCACTTTCTAAATGCGCTATGATTCTATCACTTTCTCAATGCGCTATGATTCTATCACTTTCTCAATGTGCTATGATTCTATCACTTTCTCAATGCGCTATGATTCTATTACTTTCTCAATGTGCTATGATTCTATCACTTTCTCAATGTGCTATGATTCTATCACTTTCTCAATGTGCTATGATTCTATCACTTTCTCAATGCGCTATGATTCTATCACTTGTGTGGACCAGTTCGGAAGGAGGGGGGGGGGGGGTTGGAGAAAGAGGCTTTTGGGTGAAGTTTACCGTGATGTCTTTCAAATGTATTTTATGCAAAAGAAGTTGTACAACTTGAATTCGAACTTGAAGGCTCAAGCCTCTTCAAGCCAACACACTAACCACTGTGCCAGCGAAGTGCTTATGAAAAACAAAGGTTTCGTAGATAGATGTTAGTTTTAAACTTTTAAGCGGCAACCTTTTTCTCTACACAAAGTATAAAGGGGACTAAATCAACTTATACTGCCACAGCTTCCAAGTATAATTTGTTCGAGACAAAAAAAATTAATTACCAATTATAAATTAATATTGATTTATTTTTGTATTGAGCCTTTTTTTTTGTCAGGTACAATAAATAATTGTGCAAAATGTGCACTTCATCCGAGGCTGGGTATTGGAGAATTAATGCGTACAAAAATTGTGTCGGACATACATAGTGAGTTGATTTAAACTTTGTATTAAAAAAAAATAACAACTCGTCCTTACATTCTCGCTTCTTCTTGAACTTCTTAGGGTGGTCTTTCTTTCCTTACATAAAGACAGAGCCGCTTATCTTGCATCATTCTACAAGATTAACAATTAATGCTCCCTTTCTTCATCATCACCTTAGAAACACACACACTCACACACTCCATAACATCTCTACTTCCACACCCAAAACAATACATAGTCTCATTGATTCCCGTTGTCAAGAGTAAAAACAGACAAAAAAAACACAAAATACAAAAAAAGAAATGAATAACAACATGTGTGTTTACAAAGCTGTTTCAAGTGTTACGTTTGAAATGTATATTGTAGTTCACTTTTTTATAACTGCGCATATTTACAGATACCTTGTTTCCCTAATCAAGATCCATTCACTGAGTTCCTGAGAGACAAGTCTAATTATGTGAAAAAAGTTTTGAAAAAACACCTGTCCTTGTCAAGTATAGAGAACTTGTTGGTAGGTTTTATTAAGTTCTAAGTGAAACTGTATTTTATTTCAATTCCGTTTTGGCCCCAGGAGTTTTGTCGATGTTTTAAAAAACACTCAACATTTTGTTGTGAGAAGTAGAGCTAGTTTATACAAACAACGATATCAACTTTCACTATAACAGTACTAATGAATAGATTAGAGCTATTATTAAATTGATGAGATTACTAATACATTTCCTTTCACTAGTTATGCTTCGTTGTTTTTACTAAAAATATAAAATTAAGAAGCGCTATGGCAGATCATATAAAAAGCAATAGGCTTACATATTAAGAACATATAAATATTTTTTTTAAATTCAGTTATGTGTTTAAGAAGCAAAACGATTTTAATAAAGCAAGGAGAGTAACGTCTGCAATGTGAGTTTAATGAACTAAACTCTTTTTCATGTGTATGTATATTATAAATGTTTCAATTTTTAACCTTTATCTGAAACTTTAATAAAATTTTTGCTACAGAACGCAGTTAGGCAGCTAAGAGTGCTGAATCGCTGGAGGAAACCGGAACCAAACCATGACACGAGTCCTTCAACTAAGATACCACATGCTGAAAACATTGAACATAAGTCGCCAACTATTTCCAAAACCAAAAGCAAACTTTGTGAAACTTTTCGAAACTGGTTTCGCAAGTCCAAAAAACCTGAGCCTCTTACCAGCATGTTGAATTCTCAGATTCATGTCAGAAGTTGTCAGAAAGTCAACACAGTAAGTAATCCAATGCTAGTCACTTGACTTAAAGGGAAATAGTATGACCCTACTGTGGCAGTCTAGTCACCAAATGAGTAACATTGTTATCCAAACATTCCCTATATATGTATTGTATATTCAAACTGTTTTAAATAATACATTTTTAAAATGCCTGCAACATAGTTCTTGTTCAACTAATATGTCTCTGGGCTAATTACTTTTGCATGTGATCTTTGATTTTGATAAATTTTAGACTTTGATAGAGTGAGGCCTTGAAGAAGCGTAAGCTAATTAGGTCAGATTTATTGGGACGTTTACTTTCGTAGGTATGTATACTGGTGGAGTTACTTTGTCAGGATGGTTCCTGTAACGAGAACAAATAGACTGTTGTTTAAACTTGTTTATATATGACTTTCTTCAATTGAGTAATATGCTAATAAACCTGCACATGTAGACTTCCAATGTGTTCAACTCTTCCTGAGAACGAGACGTAGACTAAAGAAGGAGTTATTTATTAAGTACTTTATATCTGCACATGACACAATAAATATTGAATAGAGTTGTTTTTTTTCTTTGATGTTTGTTAAGGAATAAAATTAAATAACTCTATCATAACACACTAGTTATATAATTACATTATATATGTCTCATTAGCTCCAATAAATAAATTAATAAAACAAGGGAGTCCAGTATAGTTACTTTATTTATACACACATATATTTGAAATGATTTCATGACACTTCAGTATACCAATTTAGTTATGTTACAGCATACTTAATAAACTAAAAATAAAAAGCATATTTTTACTTACTTAACAATGAACAGGTGTACATAGGTGTGGCTGAGGAAGAAATGTCAAAGCACAAATGGAAAGAGATCAGGATGATCAACTACCACAACCCTAATGCTGAGAATCAAGCTAAATTAGAGGTAAATGTTCAGCATACTGGTTTACTTCTCAACTTCATGGGGGCGACATACGCCAACGCTAACCTCAAGAAAGCATAAACTAGTTATTTGTCAAACTTACAAATTTCTTTGATTTTATAACAAATTATTAGGGCCTATATATGGAGAGACCATAAATCAGAAGAATATTAGGCCCTTATCGCTTAATACTAAATGAAATACCCAACTTGCAAACACAAAATGTAATATAATAAAACACTCAAAAAGACACAGGGAAAAAAGTCGCATCTTTTTATTTCCATACGCTACTCGTGATATAAAAACAATGTTTGTTTTTCATTTGATGTGTTTCTCGATTATTTCCAGTAGACAAACCCTCGAGTACATATTTTAGAACCAAGTACAACGTACAAACACTCTACTGTTCTGTCTATGTGTATTGAGAGTGACGGCGGCGGAGAAAATTTTGCCTTCTCCTCAGCCAAAACTTCAAGTCATTCTTTCAGCAGTGAAGATCATTACGACATAGTCCAAATGCCCCACATTAAGGCAGAATATGGAAGCGAAATGCCTTCGAAATAGAAAACATCGAAACGACAGTTGAAATCGTATATCACACATCCAGACAGCCGTGCTGATCTTTGGGATTTCCCGATAAAATATTTACTTTTAAGGTAAACAAAAAAATAAAAATTAGGAGCTAATAAATCAAAATTGAAACAAATCAATTTATTTTCTCCTCAGACTGATGTAAGTCTTGAATGGGTCGATTCCAGAAAATACAAGGACATCAAAGAGGTTAAATTTATCAGTATCAAAGAGACCACGGGAAAGGACATTGTCAAATTTGTTTGTGCTTTACATGACGCTTATACGGAGAGACCCGCTTCCGCCGCCATTGTGGCAGTCGGCAAAACTATGTCATGAAAATAATTCGACTTTTAATATCTCGTGCCTTGATTGCCATATTTCATTGATTCATTATAGGGAATACAATTAGCATCTAAACTAAATAAAAAGAATGCATGTAAAGATGAACAGAATTGTAATAGTAACTAATGTATATTAATTACTTCCATCCACTCGCCGTACAGCACCTCAACAGAGAAGGACATGAACAGGCATCTTAGTATTTCTTACAGAGACTTTATTATAGAATTTACAGACTTAGTATTAATGATACTAGGTGAGACCAATCGATATAGAAGGCCTGAACAATGACCTGCAAGGTCTCAACCTGTGGGCAATTTAGACCAATGGCTCGTCGCCACGTCGTACAGACCTGTGACGCAGATTACTGTGATGATATTTTTAGTATAAAAATCTCCACTTCTTGACAAGGACTTAGATTAAACTACCGTAAGATATATATGTTTGAAACCTAATGTTTACTTTGAATATATATTTAGTTTCTCCTATTTGTTATTAAAGTTGTTTTGCAATTGTTTTACTTTGATTGTTGCTGGTAAAAATTTTATTAAAATGTGTTTTAATACATTTTGTCTTAATAAATTAAAAGTGCGATACTTTTTATTCTGGTTATTTTGATTATTTGTTTCTTCATTCGTTTGCTCGCTAGATCGCTGTAGGTGTGCATGCGTGTGTGTGTGTGTGTGTGTAAATGTGAGTGAAAGAGCTAATGTATAAGATCTCAAACTGTGGACCAAAATAAACAACTAAATATCACACTTTCATGCATTTATTGAGAACAAAGTATACATACGAATTAGTAATGCAATCTTGCCCATGTTCTGCTGGAGGCCGGTGTGGACAGTATAGAAGCACTAATTACCATTTACAGCTGCGCTGGGTCGGACACTTATCCCGCATGGGAAACGAGCGCATGCTAATGGCGATCTTCTTTGGCGAGCTTAAAGGAGGTAGGCACAACAGAGGTGTCCCCCTCACTGGCAAGGAAGAAAGTAGCTTACATAAGATGGCCTCTGAAAGAGACAGTTGGAAAGATTTCACAAAGGCTGCGGGAAAAGCATTTGAGACTCAAAGAAAAGCCATTGTTGAAGGCAGGCGCAGAAGGTGGAACGAAAACTTGACCGCCAGCGGACAACGGCTTTATCTGCTCGAGAATATGCAGTTCCCTCAATTGGGTCTGCATAGTTATGTGAATCATTGAACTCATTCTTAATCTTCAGAATCGAAGACATTGCCATTATTATATTAAAAAAAAGTAAAGTTTCCGTTTCAGACCTTGCGATCTATGGGTCTAAAGGTCATCTGTTTCTGTGGACCACGATTAACGAGGGTGTCATATGGCCAGCACAACGACCAACCGCCTTTACGTTTCCCAACTAATATCAGGTACCCATTAGAGCTGAGTGGACTCGGAGGCGCCAAAGATCGCGAAATTAAAAATCCCAGTCTTCACCAGGATTCGACCTCGGGATCCTGGTTCGGAAGCCAAGCGCTTTACCACTCAGCCATCCTTTGCTGTTATTATACATACGCATAAAAATTATTCAAAAACCAGTTATAACTTCATTTTTATAATATATATTCATATTTGAAATTAATCAATTGTCAAATGAAGACCAGAAAAAAACAACACAAAAACATTGATTAAACATTTTACAAAACCAAAACAAGAAACATCAAATACACATAGTTAACCTCCTGCGATACTTTTAAAAAAAATTGCAAAGGACTATTGATTTCTGTTTAAATAGTCTGGAAGGGATACATGCAAGGACAGGGGTGGGTGGTAGAAAGGAAATGTTAAATTAGTTTCCGCACCCTCCAGTGTTAATTTCTTTACCTGATTTAGACCTACTACGCATGCTAACTTTACTTTGGAGAGAGTGTCAATTAATGCACTACGAGAAAAAGGTTAATTAAACAAAAAAAAAATAATACTCAAATACTAAGTGCACTCATTAGTTATATTTCCTACTTTTTTCACAAATGTACCTCCATGGGCGCCCGCGGGATTTTTTTGCAGGGGGTTGCAAGTTGCCACCTATGGCTAAAAGTCGTAGCTTCAACTTTTTTTATTACAGAGAATATTAAAGAAAATAACTGGTACCGGTAGGCCTACCCCCTCGCCCCAGCCCCATACCTATACGATATTAAGTTCACTGTTAATACTTGCTGCATGAAATAAAACTAACATGTGAACAAACTATTTACTGTACACTTTGGTAAATTTATCCGTGCGGCCCCGTGAATTCCGACGGTCGATCAAACAAAAAACCTTCAATAACTTAACTATTGCATAGCTTCTCGTCGCGATGGACAAGACGGAGATGAACGCTTATCTGGCAGTTCTGATATTCTAATTTACGCTGCAACTCTTGAATCGGTTAAGAATGAAGACAAAACAGGTTTAACTGAGCATTTTATTGCTTGAAAAGCGAGACGTTAATGAAGAAACTAACGAATCAAGATACGGAATGTAAAGTCACGTGTTCTGTAATAATCCCACAATCAAAACATGTGGTTTTTGCTCGGTGTGTTATTCGAATTCTCGGCATAACCAGCTCAATGCCAAGTTCGTCTGTCAGCAATATCGCCTTCCTCACTATGCCATCCCTGAAGTGTTCCTCAGCATGGTCAAGTTTGATTTTGATTGTCATTAATGTAACTGCGGATGTGCTGTTAGGCAGCCACTTATGCTAAGTTGGACAGACTGCAACGTCACAGAAACATCACAGAAACTGGTTCAAGAACAGATGAGTAATTGACGACAATTAAAAGACAAATCAGAAACACGCGAGAAACAGGCACATATGCAGTTTGGTTTCACTTACAGTTGTGACTTAAAGCGCGAAATGATTCGTATTTCTCAGCTCATCGTGTCTCATACAAAAGAGCTAAATTTAGCATCAATGCTCTCGCTTGGGACTGTAACGGAAGAAATAAATAATGTTCTTGATGACACCAACAGTTTTACGTATGTCTGAAACGTCATTCAAGGTCAATGATAACAAGTTTTAGTCTGTGGGACGCGCAACCGACAAGGTCTGCTTTTGTCTGAACACAGTTTTAAGTGCTACCCATCACTGTAGCCATGGTAGCCTTGGCTTTGTAGTTAGTCCATGTGTTAGTACATAATGTATTCGCTTACAATAACCTTAGAAACTGGCAGTGCGTCTCACAACAGTGACAAATCCAAGGAATTCTTCTAGAGTACGATCGCCATCTCAAACACATCTGTTCAGTGCCTGAGATATCTGCATTTTCATTACCGAAATACCAAGAAAACGAAGTTACTCTTCTTGCAGCTTTCATATATTTTGGTTTCTTGCTGTTGCCAGTGGTCCGTCGATACCAATTAACGTTTTTATTCAGATGTCATGGGAAGAACTTTTTATACATCTCATCTATTGTAAACTGGTGGACTTGTTTAACCTGCTTTTTTATAGAGCGCTAACACTGACCGCAACTCCGAAAAGACCAAAATACATGTACCAAGATGGCAGCTCTCTTCAAGATTTTTTTAAAATAAATAACTGGCTAAAAGTTGGCAACTCTGACTTCAGAAGGATACGCGTACATGGTCAGCCCTGACTTCAGAAGGATGCACGTACATGGTCAGCCCTGACTTCAGAAGGATGCGCGTACATGGTCAGCCCTGACTTCAGAAGGATGCACGTACATGGTCAGCCCTGACTTCAGAAGGATGCACGTACATGGTCAGCCCTGACTTCAGTAGGATGCACGTACATGTTCAGCCCTGACTTCAGAAGGATGCACGTACATGGTCAGCCCTGACTTCAGAAGGATGCACGTACATGGTCAGCCCTGACTTCAGAAGGATGCACGTACATGGTCAGCCCTGACTTCAGAAGGATGCACGTACATGGTCAGCCCTGACTTCAGAAGGATGCACGTACATGGTCAGCCCTGACTTCAGAAGGATGCACGTACATGGTCAGCCCTGACTTCAGAAGGATGCACGTACATGGTCAGCCCTGACTTCAGAAGGATGCACGTACATGGTCAGCCCTGACTTCAGAAGGATGCACGTACATGGTCAGCCCTGACTTCAGAAGGTTGCACGTACATGGTCAGCCCTGACTTCAGAAGGATGCACGTACATGGTCAGCCCTGACTTCAGAAGGATGCACGTACATGGTCAGCCCTGACTTCAGAAGGATGCAAGTACATGGTCAGCCCTGACTTCAGAAGGATGCACGTACATGGTCAGCACTTAAGTCCTGAAAAGCCAAAGTTAATGAGCTACTACTTTACTCTAGTCACCTACTTGTTCAGTTGCTACTTAGATTTTAATTCATCTGATGGTGCAAAACAAATGTCTAGAATTTGGATACTCAGAATCCAGGGGGGGGGGGGGAGCAAATACACCACCTCGCACCCCGCTGCGTGCGCCCACAGAGAATGGGTGTCGGTGTGTGTGTGTGGGCGGGGGAAATTAACTTTTCCGTCATTGTTTCTGATTTATCTATTCATTCTTGCCAATTATAATTATTTATCAGTTCTTGAACCAGTTTCCCTGAAGTTGCAGTCTGTCCATCTTAACATAGTGGTCGCTCAACGGCACATCAGCAGTCTTATTGAAATAATCAAAAACCAAATTGACCATGCTGAGGAACACTTCAGAGACGGCATCCCAATTAAGGCAAGACCGCTGGCAGACAAACTTGGTATTGAGTCAGTGCTGCCGAGAATTAGCAGTAGAAAGACACACCGAGCTAAGACCACATGTATGAGTTTTGGATGTTATTACTAAACAGGGCTTAACATTCCTTTGATTGGTTAGTTTCTTCTTGTTATGTCGCTTTGCAAGCAATAATTATGTTTAGTTCAACATGTTTCATCTTTATCCTTAAACGATGCAAGAGCTGGCACGTGAAGAAGAATATCAGCACTGTGCACGATAAATGTTCATCGCAAGCTTGTCCATCGCAACGAGAAGCATTAGTAGGCATAAAGTTATTGACAATTTCAGCAGCCTCAGTCGAAGTTTGCGGTATTTGTTTGACCGACTGCAGGGAGGCACCAATAAACTTAAACAGCTTGTACAGTAAAAAGTTTGTTCACATGTTTAGATTTTTTTAAAGTTTAATAAACATGTATTTATAGTGTACTTATGTCGCATAAGGATGACAAAGCAAGTGAAACGAGTTTAGTTTTCTCACTTGCTTTGCGTAGGTAGTCCACGACTCACTGCCCTTTAAAACTGTTTACACATAGAACCTACACACTATTGTCAAGTCAACGATCCGCCTTTGTATAAAGCACTTTTTGCTGAAAGAATTGGATATAAATAATTCCCTATAGATCATGTACTATATGAATTACTGCAAGCCAGTAAGTCATAGATCTGGATCTTGTATGATTAACAATACCCGTGTTTCAAAATAGGTCAACACACAAACACTTCCGGGAAACCTATTTTGCAAGGAACTTACCTTTCATGGTAGTTTTAATTTCAGTTTTCAGGCGCTTTGTCTGGACATGTGGATTATGCGCGCTGTAAGAATAAGACACTTGGCAGACGGAGCGTGTACTGCAATCGTTGACAAGCCGGAGCAAGCCCGACCTATGTTTTGATATAGACTAGTCTCTTTTCAATTAAAAAAATCAATTAAAGAGGAAAAAAAAACACTTTGTTCTGTTGGAGTTAATGCCATAAGGAGAAAATGATTTTTTCTTATGCATATTAAATATCGTAACAGAATTAGATTTTTTTTCAAAAGTGGATGCAGTAAATGTAAATATATGGAATTATAGACTATTATTTGGAATAAGTGTGTGGGTTATAATGCATTAAAGAGTATGAATTTAACAAAGGTATTTTATGTAATATTATTATTGTTTGTTTTAAGACTGTTATTTTGTACATTTTACGTACATGAATGGAAATAAATCGCGACTATGATACATCTAATGACAAGGCCTATATTATAATTGTGTGAAATTGTTTGGTATAAGATTGTATTCTATAGCCTACGTTTGCTTTTTGTTTGTTTATTAGAACAAAGTTGAGCCAGTTGCAGAAACCAATAATTCTGACTCAATGTAAGTGAAAACATTCATTATGACTTAAACTAGTTTTCGACCCTTCAAATTCGATATAGATTTAAAAACTAGAATAAAAGCCACTTTCATCGGTTATATGTTGTTTGTTTCTTTATTAGTTTCTTAGTTCTTTTTTTTTAATGATTATTTTCTTAATATTAAAGTCCAAACTTTGCTTTATATTTCAAGAAATGACGTATTAACAGGTGATGCAGTTCAAAATGAAGCATCAGTTAACAATAAGTAGGCATTTAAAAAAAAAATATTTTATATAAAATGTGTTGAACTTTACTAATTTATTATACGAAGATAAATTAATAATTAGATAACTCTGCAGATATTGTACGTAAGCCTACTGCGATCTTTTTTGATGTGGTGGTCAGAAGGTTAATACAAATTCTTCCCTGTCTTGGATTATTAGGTACAAATCCTAAGAAAGACTCACAGTCACATGCATCGTATCACTTTACATCTTTCTCTCACCCAGGCTTGTGCCCTCTCGTCTCTCCTGTCTCCACACATACCAACAAGGGACATTATTCCTTCATTATTCACAGATAATTATGTAGGATTTTGTCCCCTAAGATAAGTGAACACGTTATTTCTTCCACACCAATTCTCGTATCAAGTTGAAACTTTAAACAAATATTTATTGTAACTAAAAGATCAATTGAAAAATTAACCAATAAGTCAAATAATTATTTTGTTTAATATAGAAAAAGGGGAAATATTCTACATTATTGAGATATATAGTTGCAAGTGTGGAGCTCTTCCACTTAGATTAGCTTTGGTTTTATTTGAAAGAATTTTTTATATATATTTACATTCGATTATGTAGCAAGATATTAATCAATATTTCGTTATTATTTATAAATCATCTTTAAAAAAATTCTTACAAATACTAAAACGTTAGTTAAATCAAAATTGCATTCTAGCGGAGGAACACAGCCCATTGCTGTCTCTAGTGTGACTTCAGCTGCAGCAACACAGATGGTAACGACTACACTAGAACCAAACACATCCTCTTCTTTAAAAATTCATGCCACACAAGAAGATGATGCTTCCAAAAGACAAACTAGTATGTCAACAAAACCACAAGACCAGGTCTCCATAACTCCAACTGACTTTACCAAAGCACTTAGCGGTGGTGTTTCCACGGCACCAATGACTGAAATTAGTGTAAGACCTAATGAAGATGTCGCTTTAAAAAATCTGGATTCTAAAACCGTACAAGAACCACAACCAAAATCCTTGTCGCAGGTTACAACTACGCCCAACTTGTATAATACAGGAAAAAGCTCTTCAGAAACTACCGAGACCATCAACCATGTTGTGGCTCCAAGAGAGAGCCATGGGACTCAACTATCAGAGGGCAATCGTTCTTTCGTTCTGGTTGACAAAGAAAAGGCCATCACAAATAAAGCTAATGTAACACGACCCGCTTTTCAAAATCAGAAAGATAATCAGATAAACAAGCAAGCCCCTGCGCTCGACATTGCAGATACGTCTAGAAAACAAAGGTAGATAATCTAAGTCAATAAAAAATCTAATTTAGTAATAACACTAGTCCAATGGCTATTCTTTGGACACCTTCCTTGAAAATTGTATTCATTGCATTTTGTAATGATATCAATTAAATTTTGTGAAAAGAAAATATGAATGACTCTATTTCCTCAGCAAAATACAACCATCTTACGAAAGCGCAGAAAGTGATCCAGCCATGAAGAAAGTAGTCGATGAATATAATGGACGACATAGGTGGGTATAGACACAATACGGCATGAACTTTATTTTTATTGTACAATGAGTACATTTTTTAAAAATAACTTTTGTCATTGAGCATAATTAAATTCATCTGCATGTCAATGAACCAATGGCGTTGCTAAGGTGGCGAGAGGATGGGGTCCAAATTTGAAAATCCCCCGGGGCCCCAGTTTAGAGCCCCCAAATGAGTGTCCGAAATTAGTTTTTACATTAAATATTACGCCATCATCTCATGTCATAAATGTTCAATGTCAAAATGCAGGGGCCCCTAAGGAGGCCAAACCTACAGGGCCGCCAAATCCCTAGCTACACTGCAATGAACAATGCTTCTAATTTTAGATGGCGAATCTTTCATCCCTTTAAAAAAGAAAAATAAACATTCTTTGATGGCACAACCTATATAAGTTGTAAAAAGTTGTTAGTAAGGACTGTTCCGCTGTCACAGAGAAATACATAAATTACTGTAGAAATGACTAAAAAACAATTAATGAACAGAGACTTGCTGTTGATAAAAGTAGACATTGAAGGCTCATTTTATTACGTCACATTCTTATAAGTACTTTCTCAAAAAACATTCACAACAAACAATGACGTAATATAAACATACTAGCACAAAGACTTGGATCATTAAAACAGCTTATAATTTCATAATCACAATTATATTTTGAATTTGTTAAAATCTATTGGGTTTCCCAGAGTACAATCAAACTTTATAATCATATTTCACTTCCCTCAATCAACTTCCTATGGCAGTTTGATCTGGTTCATACAAAATATAGATCTCCTTCTTCCCAAGTGCTATTAGAGCATGGAATGAGTTGTCTGAGCCAGCCAGGAAAACCAATGACTAGGCAGAATTTAAGTCATTGGTTAAAATGCATGACTAAATGCGTGACTTGTAGGAAGTAAATATCTTCTTTTTTGAAGTAACGTCTGTATTATATAAGATAAGATATGATATTAAATGGGTCTGCTGTAAAAAAACAAACAAAAAAAAAAACAATATTGGTTTAATACAGTATGGACGTGTTTCAAAAATATTTTCTTGCGCCCCCCCCCCCCCCGAAAGTTGAATAGACGCTATTAGTTTTGTAATGTCTGTTTTTCCGTCCCTTCCCCCCGTTTAGATCTCATAAACTAGAAAAGATAGTGACAATCCGACATCATGATATTCTAGACCTTTCAAAATTCTGATGCAACGTTTAGTGATTTTAATAATAGTGTAGCTCATATCAAATTGGAATATTCGTTTGTTATAAATCTCACTGCTCTATTTTGTATTTGTTCTAGTTTCTTTGTATTTTCTTGAGTTGAGGGGTCCCATAGAGAGGATGCATATTCTAATATTGGCCTAGTTAGCCGGACCTAAGAGGCCAAATAGCACACTTTATTATTTTTTTGCTTTACTTATAAAAACAAATATCTAGATTCTAGATCCAAATCTAGTCTAGGTTTAGGTTGAAATTCAGACTCTAGCATGTCCAGGTGCAATGTGGATAATAAGATGCTAAAATATTTTAAAATATAATTATCAATAATTTACTCTACAGAGCATTGTTGGCAGCAAACTCAAACTCTTTAGTATGGAAAGATAAAAAAGGAAATTTGTTTACGACATTCGATTCAAATGTAAGTTCTTACTTGTTAAGATTATACAGGATCTAGATCTAGATCTATATAATTAGATCTAGATCTAGTACTGTATAGTCAGTGTATAGTTAATATAGTCAAGACTATAGATTCCATTTGATATATTAATGAAGTAACCTAGTTTATCAAGTATCTATCTCAGTATCTGGATCTATCATCTAGACTAGATTCGAGAATCTAGTTTAGTAGTTAGCGTACTAAGTTTAACTAAGTCTAAGAAGTAAGATTATAATTAATATAATTATAAGATTATAATAAGACATAATAATAAGATAGTTAAATTTTAAATCTATCATAATCTATGAGTATGGGTATGGACAGTAATAAGTATGGATAGTTGCTTATCATCTTATGACTTCTTATCATCTTTTATGTCACTTAGATCTATGTCTATGACTATTAATTAGTGCATACTCATACTCATCATACTGTAATCTGTATCAGTATAGTATAGTCAGATCTAGACTAGATCTAGTTCTGTAGTTGTATTATTTTATAACCCTACAGAGTACAAGGAGGCTAAAAATACTCTATAGGCTATATAGATCTATTCTAGACCTTAGGCCTATAGTTCTAGTTCTTGTGATCTTCTAGTAAAAATTGTAAACATAGAAATCAAGATATACATAATGATATAGTCATATAGTCCTTATGTTATAACTATAGACAATAGATCTAGTTGTATTATATTATAAGCCTACAAGGCTTGTAACAAAGAGAAGATTTGCAACCTTTGTTTTTAACTTCCAATTCTCAAAAATTGTTTTTTTTCTTCTAGATAAGTAAGAACACCTCAAAATTATCTGATGTACTTGACACCTTCAATTTTAATAGACCAGAGCTAATGATTCGATTATTAGGAACCCCAGATCAGGACAAATCTTCATTATATGGTAACAGAGAACTTCCCGACCTCGAATATTGTGTTTCCTATACTGGTAAGTCTATTATGAAAGTGCATTGAAGTCAATGCCTAAAAATGCTAAATATTGTAAGATGTATCAGTTAAATTGTAAAATATGTTTGCTATAGCCTGTAGATTTATATATTTTTATAGGCCTCTTGTTAAAAACGATTTAAAAAAAAATAATATTTAGATCCTTAAAGAAGATATTTATTAAAAATATCAATGTCACACATGACCTATAATGAATTCTTTGCTTTTTTACATTTTTTGTTTGGTTTTAACCCATAGATAATTTCTATCTAGCTATTTTTATGAGTCAAAATATCAGTCATAACTAATATTTCTGAATTTATTATGAGTGTAAATAATAGGTGTATGCTAAATGTGTGGATTTCAAAAATAGCTTAATAAAAGCCTGGTGCTAAGACTTGTGTTTAAACTCTTATTTCAAATAGCATGTTGTTCTGCCTTCAAGTATTTAATAAAATATTCATTAGAAAGGATACAAAATCTTCTATTTATAAAGATAAATATCTGCTTATTTAAATTTTGCTATCAACCTTAAAAACATTTTTATAAACCGTTGTAAAATCTGTTTCTTATCAAGGCTTGTTGTAATCAACTTAATGTAGGCTATAATTTATTTTTCTTTTGACCAGGTAAAGGAGGTATAATCATTTTACCTCAACCTTTGAGGAGAAGACTAGTCCAGTTAGTAGATGATATTGGTCAGTATTCCAATTTTAATTCATACTTCTATTGTATTATTTTAGTTTTTGTTTTACATGGAACCATATTTTTTCTAGATTTAACAATTTTTTAAGAAATATTTTGAAAAGGAAATGTATAGAACCAAATAACTAATATCTCCATTACTGTGGGTATATTATTGGAAATAAAATAATGCTTACCATACATACATGGTTATGTTTATTTCAAGGTGCCTGGATTGTAAGTGACTATGAAGGTACAGATATAATTGAAAGCACGAATCAGCCATATGTCTTACCAAAGCAGTTGAAACCTAAGGTGAGATCTATGCTAATGTGCTTGAAGCACTTTTCTTTAAGTTTTTTTTTTAAAGGAATTTGCAGTATTAATCCTTGGCCACCGGATGGGATGTGAGTTTGAATCCTAGTGTAATTCAAGATTTGACATGAGCTGAGTTTTTGTTTTACTGAGTGCCTAAAGGCAGCACAGAAACCATCTTCTTGATAAACCACTTTCCCACATTTATGTCCGCTTGGACTTAGCACATTGGAGCTTGTAAGACCTGCTAGGTAGAATTAATTTTAATACTTCTACATTTCCCACATTTATGGCCGCTTGGACTTAAGCACATAGGAGCTTGTAAGACCTGCTAGGTAGAATTAATATTAATACTTCTATAACTAACATGAAATATAGAGTGTTTTTTTTTTTTACTAGGACATGGTTATCATGGATTTGAGATAGCATGAACAAATATGATTATAAATAAAAGTTGATTGCAACATGACAAAAAAAATCAACAGATTTTATGATTCATTCATTCATCTACAGATTCGAAGCTAAGCCTTAATTATTATCATTATGAGTTATAAATCTCTGCCCCCTTCTCCCATTTCAAATAATTACTTTTAATATCTATAGCCCTCTGAGGTACAATAGAGTATATATAATAAAGACAAAAGTATGCTTTATGTATTAATACCAATCAAAATCTTTTCTCAATTTTGATTGTAGTGAACAAACAATATGTTAAAAAAATGGGTAGGGCATGTCACAGTCTCATACAAACAGTTTTTAGTTTCTCCAGTGTTAAGTTCTTTTTTTTTTTTAGAGCTCAATGGATAAGAAATGCCTATCTTTGGTAAGCCACATAATCTTTTTTTTAAATTGATCTTTTCTAGCAATATCAATGTTTCAAGTTTTTATTTTTCTTTAAATAGTTCTACTCCGACAATGCCTTGTGGCCACCATCTTTCACTTACAGCTCAGTGCGCCTTGCATACACACGTAGATCAAAAAATAGAGTACAACAAAGTACAGTAGGTAATTATAATAAATAAATATGTGTGAATAATGACAGCTTAATTAAAATATAAGGCATATATTATTTAAAAAAATGAAAAGCCAGTAGCCTTATTTGCTAAAATAATGTTACACAACTTATTTTTGTCATCTTATGATACTTATTCTTTAGTGCAACTCTTCTGACCTACATATTTTGTCTGTTGTCTAATAAACTAGGTAATGATGACTCTTTTTTTGAGAGTGTAATTGTTTCAAATGGAGATATCAGGACTATAAGAGAATTACTAGAACTGGTACGGCAAGACAAGTCAAGTCAGCAAAGAAGATTTAATGTCATACTGTTAAAGGCAAGACAATTTTTCTTATGCATTCCAAAACATTACTGTAAAGTTTTATGTAGTTTTACTACAGTACTTTTCATAGGTTTCTAATTTTTTTATAATTTTGACATGTATGTCATATTTACCTTTTGTTTGTGCAATAAGTACTCTATTTAATGCCTAGAGTGAAATAGGTGGTATTCCAATAAAAATGGTATTTCACAAGATTAATATGAAACAATAAATTAATATGCAGACATATTTTGTTTTATCTATCAGGGAGAAAGGCTTGAACTCAATAAGCCTCTTATAAAATATGGCAGTTAATTTCCAATGATATATTGACAGAAACACTCATAAGAAATACTTCTTAAGCATTTATAAAACAATTCTAGAAAAATCTAGTCAAGTGAATTAAATGTCCAACTAATATAAGATTTTTATACACACATTTCACTTATACAACATTGATTAGACTATAAGCAGGTCACATATAGTAAAAATGAAATTAACTTATCCATTTATTTTTTTTTTCTTCCTGTAGTTTCATTTTAATGAGAAGGAACAATTTTAGATTGACAATGTATTTCTTACCATTCATGTTTTTCTTATTATTCATGTTTTTCTTACTATTCATGTTTTAGGGAAGTGGTGGCTTGGCAGACATATTAGCCAGGGCTCAGGATGAGAAATGGTAAGACTCTAGGATTAAATGTGCTGGGGCATCTCTGCTAATAATTTTAGGCATTATGTTCATATGTAGTATTGACTTTTAAAAATGTTTGCCACTTTCTTTATTGGATAAAGGTATTAATTTTTTATATATTAACTTTTTTCTTTTTATAATCTATGGACTGTATCATTAACATTTTTTTTTTAGATGTTGTTTTGCGACATTTTTCAGGAGCTGTAATGATGTAAACAATGAATTAAAGAAATTAGAAGAATCAGAGGAAGAAAGCTTTGAAGATAGCGATGATGAAAATGTCAACTCAAGGGAGCAGGTGAAACAACACTCTAATGCTGGTTCTGTCATTAAAAATGTGATTTTATCTGAGCAAGACTATAAGACTTTGTGTGCCATTACATCTGTTTTTGAGCCAGACTTGACCCTTGCTGACTATGGACTGGGAAGAACAATTTTATTGTCTATATTAAAAGGTAATCTTTAGTGTAGGAATCATAATGATTCATTTTAAATATGGCTAAATGTTAGATCAGTATGTGGTCGGGCTAAGAGGCCAAGCGTCTAATTCCAGTGACAATTACATATTTTCAGTGCTCGGAGAACTCAAATTGATTTCTTATTTCTGTTTGGAAATATAATCGTGTTCAGCCCAATTTAACGTGGTAACCTTTGTCCAAGAGACTGAGTTCTACTTTATTTGATATGTAGACATGACATGAGCTAAGAGAAAAGTCTAAACTTTTTCTAATGATCTTATCTGTATGTGATAGCCTAATTTCTTTCTTTATGGCTTTGGCTTTATGTCCAATTGGGAATTTGGCTGTTTGTGTCCAAGATTTACAGACAAATAAAGAATGAGGTCATGATCAAGGGATGCTTTATTTATGTTCAACAAATTGTTTGTGTGCCATTACTGCACATTACTTAATAAAAAATTTTAAAACACTCATTTTTCACTAATTTTTTATTGTGAACTTTTCCAGTTTACCCAGAGAAAAAATGGAAACTGTTAAAACTGTGTGTTCAACTCGGATGCTTTGATGTGGCTAAGAAATATGTTTTGCAAGATAAGACATCAGTAAGTACTGTGTAATTAACATATTGACTAAAAAAATTGACATGCATTTCACTTGCATGACTATCACTTACATACTTTCAGTTTTGTTCTGAGGATTATTATAAAGTCAATTAGCTTGATGCTTAGAGAAAAATATAGAAATAAAAGATGATAGGATTTCTATGAGGGAACAGAACAGTTGGAAAGAATTCTGGATTTTGAATTTGTGGTTCCTGTCTAGAATCTAGTGTGTTTATTCATATTACACTTACTATTATTACCACTGTTAATGTGCCTGATGTCACAGTTTCTTTCTTCTTGTTGAAAATGCTTATTACTCCAAGGTGCTAATATAATGTAACTGTGATGTGCTGGGGATTCTATACATCTATCTCTAGATCTAAATATGTCTTAGAGATTCAATAAACGAAGATTCCTTTTAAGTTAAATACAGATTTTTAATTTAATAACTGGGAATCACAACAATGTACAGTATTTACAAAATAAAACAGTATCAAATGAATATCTTCTTCCAAAGCTCAATAATAAAGTAGATTCAATTAATACTAGATCTAATCTCACAACCAATAAAATATATGGCTTATCACTTTGAAATCTTCTTCACAACTAAACTACGTCCTATCTCTATGAAATTCCCTCCACAACTAAAAAAAAGGAAATCCCACTCTATTCCAAATCATTTCCTTAACTACTCCCAAACGCTTGCTTTAACCAATTCGTTCATTTCCCGCCAGATGTCATGTTATCACCGGATGTCTGACGTCATGAATTTCTCCAGCACGTTAACTAAATCCTATGTTTATTTTACCCTAGATTAGCTTTATTTAAATCGATATGTGACAGTTATCATTTCATCTCTAAGTCCCTTTGTATACATTAATATCAACAACCCACATAACATTTAAATAGGAATAAATAATCCACTATTGTGCATTTCCCATATAAGTGAGAACTGTAATGAAGGATAACTACTTTTATTATAATTATTACACATCAGCTTATAGCAGTTAGTCTCTTTTGTTCCATGTATCATGATCTTGATACAGACTTGGGTCAAAAACAAGTAGGTTTTAATCATGGCATCATTATCTAAACATTTTCAAAAGTCATGCTTTTAAATAGTTGGCTAGGTCTATAAGGTCAGCAAGACATCAGTATTGTTCAGTCTTCACAATTTTATTGGTCACTGTAGTGACTTAGCTCATTCAGTACAAGGATTGGTCTGGTCAGCCAAAGTTACTACTACATGTGACAGATGGCAAAAGGTTTACCTGTTACTGTAATTGATCAAATGGGGTCAACATAATCTGACTAACTTTACTTGTTCTAACAAATATTAGCTCAAATTTAAACTATTAAAAAAAAAAAGGTTAGAACTTGAAATATTATGATATCCTGATGATTGCTCTACTGGTCCAAGGTCATGATACATGGTAGAAAGTTAAGGAGTTATTTTTTTATTTTTTTTTTTATAGCTGGTACTATTCACAAATTTTTACCTGGAGCTATATTCTGTCATATTATGCCATGGTCTGTATGATACAGTAAAGGCATATGAAAAATGTAATGTCTTTTAGTTTTCAGCTAATGTAAACTTAATGTTGCCAAATCACTTCACTTCAGCTACCTTGGGGTATCTAATCTTGGACTGTAATGTTTTTTTAAGTCTGTGGGCTCCAACATTATTTTTTTTTTCTACATTGCAGATTCCCCCCCCCCCCCCCCCCAAAAAAAAAAAAAAAAAAGAACAACAATACACACACCCACAACATAATTTTGATAAGGATGTGATGTTTACTTTATAAAGAATTCTCCATTTTTCATTTTAGAAGTTATTTAAAAAAATGGCAGTACTGCTTTACATTATCTGCTTTATAGACAACAAGGTCTGAAAGGGGGGCCTTTACTTTACTTACCACTGTATATTGTCTGCTTTCAATGCTCTCTAGACTAATATTTTGCACTTGTTTATTTTCAGAGAAATCTAAGTCTTCCTGTAGTTCAGTCTGCTTTCATACTCAATAGGATCAACTTTATTGAATATTTCATTAGAATAGGAACATTTGAAGTCATGCAGGAAGATGTAAGTTTTGAAATGTCTATGGCAGTAACATGGCTCTACTCTGATTAGTAGAACAATAATATTGTTAGTTAAGTTTCTTGGTGAAGAATACATTCATTCAGTTTAAATAAAAGGGACACAACTCAAGCAAAACATTGAACATGTATAATGTTCAATGTAAAGTATTTTTCAAAATATTTTATTTTTCCTTTTTTTTCTATTTATTTTAAAATTCACTTGCTTTCATGCCATTCTTCAGTTCAGATTACATATTAATTAATTGCAAAAGCACTATAACTGTTGAAATTGGGTGCATATATGTCACTGCTCAATTTTATCAAAAAGTCACATGCACATTACCATATTTAAAGGGACTTTTTCAACAAAAATGTGTAAGATAAATTGGAAAAATCTTGGAAGACAACGGCCACTCACTCCATCATAACTTCGTCAAGTGGTCGAGATGTGGGCAACTACTGTCAATCAAGACAAGAACAGAGCAGTACAAAGACTCGTTCGTACCTTACTCAGCCAGACTTTATCAACACCACCCTTTGATAAGGAAACATGAAAAGGACCAAGATGCCTGCTTGTAGTCGCTGAATGAACTCTTTATGTTGTGGCTCAACCAATGGGCAACAGGAAACACAGGCAGAGCCATGTACAAAGAAATGAACATGCCTAACAAACTGGACAGTATTAACTTCCTCCCCTGCAAAGAGCAATCTGCAATCTTCCATCTAAGGACAGGATATACACCTCTGTTAAATTACCATCTCAATAAAATAAATCCCACACAACTCCCCTTTGTAGATACTGTGCCCACCCTTATGAAACTGTAAACCATATCCTTTTTGAATGCCCCTTCCTAATCCACTTTAGGCAGACCCTAGTATCACTCCAGCCCAACATAACTAACACCCAGTGCTGAACAACTGAAGAAAACAGCACTCTATTTTTCCTTGGCACAGTCTGCAAAAGAGCTCACAGTTCAGCTGCAAAAAGCTGGCTAGAAGAAGAAGAATGGTGTGTCTGTTCTATTTACTCTGTTCTATTTATGTGTATGTTTCTGTTGTGTTGTCTTAATATGAGAAAATAGTTCTTGTAATCACAACAAATTTTCATAAGGATCAATAAAGCAGTCTTAGTCTTATACATTTTAAACTATAATATCTTGTTAATAAAATGTATATTTACAAAGCAATTTTTAACATATAGAATAGTCAAAAGAACAAATAGCAATATGTATTAAGAATGATGTTTACAAATATTTCATGGTTATGTCTACACAATTGTTGTCAGGAAAGCATCATGTCCAGTATTGTTACAGACTCGAGAGCAATGAGTTTCAGTGACAATACTCTGTGGAAAGCTAAAGATTGGTATAAAACTGGTAGGTAATCCTAGATAAATATGTAAAATTGTGATTAAAAAATTTAGAACATTTATTGTCAATTTGTTGAATTAATAATGAGTACTGAAATTGTTTATTTATTTTTAGTGATACAATTTGAAATGTAATGATTAATTTTAGCAGTTTAATGTTCTTATAAAATTCAGTTTGAATGGAAATAAAATAAAGAAATCTTTGAATAAAATTTAGAACACTTGCATCTATAAATCTGATGAGAATTATTTCAGTAATCCAAAGATTAATGAAAAGCTTCAATAAATTTAGCCAAACTAATGGCATAAGAAAATCAACTCCGGATGACTGCCTGGTTGTGTAATAAACACATTGGATTTTCTTGATGGTCTCAGGTTCATACCCTATCCACTGCCATCCCAGTTGTCCTATGGGATGTTGGGCTAGGATATAATTATCTGCAAATCTAAATGAACATCAGAAACATACAAATTATTTTGCAAACAAACAAAAAAAACTTTTTGTGCTTCCTTTTATAATTATAATAATAATTTTAATACTGGTCTAGCTTCATCAGCATATATTTTCCCCATGATGCCATGTGTCATTAGCATTTTTTTTCCTTTTTTGTTTACTTTTTAAATATTATTTTCTGGCTATACTGCCTGGTGACATTTATGTAGGTAGCTGGTAAATAAACCCATATGTTTAATGTAAAAAGAAAAACAATGTAGACATTTGTAATTGCAATATTTCATAAAATTTGACTTCAAACTATTTCATGAGTTACAGAAATGCATTCCAAAAAAAATATCAATGTTTATTTTGCCAGATTTCTTTGGTGTGTATGACCATCTGTTTAGACAGTGTTTGATGAGTAATAAAATAGAACTTTCTAAACTTTTTTGGCTGAGAACAAAAGTAAGTCTCTTAGTGCTAAAATATTTTATTTAATAAGCTCAATGTTAGTGTTTACATTCTATGTTTAGCCAGTATTCATTTTATCAGATTTTAGAGGAATTATCCGTTTGTTGTTTTTTGTTTTTCAGTGCATTAAATATTGTCAGATAGTTATAGAATTTGTAGTTTGTATTTAGTATTCTAATGATTAAATTCTTTTAAAGCAGAAATTAGGTAAGCAAAAAATATTTATTTATATAAACACTTATTTTATTAACCAACCAACACTGTGATGAATGGTTGTGTGATGGGTGGTTGTGTGACAAAAGTTGTGTGATGAGTGGTTGTATGACAAATGGTTGTGGAACAAGTGGTTGTGGGATGAGTGATTGTGTGACAAATGGTTGTGTGATAAGTGGTTATGTGACAAATGGTTGTGATGAGTGGTTGAATGACAAATGGTTGTGTGATGAGTGGTTGTATGACAAATGGTTGTGGGATGAGTGATTGTGTGATAAGTGGTTGCATGACAAATGGTTGATAATGATAAGTGGTTGTTGGACAAATTATTGTGGGATGAGTGGTTTTGGGATGAGTAGTTGTGGAACAAATGGTTGTGAGATGAGTGGTTGTGTGACAAATGGTTGTGTGATAAGTGGTTGTGGGATGAATTGTTGTGTGCCAAATGGAACATGAAGGCATTACTTTATTTAATTTCCTTACTGATTTCTTAGTGTTGTGAATGTAAGTTACCTTAATTGGTATTGATTGGTTATTAACCAATAGTATAAGTTTAGTTCAAATTTATTTTAAAGTTGCCATCTCTTTCTTGAAAATTCCCATGGATAGAAAACACACATCAGCAGTCTTTGTTTAGTTAAAAAATTTAAAACAATTATAAATTTTTAACTAAACCATTTGTCTGCTAATTGTCATATATTTCAGAATAGTTAAAACTATTCATCACTAAACTTTGTTTTGTTACTATCAATGGTGATGTTAAAATTTCAAAACCTTGCTTTTAGAATCCACTTGGTACTTTATTGTTGGCTGCTGCTTTTTTGAAGAGAAAGGCCAAGGTAGAAAAAAACCATATTGTCAAAAGTGGCTACAAGGAAGCAGTTCTGTAAGTTCAATTAGATAAGAAATAAATTCAACAATGTAGACATAAAGCTAAACTATTTGAATGTCTCTGTTACTTTAATTATTTTTTTTTAAGAGTAAAATCACACAGATTTTTTAAAAATAATTATTTAAAAGATTTATTTTGTTTAACAAAAAACAAAATTATGTTTCATTAATTAATTGCTTTCAATTCCTATAAACTACTGTATTTAACTCCCTTTTTTTCTCTATCTGTTTGTTAATACATTTCAGTGTGCTCTTTAGTATGAATATATTATTAGTGTTGGTATTTTGTCTAAACCATTTCTCTTTAAATAAACATTAAGAGCAAAAGAGTTGTTTGTTAGTTCAAGTAAGCATATTAAAAAGATTATCTTGGTAAAGATGTCCTGTTACCATAAAACTAAAAATAAAGGGCGTCCTTGACCTCCAAAATATGGGAACATTCTTTTTTTTTTCTTAAAAATATTTTAGAAGTTATATTTCAGGAGTCTCTCTTTTTATTTCTTGCAGTTAATATTTATTCCTGCTTGCTTTAGGCAGTATCAAAACCTGGCAGCCACATTTGTAGATGCTTGTTATGACAGAGACCAAGAGATGACTTTAAAAATGATCACCAGAAAAATGAAACAGTTTAAAGATCAGTCTTGTATAGACATGGCCTTGTCCTCAGAGAATATGGACTTTTTGGTACAGCCTGCATGTGTAACACTTCAAAGACGAGTCTGGAGATGGGGGAATCTCTGGGACTTCCACACAGAAAATCCAGAACCTGAGAAGCTTCTTTGGAGGATTGATGAGCCAGAAAAAGAAATTAAAAAGGTGAATCTTGAAAGATTGTATATAAACATAAGATTATTGTATATTAATGTCTCTAGATAGTTAGCTCCAAATAAAGAATATATTATAATTAATAAAATGAGATAAAATTAAAAATACAAAGATATTGATTTAATTTAAACACATTAGCTCCTACTGCAGCTCAGAATGTTTTTGCATTATATGCCTAAAATATTGCGACACTATTATTGTATTATAAACTTTCCTATACTTCCTATATCTTGTTTGGAGCAAGAACTAGAGTGTTGTGGTTAGTGTAAGGGGAAACTGATGTGTATTTTTTTATTTTTATTTTTTAAGAATGTTTTTATTCAGAGTTACTTTGCTTAGGATTTAGAAGAGGATTTTTATGACCAAAAATAGGAGCTATTGGGTTACAAAGATTGCACAGAGGCTATATAAATTTCTTTAACACATGCTTAAATCTATATGAATTAGCAATACATAGGTGTGAAATTATAAGCTTTCTTTACATTTTTATCTTTCAAAGAAATATGAACAAGAAAGCATCAGAACAGCTCTGTAAGTACATACCGTACACCACAGTGGTGCTGCAGTATTAGTTTTTTTATTTATAGAGCATATTAGTTGTAGTTAGATGTAGATGCTCAATCTTAGACTGCAGGGCATTCACTTCACTTTTTAAGCCATGGAAATTAAAAATGCAGACGTCATTGATTTTTGCTGATTAAGTGATTGCTATTTTTTAAATATTTCTCTTCACTTTGCACATTGCGCAAGGCATATTTAAATGCTAAACTTATTCGTGTCTTCATTTTTTTTAATCTCTCAACAAAGATTAATTTATACTTTTTTTTCTGGCTTACTTTCACTTAGAAAGTTACTTTTTGTTGTCACAGTAAATAGAAATGAAAGTTTATTAAATTTTTTTTCTGCATTATTATTGTTATTGTAACAAATGTCCTGCAGTATCGGGCTGGACTTTCGTTTGGTTGTCTGAGGTTCATACCCTGCACACTGCCATACCCGTTGTCCTGCTTAAAGGGACGTGTGAACATGTAAAACATTTTACAAACAAAAATTTCAATACAAATTACCTTAAACCTGAACCAATATACCTAACACATTGGTCTCAATCTAAACAGAAATAAATACACTAGCTCATAAAGATTGTATCAAAAAAGACAGTTGGTTTGTGTAAAATGCTTTGACTTCTCCTGCTATCTTGCTAGGATTTTTGTGCAAGAATGTAATGGTCTTTATCTCTGAAGAAATATCTGACAAAACATGTAAATCACAGCTGGGCCTGCTCTTCTCATGTATCTTAGGATTCAAAGACAAGCCTTATAATATGCTTTAGCTTTTTATAACTTAATCTGAGTTTCTTATAAACGTTTTCTTTTGTTATATGTTTGTATGCATTTGTTACAACACCTCTATTCAACTTATACCTTTAAGGAACATTCTGGGTGGGAAAAACCCGGACACAGATCTCAAAAACGTTTCTAAAATTTTCCTATAAATATTACAGTTATATATTAAGTATTACTAGCTTGACCACACTGGGAAAATTCTAGTTTGACCGCTACAAGTTTTCAAAGTAACCAAAGAAAAGGTTTAAACTTAGTTAGAGAATGAGAAAATAATTTTATTGAATGGACAAATGTCTTCGGTATTTCCGCATGTAGGCATTATTCATTAAAGAGTTTAATAAATTAATGTCCAGCAACATTCAGGATGTGGCAAGTAAAAAAATTTTTCTTTTTCTTTAAACTCTAACATTTATTAGTGGTTAAGAGTAAAAAAATAAGCGTGTTGTAACTTGTATAAAGGTTGTTTTGTCTTGTTTATTTTGTTGTTTTTTTTGGCTTTGTTTCTCAGTAGTGAGCATTATGATTTTTAATTGCTTGATTTTTAGGGGTGCACCTGAGTCTTAATACTTTAGTTGGGTAAAGTAAAGACGGTTGGTTGTTGTGCTTGTCACATGACACCATGCTAGTTAACCAATGACCATGAAACAGATGACCTTGCTTTAGGACTGGACTAGATAGAGAACATTATATATTAATGTTTCATTCATTTTTGTTACTTACAACATTTTATTTGTCTTGCACTTTCATTAATTTTTTTTTTTGGGGTAGGCTTTTTTTTTTAAATTTCTTTCTGCTACTGCATTAGTAAATCATTTTTCCCTTCTAAAAATCAGGTTTTGTATAATATATATATTGTATTATATATATATTACTTATATTGTTTTCCTTTAAATATTAGCACTCTTTCAAAGGGTTAACAGTTAAGCTTGCATTTTTGGTTGAAAATAAATAACTAATGCATTCTGTTCATAGCTGTACATCTTTATTTTGTCCTAACAGAAAGCGCTACTACCTTCTACTGTGTGTTCCTATGACGATGTTTGCATTAAATGGAGTAAGTTGTTGTGGTATTCTTAAATGTATGTGCATATTTTTTAGAGGCATGGGATAGTTCTATAACTAATGCATTAAGTTTAATCTTATGTTTTAAAGTTAGTTCTAGAGTTTATTGAGTATGCATATTTACCAGTGGCGTCGCTAGGGTGGGGGGAGGGGAAGGTTCAAATTTGAAAATCCCCCCAGGCCCACTCTTGAGTGGGGCCCCCAAATGAGTATAGGAAATTTGTTTTTACATTAAATATTTGTCATGATGTCGAATTTCAAAATGCATTGGCCCCTAAAGAGGTCAAGCCCCCTGGGCCCCCAAAACCCTAACTATGACACTGCTCTAGATCTAGGATTAATTAGATTCTCTTTATTATTCAGTTGGTTTAACTTTTAAAAAAAATTGAATTTGATAATTATTTTTGAATAATTTCTTTTATCTTCTAACTTCTGAAGAATAAAATATATTATTCCTCGTACAATCTTGTAATGATTTATTAAGATTAGTCAGGATAAAACTTTAAAAAAATAGTTATTTAACGATAATAAAATATTCCTATTTGAATTTGATAAATCAAATGTGAAATGGGATCTTTTATTTTCTTGATATTAATCATAAGAATATTTATATTTGCCAGATAGGACTTCTCATTTTTATTTACTTTTTTGGCTTGACATTACTTGGAAGATTTGAGCAGCACAAATTTCATTGGCTAGATGCTTATCTTGTGTCCTTTGTTACTGTGATTATTGCTGAAGAAATTTATGAGGTAGGCTAATTATAATATGGTTTTGTGGTATTGAATTTTATATACATATATAAAGCTTAACACATTTGCTTTCTATTTAAAATAGTACTTTAAAGCAGAAGATGTTTATTTATTGTAATTTTAAGTTATAAATAATAAATGTAGAATAATAATAATGTGTTCACTTCTTCTTTGTACTAAGTAATAAGAAATATGGTATTTAATCCTCCCAACCTTTCATTAGGTTAACTTTGGGCATTTTTTATGTTACCTTTTTAAGCTTTTTGTTATTAGAAAAAATTATAAATTCAACATTTTCAAAGATCTTATTGGCCTTAAGTCACTCTAAGGAAAAACCAGATGGTCAGACATATTTGAGGAAGCAAAGTCATGTCTAGGAAATCATCAATTAAATAAAGTTAACTAAATTAAACTAAGCTAGAGATGTACGTGTCATTTACTGATGAAAGCAATCATTTTCATTCATGAAAATGATGAAAACAAACTGAGGCCATGAAATAAACTCTTAATAATATAGATTTGTGAAGGCAAAGCAAATTGAAAAAAAAAAATTGGCTGTAACTGTAAATAAATATATATATATTGCCTGTTTGCACATATTTAAAAAAAATTTAAAACTGCAAAAGTGTCAAAAATTATAATTAGTCAAACTAAAAATATTAAAGAAACACTTAATGCCTAAACATTTTTTTCTTAAATCCTCTCCTCTGCTGTAGGCTACATGAATGTGTATAACAAAACCAAATATGTAAAACTTACTATAATTGTAATTTAAATTTAACTTGTAAAATTATAAGTGGCGCATCTGAATCAGAAGTGAAAAAAAATTTGCGCATGGAAACAAAAAGTTTGACACCTTGGAGATAGGCCCACAAGGAGGGAAAGGACAAAGAAGGGTTCATGTATTGCATATAGTGATCACACCAGAAGTAGGAAAAAGCCTGGAAACACTTCGGTGTCTGGTGACTACAATAGCCTAAAGTGTCATAAGAAATTGGAAATGGAAAATTTAATTATTATTTGACATAAAAGGCCACAGAATTTATTTTTAAATAGCATATCATTGTACTCAATGTATAACTGGTGCAGTGCCTGCTTCACATGATCTTGTCATTTTGTAATTTTCTGTTTCTATAGTTTGTCCTGGCAGTTAAAGAAAAGAAAAAGTTGGCCTATATAGTTAGTGGATGGAATATTGTGGATCTCAGCTCTGTCACATTGTTTGTCATTGGAACTGGACTACGTCTGGGGGCTTTTTACAACTCAGGTCAGGGACTTCATATTTTGTATTCTATTAGATATTTGGTTTCTGGTTGTGTGGTATGTACTCCAAACTGTCATCTTGATGGTCTTAGGTTCTGTGGTCTTGTAATAATCTTCAGTACTGGAAGAAAATCAGACAAGTGACAAGTCAGATACTGATAATCATAAACATGTTTTATTCTGGACATAATTTATTGGAACAGATTTATGAGAGTTAAATTTTCCTTTTTTTTTAGCAGTCTCTTGTAGATAAATTCAGTCTGTCCATCTGCTTTCACATTAAAATCTAAAAACTAAAAGTGCTATAAAAAATGAAATTAGGTGCAACAGTTACTAGTAGTCTTCTGAATGCAAACCCTTAATTGTTTTTGTAGCTAAATAAGCAAACTGTATTTACCTACACATATAAAGAAAGGACGTATGTGATAGGTAATACTTAATGGTGTTTGAAGTGACATGATCAAAAGGAAAATTTCAGACACATTCATCACACACACACACATATACACATACAGACACACACACATATATATGTCATAAATGTTAGTCCTCATCAAGAGAAAGACTTTAGGCTAATAAATTTTTTTTACTCTGGATTTACTTTTTTTTAAAGCATTATTTTAAGAAAATTCAAGAAACCCTTAATTATTTATAAGATTATCTATATGTATTTTATAATGAATTTTTGTATGGTTGTTTATTTGTAAAATGTTTTACATGTTTTGGATGTTCCTTCAGAGTTGAAGATAGTTTACTTTCTAGTCCAAACCTCCCGCAGAATGATGGGGGATGGGAGTGGGCAGGGTTTGAACCCGGGACCATCGATAAATACAAACAACAGTCCTGCGCGCAAACCGCACGACCAGGCAGCCATTCAGATGTATTGTTGACATATGTATATGTATGCATATATGTATGTGAATTAATGTATACATAATGTGTGTTAAAATTTATGTATACACAATATTTACTATTTTGTATTTGCAAATGCAACCTCATTCATGATAGTACATATACCAATGGGAAGGGAATTTTGCTTAGGTCTTGTTGTGACCATTTTAAAGTCAAACATGGAGAGCAGATGTTAAAATGTAGGTCAAAATCATTCTGTTATTGTATGCCAAGCATGAGGATCTGATCAGCACAACATGAAATCTATCTAACATTGTTTCAGCCAATCCGAAGGCATACATCATCCTCTTTAATGTTCTGTCTGATGAAACCTTGAAGAATCAAAATTAGAGGAAGACTTTATGGATGATTGTCTTTGTTGCATTTTGAAGAATTTATCTGTAATTTAGTTTTTCAATTAATAAACTTTTTCTGGTAGTGCTTGGATTTATTTCACTTTACAAATTTTATATCAACTCACTCTGTCTGTTTGGTAAAACATGTACATGATATTTCTCCCACACCCATTCTGGGATCAAGTTGAAACTTCGCACAATTTTTCATTGGTATAGACAAGACATGAATCAATTAAAAAGTAAACAATTAGTCAATCAATTACTGGTAATTAATGATTTTGATCAATACCCACAAGGAAAACTAATCCTTCAGAATTCACAGATTTAGCTAAATTTGTTGGGTTTTGTCCTCTTAAATAATTTTTAACGCTAATTTCTCCCTCATGCATTCTTTGATCAAGTTGATACTACAAATATTTATTGTACCAAACAAAACATGAATAAAAAAAGCCCAATTATTCAATTAATTATTGGTAAATAATTATTTTCTTTTATAAAAACTAAGGTAAATAACTTGACACCTACATTATTGATAGATATAGTTTTAATTGCAGAATTCTTGCCTTTTAGATATACTTTGTTTTCTTTTTTTGTATTTTGCTTGTTTTTGTGTCTACTCCTGTCATTGGTAACAGATTTTCTTGTACTCACATCCTGATGTATTCCAATGAACTTGAATCTTCAATTGTATCATTAATGATTTACTAAGAGATTACCTATGGTATCATAACAGCATTAAGATGTATAACAAAATCACAGTTGTTAAGGATTTTTAATTTTTGATATATACATTTTTTATTTCAAAATATTTGTTTATGATAATTTTTATTTTCACTTTTTGCTAGGCTAATATGACCAGTTTGATTTTGCAGACATTACCTTATATAACCTGGCAAGCATTGCATACAGCCTTGACTTTATTATGTTCACACTCAGACTGCTACACAACTGCTACAGTAATCCTGTCTTGGGACCTACCTGTGCAATGATTATTAAGACAGTATGTTTTTATTTGTTATTGTAAATAACTATTATAACTTACTTTCCTACTTGAGTAGTAAAACTACTATGATTCATCTTGTAGAGCACATTCAAAATAAAGTGACTGTAGAGTCTAATTCTTCTATAATTGTAAATTTTGTTATAAAATGTCTTTACATGTCTTTCCCTTTAACAGAAATTGGTAAATTTGTTAGACGTCTTCATGGTCAACAATAAATAGAACATTCAGCCATCCTTAAACATTGTTTCCCAAAAAGTATACTTTTTTTTTTAGTTTTTTTTTTTTTTTTTGGTAAAAAGTTATCTAAATTAGATTGTTACCTGTACTAGTTTCTGTCATGAACATTAAAAAAATAAATAAATATGAAAAACCATGAAATCAAACCAATCGTTACAGGGTGGTATGGCATGACAGTTTATATTTAACTATGGTTAGAGAACTTATGGTCGTAATGCACTAAAAAAGTACTAAATAGGTAATGTACATTCTGTGGTTAGTTAAAAATAAAATGCATAATTTTGTTCTTTTTTTCTTTTTAAACAGGTTGGTATTCTGACCAGATTTCTGTACATCCTGGCTATTTTTTGGGCCAGTTATGCTATTGCCAGTGAAGCTGTACTCTACCCCAACAGTGTTCTCAGCTACCTCACATTTTTTCAGTTGTTTCGCAAGGCTTATTGGCAGATGTTTGGTGAACTGTTTCTTAATGAAATAGATGCAGGAAGACGTAAGAACTATAATATTTATTTAAATTCAATACATTTCCATGATGTATTACTTTTGGGAAACAAGTGTACTTGTAGGAATTAGTTCTAGTATATTGAATAAGAAATGTGCTTTTCTTTTTGCATGTTTTTGTATTGGTGAATTCTAGTTTGATTTTTTTATGTATTATTGCTACTTTACTTAGAGAATTATGATTTAGTGTGGCTCTGAGTTAAGTTAAATATGATACAATTCTTTTTTTATAATTTTGTAACTGGAAGGAAAGCAAAACATCCTATACATCAGTGAGTTTTGAATCCGAATCTCTAGAAATATGATGATATCCTGACAAGATCTGAACCGAACACAACAGAATGAGACAACATATGTACCAGAAGCTCAAAATTGGAACCAGTGTAATCTGTCCATGTGGAGTGTCACCAGAGAATGCCTACCATGTCCTTCAAAACTGCATTCTTTACCAAGAGGCCCGAACAAGACACTGGCTCCAAAACACCCCTAAGAAAGAAAATTATATGGAGAGCTCCCTGATTTGGAAACCACTGCCCTGTTCAGCTCATATATTGGTCTCTAGTCATCTCCAATATAATAATGTGAACAAGGAAGAAGAAGAAGAAGAAGTGAGTTTTGAAAAGAAAGGGATTTGACCTTTCCAATGTGAAAAAAGCATGCTCAGAATAGAACTCAGAAGTCTCTCACTATACAAAGTGAAACAATTGTCACTGACCTGAATCCATAACCACTGTAGAAGTTTAAGTACATACTAAAATATATGTAATAGTATGTGGAGGCTCAGCAGTCTATGATAAAGAGTACAAAAAGTAGCTTTATATCTCCAACATTAATTGTAAAAACAAAAAAGAAAAATACATGAACCTCCTCAAAAAATGTTAGGGTTGGTGGACAAGTGAAACTAAATTATGTTCCTTTTTTATTCTTAATAACTTACACTCTGTAATTTATATATATGTATTACCCAACAGCTGAAGATACTAACTCAATGCAATGCACAAACGACTCATCTTTGTATGGTACTTATGAAGTACTCCGATGCCCCACATCCTTGGGACGATTCTATGTTCCGATCCTGCTGGGTGCTTATGTCATGTTTACAAATGTTTTGCTGACAAGTCTTATCACAGCCTCATTTACGTAAGTTGTTTTTGTATTACTAAATGTCTAAACTAATTTTCTTGCTCTTTATGTTTTAATTTTGAACGTTTTTAAGACTGAACAGAAAATCTGAATTTTTAAATATAGTTGTATCAGAAATGGTAAAAACTAAGTTAAATATTGATACAACATGCTTGCTAAAGCTTATGTTGTAATACAGCATCACTGCATGTTGAAATAAACTTGATAAGTACATAGTTTAAGTGTTGGTAGTGAATAAACCATTTGATTGTCATTGTAAATTAGCTATCACTTTAGACTTAGACTTAGCTTAGGCATTTTTAACCTTAAACTAGATTTAGACTAGACCTTTTAAAACTAAAATCAACAACAGTCATCATGAAATTGCTCTGGCTATTTATCCTAATAATTACTAAATACACACTAGCTGAACACAGAACTAGATCTACCTCAGTCAACACTAAACTTAAAAAGGAAACAACAGTCATAATCAATCATCACACTTTAGATCAATGCAACTTCAAAAATAACCTAACATACACATCCATAACATTAAAGAAGATTACCCATCACAAATGGAAGTTCTCAATCAGACACAGTAGAAATAAATACCTTTCACTGTTAATATTAATAGCAGGAGATGTAGAGTCAAATCCAGGGCCTAGATCTAAAGATAGATGCAACATCTGCAAAAAAGTATGCACCCTGAAACAGAAAGCCATTCAATGTGACACCTGCGATGAATGGTACCATGCATCATGTCTCCATATGAATACACCTGTGTATTATGCCTTAGGCAACAAAGATGCATCATGGCACTGTGTACTGTGTGGGTTACCTCTGTTTACATCAGGACTGTTTGATTCCTTTGATGCGGACACTTCTAACCCATACAACATCCTAAACACCATCCCAAAACCAACTCACCAACCACTAGCCAGATCCACTCCTGTTAACCTAAATCTACTAAAATTAATACAACAGCCTCACTAAACAAACCTACTAAAGAAGTAATACCAAAATACCTTAAAACCTTAGTAATAAATTTTCAAAGCATTAGGAACAAAACAGCAGACTTAGAAATTTTATTAGAATGTGAGAAACCAGACATAATTGCAGAAACAGAAAGTTGGCTACATCCTGAAATTTATAATGCAGAAATTTTCAATAGTAATTATGACATTTTTAGAAAAGATAGGGCTGATAATCATGGAGGAGTTCTTTTAGCAATAAAAAACACTCTTATAGCAGAAGAAATTACCTTACCTAACTCAAAAAACATAGAATCTACATTTTGTAAAATTAATACCACCTCAACATCCCTTATAATAGGCAGCATTTACAGACCACCGAATTCTAGTTTAGAATACATGCAGGAACTATGTAATCAGATTACTACACTTAAAGAGACAAATAAAAATGCAGTTTTTTGGATTATGGGTGACTTCAACCTACCTGATATAAATTGGAAAACACTAACCATAGATAAACACCAAAACCTTAAGGACATAAATGAGCTTTTCATAGAAACTTTACACAACCTAAGTTTAGATCAAATCATTAAAAAGCCAACTAGATTAAACAACACATTAGATCTCTTCATAACCAACAGACCTGGATTAGTAGTTGATTATGATATTATCCCTGGTCTATCAGACCATGAGATCATAAAAATACACAGTCAGATAAAAGCAGTAGCCAATACAAAAACCAAAAGAAAAATCTTACTCTGGAATAAATGTAACCTAACACAACTACACCAAGCTGCAATAAACTTTCAACAAACATTCTTATTAGAAAAAGACATTAACCAACCAGTCGATGACCTCTGGAATTTAATTAAAAACCATCTTAAAAGCGTTATAGAAAATCATATACCAACTAAATACACATCAAACAAAATAAATAAATGCTGGTTTAATAATAGACTAAAGAAGCTTTGTAAACAGAAGGAAAACCTATATAGAAAATTTAAAGAAACCAAGGCAGAAAGAGTTTACAAAAAGTATATAAAAATTAAACACCTAACCCAAAAGTAAGCAGACAGCTGCAGAGTGAATACATAAACAGTGTAATATCTAAAGATAACAACAAAAACCTATGGTCATACATTAAGTCTAAGAAAATGGAAACAACAGGCATAGCGCCATTAAAAGATGAACATAACATAATACATAATGATAATGAAACTAAAGCAAACATCCTAAACAAATACTTTGCATCAGCATTCTCAGCCCCAGGAGACAAAGACATATTTCTTAATTTGAACCAAGTAGACAACATAGAAGATTTAGAAGTACAAGAAAATGGAATTAAAAAACTATTAGCCAACACCAAACCAAATAAAGCATCTGGACCTGATGGTATTCCAGCTAGATTACTCAAAGAACTAAGCAATGAGCTAGCCCCAGTGTTCAAAATACTCTTTCAGGCATCGCTTAACCAGGGCAGAGTACCAAAGGACTGGAAAGAAGCTAATGTCACCCCCCTATTTAAAAAAGGAGAAAAATCTGATCCAGGAAACTACAGACCAGTATCACTTACCAGCATCAGATGTAAAATACTAGAACACATAATATGTAGCAACATCATAAACCACTTAGACAAACATAATGTCCTCACCCAATACCAACATGGCTTTAGGAAATATAGATCATGTGAAACACAACTAATAGGACTTATTGATGATTTTTCAAAAGGTTTAGATAATAGTGAACAAATAGATGCTATCTTACTAGATTTTTCCAAGGCTTTTGACAAAGTTCACCACCATAGTTTGCTTAAAAAATTACAATATTTCGGCATTAATGGTCCACTGCATCAGTGGATTAAAGATTTTCTGATAGGGAGAGAACAAACTGTAATAATAAATGGCTCTAAATCAACACCAATAACAGTAAACTCAGGTGTACCTCAAGGAACAGTCTTGGGTCCACTACTATTTTTAATTTACATAAATGATTTACCAAATTGCATTAGTTCAGGAACAAAAGTCAGATTATTTGCAGACGATTGCATAATATATAGAACAATAAAAACAACACAAGACACAGATATTTTACAAAGAGAATTAGATGAATTACAGAAATGGGAATCAAATTGGAGCATGTCTTTCCACCCAGAAAAATGTCAGTTGTTAAGAGTAACAAAAAAACTAAAACAAATTAATTCCACTTATCTTATTCATGGCAAACCAGTAACACAGACTAAAAACGCAAAATACCTAGGTGTTATAATAAATGAAAAACTGTCATGGAATCCACATACTGATGAAACTATAAAAAAATCCAACAAAGCATTAGGGTTTATTAAAAGAAATTTCTATAAATCAAATAAGAACATAAAACTAAAATGTTATTTAACCTTGGTTAGGCCAATAATAGAATATGCATTCACCGTGTGGGACCCCTCAACTCAAGAAAACATTAAGAAATTGGAACAAACACAAAATAGAGCAGTGAGATTCATAACAAACGAATATTCACATTTGACTAGGGTAACACCATTAGTAAAATCACTAAATTTAAAAAGCCTTAAAGACAGAAGACTCAAAAGTAAAGTAGAAATTATACATAAAACACTGAACCATAATCTTCAAATACAAAAACAAAATTTAATAAAATACTCTAAAAGACACAAAAATAAAGGCACATTCCTCGTCCCATATGCTAGGACAAATTTGTACAAATACTCCTTCTTCCCTAGTGCTATTAGAGCATGGAATGGGTTGCCTGAGCTAGCCAGAAAAACCAGTGACTTGGCAGAATTTAAGTCATTGGTTAATAGGCATGACTAAATGCATGACGCGTAGGACGTAATCATCTTCTTTTTTGAAGTAACGTCTGTATTATATAAGATAAGAAGAAGATAAGACAAATAAGTATCTCTCTAACTACTTCAGAACTAATCCTCTAATGTCACTGAACTTAAACTTTAGTGTACTAATTTTCTGTCCTATGCACGGATATATTGTTTCCAGACAAATTTCTTAATAAATATATCTTGCTACTATAATAATCACTACATTACAACAGAAAACTGTTTATCATTTTTGTGTGTGATCTTTCTTAGAAAGTCCATTGAAAAAATCCAACAGAAAGCTTCAAAGCTGTGGAGGTTTCAATTTTTTCTACTGACTCGAGATTTCTCAAGAGTTTTTTTTTTACCTTTACCTTTCACTTTGATCTCCATCTTGGCTTACGTTGCTAATGATGATCCTAGAGGTGTGGATGGATTTTGTAAGTAGCTTTATAGGTTCAGAATGCTAACTCTTTTGTCATGCTTGTAGGCTGTATGTGAAGAGTTCAATGAGTTCTTGTATTCCAATGTGAATCTGTTGAAATCTCTGTAGTTGCCCATATACTTTTCATCCATAATTCAATTGTCTTCTACCTAGAACAGTCTACAAATGAAAAGATGCTTATTTCATTTTTCTTTCTTTTTTATTCCTTATTTAAAATGTTCACAGTTATTAAGAACTTTAAAATGCAAATGTACAGTGCATAATTTAACTGATCTTTCTTTTATAATTATAAAAAAACCTTTGCGTAAAGCAAGGTTTGAAAAATTTAAAAATTTTACAGTGGTGTGTACCACAACCTTTAAGTAATCTTCACATAAACCTTAGAATGTGTTTGCATTTGTATAATTTTCAACATATCTTTGAGATGAATACACATTTTTCTTCTGCCTTACTACCTTCTACTTTTTGTTTTACAAACATTGTAAACATTTTATTAATGAACCTTCCTAAACTATAATGTGTTTCTTGCAGCTGTGACAGATACTAAAAGCTCACATTTGGACAAGATCTCCTCCTGCATTAAGCATCATAAAAACATTTTGATGGAAGTGATGAAAAAAACAGACAGTGTCACTGAGGAAATAAAAAATATATTGCAGTATTATTTTGAGCACTTTAATCTCTTTGTCATTAAAAGACATAAAACTCCAACATTTCATGATGAAATTGGAGACATTTTGATGTCAATAAAGGATATTGTCAATGAAGTAAAAAAGAAAGAGATTCGAACTGCTCTAATACGTAATATAATTACATGTTCATCAAAAGTATGTCAACCAGAAATATTAATTAGAATTAAAAAGTTGGATGAAATTCAAGAAATATTTTTAAATCTATTTAAAACACAGCAGACTGGAAGGATAAAAAAAAGGAAACTTACAAAAGAAAGAGAACAAATGTTTCATAATGTACAGTTTGAGCTTTGCAAGAAACGTTGTGATTGCAGAATTCTTACCAGCTCTACACAAAACATTCTGCAAGGTGTGAAAAGTTTAATTGAATTTCTGGAACCTGGCAAACTAACTCTTGTTTCTGAAGTGTATGAAGTAAAAAAATCTTTTGCTGACTTTGAAACATTTCTAAAGGAAGAAACTTTAGTTCATGAGATGGAAACATTGGTATTGGATTTGATTACTGGTATAAAAAAAGAAAGTGTGCCTATAGATAATCTGTGTAGGAAGGCAAAGGAGCTAGAGAAACTAGTCAAAGAAGGAAGTTGGTTTGAACTCGAAAATATAAAAAGAGGTAAAATTGAGCCTGTAAGCTCGAAAGAAAGAAGATTCTCAGCAACTAATTTTCTTGATAAAAAGCTGAAAGCTCTGCGTGGAATCAAACGTAGATTAAAAGATCTTGTCAGTTTTCAGCCTCGTTTTCAATTTGATAATCTTAGTGTTGGCAAGAGTGCACAAATGAATGATAAATGGAAGGACAAAGTCCAAGGACTTAGAATGGTCTTGAAAGACTATCAACATGTCTACATAGATGAGGATACCTTACAGATGCTTCATGAGCTAGAGTACATAGTGCTGGAAGAGAAACTCAAAGCCAGCAACACAGACAACACTGTCATCATAAGAGACTTGGAACAGTTTGTCATACAAAGCTGCATTGAACCAAGCATGCAGGCAGAATGGAAAGAGAAAGAAAATCTAGAAAGGTAATTATTATACTATTGTAAAGCATGGACATATGCTAAGTGTGGACAATGGCCTCATTCAGTCTGAATGTGTTATCATAATAATATGATTATTTTATTACATTTTTATGGAAGTATTCTTTCTAAACAATTCATCTTCAAGTTTAGTAGAACTTGTTTTAAAAGTTTTTTTTTTCTATTCCCTTATTGTAACTACATATAAATGCTTGTCCTTACAAAATGTGTAATATCTCAAGAAGTTCCTATGATTGTATGATCTGTGACTGTAGAATCTAATGAAGTTCCTGACTTTAGGATCTAATGAAATTTCTTACTGCAGGATCTAATGAAGTCCCAATGACTTATATTTAAATCGATTGTTTGTTACTTTAACCAATAGAATCATAAAAACAAACTAGCTGCATGCAATGGCTACAATATAGCACCCACCACACACATTACGAAGAAAATTATAGATAACTATCTTCATCAGAAAACCAGTAGTCAAGTTTGCGAGTGAAACCCTGAGATGATAAAACAACAGAAAATCTGCTAAATACTTGGGCATGTAAATTCTTCAGAAAAGTCTATGGAGCTATTTGATATAACTAGATGTACCAATTACATTAAAGACCCATGTCTAGTGATGGAAATTAGTTGACAAGGATTTTATTTGGCAAATGGCTCAATCTGTGTGATTTAGCCAGTTAGTTTTCTACTTCTCTTAACAGTGAGCCATCATCGGATACCATGCTGTCTAGATACACAAAGTGAACTACCAGTACCGTGCATATTTCATGGAGTGGTCATCCTCATTGATTGGTGGGGGGGGGGGGGGGGGTGATTACATTTTATTGGAAGATTTGTTCCCTGACAGTGACTTCTGTTTTTCTTAGGTTCATGGTTAGACTAAATAAGGTAGAAGTGTAAGTAAATTTATTAACAGCGCACTGAATCTAATGTTCAATTAAGCAGGGTGCAATAATCTGCATAGAGAAACTCTTTGATAATTATCTCTTTTGTCTTAGTATGGGACTGTAGGTGCTGTAACTGTAGGTTGAATACATTGTAATCTGTGTGGAACGCAACCTATTTGCCTTCCTGCATGACTGCCTGGTATTGAGGTATGTGCCCTGGTCTGTTGTTCGGTTGTCTTGATGCTCCCTGGGTTCATACCTTGCCCACTACCTTCCCTTAAAGTAGATTATCTTCAACTCTGAAGGAACATCTGAAACATGTAAAACATGTGAACGCTGCATCATGTGACCCAGCATTACTTCAAAGAAGTGTTAACGCAAGTACACATCCCTATTTTACGCCATTCTCTAAGTGAAGTAAGCAAATAGGTCAAAATTGTGCCTGATTTGTTCTTCTTTGTCCTTCAGCGAGAGAAAAGGAAACTTCTAAGCTTGGACAAAATGCTCAGTTAACCTCTGCCAGCTTGAAATAGCTTACTTCATAGTGTGTCTTACAGGTTTTGTAGATAGGACTTAGGTTTATAAAAGTTACTTCTTTGGTCTTTCAGTCATTTATTCCACTCATGCAAACTTAATATTGTTACAAAAATTATAATGAATTAGTACTATAAAATGTACTTTATGCCCTTATTTCTTTTATACATTTAAGGAATGAAGCTTACAAAGAAGATTCAAAAGATGTAGTTGATGTTTCTAAAGGTAAATCAGTTTTCATTGTACATTGTTACGGCCGAATTGCATGCAATATCGATTGCACTTATGGCCGTCAAAGCATCAGAAAGGAGGAAATTTATAATCTGCTCCGACTCCAAATCTGCATTGCAAGCTTTGGGGCGGATGAAGACTGACATTCCATTGGTACATAAGAGCCTGAAGCTGTTGGACCAAATGACAGCCGACCATAGGGATGTCACCTTCATCTGGGTCCCCTCCCATGTGGGCATTGAGGGAAACGAAGCAGCAGACAGAGAAGCAAAGAGAGCCCTAAATCATGCTGTGTCAGGAACCCAAATTCCCTGCTCGGACCTGAGACAAAGTATTGCCTCTGCCACCTACCAAGAGTGGCAGGACCGATGGGAGGCTGAGACTCACAATAAACTCAGGCAGATTATGGCGGATGTCAGGTGGCGGTCCACATCTAAGGGTCTGACAAGGCGTGGTAGCACGACCATGTCCAGACTTAGGATTGGCCACACCTACATCACGCACTCTTTTGTGCTGAAGAAAGAAGAGCCCCCAATTTGTGAGTATTGTGACTCTCGCCTCACCGTGGAACATATCCTCATCAACTGCCCCAGATACCAGGATGTCAGGGAAAAATATTTTAGAGCCACTAATTTAAAAACACTATTCAATAATGTCGACCCTGGGAAGGTACTGGGCTTAATCTGGGAAGTGGGGTTGTCTACGAAGATCTGATTTTTGAATTCTGTAGACATGTACTATTTACATTAGATTTTTACCAAATTATTAAATTTTTACTACCTCTACTATTTTAACTGTGAATAGACCTTGATTTTAATGATTTGACTGTATGGAATTTGGCCTTTGTTGTGTGGAGGGAGAGTGGCCCTTGAGGGACTGCAGGCACGACATGGCCTAAATTGTGCCGATGTGCCCAAAATCACAAATCACATTGTACATTGTATTTAGATTATTAATCACATTGAAATATAATTTACAAATATTAAATAGAGGCTAAAATAGAATACACTATTTCAGAAACAGGTCTGAAAACAAAAAAAGATTATTATATATAGACTTGTGTTTGGAATAATGTCAGCTAGATCTCTAGTGTTCATTTTGTAAATCAATTTTTTTTTTTATTTTATATTTTAGAAATAGAGTTGCTGCATATCATATTAGAAATGTATGTTCATTCCCTTGAAGTAACACACATTCTATTAAATCTTTGCTACTAAACATTCTGTTAGATCTCAAAAAAAAAAGTCTACTTCTAAATAGACATTCCTGAAGTCTAATCCCTACCTTGCAACAACTCATGAACAACAGATCTCAAGTTCATTAACTTCTGGGATAGTTAACTCTAAAAATAAAATACCATTATTTTTTTTTTTGTTTGCTTTATAGAATGTGCAATTGCTGTAACTTCTTTTTTTTTTTTAAAATAAATTCCTATTTGATATAAATGAATTTGTTCTTTTCTAATTGATAACCATTGAAGTATTTTATGGTACTTTATTAATTTTGGTTTTCCATAGTCAGGAGCATTATAGTGAATAGGTTTAGTTGGTAAGAAAATGTCTAATAATAAAACGTTATTAAATCAATATGCAGCATTTACTGTAATGTCTTTATGTTTTAAAAGACAAACCATAATTAAACATTTTGAGAAATCCATTTGTCGAAAGTGATGTCATAATCTTATATATATAAACTTTTTTTTAAAAACTGATGTGCATTTAGAAAGCGATGACAGAACTGATGATAAAATCAAGGATAAAAGGTAAACATTTTTTCTTGTATTTAACCTATGAACCATTAATTCTGATAGGACTAAACTTGTTTGTCAAGTTCAATGCTCTATGTCTCTGTCAGAAATGATTGATAACCAAATGAAAATGATAAATAATTGAAGTAAAAGACAACATGAACTGACTGAATGGGCAATACATTCTAATGACTGAAAGTGTTTCCCTTTTTTGATTGATTTCATTTCATATTGTCATGTTGAAATGTAGCAGTGTAATAGTTGTTGGGGAATCTAATGAAGATGCTATCTTTGAGCATTTGTTGATATCCAAAATTGATCTTAAAGTATTTGTTCTGTATGTCAAAATTAATGAAGAGCAAATCATTGAAATAAAAATGATAATAAATATTTAATTTATTTGCATTCAAGTTATTGATGAGACTAGCAGGTCACAAAAATACCAATATTCATAACAATAGATTTCTCTATATCTGAAGAAAGTTCTTATTATAATTTGTTAATTTTGTCCTTTTCCTATTATATCATGCCACTGCAGTCTGCACTCTTTTTTAAGTCTTGTTTAGGAGTATTTATAAAAAGAATATTTGACTGGCGTTAAGTTCACAACAAACATAAGTTAGGCCAAGTTAAATCTTGAATTCAAAAGTAGACAGTTTTCATTTCTCTTTTTCTTTTCATTTGTGAACAAACTCACTTTTGGAACTTTCTGGAAGTACATACATTTACCATTTTCTTTTTAAAAAGTTTTAGGGAACTTAGTGAACAGCACACCAGTGACGGTCAAGTGAATGTTGAAACTGAGGACTTGCTGGGTAATTCAACCATTTTCTATTTTCAAGTCATCTAAGGTTCAGAGAGTAACTAAATGATTTTTTTTTGTTCTTATAATTAATTAAACTCTTGAACATAGCCAAGCATTATTTAAATGAATTTTTCCTAGACCTTTTCATAAAAAAAAACAACTATAGGCTGTGCTGTTACATTGTATTTCACTTGCCTTTTTTATACATCTTAGGTTTTCAGCTCATGATCATTGTAGTATCCTTTAATGTCTACTTAATTTGAATCTGTTTGATTTGATCAAAAAATGTCAGTTTGCCATAAGTTTGTGGTGCTGTCTTCTTCTATTCTGAAAAGTATCAATGAAGCTCTAATAAGAAACTGCCAGAAAGTGTGTGTTTTTTTTTTAAACTTCATCATTTGGTATCTGTTGATGTGTGTTTTATATAGGTTGCACCACTCAGTGTTTGGGAGTAACATCCCTTGTAACTGTTGTTGTCAACCAAAATGGTGTTAGATTAAACAGTTGATTTCATGTCTTATAATTTATAACCAGAGTCTTGTTATTATTCGTTCATGATAATCAACATGGTGGCAGCGGTAACAAGAATTATATTTAGGTTTATATCAGTGATATAAATCTAGTTAAATTAAGAAAAAAAAATAGATCTAAAGCGTAGATCTAGAATCTAAGAGAGGCTCTGGGTTATTCAGTTACGGTAGATATACTATAGGAAAGTTTTCATTGAAGAAGGTCTACTTAAACCACCAACAGAGTTAAATGTGACTGAAGGTAATGTCAGTGAAGACAAGTGGAACTGTTTCTGTTAGCAATAGGAGCTGAAGAAAAATCTAAAATCAGACAAAAAGCAATAATACTACATTGTGCGGGACCTCAGGCCCAAGAGATTTGTGAGCAATTGCAGTATGATGAGAATGAAGATGTGAATGACCCGCAAATATTACAAAAAAAATTACATGACTATTGCAACCCCAGAAAAAATGAAGTTCTGGAAAGTTTCAGATTTTGGAAGATAGAAAAGGTGTCATCTTGTGATGTGTTCATTACGCAGCTTAGAGCTCAGGCTGAAAAATGTAATTTCAAGGAAAAGGATAAAATGATTAGAGACAAAATCGAATTCTCCGTAGAGAAAAGACTGCAGGAGAGATTATTAAATCACGATGATCTTACATTGAAGAAGTGTTTAGATATATGCAAAAAATATGAGCAAACTGCAAAAGGATTGGCAGAGATAAATAAGGAAACTGTTGTCAAGATAGATAAGATAGAACAAAAGAAAACTGACAACAGAAACAACCTAATTGATTGCTGGTTTTGTGGAGGCAGACATGCAGTGAACAGAACATCATGTCCGGCTTGGGGAAAAATTTGCAATAAATGCAAAGGTAAAAATCATTTTGCAGTTAAGTGTAAAACTAAGAATAAAATACATATGCATAATGCTATGGATGAATTTGACCAAGAGGAACACTTAAACTCAATAAATGTGTTAAACATAAATAGGGACAGAATGACAGCACTATTCATGATAAATGGTCAACAAATAAGATTTCAACTGGACACAGGAGCAGATGTTAATATTATATGTAAGAAATATGTTAAAAAGACCCAAATTAAGAAAACTGTTTAAACATTAACAATGTGGAATAATTCCAAATTAAAAACAGAGGGCATAGCTAACTTAATAATAACAAATCCTAAAAACAAAAAGAATTACTTGGTAACATTCGCAGTTGTAGAGAACCACTATCAATGCTTATTAGGCCGTAAAACATGCCAAAGTTTAAGTTTGATCACATTAAATGAAAATAGATTCATATCACAAGTAAACACAATGGATTGTCATCTGGGAGATTTAGGTGAAACGTCATTAACTGTCAATGAGAACATAGCTCCAGTGGTATCACCTTGTCGTAGTATACCATTTGCATTTCAAAAGAAAGTTGAAGCAGAAATAAAGACATAGTAAAAAGGAAAATATTAATTCCTGTAAATGAACCAACAGATTGGGTCAGCCAGATGGCTGTGGTTCAAAAGCCAAATGGGGATTTAAGGATCTGCATTGACCCAAGACATCTAAACACTGCTTAAAAAAGAGAACATTTTAAGTTACCAACTTTGGAAGCTGTAATGCCACAGTTCCTAAATGCTAAAATATTTTCTAAATTAGATGTAAAGGAGGCTTATTGGCATGTACGTCTAGATGAAAAGTCTAGTCTACTAACAACCATGATCACACCATATGGACGGTACAGATGGTCAAGACTTCCTTTTGGACTAAGTGTAAGTGGAGAAATATTCCAGAAGAAGTTAACAGAAGCATTGTTAGGATTAGAAGGATGCATTAATGTGGCTGATGATATTGTGATTGTGGGATGTGGTCAGTCCAAAGAAGAAGCAGAAAAAGATCACTCTGACAAACTGAAGAGATTAAGAGAGAAATGCAAAGAGAAATGCATTAAATTAATTGAAACAAAAACAGTAGAGAAACAAGACCAAATAAGTTTCATGGGACACTGCATTAGTGTGCAAGGCATAAAGCCTGACATAAAGAAGATCAAAGCTATTCTGGAAATGAAGAAACCAGAAAGTAGCCAGGAAGCAAGAAAATTATGTAGAATGGTGCAGTATTTGTCAAAATTTTTGACAATCTAGCCGAAGTGTCTCAACCATTAAGAGAACTAACAAAGAAAGATCGCAATTTTAGATGGACTGAAAAATGTGAAGAGGCATTCAACAAGATAAAAACAATGATTACTAATACTCCAGTCCTTAAGGGGTATTCAACTAGATAAAAACAATGATTACCAATACTCCAGTCCTTATATTCTACAACCCTGACAAGAAACTTGAAATACAAGTGAACAGTAGTCAACATGGACTTGGAGTTGTACTAATGCAAGAAGGACAACCAATAGAATTTGCCTCCAGAGCATTGACACCAACTAAAAAACGGTGGGCTCTGATTGAAAAAGAACTACTTGCCGTTGTTTTTGGGCTAGAAAGATTTAATCAATATACTTTGGAAGACATGTCGTAATAATAAATGATAATAAGCCACTTGCAAACATCTTAAAGAAGCCTCTAAACCAGGCTCCAAGAAGATTACAAAACTTGATGTTGAGGAGCAATCGTTATGATTTCTCATTTCAGTGGGTAGAAGGAAACAGTTTACACATTGCTGACACATTATCACGACTGTGCAATCAAGAGGAGAAGCAAGATGTAGTTTTTAACATATGCCAGACACAGGTTGTGGACATACCGGATCCATTATTAGAAAGAATAAAACAAGAAACAGACTTAGATGACACATTAAATAAATTATCAAAGCAAATTATAAATGGATGCCTCAAAGAAAACAAGATTTAGACAACATGATACAACCATATTTTGATTTTGCTGCTACTTTGGGACTTAGTAATGGAGTAATTTTGAAAGGAGAAAGGGTAGTCATACCTTTCAGTATGCGTCAAGAAATGAAGAAAAACCTGCACACAGCACACATTGCATATGATGGAATGATGAGGAGGGCCCGAAAGACGATATTCTGGCCAAGCAAGGCTGATGAAATAAAGCAGATGGCAGAGAAATGCACTGCTTGTCAAGAAAGAAAACCTATGAACCAGAGAGAAACACTGATACATCATGATGAAGGAAATGTTCCATGGGAAAAAGCTGGAGCTGACCTGATATTTATATTTATAAAATAAGATGTTTTATTAATTTTGTTATTTTAATTGCAAATATTTCTGATATTTGTTTTGGGAGTAACATCCCTTGTAACTGTTGTTGTCAACCAAGATGGCGTTAGATTGAACAGCTTATTTCATGTCTTATAATTTATATCCAGAGTCTTGTTATTACTCGTTCATGATAATCAACATGGTGGCAGTGTTATTTCTTTCTATAATCTACATCTTTATCTCTGTCACTGCATTGCGCAAGTAAGGAATCTGAAGGTCAACATGAACACAATTTTTAGTGGTCCCTCAGCCGCTCTAGGCTTTTGTGTTCTCTTTCACATTTCAATCTTAAAGTGCGATAGAACATTTTTTTTTACATTGACTGCTTCATGCTCACATTAATTTCATTGATTAATTTTATCTTCTGAGAGTTTGTTTGTAACCCTAAAGGGCTGCCCATGAATCAGTGTAATCATAATGTCCTACTCTATACTCTAAGCCTTGTGCCAGACTTACAACTGAGATAGCAAACACATCTTAGGTACATGATTTTATCTATAAGATCATTATAATCTTATCTGTGCAATGTCACATCATGGAAATGGTATAGATGTCCTTATGTTTTGAAAAGCCATATATACAATTTAAAATAGGAATAAAGAAGAATAATGAACAAATACATTTTTGAAATAGTTAATGAAAATACTATTAGAAGTTTCATTTACAGAAAAGTTTTGCTTATGTCCTGCTATTTTTTTTCAACTATCCAGGTGAAGAAATCAGATTTTATTGGGTAAGTTAAAACAGATTCAATGACTTTGAAATGTAAATGTAAACTAAATACTATTTGATCCTATCTCTATTCACTCTCTTGATTCTCTAGGATTTCCTCAACCTATCATTTTAGTATTATTATCAACTCTGTATTGCCTACAATCAGTGAATTCAAATAGGCTACATTAAATCTTTGAATAACAAAAAAGCGCACGTTAAACTTTTGTTATAAACACCTTCAAGAAAAAATGTGCTTAGTTGTTTTTCTACTGCCTCCAATGCATTAGTTAGCCTTCGATCTATTTAATGGTTATGTAGGTTACAACTCATTTTCTTTTAGCTTTAATTTATTGACAACTTCTTGCAGAATTTTTTTTGTTTCTTTGTAGATTCCTATGTACAAAGTATCTAAAGCCCAAGATGCAGATAAATTACCACATTCGGAACCTACAGAAAGGTAAGCTGAAAGAATTATGGTATTGTCCAGTGGTTGACAGTCTTTTTTAAGTTTGAATAAAGCAAATTATACCTCATCAAGTTTTCTAAAGGCCTCCACATTAATTGTGATTATACTAAATTGTAATACCTATGGTCTATGGAAGGATATCGAACGATGGTCTTCCCTTCAATCAGAATGTATATTTGTATTGTGTTTTGTCAATTTTTTTGAAAGAGAATGTCTCTTTGCATATCTAAATAATAATGTTATTAAAACTTAAGCCTAATATACAGCCTTCTTGACTGCTTTTGGAAGATCTCTTACATTGATGTTTCTAGGGAGCTGAAGCATATCAAGTTTAATTACAAAGACAAGAAGCACAACATTGACAGGAGGAGCTACCTTGGAAGGTATGACCTGGATGGGTACAAGCATCCTATAAATCCACTATGGTCAGACATTCAACCAGAAAACATAAAACATGATAAGCTCTCAGAACTGCTTTATTTGGGCCCTAACCACTTTGGAGTTCCAATCATTACAAGGTTTGTGTTGTTGTTTTTTAAATGTGAATATTATTTAATAATAATAATAATAATAATTTTTTTTATAAAGCGCTGTTAACAAACAAAATGTAGGCTCAAGGCACTGTGATAACATAACAAATACAAGAGCTAACATGACAAACTAATCTAAAAAAGTTTCAACAATTAATTTAAGCCCCTTTGCTACTGCTATCAACTTGTCACCCTGGTTTCATAGTCCACCAGACTCTGACCGACTGGCGTCACAAAACTGCCAACCTCGGTAATAGTAAAGTTAGACCTTAGATGATCGCCAATTTGACAATGACACTGAAAACTGTAATATATATTTCTGAGAGGGCAAGTGACGCCCACACTAGCACAGACTCGAGCTCAGTATATACAACTCCAACACTGACACCCCTAAACAGGGGTCCAAAAATCCTACTGAATAATAAGTCCGAGAAACTAGTACAGACTATAGATATAATAACCTTTTACTGCCGTTTTATAATAACCTTTTACGGACCAACACACCGTCCGTTCCAACCAAAGTCAGAGGGTGAACTGCCTCATGAAAAGAATGACCAATAGATGTCACCGGACTTAGTGTCGTAGCAAAACAATTCAAAACAAACATACAAGGCACTCTCGCCCTGTACAAGTACTATGAGTAGGAAATAAAAAAGAGGATAACTTCGCGACATCCCCCCTCCTCAAAGAACTGGAAATTTTGAAAGAAATTCCAGTGATCAAAAATCCTTTGGAAGACAAAACTTCGTAGGAAGAACAAGGAAGGAAGAAAAAACCCTAAGTGCATCTCTGCCATTAGATTTGGAAATGTAATAGGGACAGAAAAAAAATTATTTTGAATCACAAATTGATTTGCCAATGGTCACCACATGAACCACAATATACGTCAAGATAAAACCCCAACAACAACAAAAGTCGGTTTCCTTGACCATTAAAGCGACCCATATCAACTTGGGTCAAAAACAAAGTTATATAAACAAAATCATATTTACAAATACAACATTAATATAATATCCAAAAAATAATCATGGTAAATAAATACACATTATATTCTTTAAATTTGATTCATTTACATAATATAGAATACAAATCCACATGTTATAACACATAGAAACATAATATAAATGGCGGATGGAAGTCTATATCAATCTTGAACAAAGATCAGCCAGCAGATAGTGCTCTCCCTTTATGTGGACAACGTCAAAGGAGTAGTCTTGTAGCATCAATGCCCATCTTGTGATACATGCGTTGGTAAAGTTTGTGCTCCTGAGATACGATAAGGCCTTGTGATCAGTCAGCTGGGGGAATCTTTTACCTGCTAAATACCTGTCCAGTTTCTTAACAGAATATACTATGGCTAATCCTTGCCTTTCAATAATAGAGTACTTCTGCTCCCAAGGCAACAATTTACAGCTTAGGTACTTACAGAGAATGCCTGAAATTCCTTTAAGCATCGGTCTGAAGAAAAAAAGATAGAGAAGGCTCAGGTAAACGAAGAATAGGATACTTACTCAGACAAGTCTGCACTCTATCACTCTATTCAATGCCTCCGCACACTCATAGTTCCAGTCCACTCTTATAGACTTGCCCCGACGTAGCAGCTCTGTAAAGGGGAATACTAAACCCGCGTAACTCGGAATAATTTTGCTGTAATAATTTATCAGACCAATCAAACTACGTATTTCTTTCTTTGTAGTGGGTGTTTTAAATTCCATTATCTTTTTTACATTGCTAGTATCAGGTTTGATAACTCCTTGTCCCACATTATGACCCAGAAATTTTACACTAGTGTAGCCCATCTCAAGTTTATCTGGTTTTAGTGTCAAGCCGTTCTCTCTTAAAGCGCAAAAAACATTTCTGACACTTTTCAAGTGTGATTCCCAGTCTTCACTAAAAATACAAAATGTCGTCGAAGTAGAACAAATACATTCTCTACTCCCCACTCTGAACAACTTTATTCAAATGACTTGGAGCACCGCTCAACCCAAACGGTAAGTAGTGGAACATATAATGCTCCCCAAGGACTCTAAACGCTGTGAAAGGTTTGCTCGTTTCACTGATCCGGGTTTGCCAGTAACCCTTTGTTAGGTCCACCAATGTAAAATACTTGTCTTTATATAGCATGTTGAAAAAATGTTCTTGTTCAGGAATTACCTCAGCAGGTATTTCAGTTATATTATTTAATTTTCTAAAATCAAAACAAGGTCGCAAAGTTCTGTCTTTCTTTTTAATTATAACAACTGATGCTGCATAGGGCGAGTCTGTTGGCCCTATAATTCCTAATTCCAACATGCTGTCAATCTCTTGCTTCACTTTATTTCTCAAGTGGATAGGTACCGCATATGGTTTTAAGGTTATAGGTTTTGTATCTACCAACTTAATTTTAAACTCTTCCACCTTGGCTCTACCAGGAACATCGGATATTATGTCTTTAAATTCACTCAAAATGCCATCAACTTGTTTCTTTTGTATGTCATTCAAATCGGGATTAATTTTGACCTGCATCAACACATTTGCAACAATATTTTCTTTCTGAGTAATTTCTAGCATTGGAATGTTAGATAGCATATCATCATTATATTCATCCTGCTCAGCAACGTCTTCCTCCCCTACAACTGAAACCATATTAGCTGACATGAGTTTATTTTTATTTTCATCTGCAACAATTAGGTTATCTCCCTTCTTTACCATACAATAGTATTTCATAAGTCTGTTTATATGATATATCTTTGTTTTATTTTCTTTTTGAATAACGTAGTTAAATTTTGATATTTTGTTTAGAACCTTATTCGGTCCCTGCCAAAACACGGACAGCTTACTGTCTCTGTGTGGTTTGAGGAATAAAACACAGTCACCCATATTTATGTCATGCCTCGATGAATATTTGTCATAGTGTTTCTTGTAATTATTTCTTTTTTTACATTACTGTTGAAATTAGCAATAGCAGTCACCTCAGATAACCTTGTTTTCAAATCCAGTAAATAACTAAACACATTCTTGTATTCATTTTCCTCTTCTTTATATATGAACACTTGCTTTAAGATAGCCAAAGGTTCCCTCATTTGTCTTCTCTAGACAAGCTCAAATGGTGATACTCCCATTGTTTCGTTAGGAACCTCTCCGTAGTTGAACAATGCTGCATTAACTTTCCGGTCCCAATCAGCAGGGCTATCCATGACACACTTTCCTTAGAAAAAATTGTGAGTGATGACTAGATGAGGCCAAACAAAGCGTTGATAAATCTTGGCAAAATTTCAAAGAAATTATTATTGAAACAAGCAATGAAGTACTAAGCCTTAACCCTAAGAAGAAAAAACAGTGGATTAGTGATGAGACATGGGAATTAATCGAAGAGAGGAAATGCGCTAAACAGGCAGTTAACCTATAAAAAACAAAAAACCGCAAGCAACAATCAAAACAAGACTATCAAGCAGTTTCACAAAAGTCACCAAAATGCTTAGACAAGACAAACGATCATTTTACAATAATCTGGCAGAACAGGCAGAAGTAGCAGCAAATAAAGGAGATATAAAACAACTATACAAAATCACTAAACTTCTCAGTACCAAAAAGGCTAATTGCAATGTTCCAGTCCAAGACAAATACTGAAAACTACTTTCTTCAATAAATGAACAACTTGAAAGATGGAAAGAATATTTTCAAGAAGTGCTCAATAGACCTAAACCTCGAAATCCACCAGGACCAACACTAGACACAAACATGGAAGAAATAACAAAAGGAGAAATAAGGAATGCACTCAAACAAATGAAGACAAGTAAAGCTGCTGGAAGTGACAACATACCACCCAAACAAAGGAAGACAGGTCAAGCTGCTGGAAGTGACAACAAACCACCCAAACAAATGAAGACAGGTTGAGCTGCTGGAAGTGACAACACACCACCCAAACAAAGGAAGACAGGTCAAGCTGCTGGAAGTGACAACAAACCACCCAAACAAATGAAGACAGGTTGAGCTGCTGGAAGTGACAACACACCACCCAAACAAAGGAAGACAGGTCAAGCTGCTGGAAGTGACAACATACCACCCAAACAAATGAAGACAAGTAAAGCTGCTGGAAGTGACAACATACCACCCAAACAAAGGAAGACAGGTCAAGCTGCTGGAAGTGACAACAAACCACCCAAACAAATGAAGACAGGTTGAGCTGCTGGAAGTGACAACACACCACCCAAACAAAGGAAGACAGGTCAAGCTGCTGGAAGTGACAACATACCACCCAAACAAATGAAGACAAGTAAAGCTGCTGGAAGTGACAACATACCACCCAAACAAATGAAGACAGGTAAAGCTGCTGGAAGTGACAACATACCACCCAAACAAATGAAGACAAGTAAAGCTGCTGGAAATGACAACATACCACCCAAACAAATGAAGACAGGTAAAGCTGCTGGAAGTGACAACATACCACCCAAACAAATGAAGACAAGTAAAGCTGCTGGAAGTGACAACATACCACCCAAACAAATGAAGACAGGTAAAGCTGCTGGAAGTGACAACATACCACCCAAACAAATGAAGACAAGTAAAGCTGCTGGAAGTGACAACACACCACCCAAACAAATGAAGACAAGTAAAGCTGCTGGAAGTGACAACACACCACCCAAACAAATGAAGACAAGTAAAGCTGCTGGAAGTGACAACATACCACCAAAACAAATGAAGACAGGTCAAGCTGCTGGAAGTGACAACATACCACCCAAACAAATGAAGACAAGTAAAGCTGCTGGAAGTTTCAACATACCACCCAAACAAATGAAGACAAGTAAAGCTGCTGGAAGTGACAACATACCACCCAAACAAATGAAGACAGGTAAAGCTGCTGGGAGTGACAACATACCACCCAAACAAATGAAGACAAGTAAAGCTGCTGGAAGTGACAACATACCACCCAAACAAATGAAGACAAGTAAAGCTGCTGGAAGTGACAACATACCACCCAAACAAATGAAGACAAGTAAAGCTGCTGGAAGTGACAACATACCACCCAAACAAACGAAGACAGGTAAAGCTGCTGGAAGTGACAACATACCACCCAAACAAATGAAGACAAGTAAAGCTGCTGGAAGTGACAACATACCACCCAAACAAATGAAGACAAGTAAAGCTGCTGGTAGTGACAACATACCACTCAAACAAATGAAGACAAGTAAAGCTGCTGGAAGTGACAACATACCACCCAAACTAATGAAGACAAGTAAAGCTGCTGTAAGTGACAACATACCACCCAAACAAATGAAGACAAGTAAAGCTGCTGGAAGTGACAACATACCACTCAAACAAATGAAGACAGGTAAAGCAGCTGGAAGTGACAACATACCACCCAAACAAATGAAGACAAGTAAAGCTGCTGGAAGTGACAACATACCACCCAAACAAATGAAGACAGGTAAAGCGTCTGGAAGTGACAACATACCACCCAAACAAATGAAGACAGGTAAAGCGTCTGGAAGTGACAACATACCACTCAAACAAATGAAGACAGGTCAAGCTGCTGGAAGTGACAACATACCACCCAAACAAATGAAGACAAGTAAAGCTGCTGGAAGTGACAACATTCACCCAAACAAATGAAGACAGGTAAAGCAGCTGGAAGTGACAACATACCACCTAAACAAATGAAGACAGGTAAAGCAGCTGGAAGTGACAACATACCACCTAAACAAATGAAGACAAGTAAAGCTGCTGGAAGTGACAACATACCACCCAAACAAATGAAGACAAGTAAAGCTGCTGGAAGTGACAACATACCACCTAAACAAATGAAGACAGGTAAAGCAGCTGGAAGTGACAACATACCACCCAAACAAATGAAGACAGGTAAAGCAACTGGAATTTACAACATACCACCCAAACAAATGAAGACAGGTAAAGCGTCTGGAAGTGACAACATACCACTCAAACAAATGAAGACAGGTCAAGCTGCTGGAAGTGACAACATACCACCCAAACAAATGAAGACAAGTAAAGCTGCTGGAATTGACAACATACCACCCAAACAAATGAAGACAGGTCAAGCTGCTGGTAGTGACAACATACCACCCAAAGTCCTAAAAGAAGGAGGAAGTGAAATAGTTGACCAACTGCACAAACTATTCAACAAAATTTGGTTAACAGAAACAGCTCCCGGTGAGTGGGAAAAGGGCTTGCTAATAAAAATACCAAAGAGTTGAGATCTATCACAATGTGAGAAATGGCGAGGCATCACTTTGTTGTCAGTACCAAGCAAGATTTTCAGCAGACTAAACAGAATAAAGGGAGCATGTGATGAACACCTAAGGGAAGAACAGGCCGAATCAGAAAAGGGAGATCTTGTGCTGACCAAATAGCTACACTCAGAATAATTGTAGAACAATGTGTCGAATGACAATCTCCTCTCTATGCAACTTTTGTCGACCTTGAAAAAGCTTTTGGTAGTGTCGACAGAGAATCTATCTGGACTGTAATGACTGTAATCCCAAATAAAATAATATCCATAATCAAGAACCTTTATGCCAAGTAACCCACTGTGGCAAGCTGTCAGAGGAATTTCCAGTCACAACAGGAGACAAACAGGGATGTCTTCTTTCACCACTCCTGTTCCTTCTAGTATTGGATTGGGTCACAAAAGAAGCCTACTCTAACGCAAAGAAAGGAATCCAATGGACTCTCACACAAAAGCTGGAAGATCTGGAATTCGCTGATGACATAGCCTTATTATCACACAGACTACAGGATATGCAAGAAAAGGTCACAGCTTTAAGCGAAGTAGGAAAAAGAAGAGTAGGCCTCAAAATAAACCACTAAAAAACTAAAGTACTTAAAGTAAACAACAAACATATTGGAGACATAGTACTGGATTCTCAGACAATAGACCAAGTAGAAAATTGTATATACCTTGGGAGTGTAGTCAGTATATCAGGTGGAACAGATGAAGACATTAAACGCTGTATAAATCTAGCGCGTCAGACATTTACACAGCTAAAACCAACCTGGAAATCTCCTCACATCTCAAACAAGACTAAACTAAGAATCTTTAACTCTATAATGTCAAGGCTGTCCTACTGTATGGTTCTGAAACATGGAGAACAACTAAAGCCACAACAAAAAAAAATACAGACCTTCATCAACAGATGCAAAGACAAAGTAGAAAACACCAAACTGTGGGTGATGAGTGGACAGAAAAAAAGTGCAGATCTTAGAGAGGAAGTGGAGATAGATTGGTCACACCCTTAGAAAAGATACCAGCAACAGAGCTAGGCAGGCCTTAGAGTGGAACCCTCTGGGAACAAGACGCAGAGGAAGACAGAAAAGAACATGGCGACGCAGTGTACTTGAAGAAGCAGATAAGAGCGGGAAGAGCTGGGAAACCATAAAAAAGCTAGCAAGAGACCGTGGAGAGTGGCGTGTTTTTGTCGAGGCCCTATGTTCCATGAGGAACTCAAAGGAGTGATGATGATGACTAGAAGCCTTGAGTCCATTGAGCGCAGTGCACTTTGGAGGATATATGGAGTGATCAGTTCGCTAAGGTATAGGGGCATTTCATTGTTATATATACACTGATGACAAGTGTAGTCGATTCTTGCTTTCAAGGGAAGCCAATGGAGTGTGCGCAAGAGCGTAGTAACAGAATCTTGTCTTGTTTTTCTAAAGTCTATTCGAGCGGGGTTGTTCTGTATACATTGCAGCTTGGCTATTTTGGCATCGGGTATACCTGCTAGCACGGCGTTGCAGTAGTCAAGGTGGCAGAGTATGAATGCCACTGCTAGCTTTTTTGTTGACTCTGTTGTCAGATATGGTCAGATCTGGCTTAATCTGTGCAGCTGCAGATAAAACCCTTGCAGAGGGGACTTATGTTTGGATCAAAAGATAGTGTTGAGTCGAAGAAAACTCCAAGATTCCGCACTACATCGACATAAGGAACATGGCAGTTTGTCATAAAAAAAGAATCTCCTCTCGACTTTTGACATGTTTTTCTTAGTGCCAATCTTAATTATACCACTTATTTTCTCTGGCAGATGCGACACCTCTGAAGTATTGAGGAATCGTATAACTGTGAGTCTTCAGCAAAGAAATGGTATAAGATGCCAGTTGGCCATATGACACCGCTGAGTTGGTACATAGTACCCATATACATAGTAAACAGTACTTGGTGCGTTCAGTCAGGTAGGATCCAAGCCACTTTAGGACGATTCCTGCTAAACCAAAACTGACAGAGAATCTGGCCATCATAATTTCATGGTCTAGCGTATCAAAGGCTGCTGACAAGTCCAGCATGGAAAGAATTGAGATGTGGCCTATGTTGGAATTGTGAAGTAAGTCATTTAGTACCCTGACCACTGCTGTCTCTGTGCTACGGCACTTCCTATATGCAGATTGAAATTCTTCCAAGAGACAGTACTGTTCAAGATGAGAAAGAATTTGCGCTAACATGATGCACTCCAGAAGCTTTGACAGGAAGGGAAGATTTGATACCTGGCGATAGTTTTTTTTTTACACATTCCAGGTAACGACTGGATTTCTTTAATAAAGGCGTGACAAATGCATTCTTAAATTGCTGTGGTACAATGCCTGAAGACAGTGAAGAGTTCACAATGTTAGTAATTGTAGGTACAAGCTCATCTAAACAATGAATTAGGAATTTGATTAATGTCTAGAAGAAATCTACATAAATCTAATGGTATAAGAAAGATTACTTAGCTTTAGAAAATAGCAACACAAAAATCATCCAAAACGAGAGACAAAAACAGGACTACTGCCTACTCACGTAAAAACACTTACTTTTTTATATAATTATGATATGTATACGTCCTACGTGGGGACAAATGTTTTTGTGTTGGCTGTGAAGTGAATTGAAAATGTTACATAAAACATTTTAGAAATACATTGACTCAGCTTAATAAAGAACAAGGCTTTATAGTCTGCAAATGGCATCACATTAAAACACAAAACACCCAAAAAACAAGGCAGGAAGTGAGAAAGATGGCATTTATACTAGCATTGAGGCACAAAGAAACTTATCTTATAAATTAAAAACATTACTTCAAAAGAGAAGATACTTTTTCAGTTGTGCAATATGCACACTATGTAAATCATACAAACTATTTTGAATCATCCATAGCTTGGTTAGGAAAAGAAACAATTTAGGCAGTGGTGTGACTTAAGGTAGTATTGATACTCTAGTTTTGATTGGAAATTTTTATGTTTAGCATTTTGAAAGGTTTTGTATGTATGTTCAATTAGGCTCTAGAAAACCAAATGAAAGAAAGATAAGAGTTATGGTACATATATTTGTTAAAAATAACTTAATAACATTTTTTTTCAGACTTAAACGTATTAAAAATGAGATTGTAAGAAAAGACAATAAATTGGTCATAGAGTTTCTTGTGGAGAAAGATACAAAGCATCCAAAGTCTTTTAACTTTCAGTTGCTAAAGGTAAGGAAAAAAGACAATTTAAAAAATTGATTTATTGTTTATAGGAAAATTGATTTTTTGAGGAAAGTAAAGTTAATTTATTGATCTTCACATCTGATTTCTATTTGATTGGTTTGTGCACACTGAGATAAATCATAGCCTATATAACAGTAGTTTTCTCCAAGATAGTAATTATTAAGTCATTGTTAGCATGTCATCTCTTCAGCTTTCACATCACTATTGGTGGATTTGTTTTGAGTCTGTTTTGACTATGACTTTTGACTGTTTTGATGGTCCATTGCCTCAGTGGATTGAGAATTTTTTTATAGGGAGAGAAGAAACATGTAATAACAGTAAACTCAGGTGTACCACAAGGAACGGTCTTAGGTCCACTACTATTTTTAATTTACATAAATGATTTACCAAATTGCATTACTTCAGAAACAAAAGTCAGATTATTTGCAGACAATCCCATAATATAGAGAACACTAAAAACAATACAAGATACAGAAATTTTACAAAGAAAATTAAATGAATTACAGAAATGGGAGTCAAATTGGAAGATGTCTTTCCATCTACAAAAATGTCAGTTATTAAGAGTAACAAAAAATTATAACAAATTAATCCTACTTATCTTATTCATGATAAACCAGTAACACAGACTAAAAACGCAAAATACCTAGGTGTTATAATATATGAAAAATTGTCATGGAATTCCCATATTGATGAAGCCATTAAAAAAATCAAAAAAGCATTAGGGTCATTAAAAGACATTTTTATAAATCATATAAGAACATAAAACTAATATGTTATTTAATCTTGGTTAGGCCAATAATAGAATATACATCCTCTGTTTGGGATCCCTCAACTCAAGAAAACATTAAATAGAGCAGTGACACAAAATAGAGCAGTGAGATTCATAACAAACGAATATTCACATTTAACTACAGTAACACCTTTAGTAAAATCGCTAAATTTAGAAAGCCTTCAGGAGAGAAGACTCAAAAGTAAAGTAGCAATTATACATAAAACACTGAACCATAATCTTCAAATATAAAAACAAAATCTTATAAAATACTCAAAAAGACACAAAGATAAAGGCCCATTCCTTGTTCTATATGCCAGGACAAATTAGTACGAATGCTCCTTCTCCTCGCTAGTGCTATTAGAGCATGGAATGGGTTGCCTGAGACAGCCATGAAAACCAGTGACTTGGCTGAATTTAAGTCATTGGTTAACATGCATGACTAGATGCATGACGCGTAGGATGTAATCATCTTCTTTTAACGTCAGGCTTAAAATGAAGTAATAGGCTGTAATTTTGTTATAAGTGTTACAATGATTAGAATTAATGGTATATATTTCAGTATAAGTTTACATACATATGTCCATTTACATACTTTGTAAAGTAGCAAATGATTTTAGTGAAAATTCTGTGTCTCTGTGCACGAGCATGTTTGTACAAGGATTGATAGCCAGTACTTCTAAATTATAGTTACCTAGTTGATTAATAATGTCTTAAATATAAAATAGAAAGTCATCAGACCATTTTTTATATGTACTTTTACATTGTAATAGGTCCGATGTTCTCCTGATACAGATCCATTTATGGAGTTCATCAATAGTTTAAAAAAGGTAAGCATGTAGGCAATTTCCAACATTAATTTTTGTTGTTGTTGTTGAATATAATTTGTCTACTTGAAAAATGTATGCCACTATGTTCCTTGCCTGAACAGTTATAAACAACTTGAGAAAACACAAGTTAAGAAATTTTACACATTAAATATTGTACATGTCATTTACTTTTCGCAGGTCCCTGGTATTCCTAGCAAGGATGCTCAAAAAGATTTCGTACGTAAAAAGAGTAATGCTGTCAAGTATTCACTTTCATATTAAAATCTGTACTAATAGCTCTTCCTTTTCACCTGTAAAAAAAAAGGGACAAAACACTTTCTGACAGTTTGGACTGTTTGAGACCATCTGCGATCATGGAGAGGTGGTATCCAATGAAATCAAGATATACATTTTAGGGGTGCACCGGATAGTACTTTTTGATATCCGGCCGGAGCCGGATATGACCGGATAGTAAAATTTGATATTCGGCCGGTGCCGGAGCCGAATACCTAAGTGTTTTGTAAATAGCTTGTATTGCTGAGCATTTTACGAAACTGTTAAATAACATACCTATATTTGTTGGTATTTTTTTTCCTTTTATATGCCTTATTGTTTTAAACTCTTTTGCTGATTGGTTTATTAAAGATTAACAGTATTTATAAACATAAATTAATCTGTGTAGCATGAGCGTGTCTGTGTGTATGTACGAGGCCACCAACTATAAAGGCTGTGTGTTGGAGGGTCAATGTAAAATATGTTAGTATATATTTAACTAGTTACTAATGTTCAATAATTTCTGACCAACAACTGGTCATCAGACTTGCAATTTTAAGTCCAAAGACTGCTTCTGGTTCTGGCTTCAAGGGCTTAATACTGATTAGCTGTTAGTTAATAGTTGGAATCTGAAGCGTAGTAGGTCATATATTTATTAATCCATTGGCTGCAAACGGTATTTTATTAACAGCAGGAACATCTATTATACCTACTCATAGCCTGAGCTTTAAATGTTGCGAAGCATAGATTTAATTGTAGTCTGTAGGCCTATTATTGTTATCAATGTTTAGATCTACTGTTATATAGATCTAAGAGAATTGGGAAAACCAACTATAAAAGAAACAAAATCACCCACACCCTCCCTACCAAAAAAAAAACAAACATAAATAGACTTTGTGTTCGACTGATTTTAACAACCTGATCAGATAGACGTAGTGAGCCTACACATGTAGTCCTAGTGTAGTGTGTATAGTTGATGGTGTTGACCTTCACACGTTTTTTTTCCTTGGGCAAACGCAAGTGTTTAGTGTGCAGGCGAAAAAAGATAACACATTGGCATGATCAGTCAAGCATATAGATAAATTATCTCTGTACCTTAGTTACAGAGGTCAAGTGTTTCTTAACATTCCAGCATATTTTTCTTTGTTTGCTAGATCTAATTGTGGTGCTTTAGATCAATTTATTTTCTGCGATGTTAAATTTAACTGTAAGGTTTTCCTTTATATATTAAGTCAATAGAATTAAACAATGAAATTAGTTTTCTTTCTAAAGGTTTTAATACAAGGGGAAAAATACATACATGCACATATTTGTTTTATTTTATTGTGCAACGAACGTGTGTTCAGCGCCCTAAATGATATTTCTCTCCAAGTAAACAAACTTAGTGTCACCATCTAGTGACCTCTAGAGTCTCAATATGTCTTAACAATTTGCGTTAATCCATTCTGGCTTAAAAATGGTCAATGTCTATATTCTCTATCAATACATTGTCATGGATTAAACAAATAAGAATTTGGGGGTGTTGAGTCTCTTGAGCCCTCCCTTTAAAGATACCCTTGGTCAGTGTCTGTTTGGCTTGTAGTCCTGACTCATACGTGAGACTTAACTCAAAGTAAACAAACTTACTACCCGTCCAATAGTATAAAAGGTGTGGTTTGTGGTCCAGACCCTTGATTGACAACCTATCTCATAATAAACTAACTCATACCAAATTAACCTTATAGAGATTTGGCTTGTAGTCCCGCCTCTAATAAAAATTCTAATCCAAGTAAACAAACTCAGTTCCCTCATAAGATGTGACCTCTAGACAGTGTCGACACGTTGACATCTGGCTTAATGTGGTCAGCTGCCTATTTGTGAACTCAATGTTATGGACTTAACAAACAAAAGGAGGTGGGGTAGCTCATCTCTACCTCTGGAGATATACCCGCACATCTAGACAGATTATCAGCGTGACGTAGTTAAGGAATATGACATGTTTACTAGACCACTCAAAGGTCAAGACAAGCCAGTGTGCCAGACATCGCTGCTACGTATGTAATACGAATTTATAATGTAAAGTCTAGTCCCCCCCCACCCAATAACAAACCTAGTTCCCTCGTGTGACCTCTAGAGAGTGCTTACGTCCATCGTATCTGACGTGGGGTCATCTGTCAATCAATGAACTCAATGTGATGGGCTAAACAAATAAAAGGGGGAGGGAGTTGTTCATCTAGAAATATACCTGGTTACCTTAGAGGTGTGGCTCTTGTAGTCCAGCCCCCTCCCCCCCCCCCCAATAAAGATTAACTACTAAGTAAACAAACTCAGTTCCCTCGAAAGGTGTGACCACTAGAGAGTGTCTATACGCTGACATTAAACCTACGTCCATCGTATTTAACTTGTGGTTACCTGCCTATAAAAAACTCAATGTGATGGACTAAACAAATAAAAGGGGGAGGGAGTTGTTCATCTAGAAATATACCTGGTTACCTTAGAGGTGTGGCTCTTGTAGTCCAGCCCCCCCCCCCCCCCAATAAAGATTAACTACTAAGTAAACAAACTCAGTTCCCTCGAAAGGTGTGACCACTAGAGAGTGTCTATACGCTGACATTAAACCTACGTCCATCGTATTTAACTTGTGGTTACCTGCCTATAAAAAACTCAATGTGATGGACTAAACAAATAAAAGAGGGTGGGAGTTGTTCATCTCTACCTCTGGAGATATACCCGCACAGCTAGACAGACGTCTGGTCAGCTTGACGTAGTCAAGGAATGTAACATTTTAACATGTTAACTAACTTACTCAAAGGTCAAGACAAATTGAAAAAAGTGCCAGCCATTGCATCTCTGTATGTAAAGCGCATTTATGATGTAAAGTTCCATCTCTATTTATATTAAGTTATTAACACGCCTTGTCTTTATAATAAACGATGTTTGGTGCATATTTATAATGGCTCTATTTTTAAGCACATTATTTTGTTTTCATATAAACATTAATACATTCTATAACAGACAGTAATGGAACGAGGTCCACTTTATGCATATTAAATAAGTGTATTTTTACTATCCGGTTTACTATCCGGTAGTGATATCCGACCGGAGCCGGATAGCACCGGATAGTAAAAAATGCCGGATATTTGCCAGAAGCCGGAGCCGGAGGGACTATCCGGTGCACCCCTAATACATTTATTTTGTCTAAACTGCCATTTCTTTGAAATACAACTTGGGTGCTACAGTTTTCCCAATCTGGAAAAAAAAATATTTTCATCCTTGTAGCTTGATATTTTTCTTGACAGGTTTTTGTTAGTATTTGGCTTTTCACATATGCAATTTGAGCATCTGATAACCTGATAATCGAAAACATCAATGTAGTTTTACAATTACATATGTACATGCTTTTAATACATTAAGCAAATTTCAGTTTCTTTATTAAGTTATCACTTGTAATAGTCAGTAATAGAAAACGTATGTATCATTATGTATCATTTGTTATTTTGGTTTAAGTTTTCTAACCTAGTGATGATGACATGAATAAAAAAACAAAAACTATAAATTGAGATGAAATAAAGGTTATTGATATATTAGCGGCTTAGAAGGAAGTCAAGTTTTTTTCATTGGGTACTATTGAACTTAAATATTTTGTATAGTCCTAGCATGAGGGACAACTGTGAACAGATTTCCTTTATTATTACATTAAATGTACTGAATTATCATCACTCTTTATTTTGTTGATTTCACCTGTATTCTACTTGCATTTGTTCTTTGAAGTTACCTCCGTGTCAACAACCTACACAGAACACAGCTAAAAGGTTGTGACACAAATCAGAATTGCTTTTAATCTGTAGCAGAGGCTTTTTTTTTTAGGCAGCAGTATGTTCACATTTTAACACCTTACATCTTGGGAAAAAAAAACAACTCTTTTCTTTCACCTAAAACTTTGCCTTTCCAGTTACCATCCGCAACCATGGAGAGGTGCTGCACTGGAATTGCTGTCCAGAAGTTATGTACTGGGTAGAGAGGCTCAATAATTGCCCTCCTTTGAGTGACACTTCTAGCCCATGTTCACTTTAAATGCTGCTACACTAGACTAATTACACAGCTATTTGATAGATAGCAATTTCTACATAGAAACAAAAGAAATACAATTCTACTGCAAATCTTTTTTTACAGGAAAGAAGAATAACACATGATACTGAACAGCCTGTTGAACATGTTCAGTCAACTTGGAAACAGACAATGAATAATGCTTTAGAGGTAATTATGCATTGCATAAAAATATTCCATAAATAAGTAATTCCCTGAGTGACTCTAACCTAATTAAGGGAGCTTGAGGTTTGACACCCAACTCTAGCATAGTTGTGTTTACTGAGCGCCTAACCCTAAAGGCAGCATGAAAACCTTCTCCCAGCTACCCCCTCCCCCCTGGTCCATAAATGAGATTGGACCACAGCGCTCTGAGCATGCTATATAAAAGCTATTTTTTAACGTCAATAAGTATAATTACATTACAAGTTGTAAGTATTTTATAAGTTTATATTCTGTATGCTTTTTAATAAATTAGAATGAATTTCATCAAATGAATCCACAGAAAACTGTTTTGTCTTCTTCATAAATGTAATTAAAGAACTTACAATTAGTGTTTTAAACATCCCAACTTTTGTCAGGCAAAGATTAAATTGTATATGTGGATTTGGGTATGTGTAGTGGAGCAAACCCAAATCTTTTCAAACCTAATTGTTTTGTAGAATTAGTCAAGTAATATTTTTAAAAGTTAGAGCTGTGCAGCCACATGAAATACTGCATTCCTCACTGATCTTCAGACTCGAAGACAAGCCTTATTATTATTATTATTTTTTAAATCTTAATTTCTAGTCTGCAGTTTATCTTTGAGGCTCTATTGTATCAGAACTTTCTGTTTTAGAAATTTTTTTCTCCAATCTTATAGTTTGCATTGAAGTAGTTACACAGCGCCATTTGCCTAATCCAATAACCATTTCTTTTGTTTGCAGAAAATATTGAGACGGCAAAAGAAAAGGAAATTGATAACGCAAGATAATATTCACATGAAAGCATATCAAAAACTAAAAACTGTAATATTTTCAGATATTTTCTAATGAAATAATTACTCAACAAGTTATTATATTGGTATAGCAAAATACAATAGACATACATGCACAAGATTTGTTAATTACAAACACAGGTTAATCACACCAACCAGAATGACCATTAACATCAATGGCAAACTAACCTGTTCATAGCAAGGGGATGGCAGTTATATCCTCAAAGTGTTAAGCAATTTATTTTGAAAAAGGGCTAACAATGGTTTGACCAAAGCATGTCTCTACATATAGAAAAACGTATTTACATATCAAGATCAACCAACCACATTTCTATAAAAGTGAATCAAGATCAATATGACCTCCTATCACACTCATTCATCTTAGTTTGACCTTTTCCCATTTTATGTATTTTTACACCATACACTAGATTGTGGTTGTCCCTAAATTCAACACTTATTCTACATAAACAATTCACCAGTTTTAAGAAGTTTCAAACTATTTTTGTGTTTACAACGTTCTTGCAAGCTAAACCAAGATAGTACACGAGTAGTGACTTGTTTCTTCAGTTTATATGGATAGATTAATGCTACTGATGTATTTTGTTTTCTTGTAATACTTTTGTTTTCTATGGTACATTGAGTGTGGCTGTGTGCTCATTGCATTGCTGCAATCTTCTGTTTATTTCTGTAACAATTGTGTTCTAAATGTTACAATTCTTTTTCCATTCTCAACAAGACTTTCAAGACACTGATGTCAAAGCTACTGACATTCTCTTCTGCTTATCTTTGGCTTGGCAAATTATTTACTCTCCTTTCAGTGTTAGCTTAAAATGGTCTTGTTAATGTAGTTTTAGAAAGTTCAGCTGACAATTGTCTTGCTATCCTGCTCAAAGAGCTAAGATTTATTCAATGCCTTTTTTAAACAAGAACTCTGATGATGCTTGTATTAAAAAATATTTTTTAAAAGACAAACAAGCACTTCAATTAGCATTTACCAAGAGCAATATGTTTTATTTGAAAGCAGACCCTCATAGAATGTTATATTCTACACTCAAAATGAATAAGCTTACCATCAAATCATTTTACTAGTGTTTTGCTAATAAAGAATGTATGACTTTTACTTGATGTAGATGTACATTGGCCCAGTGAAGGATGAGAGATACATGACTGAATACAAGTGGATGGAGATTCGTGCCATAAACTACCACAATCCAAACACTAAATATCAGGAGGAAATAGACCAACACTTGAATACTGTAAGTATTGTGTAACAACAAGTTTATGTCTTGAAACTGTTTCTATTTTTTATAATTTTTTTATCAATTTCTGCTGTGCTAAAAAGTGCACAAAAATTATTTCATGATTTTTAAATTTTAGTTTATCAACACTTCCATATTCTGATATTTATGGTTAACAAAACAGCCTTTTGGCCAGCACAGCAACCCACCACCTTTACTTTCCCCAAATCACATCATAGAATTGGTTTCCCTTAAGGATGTTTTTATAAGTCACAAAATTCAAAATCAAACCCAAAACTCTTAATTTTAGAAGCCAAACCCTTTCTTCTCAGCCACCATTCCTCTTGCATTTGGAATAGTACAATCATATTGTCATTGCTTTCTTTGTGCTGTATAATGGAGTACACAATAAGTTCTATAGTTTTGAAAGCATAAACAAAATATTTTTGCCCTGAAATGCTTTTAGTAGGAAGTAATTGTTTTCATTAATCTGGCCACTGTTATCTTTCATTATACTGTCCTTGACATTGTTTGTCTAATTATTTGAAATCTCTTTAAATGTTCCTTTTTTTTTCTTTTTTTTTTTTGTACACATTTCTTAAGATTTGATCCCACTGCTCCCATCTCTAGTACTTTCTTCTATTTTCAAATACTGTACCTTTTTTTTTCCCACCAAGAAAATGAACTGGAACTTAAAAGTCAAGATGTAATCTAAGAGCTAATCTTCTTCTGGTTTCAATGTCATTTAAAATACAAAGTCATAATTGTTGACTTTGACAAGCGATAATTTTTTGTTTGTAATTAACATTTAAAAAATTTTATTGTATTTTTTCAATTTTAATAAACCACTAGCTTTGAAAAGAAATTCACTAAAAATACATATTTAGTTTTTAAAAACAAAACTTTTATGCTTTTGTAAGTCCCTAAGTGGCTGTTTAACCTAACCATATATATTTATCTGTTTTATCACTTGTATTTGACAAAGGTAGTATCATTTAACTTCAAGTTATTTAAAATTGTTTTCAAATAAAAGTTAGTAAAAAAATATAATCTTTAGTACAAACTAATGTAATAATTGCCCAAAATAATCTTTACAAAAATGTAAACAACTTTACTTCAATGTAATGTGAGGCTTATTTTTAATGTTGTACTTTGTCTTTATCTCTTTCTAGTTTGAGTGGATTGACTATGAGAAATACAAGCAAGTGGACAATATCATTCCTGAAGATGTATTTACCAATGTGTGTAGTCATTGGGGGGCTTATGTAGAGAGACGACCACCCACAGCAAGAAATAGATCTACCTGACTACCACTTTAGATTTCCTTTAGTATCACGACCTTCCATCATTTAGTCCTTATTAGAAAATGATTATTGTTTTATTTACAATTTATATAATTTTAGTATTTGAATTTTAGAATAATTTAAAGAAATTTTTGAAGTTCTAACAATTTTGTTACCAAAAAAACTGTTATACAAATTCATAATTATTACTCATTTATAAAAATTACCAATTCATTCTTAACAGATGTTTATCTAACGAAAGCCTTCTATGTTGTTCATGGCTTAATATGTTATTGAAACATTGATATTGTAAAATGGAAATGTTTTATTTAGAATTATTTTTAGATGCTTATTTTTCAATTACTGAGTAGATTAAATACTTAAGCTGTTTAAAGTTGAGAACTATTCACTGCACACTGAGCTGTGATTTCATTACATATAAGCTCTGCACAAGCTTAAACAGTACATTCCCGTCAGAAGTCTGCGACTTCCATTTGCATCTGCAGCACATGAACTGTTGTGTTGAAATTGTGTGATACATATCTGTTCAATATTTAATTTTATACTGTCAATGTGTTTGCACTATTTTTACTGTTTACATTTCTGTTTTTGTATTGTATTTTTCAAACCTTTAAAAAAGTATTTATCTCTGTTTATGTATGTATTTTTTTTATTGACAAGAATTTAGATTTTGTACTTCCGTGTGAAGAGAATATAGAAATGTTATCCCATTAGCTCCTTCTGCTGTCTGGAACATTTTCTCGTTTTTGTTGTAAACCCTTGTAGAAGGTTTCTAAAATTCTCTTTTTAATAGACTTGCTTTAAACTTTTTAAATAAAAGATTTCTTCTAGTCTTGTTGCATTTGTGATTACAAATCATTGTTGAGATTACCAATTCTATTTTACTGGAAGATCTTAATAATTTTTCAAACCAACAGGCCATTGCCCCAGTGTATAAGCTCCCACCTGGGAAAATAAGTATTTTTGAAGCTTTTTTTATTTTCTCAAGTATATTTTATTAAACTAAAGATATCGTTCTATTTTTTAAAGTTGTTTGTTTGTATATTTATTAGTATTAGATCTTTAATTTGATTATTTTTTCATAGTTTTTTTTTTTTAGGATTTTTTAAAATTCCCTCTTAGGGAAGTGTTTTTCCTAACCGGAAATAGGAGCTATTGGGTTAAGAAAGCATAAAAAACAACAGCCACTGGGTCTGGGGTTTTTAATTTGACCATCACAAAGGAGATGCAACACACTGATTACTAAAACAGACATAAGAACTGATTTGTTCCCTTAGCTTGGCAATTACTTCATTGAATAAAATCCAAACTTTCTGATTTGCACTTCTTACATAATGTTAAAGAGAAACTGTGGTATGAAAGTATATTTTGTGTGATATATAATTTGTTTGCTCGTATGTGTATAGTTATGTGTAATGCACTAGTGTAACACACATTTTCTCTTGTATAATAAATATTTGTTTTTAAAGGACAAATGTGAAGCAAATAATGATGCATATTTGTCACAAATAGAATAGCAGCACTAGGTGCAACACATGTTAATCACAGAAAATGTGCAGGGCTGTTGCACATGAACAATCAGAGTGACTCTTTGGGGAATCTGGATATAATGTTCACCTTGTCTTTACTCTGCTAGGTGAATGTACCCTGGGTAGGACTCCCCATTATGTTGGCCATATTGAACTCACTATTTTCTCTCATACAATATACTGTACCTAGTGCTGCCCATATATATGTAACATGTATGCATCACTCAGAAACAGAAGTGATCACAAAGTGAAACCAATGACACTTACACTTGACTTCCTACCTTAAATCTTTTATGAAAAACAGAAATAATCCTTAAATAAATACAGCATATATTAAGTGTAATTGTATCAATTGGTTTGAATGGGCAATGTAATATAGTTTTAGTAATCCGTGTGATTAGAAATATTTTTACTAATTGTTTTTGTTTAGCTTTCTAATGCGCTAGGATCCTATCACTTGTCTTTACCAGTTGGGAAAGGAGGAAGGGGGTATCTTGATGAATGTTTACATAATCGTTTTGTAGAAGCATAAAAAAAATTTTTCACTAAGGGTTCAAGAGACCTCAAGGGGACTAATTCAACTTATACTACAACTGTCAAGATACGGAACAAAATAATTACCAATAATTAATTAAATAGTTCGTTAATTTTTTTGTTTTTGTTTCTTGTGTTGTCAGGTCAAAGAAATAATTGTGCAAAATTTCAGCTCAACCCAAGATTGAGTGAGGGAGAAAAATGTGTACAAATTGTTTTCCCAGTCAGACAGACAGTGTGAGTTGATATAAGTTTTGTAATAAGACCTCAACTACAACATATCACCAAAGTATACAGAAAAAGTAAACGGGTGAAAATTATTGTATCTAGGACCATAGAAGTCAAATGTTCTTTGCTCAGTTCTATGTATTAAAATCATGCATTAAAAGTTACAGCCAGTGGTCTACATTGGTCTAGACTGCTAGAGCATCAGCTGCACACATCTAAGATAATGTCATTTTGGTTATTAAGCAGTAAAATGAAAAATTTCAAAACAAAAATTGAGCTTAGGGGGACTTTAAAAAATGCTTTATATATTTTGCTTAAGTGATTTATCATCGGGAAATTGAACAGGATTTGGAAAGTTCACAAAGTATAATAACAATCAAGCAGATCTTTTTGTTTCCGCAGAAGCTTGGGAAATATGTTTCTCTCTGTTCAGAAGTGGCTTATACATTTTATTGTTTCAGAACTTGAATTTCGTGCACAAAAAGCAAAGATACTTTCAGTTTTCTCTTTGCTGCTTGGAAAAAAATAATGCATCTTTTTAAATGATCCTTTAGGGCTTGTACAGGTTTTACTAATAAGATGAAAACTAAAAGGCAATGGTTCAAGTCCTAGGGGAGTCTTACTGAAGGACCAGCCTGGGGCAATAAAATGTTGTCAGTTTGTGTTTTGCTTGTTACAAGTTTTCCACAAGACATTGAAAGATATCTGGTTTAGGAACACACAAAATGCCTTGACGGAGTTTATTTTTTCCTGGTTAACATTTTTTTTAAATTATGAACATAATGCTATAGTGAATAGTCAACTACAAATGTTGTGACCTAATGACATTGCCCAAAGGGGTTGCAAGATTTATATACAATTCAACAGATTAATTTGTTGGAATAGTGTTTTAGCTTATGCGTTCTAGCCCTAACCGTGTGATTGTCAAAAGAGTTGAGCCGAAGGCACTTCGAACTCTAAGCGTGTAAGCCTGCTTGAACAAACCGTTCTGTCTGGAAGAGGTCCAAGTCAATGCCTATGTAAAACATTGCTTTTTAGTATTTACTATATATTCGGCACTCCGGGCGCATGGACTAGAATGCATGGCCGAAGGCCGGGAACCCACGCCTTTTTCCTATGTTGTACCAAGCTAACCGTGCAGGACTCGTCATAAGTATAACGGTCTCTTGAGGAACGGCGCATGGATTATCGATAGGGACGTGGAAGCTCTCTTTCAACTCCACACCGTGCAATGGGAAAGCTCTCGCATTCCCTTGGACACTCCCACAGGAGTTTTGTTTTACTATTCATTTAGCCCAGGGGTGGGCAAATTGCGGGCCACATGCGACCCGTCAGAATGTTTTATGCGGCCCGCAAACACCTACAGAATTCAGGTGTGCCCACAGATTAAACATATAATAGAGGGGAAAAAATAAAATTAAATAACTTTAAATATCTTCGTATCTCTTATGATGAAGAGGCTAAAGAAACATTGTCAATGCATGTCATTCTAAAAAAGTTTAAAGCAAATGAAGATTAAGCTTGTTTGCAATATTTCGAAACATTTAGTCAAAGACACAAACTCAGGCCAGTATTTATTCAGTGCTATGAAGAACTGTGTTGAAAGTGTTGGGTTGATTTGAAACAAGATGGCAAGTGTAATAACTAATGGAGCCCGTGCTTTGACTGAGTAAAACTTTTTTTTTTAAAATAAATTAAAGAACAATATCTCAACGCTGTACGGGAAAGTTTGCATAAAACTGCATTGAATATCAAACATATTATTGACCCAATTATCAGTGATCAAACTTATCAGAGCTTGGGGACTTAACCACACACAGTTCCGAGAAGTACTTGAAGATGTGAAAACAAAACATACCAATGTTTGGTATCACAGTAGAGTCCGCTGGGCAAGGTATTAAGAAGAATATTGGATCTCAAGAAAGAATTTGTTATGTCCTTTGAAGGCATTCATTGACTGTGACTTTGTGAGTAATATTTCTAAAGATGAGTGAAAACAGACTTCGTGTTTTTCATCGTATCTCAATGGGTTGCTTGCACAGGAAATGTCTGTACATCTTTCCAAACAAAACTTTTCCATTTCTCCAGACAAGCAAGTGAAATTAGGTTTAATAATTTTCCTTTGCTGAAAGGTTTCTAGTAAAATGGTTGAAAAGTCACCAAGATCTTGAAACCAGTTTTCAATATCCTCACTTCACCATTACATAAGTACAGAAGCTGATTCAGCTCCAGATGAAATATATCCAAGCAAATTACGACCTTCTACGGAAACTTGATGTTTACATTATTTGGGTCCACATAAATCGTGAACAAAACTTTTTTATTTGAAAAAAAAAACAAGTGTAAGAACAACTCGATGCTGACAGACTGTAATTTGACAGCTGTCACAAGGATAACAACTAGTTAGCTAGTACCACCACAGTTCCAAAACATTATACACGAGTGTAAAATTAAATATTTACATTAAGTACAACAGCACAATCGAATTGTTGTGATGTAAAAAGGCATAACAAAATTTTCTAAAATATTCGTAAAATTAGTTTCAGAAATCGCTAAATCTTATTGTAATTCCTCAATTGGTAGTGTAAAAAAAAAGATATAAATGTCCAATACAGTATACATGCATATTCTCTAAGTTGTAAATACATATATATATATATATATATATATATATATATATATATATATATATATATATATATATATATATATATATATATATATATATATATATATATATATATATATATATATATATATATATATGCGGCCCCCCATTCCTAACAAAATTTTAATGCGGCCCTCGATTGAAAAAGGTTGCCCACCCCTGATTTAGCCTAATCACTTCCTCAAGTAATCGTTTCCACCCGGGTGCCACGTTGAGGCCAAATAGCGTACCCGGGCTTGACCTAACCTGCTGCTGGGTTCTAACTAGGGCCCAACTGAGCCTACCAAAATCTAGAAGAACCTGATAGAAAATAGGATAGGTTGCGAAACTTGGTCCGTCAGTCTTCACGATTACAGAAATAATTCAGCTACACAGATTCTAGAAAAAACATTTCGGTCAGTAGTTTTTATCTTTATCACACCTGCCAGTAAATTTCTATTCATCCTCTTAATGCCACTGTTAATTCTCTGCTTTTTCTATTTTGGCAAATTAATCTAAGTCATAATAAATCGGATGCGTTCGAGCTCCGTTGACTCTTTTTTTTTTAAATTATATCTTTTATATAGCGCTACTTTTATGCTTATAGCATGCTCAGAGCGCTTCGGTCCAATCTCATTTGTAGACCAGTGGGTGTGAGGTGGTTATCTAGAGAAGGTTTACCGTGCTGCCTTAAAAGGCGCTCAGTAAACACAACTCTGCTCTGTGTCGAACCTCGAGCCCCGTTCATTGGGGGCCAAGCCAAGTACTAAGCCTCTAGACCACGCTCCCCACACTTTTAGTTGACCAAGGACTTATTTCTTTTAGCTCTAAAAAGATGCGCTACTCTTATACTGTCATCTGAGCTAACAGAAAAAAAAAGGTTTGGCATTTATCACAACTTAGTTCTGTAGTCTTTGTTTGTAACTCATCACAGATCCCTCTGATGGACACATTCTACAGGGTGGTCACTAGTCAAGCGGAAAACGTGTGGGTCACCTGAGAACATCAATAACCAGCTCCACAAGTCCAGACTTAAACATCACGCATTACTGCTTTTGGACATTATTATTAATAGAGCTTTTGAACTGTCTGCGTGACATCAACTCTATTGATGATTGGAGAAGAGCTTGAAATGATATCTCACAAAAGTTACTCGAGCTTGGGTTTCCAGGTTAAGACGCTGCTCTGAAGAGCATGGATGTCATTTTGCTCATCTGTAAATGTACTAAAACATAAGCCTTTAAAAAACTTTGTAAAAGTTATTCCTGGTAAATAAAAATAGAAAGATCCGTTCCATGCGTTAATCAAGTCGAGCATGTTGAGTTATTAGAAACTCAAGTCTTTGGTTTTCCTGGGTAATTCAGGCAACCTTTTTTTCATGCTCTAAATTGAAATAGGGAAGAAAAAAGGAGCACTTGTAAGACTTTGTCCTTGAATATGGAATAAGAAATATGACTTAGCCTAATTGCAATAACTCTTATACATTAGTGGTGTGTGTGTGTGTGTGTGTGTGTGTGAATAGCTGGAGGGAAAAAGCAGGGGAGATAAATGTAATAATCTTAAACATACATTGATTGTTTTGACTGCGTTCATACTTGTCATTACTAATAAGCTAGATATACATGTGGTTATGTGGTATTTAGAAGTAAATTGCTACTAACGGAAAAACGTATATAGGTTAAATGGTCCATTGAAGCGTGTCTTTTTTGTTTAACCCTTTCGACTAGTTTGTGTGGAAAGATCTAGAAATAGGACTAGTCTTTGTTAAGTAAGCAGGTCTAATCTTTTGAATCACTCAACTATGCGGAATACTCTAATATGGTCATAGACGAATACAAACATGTATGTGTGTGTTTGATTGTTACTTAGATCATTCTAGCATTTTACGGGCTGCTTATAATGGTTTCACATTAATGTCAACTAAAATAAACTGAAGAGCTTGGAATATTTGATTCTTCTGTGCAAAAAAAAAAAGTGGTCAAAAACTATCATTAACCTTGTTCAATGTACTTGAATTGCACGCGACACTTATGTGCTGTACTTAATCCAACTCTAATACAAGACTAAATCTGTCAGAACACTTGGAAATTCTTTTTTTAACATTGAAAACAACAAGTCAATGAGGCGTGCAGATAGAATATTACAATTACACAGGACATTGTCCTAACGTTTGTCATAAGTCGTGACACTGTTCAACAATACATCGGCTTAGTAGATCAATAATGTAAGCTAAAGGACTTAAAACAAAGGCGGCGTCACTACTGGACAAAACAAAGGCGGGTAGTGTTTAAAAACATCATAAAATAATACCTTAAATTATGGCACAAAATGTTTATTAGATCGAATGACATTGATAGCCCTCTGACACACTAATGAATAGTCTGGACTAATAAACTAAATAAATTGATCCATAATTATATAACAAAGAAAGTTTACTCGGAGACAAACATTTAAGATATTATCATGTTGCTTACACCAGAGTCGGAGCTATTAAGGTGGGCGGTCTTAGGCGACTATGCTGCGCGGGACCTTTTCTGACGTCTGATACTGGACATTAAGCAAGAGCAGAGTTTAAACATTTTTATTTGGGGGGAGGGGGATTGGCGTGTCTGGTGTAGGTAAGTTCTATATATATATATCCTGATCTAGAACTACTGGCGCCGTCATTGAGACCTTTTTATTTGCCACTAGACTTTGGTGTTATTTACATAGTCCTGGTTTATGTTCCGCCTACAGCCAAGACGGAAGTCGCATCTGCAATAATCGCTGACGTAGTGCATGAGTTTTAGACAAGATCACCGGACGCACCAGTAGTTATACTGGGTGATTTTAATAAATGCACCTTGAAGGTTGATCTACCCACCTTCTATCAACACATCGCATGTCCAACAAGAGAGAACAGAACTCTGGACTTATGTTACTGTAACATCAAAGGAGCATTCAGATCTCGTGAAAAGCCACCACTAGGTTCATCGGACCACAAAACAAAACAACTGCTGCCTAATTACCACACGAAAAGAGCAGTGGCGTAGCATCCATGGCGCGAAGGGGTTTAATGAACTCGGGCCCACGAACATTTAGGTGCATACCCGATGGCGTAACAACCAATGGGCCAGGTCTGGATTTATCTATATGCAACATAAGCTATAGGGTTAGGGCCCCCAAGAAATATTTAGTAGATACATATAATATCAAAACTAATATGGGGCCACTTATCTCCAACAGCTAGGGGCTTTTAAGTTGGCACTGCATGGGGCGTGACTAATGAATCAATTGTAACCTGTACACATGAGCCCGGTGGGGGGGGGGGGTGGCAAATATTGGGGGAAAATAACTGCAAATTTTTTTTTTTTTTAAATAATTTAAAAAAAAATTAAAAGTTGCCTCAAAATACCCTAAACCTCAAATGAAACTTAATATTAACTTCAAAACATTAGCCCGTGTTTTCACTTAGAGTGAGTGTTCAAGCGGCTTGGATGGTCAATGTAAGGAACTGCTTTTATCAGGTTTATTGTAATGGTGATGACGATGCGTTGGGAGTAACGTTTGTGTCCCATTCTTTATTTGGGTTATTTTCCCTCTTTGTTAATGAAACCGTTGATAGTATTTCTTTTTTTTTAAAGTTAACATCTTTGTGTGTGTGTTTCTATGACCAGAACTGTATGTTAGATATTCAACAAACAAAAGAAACCTATTCTGTTCAAGATGTTGAGTTTGTTGTGCTACTTCTCGTGTCTGAATTGGGAAGGAGGCTTATAACAACTATTTAAAGATAGAGCAATAATTATATTTAACATGGTAAAGTGCCTTTCACTTGAATGGCTGCCTTGTCGTATGGAATGTGCACTGGACTGTCGTTCGGATGGCCTCGGGTTTATACCACGAGAGAGCATTAATGTTGTTTTCCAACCGATTAAAAAAAAAAAAAACAAGAAAACTTTAGTTATATGTTTTTATTGATTCTTTTTTTATAAGGTACAAAAAAAATAATTGTTCAAAATTTTAATTTGATCTGAGATTAGGTGTGGGAGAAATATCGTGTACAAACATTTGACAGACAGACAGCTAGACAGTGTTGATATAAGCTTTCTTAAAAGAAGCCTAACATTCTTCACAAAATGATCGTAAATGATTTATACTAATTCTAGCAACTCTTGTGGCTATTGAAAGACCTGTTTATTTTCTGTTAAGAAAGAAAGTCTGTAATTTACTATGTTAAAAAAAAAAGAGATAAATGTCTTAGTTTCAGTTAGGTTTGCGTCAAATGAACATATGCCAACAGGGAAGTCTTCACGGAAATTTCGTTTGCTAGGACTTCGACCTTCCCTATTGTTTTTTATTAGTGTTGAGATTTGCCTTGACACGTTTTAGAAGGTATGTTATTGACAGCGTTTGTCCTACGATTGCGTGCATTGCACTACTCGACAAGTCTGAACCCATGCTGAAGTCTTAGACTTCCTACAGAATAAACAGTAATAATAGACACTCACGCAAGTGTATCATGTCATAAAATTTATAAAATGATTAATACACCTCGCTGGGACTGAAGAAAGCAGATGTTATTCTCGACAAATAAAAGCTCCAAATGCAGTGCGCAACTGTATCTGCAGTCAGGTGAAAAATTGTTCGGAATGGAAGACAACGCCTTATTATTATAAACTCTATGAAAGATGTTCCTCCCGAAATGAAAAGGTTAATCAATGTGGAAACGTGTTTTTGTTAAAGAGGTCCATCTCATTGTCTAAACTGTTTGTTAACTTTAGTGTTTCAACTGATTAATGGTCTTAAACATCGGTGTTTTATACGTACAAACGATTATTTCGTTAGAAAAGTTTACTTTATTCTCAAACATAGGAGGAGGAGAGTAAAAAAAAAAAAAAGAAATGTGAGAAATGACATAGCGCTTTGAACTAACAGCTTGTGACGTCATTCAAAATGGCTTTCACTAAGGTACTTTTTTGTTTTACAATTGTTGTTATAGAAATATCTTACAAAATGTATACTAAATACTTATTTCGTAACATAAAGTTATCGCTACAGTCGTATCATAATGTAATTGCTACCTTTTTATTTATTATTTGGGTATTTAGAACAAGGTAGAACCAATAGCACCAGATAAACCTCCACATTCAATGTAAGTATAATGTTTGTCTTTTTTTAAATAAAAATATTCATTGTTTAAGCTACATAGCATTATTGAAATACACAATGTACACTCGTGAGAACATAACAATCACACACACACACACACATATATATATATATTTATTTATTTATTTATTTATTTAAACGGTGTGCTGATTTAGGATGCAATGACTTTCTACTGTCTACTAAATGTAGACAATGAGCATAGGATAGAACAAAAGACGAAGAAACAGATATGGGTGAACAATTTATTTTGTTGAAGTGAAAACGATGGCTAGATCGTGACGGTATTCCCAAGTGCACACCACGTGACCAAGCTCTAGTTTGACACTTTAAAAAACAAAATAGTAAAATCGAAATAAATTTGTAGAATATTGCAAAAAAAATTTTTAAAGGGTTAAAAAAATATTACGATGTTTTTTAAATTAAAAAGAAAAAAAAATTAATAGAGTTAAAAATCATTAGTAACATTTGTTTGTATAATTAAGCAAATGAACTTTTCATGAAATTAAAGCAAATCTTCTGCTTAGAAAATTAAAAACTGGGTGGCTGAATTGTTAAGCGCTTGGCTTACGATCCTGGGGTCCTGGGTTCGAATCTTGGTGAATACTGTGATTTTGAATTTCGGGATTTTTAAGGCACCTCTGACATCACCCAACTCTAATGGTACCTGACTTAAGTTGGGGAAAGTAAAGGCGGTTGGTCGTTGTGCTGGCCACATGAAACCCTGCTCGTTAACCGTTAGCCAAAGAAACATATAACTTTAACATCATCTGCCCTATAGACCGCATGGTCTGAAAAGGAAACTTAACTTACTTTACTAAATGAAAAACTGTAAAGTAGTCATCTCGTACCCTGTCATGATCTTATTTCTACAGCAAGATGCAAACATCTGACAATCCTTCAGAACGCGAACCAGCAATAAAAAAAGTCGTGGATGAATTAAACGGACGGACGAGGTAATCTTATTTAATCTTACCTTATAAAATAAAGACGCTACTTTAAAAAAAAAAGAAGATGGTTACGTCCCACGCATCTCCCTAAGTCACTCTAGTTATAAATGTTAATCAATGGCTGAAACTCAGAGAGGGCGTATGTCACATCCTCGTTTTAGACATGAGAGCTCACGAAGACGCGTATATTTACTAATCATACCATTACACTCCAGTTATGTGTTTGAAAATCATATAGCTACCGAATCACGTTTATGAGATTTTATAAACACTGATATGGAGATATACTTTTGTTTCAGCTATAGAGGAATATTTAAGATAATTTTAGGTTGTAGGTCTGATGTGAATAACTAAAACTCCCAAAGGCTTTCTGTTTGTATTACATTGATGCAATGTATCAAATATTCCACTTAAATGGGAGACAAACTGTATGCCATTGAACAGTGTAATATGTAGTTGTCTTTAAAGACAAGAAAAGGAGAACAAAATAGAGAATATGCCTAATGGGCTCAATCAACAGTCTTAATTCTGTACATTTTGATGCTTTATTGAACTTTCTCTTCAGAGCGATGAAGGCTGCCAACTGTAACTCTCTGGTGTGGAAAGATACACACGGAAACTTCTTTACAACATTCGATTCCAATGTGAGTTTCTTGGGCCTGTACCTCTCTTAGGAACTTGGTCATGAGTTAATTCACCATTACTAGATCTAGATATATTCATGAGTAAACTCACTATTACTAGATCTAGCTCTGTTCTTACGGTTTTTAGAGAAAGACTCATTTGCATATTTGTTGTACCTTCGCAATACATAATAATAAAGAACCTAATCCATTCCATCAATCCCTGTGTTATCTGGAGTACTATATCGTTTCTAGCATAGGGGATGATAAACACGGGAGCACTCCCTAAAAACACTAAAAGGAATACATTAAAGTGTATCTATATACCGGTATTTTAAAATATGGGAATAAGTCAGACCAAAATTTACACAATTGATAAAATAATGTATAGTTGTTGAGTATTCATCTAATTATGTGGGATAGTATATAGATTAGGGCATATAGATTTACCTGACAACTAACAAGTTGTTGTAAAGGGCAAAAGATAATAGACTATTTTAAGTATTTTAACTATTCAAACATTTCTTTCACATCTGAGTAAAAAGATGTCCTCTTATTAACTCTTATTGCATTAAAAACAAAAGTTACAACCTACTCACTGCATTGTTCTAGAGTCTCAATGAGACGTACAGACTTTCTGACATTCTGGATGCCTTTAACTTTGACAAACCCGAGCTGATCATCCGGTTGTTGGGAGTCGCCGATCAAAGCAATGATTCTATGTACGTTCACAGAGAAATGCCTGACCTCGAGTATTGTGTATCTTATACTGGTAAGCTCAACACTTTTGATTTTCTAAATGGATGTGTCTTGCAGTTAACGTACTATAATTCTGTTATCTATCTTCTCTTATCTTATATAATACAGACGTTACTTCAAAAAAGAAGATGATCAAGTCCTACGCGTCATGCATTCAGTCATGCATATCAACCAATGACTTAAATTCTGCCAAGTCACTGGTTTTTCTGGCTAGCTCAGGCAACCCATTCCATGCTCTAATAGCACTAGGGAAGAAGGAGTATTTGTACAAATTTGTCCTAGCATATGGGACGAGGAATGTGCCTTTATTTTTGTGTCTTTCAGAGTATTTTATTAAATTTTGTTTTTGTATTTGAAGATTATGGTTCAGTGTTTTATGTATAATTGCTACTTTACTTTTGAGTCTTCTGTCCTGAAGGCTTTCTAAATTTAGTGATTTTACTAATGGTGTTACCCTAGTCAAATGTGAATATTCGTTTGTTATGAATCTCACTGCCCTATTTTGTGTTTGTTCCAGTTTCTTAATGTTTTCTTGAGTTGAGGGGTCCCACACGGTGGATGCATATTCTATTATTGGCCTAACCAAGGTTAAATAACATTTTAGTTTTATGTTCTTATTTGATTTATAGAAATTTCTTTTAATAAACCCTAATGCTTTGTTGGATTTTATTATAGTTTCATCAATATGTGGATTCCATGACAGTTTTTCATTTATTATAACACCTAGGTATTTTGCGTTTTTAGTCTGTGTTACTGGTTTGCCATGAATAAGATAAGTGGAATTAATTTGTTTTATTTTTTTTGTTACTCTTAACAACTGACATTTTTCTGGGTGGAAAGACATGCTCCAATTTGATTCCCATTTCTGTAATCCATCTAATTCTTTTTGTAAAATATCTGTGTCTTGTTTTGTTTTTATTGTTCTATATATTATGCAATCGTCTGCAAATAATCTGACTTTTGTTCCTGAACTAATGCAATTTGGTAAATCATTTATGTAAATTAAAAATAGTAGTGGACCCAAGACTGTTCCTTGAGGTACACCTGAGTTTACTGTTATTGGTGTTGATTTAGAGCCATTTATTATTACAGTTTGTTCTCTCCCTATCAGAAAATCTTTAATCCACTGATGCAGTGGACCGTTATCTATGTCTATCTCATTGCCATCTAGTGCCAGGAGACCGAGTTCCGAGTAAATCTTCCCTCTTAAACACTAGTTTGTTCTTTGTATAAACACAAATATTCTACATGGTGACAAAGTTAGACTTAAAAAGCTGTCCAGACAAAGATATTTATTAATCTAATAATGGCTTCTTTTTATTTTGAGCAACCAATCTTGAATTAGAATGCAAAAGATCTGTATCGAGAGTTTTTAAGGTTTCAACAGCATGTGAGCTTTTGTTTCAAATGACCGTTAGCTGGTGCAGAAAGTAAACACAAACAAAAAAAACCGAATGGCTGGAAATGTGGATAGGTCAACAATGCCGTGAACTTTACAAACTCTAAATATTACTGATAGTGAAGAGGAAGATCCGCAATTGCTATTAAAGAAAATAGAAGACTACATAAGGCCAAGACAAAATAAAAGTGTCGAGATTTAGAGCACATCAGAGAAAGCAGGTAGAAGGAGAAAGTTTTGATAACTTTGATTAAAGACCTAAAGCTTCTCATTATGGACTGTGAGCAAGGAGGTTATATTTAGATGGAGATGGCGTGACGTCACTAGGTTGAAGCCAAATCGCAGCCATCTTGGTCTACTCATATTAAAACGTGTAGTCTGTTGGTTTGTTTTTTTAAATTTGTTCGACAATATTTCACGGCATTATTTAAATATCTGTACATTGTACGATATCTTATAAAACGTTAAAAACACAGTGTATAGAATAAAATAAACATTACAAATGCCTTCTTGTTCGGCATACGGTTGTACGCAACGACGACCAGAAAACGGGATATCGCTTCATCGGTTAGTTTGGTTTTTAGTCACTAAAGACTAAACTTTAGTGAGTTAGAGTTTAGTTAATGTTGTTAGTGCCATTTAATTATTTATATAAATTTTGGTAAAAGTGCATTTTAGCGGCGTCTATTATTTTTGTAACGTATTTATGTAAGTAAGGTTATGGTAAGGATTAGCCTAACCCTAATTCTAACTGTAACCCTAATCCTAACCCTAATATTAACCTTAACCCTAACCCTAACCCCACATTTTACATACTAAACATTTTAGATGTAGGCCAGAGTTTAATTAGGGAAAGATTAGTTAGTATTACTGTAACATTATTATTAGTAGTAGGTAGTAGTACTCTTTTCACTTCAATTTTATCAATTGTGTGGTGATTTCAGTGCGGTAAAAAGTATCAAAAATATAACAAACCTCTTGCAAATTATTTTTGTGCTTTTTTCAGCCCACAATAGTTCTTAATTTCGATGTAATCATTATATTTCGGTTTTGTAGGCCTCGATCAGGGGATCGTATAAATCACTTTACATGCTCTACAGCGCTTTGTAATTGATACATTGGAATATCTAGACCACCAGATATGAACTTGGGCCTTAGAGGAGTTTAGAAAAAAACATGATGACAAAATACGAGGCTAATTAGAGTCGTTATGAGAATTAGAAAACTGGTATCGCAATGAAAACGGATGGAATGTTTTGAGTAAACCAATATGGCGAATAGGCTCCGCCCACTGGCTTCAACCGATAATGAACATTTGATAGCAACCGCCATCTCCATCTAAATATAACCTCCTTGACTGTGAGTATGACAACCCAGACAATATGCTTATCGATTGGATCATTAGTGGAGTCACACACGAAAAGGTACAAGTAAGACTACTTGATTAAGGACAGAAGTTGACCCTTAGCAAGGCTTAAGAAATTGGACAACAGTATGAGATGTCGCAAAGCCAAGTGAAAATGTTAAGGGGCCAAGAAATTCTAGCAATCAAGAGACAGTCACACAATGTACTCAAGCAGAAGTCTAAAGACAACTCAGATAAAATATGTAGTAAATACGGCAAGAACCACAAAAAATGGAAAATGTCCAGCAGTAATAGGAACCACATGCAATTTCTGCAAAATGATGAACCACTGGTTTCAAATATGTGGAAAAGGGCGCAACGCAAATCTGGTAGAAGATGACAGCCACAGTGATGTTTGGTTAGTTATAAATGTCAGTGTTCATGACGATTAGAAGGCTTTCTGGAAAAACAGTTGCTCACGCTGTGTCTTTTTCCATTTGCAGCTTTTGCTTAAAACAATTACTACATCGTGACGAGTCCCAAGTGCACACCACGCGACCAAGCTTTGAAGAAAGTCTTTGCAGTGTAAAGTCTCAAATGATTACGTTAAGACATTTAATATTGCAGTTAGTATATTCATTATGACTTTAGTACGAATCATCAAGTGATGCAAACTCTTTACGTTACTTTGTAACGATGTCAAATTGCGCCCTTATAGACTTGTAAAAACATTGCGTTAGAATTCTAAAAAATGTTTATTAAATCTATTTTTGGACAAAAAAAAAGTCGGAGCAGTAAAGTCTAAACGTAAATTTAAAATTTCTTTTTTAAAGTGTGGATTATTACATATATTTTATATATATTACACTGCATATTGCACAGTAGGACTATATTAATTATTCTATGCTATCAAAATTAGGAACAGTTAGTCATTTGCTAAGAAAAGAACACTTGACCTATTTGAGTTATAATGAACACTATATCTTTGTGTCTTTCAGAGTATTTTATTAAATTTTGTTTTTGTATTTGAAGATTATGGTTCAGTGTTTTATGTATAATTGCTACTTTACTTTTGAGTCTTCTGTCCTGAAGGCTTTCTAAATTTAGTGATTTTACTATAGGTGTTACTCTAGTCAAATGTGAATATTCATTTGTTATGAATCTCACTGCTCTATTTTGTGTCTGTTCCAGTTTCTTAATGTTTTCTTGAGTTGAGGGGTCCAAATCAGAGGATGCATATTCTATTATTGGCCTAACCAAGGTTAAATAACATTTTAGTTTTATGTTCTTATTTGATTTATAGAAATTTCTTTTAATAAACCCTAATGCTTTGTTGGATTTTTTAATAGTTTCATCAATATGTGGATTCCATGACAGTTTTTCATTTATTATAACACCTAGGTATTTTGCGTTTTTAGTCTGAATAAGATAAGTGGAATTAATTTGTTTTAGTTTTTTTTTGTTACTCGTAACAACTGACATTTTTCTGGGTGGAAAGACATGCTCCAATTTGATTCCCATTTCTGTAATTCATCTAATTCTCTTTGTAAAATATCTGTGTCTTGTGTTGTTTTTATTGTTCTATATATTATGCAATCGTCTGCAAATAATCTGACTTTTGTTCCTGAAGTAATGCAATTTGGTAAATCATTTATGAAAATTAAAAATAGTAGTGGACCCAAGACTGTTTCTTAAGGTACACCTGAGTTTACTGTTATTGGTGTTGATTTAGAGCCATTTATTATTACAGTTTGTTCTCTCCCTATCAGAAAATTTTTAATCCACTGATGCAGTGGACCATTAATGCTAAAATATTTTAATTTTTGAAGCAAACTATGGTGGTGAACTTTGTCAAAAGCCTTAGAAAAATCTAGTAAGATAGCATCTATTTGTTCACTATTATCTAAACCTTTAGAAAAATTAGTCCTTTGGTACTCTGCCCTGGTTAAGTGAAGCCTGAAAGTGTATTTTGAACACTGGGGCTAGCTCATTGCTTAGTTCTTTGAGTAATCTAGCTGGAATATCATCAGGTCCAGATGCTTTATTTGGTTTGGTGTTGGCTAATAGTTTTGAATTCCATTTTCTTGTACTACTATATCTTCTATGTTGTCTACTTGGTTCAAATTCAGTAATATGTCTTTGTCTCCTGGGGCTGAGAATGCTGATGCAAAACATTTGTTTAGGATGTTTGCTTTAGTTTCATTGTCATTATGTATTATGTTATGTTCATCTTTTAATGGCGCTATGCCTGTTGTTTCCATTTTCTTAGACTTAATGTATGACCATAGGTTTTTGTTGTTATCTTTAGATATTACATTGTTTATGTATTCACTCTGCAGCTGTCTGTTTACTTTTTGGGTTAAGTCTTTCCCCATTCCTCTCTGTCATTGGCCTTAGTTAGAACCTTTCAATTTCAGGCCCGTCCATTCTTTTATGTTGTTCTCCCATTGCTTTCTCTGTCTGCTTCTTTTCCTGGTACTGTTCCCTGAAGGAATGTTTTTGCGTACCCCAAAGATCATGTAATTTGGGCATAGATTTTTAGCTTGCGTTTTTTTTTTACGATTTTTAGCAGGTCATCATGGGGTTCAATCACTGCAGTAACCCTGTCTCTAATCTCTTAGTTTTTGATGCGGTCTTTGAATGTGATACCTAAGATCCTTCTGTAGCATTTCTATTCCATTGCTAGGATACTCCTCTTAAGATCTGCAGTCAGCGTCCAAGACTCACTAGTTTATAAAAATCTGGCAATGACCAAGGAGCGCATCAGTCTGATTTTGGTGCCGAGGGCTAAGCCTTTGTCTTTACCTATTATTTTAAGTTTTGAAAGGGCTGCTGTGGACTGTGCAATTCGGGCCAGTAGTTCAGGTTTCGCTCACTCATCTGAGACAATAGCTCCGAGGTATTTGAAGCTGCTAACAACTTTTCACCTCCAATACTGATGCCCTTTAAAAGCCTTGTTGGCTATTTGTCATAATTTGTTGTTTTTTTCGGCCTTTATTTGCATATTATATGCAGCGAAAGTCTTGTCAATGCGCATCATTAAGTCAGCTAGTTCTCCTTCTGTCCCTGCTAGGCCATCAATGCCATCTGTGAAGCACAAGTCAGTAATTCTTCTTCCTCCAATGCTTACAGTGAATGGTATAAGCATGCATAAAGTATTACAAAGCAATTAATAAATATTTGTCATTTTTACTTGTTTAATATTGTTCAACAAAGATTTGAATTGCTGTTCCAAATGTATTTTACATTTTTGTATCTTATTTTATTTTCGGTCTTAGAAATAAATACGAGCATGCAGGTCTATGAAATGAGCATAGCTCTTACAAATAGGTCCTACTTATATAGATTTATTTATTATGGAACTATGAAAGAAAAAAAATTAGCAGATGTATCTTTGGTAATTGTATTTTGCGTGATTTATAAATTGTTTACACTTAAATTGAGTTGAGTCGTGTAGGTAACCTTTACTTTAGTGAAACGGCCAATAGAACCAACAATAAGACGGTGCGCAAATGTTTAATCAGGACTATTGATTCACATACAAACTTGTTCATGTTTGCAAAGAAATGTTCAAGTGTAGTGCAGTAAGCCAGTGACTTAAGCGGTGTTAAGGCAGCGAAAACGCATTTGCATCAGCTCTGGAAGAAAAGCGTGCCAAATGAGAAATGGTTAGCTCCTCCACCACCGAAACGAATGTCAACTAAATCTGCGTTTCCTGTGGATGAGAATGTCTCTCCAGAATTAGGGCTCTAAAGACACATGAAAAAAGTATTTTAAAAGACCAACTTTAGTCATTGTTCACCTGAAGGAGGCCAACGAAGGATGAACAATGAGTTGAATAATAAAATGTATTAATTTTCTTTTCCTTGAGACGTGAAATAAATTTAATTTAAGTGGTCGGCTAAAGTTCCTCACTCCGTAACTCCTACAAATATTGACTCAAACAATGTTTATGACCCACCACAGGCTGTAGGTTTGAAAATAAAAATTAATAACGCTTCGTGTTTTACTTAGAGAGTGTAGCTTTGTTAGGTTTCTTGAAACAGGAAAACTGATCGAATTAAATTTTTTTTATATATCTACATAGTATAACTTTTTATTTTACTTTTTACCAGGCAAAGGAGGAATCATTATTTTACCTCAACCCCTGAGAAGAAGACTTATCCAGTTTATTCATAATGTTGGTTAGTATGAGGCTGTGTTTGAAATTCACATACGTAAAAACATTATTTAGAAGATAAAATGTACAACAAAAGTCGTCAGTTATCTTGGCTTTCATGAAGAGTAACACACGTCATGCTACACTTGTTAATGATTTTCAAACACTCTCTGTTTTTCAACCAGGCGCTTAACTCCATTAATAAAGTAAATCTATGGGAATTTAAGAACAGCCTATGATAATGTACAGCAAACTACAGCCAACAAATCACATATATGCAAAGCTTGTATCAACTCACTATGTCTGTCAGTCATATCAAGCCTGTCTGTCTGGTGTTAAATTCACGTTTTTTCTCCCACACTCACTCCTGGATCTAGTTGAAAATTTGCACAATCATTCATTGGCAAAGACAATACATGAATAATTTGTAAAAAAATAGTCAATAAATTGCTGGTAATTACTTTTTTAAAATACCGACAGGGGAAATTAATTCTTGAGTATTCAGGGACAAGGCTTAATAGTTAGGGATTGGTCCCCTTAGATAATTTTACTCATAATTTCTGCCAATTACATTCTCGGATCAAGTTGAAAAATTAAACTATTATTTATTGTATCTAACAAAACGTGATTCAATATCAAAATTACAAATAAATCATTTTATTATTTGTAATTAACTAATTATTTTGTTTTATATTGAAGAAGGGTAATAATTTTTATAGATATAGTTTTAAATGCGGAGTTCTTCTACTTAGATAAGCTTTGTTTTCTTTAAAATTATTTTTACTATTTTTCATGTTTACTTTATTTTATTTACGTTTGTTCTTTACACTCACGTTTTGTAGTTTACACACACCGCTATTTACATAGGGATACCAGATAACTATGGGGGAGCTGAGAAGTAAAGTGTTTGGCTTTCGAACCTAGAGGGTTCAAATCTCGGCAAAGGCTAGGATTTTTAAAATTTTTGTCATTTTAGGACACCCCCGGGTCCAGCCAAAGTGCAAAGTAAAGGTCGTGGTGCTGGCCACACTCCACAGTCGTTAGTTAACGACCAAAGATACTTTACCTTTTTTTTTGTTTTTTTTTACCTGGCACGTCAACCTCCAAGTAGAGACCCCCCCCCCAAAAAAAAAAAAAGACAAAATAAAGTTTAAAACTAGGGCTACAATTGAATTACTGAAACACGTCAGTAAATCTAAGTGTGTTAAGCTGCTATAATAATTAAATTTTCTTATATATTAGCCGAAGTAACTTTTTTTCGGAGTGCTACCAAGCGTGTTGCGATATTACCAATGGATTGTTGTTCGTGAGAATAATTCTGGTCACTGAACCAATTGAGAATCTCTCTCATTTGTCCACTAAACCGCGACTGCATCTTTTATAAGCGAAGACGCTTTTTCATAAGCTAAATTTAGAATTGAAGGAGCTCTGATGAACAATTCCTGAACATACGTACTTACTGTTCATAAAGGTAGATATCAAAATTGTCTATTTGTCCTAATTTGAAATAGGCCTGCTTGTGAAACAAATGAGCACCATTAGTAACAATACACCATTTCCTTTAGGCTAACTGTCTACACGACAATAAGACTTGTACCATTAATGGGTGAGTTTGTGTATTTTATTGGAAAGTACACCATCAACGTAATAACAGGGTGAAAGCCAGACATTTTTACACTGCCCATGCCCGCTGGAAAGAAGACGTGCCTGAAAAAGTAGGGCATATCGGTACCTGATTACCCTAAAACACATCCAACTTTACTCAAACAAAAAGGAGAAATCTTTTCAATTAAGAACAGAACTCTTTTTTCCAGATTCCAAAGCATCGGTCTGTGAGACTTGGATATTAATTTAATAATTATAATTGACCAGCATTATTTTTGAATTAACATGTTACGCTGTAGACACCTCAGAAAACGCGTTTCTGAATCTCGAAATACAGGAAAAAACGTTTTGCTGGAGAAGGCTACTGAGCTCTCCTATAGTTAATAATAGTACAGAACTTATGGACATAATAAATCCAATTTAGAAATAACTGTAGTAACATATATAACTGTGTACCTAATATATAAAGCAGAATGTAAGGCGTATGTATGTAATTATATCCTGTGTAGTAATCAAAACCGTTTGACCAATTTTGATCAAACCTGGAATAAATGTCCCTTAGATCATGGTGGAGACCGTAGTGTATTTTTAATGTTCATCGCAAAACCGAAGGCTCTAAAAAATACATAAATTTATCTCTATAAAAGAACAAAACTTTGTAATGAATCAGCTAAACCCGTTTTCGCAGCATGTTATACTTAAAATGAATATGTCAGCTAAACTGGTAAGCCCATTTTCACACTCTACTTTCATTTTAGTGGCTAAATCTTTAAAATGTTTGACAGATACCTAAATCCAATCCACTAGATCACATTGATAACCAAACTAAGGCCCGGAGGCCGCGGGTCATATCCGTCCGTGGGCAATAAAATACAGGCACAACTTCTTGATATGACGTACTACAGGTTACTTCACTAAACTATTCACTAAGAGATACCAGTTTCTAGCTTACCAACTTGACTAAAGACTTAACTCAAGACATAACTTCAACTGACTTATCTCAAGTCCTGGCCTCTAGTTGACTGACTTGTTCTGTCTTGTTCTAGGTTTAATAACTTCACCTCTACTAATTACCGTGTAAATCATAATTCATAACGTCAGAGCAGTGGTTCTATTCTTTCTATTTATTTCTACATAAATTAAAAGCTCACACATGTGAGGTGATAGCAGGTTCATGTGTCAGAGCAGTGGTTCTAGAGTTTCTATTTATTTCTACATAAACTAAAAACTCACACATGTGAGGGGACAGCAGGTAAAGAAAAAAAAAGAGAACGTGTTCTATTTATAGGACTTAAGGTTCCACCTTTTTTAAATTAAATTTTTACTCCCTTTACTCTCCTCTACACCACTCCAAAAAAAAAAAATAAAAAAAAATCTTCCCTTCACCTATGACATGAATATATATTTATCTTAAGGTGCTTGGGTTGTAAGTGACTATGAAGGTACAGATATAATTGAAAGCACTAATCAACCATATGTTTTACCTAAACAGTTAAAACCTAAGGTAAGATCCACTTACAATACATAGAATAAAATGTTTATAGACAGATGGAGATTACACAATCTAATTAATGTAGCTTTGTAGACCAAGCTGTGATCTATTTTATTTTCATATATGATGTATACGATACGGTTTCTTTGCTTTAAAATAAAATAAAAAAATCAATCCAAAAAGTCCCGATGGTTACCTGGCTATGCAGTATGCGCTCTGGACTACAGTCTCAATGGTCCCTTGTTGGAACCTCCCAATTCTATACCCGTTGCCCTGCCGGATGTTTAGGCTAGGATGTAATAATCTTCAATAAGAAACATCCGAAACATGTCAAACAAACCATTCAGAAAAGCAGATAAAAAGCTATAAGTCTATGTGATTTTCTTTGACCTTTTGTGGGATACACCATATAATGATAAGTTATAAAGATAGATGATAAGCTATAGAGATAGATGATAAGTTATAAAGATAGATGATAAGCTATAGAGATAGGTGATAAGTTATAAAGATAGATGATAAGCTATAGAGATAGATGTTTAAAAGATTAATTAAAACAAATTACACATTTCAGAACTGCGTTGGTTATGACTATAGTCACAACATTATCAATAAAAGACAACAAGGGATGTTTTAATCCAATAGATGTTCAATTTTTTAATGGCATATTATATTGTTTCTCCATTTTATTTAAATGGCAAACAACCAAATGGAATTCTGGTATGCGCTTCGGACTGTCCTCGCAATAGTCCCGAGCTCTCCATCCTCCAGGAGATTGATTTATAAATAATCTACATTTCTAATGAAACGTTAGAAACTTATCAATAACCATTCTTAGTTCCTAGCAGTTTAAAAACATTTTTTACAAATTTGTCTTTTATAAGTATGTCTGTGTACAGTTCACCTACAAAATGTATTTAATCTATGTACGTATTATCTCTAGTTTTACTCAGACATTTCTTTGTGGCCACCGACTTTCCCCTACAGTTCTGTACGCCTAGCTTACACTAGCATACCTGAAAGTATAGGCATTCTAAATACACCAGGTAATGTATACAATGTGTATTATGTATGTAAAAGTATTGGTAATATTATGTTTGACATTGGTTTGGCAGCCTAATCAAAAATAAAATGTTTTGCTGACATGAGAAATAAAATAACTTAAGTTTTGTTTCCATTTTGGATGTCGCCAATGTCTCTCTGCCAGTTTACCTCAGAAAATGACAATTAATTTAAAACTGACACTGTCAGTCCGGTTGCGCGGGTCATTCTTAAATGGTTTTAAACGTGTTAAAGGACCGTGAAAAAATCTGTTAAGAAGTTAAATGAGTCTAATTATAGCTATCTTTGGATGTTACATTTTATGGTATAACATCGTACCTGGTCGCGTAGTATGCGCTCTGGACTGTCGTATCAATGTTTCCAGGTTCGAGTCTTGCCACGCTGCCATCTGATACATAAAAAACAAAACCAAAACATCAATAGCATATTATTACTCACTTATTGTGTGCCTATTAACATTTTTTGTATAAATAGTCAAAGAGAAAAAAACTATATTTTGGCTATACAATATATAGTCAAAATACTAAATAACTCTAACTCTAGCTACATTGTGTATGTAAAGTCGTCTATTTTGTAAAAGTATACCTAAGTAATTATACTATTTTTTTTGGTTTAATGTTATATCCATACATGTTGCAAACAATTTGTATAAAATATTTTCTAAAGGGTTTTTATTGTTGAAAAAAATCATGCCATAGTATTTCTATTCATTTTTAATACCAAGCTTATATTAAGGTTAACTCAGTCTGTCGGTCTGGGTGTATTCTTTTACACTTTTTGTAGATACCACTTCCCATTCTCGGATCAAGTTGAATTAATTTTGCAGTTATTCATTGTCGATAACAAAACATGAATAAAAAAGACAAAACCAGTTAGTTAATCATTTAGTGTTAATCAATAATTTTGTTTTCGAAAGAAAAATAAGAGATAAAACTTACTATGTTGATTAGATATGGTAACAATTAAACAGTGGCCTCTTCGCTTAATATAAGCTTTGTATTTAAAAACGTATATTTATAGTTTGCCTTTTTACCTTAAAAATATGAAAAAAAGCGAGAAATAGTAACATTGTTTATTGTAAATGTAATCAGCATTGTTCCTTGTATTCAGAACTAATTTACATTGTTCATATAATTGCCAACGTTGTCATCATTCTTTCATTATTCTTATTCAATGATCACTTGTCATATTATAATCTCCATTTAATAGATACGGATGACACATACTTTGAAAGTGTAATTCTAACAAATGGTGACCAGGGAACTTTCAGAAAATTACTAGAACTTGTACGACATGACAAGGCTAAAGAAAAAGCCTGCCAACTGAAAAGACTAAATGTTATTCTTTTAAAGGTAAGTTAGGCGAAACTTTGTGTTCAGCTATTTCATTTTGTGATATACAAGACCTAATAGACGTAGTAAGCCTATACATTGTTTTAAGCAGTACTGTACTATGTTGTACATATTATATATATTTATGTAAACTTTTTGTTACTTTCAAAGAAAATGTGTTTTTTTAATTCTGTTACTAAATTAAGTGTGATCTTTAACACAAGATACTTATATTTTAAATAAAATGTTTAATTTTGTTTTAAAAGTGAAAGAATATATTTAGTATGTATATAAGTCGAATAAAATTTAGAGCAGCATTTAATAAGCAGTGTGTTATATTATACACTTGCAGGGCCATTCATATAAAAAAAATTACTATCTAGACCTAGAGATTTAACCAAAGGGAACATTTCATTCATTTAAGCCTCCCTATTACGTGGTTCTATGTTGTTCATTTCTCCTAATATTATGAAAATTTTGGCAAAACTTTCGTTTTTTTTTTTGTTTTCTTTTTGTAGTGTCTGAAAACAAATTGGGGTTGTTGATAGTTTTTAGTTCATAGTTTCTGATATTCTTGATAAAAATATTGAAAGGTTCCTTTTTACCTGCCCAAGTGAACTACTTCGGTGGGCCGATTGTTAGTATCTGTTTCCACACAAACTATCTTTGTGATCTTTTTTTCTTTTTACTGATTCTTGTGTTGTCAGGTAAAAGAGATAATTGCGCACAATTTCAGCTTGATCAGAAATAGGTTGTGGGAGAAATAACGTTTTCAAACTTTTTACCAGACAGAAAGAGAGAGTGATTTGATATAAACTTAAATAATTTTAAAAATCTCTTTCTTCTTTCCTCGATCTGTCTATCGCTCTAACGACTGAGAAATTTATTATGTGGGATGTTATTATAATAAGATATTAAGACCATGTAAAACATTTTTTACTCTTTATGTTCTAGGGAAGCGGTGGTTTAGCAGATACATTGGCCAGTGGTCAACTTGAGCAATGGTAAGACAATTGAAATGTGCTGCAACAAACCAGCTATAGACTTTATTTGGTTTCAAGCTTTGATTAAAAAAAAAGAACATACATTTTAACAAAACACATTTTAAATAATATTGAGAACTATTTCCAAGAACACAGAATACAACAAGTTTAATTCTATTTAGGTATTAATGTATTTTTATGTTTGTAACCCATCGTACTACAGGAGTTACCAAAATTTAAAGGATGAGTTGGCCAAATTAGATCGAAATGTTCCAAATGAGAACTGCTCTGTAGGAAGTGCTCTTCAAAATGTAAACTCACACAAGCAAGTTCAACAACCCAATTCTGGTTCCGTCAGTGCAAATGTTGTGACATTTTCAGAGGAAGACTTGAAAGATTTATTTGCAGTTTCAACCGTCTTTGAAGCAGATTTGACTCTCAGTGATTATGGACTTAACAAACAAATTATATTGTCTATATTGAAAGGTAACATTTAGTTAAAGCACATTTAAATAGCTTCAAGATTAGTTTTAAGGGCATCAATTAAAGAACATTAATTAAAGAACAATTAATTAAATTTTTTTTGTTCTTACTGGATATCTTTACCTATCCCTTTGTCTGTTGGACCCTTGGGGCACCATACAAGAACTGTCAACACCTTTATCCACACCTCTCTGTCCCTCACTCTGGATGGAATTTCATTCACTGATAGGCCTGTCCATTCTTTATGTTGTCTTGCCATCGCTTTCTTTGTCTTCTTCTTCTTCCTCTTCCTGGAACTGTACTCTAAAGGAAGATCTTTGCGAGCCCTGAGGACCTCGTGAGTCCAGAAAGCTTTATTTATTACCAGACTTCTGTTTAAAAAAAAGGGAAGACATGTTGTCTTGGTGCTGGTTCCAATACACATTGAGTATTCTTACTGTAGAATGACATTGGCTAAAACTATACACGCATTATAGACTTCTTATAGGGTAACGTCGTTCTAGTTCGGATGAGTTGATTCCCTGATACCATCCTGATTGACCTGGGTTTTGCAGCCACAACCAGCCACCATCCAGCCTTGCTTAAACAGATTTGATAAGGCCAGACTACAAAATCTCAGTATTTGCATATCTTCCTTAAGAAGTTAACATAACAGAAAAAAGTGAAGAGAGAAAGAGAGAAAGAGAGAGAGTCACAAGAAACGAGAAGATGGCTATAAAATATAAATGTACACGTATTGGTGAGCTTTAAAACAAATAGGGAAAGCAAAAAACAAGAGTTTTACACAAGAATTCTTGAGTATCAAATGTCAACAGGCTAAAGAGATAATGATAACTAATGAAAACAAGAACAAATGTTTGTTTAACACTAACGCAATATGTACAGATATAAAAGAAGTCCTTTCATTGTAAATAGGACTTTATTATGAAGTAAAAACTTTATCAATTTCAAATGTTGAAATTTAAGCTACTCTTACTTTATTGAAGCCAAACAGAATTCATTCTTGGGATCCAATCATTGGATCAAATTATATTCAAAACTTCCAACGTTACTCCATTTTCATTCTTTAGACTCTAGAGTGTGACGTAATCAGCTATCAGCGTGTTCTGATTGGCTTTTTTTAAATTTATAAATATAATATTCTTAATGTTCAAAATGATTGTATGATACGAGATTCAAAATCAATTGCGTGCTACACAAAACCAATAATAATAATAATAATAAAGATAAAAATCGCTATTTTTTTATTGACCTTGCCTTACCACTGTCTCATAACTTAAGGAAAACGGAAATGGAAAAACAAAGAAAATATCGGAACCTTGGCTTTGAGATTAAGCGTTTATGGTAGTTATCTAAAATAACAATATGCCCAGTGGCGTAGCTAGGGTGGGGGAGGAGTGGGGGGAATCTCCCCGGTCCCCCACTTGAAAGGGGCCCCCAAAGGAGTGTTTTTACATTAAAAATTTGATATTACGCAAAATGTAGGAGCCCCCAAAGAGGTCAAGACCCCGGGCCACCAAACAATGGAAAATTTCTAGCTACGCCCCTGAATATGCCCCAACCAAGGGGATAATGACAACTGACCTCAAAGATACATTCAAGGCCCTTAACACTCTTAATAAGATTCTGTACCGCCCATAAGGTGTGATCATGGTTGTGAGTTACTAGACTTTTCATCTAGACGTACATGCCAGTACGCTTCCTTTACATCTAATTTAGAAAATATTTTAGCATTTAGGAACTGTGGCATTACAGGAATTAATATTTTCCTTTTTATTAATGTCTCTATTTCTGCTTCCACTTTCTTTTGAAATGCAAATGGTATATTACGACAAGGTGATACCACCGGAGCTATGTTCTCATTGACAGTTAATGACGTTCTGTACTAATGCAAGAAGGACAACCATTAGAATTTGCCTCTAGAGCATTGACACCAACTGAAAAACGGTGGGCTCAGATTGAAAAAGAACTACTTGCCGTTGTTTTTGGGCTAGAAAGATTTAATCAATATACTTTTGGAAGACATGTCATAATAATAAATGATCATAAGCCACTTGCAAACATCTTAAAGAAGCCTCTAAACCAGGCTCCAAGAAGATTACAAAACTTGATGTTGAGGAGCAATCGTTATGATTTCTCATTTCAGTGGGTAGAAGGAAACAGTTTACACATTGCTGACACATTATCACGACTGTGCAATCAAGAGGAGAAGCAAGATGAAGTTTTTATCATATGCCAGACACAAGTTGTGGACATACCAGATCCGTTATTAGAAAGAATAAAACAAGAACAGACTTAGATGACACATTAAGTAAATTATCAAAGCAAATTATGAATGGATGGCCTCAAAGAAAACAAGATTTAGACAACAGGATAAAACCATATTTTGATTTTGCTGATACTTTGGGACTTAGTAATGGAGTAATTTTGAAAGGAGAAAGGGTAGTCATACCTTTCAGTATGCGTCAAGAAATGAAAAAAAATCTGCACACAGCACACATTGCATATGATGGAATGATGAGGAGGGCCCGACAGACGATGTTCTGGCCAGGCATGGCTGATGAAATAAAGCAGATAGCAGAGACATGCACTGCTTGTCAAGAAAGAAAACCTATGAACCAGAGAGAAACACTTATACAACATGATGAAGAAAATGTACCATGGAAAAAAGTTGGAGCTGACCTGATGGAAGTGGATGGAAGACAGTATCTAATTACTGTTGACTATTACTCTAATTTTATTGAGTATGATTATCTTTCAACAACAACATCACGATATGTGATTAGAAAATTGAAAGGACAATTTGCTCGTTTTGGTGCTCCAAAAATGTTAATAACAGATGGCGGTCCACAATAAAGTTCAAATGAGTTTTTGAGATTCACTAGGCGATGGAACATCAATCACATCAGTTCAGATCCTGGTTATCCGAGAACAAATGGGAAGGCGGAAGCTGCTGTAAAGATAATGAAGAATTTAATACTGAAAACTAAACACAATGGTGATGATCCATATGAAGCTTTACTGGAACTCAGAAATACACCTCGGCAATGTACCGGATTTAGCCCAGCTGAAATGTGTCTCAAAAGAAGTCCTCGGACATTGATTCCCAGCACTTCAAAGTGTTTAAATGAACATGGTGTAGCTGAGAAGAAATAAAATTACAAAAACAAAAGTAAAAAGACAATATGATAAGCAAGCTCGGGATTTACCAAAACTCCATCTAGGGCAAACTATTAAATTACCAAAACCCAGGTCAATCAGGATGGTATCAGGGAACAACTATCTCCAAGATCTTATAAGATCAAGGGAGATAATGGAGGACTATACATACGCAACAGATTTCATATAAGGCCAAGGAAAACTATTTTGAAAGACACTGACACTGACACTGATGTCTATGATGGGAATGTCTTGGATGATGCTGATGATAATGAAAGGCCAGATTTCTCTGATAACGGTTCTCAGCATGCATCACAGTCTGAAGTAGTTTCTCATGTACCAGACAATAATTGTGATAGAAATAAGCCAGCAAGAATTAGCACTCGAGAAACAAATAGACCTGTGTGGCATAGGGATTATGATATGTACTAAGAATTTTTATGACAATATTAATATTCATGTTGAAATATTTATTCTATATGTGACACACTCTCACTTTGAAATTGATTGTTATTTTTTAGTTGTTACAATATTCATAAAATAAGATGAGTTATTACTGTTTGTTATTTTAATTGCAAATATTTCTGATATGTGTTTTGTTAGCTATAGAAAGGGAAGGATGTTGATGTGTGTTTTATATAGGTTGCACCAATCGGTTTTTGGGAGTAACATCTCTTGTAACTGTTGTTGTCAATCAAGATGGCGTTAGATTAAACAGCTGATTTCATGTCTTACAATTTATATCAAGAGTCTTGTTATTATTCGTTCATGATAATCAACAAAGACCCCGGGCCACCAAACAATGGAAAATTCCTAGCTACGCCCCTGAATATGCCCCAACCAAGGGGATAATGACAACTGACCTCAAAGATACATTCAATGCCCGTAACACTCTTAATAAGATTCTTTTTGCCTGTCAGAGGGTGGTTCTGCTGCAGATCTGCCACATCACCAGAAAACTAAATTCCTCAGTGGACACTGATAAAGGGACCACAATGAATTTTGTTTATCTTTAACGAATCTCGATACTGGCAGTGCCAGAGAATGAATAGTCGTTATTTTCGAACATAATAATAATAATACAATAATACAATGTGAAGATAAAAAAAAAAAGTTTTGCCGAAAGGAAAAATTTGTTCATGAAATTGTTAGACTGTAATAAAAATAAATGTGTGAATCTCATTTTTCAGTTTACCCGGAGAAGAAATGGAGGTTGCTGAAGCTGTGTGTAGAACTAGACTGCTTTGATGTGGCTCAGAAGTATGTTTTACCTGATAGGATGTTAGTAAGTAGATCTACCTAAGTTAACTGCTTTCTCCATACATAGTATCCCCATGGTAGACAGCAGTGGGTGCAAGGTATGGAGATATAGTTCTAATAATCTTCTGTCCTTCGGGCACCGAAGCTGCAGGTTTTGCTGAATCGCTTTTCCTTCTTTATCTTTAAATCTGCAAGTTGTAAAAAAAAATAGGTGCCGGTACTCAGTAATGGATCGCCAAACTTTTAAATATAAATGAATTAATAATAAATGTTAAAATACAAAGAAAAGTAATATTTTTTCCCAACATTGAGAAAGGTGCCGGTACACCGTACTGTTGCATACCGTCAAAAAAAGTTCTGTAGATATAAATAACTGATAAAAATTAAAATAAGTTGAATAACTTCTTTGTCAACAAAGCTAAATGTAACTTTTATTACAATATAGACAAATTCAACTTAAAATAAAATGAAATAAATGTATTAGACTTTAGTAGATATAAAAATATTAATTGATATTTTGAACAAAATCTTAAGTCGCTACAAAAACACGTCTTTACACTCTGGCAATCTGGAGTCGTCTTTCCCCAGCTTACGTCAGCGCCGCTTATCTTACATCATTCTACCAGACAAACATTAATTTAATGCTTTCTCTTTACAACTAACAATAAATACTCCCTTTCTAGGGAAAACTCATAACATTTCTTTTACATATATGTTTATAAGACACCATTATATCTACACTCTTTTTCTCACAGCTAGTGGGCGGTGGAGTCTGAATGGAGTCTGGATGGAACCTAACCTGGAAGGAAAATAGGTCAAAATAATGTATTTTATTTTGGGGGAAAGGGGTCGAATCTCAACCCTGACCCCTTGCCTACGTAAAACACATTGGAATCCGAAGTTTCTTCAAAACAATAATAAGGACCCTTGTTTTTCTTTCATGCAGAATACAAAATAATATATATCTACCTACCTACCTACTTATCTATCTATCTATCTATCTTTTGTAAAAAAAAAAAAAGTAGGTGCCGGTACTCAGTGATGTATGGCCTAACTTTTAACAACTAATAAATTAATAAATAATAAACGTTAAAATACAAGTAAAGTATAAATTTTTTCCCCAAATTGAAAAAGGTGCCGGTACGCCTCACCGTCCGAGGGATCATTATCAAGCATTTTTTGTTTACTACATTTGCAACCAATAAGTGATGATTTTGTTGGTATTGTCTGTAATATTAAATGATACCAGACAATGAGGTTTAAGAAAAAGGTTTCAGTTGGGATAACATTCAACTGTATTTACTTGCACTATCCCTCTCTTCATTGTCCTCTAGTGCTGCTATTTTAATTTCGGCACTAACTCCTCAAACTTCGCTTGTGTTGGATTAGTTTTAGAACAAGTCAAATAGTTTAAAATACTTTTATAAAAAAAAAAAGAAAAAACGATGTGACATTGAGACCAATTGCATCCAATTATTTCTGTCTCTTTAGCCAATTCAAAGACATAAAAAAAATATTTTTAAAATGCTTAAAAAGAATAAAACAAAGCTTATATTAAAGCGTAGTATCAATTAGTTTGGATCAGTCATGTCATTAAATTTGTAATGGATATAGACTAACAATAATAGCCTATACCTCTGCGATTATAAATATTTTTACCAATTGTTTTTTGTGACGGTACGGTATACCACAATTTTATGCTTTGAGCTTTCTCAATTACTCTTTCTTCATATCACGTGTCTGGACCAGTTGGAAATAGGGAGTGGGGGAGAAAGAAGGAGGGTACCTGTGTAAGTATTTCCGTCAACACTTTTTGAATGCAATGTAAAAAAAAAAGCAAAACAAAAAGTTGAACGACCTAAATTCGAACTAGAAGGCTCAAGCCTCCTCAAGCTTCCTCAAAACTCCTAAAGCCTCCTCAAGCCTCCTCAAGCCTCCTAAAGCCAACCTACTAACAACTGTACCAGAGAAAAGTGCTTATGAAAATAGTAGGTGGGCTAATTGAACTTATACAACCAAATCAGTCAACTACAATTACTTTCCCTTGTTTGAGATACCAAACAAAATAATTAATTACCAAAAGTTAATTAACTATTTTTAGCGGCCCCCGAAAGGAGAAAAGACGCAATTTTTTTCTGAAATGTCTGTCCGTCCGTCCGTCCCATTTAGATCTCGTACACTGGAAAAGAAAGTGAAAATCCGACATCATAATATTTTAGTCCAATCAATGTTCTGATGCAACGGCTACTTTTTGTCTTTTCTAAGAGCGAAAAATCTATTTTTTTTAAATACTTATGTAAGCAGTTTTTTCATAAAAAGACACCACTTTTACAACTATTCACTATGTTCTTTAGTAGGGCAGATGACAATTTACCATATTTTCAACACATTTATGCAAATGGTTTTAGATTTTTTACACGAAAAAAATGTTTACTTTTTTTTAAGAGAAAAAAAAAATTATTTAGTAGGTCCTATACATATAAGTTGGACATAATTTAAAACAACAATTAATAAGTTTCATATTGTCACGTGAATGCAGTGCTACACTACAACGTCAAAATAATTAACTAAAGGAATTTTTCTATTTTTTTTTTTACGGAAATTTTTTTTTTTTTTTTTTTTTTTTGAGGATTTGATTAAGATGTTGACCCTTTAAAAAACAATTAGATCATTTAGATATTCATTAAAAGACATCAATGAGGTCAGAGCCACATATAACTTCACATTCACTTTCACCTATCCTTTGGTCTGCTTGACCGCTGGGGCACCACACAAAATCTGTCAACCTTCTTTCTCCATTCTTCTCTGCCATTTGTCTTTGATATAATGTAATTATGATGCTCTTTCTTTTAAATGCCTGGGTGGACTACTTCGGGGGCCGATTTTGAGTATCGGGTAAAATAGGGTAAAATAAATAAATGTGCAAAATTTTAGCTTGATCCGAGATTGCGTGTGAGAGAACTAACAAGTAAATACTTTTAACAATACAGACAGAGCTGATATAAGCTTTGTAAAAATGAAAATCTGAATTCCAACTCGAGATTCTTTGATGAAAGGCCGACGTGTTTAGTTCCTTCGCTATTCAAGTATTTATAAAAGTAGTACCTTGAATACACAACTTATTGTTTTTCAGAGAGATCTAAGTCTTCCAGTAGTTCAGTCTGCCTTCCTCCTAAATCGGATCAAGTTTATTGAATACTTTATAAGAATCGGAACATTTGGAAAAATGCAAGAAGACGTAAGTTGTTGGAACATGTATTTGTACTAAGATGTTAAATTGCTCGTATTTGGAATTAGAAAAAAAAAGGAGCTGTCATAGTAGCCAAGCCACAAGCAATAATGTCTGAACTACTTCCTGTTCTTAACGCAATGCTCATAGAAACATCTGCTTAAAGTACCTAGGCAGCTGCAGATGATCATTTCCTTCTGACTAGACGATTTTTTAATGTGGTCATGACGTGTACAAGTGTTGGTAATGTATATGCTCCCCCCCTTGCCTAAACAAGTTGAGCACAGCTGCCTTAAATTAAGAAATGTTGCTTTAATTCTCTTAAGTAAAATTGGAACAAAAAAATAATGAACCTAATAGAGAGACAGACATTAGAAAAGAATTTTCTTGCTTTTTACTGAACTTTTGTTATGGTCTGTTGTATCATTGAATCAAATCTTGCCATCGTTTTTTGACCTACATCTAATAAATTGCTTTTAATGAAACTCCTTAAAAATCAACAAATTATTTAATGAAACCATATCTAGTAAAACAATTCTAATGGTGACCTGACAAAATAGCGGGAACAAAATACAAAATAGCGCCGACAAAGCGATGTGGAGCAAGAGTTGGTCTTTGCTCCAACGGTTTCCCGAAGAGTCAAACATACTCAGCTTCCTGTTTAGATGCAAGTAGTGCTTACAACAGAGGTATTGTACAGTGATCAATGTGTGCATGTGTCGTGAAGACCTTTATGAATAACTCAGTTGCAACATAAAATATACCATCAATAAACCAGTGTAGATAAAGAAGGTAGAAGCCTAAAAAAAAAAACCTGCCTAGGAGCTTCACTTACGAAAATCCTGTACTTATCATACATATTATAAATACATTTGCGCTTTTTTTTTTCTTGCGCTATTTTTTTCGGTAAATTTCGCGTTGTTCTGTCGGCGATATTTTGCTATAAATTAATTTATTTAACTTATACAGTGTAAGGAGGATCATTTAGAATATATATATAGAGAGTAACACTTTCAAATAGCTGCCTGGTCATGTGGTATGCGCTTTAAACTAATGTCCATCTCATTGATTCATAATCTCCACACAATTTTGCAGATAGGACCAGAGAGCAATAGGCATGCTGTACGATATTTAGAAGACACGCTCGAAGAAAGCAACAATTACATAAATTTTATATTATCTACATATTTGTCTTTGAAAAATTCATGTTGAATGTGTGCGACTTTGTTTTCAGGAAAATGTCATGTCCAGTATTGTGACAGACTCGAGAGCCATGAGTTTTAGTGACGACACTCTTTGGAAAGCTAAACATTGGTACAAAAATGGTATGTGTAGGACCTTCATTGTTTACATGTATCTAATTAGCTCTTTAGATATATGTTTATTTATATTGAGAGAAGAATAATATAAAGATTTTTGTTCTTTTTAAAAATGAAGTTGTGCAAATTAAATTATCAATTATGCATGCCTATATTGCCAGATTTCTTTGGTGTGTACGACCATCTGTTTAGACAGTGTTTAGTGAGTAATAAAATAGAGCTTTCTCAAATATTTTGGTTGAGAACAAAAGTAAGTTTGTTAGTTTTGCTACTTTATCAGTTTTATTAATTTCCAATTTTATATAAGAGTTTTAATTTTCTAAAATTTTTTAGGATTGATACTATTTATAATATTTTATGTAGACTAATAATTAGGCCTAAATGTAATTATTATTGAAATCGTTAATAAAGAGAGCACCATTGAGTTTACTTGACAAAACTGTTTATTCTTGGCAAATGAAAGATAAACATTTGAGAAATTTAATAATTGGTACAATGTCATATTATTAATCATGTGAATCTTAACTTTCAGAATCCTCTAGGAAACTTACTGTTGGCTGCTGATTTCTTGAAAAAGAAAACCAAACTTGAAACAAATGATATAAAGAAGAATAAACTGAGGGAGGCGGTCCAGTAAGTCCAACAACAAAACAACACATTGTTTTAAACTACTAATTTAAAAAAAAACTACATTTCCATTGTTTATACATTTATAAGACTAAATTTATCTCAAAGAGACAATTTATTATTCTGCAAATGAATATTTAAAATATTGTATTTATCTATTGACAGAAATGCAGAAAATCTACTTCAACATGTTATACACAATATTTTGGTTTATATTGTGCTCAGATAGTTCCAACTTTCATCATTTATATTTTAGACCTAAGCATTCTGCAAAACGTTAAAAATGACATGCATAGTTGTTTTTTTTTTATACCATTAACTAAATTTGAAGTTGTTAGCATTTTCGTCGAGAATTGAACCCAGGACATGACCCCAGGTTCGAAAGCCAAGATTTAACCACTCAGCCACCGCATCCCCTTAGCTTAATGTACATATAACTAAGTTGGTTAACTAATAACCTATTACTAAACTATACACAGATCTATCAATATAAATAATGTGTAAAACGGTGTAGCCTACACCATAATTACTCAAATGTATAATATCGTTTTTAGTGTGTATGTAAAAAAAAAAAAAGCCATAAAATGAGTATATATAAGTCAGACGCATCATTTAGACCTAGATCTGTTAATAAGCTCATAGATACAAGTAGAAATAGATAAACGACAAGGCCGATAAACAAAATACAACACAGGCTTTATTCCACCATATTAGATAACGAACAACACACACACTTCCTAATCCGCTAAGGGAACTAACTCACGCAACAATACATCATATATCAACATCCTTCTTTCTCTACAAAAATAATATAATACACCTGATCACGTATTCTATAAATAATACAACATATCTTCCCCTTGTTCAAACACTACTATGACACATATAAGTCATCATTCAATGAAGTAAACAAACATGACCAGAAAAATAAATCAAAATAAACGTCATAAAATGTCCTAGTATCTGTGTCAATATCCTCAGCAGAACCATCCATCTGAATGGTTATAGAACAGTTCACAATGTTTCAGCTATTCTCCTTCATCATCAAAGCTTCCCTCAGACTCCTGGGTTTCTATAATGTCTCCTATCCATTCAGTGTCATGTTGAGGCGGTACTGTCCTGAGATCTGTTTCTGAAACATCTTCATCTCTACCAGAGATCTGTCGCAATCGTTTCAAATTCTTCACAGCAACGTGTTCACTCTGTTTATGGTACGGTCTAGTACACTGGGACGAAAAATGATTCAGTCTATGACACGTATAGCATTCTTTACCCAGTGCTGGACAAACATTGTTTCTATGGGCGTGATACTTGCCACAGCATCTACATTCTGGCAGTTTACTGTCCTTAGTTGGTTCTCTAAAACGTTTGAACGACGATCTACAACTACTTGTAATAGAGTTGATACAAGTGTCTTGATTAGACGTAGACGACTTCTTCTTAGAGTTGATCTTCTGTGACTTGCATTACACTGCAAAGTGGTTAATCATTTGACAGTTGAAACAAGTTTTGCCCCAAGCCGGGCACGACTGTCTGTTATATTCATGTCTGCCTCCACAAAATCTGCAGTCCTTGATAAATGTTCTTTCTGGAGCTTTGTGGTTATCTGCTTTCTCAAGCTTCAGAACATAGTCAGTTTGCTTAGACTCTTTATTCATTTCCTTGAGACTATTGGAAGTTTGTTCATAGACTTGGCATATTTCTATAGCCTTTTCTAGTGTCAAATCTGAACACATTAGTAGCTTCTCTTGTAGATGTTGATTAGCAGAAAAAAACTAGTTTATCTGTTATCATTCGGTCCTTGTCTTTAAAATTGCATTTCTCAGCCTGTGTCCTCAAACTAGTAATAAACAAGTCATATGAAGAGATACGAGTCATATTCCAGAACCTATAAGCTTCAAGTACTTCGTTCTTCCTTGGATGACAGTATTCTTGTAGCTTTTGTAACAATATGTCTGGATCATTGCTATCTTCATGGCCTTCATAAATAAAATGTTCACATACTTCCTGAACTTGTGCTCCTGCACAATGAAGGATTATAGCCTTTCTTTGACATTTCCGTTTCTTGTCGGCGCCTGACGCTAGGAGGTAAATCTGCATCTGTCTTCGCCATTGCCGAAAATTTTCACTAACATTTCCTTCTAATATGTTTAATTCTGTTGGTGGTTTAAGTTGAACTTCTGTCATTTTCAATGCAAATTTTATAATAGTATATTTACTATCTAGACTGGACTTAACTAGATCTAGAAAATCATTACTTAATAAACCCGAGCCTCTTCAGACGCTAGATCAGTGGATCTACACTTTAGATCTATTTGTTTTTAACTTAATTTAACTAGATTTATATCACTGATATAAACCTAACTATAACCCTTGTTACCGCTGCCACCATGTTAATAAGCTCATAGATACAAGTAGAAATAGAGAAACGACAAGGCCGATAAACAAAATACAACATAGGCTTTATTCCACCATATTAGATAACGAACAACACACACACTTCCTAACCCGCTAAGGGAACTAACTCATGCAACAATACATCATATATCAACAAGATCTAAAGCTGTATTACAACGTTTGTGTATGTTTCAGACAGTACCGAGACCTGGCGGCTAAGTTTGTCGATGCTTGTTACGACAGTGACAGGGAAATAACTCTTAAAATGATTACCAGAAAACTGAAAGAGTTCAGTGATCAGTCTTGTATAGACATGGCTCTGTCTTCAGAGAATATGGACTTCTTGGTACAGCCTGCCTGTGTTACACTTCAAAGACGAGTCTGGTTGTATGGCAATCTCTGGGATTTTTACTCAGAACACTTTGACCCAACGAAACTTTTGTTTAGAAGAAAAACAGCTGAATCCAGTGCAGTAGAGTCCAATTCTTTAGAACATAATACTAAAAAGGTACATATATTTATTATATATTGATAAATAAATATATATATATATATTATAGTTCGTCCATTGTGGTTCGATGATGACCACTTTTGTCATCCAGGGGGTTGAGGGCTTTGCACTGAGGTTTTGTACCTCCTCGTGTGGCTGGTGAGACCTAAGTGAGCCCGGAATGTTCGGCTGCACACTTGGCAGGTTATTCCATCTGGAGCTAGTGTCATCGGCCTTGTTTTTCTTTCTGGCGTTTTTCTTCTGCCAGCATTGTTCTCTTTTCCTCAGCAACCTGTGCGCCAGTTTTCACAACGCGACGCCATGATGCTCTTTCATGTGCCTCTGTCTCTCTGGTGGCTGGGTCTAAGAAAAATACTGAATATCAAATGGCAAGAAAAAATACCAGATACTGAAGTCCTTCGAAGAGCGGGTCTGCAAAGCATCCACACAATCCTGATGCAGTCGCAGCTGCAATGAGCAGGACACGTCTGCAGAATACAAGACCGCCGCATCCCTAAACGACTATTGTATGGTCAATTAACGGAAGGAAAGCGCTCAAAGCTTCTCTGAAGGCGTTCAGCATATATATATACAGGGCTTTTTTTTTTACGGTACACACCGGTACCTAATCACTGAGTATTGGCACCTATTTTTTACAAACAAAGCACTATATATATATGTATAGCGAGAGAGAGAGTAAAAGAGAGAGTGAGAGAGAGAGAGAGAGTGAGAGAGAGTGAGAGAGAGAGTGAGAGACAGTGAGAGAGAGAGAGAGTGAGTGAGAGGGAGTGAGAGAGAGAGAGAGAGAGTGAGAAAGAGGGGGATTCTATTTGAAAACAACTATTATTAGTGTTCTTATCTTATATAATACAGACGTTACTTCAAAAAAGAAGATGATTACGTCCTACGCGTCATGCATTTAGTCATGCATATTAACCAATGACTTAAATTCTGCCAAGTCACTGGTTTTTCTGGCTAGCTCAGGCAACCCATTCCATGCTCTAATAGCACTAGGGAAGAAGGAGTATTTGTACAAATTTGTCCTAGCATATGGGACGAGGAATGTGCCTTTATTTTTGTGTCTTTCAGAGTATTTTATTAAATTTTGTTTTTCTATTTGAAGATTATGGTTCAGTGTTTTATGTATAATTGCTACTTTACTTTTGAGTCTTCTGTCCTGAAGGCTTTCTAAATTTAGTGATTTTACTAATGGTGTTACCCTAGTCAAATGTGAATATTCGTTTGTTATGAATCTCACTGCTCTATTTTGTGTTTGTTCCAGTTTCTTAATGTTTTCTTGAGTTGAGGGGTCCCACACGGTGGATGCATATTCTATTATTGGCCTAACCAAGGTTAAATAACATTTTAGTTTTATGTTCTTATTTGATTTATAGAAATTTCTTTTAATAAACCCTAATGCTTTGTTGGATTTTTTTATAGTTTCATCAATATGTGGATTCCATGACAGTTTTTCATTTATTATAACACCTAGGTATTTTGAGTTTTTAGTCTGTGTTACTGGTTTGCCATGAATAAGATAAGTGGAATTAATTTGTTTTAGTTTTTTTGTTACTCTTAACAACTGACATTTTTCTGGGTGGAAAGACATGCTCCAATTTGATTCCCATTTCTGTAATTCATCTAATTCTCTTTGTAAAATATCTGTGTCTTGTTTTGTTTTTATTGTTCTATATATTATGCAATCGTCTGCAAATAATCTGACTTTTGTTCCTGAACTAATGCAATTTGGTAAATCATTTATGTAAATTAAAAATAGTAGTGGACCCAAGACTGTTCCTTGAGGTACACCTGAGTTTACTGTTATTGGTGTTGATTTAGAGCCATTTATTATTACAGTTTGTTCTCTCCCTATCAGAAAATCTTTAATCCACTGATGCAGTGGACCGTTAATGCCGAAATATTTTAATTTTTCTCCTTTTTTAAATAGGGGGGTGACATTAGCTTCTTTCCAGTCCTTTGGTACTCTGCCCTGGTTAAGCGATGCCTGAAAGAGTATTTTGAACACTGGGGCTAGCTCATTGCTTAGTTCTTTGAGTAATCTAGCTGGAATACCATCAGGTCCAGACGCTTTATTTGGTTTGGTGTTGGCTAATAGTTTTTTAATTCCATTTTCTTGTACTACTAAATCTTCTATGTTGTCTACTTGGTTCAAATTAAGAAATATGTCTTTGTCTCCTGGGGCTGAGAATGCTGATGCAAAGTATTTGTTTAGGATGTTTGCTTTAGTTTCATTATCATTATGTATTATGTTATGTTCATCTTTTAATGGCGCTATGCCTGTTGTTTCCATTTTCTTAGACTTAATGTATGACCATAGGTTTTTGTTGTTATCTTTAGATATTACATTGTTTATGTATTCACTCTGCAGATGTCTGCTTACTTTTTGGGTTAGGTGTTTAATTTTTATATACTTTTTGTAAACTCTTTCTGCCTTGGTTTCTTTAAATTTTCTATATAGGTTTTCCTTCTGTTTACAAAGCTTCTTTAGTCTATTATTAAACCTGATTATTAACAAATAAAATTATATTGCATTTTTGAAACGCATTCCTCACTCTAGTTGCTGTTGTCATATTTAGCACTGTATAAAAGGTGATAAGCTAGCCACTTAATAATATATTTATGTATAAAACAATTCTAATCACAGTAGATACTCTCCTTTCAAGTAGAATGATCATCCAGCAAGTTAATATTTTAAGTATCATTATTACATACAGACAAAAATATATGTATATATATATATATATATATATATATATATATATATATATATATATATATATATATATATATATACTGTTACAAACTCGGTGGTGACACAGATGGTCGTAGGCTGTGTGTGTTTTTAGCCTACGCAAATCGCCCCAGTCCGGCATTAGACGAGCGGTCAACCGTGACCAGTGACAGTACACGCCAGTTCGACAACGACCCGTGCGTAATATGTGTGTAAATATTACGCACGCAAGTCACGGCGAAAGTTATCAACTGGAATGGTCAAGAAGGTTCGAGTAGGCCAGTAGAGACACTATATAAGAGCGAGTGTGTCAAAAATACTCCACTTCACGTTACCTCGCAATGTGACCAGACGAGGCAAAGTTAGAGACAGACGGTGTGTGAAGTCAGGCGGAGCAAGGCTAGGTTTTTTGGACAGTTAGTGTAATATTGTTGCCAACTGTACAGTGTTGTAATACATTTGAAATTAAACTGTTACTGTTACTTTGGAGCCCTGATGTGTTGTGAGGTTCTTTAAGTTCGTTGTGTCGTGTGGTGCAGTTTGAAGAGAGCCTGGATAGTAATAGGAGAATCGTAACACTGGTGTCAGAAGTGGGATCTGATCTACTATGGCTCGTCTGAACGAATTTGAATTGAAAGAACTGAGGCGAGAATTCCGTGATCGAGGGCAGAAGGCAATCGGAAAGAAAGAAACCTTGCAAGCACGTCTCCGAGATGAACTAACTGAAGAAGGTGAAGATCCTGACACCTACCTGTTCAAGTTAGAACCCGATGTAGTGCAGCTGTTGATCACCTTTATAGAACAGATGCCGGCTGACTTTCAAATTGTGTTGAAGGGTGACTTACAGAAAGATACATGTACCAGAGTAGAACAGATGTACACTTCAGTGAAAGTATTGACGAGCCCCGAGCTGAACGCTTTGAACGAGGTGGTAGAAACCCCGTGCTACGAAATACGCATCTACGATGGCCATGCTAGTGAAGATGGTGCTTCCGTTGACTCTAATAGCAAGCCTTACGAAAGTAGCTCCCATGAGAAGAAATGTGGTGATTGCTGCGATGTATTCAGCGAGTACAAACCTGATGAAGCTGTTAGAGAACATTTGCATGATGAAAGCTACTTGCGAGGTTTGAAACCTGGAGATGTCTGTCTAGAGGTCAAGACCAACGAAATAAGCCCTGGTGATGATTATGAACACCCACCGAAACCTGATGACGCAGTAGAGACCCCCTTGCAAGTAGAAAGTAATCGAAAAGGTCTCAACCTAACAGACGATTGGTCCGCTGCTGAGACTAGTCGAATGAACCCTGATGCCGAAAGAGAGGGACCTTTGCGTGTGGAGAGTTACCAACTTGCCCCACAAGCATGTCCTCCATACAAGTCTGAAGATGATGACCTGTCCCACAATTTCCCCTCCAGTGAACCTGAAACCCATCCCAAAAGTCCTCTTCAAGAAAGATATTTGAAACCACCTGTTAGGCCAATGATTTTGGTGACACCGGCCCTGGCATCCAACCCCTCCCATGTGTAAAATGGCTGCCCTTAGTACAGAATGACAGAAGGCGACGTTTGATAAGCCCAAGGTGCATGGTGATGCAACCACGACGTCACTGCAACAAGATGAAGATTGACTGGAGGAGAAGAAAGCGACGTTGGCTGCGTTCGAGGATGGCGATGCGACCACGATGTCAGTGCAACCAGGTGAAGGTCAACTGGCAGAGAAGACAAAAGCGACAGTTGCTGAATTCAACGTGGATGGCTTCGTCTAGCTCAAGAGGCAAGCCCACTGTCACCCCTACCGATCGACCCACACCTGCAGCAATGAAACTACACATCCCATGTCATGAGATTGATGCTGTCCGGGACGGACAGATCTAAGGAGGGGACAGTGTTACAAATTCGGTGGTGACACTGATGGTCGTAGGCTGTGTGTGTTTCTAGCCTACGCAAATCGCCCCAGTCCGGCGTTAGACGAGAGGTCAACCGTGACCAGTGACAGTACACGCCAGTTCGACAACGACCCGTGTGTAAATATTACGCACGCAAGTCACGGCGAAAGTTATCAACTGGAATGGTCAAGAAGGTTCGAGGCCAGTAGAGACACTATATAAGAGCGAGTGTGTCAAAAAGACACCTCGCAATGTGACCATACGAGGCAAAGTTAGAGACAGACGGTGTGTGAAGTCAGGCGGAGCAAGGCTAGGTTTTTTGGACAGTTAGTGTAATATTGTTGCCAACTGTACAGTGTTGTAATACATTTGAAATTAAACTGTTACTGTTACTTTGGAGCCCTGATGTGTTGTGAGGTTCTTTAAGTTCGTTGTGTCGTGTGGTGCAGTTTGAAGAGAGCCTGGATAGTAATAGGAGAATCGTAACACTGATGTCAGAAGTGGGATCTGATCTACTATGGCTCGTCTTAAGCTGCTGAACGAACTTGAATTGAAAGAACTGAGGCGAGAATTCCGTGATCGAAGGCAGAAGGCAATCGGCAATTGTAATGTAATGGTCAAGAAGGTTCGAGGCCAGTAGAGACACTATCTAAGAGCGAGTGTGTCAAAAAAGACTTCACTTCATGTTACCTCGCAATGTGACCAGACGAGGCGAAGTTAGAGACAGACGATGTGTGAAGTCAGGCGGAGCAAGACTAGGTTTTTGGACAGTTAGTGTAATATTGTTGCCAACTGTACAGTTTTGTAATGTAATGGTCAAGAAGGTTCGAGGCCAGTAGAGACACTATCTAAGAGCGAGTGTGTCAAAAAAGACTTCACTTCATGTTACCTCGCAATGTGACCAGACGAGGCGAAGTTAGAGACAGACGATGTGTGAAGTCAGGCGGAGCAAGACTAGGTTTTTTGGACAGTTAGTGTAATAGTGTTGCCAACTGTACAGTGTTGTAATGAATTTGTAATTAAACTGTTACTATTACTTTGGAGCCCTGATGAGTTGTGAGGTTCTTTAAGTTCGTTTTGTCGTGTGGTGCAGTTTGAAGAGAGACTGGATAGTAAGAGGAGAATCGTATATATATATATATTGTAAATATATTGTAATAACTTAAGGGAATCAACTCAACGAGACACATATATTCTTTATTTACACGACATCACAAGTTCATAAAACATCATCTTTCTTAGGCACAGTCTTTTCACTTCGGCTCTCAACTTGGGCGGAAATCGTTCTCCTCTCTAATGTTGACATCCTTTTAGGTCTAGTCTATCACAGTGCGCACCTTCTAGCACTAGCCTGGATGGCGGTGCGCATGGCAGAGTTATAACATTGGCCCTTCTTAGAGCTTTTCGTCCCGAAAAGAAACAGTGCAGTGGAGGGTAGACAGTTTAGGTGGAGGTCGATCGGTGGGAACCACAGACGGTAGGGTGCCTTTTGACCACGAAGCCATCTGCACTATTTTACGCGGTCGTCGCTTTCTCTTCTTCCAGTTGGCCAGTCTAAGTTTGACACGATATCGTGGTCGCTGCTTTGACCTCATGACGATAGTCGCTAATGCCAGCCAGCTGACACAGGGAGAGTTACTGGAGTTTAGGGTTGTCAGCCACGTAACACAAATGGAGGTTGTGGCAATCACTGTAGATTCCAGCGGACCTTTTCCATGGACGTCTCGTGACACAGTTGTAGGCCCACTTGTAGCCATGGTTTCCAGCACATAGTCTTTCTCAGCCTCATCTGTAAGGTATGCCAATGAAAAATCCTTGTAATGTTTATCCACCAATACATCAGGTTTTGCTGGAATTAATTCACCACCGTTCAAGTCAATCTCACTGAAGTGGGCAGAAGTACACATGTCTGTCAAGTTCAGATCTTGTAGCTGGGTTTCTTGGCATGGACACTGTCCCTGCAGGACGCCGCATATACAGTTCATGTCAATCGCCTGGATGCAGTTGCCAAGCATCGAGTTCTCTCTTATGCCGCTGCCAAAGTCAAATTCGTTGTTTCTGTCTTGGCCATTGTTGGGGCCCGTATTCGCAATTTTACTTTCATGGCTTGAGTTCTCATCAAAGGTGCTGACAGATAAACAGAGGTCTTTAAGGTCCACAGCAGCAAGCTTGAACGCAGACCCAACGTTGTCTTGATCTGTCCGTTGCAGGTATACCAGGAACAAAAGTTTCAGGCACATAACAGACTTCTCTTGTTTCTTCATTTGTCTCTTTCCTTTCGAATCGGCACATTGAGATCGTCGCAGCAATCGTTGTCACGTTTCTAGCCCTGAAAGTCATTTTCGTCAGACTTGCCCACAACACAGTCACAGACAGCGCTCCAATCCCCAGCGCCTCCATCACCACTGTTTGTGCAGCCACAGTCCTGATCAGGTAACTGCTCCTTCCCTAACGAGTTTATTCCTCCTTTTGCTTGCGACACACTTTTATCACTTTGGTCTATTAGGCCTTCTACTTGCAATACACTTTCATCTACTTTGTTCAACATTATGTTCCTGCTCATGTTTCCCATCATGTTCCCAAACATGTTCATTTGTTCATCAAATACATCCACAAAGTCCTGGATCTTGCCAATGAACTCAACAATCCCAAGTTCAATTTCCAATTTGTAGGTCTCCGGATCTTCTTCTTCATTGATCAGAGCTTGCCGCAGACGAGCCGTGAGCGTTTCTCTGCTACCGAGGGATTTTAAACCTCGGTCCCGAAGCTCTTGTCTTATCTCTTAAATTGAGAGCTGGTGTAATAACTTCGGAAATCGTTCTCCTCTCTAATGTTGACATCTTTTTAGGTCTAGTCTATCACAGTGCGCACCTTCTAGCAATAGCCTGGATGGTGGTGCGCATGGCAGAGTTATAACAATATATATATATATATATATATATATAATATATATATATATATATATATATATATATATATATATATATATATATATATATATATATATATTGTTTCGAATCACACTTTCCAGGCTCTCTGCAAACTGCACCATACACCACCAACTTAAAGAACTTGACAACTCAGGGTTCCAAAGTAACGTAACACTTTAATAGTTGAATAAATGACAGCCAATACTGTACAAATGGAAACACGTACACTGTACAATTATCTCTCCGATAACACCGTACCGCTGTATAAACTCTTGCACTGACCTCTCCGTCTCGTTCCGGGCTTGCACTGGTTTCAACACTTCAGTACTGACTTCACACACTAGGCTCGTTGTGTCGGACTCGATCGCAGACCAAGATCAAGACGCCAGTCGTCTCAACTGTACTTGACAGTACTCTGCACTGAACCGTCGTAATGCTCCATACAGAACCACACCGTTGAACTGTGCTGTAGTTGACCGTGTTCTGAGCCCCTGTCGTGAACCTTCTCTCGTAAACCCCTTTTCTCAACCGTCTTGACTGCGACACCTCCGCTCTTTATATAGGGTCCCTTCTGGCCTTCTAGAACCGAGAAGAACGTCGCTGGACCATTCTGGGTGGTCAGATGACTACAACCCTCTTGACGCTCCTGAGCTCTGTTTACGACGTCGATTCTTCCCGAACCATCATGTTGACACTCGTCTCCCCGACCGTCGTAACTCGTCACGGTTGACCGCTCGTCTAGCGCTGGCCTGGGGCGATTTGCGTCGGCTGACTACACTCACACCACTACCCCCATCTGTGCCACTACCAGGTTTATAACAATATATACATATATATATATATAATTAAATAAATATTCACTTACATATATGTTTGCTCCAATACGCCTTGCTGGTATAGACTCCTTTCTCATTAATTTCAACTACTAATGCTGGAAAGGCAAATAACTTTTTATTTCTTGTTTCTTTGAAAGAAGCATGAAGAAATACCAATCAAAACAGCCATGTAAGTACACAATTTTATATTGTTGCTATTTAAAATTACCAACATTTAATATTTGTTTAAATGTGCATTACATGTATCCAACTGAAAACAATCAATTATTATTGTCGAATTTTCTTTTAATTTGTATCAACAGAAGAAATTACTTTTTAATTCTTTGTGCCCCAGTGACAATGTTTTCTTTCAATGGGGTAAGTTCTGGTGGTATTTTTTACACAGGAAAAACACATTAAAAATTGTTTAATTTTTTTGTTTGCTAAGACATACAGGAAATCATTATTTCTATGTGGAAGCTCTGAATAATATATATTTCTAAATAAATAGAAGTTATTTTAACATATAACTTTCCATTTTGGTGTAAACATACAGCATTGTGCATTTAAAAGATGCTTTGGCTTAAACAGTTTATTGGAATTTGTTTTAATTTTCAATTTTCTTTAAACATCAATCTGTTTGTTCAATATTTCTGTCCATTTCTATTGACCAATATTTGTAAACTACATAGTTATTTAATGCAATACATGCTGGCTTAGTAGTATGAAGCTCAAAAGGTAGAACCTAATTTAGCATATACTTTTTAATTGAAATATGACTTTAAATGTTTCCATACAGTCTTAGGCTTTGAAAAGAAATACTGTTAGATTAAAATGTATTTAAATAACTAATACAAAATGATTTTTTTTCAAAAAGTTGAATGGTTTGTAATTAAAACAATGGACTATTAATTTAGAAATAATTTTCTTTTTTTATTAGAAGTCTCCTTTTCTATTTTCCAGATTGGACTTCTTATATTTTTATTTGTGTTTGGTTTGACTTTGCTGGGTAAATTTGAGCAACACAAATACCATATTTGGCTTGATTTATATCTCCTATTGTTTGTTATTGTGATTATTCTTGAAGAAATATATGAGGTAGGCTGATATTGTGTTTTGTTTTTTAATTTCCTCAAACACTCTCTCCAAACCCTAATACTTCAGGCTTTGAGTTTTTCATAGGTTAAAAAAAAAAAAGAAATTCAGACTTTTTTTTTTTACACAGTTCACCACCATAGTTTGCTTAAAAAATTAAAATATTTTGGCATTGATGGTCCATTGCATCAGTGGATTAAAGATTTTCTGATAGGGAGAGAACAAACTGTAATAATAAAGGGCTCTAAATCAACGCCGATAACAGTAAACTCAGTTGTACCTCAAGTAACAGTCTTAGGTCCACTACTATTTTTAATTTACATAAATGATTAACCAAATTGCATTACTACAGGAACAAAAGTCAGATTATTTGCAGACGATTGCATAATATATAGAACAATGAAAACAACACAAGACACGGATATTTTACAAAAAGAATTAGATGAATTACAGAAATGGGAATCAAATTGGATCAAATGTCAGTTGTTTAGAGTAACAAAAAAAAAAAAAAATTAATTCCACTTATCTTATTCATGGCAAACCAGTAACACAGACTAAAAACTCAAAATACCTAGGTGTTATAATAAATGAACAACTGTCATGGAATCCACATATTGATGAAACTATAAAAAAATCAAACAAAGCATTAGGATTTATTAAAAGAAATTTCTATAAATCATAAAACTAAAATGTTATTTAACCTTGGTTAGGCCAATAATAGAATATGCATCCACCGTTTGGGACCCATCAACTCAAGAAAACATTAAGAAACTGGAACAAACACAAAATAGAGCAGTGAGATTCATAACAAACGAATATTCACATTTGACTAGAGTAAAACCATTAATAAAATCACTAAATTTAGAAACCTTCAGGACAGAAGACTCGAAAGTAAAGTAGCAATTATACATAAAACACTGAACCATAATCTTCAAATACAAAAACAAAAGTTAATAAAATACTCTGAAAGACACAAAAATAAAGGCACATTTCTCGTCCCATATGCTAGGACAAATTTGTACAAATACTCCTTCTTCCCTAGTGCTATTAGAGCATGGAATGGGTTGCCTGAGCTAACCAGAAAAACCAGTGACTTGGCAGGATTTAAGTCATTGGTTAATATGCATGACTAAGTGCATGACACGTAGGATGTAATCATCTTCATTTTTGAAGTAACGTCTGTATTATATAAGATAAGAAGGTAAACTGGAATTAGAATTCCACTCTTATTTGAGAAACGTTTGTAACCATGTCAGAATCAATTTCTTTCATGTCAATATGTCTAGAAATTTAATGAAAAAAAAACAAATTAAGTAGACGTATTATCAAAACTTGAATATATTTGTGGGTCACATATAGCACACTCTGCCTTAGAATGTATAAACTTGTTAGTATACTAGTTTTATTCTTTAAACACATTATACTTTTTTCCCTATTAATGTTATATTTAAAAACATTATTTCAGTTTGTGATTGCAGTAAAACAAAAAAAATGGAGGTCATATATACTTGATGGCTGGAATATTGTGGATTTAACTTCTGTGATATTTTTTCTTGTTGGAACAGGACTGCGAGTAGCAGCTGTCTACAGCCCAGGTCAATATAATAATAATTAACAAGGATTAACTTACTAAATCACAATAGACTTAAAATTGAAAGAAATCTAAACTTGCTATATCAATTATTGTTTAGTATTTTTTTCCCAAATAAACATTTTAATTCTTGTTACAAATTACAAATACAAAAAAAAAAAGGTAATTACCTTGACGATATTAAACATTTCGTCCATGAGCCAAGAAAAATTGTAAAAAAAAATATTTTTTGCTTGTTGGGAATTTATATGATAGTGAATATGCTGAATTTTTTAAAGGAAATTTGAATTTAGCTTTAAATTATTTTATCGTAAATGGGTTACATACATATATGCATATATGCATGTTTTTCGAAATTTTTACTAGTATGGAGATTTATAGCTTGGGAAAGTAGCCTAGTTTTCAATCATGCTACAAAAGATTGCTCGTTGAAATTTCATATAAATAATGACAGTTTGATGCACAATCTGTTAACTACCTTGTGTTATGTTTTTGTTTCTTGTTGTATGCCGTGAACTGATCTGTACTGGTGTGTCAAAATGTCTTGGTGTTCCGGTTAGCTCGTGTGTATACTGTGTGTTATTGTGAACTGTTTTGTCATTTTTATACAATAAAGCCTATGAATAAGACATGTTTTCCTGTAGTGTTTAATAAGGTTACTACACCTTGTTCCAGCAGTTATTGAATAATTGTAACTATATTTTTGATCTATTTTTATTCTGGAAATACGAGATTCTGCTACTACGCTCTTGCGCACGCTTCATTGTTTTCCAGTGAAAGCGAGAAATGACTACAATGTAGCCACACTTTGTCATCAGTGTATATATAACAAAGAAATGTCCTTGTACCTTTGTGAACTGATCACTCCAGATGTCCCTCAGAGAGCCCTGTGCTCAATGGACTGAATGATTCTAGTGGTGCCGCGTTTCTCCCTCAAAAGCTACCGTCTGCAGGCTTTTTCAGTGCACGGACCAAAGGTTTGGAACTCCCTCCCTAATAATCTCAGACAGGCAATATGCTACACCACTTTTAAGAAGAACATTAAGACCTACCTGTTTACAACTTTTTTAGATTAGAATGTCATTTTAGCTCTCGTGTTTGCATTTGTAATGTTATCACAGCACCTTGAGCCTACATTTTGTTTGTTAACAGCTCTTTATAAATAAAATTATTATTATTATTATAAATAGTTATATAACCTGACAAATTTATTATGGATAACTTTGATGTCATTCTTTAAAAAAAAACTAAGTTTTATTGAACATAATTAAATGAAAGTGTTTTATTTTAATTCTATTGCCGCCTGAAAAAAAAAACCTTCCAAATTATTTTTTTCTTTACAAATACATTTTGTTATATTCCTCTTTGTTCTTCAGACATAATCTTGTATAACCTGGCAAGTATTTTCTTCAGTCTTGACTTCATTGTGTTCAGTCTCAGACTATTACACAACTGCTACAGTAATCAAGTGTTAGGTCCTACATTTACCATGATTGTTAAGACTGTAAGTCTTAAGTTGTTTTTTTTAATCAATTTTTTTTACATTTCATTTCATAGTTAATCTCATTTAATTACAATGACTTTTAACATTGTATTTGCCTTGCCTTAATCTTTGTACTGCATGAATGCATTTAATAACTATTTTCAAACCCTACTTAACCCAGCCTTTCTCAAACTTTTACAAGTGAAGCCCTCTTGGCCAGCTAGGGTATTTAAATGAGAAATATATTACAAGCCTAAAAAAGGTCACACACAAAAAAATGCTTGCATGGAGAGCTACTGAAGTGAAGAGACTTTCAGGGCAGTAGAGCATGCAGGTTTTTGATGGGCATGGTCATTGCAATTTCTTCTTCATATTCTTATCTTATCTTATATAATACAGACATTACTTCAAAAAAGAAGATGATTACGTCCTACATGTAATTCATTTAGTCACGCATAGTAACTGGTTTTCCTGGCTAGCTCAGGCAACCCATTCCATGCTCTTATAGCATTAGGGAAGAAGGAGTATTTGTAAAAATTTGTCCTAGCATATGGAACGAGGAATGTTCCCTTATCCTTGTGTCTTTCTGAGTATTTTATTAGATTTTGTTTTTTGTATTTGAAGATTCTGGTGCAGAGTTTTATGTATAATTGCTACTTTACTTTTGAGTCTCTGTCCTGAAGGCTTTCTAAATTTAGTGATTTTACTAAAGGTGTTACTCTAGTCAAATGTGAATATTTGTTTGTTATGAACCTCACTGCTCTATTTTGTGTCTGTTCTAGTTTCTTTTTGTTTCAAGAGTTATTGGTCCCAAACAGAGGATACATATTCTATTATTGGCCTAACCAAGGTTAAATAACATTTTAGTTTTATGTTCTTATTTGATTTATAGAAATTTCTTTTAATAAACCTAATGCTTGTTTGATTTTTTTGATGGTTTCATCAATATGGCGATTCCATGACAGTTTTTCATGACAGTATTTTGCGTTTTTAGTCTGTTACTGGTTTATCTTGAATAAGATATGTAGGATTAATTTGTTTTAGTTTTATGTTACTTACAATATTTTTCAGGGTGGAAAGACATGCTCCAATTGGATTTCCATTTCTGTAATTCATATTTCTCTTTGTAAAATATCCATATCTTGTGTTGTTTTTATTATTATATATATAATGCAATCGTCTGCTATCTCATAGCAAACCTGTTGTTTTTTTTTCATGCTAAAAACGTGAATCTAATGAAGGTATTTTAAGTTCCCCTTTCAGACCATGATCTAGCGGGCAGGTGATGTAAAGGTCATATGTTTCTGTAGCCCATGGTTAATGAAGTTGTCATGTTGCCAGTACAATGACCACCTGCCTTTATTTTTCCTCAACTAATGTCAGGTACCCATTAGAGCTAGATGGACTCAGAGGTGCCCTAAACATCCTGAAATTAAAAATCCAAGTCTTGAACAAGATTTGAACCCATCACCCCTCAGTTTGAAAACCAAGTCCTTTACCACTCAGCCAACACATATATTACTCAAAAGAAATTTGACTGTTCTGATACAAGAAGGACAGTAGACTTTGAAATCTAATTATACAAAAATGATCTTCTTCAAAAGAATCCTTTGATTCTGCTGCATAAACCTCTTGTAGAAACAGTGTGAAAGTTCCTACTTAGAAGATGAAACGATATCAAATATTTTTTTTTTAATTTTCTTATTTGTTGACTAATACTCTGACAGATATATTTTTATAATGCAAAACAGCAGATTTTTTGCTCTTAAAATATTCAGTTTAGGCTCACAGATTAAGAAATGTTTGCCTAACCCAAGTGTACATTATATTTCCTTTTATTATATTATTATTTGTGTAATTTATATACTATGCTAACTTTTAAACAATGCTATTGGATTATAAAACTTTTCTACTTCTTAAAAGAGTTGAGTAAATATTATTATTATTTTTAGTTCTCCATTACTAATTATATATTAAAGCATTAAAAAATTTTGTCACCTTCTTATGAACAGATGGAAATCCTGATTAAATTTCTATACATCCTGGCAATCTTCTGGGCTAGCTATGCTGTTGCCAGTGAGGCTATCCTCTACCCAAATAGTGTTCTGCAAAGGAAGACACTTTTTTATTTGTTTCACAAAGCTTATTTCCAGATGTTTGGTGAATACTTTTTGGAAGATATAATGGCTGCAAAATGTAAGATTCCTGCTTTTTAAAGTTATATTAGATGTCAGCTATTTCATTAAGTCTTAATCATTATAGAAATGTCGACCACATTTTATATTGACCACCCACATATCAAGCTGTTGGGACTTAACTGTTCTCTACAAAATAAAAAAAACAATACACAATGATTCTCTCAATGAAACTGATTTTTCAAAAATATTTCATATTCTTGTCATTTTTGTGACAACTATTTCAATAGAATAGAGTTTTTAGTTGTTATCATCTACTCCTGGACTGAAGATGAAAAATTATCTATGTTGTTATTTTGTACTCATATTCATAAGTCTACATTAGTTTAATTTTCTGTCAAAATAGAAAAGCAATATGAATAGAATAGGAAGCGTGGCCGAGAAACCTAGTGCGCTTGAACTTGGCTTGGCTTGACTACCTTGAAGGGGGCTCGAGGTTCAACACCCGAGTCGGGCAGAGTTGTCTTTACTGAGCGCCTAAAGGCAGCACGGAAAACCAATTCCTAGATACCCTCCCCCCCACTGGTCCACAAATGAGATTGGACCAAAAGCGCTCTGAGCATGCTATAAGCATGAAAGTAGCGCTATATAAAAGCTATAATAATAAAAAAAATAATAGTAAACAACAGATACACAATCAAACCATCAATTAGCTCACAAGGTAAACATAATGCCTTAAACAAAGTGACTATTCGACAGAATACAGAGATGAAAAGATCTGTGTGTGGTGTCTTTTGAACAAGAGAGACAACCTTTTAACTTTTCTTATGATTCCCCGGTGTCTAATACAAATGAATCAAGTGGAGGTAACACTCAACATAATGAAGAATCCAATAACACAGACAAAAGGCAGAACAATCAATAGAAGTTAATTGATGCTGCTACTAAATGTCGAAGAAGTGTAATAGCAATTAAAAGAACCTCGAATATTAGCAACATTTATAAACTACTACTTATTTCTACAATGTCCTGGAGTAAGTCTGTTTAAGTCGACTTACATTTTCATTGTCCCTAAAACCCTATCCTTGTTTTACTAGTCACATCACTGTCACTAAGTAAAACTTCCCCAATTCCCGAAACAAATAATTAATTCCTAATCGTGACATAACACACAACATAGCTGATCCTGATGTAAATTGGACTGTCTGAAAGTCTACTAATGTATCTTTTTATTGAGATCTTGACTTGAAAGACACAGGTTTTATCATTAGAATATTAAGTCTTGTTACAGTTTTCCTTTTTTTTTTCTGGTAATCTTATTTTAGTTTAACAACTAACATATATAGGCACGACATGGCCTAAATTGTGCCGATGTGCCCAAAATCACAAATCACAACTAACATATGAAATGCTATTAACAGCGGATGATGCTGACTCCCATTGCACTGATGATCCTACTCTGTATGATTCCTATAAAGAGCTCCGGTGTCCCACATCCTTAGGGCGTTACTATGTGCCAATCCTGTTAGGTGTTTATATCATGTTCACAAATGTTTTACTGATGAATCTTATCACAGCTTCATTTACGTAAGTTCTCTGTTGTTGTTTTTTGTGTTTTTTTGTACCATGTTATAAGCAAATAAATAAGGGTTCCAAATCTGTGACACTAACTTTATTTTGAGACAAAAAAGATAACAAGATATAATGCATTTTTTGCAAAAAAAAATTTGAGTTAACAAAGGGAAAAATTTGATATGAACATATTAAAAAAGATTTTTTTTTTACTTATGGACATGATCATATGACAAATTAATTTTATGGCTTATTTACTTATCTTATAAATTATAGATGTTTAAAAGAGACAGCAAGGCAGCTGAGGTTTGGATTCAGAGTTTTCCTTCTCCTAGATGGGTTGGCTAATAGTGTTAATGCCTAGGCTAATTACCTCTAAGAGTTCAGATGATTCTAAATTAAAACTTTTTGGTGTTGTTAATAAAAATGCAATTTACTGGACTTGCATCACCATTGTAAAATGTTAGTTGCTACTTTAATTAGAAAATAAAAGAGACAAATTAAATTACAGAAATTAACTTAAGCTTTCATTCACTAATTGCAGTTTTTGTTTTAAATTTTATTATCAACTGTGGAGCTCTTCCAAGTAAATCGATGCCTAATGTAATGTGTTGATCATACCAGCAACACTAAGAATAAGAATTATTTGAATTGATCCTTATCGGAAATTATTTTGATTACAATTTAAAAATAAAGCACAACAAACCAATTGAAAAAGAACTTATTTCAAAACAACATGAATATTTAAATTCGATTTATGTATTTCATATAAATATTAATTTTTACAATGTGTTATTATTTGTGCTCTTTTCAGGAAATCCATCAAAAAAATCCAACAGAAAGCTACAAAGTTGTGGAGATTTCAGCTCTTCCAACTGACTAGAGATTACTCAAGAGTTCTTTTTTTACCTTTGCCATTTACTTTAATCTCCATCTTGGCTCGAATTGCTAATTTTGATCCAACAAGAGGTGTGGATGGATTTTGTAAGTAAAATTAGCTTGTTATTAAAAATTAAAGTTAATCTTTTCAGATATTGTTTTAATACACTAAATGCTTTGTAAAGGTTGGGTGGTGAGGATCTTCTGACCAAAACACAAGTGAATAATCAATATCTAGCTCTATCATTTGTTTTTTTGGTAAACTTATTTTTGTGTTTTATCTGGCTTTTAATTTTGTAGTACTGGCTAAGCTTTTTTATCTAATAAATTACAGACATTCATGAAAACAGAAGACAATTATTTCTTATGCATATCCATGTGTCAATCTAGTACATATTCAATAGAAAGATAAATTCTTTCACTCAACTCAATGAGTGCGGAGTGTCTATCCCATAGACGGTCTGTCTGCCCCTAAACGCATAGAACGTCTATCCCATAGACGTTCTTACCCTACCTTTGTTTTGTTGCATTTTTAAATTACAATTTTTAACTAACAGTGGAACTATTTTTACTTTATAAAAGAGTTCTTCATCCTTTGTTTACATAGAAATAGAAGCTTTTGGCTTTATTTAGACATTTATTTATTACTTTTTTTACAATGTAAAAAAAAAATGTCACCATGGCTACGCTAGTCCAAGACACACCCACAATGTTTACTACTGAAGAAACTTATAATTATTCTAAAATTTATCACAAATAAATAGTAATAATGAAGAATTTGATCTAGATATATTATATGGTAATTCTGCAGAAGTTCAAGGGGAAGCCATCTTTGTTACTATTTTGTTATTGTTTATGTTCCAAAGAAATCTCAAGATAGTGTCTTAAAAAATACCAAGAATTATCATTACTTCTGTGTTTTCAAAGCAATGCTTTTTTTTCTTTAAATTTTGACTAGGTGTCAATACAATACGTTTCTTATCTTATCTTATATAATACAGACGTTACTTCAAAAAAAGAAGATGATTACGTCCTACGCGTCATGCATTTAGTCATGCATATTAACCAATGACTTAAATTCTGCCAAGTCACTGGTTTTCCTAGCTAGTTCAGGCAACCCATTCCATGCTCTAATAAGACTAATAGCACTAAGGAAGAAGGAGTATTTGTACAAATTTGTCCTAGCATATGGGACGAGGAATGTGCCTTTATCTTTGTTTCTTATTGTTCTGTCGCCTTTTTAATTGTTAAATATTGTCTATATCTATTCTGAATTATTCAGATTTTTTTTACCACTATTAAAGTATTTTTATCGTCCTTTCCTTTATATATGTCTTTTGAAATGACCCAGACTAAATGTATAAATCTTAAATTTAGATTTATCTATAAATTTAGATCTAGAGTCTAGATCTATAAATATGTAGATCTAGAAAATTCTAGATCTATAAATTTAGATCTATAAATCTAGATCTATATATTATATATATATATATATATATATATATATATATGTATAGATCTATTATGTTGTTATCTTTGTTTTTCTTAACAAATGTTTGTACTTTTTAATTCTCATTTTTTTCTATTAACTTCTTTTAAGTGTAAATCTAAGCCTATTAAGGAATAAGGCTATTAGAATTTTGCCTTATGCTAAAAATAGGGGGGGGGGGTCTTGTGGGAGCGCTGTTACCTCCCCCATTCAGGCCATTGGGAGTCAAGCATTAACCTGTTTTGGTGTCTATTAGATTATGGGTCTAATTAATAGACTTATTAGGACTAGATGATACCGGTATAACTAGATTTGCTAGATCTAGCATATTTTTAGCTGCAAAAATAAAAACAAACAAAAACCCAAATCTGAGAGAAAATCCAAGAAATAAGACTACAGTCTAAACAATAATAAAGATGGCTGCCCCTTGAAATCCTGCAGAATTACCATATAATTATATAGATTAGATCCAGGTAGGTCTAAATTTAGCATATTTAGATCTATATATATGGCTCCTTCTGTCTCGTAGACAATGGATGCGCCCAGATGAGTTACTGGCTTTGGTTACGTCTTGAGACGGGGCAGAATCTGGAGTGGCTGATCAAGCCAATTCTGGATCGGCAGAGTTTGCCACAGTTTGAGCATTTATATTCATCTGTCCTAGGGCTCACTGACAGGGCAGCTTTCTTTTTCTTTCTCTTGACCGATGCAGCTTCATTTCTTTTGCATTCAGCAAAGGTCGTACCAGCACGTACACTCCGTCTCCATGCTGTCCGGTCTTGGGCTATATCTTCCCACATACTTTGGTCGATGCCCATGGCTCTCATGTCTCCCTTGCAGTCATCTCTGTAAGTTAGTCATGGGCGGCCCTTGGGTCTGGCTCCCTCTGCTAGCTCAGCGTACAGAATGTCTTTAGGGATTCTTCCATCTGGCATGCGAGTGACAAGACCGAGCCAGCGTAGTCTTCTCTGTTGAAAGAGAGCATAGATGCTGTGTATGTTGGCCCGTGTCAAAACTTCCTGGTTGGTGACACGATCCCTCCAGGAGATGCACAGTATGCGTCGCAGGCAGCGTAGGTGGAAGCTATTTAATCTGTGCTCTTGACGCATGTAAGTTGCCCAGCTCTCACTGCCATAGAGAAGTGTGCTCAGAATGCAGGCATTGTAGACAAGGATTTTTGTTGCCGTGGTCAATTTGGTATTTTCCCACACACGCTTAGAGAGTTTTGCCATTGCTGCAGAAGCCTTCCCTATTCTTTTGGTCAACTCAGTGTCTAAGTTTAGGTTGCTGGCTATTGTTGCTCCCAAGTATGTGAAATCCTGCACCACCGTAAGTGTGTGATTTCCAATGTGTATCACAGGTATTTCTGCAACATCTTGTGCCATGATTTCAGTCTTGGAGAGGCTAATTGTGAGGCCAAACTCTTGACAAGCAGCTGCCAGTGCATTCACAAGCCTCTGTAATCCTTCTTGTGAATGAGATATTAGTTCGGCATCGTCTGCGAACAGCAGTTCTCTAATCAAGATACGCAGTCTCTTCGTTTTGGCTTTAAGGCGTGCCAGATTAAATAGCTTTCCATCGGATCTACTGTGGATATATATTCCATCTTCCAGGGATTTGAATGCGCTGGTGAGTACAACTGAAAAGAAGATGCCGAATAGTGTTGGAGCCAGAACACATCCTTGTTTTACTCCGCACTTGATGGAGAATGGCCTAGAGGCGGAGCTGTCAAACTGTACGGTGCCCTGCATGTTTTCATGAAAAGCTGACACTAGTTTCCGTAGCTTGTTTGGACAGCCGATTCTCTCTAATATGGCAAACAAGCCGGTTCTGCTGACAAGGTCAAACGCCTAGGTCAAGTCAATAAAAGCTATAAAAAGGGGCTGCCTTTGTTCTCTGCTTTTCTCCTGTAGCTGTCTCAGGGAGAAGATCATATCTGTTGTGGATCTACCGGCCCTAAAGCCACACTGCAATTCTGGGTAAACTCGTTCTGCCAAGATCTGTAGTCGCTTCAGTACTACTCTGGAATAAGCCTTCCCAACTATGCTAAGAAGTGAAATGCCTCTATAGCTGTTACAATCCGTGCAGTCACCCTTATTTTTGTAAATCGTTACTATGTTGGCATCCTTCAATTCTTGGGGGACTATTCCTTGTATCCCAGCATAGACTTAGCAGTTCATGGAGTGGCTTGATTAGGCCATGCTTTCCAGTCTGAATGACTTCAGCAGGAATACCATCTCCTCCGGGTGCTTTCCCGTGAGCAAGCATGTCAATGGCTGTGCTCAGTTCCTTTACAGAAGGTGTTTCATCTAATTCGCTCAAAACTGAAAGTGGTGGGAAGTTAGACAAAGCAGTTGTCGAGATGGCATTTTCAATCTGGTAAAGTTCTGCATAATGTTCTACCCATCAATCCATTTGCAGTGCACGATTAGTGATGATTGAGCCATCTTTTGACTTAAGTGGGGCACACTTGCTAGTGTGAGGTCCAAAGGCTTTTTTCATGCCCTCGTATATTCCTCTGATGTTACCACAGTCGGCACAAGATTGGATGTTTTCACATAGGTCCTACCAGTATTTGTTTGCGCACTGTCTTGCTATTCTTTGGGCATCATTTCGAGTAGATCTGAGAGCTTGTAAGTTTCTAGGGGTGGGCTCCTTCTTGTAGTTTAGCATGGCTACTCTCTTGCTTTTAGTGGCAGTTTCCATTTCTTGCAGGCTTGCAGACTTGAATTTAGATCTATATTATTAGTATTTAGATCTAAATCTATTATTGTCAGTATAAGGCTAGGTGTAGTCTGTAGATCGAGATTGACTAGATCTAAGCTTTTATCTCTAGACTTGGATTCTAGATGTAGATCTAGATATAATAAGATATCTTTCGATATGGTAAATAAAAAGAAAGGAAATGGTAGATCTACATCAAATAATCATCAACTGTGGGCATTTTTTCCCCATTTTCTTTTTTTTTTTTTAGTATTGTTTATCTGTAAAAATCTACAACATCATGGCTATGCTTGTCCAAGACACACCCACAAAATGCGAATGTTTACTACTGAAGAAGCTTTATTATTGTTTTATTTATACTTCTATGAATTGTAATAATGAAGATCTTGATCAAGATTTAGCATATGATTAAGCAGACTTGGACATTATTAGCATTTAGATTTAGATCTAGTATTGGCCTTAGCCTTAGACTAGGGCTAGGTCTTGAATGTAGATCAAGGTTGACTAGATCTATGCTTTTATCTTTACACCTTTGTAGATTCCTATAGATCTAAGCCTAAGATAAATGAAAACAACAGAAATGGCAGATCTAAATCCAATATTCATCCAACATGCTGGGCCTTTTCTTGGTATATTTTCTAGCAATTTCTTTTAGTATTGTTTTTTGGTAAAAATCATCACCATCACTATAGTATACTTGTTCAAGTTGCACTCCAAAAGGTTTACTACTAAATACAAGTAAAATATAAAACTATTCTAGATCCATAATTTATCACAAAGGAACAGTAATAATGATCTATTAGATGTCTAAATCTTAGGTAAAATGAATTAGGATTTTTATTGTCCTTCATCTAGAGATTTAGGCTTTGATCTCTTGCTAGCCTATGTCTTGCACTGGTCTAGTATTAGAAGGAAAGATGTTCTAGGCAAATAAAAAGAAGACAAATCTAGATTCTAGATTGATTCAAATGTACATAATATTTGAGTGCATTTGATTGATAGATTTAGTACTGGTATCTATTGTTATTGGTAGTAATGAAAAGCGCAATAAATTTCACTTTTTTTCTGACTAAAAAAACAGGTAAAAATAATAATATAATCAATGATTCATTATCTTTTATTGACTGTTTTATCACATTTCTTTTTGAAAATGCTGTAAATAGTCTAAATATGCTGTTTCACCAGTAATACAAAGAACAAAATCTAAATTTAGGTCTCAAAAGTTCTAAAGTTGGCATCCATTTTTTTTTCTGAGTGTCATATTATTAAGATTATAATTTGTATTTTATATTTAAATAGAAAGATGTTTACATTTTCACATTCTCCATTCATTGACCTTTACTTTGATACCAAATATGTTACTAAAGCATCATTGGTACTTAAACAATAAATTTTTGTTTTAGCCATGTTTGGAACATTTTCTTTTTTTTTTTAAAAAGTAGCATTTAAAAAAAAAAACAACACAGCAGTCAATGAGTTCAGTTCATCGATATTCCTGGCTGATTTTTGCAGCCCTTTCTTTCTCTATTGACACTATGTAAGAGAGAACACCAGCAGCGGCGTCACTAGGATTAATATCTAAGATTTTAAAACTAGAAACAAATTAAGCATCAGCTGAACAAGCTTTCCTTAGTAAACTTTAAAGAGCTCCTAGCGAAAATTTTGAACATTATAGTGACATAATAGTCCTAGTTTCCCGAAGACGATCACTGAAAAAAATGCTAGTTTATAAAAAGTATATTGATAGGTACAAAAACTTGAAAAGAATTTTTTTTTATCTTAACATTTGGAAGCCTACAATAACTTTAGAAAGTAAAAACTTAAATTTCCTTTTTAGGATTTCAAATTTGAAAACTTATAAATAACTTTCAACTCAATATATTTTGCGACCTTGTTTTCAATGGACAGAATTGCTTGATATAAAATTCGTTTTTCAAAAGTTATTTATAGTTGTTAATTAACTTAAGTTTTGAAAAGCTTCTTTCACTTGACGCCGCGTAGGCATGCCATATGCCACTAGACATGCATTTGGTAAGAAACAGTAAAAGGCTTAAATCAAAGGCTGGTAGAAATTCGTTGACGTCCTTCAAAACTTAGCTGCCTGTACATGTCTTGTAGTTCACATATCTTGTCGTCTGACCCAATATAAAAGAGATTGATGCACTCAGCATTAACCTCTTGTTCTTTATTTGAGAAGTGAATCCGGCATCTTAAGATTACTTTCCTGATATTTTCTTATTGTTAAAACTTATTTTTCTTTTGCAATAACATGCTAGTTTGATTTGACAAAAGTTATCTCAATAACATTTTGAGCTAACTTGTCAGACACTTAGTAGAGTAAATGTTGAAGTGCTCAAGCTTAGCCATCACTTTGCCAATAATTAACACTTTCATTTGAAGGTACTCTTGTGTTTAGTTGACTTTTCACTTAGTAAATCTGCCAACAAGAAAGGTATGGATGTATTCACAGACAGCTGTCTTTGCGCTGCGCCTCTAGTATTTGTATTTTCAGAGCAACGGCAAAGATTTTGCCGTCACACTTTCATAAAATCATTCTTTCATGAGTCTAACAGCAACACAATGAGCACACCAGCGAGTTGTTTATATGACACTCTACCATTAATTAAAATATCCCATCGATTGGTAAATGCGGCAAAGAGAGAAATTCTAGACAACAGAAAAAAAAATATGTTAGAAGCATGTTTGATTAAGGAATGTTGACCAAATAGCTATTTTACTGTTACTTTGGCAAATGGTTATTATAACAAACAGGGTGTTATGTAGCCAGCACATTGACTAGCACATTTCCTTTCCTCAACTCAAGTCAAGTATTCAAGTAAAGACTCAGGGGAGCCCTAAAATTCAAAATCTTAGCGATCGCAGATATTCAAACTCAGTACCTCAAGTTTGAAAGCCAATAAGCACTTAACCCCTGTACTACCACACCCCTGTATGCATCTTTACATTTACAAAAAAAACAATGTAAGTATCACATTTTACAAATAATAGTGTCTTCACCAGTTCAGTTCAACCAATACAGTTAAGACTTCTTAAAAGTAGCATTTTTACGACACTCAATGGCCCCTATTTGTCATGTGTGCAATGAGACCCTTTGAGCTAAATGTTACTATGGCACTGTTCACAAAAGTATCTTGTCTGTGCAGAATTTACTATATAACAGGTTAAAAAAATGTTGTATATATAATACAGAGGTGAAATGGGTGGAATATATTGAAAACATTCCTATATTTATTGAACTTGTAACTTTTCATGTTTTTCAGCTGTCACAGATACAAAAAATGCACATTTGAAAAAGATGTCTTCCTTTGTTGATGATCATAAGAAAAATGTGGGAAAATGTCTGAACAGATCTGAGTTGAAGACATTGAAACATTTCCCTAAATTATTAAACAGCATAGATTTTTATTTTGACTATTTGAAATTATTAGCCAACAAAAAGCATAAAACTCCAAGAGTTGTTTATGAAATCGAAGACATTTTGATGACAGTCAAAGATGTAATCAATGAATTTAAAAAATACACAATAAGAACTGAACTAATAAATACTATTTCTCAGAAAGAAAGAAATTTGAGAAATTCTCAGGTTAAGCATCTTTCTTCTAGCACTGAATCCACCTTAAACACATCAGATTTACAACTTTGTATCGAAGATTTAATGCAGAGTAACACAAATATTTCTGAAAAGATTTTAAAAAATGAGACTTTACTGGAGAAGAGAAATTGGAAAACGAAGAAGCTGACAAAAAGAGCCCAGTATGAAGTGCAACATAAGATAAGACACGCACGATACAAGGAAACCCATCGTTTTAGTCCAAATTCTTTAAAACCGTTAAAAGAATTGTTAGACAACCTGGAACTTAGTAGATACAGGTTTGTTTCTGAGATCTATGAGGTGAAAAAATCTTTTGCTGTTTTAGAAACGTTCATAGAAGAAGACAATTTAGTTTCTCAGCTTGAACAGTACATTGAAAAAAGCTTTGAGGGTATCTCAGAGGTAACAGAATTGATTGAAACACTAGAGACATTGGTCCACGAAGGCAGCTGGTATGACCCTTCTTCAGAGGATTATGAATTACAAGAGAAGAAAGAAAAACAAAATACTTTGCCTGAAACTTTGTTGCTTGATAAGAAACTGAAAGCTTTGCGTGGAATCAAGCGTAGATTGAAAGTTTTTCTCGAAAGCTTCCTATTCAATAATGGCAGAGATAAAATTGGTGTTGGAGAGAAGGGAACAATGAATGAGGAATGGCATAGTAAAGTTCGTGGTCTCCAAATTGCTTTAAAAGATTATCAGCATGTCTACCTAGATGACGAAATCACACAGATGCTCAATGAACTTGAGTGTTTTATGTTGCAAGAGAACAATCCCAAATCCAGTCCTACAAAAATGAGTGCTGTCATTAGGGATCTGGAGCTCTTTGTAATGCAAAGTTGCATTGAACCCAGTCTGCAGGCAGAGTGGAAAGAGAAACAAACTTTTGATTGGTAATTAATGTCTTCTTTATACTTAAATTGATTAGGTACTAATGACTTTTTTTACAGTTCAGTTCATTTTGTAAAATATGCTTTATTGTTGATTGTTATTTATAATATTTTTTTTCATTCCCATTTCTTTGACAATAATGTGTTGTTTTTGTTTTACATTTTATTTAGTTCATAATATTCTAACAGTTAAATTTGATTGGTAATATGTTGTTTTTTTTTTTTTATTCAGATTGATTTTTTATAAAAGTTACACTTTTACATTTAATTTGTAGTATATAAATTCTTTGATAGATTTCTGAGGAAAAATATATTAATACATTTTTTTTTCCTGGTCTTTTTTTTTCTCTGCTATGTTTATACAATAGGTGATTTAGTTTTTTAGTCGACTGGCATGGAAATGAAACAAATATTATAAAACGTGTGTGTTTATCTGTTAATCTTTTTATTTATGGAATTCTAAACATGCTTTTACTTTGAAACATTTATTATGATTATGAAGATGGTTAGATTTTCTGTTGAATAAATATAAGTATATAGTCATAGCTTCAGTGGAATCTCTTGACTTGATTTTATTGCACTCTTTATATAACAACAAAATTTAAAGTATGTAAGCAACATGATTCACTGCTTAAATTTTTCATATATTAATTTGTATTTCTTGGTAAATTACATTATTGAAACATATTTAACAAAAGTATACATCTATAAAGAAATAATAATTATAATAATTTAATTTTTTGATCAATATCTATATTATCTTCAAGGGATGACCCTAAGAGATCAGAATCTGATAAAGTGGCAGAAGCAACTCAAGGCAAAGGTAGTACTCTGTTTATTATATTTGTATATATTATTTATTGCAGAGCATTTATTTTATATAATGAAAAAATCTTTTAACCTTCTAAACTACCTTTTCTAGCAAAGTAGACAAATGTTCTAGTTTCAAGAATGCTGATGTTTCCCTTTTGAATTCTGATAAGTAATGTTAATGCACTATTTGGAAGTTGGATCAAAAAGTTATTTATTTCATAGAAAGGGAAAGTTTTGCTTTGAGACTGTGACTATTAAAAACAAGACAAGGATTTTAGGGAGTGTAGCAATGAAAAGTAAATATATGTATATATAGTTCGTCCATCATGTTGACCACTTTGTCATCCAGGGGGCTGAGGGCTTTGCCCTGGGGTTTTATGCCTCCTCATGTGGCTGGTGAGACCTATGTGAGCCCAGAATGTTCGGCAGCACACTGGGCAGGTTTTTCCAGCTGGAGCTAGTGTCGTTTGCCTTGCTTTTTTTATCTGGCGTTTTTCTTCTGCCAGCATTCGTCTATTTTCCTTAGCAACCTGTGTGCCAGTTTTCACAGCGTGATGCCATGATGCGCTGTCATGTGCCTCTGTCTCCCAGGTTCCTGGGTCTATGCTAAACGCCTTCAGAGAAGCTCTGAGGGTGTCCCTAAAGCGCTTTCTTTGACCACCTTGCGAGCGCTTTCCTTCGCTTATTTGGCCATACAAGAGTCGTTTAGGGATGCGGTGGGCTTTCATTCTGCAGACGTGTCCTGCCCATCGCAGCTAGGACTGCATCAGGATTGTGTGAATGCTTTGCAGACACGCCCTTCGAAGGACTTCAGTATCTGGTATTTTGTCTTGCCATTTGACATTCAGTATTTTTCTCAGACATGTCATGTGGAAGTGGTTCAGTTTCTTTGCATGTTTTCTGTACACTGTCCATGTTTCTGAGGCAAAGAGCAATGAAGGGAGGATGACGGTTCTATAGACCACTAGCTTTGTATTTGTGGTGATATACGTCTGTTCCAGACATTTTTAGACAGTCTGCCATAGGATGCACTGGCCTTGGCGATACGCAGGTCGATTTCACTATCGATTTTTCCATTTCTGGAGAGTGTGCTGTCAAGATAAGTGAATTTGTCCACTGCATTTATATCTTGTCCATTTATAGTGATGCTTGGATCCGAGTAGGCTTTCCCAGGAGCAGGTAAATATAAGACTTGAGTCTTGTTTGTATTAATGGTAAGGCCTAAGTCTGAGCATGCTCTTGAGAAGTCACTGTCGATGCTCTGCAGATCAGCAGGCATTTAGGGCACAGTCGTCAGCAAATAGCAAGTCTCTGATAACTGCTGAATGTGTTTTTGATTTTGCTTTATGCCTCCTCATGTTGAATAGACCACCATCAAATCTGTATGATATATTTATCCCGTTGTTTTCTCTATTTGTGAATGCATCTGTCAGCAATAAAAAGTAAATAGAAGACTTATGGCAGCTCTAGAGTAAGGTCGACTTTTAGTTTCTTTAGTAGATATTTAGATAATACAACATTTGTCAATTTCCTTAAATAAGTATTAAACTTCTTGTTCAACATTGTTTATCAATGTTTACTGCCTATATATTGTTGACCTTTCGCCTGTGTTATTTCGATATTGAAGTGTCACCAGCGTTAAGACTTATCTGCTTAAGACACAGCGCCTAGTAGTCAGTAAAAATGTAAAGTAATCATTTCAAACCTTGTGATCTATGGGCCAGATCATGTAAATGTTATTTATTTATGGTCAACAGTTAATGAAGTTGTCATGTAGCCAGCACAATAATCAACTACTTTACTATCCCTAACAAATGTCAGGTACCTATTAGAGTTAGATGAACTTAGGGGTGCCCTTAAAATCCTGAAATTAAAAATGAGAGAGGAGCCTTTGTTCACTGTATCCACTATTGTAATAATGATTCCAAACCTGTGCCAACGTAGTCTCGGTTTTATACAAATTTAAATTAATATATATTCAAACTAAGGATATTCAATGAGGTCCTTTAACACTGCCCTACAAATTGAAATTCTAATAATTTTTTTTTTAAATATTGTTAAAATGATTATAATTTTTTTTCTGAGTTAAAATGAAAAGTCATTAGCAATTCACTTTGAATCATTATTTGCATTATTCTTGATCTAATTTATAGTATTGTAATTCATGTCAATGATTTTTTACCAAAAAAGAAAATTAAAAAAAACATTTTTTTTCCCATTAGAATACATTCACGTGCATTATAATTATATTAAAATATTTTTTTGTTATTATTATAAGGTATACTAGATAGTAAGGATGGCATAAAAAAAGACAGGTATTTTTTTTTTTGTATTTACAAAAAAATTTGCTATTTATAGAACTATTTCTATTTTAGAATTTATTGAACACAAATATATATTAGCATCTATTCGCCTTTATCTTTGTAATTAAATTTCATTAGGACTCTAGTTAGTTTTTTTTTTTTTTTTAAAATAAAGACCTTTAAACTTAAAATAAAGCCTTTTTAAATAGATATATATGGTATCTAAAATGTCAGTAACTGATGCTATTATCTGGTTACAAATGAATTTGATTATAAACATGAATGCCTATTTAACACAACGATACTATAGTACAAAAGAAGTATTACTGTACATTAAGTGATTCCTCACTATATATTATGATAGTTTGTTGGGTCAGAATCACTTAGGTTAGATATTTAGGATCAATTTGATTAAATTAAATATATCTATAAAATAATCTATATACTTAAATTATGCTGCCTTTATTACAACCCCCCCCCTCCCCCCCAAAAAAAAAACAACCTATAAGTCAACAGTAAACCATTGCTTCATCTATTATTACTATCTTTTTAAATTGCAGAAATATGAGCAAAAATGAAGCCAATGGCAATAAAGAAAAACTTGAAAAAATGGAAACTGAGTATCTAGGTAATAAAACCTTTTTTTCTTTTTTGTTTTCATTAGAAGTCCAAAAAGTTGTAAGTGTTTATGATTTACAATCTATCAACAGTCTTCATTTAGCTTGAAATATTATTCACAATAGTATTTATATCTTTATTATTTTTTTGTTTCATGTTCCAGAAGAGGAAATCAAATTCTACTGGGTAAGTTTTAATGTAACTATTTATATATTTAACTATTTAATAATGTGTAAAAATTATTAAATTTTTTTTTTGAGCCAATACAAAATGAAAGTTTATAAAGTTATCATTTATTAAGACATTTTCAAAATGCTAGACTTGATATAACGTGCAGCTGATGATCTTTAAAACAAAAGGATAAATTGATGCTGTGTAAGTAGGGAGTCCTAAAGACTTGCTGTCTTAATCTACATTGTTATGGGTATGATAGCATTGTGGTAAATCACTGGACAAGAGAAGTTCTGGACCACAGCTATAGTCTATCATTTGAAACTCAACTTTGAAAGATGTGTTACCTATTAATTAGTAGTGGGATAGGTGGCTGAGGAGCATAAAGAACTTGGCTATGTGAGAGTGTTCAAATACTGACTTGGAATTTTGAACTTGATATTTTACAAGCACTCAGTTGTGTTTGTGGGGAGCTTAAAGGCACCAAGTCATCTCCCAGGTATTTCCCCTCCCCCGCACATGCCCATAAAAGAAATTGGGCAAGAACACAACAGGCATGATATAGGATAATTGCAGAAGCATTATACAAAAGCTATAATAATTGATATTGGAAAAACTTCCAGAAGAGAAGCTGTAACATATTAACATATAATTAAGTACTTGTATAAAATTTAATGACCAATGACAATTTTACATTATTTTATTTTATCTGGCTTGAAATCTACATATACATTTATAAATAGGCTTTATTATAATGTATTGTTTAATAAGACGCCAAACCCTACTAGAATTAATCATCACTCCAATCCTAGGCCCTTAAAAGTTGAAAGTGCCTTAAATGGGATGCACACCTTTATTTGTCTCTTGATTTTTTTCTGCTTTCTCAATATATGTAAAAAAAAAAAAGAAAAAAAGGCCACTTTAATCTTGTACATGAATAAAATAATAAGCACATTAACTCACATTTCACATCTATGACATAAAGATGAAAATATTTTAGTATCATTTTTTATTTGCAATAATAAATATTAACATGAAACATATTAGTAAATGAACATTGCATTTTTGAAATTTAATGTTTTAAAATTTTTCTAACCCAAAAAATGGACACATTATGATGTGGAATGGCCAAACAATCACAAAAGATAAAACACCTATTTATGATATTTTTTGACATAATAATTTTGAATTAAAATACATAAGTAATGCTCATTTAGTAGTTGGGTCTAGTCTAAAATACATACAAATAATATTTAATGATTTTTTTTTATGCTTAAGATTCCTACTTACAAAATATCAGGGGTACCATCTGCAGAGAGAACATTCAATCTGGCTTGTGATAAAAAGTAAGTTGAGCATATATAATTTACTGGTTTTTTTTTTTCCTGTTTTTTCTTAGTTAAAAAAAAAAGGTGGGAAGTCTGATGTAGGCCTATCACTTTTATATAAAAGTTAATTATTCTTGATCATTGAAGGAACATTGAAGTGGACCAGGGTTGGCTGGAAACAACTCTTTGCATAGAAAAGAATGTATTTAGCAGTTTTAAAGAATCAAAATGTGCCAACAGTGAATTCAAATATTGTAATGAAAAAATATGTCACTAACTACATTGTTACTTATAAAATAACAAGAAAAATCTTTGTACGTTTCCAGGGAGCCAAAGCATATAAAATTTAATCAAAAAGACAAGAAACACAACATTGATAGAAGGAGCTATCTAGGGCGCTATGAGCTTGATCAATACAATCAGCCTATCAATCCACTTTTTGATCCAGAGAACAAGGCAGGAAAGACTGTTGAGCTTCTTTACTGGGGACCAAATCATTATGGAGTTCCGATCATCTCAAGGTAATGTTAAATGAAATACTAATCACGTTGAATGAATTAAAATATTCTCTAAAATATGTTTAAATAGTCTCCACATTCATGGCACTGACCTGCATACTTTTGTGTTATAAATTTCTTGGATACTTCCTAATCAATCCCTTTATGGAAATGGTGCTGCAGGTTGAGCCATGTTAAGATGATTTGATGCATTAAGAAACTCTAAGTTTAGATTATCCTCTCTTTTTATTATACTTTTATTAAGTACACTTTCAAGAGAGTTAAAATTTATTTAAAATATGGAATAATAATCTAATGGAGAAAGAAACAATAATTCAATTATGCGATTTTGTCTTGATGCTCATGCACTTGAGATTTCTGACGTGTTTTAATTGCAAATCTTTTTCATTCAAGCTGGAAGTTTGGACTTCATGATTAGTCTACACATTTAGAAGAAATGTCTGTTCAGTTTCTTCTTGACTCCTTACTGCTTACTGTAAAGCACCTCTCGAAATACCTCTATCTGAAAGTCTCTTATTTCTATCATCCTTTCACAGTTTTAGATTTATATTTTAATTGATTGACATCACCTGAAATTTCATGAGACAAGAGTTTTAACCAACACCACAGCCTCCTCCCCCCCACCCCACCCCATAACATTGACGTGGGACATCTAAAGCATAATAATGCCTCATGCCCTAAAACCCTAACAAAATTTAATGGTTGGTGCATTTTTTACCTTCATTGCAACAATGTTGTATGTCTACTGGTATTTAATCAGTCATTTTGGGCTGAATATTTTTTAAATCTGGTCAACCTTTACAGCTCTTTTTTTTGCTGATAAGAAGTCATAATTACTTAGTATCAAGATCAGGTCCAGTCTGTGTATAGTAAAAAAATTTGTTCTAATTCAATGCAAATTTTGATAAAGAAAAATATTGGAACATTCCATAAACCATCATAAAAAAATGCGTCATATTCATCATATTCAGATTTTTGTGTTCCTACTTTCTCACAGACTGAAACGTGTCGAGAACAAAATCATAAAAAAAGAGAAAAAATTTGTCCTAGAGTTTCTTGTAAGAAGGACAGCAGAGAAAGACCATTCAACAAAGAAATATAAATTACCAGAGGTCAGCATGACATAACAACTCACAATTAAATTGTTGTATTATAGACATAACTTACTTATATGTCTGTTAGTTGTCAAGATCTGATAAGTGTAAGTGACAAGAGAACTGATATTAATTTTTTTAAAAGAAAAGGAGAGATAAAGGTATTAATGGAAGTGATATGTAGCAACATCATAAACCACTTAGACAAACATAATGTCCTCACCCCATACCAACATGGCTTTAGGAAATATAGATCATGTGAAACACAACTAATAGGACTAATTGATGATTTCTCAAAAGGTTTAGATAATAGTGAACAAATAGATGCTATCTTACTAGATTTTTCCAAGGCTTTTGACAAAGTTCACCACCATAGTTTGCTTAAAAAATTAAAATATTTCGGCATTAACGGTCCACTGCATCAGTGGATTAAAGATTTTCTGATAGGGAGAGAACAAACTGTAATAATAAATGGCTCTAAATCAACACCAATAACAGTAAACTCAGGTGTACCTCAAGGAACAGTCTTGGGTACACTACTATTTTTAATTTACATAAATGATTTACCAAATTGCATTAGTTCAGGAACAAAAGTCAGATTATTTGCAGACGATTGCATAATATATAGAACAATAAAAACAAAACAAGACACAGATATTTTACAAAGAGAATTAGATGAATTACAGAAATGGGAATCAAATTGCAGCATGTCTTTCCACCCTGAAAAATGTCAGTTGTTAAGAGTAACAAAAAAACTAAAACAAATTAATTCCACTTATCTTATTCATGGCAAACCAGTAACACAGACTAAAAACTCAAAATACCTAGGTGTTATAATCTGATAAGTGTAAGTGACAAGAGAACTGATATTAATTTTTTAAAAGAAAAGGAGAGATAAAGGTATTAATGGAAGTGATATGTAGCAACATCATAAACCACTTAGACAAACATAATGTCCTCACCCCATACCAACATGGCTTTAGGAAATATAGATCATGTGAAACACAACTAATAGGACTAATTGATGATTTCTCAAAAGGTTTAGATAATAGTGAACAAATAGATGCTATCTTACTAGATTTTTCCAAGGCTTTTGACAAAGTTCACCACCATAGTTTGCTTAAAAAATTAAAATATTTCGGCATTAACGGTCCACTGCATCAGTGGATTAAAGATTTTCTGATAGGGAGAGAACAAACTGTAATAATAAATGGCTCTAAATCAACACCAATAACAGTAAACTCAGGTGTACCTCAAGGAACAGTCTTGGGTACACTACTATTTTTAATTTACATAAATGATTTACCAAATTGCATTAGTTCAGGAACAAAAGTCAGATTATTTGCAGACGATTGCATAATATATAGAACAATAAAAACAAAACAAGACACAGATATTTTACAAAGAGAATTAGATGAATTACAGAAATGGGAATCAAATTGCAGCATGTCTTTCCACCCTGAAAAATGTCAGTTGTTAAGAGTAACAAAAAAACTAAAACAAATTAATTCCACTTATCTTATTCATGGCAAACCAGTAACACAGACTAAAAACTCAAAATACCTAGGTGTTATAATAAATGAAAAACTGTCATGGAATCCACATATTGATGAAACTATAAAAAAATCCAACAAAGCATTAGGGTTTATTAAAAGAAATTTCTATAAATCAAATAAGAACATAAAACTAAAATGTTATTTAACCTTGGTTAGGCCAATAATAGAATATGCATCCACCGTGTGGGACCCCTCAACTCAAGAAAACATTAAGAAACTGGAACAAACACAAAATAGAGCAGTGAGATTCATAACAAACGAATATTCACATTTGACTAGGGTAACACCATTAGTAAAATCACTAAATTTAGAAAGCCTTCAGGACAGAAGACTCAAAAGTAAAGTAGCAATCATACATAAAACACTGAACCATAATCTTCAAATACAAAAACAAAATTTAATAAAATACTCTGAAAGACACAAAAATAAAGGCACATTCCTCGTCCCATATGCTAGGACAAATTTGTACAAATACTCCTTCTTCCCTAGTGCTATTAGAGCATGGAATGGGTTGCCTGAGCTAGCCAGAAAAACCAGTGACTTGGCAGAATTTAAGTCATTGGTTAATATGCATGACTAAATGCATGACGCGTAGGACGTAATCATCTTCTTTTTTTTGAAGTAACGTCTGTATTATATAAGATAAGATAAGATAAGATTATATACATATTTATTGATTCTTTTTGATACAGAATTATATAATTTTTTTTTACCATATCAGGTTCCATGTTCCCCTGATAAAAATCCATTTATGGAGTTTATCAATAGTTTAGAAAGGGTAAGTTTGTATACAATATAATATTTGTAAATAGAACATCTGTAATATATAAGATAAAAAGAAGATAACAATCCAAATTTTGAAAAAATTGTTTTTTGAAAGTAAATTTTCACATGTGGAATATTCTAACATGTCATTAATATCTTGTTAGGGTCTTTTGATAAAGTATGCAGCTTTGAATTATATAAGGGCATGTTATGTTATTTTTTATTATCATCTGATGAGATCAATTCATCCGATAGTTAACATTTTTTCTGTTATTGCTGGTTTTAAGTGTTTCATCTAAATATGCAGCATTTATTTAATCATCCTAAACTTTTAAGTCATTCTCAGACTTTTGACAAATTAGGATTTCATCAATGCTGAAAGTATAATTCTTGAATGTTGTAATGTTTTGTTCCTTTGTAATATTTCTTGACAATGAAGGCAGCCAACTATAAATCTTTAATGAAATATTACTTTATCTGTGGTCTGGTTAATAATTGTAAAATTTTCAAGACATTTTGAGATTCTCTTTGGGTGTGGTGGTTGAGTGATAAAGCACTTGGCATCTTAAGTCAACAAAAAATAATAGAGTTGGTGTGTCATGATTTTTATTATTCAAAGAAAGTGTTAACAATTATATTTGTTTTTTTAAAGGTCCTTTTAAAGGACTATAAAGGAAATATGTCAATATATCAGGGTCGTTGTTTATGAATTCTTACTGTTAGTCAATTTTTATTAATATTAACTTTTTGGTATATATATGTATAATGTTTATATAAGATTTATCACAATAATTTTTAACTGTTTTGGATTGAGCCTGAAAGAAATAAACTTCACTTCTGTGTATAATGAGAATTAGCAAATTATATTGAGAAATATGAACAGTAAAGTAAAGCTCCCTTTTCAGACTTTGCACTCTAAAGGGCAGATGATGTAAATTAAGGTCATCTGTTCCTAAGACCCAACAGTTAATAAGGGTGTGGCCTACATGACAACTAACTGCCTTTCCTTTCCCCAACTAATTTCAGGGGCATCCTAGAAATCCTGAAGTTCGAAATCCCAGTCCTCACCATGATTTAAGCCTGAGAATGCCCAGTTTGGAAGACAAAAACGTTCCCACTCATCACCACACACCCCCTTTTGAGGAATATAATATAGTAACTCTAAATAAAAAAGTTCTTTAACTCTTAAAAAAAAAAAAATAATATCACATACCATAAATACAATCAGAAGTTTATGGAAAAACATATTTTCTTGTGTACACAGTTGCATACATATAATTTTTTTTTTCTTTCTTTCTTTCTTTTTGTTTCTTAAAGTATTTACATTCTCTAATTAAAAAAAAATCTTATTTGATATATTGAAATACTTCATGAGGTGGTTTTATTTGTAACATACTTTGTTCAGGAAGCAAGGCCCAGTAGTTCATTAAGTAATGATGTTCAGCTGACCTGGAAACATCAAGCTAATGATATCAATGTAAGACATTTCTTATCCCCTACAACATACAGAAAAGTATTAGATAGCACATCAGTCACACGAACCTGTAGTGTCACATAGGGGGATTTATTGGCATACACTTAAATGCAGGTTGGAAAGAAAACATTGACATTTAAGCTTTCAAATAATAACTGCATAATAACCAAGTGTAACCAAGCTTTCTTAAGTACAAGGGTTAAATGTTTTACAAGTGTATGTTGCTGCTAAAGTGCAGAAATAATTTATTCTGCAAATTATCTAGTCATTGTGCAGATAACTACGGTAGTCCTCTAAAATGAGAAAAAAATGTTCCATTTTTCACATTATCTGGATAATGTGCAAATTACCTACTTATTTTATTTTTTGGACTTCTTTGTATCCAGTGCTAGTAGTCTATGTGTGACACCCACCTGATTCAAGCATTTGAGTTTCTCAGGCATAATTGAAAAAAAACTTTCTTGACAATTGAATCAACATATTTTTTCCCTTATCATAAATGGATATGACACTTAGGACATACTATCTTTGTTTAAAGAAACATTTTTATTTATAACATTAAACAATTATTGTTAAGAAATTTTGTTTTGTTAGTCATATGGAATAAGAAAATATGCTATTTGCTACGTTTTTTTTAAATCTTCGGTCCTGAAGATGTTCTAGTTGCTATGTAAGAGTTCACCTATTGTAAAGTCCTTTATATGTGCAATGTTCTTTGTATTACAATAATACCTCTTCTGGTATTATTAGAATATTCATGGTGTATTAATTAAATGTCCTTCTTCACGCCAAACTTGTTGTTGCGTATGTCTACTAGATCTGCTGAGTACTATAACCACAACACATGTATATTAAGAAATAAACTCGGTCGTAGCAGACAAAATATTTAATCATCATAATAAAATAGTTCACAATAAACTGGCAACTTCAGCCATCAATGAGAACACCTGAAATGGTTCACATAATTATATAACATAATAGAATTTCATTTAACACTCGGCTAGCAATACTTCGAAAACCTCAAATTGAATATATAAGACACGTCTGTCTCCCTTAAAATACGTGGAGTCTACTGCTGATTTTTAACCATGTGACCAACTCCCCAAAATGAGATTTCTTGCCCACAATTCAACTGTGGACGCATGTTTCCCACGTGATACATCCTAAGCACCCATATAGAGTGTAGTTCATGCTTTACAACTATCCCATGTCACTGGCCTATCAAACAGTGATGTGACACCTATCCCTTAATCTGTTAGACATTTGGCACTGGACATGATCCTTCAACTTCCTTCTGACTTCCTCTCAGACTTTTGTCTTGATTAGAGTTATCTTTCATTGACAGACCTGTCCATTCTTTGAAGTTTTCTTCCCGTCCTCCCTTCCTAGGCAAGCTCGTGCTATGGCCATACAGTTTCGGTTTGTGTTGTTTTTTTTTACAGTTATAAGTAGGTCGTCAAAGGTACCAATAGCCATTGTGATCTTATTTCAAAGTCTATAATTTATGATACTGTCTTTCCAGGTGATAGGCCTAACTAGGAGCCTAGGATACTTCTATAACATCTTGAGTTTATGACTAGGATACTTCTATAACATCTTGAGTTCATGACTAGGATACTTCTATAACATCTTGAGTTCATAACTAGGATTCTTTTATAACATCTTGAGTCCATGTCTAGGATACTCCTCTCTAATTTTGTATTTAGTGTCTAAGATTCAAAAGCATATTGCTCATGCAATTAAATGATAAAATGTATGCGATCTATTGTACAGTTACATTTCTGATCTTTTCTACTTGTATTATTTTGTTATGTCATCATATTGTTCCTAATTCATCCATTTTTCTGTGCATATCAGATTGTTTATGAGTCAATGTATTTAGTGTACTAAAATTTGAAAGCTTGATAGTGAACCTAATAGCTCTCTTGACACATAGAAGTATACCACTCAATTTGAGAATAATCGAACAATATTTTCCAGAAGTCAAGTAATCAAAGCAATGATATTCAGCCCACATGGAGGAGAAAATTCAATAATGCCTTGGAGGTAATTTTTTTTTTTAAACTGTATTATGTTGTACCAGTATATTGCATTAATAGTTTCTTATCGGTTGCAATATGGTGGCATGTTTTAGTCCTTTCTTTTATTCCCTTACTACAATACTATTCTCAGAATAAAGTAAAAAGTTTGTACAGATTATTTCTCAAAAAGAATTTTTACTTGACTGATGTGGTGCTATAAGAAGAATTAGCCCCCTTTATAGATCTAGGTCATCACTTTAAAGTTTGTGGATTACAATAGATAACTGTAAAACCTCTGATTTCCCAACTAGTCCTGGCAAATGATAGGATCATAGAGCCGGGGTCGGCAACCTGCGGATCGCAAGCCACATGCGGCTCTTTGGATGTGAATCTGCGGCTCTTTAGTTCCATATGTAAATATTATTTATTTTATCGAAACACTTTTAAAATAAAACTTAGGCGCCGATTCTATCTCTCAGCCACTTTTACTCGCTATTCACCAAACCCCTCCCCCATTACACTCATCGTCACTGTTGTCAGTCCGTTGGATTCTCGTAATGTCTCGAATGACGCCGTCGTCGAATGTTTCTATGTAGGTTTTATTTCGTTTTGATGCAAGAAGAATTGTCATCTCAACCACGTGCTTTGACTGTGACGTATAGTTTGTTGTTTCAAGTAAACCAGTTGTAAGCGAATTATCTTCTCAAAGTAAGAAGCGATCTCTAAGTATTATTATTCTGGCAAGCTTTGCGTATACAACTAGAATTTGCACAAAAAGGGAAACCATTTACCGATGATGAGTATGTCAAAGAAATCTTGTAAAAAAAATCAAAGACTTGCCAGTATCCGCTGAAACAGTACAAGATAGAATAGCTAAAATGTGTTCAAATGTAACATATTTGCAGGTGGAAGATATTCAACTTTCTTTGATCTTATCACTTGCTATAGGTGAGTCTTGCGACATAAAAACAAGACACAAGTTGCCCAATTTGTCAGGTATGTGTCTTCCCTAGGATTGCCACCACTCTCATGACTTACTAGTGGGGACGATAGAGCGAATGCCATGCATAAATACCTTGAAGATAGAGCCAGAAGTATGACAAGAAAAATATTAAAGGGCAACAACAATTCGTCCGAGCAAAATAAACCAAGAAATTTCTACGTTTCACTGAATAATGCACCAAGAAGCGCTTTGTGTCCAAAATCGATTCTGAACGAAACAAATGAGCTCATAAATTTGGTAATCAAGATTATTAACAGCATCTTGTCAAAAGCACTCTACCACTTAAATGTAATGGAAACTCAGTATTCCGACCTATGATTTTCTAAAAGTAAGGTGATGAAACGTTTTGCTTTGTGCTTGAATGAAATAAATACATTTCTAAACGAAAAAGGCATTTATCACATCGAATTATAGAAGGACGAATAGTTGCAAAAATTTTACTTTATGATTCATATAACAGAGAAATGATATGAGCTGAATCTAAAACTGCAAGGAAAGAAAAACCCATCCTATGTTTTGGTAGAAGAATTGGTTTGTTTTGATGAAAAATTAATTCTTTTTGCAGAAAATATTCAGAGCGATAAGTTACTTCATTTTTAATGTGTAAAGCAGTATCGTGATAAAATCAGTGCAACAATTGACACGAACTACTTCAGCACAGTTATACAAAAATGAAAGATGAATTTCTTGACAGATTTGAGCAATTCAAAACCACCAAAATTATTCTAGCATTCCTAGTACACCATCTCAATACAAATAGTAACGAAATTCTTACTAGAAGATTTGGAATTGATACAGGATCTCTAGAAATACAATTGATCGATTTAAAAAGTAAAGCTTTGTGAAGTGTAAAATTTCCAGAATTGAAAAGCAAGTTGGAAGAGATGAAGGTCCAGAAATGTATGTATATAACGCAACAAAAGCGGGCAGCCTTAAAAGTAATGCTCGAGTTGATTCGGCGCATGGAATAATCTTCCAGATTGCTACAGTGAGGTGAAGAAGTTGGCATTTGGAGTGCTATCTTTGGATCTACATATTGGTGCGAGCAAGCGTTCCTTACATGAATATAATTAAAGGTATAATAAGAAGCCAACTAACAAAAGAATTTAGAGTCGTGTTTGAAACTAAAAACATCAAGTTACCGTATGAGCCAAATGTATCCTAACTTTCTAAAACCATGCAAAGGAAACGCTCCCATTGAATTAGTTCGCTCAAATGTTTGTTATTGAAGTCAAGTTAGTGTAAGTAAATGTTTAAAAAATAATTATCTAATAATGCCATATATACATGATCTAATTTATTATGAAAAACAGGACTTTATATATGAATTCGTTCTTTTTTATTATAAAAAATTTATTGTGTGAGAACTATTTATAGTTGGCAAGAAAAAACGTTGTGGCTCTTTAAAAACTTAGAAATTTTGAAAATTGTAATTTTTGGCTCTTCCGACTTGAAAGGTTGCCGACCCCTGTCATAGAGCACTGAGAAAGTTAAAAGCATGAAAAAGGGATAAACAAAAATTAATGGTAAAAATATTTCTAATGGCAAATTTATTATTATTAGTCTAGATCAGGGGTGGGCAAATTACGGCCTGCGGGCCACATGCGGCCCGCCGAAGCGTTTTATGTGGCCTGCGAACACCTAAAGAAATCAGGTGTGCCCACACATTACACATATATAAAAATGCAAATATATTAAAAATAAATAATTGTAAATATCTTTAATTTATTAAAACTTTTGATTCTTATCACTTATAATGAAGAGGCTAATGAATCAATGTCTCTAAACGTCATTCTAAAAAGTTTAAAGTAAATGAAGATTGTTTTAAATGTGAATTATTCGAAAAATTCAGGCCAGTATGTATTCAATGTTATGAAGAACAGTTGAAAGAGTTGGGCTGACTTGTACAAGATGGCAAGGGTAACAACTGATGGAGCCCGTACTAAGACTGAGAAAAAGAGGCTTTTTAATAAAATACAGAACAATATCCCAACCATAAACTAATAACGGGAAAGTTTACACAACGCTGCATTGAATATCAAGTCAAAAGGCATACACATGAAAATAAAGAACAGTTTTGGCATATGGTCAACCTTAGGCATATACAAACTATGCAGCTGCCGGCCTCGTACAAGACTTCTTAATTTATCAAATTTAGAGAAGAAATAGCGAAACTAATCCTCACTGTTATTGTTGAAGTACACTAGGTTTTTAATTAATTGCATGCTTTTGGTTTTGTCAAAGTTAATTCTTATTTTTCTATTTTATTTGGTGCTACCGAATTCACTTTGCCTAGGGCCTCCAATCATCTAAGTCCGGACCTGACTGGCTATTCCGAAAATTAAATGAAGAATTGGAAACAAAACATTATGATGTTCGGTAACTCAGTAGTATCCACTGGCCTAGCATTAGAATAATATGGAATCTCAATGAAGAAATTGTTAGGTTTCTTGAAGGACTGTGTTACTAATATTTCTAATGAAGAATTGAAGACAGACTTCATGATTATCATCGGAAGCATCGCAACATGCTTGTACATGAAATGTATGTGCATCTTAAATCTTTGCAAACAAAGCTATTCCATTTCTTGAGGCCAGCAAGTGAAATCAGGTTTTCTCATTTTCATTGGTGAAAGGTGAAAGTATTTCTAGTGAAATGGTTGAAAAGTACAAGGCTTATTTGGATTCCTTGACTGTGGAATTTGAAAGCAAATTTTGAGACGTCAAGAATTTGGAACCAGTTTTCAATACCCTCAGCTTACCATCAAGTGCAGAAGCTGATTCAGCTCCAGAGGAAATAGCTCCAAGCAAATTATGATCTGAAAAAGAAGTTCCAGTTTCGCGGGAGGTTAATAAAAACTTTTGCTGCTAAACTTTCACATTTTTGGAATCACATTCATCTGTGAACAAACCTTTATTGTTTGAAAATTATCAAGTGTTAGAACAGATTGATGATGATTGCCTGTAATTGACAGCAGTAACAGGAAAAACAACAACTAGTTAGCTAGTTATAAGATTCCGGAAAATTACGCACGAGAGTAAACAGTTATATACTTTATATTAAGTACTACTATTCATTTGTGGTGAAATTTTGGGATCTAAACAGACCACGACTAAATAATAAAAAATCGTTCGTAAAATTAGTTCAAGAAATTGCTAACTGTTGTTGTAATTCCTCAATTGTAGTGCAATATATATCAAATATAAGCGGCCCGCCAGTCCCCAATTTTTTTTTAATGCGGCCCTCGATAGAAAAAGGTTGCCCACCCCTGGTCTAGATCTATTGGAAAATTTAATTACATGACTGATCCAAATTACTTGTGTAGTATAGGTTTTGTTTTTAAAAAAGTATTTTAAAAATATTTTTCTTGTGTATTTTATTGAACTGAGGAGAATGTAGAGTAACCCCATGGGCAGGGGATCTTATAACTTGACCAATGGAGAGATCATGTGACAATAGACCCGTGAGCAGGTCCTGTTACAATCTGATCACTGGGCAGTCTTGAAAGTGGGTATACCTAAAGGTTATTGGACAACTTGACCTTAGTAGTCACATGACCAGCTCCAACTTAACTACTGGGCAAGTCCTGTGATAACTTGACCACTGGGGGGTACATGCAAGACTCTTTGTGGTAAAAAGTTTGTACACATGATTTCTCTAACACATTTTGGGATCAAGCTGAAAATATGCACAATTATTTCAATTTACTTGAAAATACAACAATCATTTTTTGTTTAAATTAACCATTTAACTATTGGTAATTAATTATTTTGTTTGGTACCTCGAACAAGGAAAGAAATTGTAGCCTACTTGACTGAGGTTGGCTATAAGTTGAGTTAGCCCCCATTACAGGTCGGCACTTTAAAGTTTGAATAACTTTAAAACCTTCTATTTTCATCAGCCATTCGCTAGCAGTGTTTAGTCTATTGGCTTGAGGAGGCCTTAGCCCTCGATTTTGAATTCAGGTAGTTCACATTATTTTTAAAAAATGCATTTAAATAGCGATCAATCAGATAGCCTTCTTTCTCCATTTTCCTTTCCAACTGGTTCAGACAAGTGCTAAACAAAAAACCATTGGTACAAATATGTGTACTCCCACAGATTTATTATTGTTAGTCTAGATCTACTAAACGGATTGATTCAAACTAATTGATACAACTACGCTTAATATAACCTTTGTTTTTGTTTTTGCTGTTGGTTTTTTTTTGTACATTATTTTTTTGTTTTTCTTGTTGATCTTTTATCTTACAGAAAATACGGAAAATAGTTGGTCTGAATAAAAAGATGAAACTCGAGCCATTAGATGTTTGCGAGATGAAACCTTACCAGAAGATCAAAACTGTAAGTTGTAAAACAATTAGTATTGTAGTAAATAAATGTTACAATTAGCAACTATAAACTATAGACTAGTAGTAGACGTAAATTAATTATCAGAGAGATAATAGGCAACTGAAGGGAACAAAGCTCGTACATCATAGTGGATGAGGAATCCTTCTGTCATCCAGGCTTTGTGGGCTTGCTTCTTCTTAAATATTTTGCATGTCACTGGTTAGGCCTTTCTGAGTCCGTAATTTCTGGCTACAGACTAGACATGTTATTGTGGCTGGAACCTACGTGAATGGTTTTTTTTTTTGTTTACTCACTTTTCTTTACCTTTGATTTTAAGGTGTTTTTGGCGAGTTTTGTGCCATTGCTTACAGTGTTTCGTCTTCATGTTCCATTATTTCCTAAGAGAGTCTATATTAAAATCCTGCAATGATGCTTTAAGATTATCTTTAGATCTTCTTATTTGCACAAAGTGGCTTTCCTCTAGTTAGGTGGCAATGAAAATTACTCTAATCGAGATGTGCAATATTTTCAATCTGCAGCACTGCTAACAAAAGCGAGATACTGCATCTAGTTTGCCTGATTAACATACAGGCCATATTCTGTTGCGAGGATCTAATCCTGACATTTTATATTTAGATTATTCTATGTGAAGTAATTTGAAAGTATTTGAGATTCCTTACACGTTATCGCAGTGGCATAAATCAATGTTACTAGAATTAGAGCCTGAGAGATGTGGATGTATATATATATATCTTGGTTTAATCCTCTGAGTACGTTTGGACACGTTTTTTCTACCACTTTCCATTCTCGGATCAAGTTGAAATATTTTATTAATTAAAGTCGATGACAATACAGGAATCAATCCAAACATTAACTAACTTGCTAATCAGGTAGTACTAAAAAATTATTTTTTTTATATGACAGAAATGGAGCTAAATCCTGCCATTGTCAGATAAATGGCTATCGATTTTTTCCCTTAGATAAGCTTTGTTTTTAAAAAGTGATCTTTTTTTTCTTTTGCTTGTTGTTTTTATCTTTAATTTAGATTTGCCTGGCATGGGCTTGAAGAGACAACCCGTTGGGTGAAAACTGTATTTTTTTTCTCCTTTGTTAAGGTTTTTCCTGAATGCATCTATCAACATGAAAATACATAAGACTGAACAGCCTAGGTGCAAGGATATGTCCTTGTTTTACCCCATTGTGAAGATTTACGCTTCATAAGCTGTTGACTAGTATATATAACTTGGAGAGTTTTTTTCTGCGAAAAATGTTTTTTGTACTTCCCCATAAAGCAAATTCATTGGTTGATCCTTCCAACAAGCCATTCCCCTTCCGGAAAGTCTACTTGTCTCTCTTCATCATCTTACCATAGTTATTACTGCAGTTGTTATACTAAAGTGACAGTTATACTAAAGTGACAGTTATACTAAAGTGACAGTTTTACTAAAGTGACAGTTTTACTAAAGTGACAGTTTTACTAAAGTGACAGTTTTACTAAAGTGACAGTTTTACTAAAGTGACAGTTATACTAAAGTGACAGTTTTACTAAAGTGACAGTTTTACTAAAGTGACAGTTTTACTAAAGTGACAGTTATACTAAAGTGACAGTTTTACTAAAGTGACAGTTTTACTAAAGTGACAGTTTTACTAAAGTGACAGTTTTACTAAAGTGACAGTTTTACTAAAGTGACAGTTTTACTAAAGTGACAGTTTTACTAAAGTGAGTTTTACTAAAGTGACAGTTATACTAAAGTGACAGTTATACTAAAGTGACAGTTTTACTAAAGTGACAGTTTTACTAAAGTGACAGTTTTACTAAAGTGACAGTTTTACTAAAGTGACAGTTTTACTAAAGTGACAGTTTTACTAAAGTGACAGTTTTACTAAAGTGACAGTTTTACTAAAGTGACAGTTTTACTAAAGTGACAGTTTTACTAAAGTGACAGTTATGCTAAGTGACAGTTATGTTGCGATCTTTCGTTAAAAGTATCTGTCTGCTGTGAATTACATTTGGGCATTCTAAGAGGGTATGCTTGACAGTTTTGTGAGGATGGGTGCAGTGTCTGCAGTGGAGTGGTTCCAGTAGCGGCCTTAGGGGGTGGATTTAGCTGAAATTTTTGCACAATTATTTCTTTTACCTGACAACATAAGAATCAACAAAAGTATAACCAATTAATTAATTAACTATTAGTAATTAGTATTTTGTTTGGTAAGATGTGGTGGTATAAGTTGAATTAGTCCCCTTGACGACTCTTGAGCCCTAATGATCATTTTTTAAAATGCAATTAAAAAAGAAAACATCATGTGAACATAGATTACCCTTTCAGATCCAAATTTTCATTTTCCTGAATGTCTATTTGCACACGCTTTTAATCCGAAGTGATGTTAAAACTCGTCAATGTTAATTTTCAGGCTTACATTTGTCAAACGTCTTGATCTAAATGGGGTGTTACTAGTCAGAGCCTCTACCCTAGTTTACTTGAGAGACATAAATGCTTTCACGTGTGATATCACATTTTCGATGAATGTCAGTCAGGACTGGATTTACACTTGATAAAGTTCTAAGCTATTTCATAACTATGGCTCCTTGTCATCAACATAAGGCAAAAGTTACATCACTGGAACTCACTTTTGAGGAGCAAGTTGGGAGCCCTACGCTGTCTTATTTTCAATTGTTAAATCCAACACTGAATTGTCGGTGTGATTAAAAGAGTTTGGGCTAACTAAAAGTTAAGGCAGCCTTTTCTAGGATTATTTATATTCTTTGTTAAATTAAAGTCATAGAAAAAGCGATGATTTTTGTTTGTTTGCTTGGTAACTAATAATTATTATCTTATACTCGAAGTCTAGAAAATTCCACCACTAACAGTTGGTCGTCAGAGACAATGTGGCTAAATAATGACCATATTTCAACCTTTTCTAGATGTACATCGGTCCTGTGAAAGATGAGAGATACATGACAGAGCACAAGTGGATGGAGATTCGGGCTTTAAACTTCCACAACCCAAACACACATTATCAGAATATCATTGACAATCATTTGACAAGTAAACTCCGCCATTTAAAGGCAGAAGTACCGGTAAGTCTTGATTCATGTAGTTAAATATTAACAAATAAAAAGTGTTAATTATAATGACTTGCCAGAAAGATCAAAATAAGGATCATGAGACATGGGCCTCTTGTGATGCTTTTATACAACAAGATGAGTTAAGTGCCCTTGATAAAACACTCTAGGATCTCGAGACACAACGAGCCTAAGTTTCAAGAAAGTTTAATCTTTGAAACGTATTTCTCTAAAAAAATATTTATATATCTTGTATTCAAAACAATATCCTAATTATCAATTATGACTTTTTCCCCTTTTAAGCACTGGTGTAAAGTAGAAAGATTTGAATGGATTGACTACCAGAAGTACAAACTAGTGGATAATATTGTTTCTGATGATGTCTTCACAAATGTCTGCAGTCAGTGGGAGGCTTATGTGGAGAGAAGACCTGGTACAGCCAAGAGATCACCTCGTCCTGTCTGAACTTCGCCATGATTCAATGTCTGACTGAACATCAAGATCGTCATTGATAAGAATGTCATTTATAAGCATATCCTACATGTTGAATGTTTGGTTTTTTGTTTAATGTAAACTTTTTATTTAAAATAAAAAAACAAATGCCTATTAAAATATAGTTGTATCTGCTAGACTAGGGGATAATCCAAGGACAGGCAGCCTGAGCTAGAAAAAAAGCAACACGTATAGTTAAATGTGTATATAAAATGATGATAAAAATAAGAATTCCATTTCAGGCAAACATTTTTTTTCAATGCTACAAAGAAGAGCTACAATCATTTAAGAATTTTTTGTGATTTTATTTTTTTATGCCACAAAGAAGATAACAGCACAGGTCGTGGGTCTGCTTATAGAAACCTCGGTCCGTCAGCCTGGTAAAAAGTTTGTAGGCTACACGTTATTTCTCTCACACCCTTTATCGGATCAAGTTTTAACTTTGCACAATTATTCATTGATATTGACAATACATGGGTAAAAAAAAACAACCTATGAGTCAATTCATTACTGGTAATTTTTTTTTTTTAAACCAGCAAGGGTAACTAATCTTTTAGTATTCACAGATATGGCTAAATATGTAGGCCTGTTGTTTGTTTGTTTTACATGTTTCAGATGTTCCTTTAGAGTTGAAGATAGTTTACTTCCTAGCCCTAACCTCCTGCAGGGCCACGGGGGATGGGAGTTGGCAGGGTTTGAACCCAGGACCATCGATAAATTCGAACGACAGTCCAGCGCACAAACCGCACGACTAGGAAGCTTTGTAGGGTCTTATCCCCTTAGATCATTGTACACGTTATTTCTTGTACACCCACCTAACAAAACATGAGAATCAATGTCAAGAATTTGTTCATTCTTTAGTGGGAACTATGTTTTAAAGTAAGGGGAATAAGAGAGATATAGTTCTTAATGCGGAATTCTTTACCTTTGATAAGATTGTTTTATTTATTTATTCTGTGTGGGAAATTACTTGGCGCCCTGGATCCTGCCCTTTGAGCTTACAGGTCCCCTTTTTGCATGAGCAGAACCACTACGAGGGTCTCTAGTAAGTAAAATAGCCAATTTACTCATGGTTCTAATGATCTAAAATACATTCTGATACTAATTATTTTAATGTTATTGCTTTGTTTCATTACTCCAGGAATAATCCCACAGTGTGGTTTGTATGATGAATAAAGTTTATTGTTATCCCTGGTATCATTGTTTTCCTTGACATACTTGCAAGCTTTTAATCGCCCCCTCCTTATTCTTTTTATTTACTGTTATTAGTCCTAGTGTAATTAGTTCACCACAAGTACACCCTATCAACCGAATAACATTCTTTGGCTTCATTTTCTCTCGCGCGTCATAATGACCAGTCTGACTGACTCACGTGTAGCAGTTGAGAACAGGGGCGGATTGGGTGCCGAAATCTCCCCGGGCAACACCATACGATTCGGCCCACGATGATATACATAAAACTGAACGCACGCATTCAAACGTGGGTTTTTCTAACGCATGTAAATAGACTTAGGGGCTAGAGGAAATCTCAATTAGTAAAAAAAAAATCTACAGTGCAATCGCAATCTTAATTAGTTATTATTATTTTGATAGAGCTAAAAAGAGTAACACTTGATGGCTGCGTGTATTATGCGCTTTGGATTGTCGTCTCGATGGTCTCGGGTTTAAAAAATCTTCCCGCCATCCACTACCCCTACTCTTTATCACCAGCCTTCAACACAGGGCCGGATTTAAGGAATGGCAGGCGAGGCTAGAACCACGGAGACTCCACAAAAGAGACAAAAATATAGCCTATCCGATTTTCTACGGGTCAGAAAACCTTTTAACTTTTTTTTTCTGACATTTTTTTCGCATTTTTATGGCTGGCAGAAATTTTGTGATTAAAAAAAAGTGTCCGCTTGAGCATGGTTGGAAAAAGGTAAATACAGCCCTGGATTTACGACAGTTCGTTTACCAAGAGCTTACCCTCCACACACTAAAAAATAAACACTTTTTAAAAACTAAGATATTCATATAAAATATATTTGTATGAGATTAAATGTATAAGAACTCTTTCTTCCAAAATATAACTTGCTTTTAGATATTTTAGTATTTTCATTCCTAAGTGGATCTTTATTGAAGCTTTCGAAAAATTGTAAAGGGCCTCCATATACTTAAATCCGACCCTGCTTCAACATGAAACCATGCAAGTGTTCTTGTGTTTCGAGCCTTTTTAGCCTATTCTTTACGTGCAGAAACCTGATTTCGCAAGTTACTTACGAATTGTACAGCATTAGAACTCATTTGCCTAGCTAATAATTTCAAAATACTCTCCCCCCTTAATAAATTGTACACTAAAATGATAAATACCCATCATGAGTACAGTTATTACAAGACATCACTCTTTTCTACCATCTCCACAATAGACATCTTTCTTATATTCAAAGTGTCTGTAGTCATCAATTCGTTATGTCAATTGTTAATGCCAACTCCGGGTAAGTCAATGTCAAATAGCATTATTGTTTGAAGACATTATAGTCTCGTGATCACATTTGCAAATTTCATGCTGCATAGAGACATCCGAAGTTGAAGGCGCACATGTATAACGAGAAATAAGAACTTTTAAAGTCTGCATCTTTGTGAATACGAGCTCATGTTCCCACGTCGTGTAACGTGACATGCTCTCCAGGAGTAAATGCAGTTGTGAATGTTCCTTCGTGAAAAGTTATGAGATTCAGCAACGTTCCTAAATTGTTTGTGCCAAACTGGCGAGGAAATCAGTCATTTTGCTGCATCTCTTGACAGAAGATTTCAATATTTTTTTTACAAAGCTTTTATCACTCACTCTGTCTGTCTGTCTGTCTGTTTGGTAAAAAGTTTGAACAGATTTTTTTCTCCCATTTCCCATTCTCGGATCAGGTGAACACTTTGCACACTTATTTATTGAACCTGACAAGACATAAATCTATTTAAAAAAAACAACAATCTATTAATAAATTAACTGTTGATGATTAACCAAGATAGCATGATTGATATGATTAATTGATAAGGTAATCTCAGTGAAGACTGGCATTTTAAATTTCGTGATTTTAAGGACGCCCATGAGCACACCCGGATATTTCCAACATTTCCTATTTACGCCCTCCTTTGTTTTAAACTATAGTATTATTACCATTGACGTCCAACAAGTTTACATTAATCTGCGGAAATTAGGTGGAGAAACTAATAACAGACGAATTATTGAGATAATTAACAATTAAGTTATCAATTTCGACTATGAATATATATATATATATATAAACACTTGCTCAGTGCAATAAAAAAAATATTTTTTGGTGTGTATTTACACGTGATTCGTCGTTTGGTAAATATGTATATCTTTGTCATTATACTGTATACAATAATTATTAAAGCTTAAAAATCAATATAGATATAGACCTAATTTTTTTCTTAATGTATACATGGAAACTAGGGAGAATACCTACATAAATAAGGTTTAAAGCGATCATTCAACAATGTATAATTCCAATAGACTTTCCACAACGTGTACATAACTATATATTCATTGGAAGAACCAAGGAGGGAAGGCGATTTTAAAATGTGTATAAATAGACCTAATTAGTTCGCTATATGAATAATTTGTGTTATTTATTGGTAATTAGTTATCCGATTGAGAGTTTCCACCGAATCACCCCAATCCTCTCTCCAACAGTGACTCTTAGGATCCAGTTGTGTCGGGGCAGTAAGTGTAATCGTTATCCCTTCCAGGTTATACTTGATGGGGGGAGGCCTTATTCTTGTGAAGAAACGACACTGTTATATTGTATCGCTCCGCCTGCCTACAAAAATCAATTTCTACCAAGCGGTGGTTCTCTCAACCATTCTACATGGATCCGAGACATGGCTACTATACAGTAAGCAACTAAGAATACCGGAGCGCTTTCACCAAAGATGCTTGCACTCCATCATGGACATACGGTGGCAAGACCGCACTACAAACAGCGATGTCCTTGCGAACGCGGGTATGGACTGTATAGAGGGATTTCTTATGGTCCGACAGTTACGCTGGGCAGGGCACGTAACCCTTAAGGGGGACGAACGTATTCTAAAGGCAATCTTTTTTGGTGAGCTTAAAGGTGGTCGACGTTCAAAGGTGCCCCGCGGAAACGCTTTAAGGACCAGCTTAGGCGCCATCTTGCCTTAGCTGACATAGAAGAGAGCCTTATTATATTGTATCGTTAATATAACAATTAAATCATTGATATATATCTAAAATGTCTGACAAGAGTGGCGAAAAAAATTGTTATTTTACTTCTTGGCGTAAAATATATTTTGCATCTGCATTGTTTTAATATATTTGTGCATACTAAAATGACATACAATCTAAAGTAAAAAAAAAAGTGATATAAAAAGGGTCGTTTATGTTCATATAAAGCCTGAAATAAAAATAACTAAAACTATTCTTATGACAACATTTCCATGTCTTCGCCGACGCTATTTCCCCCCCCCCCCCCCCTTGTTTCTTATATCGAATTTCTCTAGAAAGGTAAGAAATTGTTACGCGCGAACAAAACCGGCCGGCTACCAGCGAGACTAATGGTTTTAGAACACCTCAATACTGACCTGCGACGTCACAACCTGGTGGTAGTAGAGACCAATAGGGCCTCGAAACATAACAGGTCTTAACAATTGCTCTGGCTACTAGACGCCTTGCTCAAAGACAATCTGATGACGGAAACCTCATGATGTATTAACTTGCTTACGCTTCATGTGCCTTAAGAAGTGTGCTATTGACATTCACGGCTGGGAAGCACTAGCTCTGGATCGCTCCTCACGAGTCATGAAACAAGACGAGTGGCCAGTGTGAAAGAGCGTCAAACCATCAAAAAGCTGAGAGAAAAAGCAGGCCTATCGCAAATGACCGATACAACGTATCCGTCCAACTTTTTAAAGTGAGAATTGGACTTTTCAGTCATCTTTGAGTCCATAGGATATGAGAAATGTGCTCATCTTCGATCACGAAGGAGGTGTTATATACACATGTGCCTGGATTGTTTCTCACACGTCAGTATTGCCCCATGCCCTGTACCCCTTATATCTTTTATTTACCTCATTTGACCTCATTCTTTGAAACGAAATACTTGGATGTTTTAAACGGTTTTAGTCTTTGGTCTTAATGAAATATTATGGAAAAGGGGGGAGGGATTATAAATCAACTATTTCTCTGTGCAAGACTAAAGTAAACTATCTTCTACCCTGTGAGGACGTCCGTAATATGTCAAACATTTTACAAACAAACGTTTTTTTTAGTACAACAGATAATTTCTAATAGTTAGGAATATTGATTTTCAAAAACGTATAATTCATTGAAAACATGTTTTCGATTACGATACTGTGAAGAAACAAGTCCTTTTAATTATAAACTGCCTCTTATTGTGCACCATTCAAACATAACACATTTACAAGGCTAACATTATCTACAGATACCCACTCCACTAGATGACTTCCTTTCTCCTTGTTTTCAAAACACTCGACTTCAATCAAGTCCTCTAACTCTCCGATACCCAACACTTGACAGTGTGTCACGGGTGTCCTCACAAAGTAACCGTGTCGCAGCAGATACGTAAAATACCATAACATGTTTTATGATTTTATTGAAACCGCTATTTTCTTTCATTTTATTGTTAACATAATATATATATATATATAAACGTATATTGACTAGTGGCCATACATTCTGATACTGTTCGAGCTCCAACTCGGTGGGCTGCGACTCCAACGTGAAAACACGCCAAAATATCCAGGAGTCACCCTAGATAGGAAGCTCTCAATGCACTTGCACATCCAGGATGTTGAACGAAAGGCCTCGGAGAAGTTAGGGTTACTCAGAAAACTAGCCAGTACCAAGTGGGGCGCCCGAGCTGACATGCTCCGCACACTGTACACAGGGGCTGTCAGATCCCAAATCGAGTACAGCCTGCCCGTGCAGGTGTATGCAAGCAAGACGGCCCTCGAATCACTCGATCGTGTACAGGCCCAGGCTCTCAGATTAATTTGCGGCACCTATAGAACGAGCCCAACTTCCGCTGCAGAAATCATGTCCTACGTGGCTCCTCTCAGCCTGAGGAGAGAGCGCGCCGTGCTAACGGCCCTGGAACGCTACAAAAGGGGCGAACCAGGGCTCCCGACCCATACATTAGTCACTCAGTGGAGAGTAAAAAAACAGAATAAAACGGACCTCATTTATGCACTGCGCGTCAAATTTGAGTGCTCAAGCTGGCTTCTCCACTGACCGGGTCCCAATCCGACGGATAAGCACGTGCCCGCCCTGGAGGAGACATCCCATCCCTCCCATCAATCTAACCATACACGGGTTGGAGGGGGGCACAAAACGACACACACACCCGGATTTACTAAGAAAAATGGCAACCCGGCCAACGCCATTTACTGTTATACAGACGGGTCGGTCATGAAGGATCCCGTAAGAGCTGGGTATGGGGCCTATATCTGTTACCCAGACCACGAACCAGACAAGCTGTAAGGCACATGCGGCCTCGCTGCATGCAGCTTTGATGCAGAATTAACGGCGATAACCAACACACTCAATTACCTGCTCCAAAAATTGCATGAAAAGATAACCGTTGCGACTACCGTTGTAATGGTTACCGCATTCCAGTCCTGCCTCCAAGCCATGGCTGGCTTAGGAGGAAAGTCCAAATTGGTGGAAGAGGCATTAGGCGCCGCAAATAACATCCGCCTATTTATTGGAGCTGTCATCTTTATGCAGTGGGTGCCCTCGCACTGCGGCGTGAGGGGCAATGCCGTGGCTGACGCTCTAGCTCGAGAAGGAGCGCTGGCTGTGCCCACTTTCGAGTCACCAAGTACGTTTCAACAGGCTACCACAGTTATACGAGAGTGGGTACATGAAAAGTGGTTAAAATCTTGGGATGACTCCAACACTGCCAGGGGAGTCTGGCAGCACATGCGTCGCCCAAATCGAGAGGACCCGTGGTGGAGGCTAAAAAAGTCGGAACAAACAACAATAGCGCAGTGGCGCACGGGATACTGCCCCATAGGTGCGTACTTCGCCCGGTTCTGACCAAATTTTGATGCCCGTTGCCGACACTGCGGGGAATCGGAAGAGACGGTGGCGCACGTCTTGCAAGAGTGTCCGCAGCTCCGCGAGCTGCGGAAAGACGTATCCAGTGGTTCACTATGTTTGTATGGAAGCTATGAGGCACTACGCCAAACAGCAGAGTTCCTTACCAGGGCACTACGGGAGACCTAGGTCTCCCTGCCTTGTCACCAATTGGAGTTCATCTCAGATACTGTAAGCACTATCAATGTTTTACTCGGGACATTGGACCAAACGAACGAAATGATTTCTCCCAGTGGTTATGGATGAAAGATTGGCTCTTCCCGACGCATCTACTTTTAATTTTTTTATCAACTAGATCTAGATTTAGTCTACATCACTTTTACCCAGTCACGGCTTCTTGAAACACTAGCAAGGCCAAAAGCCGAGTCCCACGAGGGAGCCCTTAGTGTTTCTACTATGTTGGGACAAATTACCATGAGGAACGGCGTACAAGATGGGACTAGGGTTTGCAAACCTTTTTTTTTTCACATCTCCACTAGAAATGTGCTAGGAAGGTCACAAGAGACAGTTTCCTATTCATGTTAGCCTATTTTACCTACATTGGGCCCACCCTGGTAAATATTAAGCAAGCAAATAAAACAATTATTTCTTCCCTGATCTTTTAGTATAGATCTCGTGTATAGAGATGCACAGAAATACCTCACAGCAAGAGAAGTAGATCTCGTGTATAGAGATGCACAGAAATACCTCACAGCAAGAGAAGTAGATCTAGTTATAGAGATTTAAAGTCATGAGAAATCATAACTTCCTACATCTGCCTCTATGGTTATTAATGTTCATATTACAGGTTTATTTTGTTACGCTCATTGATGCACACCAAGGAGGTTATATTTAGATGGAGATGGCGGTTGCTATCAAGTGTTGATTATCGGTTGAAGCCAGTGGGCGCCATATTGGTTTACTCAAAACATTCCATCCATTTTCGTTAATAATAATAATAGACGCCGCTAAAATGCACTTTTACCAAAATTTATATAAATAATTAAATGGCACTAACAACAATAACTAAACTCTAACTCACTAAAGTTTAGTCATTAGTAACTAAAAACCAAACTAACCGATGAAGCGATATCCCGTTTTCTGGTCGTCGTTGCGTACAACCGTATGCCGAACAAGAAGGCATTTGTAATGTTTATTTTATTCTATACACTGTGTTTTTAACGTTTTATAAGATATTGTACAATGTACAGATATTTAAATAATGCCGTGAAATATTGTCGAACAAATTTCTCAAAAAAAAACAAAAGACTACACGTTTTAATTTGAGTAGACCAAGATGGCTGCGATTTGGCTTCAACCTAGTGACGTCACGCCATCTCCATCTAAATATAACCTCCTTGATGCACACAGATCTATTGGTCTTCTTTTCAGATTCGACAATGATGAAGTTTTTAATCTCAACACTATTTGTATCAATGTTTGTATGCAGTACAGTATTGTGCGACTCTTCAAAGCCTTTACTCTTGACACCGATGTTGCGCCAAGGAGAAATATCCACTGCAAGAGACTACAGTAGGGTTCAAGACCAAGATGGCGTCATACCGACAAGTTTTTCAGGGTTTATTACAGTTGATGAACTAATTGGAAATCACTTATTTTTCTGGTTCTTCCCAGCCATGAACTCTAACCCTACAGCTCCACTGGTAGTCTGGCTAAATGGTGGACCTGGCGTGTCATCCGAATTGGGTTTATTTTATGAGAACGGACCTTTAAAATTTAGAGAAACAGAAGATGGAGAACTTGGATATGAAAGAAGAAATAATTCTTGGGCCGAGACATTTTCAATGTTATATATTGACAATCCCGTTGGAGTTGGTTTTAGTTACAGTGACAATGGAGAGGAAGGTTATAGAACAACACAAGAAGAGTACACTAGAGATCTCTATGAGTTCATTCAACAATTTTATGTCATGTTCCCAGAATACTTGCAAAGAGAACTTTACATTGGCGGCCAATCATACGCCGGGAAATATGTTCCGGCTTTCGCTTATAGAATACACAAAGAAATTCAAGCTAATAGAACCAACATTCCATTAACAGGAATTTATCTTGGAGGACCTTTAATTGACCTAGAAGTACAAGGTCCTATCCAAGCAGACTTATTTTATTCTTTAGGCTTTATTTCTGCTAAACAAAGAAAGGACTTTGAGATACGTTCTAAAGAGTTCATTCATGACATTGTTTTGGGGCAAAAGAAGTTTAATGTTTTTGACGATTTTGAAAAGGTGTTCTTGTTTGGTGTTTGCCCGGGCTGTTGGGATAATCTACGCCAATTAAAGAACGCTCCTTATGAATCAGTCTTGAAGGCCATGCTATTGTTGCGCGAGCTAGTGCACGCTGGAAATGAGCCTTTCCATGATTTTAATACGGATGTTCTCGTTAAGTTAACTTCTGATTACTTTGTCTCGACCACTGTTCAATTTACAAAGCTGATGGACAATTACAAAGTTCTTGTGTTTGTTGGAAGCGATGATGGTGTTATCAACTCTCCCTCTGTGGAAGCTCTCTTGACCTCTATCCCATGGTCATTGCAGTCTGAGTATAACGATGCTAAAAGATTAGTATGGGCTGGCCTGGAAAAGAACGACGTCAAAGGCTTCTACACTCGTGTTGGTCAGTTCTGTAGAGTTACCGTCCTAGGAGCCGGACATCAAGTACCCCATGACCAACCAGAAAACACTTTGTTAATGATAACCGAGTTCATAAACAATGGATGTATTAGTGAAAATTAGGTCCCATTTTGACATTTTTAGTCATACTTGTTAAATGTTTGCTTTTTTACTTAATATTGTAAGTAACCCTTGCTGAGGAAATAAGAAATGATATCAAATCACTGAAAACATCGACTGAATGTACATTAAAATTGGTAACATATGTACATCAAAACAGGATATCTTCAATCTTTTGTTCATTTTTAGACTAGATTTCATTAAATCCTCTATTGCTCTTATTATTCTAAATTAAAAAATGAACATTTCTAATAAACGCAACGCTTGACCTGTTCGTCCTATCCTTTTTTTTGTGTGTTTCAAATAAATAACAATGTTACAAAATCGGCCCTGAAGTGGTCCACCTAGAGGCTTCACTAGGATTCGAACCCGGGACTTCCGGTTTCAAGTGCTTTACCCCTCAGCCACAGCATCTTCATATAGGCCCTATTCATTTAGCGTACACCACCTGTGCAATGTTTCCCCAAGATTTTTACAACTTGAGTCTGTCAAACTCAATATCCCCGCAACACTTTCCCCGCATCAATTGTCCAGTTAGAATTATTAAGACTAAGACTACGACTGCTTTATTGATCCTTACGGAAATTTGTTGTGATTACAAGGACTCTTTTCTCATATAAAGACAACACAACAGAAAAATACACACAAATACAACATACAACATAAAGAGTTCACCCAGCGACCACACACAGGTATCTTGGTGCATTTCATGCTCCCCGACCAATGAGTGGCGGTGATAGAGTCTGACCGAGTGAGGTACGAACGAGTCCCTGTACCGCCCCGTTCTTGCCTTGACTGACAGCAGTCGCCCACCTCGCGACGACCCGGCGCAGCTCCGACGGAGCAGGCGGCCGCCGTCCCCCAAGACTTCTTCGATTCCTCCCAGGCACTTTTGTTCAAAAAGTTCCTTTAAATTAAAATTTACAAGACAAACCTTGAGGATGATAACAGCTGACTCAGATGTGTTCTCTTCTATTAGCAATTTGGTAAGATCTTTGACAGATATTCGCATCAGCAACCAGAATACATTCATAAGGCGAATCTGCATACAATTGAACAAGAGAAACATAAAAAAAAGATATGTAAAGCAAGGTTACAAAGACAGTTTTGTAAAAATGTTTTACATGTTTCGGATGTTCCTTCAGAGTTGAAGATAGTTTACTTCCTAGTCCAAACCTCCCGCAGGACGACGGGGGATGGGAGCGGTCAGGGTTTGAACCCTCGACCGTCGATAAATCCGAACGACAGTCCAGCGCGCAAACCGCACGACCAGGCAGCCATCCCGACCAGGCAGCTTGTGGAAACACAAACTGAAAATCGGCCCTCTGAAGTGGTCTACCTAGAATCTTCACCAGGATTCGAACACGGGACTTCTTATTCAAAGTGCTTTACCACTCAGCCACAGCATCTCCATATATTCATTTAGCGTACACTTATATTTTTTAAAATAATAATTATTAACCTTATCCATACATTCAAAATAAATAACATGTTGAATGTAATAAAGAGAAACTAAAAAAATATATTCTTAAAACCTAAATTAGATAAATTGGCAACACGAAAAAACAAATAATTCTTGACCTACTTTAAGCTACAATTGTGTACAAATGACAACGAGACTTTACCCTCGTTAATAAAAATGAATACCTCATTTTCATACAAACTAGACAAAGATCTAGCTAGATCTAGATCTAGTTATAGATCTAAATCTAGTTTTAAGATCTAAGTCTAGGTCTAGGACTACATCTAAGTCAAGATCTAGAAATAGATCTAGGTCTATATCTATATCTAGATTTAGAACTAAATATAGAATCTACTATATCTAGACTAGAACTCGTATGAATTTACACGTTTAATCTTAAAATTACTAGGCCTAGGCCAATGTTATGATCATGAACAGTAAGGCCTTTTGTTTCCGAGTAATGGTGTACTATGCTGATCGTATCCGATTCATTTCTTAATGTGATGCTATTGTTTGCATAATGAATTAATCTGCGCCCCTAAGCTGTCAGAAGATAAGTTATTGCCTTAATAATTAAATTTTTATTCAAATTATCATAACATTGATTATATATATATAATATATATATATATATATCATGGGCGTAGGGTACGGTTTTGGGGGGGGGGGGGAGGGTGAATTTCTCCGCGAAAAAAAATATATGTATTTATGTGTGTGTGTGTGTACCTCATCTTTATTACATTCTGACCCTTCAGTCTTTCGGAAGACGTTTATTGTGCCCTAGAATAGGTTCTTCCATGAGTTAGTGGACAAATTGTAGATTCCCTGCCAATACTAGCAAAGGGTCTGGGGGAGCGCTAGGAGCCGCCAAGCACTGTTTCTGATATTGAAAGCCAACAAAATGCATATTCTAAGGTACCTACAGTGCATGTTCCTGCTATTGAAAAGTTTTATTTCAAAAACCTAATGTGCTATTCTTACTGACTTAGACCCTCCCGCGCCATTCGGAGCATTTGACGTCAAGCTGTTTCCATAAAAATCTGTCACTGGTAATTTCTGAAGCCTCTTCCCACCTACCATGAGGACCTCCATGAATGAGTGGCGTCAAGTTGTAATAGGATATCATTGAAACTCTTCTTATGCGTAATTCATTTTGTCGGAGAACATGTCCCGCAAACCTCATGCGTCGTTCTCTCACAAACTTACTAAAGGGTCGACTCCCTTTTTTGGCATAGGATTTCCTTAATTTAGACTCGATCTCAATAACTGACTTTGAAAATCCGTTTTAGCCATCTTTGTAGAGCTACATTTAGTGCTTTTCAATTTCATTGCACTTTATTAATGGAGCCCAGCCACTGTTAAAAATGTGTAACCTTTCTTGAATACGCTCTTGGAATTAAGTGACTGTAGTTTGCTTTAGATTTTATATCAAAAAGAGAAATTTTGTCGGAGAACATGTCCCGCAAACCTCATGCGTCGTTCTCTCACAAACTTACTAAAGGGTCGACTCCCTTTTTTGGCATAGGATTTCCTTAATTTAGACTCGATCTCAATAACTGACTTTGAAAATCCGTTTTAGCCATCTTTGTAGAGCTACATTTAGTGCTTTTCAATTTCATTGCACTTTATTAATGGAGCCCAGCCACTGTTAAAAATGTGTAACCTTTCTTGAATACGCTCTTGGAATTAAGTGACTGTAGTTTGCTTTAGATTTTATATCAAAAAGAGAAGTTTTAACGTCAAAATCTTCTGTTGGGGGTTTTCCACCTCAAAATGCTCTGTAGGGGGATCTTAAATTCAAAACTATCTGGAGTGGTTTTAAACTTTAAAAAAAAGCCATCTGTAGAAAATAATTTTAGTGTGTAATTTGCTTTTTTTTTTTGTATTGAAGATGTATTTTTAGCACCAAACCCTCTCTGAATGGGGGTTTAAACCCAAAACCCCTTTCGGCAACGCTCATAGCATTTTAAGTGCGTAATTTGCTTTTTTTCTTACACTGAAGATGTATTTAAATTTATTCTCAAACCCCCCTGGCTGGGGGTTTAAACTCAAAACCCCGTTGACTACGCTCATAGATTTTAGAGTGAGTAATTTTCTTTTATTTATATTGAAGAGGTACTTTTTAGCTTCAAACTCCACTGGAGGGGAGTTTAAACTCAAAACCCCTTTGACTACACTCATAACATTTTTAGTGTGTAATTTACTTTGTTTTTATTATTAAAGAGGTATTTTTTACCTTCAAACCCCGCTGAAGTGGGGTTTAAACTAAAAACTAAGTCAAAACAATTTAGCTACGCTCATATCATTTTGAGTGCGTCATTAGCTTTTTTTTTATATATTAAAGAGGGGGTTTATCATAAATTTTAGACGGGGTTTTAAAATCAAAATCTTCCTTAACTGTGGAATTAGGGGATTTTCGTCTGCATTTTTTTTTGTTTTGTTTTATAGAAGAGGTGGAGTTAACTGCAAAAACCCCAGGTAGGGGGTTTAAAACTCAAAACCCCTGGTAGTGGTTTAAAACTCAAAACCCCTGGTAGGGGGTTTTAAACTCAAAACCCCTAGTAGGGGTTTTTAAACTCAAACCCCTCTGGTAGGGGTTTTAAACCCGAACCGCTCTGGTAGATGTTTTAAACTCGAACCCCCCTGGTAGGGGGTTTTAAACTCGAACCTCCCTGGTAGGGGGTTTTAAACTCAAAACCCCCTGGTAGGGGGTTTTAAAGTCAAAACCCCTTTGGTTGTGCTGGGGCAAGTGATGGTTTAGTATTGTTACGAATGTCACTATGCAGGCTCTCTGCAAACTGCACCATACACCACCAACTTAAAGAACTTGACAACTCCGGGCTCCAAAGTAACGTAACACTTTAATGTCAATAAATAACAGCCGATACTGTACAATTAGCAACACGTACACTGTACAAATATCTCTCCCATAACACCGTTCCGCTGTATCAACTCTTGCACTGACCTCTCCGTCTCGTTCCGGGCTTGCACTGGTTTCAACACTTCCCGAACCATCATGTTGACACTCGTCTCGGCCGACCGTCGTAGCTCGCCACGGTTGACCGCTCGTCTAGCGCTGGCCTGGGGCGATTTGCGTCGGCTGACTACACTCACACCACTACCCCCATCTGTGCCACCACCAGGTTTATAACAATATATACATATATATATAAATATATATATTTACTTATTTACTTATAAATATGTTTGCTCCAATACGCCTTGCTGGTATAGACTCCTTTCTCATTAATTTCAACTACTAATGCTGCAAAGGCAAATAACTTTTTATTTCTTGTTTCTTTGAAACTGTACTTGACAGTACTCGGCACTGAGCCGTCGTAATGCTCCGTACAGAACCACACCGCTGAACTGTGTTGTAATCGACCGAACTGTAGTGAACCGGGCTCTGAACCGTCTTGACTGCGACACCTCCGCTCTTATATAGGGTCCCTTCTGGCCTTCTAGAACCGGACAGAACAGGAGACAAAGACATATTACTGAATTTGAACCAAGTAGACAACATAGAAGATATAGTAGTACAAGAAAATGGAATTCAAAAACTATTAGCCAACACCAAACCAAATAAAGCGTCTGGACCTGTTGGTATTCCAGCTAGATTACTCAAAAGAACTAAGCAATGAGCTAGCCCCAGTGTTTAAAATACACTTTCAGGCTTCACTTAACCAGGGCAGAGTACCAAAAGGACTGGAAAGAAGCTAATGTGACCCCCCTATTTAAAAAAGGAGAAAAATCTGACCCAGAAAACTACAGACCAGTATCACTTACCAGCATCACATATAAAATCCTAGAACACATAATATGTAGCAACATCATAAACCACTTAGACAAATATAATGTCCTCACACCATACCAACATGGCTTTAGAAAATATAGATCATGTGAAACACAACTAATAAGACTAATTGATGATTTTTCTAAAGGTTTAGATAATAGTGAACAAATAGATGCTATCTTACTAGATTTTTCTAAGGCTTTTGACAAAGTTCACCACCATAGTTTGCTTAAAAAATTAAAATATTTTGGCATTAATTGGTCCACTGCATCAGTGGATTAAAGATTTTCTGATAGGGAGAGAACAAACTGTAATAATAAATGGCTCTAAATCAACACCAATAACAGTAAACTTAGGTGTACCTCAAGGAACAGTCTTGGGTCCACTACTATTTTTAATTTACATAAATGATTTACCAAATTGCATTAGTTCAGGAACAAAAGTCAGATTATTTGCAGACGATTGCATAATATATAGAACAATAAAAACAACACAAGACACAGATATTTTACAAAGAGAATTAGATGAATTACAGAAATGGGAATCAAATTGGAGCATGTCTTTCCACCCAGAAAAATGCCAGTTGTTAAGAGTAACAAAAAAACTAAAACAAATTAATTCCACTTATCTTATTCATGGCAAACCAGTAACACAGACTAAAAACGCAAAATACCTAGGTGTTATAATAAATGAAAAACTGTCATGGAATCCACATATTGATGAAACTATAAAAAAATCAAACAAAGCATTAATATTTATTAAAAGAAATTTCTATAAATCAAATAAGAACATAAAACTAAAATGTTATTTAACCTTGGTTAGGCCAATAATAGAATATGCATTCTCCATTTGGGACCCCTCAACTCAAGAAAACATTAAGAAACTGGAACAGACACAACATAGAGCAGTGAGATTCACAACAAATGAATATTCACATTTGACTAGAGTAACACCTATAGTAAAATCACTAAATTTAGAAAGCCTTCAGGACAGAAGACTCAAAAGTAAAGTAGCAATTATACATAAAACACTGAACCATAATCTTCAAATACAAAAACAAAATTTAATAAAATACTCTGAAAGACACAAAGATAAAGGCACATTCCTCATCCCATATGCTAGGACAAATTTGTACAAATACTCCTTCTTCCCTAGTGCTATTAGAGCATGGAATGGGTTGCCTGAGCTAGCTAGCCAGGAAAACTAGTGACTTGGCAGAATTTAAGTCATTGGTTAATATGCATGACTAAATGCATGACGCGTAGGACGTAATCATCTTTTTTGAAGTAACGTCTGTATTATATAAGATAAGATAAGATGTATACTTAAGACAGTGGGCAAAATGTTCTATTTATTTGTTTAACTTTATACTGAATTCAAAGAAACATTTGAGCCAAATGCGGGAATACGCGCTAAAAGCGTGTTCAAAAGATTCAAATTTAATTTTAAGACGAAATTTTTTAAAAATTATAACGGTCAAATCAGGGTTTTCTATTTGTGATAAATTATGTAGTGTTTTTTTTTTCCAAAAGTTTTCAAAATCAGTGTCCAAAAGTATCCGTCCAGAGAGTGCAAATTAAAAAGAGGAATTGAAATAAAAACTCCACAGTTGGGAAAAGCTGCTCTTGTTTCCAATGTCTTGGACAAAAACATACGGAACAACTTATTATAGATATTAAAATAATTGCGATGTTTGGAAAGGAAAATTGAAAGTATAATCAGATTTTTAATAGACTTTTAAATAAACATTTTTTTGGGGATCTAAACTTGACTGACAGACAGACACATAGACAAAACTTACAAAATTACGTGGCTTTTAACCTGATGTGGGCACTAAATAACAGGTTATAATTTAAAACCATGCGGCCACGTCCATCACGCTACAGTACAAAAAGCACTGCATAAAAAGTCGATTTAAAAATGTGCGTCACATGTACATACAAATTGCTTTATTAGCCTTTTTAAACAAACATAAATGTTTTCTTATTAAGTAGTTAGTGCTTTAGAAAAACTCGATTAACTAATATTTATATTTCTTGTGAATATTTCTTGTATATTGTATAGACATATTTTAAAAAGTAATATTGAAAATTCACAAAATGATCTTTCTTTAGAGATAGATAGATAGATAGATAGATAGATAGATAGATAGATAGATAGATAGACAGACTAGGCCGTGTGACATAGTGGAAAGTTAATAAAGACAATTTTAGTCTAACTAGGCAGTTTAAAAAAAACATTTAGACACCGTCGGTATTGTTACAGACTCATGTGGTCCAAACGACCTACATTTACAAATGCCCTAATTATAAGATAAAGGAAGTCTCTAAGAAAAATCTTTAACATTTTGTAACATCGGCAATAATGTCATTTTATCTAATTAATATTCAAACGTGGATGCATAAGTACGACTATAATATATTTTTGATCCCTCTTAAATCAAAAAAAAAAACGGACCTGCTTCGCCCCAACTCTCCTCCCTGCCCCTTCACGCCCATCCCCTACAGATTGAGAAATGATCCCTAGACATTTTATAAGTAAAGTAAAGTTCCCCTTTCAGACCTTGCGAGCTATAGAGTAAAACTTTTAGTCAAATCATTACATTTAGAAAGCCTTCAGGTTAGAAAACTTAAAAGTTAAGTGACAATCATACTTAAAACTCTACAAAAACAAAACCTAAAATACTCAGAAAGACACAAAGATAAAGGCACATGCCTTGTTCCATAGGATAAGACAAAAGTGTACTATAAGAGCATGGAATGGGTTGCCTGAGCCAGCCAGGAAAAACAATGACTTGGTAAAATGGAAGTCATTGGTTAACATGTATGACTAGATTGGCCTAGGAACAAGCGTATAACCGTGACGTAATCATATTTTTCTAAGTTACGTCTGTATTATATAAAATAAGATAAGATAAGATTGAGTTGTCTCAGACAAAATAAATACATTCAGAACCTTTTTTTCCCCGAATTATAAATTTCTGCAGCATAGTATGAAGGAGCTTATTCGGCGCCCTGGATCCTGCCCATGCAATTTCGGAACCAAAGCAACTCTTAAAACAGGGATTTCTGTTTCCAATGCAAATTTGACTCTGTTGCTTTCAAGTAAAGTCTGGTACTAACCATTGTTTTCATGTTATTAATTGGTTTTATATTTCCATGAAAAACATCACATTGTGGGTTTTATAACAGACAAGTAAGTAAAGCTCTCCTTTCTGACCTTGTCATCTATTTATCTATTTCTTTGGCCTATGGTTAGCGAGCAGGGTGTCATGTGGCGAGCACAACGACCAACTAAAGTCAGGTACCCATTAGAGCAGGATGTCATGTGGCCAGCACAACGACCAACTCAAGTCAGGTACTCATAAGACTTGGGTGGACCAAGTCAAAATCCGAGACTTCACCGCGATTCGAACTAAGTCTTCCAGGTTCGGATGCCACCGCCCAGCCGTATACAAATCAAAGTTTGGTGTTATTCTCCGGTTGTAATTGTTTGTCATGCTACACGTGCATGTTATTAAGAGCCCCGCCTTTTTTTGATTCATTGAATGTTACTATTGCAAGTAGTGCACAGCATGTACACCCTATCAGTTAAATGAACATGTTAGCTTTCATGTTCCCACGCTCGCCATATTAAACGTTCTGACTCACATGCAGCAGTTGAGAATGTGCTGATATATTTTTTTGTCAGAGTGTGATGTCTATTTATAGACATACACTGAACTGCCGGCAGTTCTATACTATTCACATCATTGTATATTTTACATGCTCATCTGTGAATACATTACGGACTGACTGTAACTTGCATATATAAATATATTTGCTTTAATCTCACTAAATATGACTAAATTGAAATGTCATTTCCTAAGCATTGTATATAGAAGTGTATTGAAAAGGTTAATGCTCAATGAACAAGTCCAATCAGAATAGCCATCCGTCTTGCTATTTATAATTCTAATATTGACTCAATTAGCGAAGTCAGTACAAAAGTGGTCATCCTCCGACGAAAGTAGAATTAGAAGTGACTGGTCAAACTGCTGGCTGACCAAAGCCCAATACCATTTCAATTGTTACACACCGAGGCCATAGTGAATCGGTGTAATCCATCGAGCTTCTGACGTAATGGAAACAAAATGAGGGCAAGAATTAACTGGTGTGAATAAAAATAGGCGCAATTCGTAAAGGTAAGCTAATTAGCTAACTAGTCACTCAGTTCGTTTTAATTACTAGTTTGGTTCAAGAAACAATTCAGCAAGTTACAAATATATATATATAAGGACAAATGAATCCATTTAAATTTATAATCGCAACTGAAAATATAGTCAAACCGAAGCAGGACTTCACTCAGTTTATATCAATTTGTAATATATGATAAATCATCCAATAACGTTCTAGGATGACATAGGCTAACACATTGTTCAGTGTGACTAAATGACATAAACCGCTGGGCTACTTTTCGACGAGGTTCAAGATGAAATCTAGACTCAAGCTGATTTTGGGTTATCTGGGCGCCTTCAAAACGGGCGAGGGGCGGGTAGGGTGATTTTTAGGACGCCTCGGAATCCATTCTGGGAACCTAATATTAGTTGGAAAAGTAAAGTCGGTTTGTCATTGACATCTTCGTTAACTGTCGGCCAAAAGAAACAGAATAGATTCACACTGACCTGCCCTATAGATTACGAGGTTTTAAAGGGTATTTTACTACTGAGCCCCTAAAGGCAGCTCGAGAACGTCCTAAATAGCTCCCCCCCCCCAACTGAAGACATTGGACCAAAGAAAATGTATTTCGAAAGCCGGGACGGCGTATCCCTTAGACAAACAATTACAACAGAGTTGTTCGGCTTGTTTTTGTTTTGTTTTTATTTATTTATATATATATATATATATATGTTAATACTATTGACGTCAAACTAGTTAAAATTAGTCTGAGGAAATTAGCCGGAGAAACCACAAGCAGACGATTTATAAGAATAATTAACAATTAAGCTAATAACTATATATGTATATAAATGCACAGTACACTATAACAAAAACTGTATGTTCTTTTCTGACTATTACACATCTGATTCGTCTGTTGGTAAGTATTTTTTTTTCTGTAGGTACTATGTAATATGAATTCAAAATTTCAATTTAATTGTTCGAATCTCACATTTAGATGATAAACTCCTTAAATTCAGTTGAGTTCGTTCGAAATTTGTGTTGCTTCAATCAAACAAGAAAAACATTTTAAAAATATATTTTAGAAAAGACAATACCTCCATTATTAAACTTCAAATATAATAAAATAATTTAAAAATATATTTTAAAAAAGGCAATACCTCCATTATTACACTTCAAATATTATAAAATAATTCTAAACATATTTTAAAACTTACTGGTTTTATTTGGGTATCGAACCCGTGACACACCGTCATCTGCTTAAACGTACGCATTTTTTAAAACTCGTCCAGCGAGGAAGATGGCTGCCTGGTGGTGCGGTTTGTGCGCTGGACTGTCGTTCAGATTTATCGATGGTCCCGGGTTCAAACCCTGCCCGCTCCTACCCCCCCCCCCCCCCCCCCGTCGACTTGCTGGAGGTTTGGACTAGGAAGATAAATTATCTTCAACTCTGAAGGAACATCCGAAATATGTAAAACAAACATTTACATTTTTATTGATATGTTCATTAGATAGTCAACTAGATCTAACACTAGACCTTAGGTTCTTATTTAGAGCTCTTAAGATCTAGTCTACTTCTAGATATAGAATCTAGATGTAATCTATGTTAGATTGACGTAAAAATATAAGCAACGCTTATAAACTTCAATACAATTTGAAGCAACTTTAAATTTACTCAGTAAAGCTACAATTACAGTAATACGACTGACTACGCGATGTTGGCTCTAGAGTCTAGACCTAGACATAAGTCTCCAGTCAAATCGATATTTATTTTTTACTTAAAAATAAAAATAAAGGTCAAACTAGAGTTATTCCCCGTGTGGCCAACGAGCTACGTTGTTTTTCTAAGCGATATAGGCCTACATCAATTGTTACATTTCTAGGATAATCGTTAGAGGCGATTTCGAGATCAGCAGTCCAGGTTCTTGGCTCCAGGTTTCTGCTGGATCCAGGTTCCAGGTTCCTAAATACAGGTTACATGAAGTTCTGACTTGAATATAGATATAGTAAAATACTTAGTTCGTGATAACTTCACACCATTTGCGTAATTTCCATTTAATGGACTTTTACTCAAAGCTAAAATAAATCTATCTCTAATGTGTTGTTCTTTATAAAGAAACGTACGCCAGCGACGATCATTAAATATTTATTGTTAAAAGCTATTATTTAATATGAATAAATTCCGTTAGATGACAACTTGACATTTACACAACTTTTAGATACCTTCTACATACACTGTCAGTTGTTGGTGAAGCGGTTGGTGGAGCGGTCGTATTTTGGTCGAGAAATAACATAATTTGTTGCAAACAACATTTTTGTAAAGTATCTAAAGTGTTTATTGATATTTCAAACACTGTTACATTGTTAAATGTATTAAAACAAAACAAATACAATAGATAATTTACGGAATGAAATAAAATGTCCTTTTTCTCGCCACTATTGTCAGCCTACCGCGCACCAAAGGTGGAGAAATACTGATTAATAAGAATAAGAAAGAAATCTCGAAATAGTAAAAAAAAAAACGTGCCTATTGGTTCTCCACAAGTGTCCAATTGTGTGATAGACCAAAGTACCTTTAGAGGCTGCGAATTAACTGGTGTGATAGACAAAAGTACCTTTAGAGGCTGCAAACTAACTGGCTTGATTGACCAAAGTACCTTTAGAGGCTGCGAATGAACTGACAACTATTTATATGTTGGGGGAGTACCTTAATGGAAGCTTATTAGGAGCTTACGGAGGCTTGGTAATGAGGTAAAGTGGTAAAGCGCTTGGCTTCCGAACCGGTGGTCCCAGGTTCGAATCCTGGTGAAGACTGGGATTTTTAATTTAGGGATCTTCGGGCGCCTCTGAGTCCACGCAGCTTAGTTTGGGGAAAAGTAAAGGCGGTTGGTCGTTGTGCCGGCCACATGACACCCTCGTAAACCGTAGGCCACAGAAACAGATGACCTTTACATCATCTACCCTATAGACCACAAGGCCTGCAAGGGGAACTTTACTTTACTTTACTAGGAGCTTCCAATTGAAAATTATGATCTGCATTCAGAGGTTTGGTTTTACCCACATGTGCAACAAAAAACTGTGATCGACATTTGTTGGGTCGAACTCCACTGAGTCTGTTGGTTTTCCAAACACTGAACTCTGCCTGTAGGTCCCTATGAACTTCGTTGTTCGTTCTGTCTACGACATTTTTTTTACCCTGGAATTGATTTGAACAGAAAGGAAAGCCAAGTGAAAGAATATTGTATGCTGGAATTGACTTGAACAGAAAGGAAAGCCAAGTGAAAGAATATTGTATGCTGGAATTGACTTGAACAGAAAGGAAAGCCAAGTGAAAGAATATTGTATGCTGGAATTGACTTGAGCAGAAAGGAAAGCCAAGTGAAAGAATATTGTATGCTTGAATTGACTTGAACAGAAAGGAAAGCCAAGTGAAAGAATATTGTATGCTGGAGTTGAATTGAACAGAAAGGAAAGACAAGTGAAAGAATATTGTATGCTGGAATTGACTTGAACAGAAAGGACAGCCAAGTGAAAGAATAGTGTATGCTGGAATTGGTTAACAAAATCAGAGAGAAACTTGTGGAACGACAACACGCCAAAAGTAAAAAAGAACAAAGAACAAAGCACTCCTCTAACACAGGAGTTTGCTGGGCAGGAAATATAAAATAAGGATTACGAAGAAAACGAAGCGGTACTTTGATGTTATTAGTCAAATGACTAAGAAACATTTTAAACTATAAGCGTGACATTGCCATACTTTTTTGATGAAAGCGGAACATTGGCTGTCCCGCGCGGACAATTTATTAAAAGCGTGAAAGATGGTCCAAAGCGGGTCTGTCTCATCTAAATTGGGATGTCTGGTCATCTTATTCTAGATCTAGAAGCAGATCTAGACTATATCTTAAGAGTTTCTAGTGCTAGATTCAGTTGTCCATATAATGAACATACCATTAAATTGTCGGACAAGTTTGCCTTGTCCACAGGCCGAATCAGAAAGATCGTACGTTCAAGCACCTGTCGATCTTATGGGTTCGATACCCGAACTGAATTAGAATATTTTGTTGATTATTTTTTTTTATTTTAACTTTACAAATTGGTGGTATTGTCTTTTTTTTTTTTTTGTTAATTAGAATTTAGGTCTTTTTTGCTACTTCTGAGAGTCTCGTCATTGGAGCGGAGGAAGATGTCGTTGCCCTAATCCAAGTCTTGCAGACGCTATTTTAGGGTCCATTGTTTGTCTTTTTTGTGTCTGTCTCATGGCCCAAATAATCACCAAGCAAAGTTTCCACTTGTTCTATGATTTCAGATTAAACTTAATCTATATCTCTAAAAGTCATAAGAAATCAGCTCTACCTATTGTGCCTCTATCTGTTGTATGAATATTTTTGTGCATTTTAAAGTTGTTTTTTTTTACACTCTCACATATTATAAACAGATCTATTTGTATTTTTTTTTCAGATTCGAGAATGATGATGCTATCAATTTCAAAACTAATTGTATCAATGTTTGTATGTAATACTGTATTGAGTGACTCTTCAAAGCCTTTACTCCTGACATCGATGTTGCGCCGAGGAGAGATATCCACTGCAAGAAACTACAGTAGGGTTCAAGACCAAGATGGCGTCATACCGACAAGTTATTCAGGGTTTATTACAGTTGATGAACTAATTGGAAATCACTTATTTTTCTGGTTCTTCCCAGCCATGAACTCTGACCCCAAAGCTCCACTGATCATCTGGCTAAATGGTGGACCTGGTGTGCCATCCGAATTGGGTTTATTTTATGAGAACGGACCTTTAAAATTTAGAGAAACAGAAGATGGAGAAGTTGGATATGAAAGAAAAAACAATTCTTGGGCCGAGACATTTTCAATGTTATATATTGACAATCCCGTTGGAGTTGGTTTTAGTTACAGTGACAGCGGAGAGGAAGGTTATAGAACAACACAAGAAGAGTACACTAGAGATCTCTATGAGTTCATTCAACAATTTTATGTCATGTTCCCAGAATACTTGCAAAGAGAACTTTACATTGGCGGCCAATCATACGCCGGGAAATATGTTCCGGCCTTTGCTTATAGAATACACGAAGAAATTCAAGCTAACAGAACAAGAATTCCATTAACGGGAATTTATCTTGGAGGACCTTTAATTGACCTAGAAGTACAAGGTCCTATACACGCAGACTTATTCTATTCTTTAGGCTTTATTTCTGCTAAACAAAGACAGGACTATGAGATTAGTTCTAAAAAGGCCATTCTTGAATTTGTTTCTGGACAAAAAAAGTTTGTACCTCATAAGGATTTTGAAAAGGTTTCAATGATCAGAGTTTGTAATGGGTGTTGGGATAATTTACATAACTTAGAGAATGTTCCGTATCAGTCTGTTGGAAATGTCATGAGATCGTTGCGTTTGAAAGTGCATGCTGGAAGTGTACCATTTGAAGAAACTAATTATTCAGTGCATGTTAAGTTAGGTTCCGATTACTTTGTCTCGACCACTGCTAAATTTACAAAGCTGATGGACAATTACAAAGTTCTTGTGTTCGTTGGAAGCGATGATGGTGTAATCAGCTCTCCCTCTGTGGAAGCTCTTTTGACCTCTATCCCATGGTCATTGCAGTCTGAGTATAACGATGCTGAAAAATTGGTATGGTTTGACCAGGACACATATAAAGTCAAAGGCTTCTACACTCATGTTGGTCAGTTCTGCAGAGTTACCGTCCTAGGAGCCGGACATCAAGTGCCGCATGACCAACCAGAAAGCACTTTGTTAATGATGACCGAGTTCATAAAGAATGAATGTATTAGTGAATATTAAGTCACATTTGTAAATCACCCATTGTTCAATTATTGTTTTCTTTTTACCTTTTAAGATAAGAAAAACGTTTTAACGAATGAGATATTTAGAAACTCTTTGAAGTCAATGCATAAAGTACACCAGAATTGGCAACATATGTAAATTACTAGATGATAGTAACAATTCTGTCAGAAATAATACTTTTAATCAAACTTAAGCTTTACTAATGTGTTCTCTTCTTTTATTTGCGAATGGACCTCATTCAACAATCATTAACAAACAACTTTTAGCTACGTTGTTCTTTATCTCTTCTATACAAATTACGTGATCTTTAAATAAAGCCTGTCACGTGATACGCTTTTTTCATTCTTTTATCAATATAATCAAGTGGCTAAATGTTGTTTGTTTACGATTGTTAAATGGGGTCCACTGCCATTAAGTGAAATCAAAGTGAAAATCTTGCAATAAAATCAAGATTTTTACCAAATTGTGAATAGAATGCTCTACATTATTGTGGCATTGGTCTTTATATTGTCATCTTCGGTTGATAACTATAAGTAACAATCTTATAGGTGTATAAAATAGACTGTTAATCGTCTCACTGAAATGTCCACTGACGAGTGTAACCTAACGTCAAAAGAGTTCTAATCTAATTGAAAAGTCTTATTGTCCAGGCATGTTAAATGTTCGTTGCAGAATGTGACCCTATATGTTTATATCTGCACGCAGTCAATAGAAGAAAGTAATATAGTTCCTTAAGAAGATGTAACAAAAACGGTTTGAATCTGTTGCTTCTTTATGGTGTTCATGTCGGTCTATAATTATCACCTTATGTATTGCTTGTAATGCTTCAATGTTGCAAGGAGGCTTCCCATGAGCTTGCATAATCAATTTCCTCTGATTCAGTACAGATAATTATCTTTCTTATATTTTAATGTAGAAAGTAAGGCGTATGTATGTATGTATGTTATGAATAAAAATCAAAACCGTTTGACCAATCTTGATAAAAATTGGCAGAAATGTTGCTTGGGTGCTAACTTAGACCGTAGTGTATGTATTGTAGCCCTAAAACAAACATAATACCCTCAAAAAAAAAGTTGACCAACTCATCAATCTAGGCTATGTTTACCATATTTACATGAAAAGATCGAAAGGATCTAGATCTATGTCTAATTTTAGAAACTACATTTTGCGCAGATAGTTTTTTACTTGGACACATAAAAATAAAAATATAGTCTATTGATCTCATTATTAAAAACAATTAAGCTTTAAATGTGTGTTTCAAACGCAATTGTACATAAATTCGTTTCTTATATCTGCGAATTTAGAATTCCTGACAAACAATCTTTCATTAGACATTACGCGGAATGTTACACAATTACACATCTCTCTATTCCTAGGTCTAAAACTCTAATTCCACTCTAAGATGATACAACTTATCTTCGCAAAGATAGTTTTATAATTAAACACATGAACATAATAATTATAGTCCATTCATTGCATATTTTTATTTAATTAGCATTCAAATTTATTTTTCTAAAGCATTTTTCATACATTCTTTCGCTAAAGCAGCGAAGCAGTGTTGAGATATATTCATTCATAAATCACGTACTAAATAGGTCACGCATGCACAGAGCAAAGTTTTCTCGCAGCGCAGAATATGTCTAACTCAAGATCTACTTTATACTTTAACACATGAACATACAAAATTAAGTCTATTCATTTCATATTTTTATTAAATATATGTAGGCATACAAGCAAATGTTTTATTTTAAAAAAATGGAGTTAGGTCGATCAGCTATTTTGATAGCTTCATTCATACTATTTTTACATTCACGCATTCGCTGTACTTTTAACATTATTGTTTCATTTAATTGTTTACAAAACACTCTCAGTGACTGTCGAGAATTTGCTTACTTGATATATCGACAGTGATAAGCAAATTAAGAACCGCGGGCCGCGGGTAATGTATGTCTAGTTTCTACATAAAAAGCTGTGCAAAATATTTAAGAACATCTATTACATTATTCAACTTTTTATTGAATACATAGAAACGGTTAAGTCGAGTGCGGGGATTTTCACTGCCAGCATGTTCAAAAGAGCAGAATTTAATTTTAAGAGGATTATATTTTGAAAAATTGTAGCGGTCAAAAAAAGATTTGTGGCAAATTACATAGTTTTTTTTCTTTTAAAACTGAAACAGAAACTGTCAGATTTCTAAGTAAATCTTCAGAGCTGTTTTCAAAATCCGTGTCCACCTACTATCCATCCACTAAAGAAAATGTTTTCGATCTAAAAAAAGGAATTCTAATAAAAACTCCATAGTTGGGGGAGAATATCTTGCAAACTGTTTCTATATTTTGTTGGCCTCCATGATATCCTATACTTTTTGAAAACATTGAAACACCTTCTACAGTTTAGACTTAGACATGCTCTGTCGAAGTACAACCAGTTACAGAGGACACTGCTACCAAACCTCTTAGTAAAGGACTTTCTTATTATTCCATATTGAAAATGAGCAGGATTATAGAAAAACATCTATTAAGTGATTTGATTACTTTTTAAATTTTTGAATATTTTGGTTACTATTTATTTCAAAGTCTTTTCTATACAGATTAGTGTTGTTGTTGATGTTTTTATAAGAACGGTGGCGCGATGGCTGAGTGATTAAGCGCTTGGCTCAAGAACCTGTAAATATTTTTAATAAAACATTATTTATCAAAAAAAAGTAATCGAATACTTTTATTGCATTATATAAACTAAAAAAATGAACAAAAAGTCATTTGAAAAGTGCTATAAATATTTTTTTTAGCAAAAATAGTAAGAAAACAAAACGATTTTAAAAACATTTAAAAAACTAAGAAAATTCATACAATCTAAAAAAAATATATAATAATAATTTATAAAAACTGAAAATATTATTTTTAAGACATATTATAATATTAATATGTGAAAATTAAAGCACTATAAGCACTATTTCTGGTATTGAAAGCCAACTTAATGCATATTCTGAGGTACCTACAGTGCATTACTTTGCTATTAAAAAGTTTTATATCGAAAACCTAATATGCTATTCTTACTGACTTAGACCCTCCCGCGCCGTTCGGCGCATTGGGCGGCAAACTGTTTCCACAAAATCTGACACTGGCAATGCCTAAAGCCTCTTCCCACCTGCTCTGAGGACCTCCATGAAAGTGTGGCGCCAAGTTGTACTAGGATATCATTGCAACTCTTCTTATGCGTAATTCATTTTGTCGGAGAACATGTCCCGCAAACCTCATGCGACGCTCTGTCACAACCTTACTAAGGGGTCGACTCCCTTTTTTGGCATAGGATTTCCTTGATTTAGACCCGATCTCTATAACTGACTTTGAAAATCCGTCTTAGCCATCTTTGTAGAGCTACATTTAGTGCTTTTCAATTTCGTTGCACTTTATTAATGGAGCCCAGCCACTGGTAGACATGTATAACTTCTCTTGACTACGATCTTGGAATTAGGTGACTAATATGCTTTTGATGTTATATCGTCAAAATCATCTGTTAACGGCTTTTTAAAATAAAAAATCCCTCATAGCATTTTAATTGCGAAATTTGTTTGTTTTTTTTAGTTTGAAGATTTATTTTTTAGCTTCAAACCCTGCTGGTGGGGGGTTTAAACTAAAAATCCCTTTGGCTATGCTCATTGCATTTTGAGTGCGTAATTTGCTTTTTTTTTATATTCAATAGGTATTTTTAGCTTCAAACGCAGCTGAAGAGGGGTTTAAACTCAAAACTCCAGATAAGGGGTTTTAAATTCAAAATCCCCTGGTATGGGGTTTCAAACTCAAAACTCCCTGGTAGGGGATTTTAAACTTAAAACCCCCTTGGCTGTGCTAGGGCAAGAGATGGTTTAGTAATAAATTTCACCTAAAATAAACAAAATTAAAGCAAAAGATCAGTCACTAAAATCCGACAACCCCCACCCTGCGGGGGGATTTCATTTCGGGGGGAGTTTGAACCCCCCTCCCCCGGCTACTCCCATGATTAGCATTATACTTTCGATATTCATAAGTATTCAATGAAATATTCGTTCTAAAGATATGATTCAGTGTTACCCCGTTTTTAACGGAAGTAGAATGAGCATTTAAATTATGGTTGACCTACGAGGTTGGTGAATGATAAATCTCCCTTTCGTGGCATCCGAAAGAAGTAACTCAGTTTGGTTATGAGTCTAAACAGCGCAGCGCCACATACTTTAGTAAGAAATAAAATTAAACACGGCCTATACATGTTGTTCTTAAAATGCTTACAGTACTGATTATCTAAGATGCAATCTTTCTCGTTATTTTTTTTAAATAGTTTTCTCCTTTAAAAGCTCATGATTGTCTAATATTTCTCAGACTATTTATTTCTTGTAATGCTGGCATATTGAAAAAACAGTCTTTCCAGCGAGCTTGCATAATCAAGTTATTCTATTACAATTGATCTCATTCACCAATCGTAAACAAACAACATTTAGCCACGTAATTCTATATATCTTCTATACAAATTATGTAGTCCATAGTGGCTGTCACGAGATACGTTTTTTTTTCATTGTTTTACCACTATTATGAATTGACTAAATGTATGTATTTACGATTGGTGAATGAGGTCCATTACAATAAAGTTAGTTTCTACGTACTGAATAGATTCACATGGTGTGAGAGGAGGGGGGGGGGGTCCAGATGCCATACACAATAGTAGTAGAAATAAGGCTGAAAGTACAACTGCAATTAATTACAGATGCCCAACCAGTGACCTCAGCTGTGTATCAAGAATAGGCCCCTCGTTAGTCACACAACAGGTTGCAAAGAGGGAACATAGACTCTCGATGCTACAATATTTTGTACATTAAACAGTGTACAAAATATTCACGATGTGCCTAAACTCAAAACGAAACCAAACCAAAATATTCATGAAAGTCTATCTATTTATTTATCCAACTCTTTACTGAATACAAAGAAACAGTTCAGGGAACAATCCCCCCAACTCCGCCCCCCCCCTTCCGAAAATATATAGATACATACTAGGAATACACAGCGGCTAAGCATGCATGTTAGGTCCCAGGCTTTAAGTTGTTTCTTATGACCGTAACATCACTTCCTTTTCTTTTTTATTCATGCCTTTAAATAGGGCCACAATCACCTTAACATACTTCTTAGTCCGTAAAGTAATGAAACGGCCCGCTTCTTTTTCTTCTTCTTCTTCTTCTTCTCTCTCTCTCTCTCTCTCTCTCTCTCTCTCTCCCTATCATTTTTTTTTGTATTCCTGCGTTTGACTTCATTTACAACGACCCTATTCCTAACATCCAGCACATACACGCCCACTTGCCCGTAACTTCTAGTCATTCTTTCACGTATCCGCTCCCCCCACCCCCAACCCCGGGAATGCTCCATTTCCTTTCCCGACACTACCTTTTACTTTGTGTCCCAATAGATAAAATAAGGATCATGAAAAAATCTGATTTCAAAATACGAAATGTATGTGCTTTTATGTTTTATGCATCCTTTTGGGGAAATACCGAAAAAAATTTACAAACCTTTGATAGAAAACTTGTCGTTTTTCTCTGCTTGCGGTGGTTAGGTTGCGAATCTGTCAAAACCGCTAAAGAGCTCAAAGGAACATTCATGCGAAATTCTATGCGAATCCTTACGTAGTTCAAAAGATCTTTTGATCAATAAGTCAGTCAGTGGTAACTTAGAAATGTATATGGCAATGGCTTTCATTACGAAGGTTAAGGATGAATGTCGTGTTTCACATGAATACGTACGCCCAGTTGCAATCTACATGTATATATAGTTCACCCATTCTCTGCCCTTAATTGATCCCAGCAGGTGTTTAGCATCTGCGGTGGTGAAGATCTCCAGCAACTAATTTGAGTCGTTTTGATTTTCAAATCCCGTGGTAATGTACTCTTTGTTCCTGGTCAAATAGAAACCTGCATTCCTAGCTCAGGCAGCATATCATTGAAATTTATGTGGAATTTTAGTAGGTTGTTTTTTTTTAATAGATTAGACATTTTTGTTTGCCTGCTTTGCTTAAGCTGGTATAAAATGTCCTGACTTGTATGGATCATTTCCTTACAATTTAAAAACGTTCATTTCTGTTAATGTTTGAAGCAAGTATATTAGTTAAAGTATTGGGATTGTCAATAAAGATTAAGTATAATTACTACAAGATTTGTAAAATGAGAAATATCCATCTGAAATATCGCAAGATCAATTTACAGCAATAATCTTGATCTCATCTGTCCCTTGACTTTCTTCCTAGGGGTACTGTGACAGTTCGCCTAACCTAATCCCTCCACTTTTCCCGGTCTAATATCAATGTATTGTTGAGCTCTCTGCGTCATTGTTGTTACTTATTGTAATTCTGTTTGTATGATATTTCTACTATCATGTAGCGTCTCATATTTAAGGCAGACTGTTTAGTTATCTCTAGTGTATTTATGTTTGTCTAAATATATATGTTTTTATTAGTCTATACTCATACATTTTATTTTTACTTATTATTACTACCACCAACACACCACAATACACTTGATACACTCCATGTAATTATTTAGACCTAAGATTGTGTCAAGTTTCATGTGTCCTTGAGCATAACTTGAACATGCACTGAGCATTATTTTAATCAGTATACGTGATATAAGTATCATTCCATAATTTTTGAATGTGTATACATTGACTTTCATTAGTGGACAAGCATACTTTGATTAACATGGTAAAGTAATAAGGATTGACATATTTATTGATAACTGCTCATTAGACTGCAGAAGACCTATAAGTGAGTGGGCATTATTTGTAAGAATTATTTTCACATTTTCACATTGAAATTTTATTAACTAATATCCATGTGAACAGATAATTGAGTACAAAGTATTGCCCATCATTTGCTTAGTGTCAATACACTTACCTATTTGTTAATTATATTTAATATAATATGCATTCAAACTCAGAGGTGGCCCCCGTCGGATCCCTGTAGGATCCATCTGTTTGCAAGGAATATTCAAGACGTGACTTTGCTTTGATTGTCAAAGTTATTATGTTTTAAAGACTCATTTGGTGTTGGAAAAATGTTATTTTTCTGTAAAATATTTGACACGTTTCAGATTTTCCTTCTAAGTTAAAGATAATAGAAATCATAACAACAAATCAAACCTCCCGCTGAACGACGGGGATGGCAGCGAGCAGCTTTGAACCTGGGACCGTTGAAATAATCAGGCCAGTCAGCTAAGCGCACGACCAGCCATTGCTGTTAACTTAATGAAAACTAATAGCTAATTATTGATACAAAGATATATTACACATTTCGGGATGACATTAACCGAATAAGTACAATGTGTCAAACGAGCGACTTTAGATAATCTTTCGGCATTGTTTTGTAATTTTTTAAAAATATAAAAAAACAGGTTTCGAGCTTGTACTTCGATAACGTCTGCTCGATTTCACAGCGGGACCCAGCGCAGTTACCATTTAAATGGAACTAGGATAAGGATGTAGATCTACCTAAACTAAACTTCTGATTTAGCACTCTTAAGATATTTAGGCTATATATATATATATATATATATATATATATATATATATATATATATATATATATATATATATATATATATATATATATATATTAGCTTTCATACTTTATAACATCGCACTATAGATCATAGACATATGGAAATCAAAATCTACACTTTAAGTCTTGATTTAAATCTAGAAGTTGAAATTTTAAATATTGATCTAGTTTATATAATTCTTAACTAGAACTAGACCTAGAAATTCTAGATCTAGAATCTAGAATGATTTTAATTAGAATATAAATCTAGATTTATTGTAAATATATATATATAGATCCAGTGTAAAAAAAATCTAGATTTAGTGTAAAAAGAATCTAGATCTAGCGGAAAAAATCTGATTAGAAAAGATCCGTTAGCCTACGTCACACGGCCTAGTTAGACTAAAAATGTCTTTAACAATACGAGAACGTTTTCGAGGTTTAATAAACCGAGTTCTTATGAACATTTCATTTAAAGAATTCATTCCTTTTGGTGTCAAGGGAAAAAATCCTTTACGTCACACAGCCTATTATATAGTTAGACTAAAATGTCTTTATTAACACGAGAGAGAGAGAGAGAGAGAGTGAGTGAGAGAGCTAACGAGGGTACATAGATATAGGGGAAACTGAGTTCTTAAGTATTTCATTTTAAGATGTATGACATATATATATATATATCAGGATAAAATCCGCATTTTGTTTTTGTGCGTTTTGTCTGTCAATTCGTCTGTCCGTCATAATTATATTGAATAAAAGAAGACTAAAAGCTATTGAAATCTGGATAACCTTTAATTTTCCTTCAAAACATAGAAATAGTTTTAAGTATCTATTATAGATTTTCCGGATGTTTATATATATATACATATATATATGTATATATACATATGTATATATATATATATATATATATATACATATACATATATATATATATATATATATATATATATATGTATATATATATATATATATATATATATATATATATATATATATATATATATATATATATATATATATATATATATATATATATATATATATATATACATATATATATATATATACAGAGAGAGAGAGAGAGAGAGAAAGAGAAAGAAAGAGAGTGAGATTCTCAGATAAATCAAATACTAGTTACTTAAATTTTTGGGATGATCTAGTATACAAATTATATCTACCATAGCCTTGTGGAGAGATTTTCATACCATACTTTGGTGTTAGGAAGTTGTTTTCCTTAATAATTAATATTAAGATAAAATTAGAGTTTGTAATTTTTAAGCTAGAAAATTTAATTTAGTGTAAGATAGAAGTGCGATTTTAAATAAATAGATTTAAAATGTTTTTCCCAAAAAATCCGAAACAGCTAATATTTGTTAATGATAAGAAGATTATTTGTTTTATTTACTAGAAAAGGGATTTCAAACAGTTATTTGGCGTTTGTAGATTTTTCCTAATAAAATTCGGAACAATTTTGGCGACGATTTCTTTTTCAAAACAAAATCCGGAACATTCTTTACCGATTAAAAAAACTTTTGCTATGTTTCAGCAAGAAAATTAAATGTAAAATAAGTCTAACAAACCAAATAGCGGCTTTTTCCCTATCGTGGGCAACTAAAAAGTGATTTTCAGTAATCGTTTCTAGTAAATTACTTTCTTATTTTAAAATCCTGAACAACCTATTGTCGATATTTTTGAAAAAAAAAGTCATTTGACATACATTTGCTTTAAATTAAAAATACGGAAGGATTTGTTTTCGATATTTAAACTATATGAGTGATCAAGTGTTTTAAACGTTTAAGCAATGAAATTAAATATAATATAAATAACAAGAGAAAACAGACACTCGTTGACTTTGATTTGTTTTCACAAAACTATCCGGAACAATGTATTATAGATACTTAAAACTGTAGAGATGTTTTGGAAGGAATATTAAAGGTTAAATCAGATTTTCAATTGCTTTTAGTGTTATTCTTTTTTGATCTAAACGTAACGGACAGACCGACCAACAGACAAAACGCACAAAAATAAGCGGCTTTTATTCAGATGGGGCACTAAACAAAAAATAAATAAAATCTAATTATTTCAATATTTTTAAGGAATTAGTTTAGCACTATACCATGCCGCGGCGTTACGCTACTGCACGAAAGTCGCTGCATATAAAGTCCATTTTAAAAAGTGTGCATGATATTTACATACAAAGCGCATTCTTAGCCTTTATAACCAAACATTACTCTGAAAGACACAAAAATAAAGGCACATTCCTCGTCCCATATGCTAGGACTAATTTGTACAAATACTCCTTCTTCCCTAATGCTATTAGAGCATGGAATGGGTTGCCTGAGCTAGCCAGAAAAACCAGTGACTTGGCAGAATTTAAGTCATTGGTTAATATGCATGACTAAATGCATGACGTGTAGGACGTAATCATCTTCTTTTTTGAAGTAACGTCTGTATTATATAAGATAAGATAAGATTAAGGTTTTCTTTTAATTTTAGCAGCTTGTTGACCAAAATAAACCCACCTTTTACTAATATTTATATTTGTTGACAACATTTCTTGTACATTTTATAAATATATTCGACTTCGTGATATTTAAAATACATATATACATTACCATTCTCCCTTAACATACTAGAATATTGCCGCCTTTACTTTTACGTAATTGTTTTAGAATTGGTGTATTTTTATGAAAAAATAGCTTGCATAATTAATTTTATAAATTAAACGGTTTGCTTTTAGAAAACCAAAAGTAGCCGTTGCATCTAAACTTTTCAAGCCGCATCGCATGGTGAAATAATATTTTTCATATCTCTTCTAGTTTTCGAGATCTGAGTGTGACAGACGGACAGACGGACATTTTGCACAAACCTAATAGCGTCTTTTCCCCTTAAGGGGGAGGCTAAAAAAAACAGAAATTAAAAGTGAAGCTTCATCATCTAGTAACCAATATCCAAGTTAATTTAGGAACTTTAACCCAAAAGATGACACCAGAACATTTCCTCGCACAATTCGAAACCAAACCTTAAATATGACTAGTCTACAATTTACTCCACAATTATCAGCTAAACTTAGAGGCAAACTAGTTGAATTCTAAGACACATTAAAAAAAAACTGAAAATAAATGAAGTTTAATTATTTGTTTCACTTTCGTTGGAAATTTTCAATTTTAACATTAATAGTAATAATAGCGTATCTACATAGTTTTTGAGTCTTAAAGTCTGCAAAACATTAAGAAATTTATGCCGCTATAAAATTGGTGAGCTACTAGTTCTGGTGTAGATTAATGCGGGGTTAGAACCTTATTTTTATTTCTTAAACAGAGGAGACCTATGACATTTAGTACAAGACAAATATAAACAGTTATTTTAAATGCAAGATTTACAAATGTGACTTAATTTTCACTAATACATCCATTCTTTATGAACTCGGTCATCATTAACAAAGTGTTTTCTGGTTGGTCATGGGGCACTTGATGTCTGGCCCCTAAGACTGTAACTCTACAGAACTGACCAACGCGAGTGTAGAAGCCTTTGACGTCGTTCTTTTCCAGGCCAGCCCATACTAATCTGTTAGCATCGTTATACTCAGACTGCAATGACCATAGGATAGAGGTCAAAAGAGCTTCCATAGAGGGAGAGCTGATTACACCATCATAGCTTCCAACAAACACAAGAACTTTGTAATCGTCCATCAGCTTTGTGAATTGGGCAGTGGTCGAGACAAAAAATCAGAAATTAACTTCATAAACACCGAAAAATTAAATGCTTCAAATGGTACACTTCCAGCATGTACTTTCAAGCGCAACAATCTCATAACTTTTCCAACTGCTGCATACGGAGGTTTCTCTAAGTTATGTAAATTATGCCAACACCCATTACAAACCCTGTTCATTGAAACCTTTTCAAAATCCTTATCAGGTACAAATTTATGAATGAACTTTTTAGAACTAATCTTGAAGTCCTGTCTTTGCTTAGCAGAAATAAAGCCTAAAGAATAGAATAAGTCTGCGTGTATTGGACCTTGTACTTCTAGGTCAATTAAAGGTCCTCCAAGATAAATTCCCGTTAATGGAATTCTTGTTCTGTTAGCTTGAATTTCTTCGTGTGGCACTTGATGTCCGGCCCCTAAGACGGTAACTCTGCAGAACTGACCAACACGAGTGTAGAAGCCTTTGACCTTATTCTTCTCCTGGTCAACCCATACCAACTTTTTAGCATCTTTATACTCAGACTGCAATGACCATGGGATAGAGTTCAAAAGAGCTTCCACAGAGGGAGAGCTGATTACGCCATCATCGGTTCCAACAAACACAAGAACTTTGTAATTGTCCATCAGCTTTGTAAATTGGGTAGTGGTCGAGACAAAGTAATCGGAACTTAACTTCAGAGGCACCGAATAACTAGCTTCTTCAAATGGTACACTTCCAGCATGTACTTTCAAGCGCAACGATCTCATGACTTTTCCAACTGCTTTATACGGAGGTTTCTCTAAGTTATGTAAATTATCCCAACACCCATTACAAACTCTGATCATTGAAACCTTTTCAAAATCCTTATCAAGTAGTACAACCTTTTTTTGTCCAAAAACAAATTTGCGAATGAACTTTTTAGAACTAATCTTAAAGTCCTGTCTTTGCTTAGCAGAAATAAAGCCTAAAGAATAGAAAAAGTCTGCGTGTATAGGACCTTGTACTTCTAGGTCAATTAAAGGTCCTCCAAGATAAATTCCTGTTAATGGAATTCTTGTTCTGTTAGCTTGAATTTCTTCGTGTATTCTATAAGCGAAGGCCGAAACATATTTCCCGGCGTATGATTGGCCGCCAATGTAAAGTTCTCTTTGCAAGTATTCTGGGAACATGACATAAAATTGTTGAATGAACTCATAGAGATCTCTAGTGTACTCTTCTTGTGTTGTTCTATAACCTTCCTCTCCGCTGTCACTGTAACTAAAACCAACTCCAACGGGATTGTCAATATATAACATTGAAAATGTCTCGGCCCAAGAATTATTTCTTCTTTCATATCCAACTTCTCCATCTTCTGTTTCTCTAAATTTTAAAGGTCCGTTCTCATGAAATAAACCCAATTCGGATGACACGCCAGGTCCACCATTTAGCTAGATGACCAGTGGAGCTTTGGGGTCAGAGTTTATGGCTGGGAAGAACCAGAAAAATAAGTGATTTCCAATGAGTTCATCAACTGTAATAAATCCTGAATAACTTATTGGTATGACGCCATCTTTGTCATGAACTATACTGAGCTCTTTAGCTGTAGTGATTTTCCCTTCTTTTAAGTAAGGCGTTAAAAGTGTATGCCCGATATTGGCGCAAATATTGAACATGAGACAAATGTTTTGCAAAACCAACATTTTCATTCCCGAAAGAGCAAAAAAAAAAGAATAAAAATAATAAATAGGCAATGAAAGGACACAAAATAACACAATGTAAAGACACACAATAACATAATGTAAAGACACACAATAGCACAATGTAAAGACACACAATAGTACAATGTAAAAACACAAAATAGCACAATGTAAAGACACACAATAGTGCAATGTAAAGACACACAATAACACAAAGTAATGACACAAAATAGTACAATTTAAAAACATGTAAAGACACACAATAGTACAATGTAAAGACACATAAAAACACATTGATCTTCCCAAGCTGGAATTCATTATTATGCTCTGCTGACTTAAAATATCTAGCAGACCTGGATTAGTAGTTGATTATGATATTATCCCTGGTCTATCAGACCATGAGATCATAAAAATACACAGTCAGATAAAAGCAGTAGCCAATACAAAACCCAAAAGAAAAATCTTACTCTGGAATAAATGTAACCTAACACAACTACACCAAGCTGCATTAAACTTTCAACAAACATTCTTATTAGAAAAAGACATTAACCAACCAGTCGATGACCTCTGGAATTTCATTAAAAACCATCTTAAAAGCATTATAGAAAATCATATACCAACTAAATACACATCAAACAAAATAAATAAATGCTGGTTTAATAATAGACTAAAGAAGCTTTGTAAACAGAAGGAAAACCTACATAGAAAATTTAAAGAAACCAAGGCAGAAAGAGTTTACAAAAAGTATATAAAAGTTTAACACCTAACCCAAAAAGTAAGCAGACAGCTGCAGAGTGAATACATAAACAATGTAATATCTAAAGATAACAACAAAAACCTATGGTCATACATTAAGTCTAAGAAAATGTAAACAACAGGCATAGCGCCATTAAAATATGAACATAACTAATACATAATGATAATGAAACTAAAGCAAACATCCTAAACAAATACTTTGCATCAGCATTCTCAGCCCCAGGAGACAAAGACATATTACTGAATTTGAACCAAGTAGACAACATAGAAGATATAGTAGTAAGAAAATGGAATTCAAAAACTATTAGCCAACACCAAACCAAATAAAGCGTCTGGACCTGATGGTATTCCAGCTAGATTGCTCAAAGAACTAAGCAATGAGCTAGCCCCAGTGTTCAAAATACTCTTTCAGGCATCGCTTAACCAGGGCAGAGTACCAAAGGACTGGAAAGAAACTAATGTCACCCCCCTATTTAAAAAAGGGAAAAATCTGATTCAGGAAACTACAGACCAGTATCACTTACCAGCATCACATGTAAAATCCTAGAACACATAATATGTAGCAACATCATAAACCACTTAAACAAATATAATGTCCTCACCCCACACCAACATGGCTTTAGGAAATATAGATCATGTGAAACACAACTAATAGGACTAATTGATGATTTTTCAAAAGGTTTAGATAATAGTGAACAAATAGATGCTATCTTACTAGATTTTTCCAAGGCTTTTGACAAAGTTAACCACCATAGTTTGCTTAAGAAATTTAAATATTTCGGCATTAATGGTCCACTGCATCAGTGGATTAAAGATTTTCTGATAGGGAGAGAACAAACTGTAATAATAAATGGCTCTAAATCAACACCAATAACAGTAAACTCGGGTGTACCTCAAGGAACAGTCTTGGGTCCACTACTATTTTTAATTTACATAAATGATTTACAAAATTGCATTAGTTCAGGAACAAAATTAATTCCACTTATCTTATTCATGGCAAACCAGTAACACAGACTAAAAACGCAAAATACCTAGGTGTTATAATAAATGAAAAACTGTCATGGAATCCACATATTGATGAAACTATTTAAAAATCCAACAAAGCATTAGGGTTTATTAAAAGAAATTTCTATAAATCAAAAAAGAACATAAAACTAAAATGTTATTTAACCTTGGTTAGGCCAATAATAGAATATGCATCCACCGTTTGGGACCCCTCAACTCAAGAAAACATTAAGAAACTGGAACAAACACAAAATAGAGCAGTGAGATTAATAACAAACGAATATTCACATTGGACTAGAGTAACACCTATAGTAAAATCTTAAATTTAGAAAGCCTTCAGGACAGAAGACTCAAAAGTAAAGTAGCAATTTTACATAAAACACTGAACCATAATCTTCAAATACAAAAACAAAATTTAATAAAATACTCTGAAAGACACAAAAATTAAGGCTCATTCCTCGTCCCATATGCTAGGACAAATTTGTACAAATACTCTTACTTCCCTAGTGCTATTAGTGCATGGAATGGGTTGCCTGAGCTAGCCAGAAAAACCAGTGACTTGGCAGAATTTAAGTCATTGGTTAATATGCATGACTAAATGCATGACGCGTAGGACGTAATCATCTTCTTTTTTGAAGTAACGTCTGTATTATATAAGATAAGATAAGCAGTGGGAGGCGCGATGGCTTCCAAACCGTTTGTTTTGGGTTTAAATCCTGTTGAAGACAGGGGTTTTGGTGAGATCTTTTTTGCGTCTCTCCCAGCTTTAATGGGTATCTGACTTAAGTTGGGGAAAATTTGTGTTGCCTGTGCTGGCCACACGACACCCTCGTTATCCGTAGGCCAATGAAATAAATGACCATCTTCTGCTCTATAGACCACAAGTTCTGAAGGAAAACTTTACTTTTTTAAATTTTTAGTCTATGTCGAGACCAGTGGTGTTATTGGCCACCACTGACCACAGTTTGCCACATCAAAGGTCAAACTTACTGACCTATGGCGTAGTGCTATTGGCCTCCACTACAACCATTACACACCGACAACGCCCGTTCATTTGTTTTAATTATTTTTTATGGCCGAAAGATCCCCCTCTGTTTTTTTATGTCCGTCCAATAAACGGGGGGCCTCTCCTACCCCTTGACATACTTTGTAGCCCATGACATATTGTATCTTTTATAATGATATGAAACGGTGCACTCTATTTCTCTTTATTTCCATCTCTCTCATTTTCTCTCTCTCTCTCTCTCTCTCTCTCTCTCTCTCTCTCAATATATATATATATATATATATATATACACACACACACATGATACAGGGGCCGATAGGGGCGATCCCCCCCCACTCAGCCGACCCTCCTGGTCCGAAAGAGGGGAGTACACACTATTTATATCCGAATTCTAGACATATGCTAATAATATATACAAATAATTTATATTTTAACAATTTTTTTGGTTAATATCGCCCCTCCATCTATAATGTTGGACGATTTGGTGGGTTGGGGCGGGACTATTGCATCAATTTTGCCCCCCCCCCCCTCTTAACTTTCGAGTGGGTGGCGGAATTATTTGCAGAAATCAAAGTTTGTTAACATTCTTATTTACATATTTATATAAAAAATCTACTTATTGATATATATTTTAACTTATATTTTGTCGTTCTCCTTCTGGTACCTTGGCCTTTTTGGTTGGGTGGGGGGAGAGCGATCGCATAAGTCCGCCCCAACCCCGACGACCCTTTATTTTTCGAGTGTGGGGGCGGTCCAATTCTTATGCAGATATCACAGGATGTTAACATAATTAGTTACACATCTATATGATAAAAGCTACTTATTGCTATATATATATGTCGTATCTTTATATTATGTCGTCCCCTTTCTGGTATCTTGGCTGCTTCTGTGTTGGTGGGCAGAGAGGGGGGTTGCATCTATTGCCCTCCCCGCTATAGTTGAGTGGAAGAGGGGTCCAATTATTAAGCAGAAATCATAGTGTGAACAAAATTAGTGGAGAATCTTTATAATATAAGCTACTTTTTGATATTTGAGCCCATTTGTATATTAGGTCGCACCACTCTCTAATCTCAAACTCAATTATTAGTAAATATAAAATGAAAGAGATTAATATCAGGTGGTAGGGGCGATATATTTAATCACCCATCTTCACTGTGCAAACCAATACTTTTTCTTTTGTATTATATTTAAGAAATTTAAAAAAATTGAACAATAAAAATGTGTCAGTAATATAAATTATATGCTATAAATTACATTCTTATATTGAGTCGCCTTAACCCATAGTCTTTAATGCTAAAAGGCAATCATTAGCAATAATAAAAAATTTTGAGAGATGACTCTTATTGTCTCTTGCATAAAAATAGTTTCCCCTCTACCGGCCAGGATGAAAACTTGACGTTTTCAAACAGAATGGTTATATATGGCGACAATGTCTATGTAATTGTACGTGAACATCAAATAATTAGTCAAACAAAATGCGTTAAAAATTTAGAATTCATAAGAAAATTATCGGTAGAAGAGTAATAAATTGAGATGAGTTCTGAAATTCAATATTTTTTTCTAGTCGTCTACTCAATCTGAGATGTTTGTATTGTATAAATAACTCTAACTCTAACTATAATTGCTGATAATTAACATTGAAGGAAGAATTAGAGAATAATTTATAGAAAAAAAAATTGCAATTAAAAAAATTAGAGTACATAAAGACAAATAATGTCAGGATTGGTTGCATAAAAGAAGTCAGAGAAAGAACGAGAAAATTTAGAGAAAGAGAAAGAACCTAAGCATTAGATCACACTGAAAGAGTAAGAAGAGAAATGAAATTAACTAAATTGGCAAACGAGAATAGAGAAAAAAAAACAGAAATTAAAAGTGAAGCTTCATCATCTAGTAACCAATATCCAAGAAAATTTAGAAACTTTAACCCAAAAGATGACACACCAGAACATTCCCTTACACAATTCAAATGTATCTATCAAACCATTAATATGACTAGTCTACAATTCGCTAACAATTATTAGCTAACCTTAGAGGAAAGCAACCAAACATCATAGACACATTCAAAACACAGAAAATAAATGAAGACAAATTATTTGTTTCACTTTTGTTGGAAATTTTTAATTTTAACATTTATAATAATAAAATCGTGGCTGAATAGTCTTCGAGTCCTAAATATAATAAAACATTGAGAAGTTTATGCCGCTCTAAAAACTGGTAGAGATTTTATGACTTATATGTCCTGCTAGTTCTAGTGTAGATTAAGGCGTGTGTTAATGTCAGTTTTTTTTATTACTTAAACATAGGATACCTATGACATTAAGTACAAACCAAATATATAAACAGTTATTTCAAATGCAAGATTTATAAATGTGACTTAATTTCTACTAATACAACCATTCTTGATGAATTCTGTCATCATTAACAAAGTGCTTTCTGGTTGGTCATGTGGCACTTGATGTCCGGCCCCTAAGACGGTAACTCTGCAGAACTGACCAACACGAGTGTAGAAGCCTTTGACCTTATTCTTCTCCTGGTCAACCCATACCAACTTTTTAGCATCTTTATACTCAGACTGCAATGACCATGGGATAGAGGTCAAAAGAGCTTCCACCGAGGGAGAGCTGATTACGCCATCATCGGTTCCAACAAACACAAGAACTTTGTAATTGTCCATCAGCTTTGTAAATTGGGTAGTGGTCGAGACAAAGTAATCGGAACTTAACTTCAGAGGCACCGAATAACTAGCTTCTTCAAATGGTACACTTCCAGCATGTACTTTCAAGCGCAACGATCTCATGACTTTTCCAACTGCTTTATACGGAGGTTTCTCTAAGTTATGTAAATTATCCCAACACCCATTACAAACTCTGATTGAAACCTTTTCAAAATCCTTATCAAGTAAAACCTTTTTTTGTCCAAAAACAAATTTGCGAATGAACTTTTTAGAACTAATCTTAAAGTCCTGTCTTTGCTTAGCAGAAATAAAGCCTAAAGAATAGAATAAGTCTGCGTGTATAGGACCTTGTACTTCTAGGTCAATTAAAGGTCCTCCAAGATAAATTCCTGTTAATGGAATGTTGGTTCTATTAGCTTGAATTTCTTCGTGTATTCTATAAGCGAAAGCCGGAACATATTTCCCGGCGTATGATTGGCCGCCAATGTAAAGTTCTCTTTGTAGGTATTCTGGGAACATGACATAAAATTGTTGAATGAACTCATAGAGATCTCTAGTGTACTCTTCTTGTGTTGTTCTATAACCTTCCTCTCCGCTGTCACTGTAACTAAAACCAACTCCAACGGGATTGTCAATATATAACATTGAAAATGTCTCGGCCCAAGAATTATTTCTTCTTTCATATCCAACTTCTCCATTTTCGGTTTCTCTAAATTGTAAAGGTCCGTTCTCATGAAATAAACCCAATTCGGATGACACGCCAGGTCCACCATTTAGCCAGATGACCAGTGGAGCTTTGGGGTCAGAGTTTATGGCTGGGAAGAACCAGAAAAATAAGTGATTTCCAATGAGTTCATCAACTGTAATAAATCCTGAATAACTTATTGGTATGACGCCATCTTTGTCATGAACTATACTGAGCTCTTTAGCTGTAGTGATTTTCCCTTCTTTTAAGTAAGGCGTTAAAAGTGTATGCCCGATATTGGCGCATATATTGAACATGAGACAAATGTTTTGCAAAACCAACATTCTCATTCCTGAAAGAGTAAAAAAAGAATAAATTGTAAAGTCACACAATAGCACAATGTAAAGACATACTTTGAAGCCCATGACATATTTTATATTTTATAATGATATGAAACGGCGCACTTTCTTTATATTTACTCCTCTATCTCTCTCTCTCTCTATATATATATATATATATATATATATATTTATCTATTTATTTATTTTTTCACTGGCGGATACGGTGGGGGGGGGGGGGATACGGTAGAGTGCGGTCGAATTTTAGTTGAGAAATCACACAACTTATATACGAATTCTATACTTATGCTAACAATATATAATAATTATTTATATTTTAACCTATTTTTGGATTATATTGCCCCTCAATCCAGTATGTTGGACGATTTGGTGTGGTGGGCCGGGAAGATTGCATCAATTCCCCCCCCCCCTTTAATTTTCAAGTGGGTTGCGTAATTGTGTTCACAAATCACAGTTTGTTAACATACTTTTTAATTTACTTATATAAAAAATCTACTTATTGATATTTATTTAAACTAATCTTATATTATGTCGTTCTCCTTCTGGTACCTTGACCCTTTATTTTTCGAGTGGGGGGCGGTCCCATTCTTATGCAGATATCACAGGATGTTAAATAATTAGTTACACATCTATATGATAAAAGCTACTTCTTGATATATATTGTAACTTTATATTATGTCATCCCCCTTGTGATATCTTGGCCGCTTCCTTGGCGGTGGGGAGAGGGGGGCGATTGCATCCAGTGGCGTAGCTAGCAATGGGCGGTTGGTACGGGCCACTCGGGGCATCAAGTGGTGGGGGCATCAAATTGAGGACAAACTTTCTCAGTAAAACTAAACATTGTAAACAGAAATAAAAAAAAAAACACATTTATTTGTTTTCGTAATTTGTTATGTCCGATATTCTTTCTTAAATTAAATTAAATGTAAGCTGTTGACCACCTTGACTCAAATTTTACCAGATTTATTTAAATCTCTGAAGGCAACTTTTACACTTTTTTAAAGCCTTACTTCATTGTTCAATGCACTGGTTATGGACAAGTTTACAATGGTGTTTTTTTTTTAATTACTAATTAGTAATGGTCCAATCTCTTTTGTGGACCAGTGGGGGGAGGGGGTATATGGGAGAAAGTTTTCCAACCACTTAGCAAACACAACCTTGCTAGAGTCTGGATTCGAACTCCCTTGTAAGGTGGCCAAGCCGTAGCCAAGCAGCTTTAGGCTCTCGGCCACACATCACTTGCTTGGATGTCATTTGAAGGTCCTCGGTGACTAGGTAATAATAATGACAGCAAGGCTCAAGATTTAAATAAGCAAGAGGGGAAAATGTGGAGAGATTATCTGTAGAGAATCTTGGACATCATGCGTTTTCACTTTAAGCAGCATCTGGCTCTCCGTGAGCATCGCGAAAGAGTTGAAGAATTGGCAGTACAAAATCAAAGAAATATCCTGGAGTGAAATTACTACCCTGAAAGACCGAATACATGTCCCAACAAAAAAAAAATAATTTTTTGTAATATAAGTGCTCACGAAAAAAAAAAAAGTGTAAGAAGCATATATTTTCCACAGTACACTTCACATCTAAACTCTGGATCGAAATTGTATGGTACATTGTCATGCAGAGCCTCAAACACGTATTAAAGTAAAGTAAAGTTTCCCCTTTCAGACCTTACGATCTGTAGGGCAGATGATGTTAAAGTCATCTGTTTCTGTGGCCCACGGTTAACAGGCAGGGTGTCATGTGGCCAGCACAACGACCAAACGCCTTTACTTTCCCCAACTAAAGTCAGGTACGCATAAGAATTGTGTGGACCCAGGGGCGCCCTAAAAATCCCGAAACGTATAGTCCAAATCTTCACTGATATTCGAACCCAGGACTCCAGGTTCGGAGGCCACCGCGCCCCTCTAAAGACGTATTGGCCACAAGAAAAAATTGCCAGACGAAAAAAAGATGAAGATAGATTTTTTATCAACACACAAGAAAGAGCTCGACTCTTTGCGAAATAGCAATGCTTATATTATGAATACACTTTATTTAGAAATTAGAAACTTTTCGCTGTTTTAAAACTTTTTTTTGGAGGGCATCATGAGGAACTGCCGCACAGGACATCAAATACCCTACGCCACTGATTGCATCTATTTACCTCCCCACTATAGTTGAGTGGTGGGGGGGGGGGTCCAATTATTAAGCAGAAATCATAGTGTGTAAACAAAATTAGTGAATAATCTTTATAATATAATATATCTTTATTTACACGACATGACAAGTTCATAAAACATTATCTTTCTTAGGCACAGTCTTTTTACTTCGGCTCTCAACTTGGGCGGAAATCGTTCTCTTCTTCCTAATGTTGACATCCTTTTCAGTCTAGTCTATCACAGTGTGCACCTTCTAGCACTAGCCTGGATGGCGGTGCGCATGGCAGAGTTATAACATTGCCCCTTTCACAGAGCTTTTCGTCCCGAAAAGAAACAGTGATGTGGAGGGTTGACAGTTTAGGTGGAGGTCGATCGGTGGGAACCACAGACGGTAGGGTGCCTGTTGCCCACATAGCCATCTGCAAAGTTTTCCGCGGTCGTTGCTTCCTCTTCTTCCAGTTGGCAAGTCTATGCTTGAAACGATACCGTGGTCGCTGCTTCGACCTCATGACGATAGGTTGACACATGGAGAGTTAGTGGAGGTCAGGGTTGCCAGCCACGTAACACAAATGGAGGTTGTGGCTATCACTGTAGATTCCAGGGTTGTTGTTCTAAGACGCTGAGTTAGCGGACCTTTTCCATGGTCGTGTCGTGACACAGTTGTAGGCCCACTTGTAGCCATGGTTTCAAGTACATAGTCTTTCTCAGCCTCATCTGTAAGGTATGCCCATGAAGCATCCTTGTAATGTTCATCCACCACTACATCAGGTTTTGCTAGAATTAATTCACCGCCGTTCAAGTCATTCTCCTTGAAGTGGGCAGAAGTACACATTTCTGTTAAGTTCAGATCTTGTAGCTGGGTTTCTTGGCATGGGCACTGTCCCCGCTGTCCCCGCAGGACGCCGCATATACAGTTCATGTCAATCGCCTGGATGCAGTTGCCAAGCATCGAGTTCTCTCTTATGCCGCTGCCAAAGTCAAATTCGTTGTTTCTGTCTCTGCCATTGTTGGGGCTCGTATTCGCAATTTCACTCGACGACATCAAAGGCAAGGAATCAGAAACGGTCTTGATGCTTTCATAGCTTGAGTTCTCATCAAAAGTACTGACAGATAAACAGAGGTCTTTAAGGTCCACAGCAGCAAGCTTGGACGCAGACCCAACGTTGTCTTGATCTGTCCGGCCCGTTGCAGGTATACCAGGAACAAAAGTTTCAGGCACATAACAGACTTCTCTTGTTTCTTCATTTGTCTCTTTCCTTTCGAATCGGCACATCCCATTGAGATCGTCGCAGCAATCATTGTCACATTTCTCGCCCTGAAAGTCATCCCCGTCAGACTTGCCCGCAACACAGTCACAAACAGCGCTCCAATCCCCAGCGTCTCCGTCACTACTGTTTGTGCAGCCACAGTCCTGACCACGCAACTTCTTTAACAGCGAGTCTACAGGCAACTGCTATTTTACCAACGAGTCTATTCCTCCTTTCGCTTGAGACACCATTTTATCAAATTGATCTGTTTGTCCTTCCACTTGCAATACACTTTCATCTATCTTACTCCCCATCCTGTTAATTTGTTCACACATTGCATCAATTTCTTCCTGGATCTTGCCAATAAACTCAACGATCCCAAGTTCAATTTCAAATTTGTAGGTCTCCGAATCTTCTTCTTCATCGACCAAGGCTTGCCGCAGACGATCCGTGAGCGTTTCCCTGCTACCGAGGGATTTTAAACCTCGGTCCCGAAGCTCTTGTCTTAGTTCTTTAATTGAGAGCTCATGTAATAAGCTTTAAATATGTCACTGTAATCAAAGCCTACCTCCTCTCGTTGAGTTGCCTATAATCCCACTTCTGAGACCAATTGTAATAACTTAAGTGTAATAACTTAAGAGAGAGAGAGAAAGAGATAGATAGATACAGATATAGATATAGATATGTGTGTATGTGTGTGCACATAATTGATTTTATTACATTCTGACCCATTATTCTTTCAGAAGCGTTTATTGTACCCTAGAATGAGTTCATCCTGGATTCAGTAACAAAATTGAAGACTCCCCAGCCAGCAAAGGGGTCTTGCCAGCAAAGGAGTCTGGGGGAGCGCTGTGAGCTCTCCCAGCGGGGTTTTGGGAGGAGCCCATCCGCCAAGCACTACTTCCGATAGTAAAGCTAACAAAATACATATTCTGAGGTATCTACATTCATTATCCTGCTATACAAAGTTTTATTTCAAAAACGTAATGAGCTTTTCTTAGTATTTATATCCTCCTGCGCCGTTCGGCTCATTGGGCGGCAAGCTGCTTACACAAAAATCTGTCACTGGCAATGTCTGAAGCCTCTTCCCACCTGCTCTGAGGATCTCTATGAAGTTGTGGCGCCAAGTTTTACTAGGATGTCCCTGTTTGCGATTTCCTCGTCATGGCCTTTATGTCTTCTCAACTCTTATTATGCGTTATTCATTTTGCCAGAGATATGTCCCGCAATCCTCTTGAGACGCTCTATCACAACCTTACTAAGGTGTCGACTCCCAGTTCGGCATATGATTTCATGATTTTGACCCGATTTCTATAACTACCCTCATAGATATTTGAGTGTGTTATTTGCTTTTTTTTTATATGAAAAAGGTGGTTTTCACCTGCAAAGTCCGCTGGAGGGGGAGTTTAAACACACAACCCCTCTTGGTAACGCTCATAGAATCTGGTGACTGAAAATGGATAGTCATAGATTTAAGAGGGAGTTTTTCGTTAATTTTGGAGGTGTTTAAAATCAAAATCTACCTTAGCTATACTATTTGAATTTGGGGATTGTCGTTTGCCTTGTTTTTTGTTTTTTTGTTGTTGTTTTTTTTTTGTTTGATAGGAGAGGGAGATTTAACTGCGAAACTCCCTGGAAAAGGTTTTAAACTCGAAACCCCATTGGCTTCGCTGGGACAAGTGATGGTTTAGTATTAAAATCTTACCTAAAATAAACAAAATCAAACCAAAAAAATCAGGCACTAAACTTCAATCCAACCCCCCTAGCGGGGGTGGGGTGGAGATTTTATTGGGGTTGGGGGGATTACATCCCCGGCTAAGCCCATGTGTCACATCACACTCTAATCTTAAATATTAAACTATTATTAAATATAAAATATAAGAGATTTATACCAGGTGGTAGGGGCGATAGATGTAATCACCCCTTCCCACTGGGCAGACCAATACTTTTTCTTTTGTATTATATTTAAGAAATTACAAAATTTTTGACCAAAAAAATCTGTCACTAATATAAGCTATATATGCTATAAATTACATTCTTATGACGAGTCGCCCCAACCCATATTCTTTAATGCTTACTCTTACTGTATCTTATATGATAATCGTTTCCACTCTACTGGTCACGACTAAAACTTGACGTTTTAAAACACAATAGCTAAATATGGCCCTATTTCCGTATTTAAAACAAAATATACATTTTCTTAGGTATCTACAGTGCATTGTCCTGCTATCAACAAAATTTTAGTTCAAAACCTAGTCTACTTTTTTTACTTATTAACTTACTTAGAAAAGTATTCTTACTTACTTACTTACTTCGGCGCATTGGGCAGCAAACTGTCTCCACAAAATCTGTTACTGGCTATATCTGAAGCCTCTTCCCACCTGGTGTCAGCTGCTCTGAGGTCCTCCATGAAAGTGTGGCGCCAAGTTAGACTAGCATTTTTACAAACTCACTAAGTTCGGCATAGTATTTCCATGATTGAGACCCGATCTCTGTAACTGACTCCTGAAATCCGTCTTAGCCATCTTTCTTGAACCACATTTAGTTGCTTTTTTTTTTTTCAATTTCATCAGATGACTACCATGCTAATCACTGCACTTTATTAATTCAGCGACTGGTAGAAATATGTAACCTCTCTTGGCTACGCTCAAGGAATTCGGTGAGTGTAGTTTGTTATAGTTTTTATATCGAAAAGGGAAGCTTTATCGTAAAAACCATCTGTTGGGGGGTTTTAAACTAAAAAATCTTTTGAGTTTTTTTTAACAAACTTAAAATACCTTTAGCTACGTTCTTAGAATTTAGTTTGCTTTAGAATAATATTGAAGAGGGGTTTTTCAATCTCAAAACCATCTGTACGGGAATTTTTAACTCTAAACCATCTGGAGGGGTTTTAAACTTAAAGCCCTCTGGAGAAGGGGGGTTTAAACTCACTCCATCCCTTTACTGACGAATCCTTTAGTCTTATACTGAAGAGAGTATTTTATCGTACAAAACATTTTGGAGGTTTTAAAAATCAAAATCCTTCTTGGCTATGCTCTTGGAAATTTAAGGAATTTTCATTTGCATTTTTTTTTTATATAAGAGGATTTTTTTGTATCATAAAACACCCTGGATAGGGATTTTAAAATCAAATGGTTTAATATTAAAATCTCACCTAAAATAAACAAAATCAAAGCAAAAAATCATTCAAAAAATTCTACCCTTCCCTGCCGTGGGGGGGGGGGGGTATTTCATTTCTCGTGTGTGGGGGTGGGGGTTAAACCCCAAGAACCCTCTCTGGCTACGCTCATGCACTTTCCATTGCAAAGTAGTGTTCTTCTGAGATGGAATTATTATTTAAAAAAAAAAAACTTCTCACAGTTCACTATCCACATTAATTGGATATGCCAGATAAGTTGGTTTAATAGACTTTTTATAGTTTATAGTTTAGTTGAAAATATTTTTCAAATTGGCAAATGAATTTTAATTAGGCTACTTTTAATTTAAACCTAGTTGTACTTTAACTGTAGAAAATAGTTTAGTTTCCATCAGTATCCATAATAAAGTCTCGCACATAAGAATTCAATCTCATTGTCGTCGTTTCTAATGTGTACTGTAGGCCTACGTCTAAAGAAAAGTATTTGAATGTGAAAACACATTTTTCTACCGCTTTTTTATGTTCAGTCTTAGAAATAAGAACATTATAGATTGTTCTTCTTCTATATAAAACACATACTATTTACTGTTAAAAAGAAAAAAAAAATTGCCAAGGTCTGGTTGGTTTGTAACGCTACAAATTACATGAAGGCATATTTTGTAAATTGGACACAGTTCAAGTATGGTGTGCAAGTGGATTTCACTTTTGCTGCAAATGTTATTAGATGGTGCGCAAATGTTTCATTAGGCCTATTGGTTAATTGGAACTCTCTCAGGGTTACATTGAAATGTTTTAGTCTTGTGCAGTAAACCGTGTGAGGCACTAGCGGATCCAGACCTTTGGAGTGGGGGGGGGGGCGATTTATTCCTAACCCTAACCCTATCCATAAACGTGCGTACAGCATATATATATATATATATATATATATATATATATATATATATATATATATATAAGAATAAAAAAAAGCAGTATTGCTCAACGTTCGGCGAAAAAAATAACAAAAAAAAAAAAAACAGTCATGTTGAGGCCTTTCTCTTGCAGGCTTGGTGATCTGGGGGAGCGCTGTAAGCTTCACCAGTGGGGTTCGGGGCGAAGCCCCTACGCCAAAATCGTTTTCTTGCATTTTTCACTGGAGAAACAAATTCTCCTGACATCTTCAGCTCATTATCCATTAGTGGGATTCGGGGCGAAGCCCCGACGCCAAAAGCATTTTCTTGCATTTTTCTATACAGAAACACATTCTCCTGACATCTACAGCTCATTATTCATCAGTGGGGTTCGGGGCGAAGCCCCAACGCCAAAAGCGTTTTCTTGCATTCTTCACCGCAGAAATGCATTCTCCTGACATTTACAGCTCATTATCCATTATTGGGGTTCGCCCCGACGTCAAAAGCATTTTCTTGCAATCTTCACAGCACAAACGCATTCTCCTGACATCTACATTTAACTATTCATCAATGAGGTTCGGGGAGAAGCCCCGACGTCAAAAGCGTTTTTTTGCATTCTTAACTGAAGAAACGTATTCTCCTGACCTAAAGCTCATTATTCATCCTATTAAAAAAGGATCTTTTAAATAAAGTTGTAATTGAAAAATATTCTAATATGAATGTATAGGCCCTTAATGCATTGTAAATAAAACCGATTTGTTCCTTGAAAAGATAAGATATCCCACATATTTAGGTTAAGGCTTTGAGGATCGCCGCCGAAAAAAAAATTATTCGATAAATAATATTTAATAAAATTCAAGTATAAATTGTGAGTTATAGTCCCAAATTTATTTAACTAGAAAAATATCAGATTGAGTAAAGGTGGGAAAAGGCGACTATGAAAATATTGTTTGGGTTTTATAACTCATCTTATTCGTGACTCTTATACTGAAAAATTTCGTTTGAATTCTAACTTTTCCAAAGCAAAGTCTTTCTTAAAATAATTATGATAAATTCATGTGAAATAACATAAACTCTCTTTAGAAAGGGGAGGGGCGGTAGAATAAAAACGATTATTCCTCGCTCCTTTTTATAATTTCTGCTAATGATTGTATTTGGCATTATAAAATATGGGTGGGGCGACTCGATATAAGAATCTAATTTAAAGCATATATAAATTATATTAGTGACAGATTTTTTTATTTTATAATTTCTCAACTATGATAATACAAAAAGGAAAGTATTGGTTTGTCTGATGGGGGAAAGGCGATTGTATGTATCGCCCCTCCCACCTGGTTCAATCCTTTTTTATTTTTTATTTATTAATCATAAAATTTGAGATTAGAGTGTGATACGACATAATATACAATGGTTTCACATATCAATACGTAGTTTATATTACGTAGATATTCAACTAATTTTATTCAGAAACTATGATTGCTCCATTAAAATAGGACCGCCCACCCCCACTCAGAGGGCTAGAGCGTGGAGGGCAGTACATGCAATCCCCCCCTACCCCACCGAATCGGCCAAGATACCAGAAAATATATAAAATATATTTATTAATTCAACTAAATTTGTTCACAAACTATGATTTCTCCATAAAAGTAGGACCGCTCCTCCCAACACACACACATTCACAGGGTTTTGGTGGGAAGGGCAGTAGAAGTATTCGCCCCCCCCCCCCCAATCGGTCAACAGGGGAACGACATAATATAAAGATCCGTTAGAATATCAATAACAAGTTTTAATCATATATATATATTTAATTGATTCTGTTAGCAATCTGTGATTTCTACAAATAAATTGGACCGAATCCACCCCAACTCGAAAGTTTATGGGGGGGGGGGGGGGCGGAATTAATGCCATCGCCCCCTACCGACCCCATCAAATCGGCAAACATACTAGGGGGGGGGGGCGAAATAATCTAAAAATAGGTTGAAATATAAATAATTAGTATATATTATTAACATAAATAAATTCGTAAATTAATTGTGTGAATTCTATACTAAAATTCGCCCCTACCGCCCCCCCCCTGGATTCGCCTGGGGTGTGAGGTTGGCGGAAAGACAACGGTGTCGTTTTTTTTTTTTCCATTTTACGTAATTCGGAGAGATTTCGTTTATGAAAGATTTAAAACCTTAAACATATTTAAGTTAGTATAAATGTCGACCCCCGAGCTTTACCTTCGCGGACAAAAAGCTAATATTGTTTTTCCCATTGTTACGCCTTCAAATTGTAAAGAAAATCGTCACAGTCATTTTTTAAATAAATATAATTGATTTAATTTGACTAACAGGAATTCATAGTTTTATGAGTATAGGATAGGCGTACAAGGCATAGCTACTGTATAAACCTAGTTAATAAATCTTTTAATTTTTTTAAATTAGTTTTTTTTTTAGATAAATAATTATACTTGATTAAAAATTTACACATTTTATTTTAGTTTGTGGAGGCCCCTCCCCCCCCCCCCCCGGAAGGAGAGCCCCTGGGCAGCAGTACAGTCTTCACTGCGCGAGAAAACAAACAAACTATGAAATACTTACAAAGTCTACCTTTCTTCCAATGGACGATTTGCTCTCTAGCTACTGTATCCTACAATGCACGGCTTTTTATAAGGAAAGATTTGGATCTATTAAGCACGTTTCTGGTTTCTTTTACACTCTTCTCGATATTTCAGTTTTAAAAAAAACAAACAAATATCCCCAATCAACAGCTTGAGAACGCAGAACGAATTTCCATAAAAAAATGATTAAAAAGATTTTTATGCACTTTCTATTAGGTAATTAAGTCATTTAACAGATTATGTTACCTGTTAACCTTTCCACTACACCGACATCACATTTTCAATTTCGATTCTCAAAACATACCGACTCAGGGTCTTTTCGATACATGTATTAAAGTCAAGGCGTTGGACGATTGCAAGATGCGCCCTATTTCACAGACATAGTACAAGAAAAAATGCCTGCTCTAAAAAATAAAATTAAAATAATAACTAATTTCTAGAAAAGTACAACAGGAATTTTTCTCATTTGATACTAAGACACCCAAACCAACCTTAGTAACCTTAATCTTTCTAGTCCCTTTTTTCTGTGTTTGAAGTGAAATTTAATTCCTCGTCTAAGACAAAGCCTATGTACGTAAAAGTTTGAACTATTTTAATGCTCTTATCATCTACTGAAAAAATAACATTTTCTTTTTTTTTTCAAGTATAATATACAAGTATAGAAGCGGCTAGATTCACAGCCATCTGAATTTATCTCTGATTGACTCAATTGGTTAAAGCCAAAATGCAACATTTATCTGGATAAAAAGTTTTTAAGAATACAGCCAGTCCACCACCCCCCACCCCCAACGACCAAAGCTTACTGATTTAGACGCCAGTCTCTCGTTTTTACCCTTTCTTCTGTCAGGAGAGCCGCATCGTCTGCGAACTTTGTTGAGGAGCAAAAAGGACTGTGACATTGAAGGTCAGGCTGTATAAAATGTGTATACAATGGCGATGTTACGGCCCCTTGGGGTGGTCCTTAATTAACTTTACGTGCGTACCATGCGTTAGACTCTCTAAGGTCCCAGTGTAAAAATTTCATTAGCCAATAGAATTATGTGGACATATTTTCGTTGCTTAGGCATGCCAGGCAATCGTTTTCCCAAACGACTTCTGTACGGGGAGTTGTGTTCAGGAAAGCGCTCTCAGGGAGGTCAATACAAACGCTATAAAGACACTCTCAAGAGCTCCTTCAAGGAATGCGATCAACTTTCACAGCTAGGAAACACTAGCTCTTGCTCATGGCGTGAAGCTGTGGGTCTCGGAGTCTTGAGATTTGAAGCAAGAAGAGTGGCCAGGGTGAAAGAGCTCCGAACCAACAAAAATATGAGAGAAGAAGCAGGCCTATCTGCAACTGATCAAACCTACCCATGCCACGTATGCGGCCGGCTTTTTAAAGCGAGGATTGGACTTTGCAGTCATCTTCAAGTATTTAGGAAATGAGAAATGTGCTCATCTTCAAGTATTTAGGCAATGAGAAATGTGCTCATCTTCAAGTATTTAGGCAATGAGAAATGTGCTCATCTTCAAGTATTTAGGAAATGAGAAATGTGCTCATCTTCGACCACGAAGGAGGAGCTATACATATTTTCTCTTTAAGAAAGTAACGCCAAGGAAATCATCAATTAAATTTTGAATAAACTCTTAAAAGTAAGAGTTGGTTAGTAGACACGACAGATATTTACTTTGCTTTGAGGAACAAAAGTTTCATATGTGCTACGCTTTCATTGCTTATTGGGTACATTTTTGATGGAGGGAGTAATGTTATTCCTCTAATCAGCTCTTTTCAGATCGCGAATACTTCATTGGAAAAGGTTGGAAAAAAATTGGGTGGACACAATTTTCGAAAACGGCTCTAATGATTTTCCTAAACAATTGCCAGTCGATGTATGCTATAACTTTGTGAACAGAATGACCAGCAACACTGGGAAAACTTTAAGTCGACCGTTATAATATTTTTGAAATATTTTCTAAAACTAAATTTGGTCTAGACAATCTTTTTCTTGATTAGACATACGTTACAGCAAGTACCCCCGCGTTTTCATTAAAGAATAAAATTAATAAATAGACGCATAGAGACCTCTAAGTCATTCACCAGACCAAGGTTCCATGACCAAACTAGAATCTTCTATAGCATAGAGATCTCTATCTCATTCACCAGACCAAGGTTCCATGACCAAACTAGAATCTTCTATAGCATACAGATCTCTATGTCGTTCACCAGACCAAGGTTCCATGACCAAACTAGAATTAACTATAGCATAGAGATCTCTGTCATTCACCAGACCAAGGTCCATGACCAAACTAGAATCTTCTATAGCATAGAGATCTCTATCTCATTCACCAGACCAAGGTTCCATGGCCAAACTAGAAACTTCAATAGCATACAGATCTCTATGTCGTTCACTAGACTAAGGTTCCATGACCAAACTAGAATCTTCTACAGCATATAGTTCTATCTAGATCCAGATATTTAGTCTAGAATACTGTGTTTAAATTTTGTCATGGTTGAATATGAATCAAAAATAAATTACGCTGCCTCGCTAGATATTTTTCATAGCCTTTTGACAAAAATCTAAAATGATGTAATTAATTTAGTATATGAAACAATTACAATGAACAAACACATCACAGACTAATGGCTACGTGAAGACCCGTAGCGTAGAATGCGCCGCAATTTTCCGGAAGTATTCATGTAGGCAGGGTATTGTCAAGCAGAGTGTATGACTGTGCTTCCGTGAGTAAGAACCACAGACAATGCGTATCCATAGTTATCCAAATGTACGCAAACAAAGCTTACAGCCATCTTGCGAAGATTGAGAGCAACAGTTTCGTCGATGACATTTTCCCAGAAATATGCGACTGATAGAAATAAACAGTTACCTGATGCAGGAATTTCGACTACATTGAAAGACCTGTTGACTCCACGAATGTGAAGCGGTGGCCATGGTTAGGAAACGAAGGGTAATACGAAGGGGCAAAATCGAATCAAAACTACAGTAAAAAACATGCAACTATTTTAATGACACCAGATATTGACGTGTGTAAACCAATACACACATAAATGCAGTCAAATAGAGAATGTATAAAGAATAAGATTACTTGTTCTCCCGCCCCCCCTTTTTTTTTCTGAGCCGTGATCTCTGTCGCCGCGAAAGTTACGAGGGGTAACTCTACTCCTACTTGCTGAAATAAAAGTTATTATGACTTTTCATGGTGTCCTGCGTGGTTGGGCCACGAAGAGAATTAATATGATACAAGACACAAGAACGATTTGTTGGAATAGACTTGATATAACCATATGAATAGAAAGATATTATTTTTATTGCGTGTCTTCTTGTCAATTATTTGTGTCCAAACTGGCTTAATGCAAAATCTTTAGCCGCATTGAGAACACTTAAGTCAAGTTTCCCACTGCAATGTTTTAGATGCTCATTATATAAATTAACAGAAGGATGAAATCAAGCTCCCCATTAGTGTCTCCTAGCAATGTTAAAAAAAAACAACAACAATAAAACAGATGTAGCCCATTATCTTACCCATTATATAGGAGATGGGATTATTATTTAGAAATGTCAGAAGCAGTAGGTCAGAGACAGAACTGCGTGGCATGCTTAGCACCATGTATCAATAGGGCAGTACACTAATTACACCGGAACACGTTCTCACGGCTTGAATAGACTAACACAATAATCAGAATACATCTAGCGGGCAAAAGTTTGTGTTAGAATCAATATTATAATTAAATTAAGAGAGAAACAAAATAAAAGTCAGACTTATTTAAAAAAAAAATAAAGTTAATTTTATTACTGTGCCATTACTTTTATTGGAAACCATAGACCTTCAGTCTAAGTTCAAAACAACTGACCCATTTATATTATATCTAGACTAGACTTTAAAATCTTTCAACACTTCAAAACAAAACAAAAAACTTGTGAAAATCTTCAAAAAAGCTGAAACAAGGCGTTATTTTGTTAAGTAGTTATAAAAAGCAAAGTGTTGTTTTTTTTTCAACCGTAATCTATAAGACATAAGATTTTATGCTTAGATGTAGAAATGGAACTTAAAAATAAGAGTACTCTCGTCTCATAATTATTATTTTGCAATTTTTAGATACATAATCTAGAAAGATCTAGGGAATCAAAATATTTAAATGTATATACATAGACGATTATAATTAACAGACGTAAAGTATTTCGATCTAGGAATTTTGAAATTTGGAAACTAACAGGAAATGGATTTAATATATTTTCGTGAATATATAGTTCTGGGATTCATAGCCCATTCTATTTAAATTTCGAGAAAATGGCATAGCATTATTTCAAAACTTTGAAAACTAAAGATCATTTCTTTTCTAAGACAGAAAAGATAGATTTTCCCATATTTGTGGCGACTTTCCTTATGGCTTGAAAAAGAGTTAAGTACATAGCAATCTATACTGTAAGTAGAATGTAAGGCGTATGTATGTATGTATGTATTTATGCAAGTATGTATGTATGTATGTGCCAAATAGAAATCAAAACCGTTTGACCAATCTTGATAAAACTTGGCATAAATGTTCCTTGAGACCGTAGTGTATGTATTGTAGCCCTAAAACAAACTTAAGACCCTCAACAAAAAAAAAGTTGACCAACTCTATGAAAGGATTATAATTTCATTGATCTAGGCCATGTTTACCATGTATAAATCAAAAGGATCTAGCTCTAATTTTTAAAACTACACTTTGCACAGATAGTTTTTTAATTTGACACATGAAAATACAAAATATAGTCTTTTTATTTCATTATTTAATAAATTAACCTTCAAATTTTTGTTTCAAAAGCATTTTTACATACATTAGTTTCTTATATCTACAAATTTAGAATGTAACATACTTTCATGTTACACATCTCTCTATTCCTAGGTCTAAAACTCTAAGATGATAGAACTTCTCTTTGCAAAGATAGTTTTATACTTTAACATACTAATTATAGTCCATTCATTTCATATTTTAATCAAATTAACATTCAAAATTGTTTTTCTAAAGCATTTTTCATACATTCGTTCGCTATAGCTGCAAAGCTGTGTTGACATAGGCCTAAATACATTTTAATAGCTCCTCTCAAGAATCGCGTACATCTAACAAAAAAAAAAAGTTACACATGCGCAGAGCGGAGCCTACATACACGCGCAGAACAAGCTCTATATCCATATTAGTTTGAGTTTTGAGGCGCGAGAAGCTTCTTTCACCAGATTACACAATTACGGCTTACTCATAATGCCATTTTTATTTATTTATTTTTATTAGACAAGGAGCATTGTCACAAAGGAGCTACTCAGGTGACTGTTTAAAGATTTGCAAAACAAATGTTCTTCGTGTCCGACTAACCTTCAATTTAAAAAAAAATGAAGAGTATGAACCTATTCCATTCGACGAAATTATGTTGGACAGCACTGCATTTTAGGTAAAGGGGACATCATTCAAATAAAATAATCATCAAATGTCTATAACTTTGAGGATTACAATAGAAAGGAAATGACAGAGACCAGAAGATATAGTGGGTCGGTGGGGGCACTAATACTTTTAAGAAGATGTGAATGAACTAGAGTAAATACCTGTAATGTTACATCATTGTTGGTAACTATAATTTTCTTAGATAAGGTTTTAAAGATGGGTATTTGTCCATGTTTGGAGATACATGAAATTATGTTTCCATATAAATTTTAAAAGTTTTAAAAAATGCAAATCACAAATATGTAATTAGTTTTATAATTGACACTTGTTATGTTTAAAATATTTTTTTTATATTAATATTGTATAAAGAAATATTGTTATAGAAATACACAACATTTGAACAACAGTCTCCATTTAAAAGTACAGAATCAGCATGAACTTGAAAAGTAAATAAAAAGGTCAACATGGACAAGGGAGATAAATCTGCTTTATTTGTAGCTTAGTCAACATATCCATAGTTCATGTACCTGAACACATAAAAAACAGCATTTTCTTTTTAACATATTGTGTGTTATTGAATATTTATTCAGGGCTTATGTGTCATTGATTCATTTATTGTATTGCAAAATTTCTACTGGTCTGAAAAAAATACATATTTACATGATTGTATAATAACAATGAGATGAAACTGTACTGCATTATTATTTGTGTATATATGCCATCTGTGGTGAGCATACATATGCCCAATGACATTAAAAATAAACATAAATATGAGCAAGGACACATGAAATATGTTGTATATTATAAATTCACAGGAATGTAAGATATTTCAAAGAGCATTACATTGTAACATACTGGTCTCCCCCCTTTTCAAATATTTTTTCCTTTCCTATTTCCAAATGTGTTGGACCTAAATCATGGGAGATCAATTCAGTTTTGAAGAACTTATCACATCAGAACACACTTCTCTCCCCTTTTTGACATTTGCTTTTCATATTCCTCAACTTGTTGAAGGTAATCCAAGGGAGGCCACCTGTGCTCATCCACATGCTTCCTGTCTATCTCTGTCAGTTTGCAGAATTCTTGTCTCTTTGAAAAGGCGTTGTAGTTGGTAGCGATGAAATGCAAACAAAAAGTCACCAATTGCTTTGCATTCAACATCTGTAGATACAATGATGATTAGTTATATTAGCAGATATAGAATGATAATATTCTACATTAGGTAATAATAGACTAGCCACAAGTAGACTTCTAGATCTAAGTCTAGAACTAAAAAAATCTATTTCACACAATTATATTTAATTAACAAAAAGCACTGACTAGTCAGTTAATTATCAAGACCTCCTGATTTTACTAGACCCACAGGTACTACTAAAGGTAAAGTTGTAAAGTTTCCCCTTTCAAACCTTGCCATCTATGGGTGAGATGATGATAAGGTCATCTGTTTCTTAGGCCAACAGTTAAAGAGCAGAGTATCAAGTGGCCAGCACAACGATCAACCGCCTTTAATTTTTCATGATTTAAGTCAGGTGCCCCTAAGGGTTGGGTGGTCTCAGGGGCGCCCTGAAAATCCTGAAATTCAAAAACACAGTCTTCACCAAGATTCAAACCTAGGACCCCAGGTTCGGAAGCCAAGTGCTTAACCACTTCACCCCCACCCCTTCACACAGGTACTACTACAAGATCTAAATATATCTATTTCTAGTTACTAATCTAAAATGAGCAAGCTCTAGATTATTACATCTAGATCTAATCTAGATTATCTAGATCATTAAAAAAACAATTCAATGATATATGTGTCAGAGAAATGCTTTCAGAGTAATTCTGAAACATTTGATAGGCAGTAAGGATAAGAAACAGGGAAAATCATTTAGCATCAAATAAATATTGTCAGAGATACTTGTTATATTTCTAGCATTCAAGCTACGTGGAATACTCATCGAATGGCCCCATGGAGAAAAACTAGAAAAGTCCATTGCAACTGGAGAGCTCTCAGACAGCCACAGAGCAGAAAGAGAAGCACTAGAACAAGCTGCTACCATGCTAGCACATCATGCAAGTACCCCACACAGTCAGATTGTCTTTCTAACTGATGCGAAAACAATCCTCCAAAGCTTGAAAAAACTCTGACTCCTCATATATAACACGACTCAGGACAGCACTTATAAAGCTCTATAACAATAGCAAAAAAAAAGGTGTTTCAATGGACACCAGCACATATAGAACTAGAAGGAAATGAGAAGGCTAACACACTTGTAAAGAGTGGGAGAACAAACTCACAATTAAACATTGCACTCGATCTAGAAGAAATGAAGAAAATAATAGTAAATAAAATAAATGAGAAATGGACAAGCTCTCATCCGAATCACAAGAAAGATGGTGCCTATTATAAGCTATCCCGACATGTCAACATCTAATCTTTCGCCTCAGAACTGGACACAACAGAATGAGACAGCATATGTACTTGAAGTTCAAAATTGGAACCAGTCAAAATCTGCCCATGTGGAGTGTGAATGCTGACCATGTCCTCCAAAACTGCTCTCTTTACCAAGAGGCCTGTACAAGACACTGGCCCGAAAACACCCAAATATAAAGAAAACTATATGGAGAGCTCCCTGATTTGAAAACTACTAAGCAGTTCATCTCATATATTGGTCTATTCATCTGAACACTCCAACATAAAAATGAAAACGAAGAATAAAGCTCTGTGTGATAAAATCAAACATGACTAGCTGAAGCTTTAGAAAGACCAAAAAGTGTTATAGGAAAATAACAATCTGGTAGTGCAAAAATACAAATGGAACCTATTTGCTTACATGAGCTGTATTTAATAATCCCACAACATCAATCTCTGATCTCTCAATACGATTTTGGCAGGCTCTGTCCACTTCCTTGCTGATGTATAGCTCACAAAGATTGACCAATCGTGTCAACCCATTTTCATCTGCAAGGCTCATCATACCCACCAAGTCTTCACTTTCCTCTAATGGGGCATGGTCTGTGTAGATATAGTCCAGTAGAGACATGAAGTTCTCCCTGCTTGCATGAGGGATGTTGACCTTTAGAGAAACAGAGAGAAATAAAACACAAAATTCACCTGGTCTAGTGTTGGTTATACTATTATATTTATGTTACAATAATATATTAAAGCAAAAAAGAAATAAGTGTCAAGCAGTCAAACAAGTGAGTGGTGGTGGCTGGCTGGTAAAACACTTGGCTTCCAAATTAAGGCATCTCGAGTTCAAATTTTAAATTTTGGGATTTTTAGCCACCCAACTCTACTAAGTAGCAGGCATTATTTAGGGAAAGTAAAGTGGTTGGCCATTGTGCTGGCCACATGACATCCTCGTTAATATCTGCCACAGAAATAGATGACCTTTACATCATCTACCTCATAGATGACAAGGTTTGAAAGGGTTACCTTATTTTTAATTTTAGTCAAACAAAAGACAAACTGATCTTTGAATATCCAATAATATTAATCATTGAAAAACATATATATATATATAAATAAATTTGTGTTTTTTTTGTGACTCAAAAAGATCATATGTTTTAATTTTAAAAATTCGTAGGTCTGCCAATTAGATGGCTGTAGACTGATGAGCTGAACAAAGATGTCAATCTTAGATCCATCAGACACAACTGACAGCACTGAGCCCCATTTGTATTTGCTGAGTAGATAAAGAGAACCCTTGAAAAATTAAAAGGAACCACATGACCTAAAATGTACCAAAAAAAATAAAAATCAAATCCCTAAGACTTCAAGGACAATATTTAAGCACCTCTTCCTTACTAGTTGAATCTTGATCCTAAGTTGCCATAAAATCTGAGACAACTAATACACCACAAGAAGTAAATCTAGTGTGATACTCACTGTAGTGATTTTGTCTTGAGCAGACTCCATAAAACTTCCTAGAAACATGGCTGCCATCACTTCATTTCTTGTGGAGAGGATTACTTTCTGAGCATATATTTGTGTACCTAAAATAAATGATGCAAAATAAAATGACTTTATATGTCTATGTCTCTCTCTATATATATCTATCTCTCTCTCTCTCTCTCTATATATATATATGTATATATATATATATATATATATATATATATATATATATATATATATATATATATATATATATATATATATATATATATATATATATATATATATATATATATATATATATATATATATATATATATATATATATGGAGAGAGAGAGAAAGAGAGAGAAAGAAACTGTAACAGGGAAACTGTGATGCTGCTTATTCAAAACTGTATCAGCTTGTTGCTGTTCTTTTGCTGTTGTTATAGGTTTATCTTAATTGGGAATTTGACAAGACTATAAATAGTCTGTTAGACGGAAATAGAGAAATTATGGGATATTACTGTATAGGATGATGGGATAAATTTTTTTAATGGTTACAGACATTATTATTAATAGCAGGATCGACTCACTCCTCTTAGTGACGAGACATCATCTTTAGTAACTGTCGACATTTGGACTGTGCCCCTTCATGTTGGATTAAAAATTGTTTATCAAGATTCATACAGTTTTCTCAAGTATTTTATAGAATTTATTATATGTTGTTTGGTTGTAAAACGAACTCCAGGAGCTAGTAAATACTACTTCATCTAGACCTAGATCTACTCTACATCTGTTTACTAAACAACCACAACACTGGGTGGACATCATTTCAACCATAATATGCTCTATGAGATGAACAATAGTCATTCTGCAGCTCAAAGTGGCCATATATAAATCATTTCTGTGGCAGATGAATGTCGTGTTTGCAAGGAGTTTATTTTAGTTCTTCTCCTTGTTAATTGAAATGCACACATTGTTTGTGCTGCAATCACAATTACACATATGTGATTGCTAAGTATGTTTATAAAATGATTTAAATATTTCAGATGCTGCTTCAGACTTGAAGATAATTTACTTTCTAGCCCAAGCCTCCCACAAGATGACGAGGGATGGCAGCAGGCAGCGTATGAACCCAAGACCTTCTTAATGACAGTCCAGTGCGCATACGACAACACCAAGCAGCCATCTTAGGCAATGTTATTTTTTTTATTACCGACACATAAAATCAAGTTTAATTATAATAGAGAAAGGGATTCAAGTGCCTAAAGGTGGCCAAATCCTTGCTGAGATGGTTGATGGAAAATACTTTTTCAAATTAAAGAGTAGCTTACCTTCTACAACAAACACAACATCAGAGTAGACTTCCTGATTCATGAAAAGTTCTTTCATCTTGGCTCCAGTCTCATCATTGATGTAAGAGCCAATACTTGGATTTAGAAAGTCCTCTTCATTCAGGATGTTGTCACAGATTGTACTCAGGTAGTGAAGTTGAAATATGCCAGCCAAACGTTTCAGCTCTTTTATTTCTGTTTCATCTGCATCTTCTGGTACATTAGGTGTGCCTGGAAACAATGAGGATAAAGGTTAGTACAACACAATTTTAGTGTCCAATTAGTTTTTTTGTTTTGAAAATCAGGACTGCATTGCCATTTAACAAGATCCTTAGGACTTGTTAAGATTTTTCTGTAGGGAACAGAAGCAGGCAAAGAAAGCAAGGCACACATAAGAAGCAAGAAGAAGACAATATTAAAGAACAGACAGGTGAAGGTGAAGTGAAAAATGTCTTCCTTTTCTATAAAAAAAAAAATTTAAAATAAAAAAAAATTCACATTATGTAAAATGCTTGAAGTAAAAATGTCTTCAAGAAAATTAATGAACAAATAAATTAAATATAATTTAAAGAAAATCAATTGAAATTTGATCTAAAATTTTAATTTTCAAGAGTAGTTAAAAAATACTATCCACCAAATGCTGTTCTTTTAAATTTCAAGGCCTTATCTTCTTATATAATACAGACGTTACTTCAGAAAAGAAGATGTTTACGTCCTAAGCGTCATGCATTCAGTCATGCATATTAACCAATGACTTAAATTCTGCCAAGTCACTGGTTTTCCTGGCTAGCTCAGGCAACCCATACCATGTTCTAATACTACTAGGGAAGAAGGAGCATTTGTACAAATTTGTCCTAGCATATGGAACTTACTTGAAATTTATTAACATTTATATTCAAATGTAACATGCTTCTGTCCATACATATATTGAAAGTTTCAGTTAGCAAAATGAATCAAGCTTATTACCTGTATAAAGAAACTCTAAGACTCTAACAAATGTTTTTGCTTTGATATCTGCACTGATCTCTATAGTTGTGTCCAGGCCATATGATGATCCAGTATCATACACTGAACATATGCCTAGAGGAAACAGTTCAAATTAAATATTTTAGTTTTTAAATAAACCAAGTTGAAGTAATGTTACATATCTCATAAGAAAAACATGAAAATTTAAAGAGAGTTTGTGTTTTCACAAAGTCAGGCAGTCCCCAACTTTGGCCAGCTGACCTTATTATTATTAAAATTATTAAATTGTTTATGAACTGAGTTTAATGAAGATTTAAGAATCACAATGGTTCAGTGTGAGCCTAGCATTACAAGGATGTGATTAAATAATCATCTAATAGATGCTATACATTAGTTAAAAAAGATTATTTACCAAATGAAATATAATTTGTGTCTATTTTTTAATTGGAATTCTTTCACTAATAATTATGATGACCTCAAAGGTACCTTACTTACTTTACATATTATAAATAAATTTAAAAAAATGTACCTTGCACTTTCCCAGCATTTAAATCTTCACGTGAAAAGCTGTCAATATGATTAAGCTCAAGAAGTTGGGAATTCTGAAAGTTAAAATGAAAAACTGATTAATAGCAATGCTTCTTTAAATGGATAATAAAATATCAGAATTAGACATTAGCTGAGAATGCTAGAACACAAACTTTCATAAACATTTATAAACTGGAAACCCTAGAGCAGTGATCTCTAAACTATGGCATGTAAGCCAAATCTGGCACATGACCAAATGACCAAGATGCCATCCAGCCCTGAAAAAACTGCACAACAAAGCAGCAGCGGATGGGTTGCATAAGACAGTGATTTCTTGCATGGATGTGATCTGCTGGAAATTTATATAGCTCTAAGACAGAGAAAGGTTTGGCACCTAGGGAACCACAGTCAGTTAACACAATCACATGGTTGTGTAATCACAAGGCTGAGTGCATAATTGAAAAAAGAAATATTCTAAAAAAAAAAAAAGGAACAGTAACATTGAACAATTTCTTTTTTCTTATATACAAGCAGTGTGTCAGGAAAAAAACAAAACATGAATAATGAATTTTGGAAAAGCTTTTGATAAATCACTTTCGCAAGTCTCAGGTTTATTTTCTTTTTAAATATTGTTTTTCTGTTGCAATCTGTAGATTTTTTAACCCTTCAACTGATGAATAAAAAATAAAGTAAATGAAATTTGATTTGTCAAAAGACAAAATTTACATTGAGACTAGAAAAGAAAAAAAAGAAAAAATACTTTGGCTGGACAGTCTAGCAAGCATTAAATTTCTCTCTTTTGAGGTTCAATTTGCACAATATGTTTCAACAGTTCTAGAAAATATGTATTTCTCATAAATTACTTACACTACAAGGCAATGTGCTAGATAGAACTTTCCCAAAAAACTTTGATGCAGAGCAAATGACTACCCTATGAGCATGAAGCCTGCGAGTGCCTTCTACTAGGAATGTCACATCATGAAATTTAGGATTCTGTAATGTTTTATACCAGTTGTCAGCAAATGTTGAGCTTTCAATCTCCATCCAAGGAGCCTTACCTAGAAAAAAATAAAAAATTTTTACACTTAATTGTGTGAGAATAAATAAAATGTCTTCTTATACATTGGTTTAATTTAGTTTTCCTGTTTCCTTAAACATCTTGTAAACATTTTAATTGTCTGTAGAATATCTAAGTTAGTTCCCCTTTCAGATCTTGCAATCTAGAAGGCAGATGATGTTAGGTCATCTGCTTTTATTAGCCAAAGAGCAGGGTGTCATGTGGCCAGCACAATGACCAACCGTCTTTACTTTCCCCAGCTAAATTCAGGTACCCATTAGAGTTGCCTGGACTCAGGAGTGCCCTAAAAATCCCAATATTCAAAATCTTAGTCTTCACCGAGATTTGAACTCAGGACCAGAAGTTCGGAAGCCAAGTGCCTATAACCACTCAGCCGCCACACCCACAGTTTATCTAAAGACTAAGACAAATATTAGTTTCAGTAACAGCTATAACTTTTTACAAACTTTTAAAATTCTTATAGAAAATTAAGAAAATGTTGTTTTTGGCCTCAATGAACCGATTTTTTAAATATTTTTTTGTTTACTGTTTAATAAAGGTAGAAATGTGCAAGATATAGGATAATATTGAAAGAGAGAAATCACTAACCAGCAGGGGGCATGACAGGAGGAAATATGGTTTGCTCATTCTTTTTCTTGCTTTTCCTGGAAAATATTGACTTGGTTTTGACTGATGAAACATTACCAAGACCAAGGCGAATCTGCAAAATTAAAGAAAACAATTGTTCTAATAGTTCAAAGCTTAAATGCTACATTAAACCAACAGGAATGAAAAAAAAAAAAAAATTTTAATGACGATGAAAAGCATCTTAGATAAAAAGCAGTGTACAGCTTGAAAGGGTGAGTTAAAAACTAGGCAAGGAAAGAATTTAAGGTGATCAAAATATAATTATTAAGAAAAATATTTTATTTTATAGAGATCAATTTCTAAAAGTATTTGGGCTCTTCAAAGCAATTGTTAGTGAGAAGTAATCACTGCAACCCTTGAACTTAGTCAAATTATGTGCTCTTATTTTGTTAGAAACAGACAACAATCTTTCACTTATTTAACAGGCTGTGATCTATAACAAAGTTTTATTTAACTTAAAAAGTTCAGCCACACAAGCTGTTGATATAGTTGAATATATATATATATATATATATATATATATATATATATATATATATATATATATATATATATATATATATATATATATATATATATATATATATATATATATATATATATATATATATATATATATATATATATATATATATATATAGAGAGAGAGAGAGAGAGAGAGAGAGAGAGAGAGAGAGAGAGAGAGAGAGAGAGAGAGAAATTACATTATTAATTCTACTTTACTTACTATTTATGTTTATTAAGTTGGTGGCCCATAATAAAAAAAAAATTTAAAAAAAGAGTAGTGGAGATACACATTAGAGACAACGTAATGAATTAGAACTGTTTTATCTGCCACAAAGAGTTACTTGTGGAAGCTGACAAGTGGGTCGTCACTTATGTGTTGGTACTTGATTGTAGCTATTAAGTTCTTAATGTAGAGCTTGAAAAAAAACAAGCTTTTTTTTAAAACAAAACTGAATATAACTTTTTTATATACATATACACAGATCCAGCTTGAAAGAAGATCTATGTAGAAACACAAATGAAATGATAATGACTCACAACAAATACATGCCTGTCTCATGCTTGTTCTTCCTTTCTTTCAACTTTCAGGCCAGACAGACCACTTTGTAGTTTCATCAGATTCTCTTTAGCCCACACAAGCAAAACACCCGCCCTTATTTCCTCATGGTTACATTAGAAACACGCACATACATACACCATAACAATATGTAATGGGTAATGTTAGAAAATTAATGAGACTCAATATTATTTCCATAAACTTACAGCCCCATCAAAACATTCTTTCAATCCATGTTGAGTCAAAGCACTTGTCTCAGCAAAGGCAGTCTTCAGTTCATTAGCCAGAGCACGCCCATCTTCAGACCTTATTACATCCCTTTTTCTACCTTCTGTATAGTTTAGATCTTCAATACAAACAAAATAAAAATAAACCAGATAAATTTGTGTATCAAATTATCATAAATTTATACACACTGGATAATTTTAATTAGCAGATTTATAATGTAATTCATGATCTAGGTATCTATATGTATTATGTATTGTAGGCATGGTGTAAAGTCTCTTGACCAAAATTTCATTAAATAATATTAATGTAGATCTATAAAACAAATTTCCTCACGGATAATAAAGATTATTATTAATTATTTAATATTATTATATATTACAGACATTATTATTTATTATAAATTATAATATTGTAGATCTACATGAAATAATGAATCATCAATCATTATCAAATCAATGTCATCAATTTTTATCAAAATCATGATCATATGATGCATCTAATAAGTCCATGATAAAGGCATGATATTGACTATATATATATATATAATATCTATGTAGACTATTATAGACTATAAATCACTAAATCTAGAAAGCCTTCAGAACAGAACACTCAAAAGTAAAGTAGCAATTATACATAAAACACTGAACCATAATCTTCAAATACAAAACTTAATAAAATACTCAGAAAGTTGAGAAAGACACAAAGATAGAGGTAATATCATGCCGACTATTTTTTTAAGCATTGGTGGTATACCTCTAAATCCTTATTAACTAGATCTACTCATCTAGGTCTATATATATCTAGATCTCGATTAAAATTTAAACATTTCATTATTTTATAATTTTCATTGATAAAAATATTAAATAATAATATTTACCAATTTAGATCTATACTAATGATATATTCGGCATACTGTGCTTTTGTTTTTGCAACAATATTTAATTTTAATGCCTACCTGTTTTACAAGCAACTATCACTACTGGTACGTCAGGACAAAAATGCTTAATCTCTGGAAGCCATTTGTGTCTGATGTTGTCAAGCGAAGCTCTCCGCTCAACGGAGTAACAAACACAAAACACATCTGTTTGTGGATATGACAGAGGGCGAAGTCGATCATAATCTTCCTGCAAAAAAACGAGAAATCTAAATCTCTAGCATTCATAGATTTTTAGGATCTACGGCAAATATTTTGTTTGGATCTATAGACTTGTTTGTTTTGGTATTTTACACCTTTTTAAAAAATTAATTCCTATTATTTTGCTGTCATTATTTTGAACTTAAATTTCTATTACCTGGCCAGCTGTATCCCATAATCCAAGGTTGATGGCTTTGCCATCTACCATAACATTTGCGCTATAGTTGTCAAAAACGGTAGGAACGTATTCGCCTGGAAAACAGTTTGTTGTATACGCTATAAGCATACAACTTTTACCAACACCTCCGTCTCCAACTACAACCAATTTAACATTCTGCATTCCTTGTTTTGTTTTGTTTTTAGCTTTATAGCTTCTTGTCAGAGCAAGTGTTTATTCTACTAGTCACTTTTGTCTTGATCAAGAATTCCGATGGTTTAAAGTTTAGACATAGGTCTAGGTCTATATCTTATCTAAATTCTCTGTCTAGATTAGATTCTACAAAGTTTTTTTTCAATGCTTTATTTGAAAAAATTAGGTGTATATCTAATCATATTGGAAGTGTTGTTTTCGTCAAATAAAAAACTCATCTGTAGTTAGAAAAACAAATCCCTCTCGGTGTTATATAGGTTGATACGTTATGTTAAAAATAGACCAATAGTTTTTAATGACAAAAATAGCAACCAATGAAAATGTTGATTATAGGAGACTATTTTAGTACGACCTAGAATTAAGATATTCATGCTATTTTTAGTCTTTGGAATTTCTGATATTATATCTAGGCTATTAGATATAATAATCTAGGCTTTTTTTGTGTGAGCTAAAAGATGGTCGACGTAACAGAGGCGCCCCACGGAAACGCTTCAAAGACCAGCTTTAGGCGTCAACTTTCCTTGGCTGACATAGAAGTGAGCACCTGTCAGAACGAGAAAGCTGGTGGTCACTCACGAAAGCCGCGGGATACACATTTGAGACCAAAAGAAAATCCGCTGCCGAGGACAAACCAGACGGCGAAAAGACAATCTAAATCGACCACCTGCGGACAATGGTTATGCTTGCCCTGGATGTGGCAAAATATGTTGGCAGGGCCGGTCTTAGGGCACTGCAACCTATGTGGCAGCAGTGAGCCCGCTCTTTCATAGGCCCCGCGCTAACACTAGTTGTGAATTATTAAATTAAACCATTATACATTATAACAGGGTTTCCACGGCCTCCTGATTTTGAAGGAGCTCTTGGAAATCTTACGAAATTGCAAAGAATACGAAAAAAAGTCATGAAAATCTCCTGAAATTATTAAGTTATCCTGAAAACTCATAAAACTGTCCTGACAAATAGACTAAATTGTAATTTTGGGGTGTCATTAAATATGGAAAACGCCAATCCCAATTGCGTTTGTCCACTACCATTTAATAAAAATATTAAGGCGAATTTCCACCAAAACAGAAAGTTCCAAAAGTTCATTTACTCTTATAATCAGTGGCATGTAAATATAGATCCATCTTGTTCTCTTTAAAAAAGTCAAAAGCGATATTTTACTAGTCGATAATAAATCTAAAAGGCAGATGTGAATGTTTATCAGCTTTTTGTTGGAAAACTACCTTCTATTGTAGATGGCTCGTAATTTAATTTGACCGTGATTTTGTATTTAATAAAATATGAATAAAATGCTATGACAAATTTATTTTTTAACAGAAATTCTTAATTTTCACTTATTATCCTTATCTCTACCCAGACTAGGTCCCGCGCTATCAATTTTCACATAGGGCCCCGCAATCTGTAGGGCCGGCCCTCTATGTAGGTCACATCTGGGGCTGCGCAGCCACGGGAAATACTACACTACTCTCCAGGGGCGGACTGGCTATATGGGCAAACGGGCAAATGCCCGGTTGGCCGGTACCAAATGGGTCGGTCTGGTCGCGACCAAAGAAAACAAAAAACTCAATGCAGACAACTTAACAACAAAAGTGACAGCAGCAAGACACAAAGGCCCGAACACTTTTTCTTGGGCTTTTTTTTTTTGTGTGTAAATTATTATTACAATTAATTTTGTTTGAAATTCAACATGAATATAATTTTAAGAATTACACTATACACTGTACGTATTATCATTTGTAAAACGTTAGACCGTACTTTCTGCTATGCATGAGCGGCAAGGCCTTCAACACTACTTTGATGTCTTCGAGATTGTGTTTGGCCTGATCATTTTGTTGGTCGGCATGGGCCTTTGATGGCACTCCTATTTTTGTTTTGCTCCTTCCCTCCCCCGTCTTTGATGGTTCCATTGAAAGTTAACAAAAAAGAGGGATGGGAGAGGTGAAGTTAGAAAACATTGATATAACGCAGCAAAAGGGGAGACAATTAGCACTTTAACAAAACACATACACACAGCCGCGAAATTGCAAACCACCCAACTTATAGCTCAATATGGGTATACAGTTCTACTAGCTGCGATTTGAAAAGAACAGTAAGTTTCTTGTTGTTTATTTGTAATAACATACATCTAAAAATACTACACTTAACTTCTTTAGTCACTTAATGCTTACAAAAAAAAATTATTTAATTAAAACAAATCTAGATCTAAATAATGTAGCAGTAACTACAATATTATAAATGGCAAACTTATGCATAGTATGAAGTCATTAATAATGAAAATTATTACAGTAATTAAAATAATTTATATAGCGCTGTCACATCCGATATTTAATGAAAGGAGATTTTGAATCATTTATATTTTAATTAATATATTCATATACAAATCGCGTTTTTTGAGAATGTACAAGGAGGAAGCAGGAGCTTTTCACATTTAGAAGTGCCTCTCTAACCGTTCTGCTTTCTCTTATCTTGTAAAGGAATATATATAGATCTATCTATCTATCTATCTGGTTTGAGTGCTGGGACAAGTCCCAAAAAGCCCGTGGAGTCTGGGAGCACATGAGGCGCCCTGACCGCACCTCCCCGTGGTGGAGGCTGTCCAGGCCTGAGCAAGCTATTATAGCACAGTGCAGGACAGGCCACGTCCTGTTGGCTCATATTTCTCTCGGCTATGGCAAATTTTGATTCACGGTGTCCCCGCTAACCCTAACCCTAACCCAGGAAACCGTGCCTCATATTCTGTTTGACTGCCCCAGATCTCCGTCTCGACAGGTCTGGGAAACCCAAATTTCTCGACCTGTATGGCGACATTTATGCACTACTCAAGACAGCAGGGTTTCTGTCCAGGGCTTTTGCAAGAGAGGATTTGAGCCTCTCAAGCCCTCACTCTAATGGAGTTTGATGATGATGATGATGATCTATCTATCTAATATATATATAGTTCGTCCATCGTGGTTCGATGATGACCACTTTGTCATCCAGGGGGCTGAGAGCTTTACACTGGGGTTTTATGTCTCCTCGTGTGGCTGGTGAGACCTATGTAAACCCGGAATGTTTGGCCGCACACTAGGCAGGTTATTCCAGCTGGATCTAGTGTCATTGGCCTTGCTTTTCTTCTCTGGCGTTTTTCTTCTGCCAGCATTGTTCTCTTTTCTTCAGCAACCTGTGCGCCGGTTTTCACAGCGCGACGTCATGATGCTCTGTCATGTGCCTCTGTCTCCCAGGGTGTCCCTGAAGCGCTTTCTTTAACCACCTTGCGAGCGCTTTCCTTCGCTTAGTTGGCCTTACAAGAGTAGTTTAGAGTTGCGGTGGTCTTTCATTCTGCATATGTGTCCTGCCTATCGCAGCTGGGACTGCATCAGGATTGTGTGGATGCAATATATATATATATATATAAATTACGTAGGGGGTTTAAAATCCTTCCCCCACACCGAAAATATAAGACATGCCATTTGTGGGCCGGTTTATATGGTAGTGCCCGGGCCGATTTTGATACCCAGTCCGCCCCTGCTCCTCACTAATCTTCGGACTCGAAGACAAACCTTATGATCTAGGCTATTAGGCATAGACATACTTATTTAATATAAAATTTAAAGAAAAAGCAAATTTAGGTAGTAATATTTGCTTGCATGCATTTATAATTGTAGGACATAAAACGTAGCTCAAGCATAAGTAAGTCCCTAGGTCCTAGATCTTATAAATAAACAATTCAATGATGGCTATATATAGTAGGCCTATATAGGAACCTATAGATCAATATTTTAACCTCTTGGTACAAAGAATCCAATCATCCATATTATCAAGACTCTACAGTGATGGAATTTTCTCTTTCTGAACTGTATTTTTGACATGGATACGCTTGGGACGTAATTCTCTTCACCTTTTCATGGAACTCGAAGACAAGCCTCTTATTGTGGAACGTCTGTTATTTATAAAATAAGATCATGACTTCTAGCTTGTTTTTTTTTTAGGACAGATGTACGTTTATTTAATGATAAGTCTTAGACGCTGACCTCAAAAACTGAAGATGATTAGGCCTACATCCTATCCTAGACCTTCTACAGGATGGCAGTAGATGGCAGGGCACCGAGACCATCAGTTAGAGAAGGCCTCAACACTGACCTGCAACATCACAACATGTGGGCAGTTTAGACCAATCGCTCGTTGCCACGTCGTACGGACAGGACGCGAAATCGTGACTATCCTGTGGACAGACAGAAGCGAATAACTCACAACCAGGCATTCATGCTTATTAAATAGTAAAGAAAGGAAGCCAGAGAAAGTTCAATACAAATTGTGAAATATTTAAAAGTTAAAAAAAAAAAAAAGACTAAAAGTTTTTAGGTTTAGAGAAAGAAAGAAATACATAGGAAAAGAGAGATTGAGCAAAGAGAATGACATTTACGTAGAACAAAAAGAATAAAGATAGACAGTTTGAGAAAAAATATGTTTGAAGTGATGCTGATACGTTTAAAGGTTTTAGAGAGAGAAAATGGAGAGAAAGAAAGGATGAATGAAAGAGAGAAGGATATATAAAGAAAAAGAGAAAAAATATAAAGAAAAGTAACAGAATCCTTCTCTCTCCCCCCTCTCTCTTTCTCTCTCCACCTCTTCTATCTTCCCTAATCTCTCTCTTACTATCTCGATATTGAGAGAGAGAGAGAGAGAGACAGACAGAGAGGAAGAGCTTTACAAAAGAGGTAATGAGAGAGATAAGACACCCAGACGGAGGGCCTCGTGGACACAACAAAAACGTCTTCAATGGTCTATCTTCATAGCATTGACTTTTAAACGAACATTTGGAAAAGTCATAAACTAAAGCATTCAATCAAACTATAAAGTCTATGCCCCATGAGCATCTTGACACGACCACCTTCCAACGTATACACGAGTCATTGAGAAACAATCTTGCTCCATTTAAAGAGAAATAAAGGGCAGACAAGCCACTCTCAAACAGATTCAACTTATCAGTTATATTCTTTTGATTATCTTTCTTTGAGTAGTCGACTGCAATCTTCGTGTCATTTTGTTTTAGGTATTTTAAGAATAACATGAAGAGATCCTTTAATTTTTGATATCCCCCACAAAATCTGTTTAGGAATCTCCCTTCCATTAATTACTCCCTTCACCAAACCCCCAGCCTCTTTTTTATAAACTGGACATACCATGTACCAGTAAACTGAAATATATCATGTTTGTATGCGGCAACCAAATATTTAATTATAGGCTCTATACAGGGCCTCACCTTAAAATATACATATCAAAGAAAGAAGAACAGAATATTAAATGTACAAAAACTTTCATTCAGTTTTTATTATTATTATCAATTTCTATATTTAAAAAAAAAAGGTTAGAGGCATCCATAAAAATCCTGCACAGGACATCTGATTTCTTAAAACTGGTACTTACTGATGATAATCAATTTTATTCGTTTATTGCTTTTCTACTAATAGGATATCAACAACTGTTCTTACTTAATAGTCCCGATTTAAAATTTATGTTTATGTAAAGATAGTTTTGAATCGACTTTCTGGTTGTATTTTCAGTTTACTTTATTATTTTTTTTAATTACTAGCTTCTATTTATGTCATGCCGACCAAGGCTATAGAGCCCGCTTTAAGACATGAACAATAGATTGACGTAGGTTTTATTTCGGAGTTTCCATCTCCTAGACTGACTACCAACCAAGGCTTTAGAGCCCAGTTTGAGACTGACTACCGACCAAGACTTTAGAACCCAGGTTGAGACTGACTACCAACTAAGGCTTTAGGCCCAGTTTGAGACTGACTACCGACCAAGACTTTAGAGCCCAGTTTGAGACTGACTACCGACCAAGGCTTTAGAGCCCAGTTTGAGACTGACTACCGACCAAGGCTTTAGAGCCCAGTTTGAGACTGACTACCGACCAAGACTTTAGAGCCCAGTTTGAGACTGACTACCGACCAAGACTTTAGAGCCCAGTTTGAGACTGACTACCGGCCAAGACTTTGGAGCCCAGTTTGAGACTGACTACCTTCGAAGGCTTTAGAGTTCAGTTTGAGACTGACTACCGACCAAGGCTTTAGAGCCCAGTTTGAGACTGACTACCGGCCAAGACTTTGGAGCCCAGTTTGAGACTGACTACCGGCCAAGACTTTAGAGCCCAGTTTGAGACTGACTACCGGCCAAGACTTTGGAGCCCAGTTTGAGACTGACTACCGGCCAAGACTTTAGAGCCCAGTTTGAGACTGACTACCGGTCAAGACTTTAGAGCTCAGTTTGAGACTGACTACCGGCCAAGACTTTAGAGCCCAGTTTGAGACTGACTACCGACGAAGGCTTAAGAGTTCAGTTTGAGACTGACTACCGACCAAGGCTTTAGAGCCCAGTTTGAGACTGACTACCGACCAAGGCTTTAGAGCCCAGTTTGAGACTGACTACCGACCAAGACTTTAGAGCCCAGTTTGAGACTGACTACCAGCCAAGACTTTAGAACCCAGTTTGAGACTGGCTACTAGTCAAGACTTTAGAGCCCAGTTTGAGACTGACTACCAACCAAGACTTTAGAGCCCAGTTTGAGACTGACTACCGGTCAAGACTTTAGAGCCCAGTTTGAGACTGACTACCGGCCAAGACTTTAGAGCCCAGTTTGAGGCTGACGGCCATGGCTATAGAACCCAGTCTGCCCTAAGGCCGAATAGCGGTTTCTATGTTTAAGCTCCATCACTATTAGCACTAGGTCAAGACTAATAGGATATGACGTTTAACTGTAACAGGTAAATATGGCATCAATGTGTGTGAATAAAATTCTTGGTCCTGACCACTCATTTATTATAACTCTCCCACTTGCCTTGGACTATGAAATAAAAATACAAAATTAACCTGTTCCTACTTAACTGAAGCATAGGACGACTGAGCCAATTTTAAGATCGAAATCGCAGCGGTGAAATTTACACACACAAAAAAAAGAATTTTTATTCGCCATTTCTACGAACTATGTTTTTGAGAGACGACATTTTAGTATCTGAAGATCAAAACAATAATTTCGTCAGTGTAAACCTTTATGAACACTTTTTCGGAGCATAACTTTAATTCGTTCCGTTTTGTTATTTATGGTAATGTCTTCACACATCTAGAGCTTTAATGTAATTATGTGTTTGTGCATACTCTATGCTGGGGGTTGCGGGCCCTTCGTTTTGTAGAATGAAAGAAACAAAACAAAAAATGACATAGAATTTGAGGGCTTGAATATTGTGTTGGTCGGAGGAGGGGGCGGTGTAATTCGGGTCTTATCTTATCTTATCTTAATACAGACGTTACTTCAAAAAAGAAGATGATTACGTCCTACGCGTCATGCATTTAGTCATGCATATTAACCAATGACTTAAATTCTGCCAAGTCACTGATTTTCCTGGCTAGCTCAGGTAACCCATTCCATGCTCTAATAGCACTAGGGAAGAAGGAGCATTTGTACAAATTTGTCCTAGCATATGGGATGAGGAATGTGCATTTATCTTTGTGTCTTTCAGAGTATTTATTAAATTTTGTTTTTGTACTTGAAGATTATGGTTCAGTGTTTTATGTATAATTGCTACTTTACTTTTGAGTCTTTTATCCTGAAGGCTTTCTAAATTTAGTGATTTTACTATAGGTGTTACTCTAGTCAAATGCGAATATTCATTTGTTATGAATCTCACTGCTCTATTTTGTGTCTGTTTAGGGCTTTAAGAGTATTTAGGGAAAATAATATATACCAACTATGTAAACCATAGCTTGGCCGGAGTATCAGCTAGTAAATATATATAATTGTCACTCTGATATCAAAGAAACGACTGCCATGTTTTGAAATAAATCCAAATGAAATGTTTATTCACTTTACAGAATAAATAAGCAAGAAATTAGAAAATTAAACATTAATCAAAAAATTAAAAACAATTCTATTTTCAAGTCTAAGCCACAAATGTAAAACAAGATATTTTTTTGTAACAAGCTCCGAAGAAAAATCTAATCATTAAGAAATTAAAGTGGTTAGCATTGTGATACTGTAAGAGACATTTGTAGCGATTGTATTATAAATGTAACCAAAGTCATCTCCTAGTACAAACACAGAAGTAAAAATTATAAAAAAAAAAGGCGCAATGAAATGGTTTCTTCTGTCGTTGCCAAACAGAAGACATGGTAAGGGAAATAAATCAGATGTTCAACACACATTGTTCCATATTGTCTATAAATCAATATGTTGTCAATATTTCGTTTAGAGCACAGACATCTGTAATGAAATACAATCTATTCATCATTAATATTATTATTAGCTTTAGCAAACTATTGACAGTATCGAGGTAGCCAATACGAGGAAACATGCAAATCGCACAATCATATCCTGATTAAATCCAGAAACCTCAAATTTTAAGGCCAATATTGATCGCCACAGTTAATTACATACATATATATGTACGACTTGTAATTCAATAGTAAGACCGCTATTAACCTATTAAAAACACAAGAATTCATCAGATTATAAGGTAAAAACAATGACATTAAATTATTCCATACTTTCTATAGGTTGAGTAACACCGTTCCGTGAGATAAAGATAGGTAGCAATTTATATTAAAGTTGCATTCTTACAAAGCAAATAATTTCTTCTAGATTGCAAATCACACCGTTAGTTGTCATAAATTCTGTGTCAGTTTAATAGAAAAAATCTCAATCTTTTAATTATTATTATTATTATTTGCCTGCAAAGCTTTTGGTGACGTTGCCCCTATTACTGCAATGTTGCTTCAAGATTGCCTTTGACCTGCGATTCCACTGGCAAGATTGCCACTGCTTTGTAATACCAATGCCCTAAGTCTGCAATTCCAATGACAACAATTTTACCCTGGCCCGCAAAGCCACTGACAACATTGTCCCTGGTGTCCAATGCCACTGACATCATGGCCCCTGGCCTGCAATGTCACTGACAATATTACCCCAGATCTCCAAAGACAGTAACATCATGGTCCCTAGCCTACAATACCAGTAATAATATTATCCTTGGCCTTCAATTTCACTCAATGCCCCTAGATCTCCAAATCCACTGACACCACGGCCCTTTGTCTGCAATGTTACTGACATCAGAACCCCTGATCTCCTAAGCCACTGACATCATTGCCCTTAGCCTTCAATGTCACTGACAACATGGCCCCTAATCTCCTAAGCCACTGACATCATTGCCCTTAGCCTTCAATGTCACTGACAACATGGCCCCTAATCTCCAAAGCCACTGACCTCTGGCCTGCAATGCAAGTGATAGCACGACCCTTGGGCTGCAATGCCATTGACATCATGACCCCTGATCTCCTAATCCGCTGACATCATATCCTCTGGCCAGCAATGCCACTAAAATTATGGTCCTTGGCCTTCAATGTCACTGGCAACATGACCCCTAATCTCCAAAGCCACTGACCTCTGGCCTGCAATGCAAGTGACAACATGAACATAGGGCTGCAATGCAAGTTACTACATGGCCCCTAATCTCCAAAGCCACTGACCTCTGGCGTGCAATGCAAGTGACAACATGAACATAGGGCTGCAATGCAAGTGACAACATGAACATAGGGCTGCAACGTCACTGGCAACATGGCTACTAATCTCAAAAGCCACTGATTTCTGGCCTGCAATGCAAGTGACAACTTTAACATAGGGCTGCAACGTCACTGGCAACATTACTCTCCCATCACGTCAGCATTCATGTCCAACTTTCGGACAGTACACAAGACTGACCATTGAGCTACCTACACTTCCTTCCTAAACGTTTCGAGTCACGTGATCGACATCAAAAGTAACACAAAGTTCTTCAACAAGCATTCAGCGTGCTACCGACTGAACTTCTATTCTAACAACGGAACACTCGTTAATGTGTAGCCATGGAAAGTAAAGAACATTCACACTAAACGAATTTGAACATCTTAAAAGGATTTTAATACAATTCTACAATTTATTACAATAAAAAAAAAGACCGCATTGACTAAAAATTAATAATAAAAGAAATCGAGTTTTTAAAAGACTAATAAATAGAGAATAACAAATGGTCAAACTAGAGCAACAAAAAATAAAAAAATAAAACGAAATGTGCCAATATTGTAATAGTTTTACGATATGTACAAATTATTCCTTACACTCTGACTCGTTTTATGCAGTAACTCGATGGCCTCAAAGACTTCCACATTATCTTTTTTTTTCCTTTGTCTCTATACTGGCCACTTATAGTAAGGTCAATTGTTTTAGGGGAGAGGGGTCAAAGGCGTTTTTAATAGCTAATTAACACATTTGTCCACTTTTAAGCGTATGAAAGGCTTTGAAGTATACCGCCTCATATAGTGATCACTAAATGTTTTGTTGTCTGTCAGGTTTCAGAGACTTATATATATATACTATCTTGTGTGAGGAGAAGGTAGGTAATGAGTACATAAAATAAAAACAAAAGTTATGAAAACTAAATTTAAACCTTTCACATTTCCTAAAAGTGAACTCAGAGGTCAAAGTTTGAAGATCTTCTGCATTCTTGTTTAAATCTTTTTTTCATTTTCACAAAATTGTATTTAAAAACAATTTTAATAATAATTGTATCAAAATGTATTTCTAACAATAAAAAACATAAATCTGTAAATTAACAATTATCTGCATACGACTAATGTAAATGGTAGCACACAGTGACATAGTAAATTTCACATCAAATGCTTAGTCAAGTGTCTGTCTTTGAAGTGGACTTGATAACGAACTCTTACCTCTATGCCTGATTAATTCTGTTTGTTTAAGTCAAGTGCCTCGTTTTCAAACCAAACTTGCCTATCTATGTTTTCCTTGTCACATCTTCACGAAACAAAAACCCAACTCATGGCAAGATTTAGATATGGCATTTTTTGAACTGACCAAAATATTAAATGCTTTTTGTGTACTTATTCAAATATTAAAAAAAAAATGATTAGCACAGAAAATGATAAATTAAACATAATAATAATAATAATAATAATAATTATAGGCCTGATAATAATAATTACAAACAGAAAGAGAAACGGAAACTGGTATGAAATTATACCAGGCAAAAATAGTCAACAGATTCATTGGCGTCTGCTCAAGCTAACACACAATTTAAAAATCGTCAATAAAAAAATAAAAGGAACAAACACTGTACAGTGGAAACACACAGCCGTCCTAAAGTAGTATTTGTGGTAGTGTGTGTGTGGAAAAACACAGCCGTCCTAGAGTAGTATTGTGGTAGTGTGTGGTCTATGTAGTCTAACAAGAAATACATATTTTAAAAATACTTTTAAAAATTATAATAAACGAAGTGCTAAGTGCAATTGTATCAATTACTTTGGACAAGTCACGCAATTAAATTTGTAATAGATCTAGACCAACAGCAATACATCTGTACGATTAGAAATATTTTTACCAATTGTTTTTTGATCAGCTCTATTTCATGCTTTTAGCTTTCTCTATATGATCCAATCACTTAACTAGACGAGTTGCGAAAATGGGGGTGGGGGGAGAATGAAGAAAAGGATGCCTAGGTGAATTTTACCGTGATCACTTTTTAAAAGCATTTTTAAAAAAATGGGGTAATGGAACGACATAAATTCTAACCACTCTGCTAGTGAAGTGGATATGAAAATAGAAAATTTAATACTTATCTATTGTTTATATCAAACTTACTTAAAAGCGATTACCTACCTATAAAGGGAACTAATTCAACTAATAGCATTTCTTCTGTCAAGTACAATTTCTTTCTCTTGTTCGAGATACCAAACAAAATTATACATTAAATTACAATAGTTAATAAACTAATTGGCTTAATGCTTCTTGTGTTGCCAGGTAAAAGAAATAGTAGTGCAAAATTTCAGCTTGATACCAGATTGGGTGTCGGAAAAATATCGTTTACAAACTTTTTACCAGACAGACAGAGTTGATATAAGCTTTGTAAAACATAGTATGGCAATGAGATAGTAATGAAGGGCAAGCTAAACTTTCTAAACTATTACATGAGTTACTGTTACAAAATAAAATAAGAGTAATTGATGCAATGTATCCATGTGTTGCATTTCTTTTTCTTATTGTTTGAAACAAAATTGTAATTCAACTCTTATTATTCAAAAAAAAAAATATATATGTAAAAAAAAAGAGCTTAAGACATTTTAAAAAATTATAACCATGTTAAACATAAAAAAAAAAGAAAATTGATTGAATGACAACAGAAAGAAAAAATTCCATGACATTTTTGTAAAATGAATTTTTTTTTTAATGCGAAAGACTTAAATGGTGAATGTTGTTTCTAAATGAATGAGGTGTACAATAACGCAAAACGAATGTCTATACAACAGTCATAGTAGTCATGTCAATAGAGTAGTGACCAACACTGCACTTTACGTTCCGTTTATATCAAAAATAGTTCAAATTTATCTCTTGTACAAATCTGAACACATTTACAATTATATAAACACATGTTGTAATTAATTAATGTTTTAAAGAAATATATTTAAAAAAAAATTAGATTTCTTTATTATTTTTTAGCACTTCAGTTTTGTCCCTAGCTACCCTCACTAGCTTGCCCAGAAACGTTTTGTCCAATAACTTTAACACTGAACTAAAGTTTTGTCCAAATAACTTTAACACTGATCTAAAGTTTTGTCCAAATAACTTTAACACTGAACTAAAGTTTTGTCCAAATAACTTAAACACTGATCTAAAGTTTTGTCCAAATAACTTTAACACTGAACTAAAGTTTTGTCCAAATAACTTTAACACTGAACTAAAGTTTTGTCCAAATAACTTTAACACTGAACTAAAGTTTTGTCCAAATAACTTAAACACTGATCTAAAGTTTTGTCCAAATAACTTTAACACTGAACTAAAGTTTTGTCCAAATAACTTTAACACTGAACTAAAGTTTTGTCCAAATAACTTTAACACTGAACTAAAGTTTTGTCCAAATAACTTTAACACTGATCTAAAGTTTTGTCCAAATAACTTTAACACTGAACTAAAGTTTTGTCCAAATAACTTTAACACTGAACTAAAGTTTTGTCCAAATAACTTTAACACGGAACTTAAGTTTTGTATTTACTCCTTTGTTTTAAATGAGCAGTTGGGTGTAATAAAGCAGATCGTAAAAAGTTAACATCCAATAAGTGCATTTCTTCTTGTACTGAAACTTATCTCTAGAGATAGTGAGACATAATCTCACGGAATATATTCAACTTCAATTATAATTTGGGCTGAATTTAAGAGAGAGCAAGCTGGATTACAGCCCCGAGAATTCCACAAGAAAGGAGCCATCACAAAAAAAGATAACAAAAAATCTATCCAAATTGGGACTGTTTAGAAACTTTTAAATATCACACAGTTACAAACATCATTTTCACATTTTTACAGCTAAAATGTTGTGATTGAGAAGTGTACACTTGTAGCATGCTTGGAATAAGTAAATACAGCTCCGGATTTACGACAGTGAGTTTACCGAGGACCTTTCCCTCCACAAACTAAAAAATGTACACTATTTAAAACTAAAATATGCATATTAAATATTTTTTTTTTAAAGATACCGGTAGAGATAAATATTTTCATTCATTATTGGATCTTTATTAAAGTTTTCGAAAAATTGTTGGGACCTCAACAAAACTCTTGTTCCTGGGCCTCCGCATACTTAAATCCGACCCAAAAAAATTAGCGTTGCCACATTAGGTAAATATTTTATTATTCTATGAGCCAATTCAAGATGTTAGGTTTTGTTGTCTTTAAAAAGAAAAGGGGGTAGAGAACCTCTTTGTCATTAGTTCTCAAGAGATCTCGCGGCTTCACGGCACAGGCGGGCTGGGTGTCCAAATGGGCGCTGGGATTACCATACGATCCAGCCCTCAAATTTCGTGCCACACGATAATGATGTGCATCCAATGGTACCTAACCTCACAATAGTGCATCGAGAATTTAACTCATGCCTGTCTGAGTTTACCTAACTTGTTGGTAAATTTTAATGCGTGCTGAAATTCACACTAATGTAAATTCTAGGACTTGACGATATAAGAGGCTTTATTTTTGCTGGATTTAGTCTTGATAGGGCCCAAAGCTATTGGAGATATGGGGGCCCCCTTGTAAAGCGATTTTTCCTTTTCTCTTTCTTCAAAATGATTGAAAATTTCCCCGAAACCATTTCTGGGTGCCCACAGGCAAGAGGGCCCTAAACTATAGCTTATGTTGCCTCTAAATGCGGCACTGGGCTTGCGTTATTAGTTAATCACTTAGTAGATGGTATTGAGATACAGTCTTTAAATTTATACGGAAAAACGTGTTAGGTTAGTCTTGCACCGTCGAGTCTGTTAAAGATCAATTTATATAAATGGTAATGTTAGGGTCAGTCGTGACTCGTAAAGTTCTATGACAATAGTATTTTATTTTTATTACGGGTCATACTTCAATTCCAAGAGACCCTTTCGACCATTGGAGTGCCGGCCCAACAGGCATTTGCCCTAATGTCCGTATATACATCCCGCCTCCCCTTCCTTGCTGACGTTAGCTCTAAAAGTTTTCAGACTTTAACTTAGGATAGTTTGCATGTCATGAAATGTTTAGAAAATTAAATAGACCAACATGGGCGAAGAAAGTTTATTTGTTAGAGAATTGGGACCAAACATTTAAGAACAATGCTCCAATACTTAGTCGCACATATTATTGGCTGATGACTGTAACATTAAAAAAAAAGGAAAAAATTCTCCTATTTGTTATTTTAAATTATATGCTTATATTAGTATAAAATGCTCACAATAAAGGCTGACAACGACTGACACTAGTAGTAAATAAAAATACAGTAGGTTGAAATTGTTAAGTTTGTTCTTTAAAAAAAAACGATGTTATTGTAAAGGCCTTGTAATTTCAATATGTTCGAATATTGATACGCAGCAGCTTAACTATTGTCATTAATGATTTGTATTCATCTGAAAAGATAGATATATCATCATTATGTTATATAAATACATAAAAATCATTGTTGACAAGTATTTAATTTAGTTTCACATGGTAATGAAAATGTCCATACCAATTATATATACACCAATATTGTACAACAGTTTAGCGTACCAATGTGAACCATCTGGTACGAAAAGAGACACAGTCTCATTGGCTGGGGTCATGGAGGAAGATGTCATGAGCAGCCAATCAAAACAAGGGTCTAAATATTTCAGCCAATCGTTTATGTATTGTCTTATCACGTGGTATGCTCTCATAGGCGCGAAAACCGCATGCGCCAAGTGGACATCCTGCAAGAAGGCGTAGCAGGAAGTGACGTAACCGTCCACTACGATTGTACCATGGGTGGTGAGTGGTGCGTAAACGCCCTGTATGGGTCGCTTCTCGATAGACACGACTCTGTCGAGCACGACGCCTACGGAAGTAAGACCCTCCACGTCTGAGACATGCGTGGAGTGGTATTGTCTGTGAGGTAATTGTTGGAGGTCGGCGGTCAGCCCATCGCCTCTGGCAAGGAGGATATACTGACCGACCACAACGTCCTCCGCAAAAGTCACGCGAGGTAGCTCTTGGATAATGTTCAAGAAAGGCGTGCGACGCCCCAGCTGATCTATGACAAGCGTCGAGTTGTCTTTGTCGAGGTCTGCGTAGTAGATGAGGTGTTTCGGAGTCAGAGAGACGCTCCTGCCAGATTCGGTCGTCAGCGTGTAGTACATGGCAATCTGCTCCGGACCCCTGTCTAAAAAGGCCATTACATCGCTGAATTCGAATTTCCCGTCGCCGCTGACGCTCAGCACCTTGTCTCCTATTTGAAGTTCCGCCATTGTCTTCGTCTGCCCGGTGGAGGTCATCACGTGACTCGCGGGCGGGAAACAGCCACCAAAGTTGATGGCAACTGAAGAATCTGTAGAAGAAAAAAAAAAATGTTCATTGGTATATTTTATAATTCAATTATATAATTGTATAATGTTATAAAATTTTTAATTTAAAAATTAGAATATTTCGTCCTTTAAAACCAAAAACACCCGAATGAGATTACAGTTAAAGACGTTCAAACGACCAACCATCATACTAACAATACAATTTGCACGCAATACTATCATGCAACCACTTAAGATAACCATTTACTTGATTGATACAGAATTAAATTATTACATAAATATCAAATTACTAATAAGGGGTGACAACCCCGTCCTTGTACATCTACTTGCCCTTGATCTGTTTGAGGGCAGTAGGTCTACTTTTGCTATTAGTGCTGTAAACAATGTCATCTTAGATACATAATATTTTGTTAACATCTTCTGACATCCAATTTGTACAAAGTTGCTTGGATAAGAACTGTTTATTTTACAAAGAGACACTGTGGACTACAGCCTTGCTTAAGTGAACAATTTGTAGCCCTGAAGAATACTACTCTCCGGCATTCCCACTGATCACCTGCCTTCTTCATAGACATCCTGTTGCAGTGAAGATTTACCATATCATCCATAGGGAGAGATAGTCAAACTCTGTGTTGATTAGAATTCCACTTCAATTTTGAATGATTTTTTTTTTATGATACTTAGGATATTCTCAATAGAAGATTTAACATTATCAAGTTTTTTTTTCAGTTAGATAATTGATGTTTAATGTTAAGATACTTGTATTACTCGCCATAAAACGGCTAAGTTTTGATTCCTTTTAAATCAACTTGCCTGTGAAAATACAAGTTTTCACTTGTAAAAAAATAATATATAATAAAGTTAAATATAATAAATAAAGCTAGAATTTGAACAGAATCGAAACATTCATTTAGATGAATTTTCCAAACATTGTATAATTTTCAAAAACCTCTTTTGTTGGAATACAAGCAACAAGAAAGTAATTTAAAAACAAACATTTCAGTAACAGATTTAAAAAAAAAAAGAAATTCAACATGACACTGATGTTTTTCCATAAATTTTCATTCTATTATTGCAATGCTACCCTATTAAGTAATCTTTGTATACTCTATGTTTCTCTCTAACATTCTAGCTCATGATTTCTACACAAGTCGGTCCGCAAAATGTTCATGAACGTCTATTTATCCAAGTCTTTATTGTATGTAAAGAAACATTTGAGTCGAGTGTGGGAATTCCCGCTAAAGCCGTGTGCTAAATAAAAAGACGAAAGCCAAATTTAAATTTAATGTAGAATCTAATTGTATTTTGACAAATTAGAACCTTTAAACCACAGTTTTTACTTCTTAGATATTAGAATATAGATTTTAATCACCAATTCAAACAGAAGCTGTCAAATTTCTAAAAACATCGTTGCTCTCGTTTTCAAACTACCTGTCAAGTGTTTACCCAGAACCCATGAAGAGTTGGCAAGCCGATTTTGTGTAAACATACTAAGAACGTAGTGTTGAGATTTATGAAGTAACACAATTTCATTATTGTAATACAACTTTCTTAATCGGCACCAATGTTTTCATCTTTCAGACGCAGAACTGTCATCTCGGCTAGAGTCTAAGCATCTAATAGCAAAGGTAATAAGTAACAGTAAGGTCGGTAAAAAATGGGTCTATATAGTTTTGCATAATTAATTTTCAAATGCTTGTGCTAAAAACAGATATAAAGAAATGTAAAGTACGTGTAGTTATTACAAAGCAGTGGCGGACTGGCTATATGGGCATTTGGGCAAATGCCCGGTGGGCCGATACCTAAATAGGCCGGTGGGCCACCGATAGGGCCGCATGGATGCCACTATGAATTAAATTGTCAAAGGTTTTATAATATTCTCTTACAAAAGCGGCATCGTGTTAAAAAGAAATCTCTTTTCAGTGTAATACTAATTTGATTTAACACATTTTCCGAAATAATGTAATAGCCTACATCCATAGACAGTGTTACTAGAAGGCTTCATCCTTTTAAGGCCTACACACTTAGCGATTAAAAAGCAGCATATTTCTATATTTCTGATAAAAATATAGAGCTCATTTTATGCATGTGTACAGTTATCGATACTCAAACTCAACATACCGATTTTGAGGACATGCATGCCTATAATTGGATGCTCATCATATAATATGCAATTTATGGGCCTATTTGAATAAAAATGCCCGGGCCGATTTTGACACCCAGTCCGCCCCTGTTACAAAGCTTATATCCAATCACTTTGTTTGTCCCTCTGGTAAAAAGTTTACATACGTTATTTCTCCCACACCCAAACAAATTGAAATTTGCGCAATTATTTCTTGCAACTGATGAAACAAGAATCAATAGAAGTGGTAATTAATTATTTTGTTGGGTATCGAACAGGCGAAAGAAATTGTACTTGACAGAAGTGGTGGTATACGTACAATGAGTCCCCTTTATGCTTTGTGAAGAGAATTAGGAAGTCGCTTAACTTACAGTAGAAAACTTTAAAACCTTCTGAATGCAAAAGTCCTTTGCAGGCTAAGTGGTTAGTGTATTGGCTTATGGTGGCTAGTGCCCAAATTTAAGTCGAACAACCTTTATTATATATATATATATATATATATATATATATATATATATATATATATATATATATATATATATATATATATAAAGCGATCATGGCAACATTTACACAGATTCTTTCTTCGTTCCCCTCAGCAAACCCCCCCCCCACACACACACACACAAACACTTTTCCCAAATGGTCCAGACCAGTGATAGGATCATAGCGTATTGAAAAAGCATGAAATTGTGCTAAACAAAAAAACAAATGGTAAATATTCTAACTATTTCCAATGGCACAGTAGTATTATTGTTGCTCTAGATCTATTACACATTTAAATACATGCATCCAAACTAATTGAGACAATTACTTTTAGTATCAGTTTTGGTACTTTTAAAAGTATTTAAATATTTTTACTGTACTTAACTCTTTCTCTCCGTTATTATTTAACACGTTCTGGTGGAATCAACGTTGGTATCGTCAGTTAGGAAGAAAGAGTTAATTTTAAGAATGTATGTGTATGTGTGTTCCTGTGTGCACGTGTGTGTTGCCTCGCGCTCCACCAATGTGTACTTTTTCGTCCATTACGTTAGTGTATGGCAGAGAACCTAGACCACATTGTTGGCGATCCAGGACCCCAGGCCCCGAGACCCTGACTGTTTGCAGAAGTGTGATTACTATTTGTTGTCCCGTCGTCTGACCTTTAACAGCTAGCAAATGGTCGAGCCCGCTCACATTCCGCCATCTCTCGTGTGACACGTAACTCAGGCTTGTCCCAGTCTAAACCACCCACTATCTGATTTAATAAAGCCACTAAGGCTTGTCCCAGTCTAAACCACACACTACCTGATTTATTAAAGTAACTCAGGCTTGTCCCAGTCTAAACCACTCAGTACCTCATTTAATAAAGTAACTCAGGCTTGTCACAGTCTAAACCAGCCACTACCTCATTTAATAAAGTAACTCAGGCTTGTCCCAGTCTAAACCACCCAGTACCTCATTAAATAAAGTAACTCAGGCTTGTCCCAGTCTAAACCAGCCACTACCTCATTGAATAAAGTAACTCAGGTGTGTCCAAGTCTAAACCAGCCACTACGTCATTAAATACAGTAACTCAGGCTTGTCCCAGTCTAAACCACCCACTACCTCATTGAATAAAGTAACTCAGGCTTGTCCCAGTCTAAACCATCCACTACCTCATTGAATAAAGTAACTCAGGCTTGTCCCAGTCTAAACCACCCACTACCTCATTTAATAAAGTAACTCAGGCTTGTCCCAGTCTAAATCACCCACTACCTCATTTCATAAAGTAACTTAGGCTTGTCTCAGTCTAAACCACCCTCTACCTCATTTAATAAAGTAACTCAGGCTTGTCCCAGTCTAAACCACCCACTACCACATTTAATAAAGTAACTCAGGCTTGTCCCAGTCTAAACCACCCAGTACCTCATTTAATAAAGTAACTCAGGCTTGTCCCAGTCTAAACCAGCCACTACCTCATTTAATAAAGTAACTCAGGCTTGTCCCAGTCTAAACCACCCACTACCTGATTTAATAAAGTAACTCAGGCTTGTCCCAGTCTAAACCAGCCACTGCCTCATTTAATAAAGTAACTCAGGCTTGTCCCAGTCTAAACCACCCACTACCTGATTTAATAAAGTCACTCAGGCTTGTCCCAGTCTAAACCACCCACTACCTGATTTAATAAAGTAACTCAGGCTTGTCCCAGTCTAAACCAGCCACTGCCTCATTGAATAAAGTAACTCAGGCTTGTCCAAGTCTAAACAAGCCACTACCTCATTAAATACAGTAACTCAGGCTTGTCCCAGTCTAAACCACCCACAACCTCATTTAATAAAGTAACCCAGGCTTGTCCCAGTCTAAACCACCCTCTACCTCATTTAATAAAGTAACTCAAACTTGTCCCAGTCTAAACCACCCAGTACCTCATTTAATAAAGTAACTCAGGCTTGTTCCAGTCTAAACCAGCCACTTCCTCATTTAATAAAGTAACTCAGGCTTGTCCCAGTCTAAACCACAAACTACCTCATTTAATAAAGTAACTCAGGCTTGTCCCAGTCTAAACCAGCCACTACCTCATTTAATAAAGTAACTCAGGCTTGTCCCAGTCTAAACCACCCACTACCTCATTTAATAAAGTAACTCAGGCTTGCCCCAGTCTTAACCACCCACTATCTCATTTAATAAAGTAACTCAGGCTTGTCCCAGTCTAAACCACCCACTACCTCATTTCATAAAGTATTGCCCCAGTCTAAACCACCCACTACCTCATTTAATAAAGTAATGTCCCCGCGAAAAAAAAATGTCAGGAAATAGAATTGAGCACGATCCAATAGTGTGATAAGTAAAGGAACAAGGAACTTCTGGGTCTCCAGCAATGTTGCACAAAGTATGGCACACGGACCATATTCGGCCCGTGGCGCGGTGCAATCCAACCTCCTTAAATGTTCACCCACAGTGCGTAATGAAGCAGGGAAAGCTTAGGTCTATTGGGTTGGATGATACGCGGTGGCGTAGCCCGAGAAACGAGTGCCTGAAATTTATATGGCCCCTAAACCGAAAAGGTTGGGTACCACTCATATAGAAAGTCATAAAAAAAAAAAAAAGAAAAGAAATATATAGGTCAAGATTGAAAGGTTTTATTGGCACGCGATTTTCTTTGAAGTCACACGGTAAGCTCGTGCCAGCCTCGATTTGGTATACCAGCAATGAATTACGTCATAAAGTGAAAACATTGAAATGTCAAAGTTGCTTGGCAAAGAGGAAGAGGCGTGGGGCGGAAGTGTTAATAACTATAAAATGTAAGAGGCCTCGGCTAAAGTTGGTTTTGTAACTTTTTGGGAACTTTGACTTTTAATGAAATCTTTGTGAATGGACGAGAATTGTATTCAGTAGAATGTCGGCCATTTCTTTTTGGCCGATATGTGTAACTGCGATGTTAAGGGATCAGGCTTTTGTCAAGAGAAGGCATTTATCTTGATGGTAGTCAGTGTAAAGTTCTCCTTTCAGACCTTGCGATCTATAGGTCAGATGATGTAAAGGTCATCTGTTTCTATGGCACACGGTTAACGAGGTGTTAAGTGGCCTGCACAGCGACCAACCGCCTTTACTTTTTCCTTATTAGAGCTGAGTGCCCTTAAGATCCCGAAAGTAAAAATCTCAGTCTTCACCAAGGACACCGGTTTGGAAGTCAAGCGTTCTACCGCTCACTTTCCTAGCTGTGCATAGGAACTGTCACGTCTGCGATAATATCAGTGAAACCTTAGAGGTGGATCTTTGTTGAAGCACTTTCAAGAAGATAGTATATAAATATAATGAAGAGTTAAGCCTAATAGATCTACACATATCGTAACTAACACTGCTATAGAAATGTCCTCTATTTCGAGCGTGTTGGTTGACATAACATACTTGTTGTTAGTAATGCATTAGATGGTAGGAAGATAATGCCGCAATCAAATAAACTACATGTTCTTTTTTACCTATAAAAAGAATGTAATTGTAGATTGGTCATGATGGGTCACGTGGGGTTTTGAACTTGGGACATTGTTGCGACACAATTGTGTCCAGCCAACTCTACTGGCTACCTGACATACGTTGGGGAAGTAAAAGCGGTTGGTCGTTGTGCTGGACACATGATAACCTGGACAACTGTAGGCCGTAGAAACAGATGAGTTTTATATCATTTTGCCATCATCGAGAGGTCTTAAAGGGATAATTCTACTCTACGGTCTTTAAATATTCCAAGGCTGGGTTTAAGGGAGGGTAGCCGGGACTTCTGCCCCTTGGCATCCACAAGAGAGAGGACCTCCACAAGAGAGAGGACCTCCACAAGAGAGAGGACCTTCACAAGAGAGAGGACCTCCACAAAAGAGATTTTTTTTTAAATTCCAAATTTCGACGGGTCAGAAACTTTAACGTTGTTTTTTTATGTATTTTAAAAAAAGTAATACTTTAAATCTAGGAGGCGCGTGGCTGAGTGGTAAAGCGCCTGACTTCCGAACCAATTGGTCCCGGGTTCGAATCCTGTTAAAGACTGGAATTTTAAATTTCGGGATCTTTCGGGCGCCTCTGAGTAAACCCAGCTCTAAAGGTTACCTGACATTAGTTGGGGAAAGTAGAAGCGGCTTGTCGTTCTGCTGACCACATGACACCCTTGTTAACCGTGGGCCATAGAAACAGATGACCTTTACATCTTCTGCCGCATAGATCGCAAGGTCTGAAAGAGGTACTTTACTTTACTTTTACTTTCAATCTAACAGTTGGCAACACATTGTTATGGTTAAGAAGTGTCTGCTTGTAACAGCTCCAGTGGCCTTACACTCCAAAAACGTGCTATATTTTTTTCCTAAAATATGCATATTAATTTTTTTTAAAAGGAAAATGATATGAAATGTATAAGTATTATACAAAATCTTTGTCTTTTAAAACATGACTGCTTTTAGATAGAAATAATATTATTAATAAATGGATTTTTATTAAAGCTTTCGAAAAAGTTTAGGGGCTCTCCGTAAAGATCCTGCCCCTTGGTCTCCACTTACTTAAATCCGGCCCTGGAATATTCTCATACACGGGCTGATTTTACAAACAGTTAATCTGAACTGCTACCAATTGTTGTCTATATTACTTTTGCTAATATAAATTTTTTTGTCATTAAGTAGATATTTTTTTCCACGAGACTTAGAACATACACACGCACATTCAATTGCGCGCACTCACACACACACACACGCACACACACACAGAGAGAGAGAGAGAGAGAGAGCACCGAAACTCGACGGAAAACCTTTGGCAAACAACCCTCTATTACTATGTCTCTCTTTTTTAGTTTTTAATTATCGTATTTATAAATCTGCATATAAATCAGTTTGATCAGACGATTCCCGCATGAAGCCTGTTTAGCTAACATCCACCCCTCTGGAGGGCGCTGAAATTTCAACCGTTCAAATCTTCTCTGTCCCCCATTCTCGCCACGCAAGTTTCCTCCCCTTCCCTTTTTCCATCACGCCCAATGGCTGCGGTTACCCTGGCAGTATTGTAACAGCGTTGACTTGGCTCTGACATCTTTCCTTGTTCAGAGAAATCCCGTTGGTTTACCTAAGGGTTTAAACTGGCGGTGATCTCCGCTACCCCGGGATTAAACTTGTCCACCAACTCTCGGCAAATCTTATTAAAACATTTGGCGCTGCGTTTGGAGGGGGGAATGATGGGGAGGAGATGGAAGGGTCTAGATAATAGGAGTGGGGGATGGGTTTTAGCGGGGATAAACTAAAAACGCCGCCAGTAACGGTATTGTCGTTAAATATATATATATATATTTTTTTTTTCATGTTGAGAGAGGAGAGAGAGAGAGAGAGAGAGAGAGAGAGAGAGAGAGATTCGTGTCTGTGGTTAGATTGGATTTGTCGCCATTGCCAATATATTTGGAATGAAGAATAGGGAATGATAATGATTATCCCTTCATAAAACAAAGCATTGGTTAGGTTAGCCTGGAAGACCAAGTTTTAATTTATGCATCCCTTTACACACAAAAAAAATACCTCCATTCAATTCTAAACTTTGTGGAAACAAAATCCTGGGTGGAAAATTGTGGGTGTATGGACGCAATTTTCGAAAACGGCTCTACTGAATTTCATAGAAAGATCAAAGTTGTTGTATATCGTTGGGAAAAGAATTACTAACTCGTTTGATACACTGGGAATGCTTTTGTTTGGCCGTTATAATTTTTCAAAGTAAAAAAAATTAAAAAGAAGAAATTTGAATTTGGCTTGAGGACGATATTTTTTTAGTGAGTTAGCAGAAGGCCAATTTTCGTTGAAGTGTGTAAGCAGAGGAACATGTTCTATAAAAACAGTAAAAACAGTTCGAAAATACACACACGTACACATACACACCAATGATAATTAAATATACATAAATCGATGCAATAACTCATACATATTAGTCTCTGTAAAAAACTTATCAGAACTGTTTCCGGAGCAGCTTGAACTAAAATGTCTGATATCTCGGTCTCAATGTGTGTCAGATTTGACAGATGAAGACACATAAATCCCACCCTCGAGCATACAGCTCAAATTACCCTAATTTAACTACCAACTATCATACTTTTAAAAAATAAAACTGAAGCTTGGTGAAAACACGTATTTCTTAAAGACGTCGCATACGTCCTGAAATGTCATAAGAATTTCTATGGAAGAACATATAAATGAAGCTACTTAGTTCAGGACTGTTACGCTACTGATTCAACAGATTCAAAGAGGATCAATTTGTTATTTTATTTTTCTAAATTGCTTTAAAAAAAATGTTTTCCAGTCGTTGTAGACAGATAAATATCAGTTCGAGTGTTGTTGATCTACACGGGGTAATTTATCCTCGTCAGACATTTCTGTCGCTTCACCGGTAGCTTAGAGAAACAAGAACAAAAAAAAAAAAGAAAAATCGAGCCGAGTTTTTTTTTTTTTTCTCAGTACGTAATTCCGGAATCACTAAGGTGACCAGAGCGTAGTTGATATGTCAACGCGCTAGTATGACCCAGACACTCGGGTTAAGGCGGGGGGGGGGGGGGGCAATACATACACCTGATCGGGTGGATTTTTTTTTTAATTGGTCATTTCAGAGGCACTTGACAGACAGTCTGTAACGTGTGTCGGGTTTTGAAGACTTTGGCAGATTTTCTATTAAATTGTAAAGTAATATATGTCATGCAGGAGATACGAAATAAGGTACTGTTTTATACTAGATAGCTGGTAAAGATTCTGAAATGGTGTGAGACAAAGGTATAGACTTAAGACTTGAGGAGGTAGAGAGACGTAGGTATAGACTTAAGACTTGAGGAGGTAGAGAGGCGTAGGTACAGCACTATGGGTAACGAAAAAAATAAACCAAGAACAAACAAAAATAACAAAAACAAAGGGGCATCACGAGAAGTATTTAGTCTTACACATTTGTTCTTCATTGTCGGTGATAGTGGGATTTTTTAAATTTTTTTTTCTTTAAAATTATTAGAATAAGCAAAAATTTCGCCATTCAAAACGAACAATGTTAAACTCACTTATTTTTTATTAAACCGACCTGAACCAAAAGCAGACAAACTTATATCGGAAGAACAAGAGGGTTTAAGAAAAGGTTGCAGAACAAATTCTAAACATCAGGATGCTCTGCGAGAACACCAACAAAATGTTTTTCATGTCTCTATTGATTCCAAGAAAGCTTTCGACAGAGTATGGCACGGGGCACTCTGGGCGACAATGGAAAAAAATATAATATAAATCAAGACATAATAAGGTTACCCTAAACCTCTATAAGCAGGCCACTAGCGCAGTGTACTTCAAAAACAACACTGGGGACATTTAAAATCACAGTTGGAGTGAGACTCTACTTTCAACATCTAGTTACAGCATCTTCCTTGAAAGGATAATGTACTGTGAGCTGTGAAAGAAGATGACTAAATTGCGCTTTGCGGACGATATAAATGGCGTAGCAGGTACAGAAGACGAACAAAGACTTCCGCAGCATATGATTTGTAAGACAATGCCCCCCCCCCCCATATTATGCTCAAAAGCCTAGAGCCAAAAGTTGCCTCAGTATTGGAAGCGAAAAACTAACAAGTGTCTGTAGTTTTAAATATCTCAGAGCTATCATCTCTAATGAGGGAACCAATTTGTGAACTACTGGCCCGGATTGTACTGACTACAGCAGCATTTGCAAAACTCAAAACAATCTGGAAAGACAAAGGCATAGCCCTCGACACTTAAATCAGACTGATGTGCTCCCCTTTCACAGCCACATTCTTATAAGCTTGTGAATCTTGGACGCTGACTGCAGAGCTAGAGAGGAGAATCCTAGCAATGGAAATGACATGCTACAAAAAGAACCTACAGATTAAAAACTGGATTAACACAGTAATTGGACCCCATGACGATCTGATAACTGTTGTCAAAAAAATGCAAGCTTAAACTCTATGGCCAAATCACAAAGATCTTCCTTCAGGGAGCAGTACCAGGAAAAAGAAGGAGATGCAGACAGAGAAAACAACGGGAAGACAACTTAAAGAATGTCGTGGAAAGAAACTATCTAAGACATAAGACAGAGAGGAAAGGAGAAAGATGGTCAACAGTTCTTGTGTGTTGCACAACGGTTTAACACACAAAGGAATAGGTGAAGGTTGATTTTTTAAGTAACTGTCAATGAATGTATATGTATAGAAACTTCTGCCAGATTCAAATGTCAGCGTGTACTACATGACGTTCTGCTCCTGACGCATGCGCAAAGGCCAGCCTATGTTCCCAAAACTTTAATTTTCAGGCGAGACGCCCGGAGATAGCTTGAAGAACCCTAGACTTGATCCGCAGACCTCCATTTGCAAGTTAAATTGTTAGTGCGCTTAACTACTCCGCCCGTTACAGGCAAAAACATAATGTGATAATTAAAATTGTCCTTGACTTCAAAGATTAGAGATGAGTGCAGTATGTCACGCAGATACGCAGTCCTAGCTGCGACCTATATATTTTGCCACACGCAGCTTAGAAATACCTAAAGGCAGCACGGAAAACTTTCTCCCAGATACCCCCACGGGTCCACAATTGAGATTGGATCATAGTGCTCTGAGCTAAAGTAGCGCTATATAAAAGCTATAATAGCTCAACTTAATTACACTTTTCGGCCGGTTGTCATTATTTTGAATAATTTATTGATCTAGCACTAGATGGCAAAAACAAATTTGGTATATAATATTTACATTCCACACAGTTGTGTCATTAAATAAAGGTAATACTTCTCAGGTAGCAAATGCAAATTATTTTATTTAATGAAAATTGAAACAAACAAATCTATCCAACAAAGGCTATCTTTTTCAAACATCTATATTTGTTTGTTTTATGTTATTGAGAATCGCAATATAAACTACATATGAACATAATATGGAGTTTAATTGAAATCTAAGCCATCGCTATCTTGATTTTATAATTTAAATAAACAAATTATTAAATAAAAAAATAAAAAACTTGATAAAAAACGAAAGATCGTTCCACGGTGGTTACATCTATGGTTCAAGTTGAGTCTGCTTATTTAACTGACACACTTCTGAAATCCGTTTTAAAAATGGCAAATAAAACAGAAATAACATGTAATATTTGAAGATAATCTCCAGTGGCTCCAGACAAGTGTCACTCAAGTCTTAGTGTCTAACCAGCTCTCTCCTGCTTTAACACTTCGGGTTGATGTTGTCAAATTCTTCCAACAGAATCATTTAGTCTAAGTAAAGACAGTGGCGCTCTCCACAAGTGATCTGCTCTGAGAAGAGGCATCACTTGCTGTTAGGTCAACACATCCACGTTTTTCTAAGCCAACTGTTTTTTTTTCTCTTGCCCTCACCGACAGGACGCAAGGGCGGGTAATTAAAAAAGGTTAAAGAGAAGAGCTAGACATCTCCAAAGAGTTGTTGTAGCCATAAGCTCCCCTTTATAAAAACACACACACACACACACACACATACTTAGCAACAGTGGACAGTCATCTGGGAAAAGGGTCTGCTGAATAAATGTCAAGATGGCTTTTTGTGTATTAAGAAAGCAGTTTATTGAAATAAGAAAACTTGTGCATAATTTGAGGACATATCAGACGGCGTTGAAAGTGGGATAGGAAAACAAGCTGAAGATGTTGGGACTTGAAAGTGTTTGAACAATCTGGGGGCTTGGAATAGTCGATCAAGTACGGGCTGAAAGGTTCGCACTGCAAGTTACAGAGGTGTGAACCATTCATTAAAGTATCAGAATCTATCTTCGTCCATGCTGACACCCTTGCGGTGTTGACGATTTCTTAACGTCTAGACTTTCAGTGACTGAATTAGTTGAGCAGTTGTTTTTTTTAAACGAGATATAACGCAAACGAAACACCGGAAGAAAGAACCCAACTCTTTAGTTCTATTATTTAAGCGTGTACGCATGTTTTCTCGACTTAAAGCTGCCGAAACAGCCAGCGGCATAGAATGATAGAAAACAAGGTATGAATGGGTTCATTGCGCCAGGGACCATGATTAATAGGCTCTAATATAGGAGTCCACATGAAGCCATTGAAAGATAGTGATTTATTACTTTGTAGAATTATTACAAGCATTGGATGTCATGATATTTTATTTGTGTAAAGTCGTAATGAATTGAGTTTAAGGTTACTTTCACTTGCAAGAGGTCGTAATGAAATGAGTTTATGGTCACTTCTACTTGTACATGTAACGAAACAATATTTAAAATAGCATCCTTTGTTTCTTTGTAAAATGTTGTTGCATGTTTAAGATGTTCCTTAAGAGTTGAAGACAAATTACCTCCTAGCTTTCCCGAAACAAAGGGAGAAAGTAGCGGGCATGGAATAAACCCGGGAACCGCAAGACGACCCAGCGACGGTCCAGCGCTCATACATCACCACCAGGCAGACATTTTTAGCAATGCAAGAAGGAAAATAAACTCCGTTTATAGCTCAATGATATAAAAGAACAGGTTCAAAGCACGTGAGAGGCAAATAAAAACACTTGCTCAATCAGCCAGGTAGGTGCTATGTATGTTAGACCTATCATAAGGGAGAGAAGAAAAAAAGGCTCCCATTCCAGTATTTAGAGTGAAATAAACATTTCTTTTTAAAAGTTGATTCCAGTCTCTGGCACTCTGGAAAAAAACTCATCGCTTATCACTTTCATTCAATCTTCTCTGACCAACTTCAGAACTAATGTCAATAAATTATAAGATGGTTTCTTGATATCTTACTACCTGGAAATATAGTCTCAAATATAAAATAAGCGCTGACCACCTCATCTTTAAATGCATTGCAATAATTATTTATATCAGCATTTTGTTTTATAAAGCTTGTATTAAATCATTCAGTCTGTATGGCAAGTTATTTCTTCCACACCCAATTACGGATCAAGCTGGAATTCTCCACAATTATTTCTTTTGCAAGACAAACCAAGAATCAATTTTTAAAAATAAACCAATTAGTTAATATCCATTGGTACTTATAATTATTGTTTTAGTATCTCGAACAAAGGAAATAAATAGTACTTGAATAATGAGGTGATATCAGTTGAATTAACCGCTTAACAGTTTGGAGCTAACAGTAGATAACTATAAAACATTAAATATTCATAAGCGATTTTTTTTTATAAATGCATTAGAAAAGCGATCACGCAGATCGTCCCCCTACCCCTTTCCAACTGGTCTAGACAAGAGATAGGATCATAGCGTATTGAGAAAGCTAAAAGCATGACATTGCGCTAAACAAAAATATATGTCTTCGCGCAGATGTGTTGATAGTCTAGAGTCTAGATCTATTACAATTTTAAATACATGAAAAGTTTCTTTGATTTTTATTGGCGTTGGTACTAATCAACATATTCTTGGGCCATTGAAAGCTTGAGTTTATAGTCAATGAAAATCACATTTTTTAAATGTATATTATGCCTTAGTATGAAATGAATAGCTTTTCAGATCTAAAATAGTGCATACTTTTTTTTTCTTTCTGAAGGATTTTGAGGCGGGAATGGTTAAATACTTGGCTTCCAAACCTGGGGTCCTGGGTTTGAATCTCAGTGAAGACTAATATTTTGAATTTTGGGATTTTTTTATCAAGCCTATGAGTCCACCTCTCTAATGGGTACCTGACATTAGTTGTGGAAAGTAGAGGCGGTTGGTCGTTGTGCTGACCACATGACACCCTGCTTGTTAATCGTTGGCCAAAGAAACAAATGACCTTTACATCATCTGTCCAATAGATCGGAGGATTTTTAGGGGTTTTCGGGCCGCAACGACATTTAACGCAACCTTTTTGTCACTTTCCTAACAAATACAGAGGTTTTTTTTATAAATGCATTTAGAAAAGCGATCACGCAGATACCCCATTCTTTCTCCCCCTACCTGTTTTGAATAATTTTTAGTAAATAGTTTAGGCATAGATCATCAGATTTAACCTACGTTACCACCACCTGTTTATTTCTCCCCTGATTCAAAATAATTTGCTCTTGTTTGACTATTCCAAGATGCTTCATAAAACCTATTCTTTAAATAAAAACATAAGCCTTAAATCCGAGCATAAAAATTAAAATTTGATACTTCAATATCGACTCACTTGCTATCTTTATATATTGTCTTGTTGCCTCTGACCTAGCTAATGTTGTGTCTGGTGAAGAACACACCATGCATCAAACAACATAGCGCCGCCACTGTATATCCCGAATATATATTTACAAATGAGCGCTACAGGGCGGAGGCTGAAGTATATCGACGATCACTTCAGGAACGTCTCCATCTCAAGACGTAGCTATCGTCCCCTGTTCGAAATGAAAAATGGAATACGGGAAAGGATGGGCAAAGGGGGGGGGGGGTCAACTCGTAGAACCCACACTTTTTTTTTTCTGTCTCTCTTTCTGGCGGTGTGCGGGAAGCATCAGACGTGAAGATGAGAGCAGATAGCAAGACGCTAATTGCCATGGAGGTTGAAAGGATTCAGCTGATTCGACCAGGATGGAATGAATGCTGCACGAAAAGAAAAACAAATGTTTAATAGACGGTGGTAGCCGCCCCTGACTCAACTTCAGAATGTCAGCGCATACAATAACATGACATTCCATGTCATTTAAACTGCTGGATTCTCTGTAATGTTTTTCTCCGTAAGACTATGCCAATATAGTAAATACAACGAATATGATTAATATTTCTTGTTTAAAAAATATATAATAATATTAACTATTTTGATATTATGTTTAGCATTACTTACCAATTATTAGGTACTGCTTTCAAATTTTAAAAAGAAGATAATTACGCCCTACTCATTGCATGCGAGAATCTAGTTATACATGTTAATCAGTGACCTAAACCCTTCTAAAATTTTGGCTTTCCTTGCTGATTCAGGCAACCCATTCCCTTCTCTAATGGCACAAGGGAAGACTGAGCACTTGCACGAATTTGTTATAGCGTATGGAATGAGATATGTACCTCTATCTTGTGTATTTCAGATAATTTTATTAGATTTTGTTTTTCTATTTGTAAACTATGGTTGAATGCTTTATGTATCATTGCTGCTTGACTGTTTATTCTTCTGTCCTGAAGTTAAGTGATTTTACTAATGGTTTTACTCTAATCATATCTGAATAGTCTTGCTGCTGTAAATCTCACTGCTCCATTCTGTTTTTGTTTATTTTCTTCATTTTTTTTTCTTGAGTTGAGGGCGACCAAACAGAGGATGCATTATCTAATATTGGCCTAATATAAAATATAATATAATTTTAGTTGTATGTTCTTTTTTTTTTATTAGTAAGAATTTCTTTTAATAAACCCTAATGATATTTTTAAAAATAATTCCACCAGTATGTGGATTCTATGATAACTTGTCATTGATTATATTTATTACACATTGATATTTTGAGTGATACTGATCTGTAGTTCCCAGTTTAAATTTTTCTCTTTTTTTTTTAGCTTCTTTCCAGTCCCTCAGTACCGTGCCCTGATTTGGTGATTGAAAAAGTAGTTTGAACACTGGCCCTGATTTGTGACATAGTTCTTTGAGCAATCTAGCTAAAATACTATCAGGTCCTGAAACTTTATCTGGTTTTATGTTATCTAATAGTTTTTAGATAATTTTTTTTAAACATTTATATTTCCTATATTTTCTACTTGGTTTAAATTTATTAATATGTTTTTGTCTCCAGGGGCTGAGAATGCTGAAGGAAAATAAATATTCAGAATGTTAGCTTTATTGTTATGTGTTAAATAACCTTCACTTTTAAATAGAGATACTCCAGTTATTTCCATTTTTTTTTTAGATTTAATGTATGACCATAAATTTTTATTGTTGTCTTTAGATATTACATTGTTCATGTATTCATTCTGCAGCTGTCTGCTTACTTTTTCTGTTAGGTGTTTAATTTTAATGTACTTTTTATGGTCTCTTTCTGTATTAATTTCTTTTAAATTTTTAAATAAGTTTATATTAACTCACTCGGTAAAAAGTTTGTACACGTTATTTCTCCCTCAGGCAGTTGAAACTGGGCACAAACAGTCATTGGAATAGACAAAATATGAATCACTAAAAAGCAACAAAAAAAAACAAAAAACAATTAAGTCAATTACTTACTGGTAAGTAATTATTTTGTTTGATAAAGACAAGGGAAATTAATCCTTCAGTATTCGGAAATACGGCTAAATATGTAAAGTTTCTTCCCCTTAGTTAATTAAACACGTTATCTCTCCCATAACTAAACTCGGATCAAGTTGAAGCTTTAAAAAATTATTTATTGTGCCTTACAAAACATGGATCAATTTTTAAAAATTAGCCAATCAGTCGATTAATTATTGGTTTTTTATTATTTAGTTGTAAGTGCGAAGTTCTTCCCCCTTAGAGAAGTTTTTTTTTTAGATTTTTGATATTTTGCTTGTTTAGTCCATCGAATCAGACTATGTCTTACAATCCCCTGAGATAGGTGAATGGTCAAGAATATTTATAAGTGGCTGAAGAGGAAGCTGGTTCATTTCAAGACTAGTGACTTGTACACTCGAGCAGGTCTCAAAGAAAAGTCCTTGCCGAAGAAATGCACATAAGACGCAAGAAAGCTTAAATAGACTCCCGCACATAAGTGCCTTGCCTGCACCAGATGTGACGAAATAGTCAGCTCGCATACGGGGTTTGCATGGTCATATAAACTACAGTACTCATCTTTCTTCCATTAAAAAAAAATCCCACCAGCTATTTTCTGAATTAAGATTTAAAACAAAATAAATTATACTAATGATGTGATAAAAAAAAAAGAACATGTCATATTCACTTTAAGCTTTCATGGATGCCAATGACGTAACAGTGTCAGCTGTTAGTTAATGTGCCATTCTGTATCTCCGACATCTGACACCACAGTTTAACATTGACATCGTTTTAGCTTTTTGTTGTTGTTGTTGTTGTTGTTTCCATCGTTGTCTTCAATGCCAAACGCCTATCGCAAACAGAAATCTCAGTTCTGGATGTTCTCAAGTCTCGCGACTCTCCAATCCCACTACTGATGTAACATTTCTCTGTTGATGTTTTCTTTTTTCTACTGGGACTAGACAACTCTTGACTTTCAGGTCAACAAACCAAAGTGATAGTTTCCTCCCACGCGTAGTTCGCTATTTGCAGCTCATGCCAGAGTCAGGTTTTTTTTTTAAAGAAAGGCGCCGGTTGTCCTCCATTCCAACAAAGCTTCCTTCCCTCCATTAGTAATCGTATATTCGATCTTAGGAAACCGTTTTAAAACTAAATGCTCCGATGCATGTTTATGTAATAGAAACACTGTGGACAGGATCGATTCTTATCTCTACAACCAAGTACCACAGGACGACTATTTACATTTCTAGTTTTGTTGAAACAAATGTCTCTATTGGATGATTGTAAGCTTCAGAACTGGCGGGGGAGAAAAAAAAACAACAAGGGGGGAGTGAAGATGTTTTGGGGAGATACTGAGAAGAGCTCAACTTGTGCCATCGACAGAAAATTATAAGTTTTGGCGGGAGTTTGCATTTTGGCGCGTGCCCAGCAGACGATGTTGATGGGGGGGAGGGTGTGGAGTTGAAGGAGGACGGGTAGATATAGGAGGAAAAAAAACTTAATTTGACAATCGGAAATAATTTATCTGGGAGTTCAAATGAGTGCGGACTTCTTGAAGACATTTTTATCTAAATGTTTGAGATGTTGTGTGTGTGTGTGCATGCAATAAGCAGACATATAAGCATTTAGGTAAACCACGTGACAAAAGTAGAATTCACCATGTCTTGTTATATTATAGTCGAAAACTTTGACAACTGTCTGTAGATGACAACACAAGAGTACTAACAAAGTCTTTTCAAAGTATCGAGAAACAATAATTTTAAATGAATTTATTATCTTATTAAATAATTTGCTTTTTTTATACATAATATTCAAGACCATTTTTTGAACCTTAAAAACACTATTCAAATATCTTAACCTGATCCTACAGGTGGCGCACAGTATCATCAATTAAGCAGAGCTTAAAAACAATGTATTTTATTTTAAAAATAGATCATTAGATTTCAAGATGCTATCGTTTTAAAGGTTAATTTTCTCAGAGGATTAATCTATTGGAGTTTATGTTTTATAAGCAACGTAATTTGTTCTTATAATCATTTGTACCAATAGTAGTAATAGCATTCATGGTGAAACTTAGAACGATAAAATGCTATGACAAACTTAATGTCATTACGTCCATTTCCATGTTAGATCACATTATAGTTAATTTATTTTAAATTTTAACAATTTAAATTGTACATTTTCACTAATAAAAGCGAACATGAAATAAATAAAAAGTCCAATAAAGAGGCCAATAGCCCCCCAAAAAGAGGCAGTGCCCAAAAATGAGGCAAAGAAAAGAGGCAAAAGCCCATGAATTCCTAGGATGTAAATAGATCAACAACTGATTTCACAAGCTAAAAAAGCTGAGGATCCTTAAAAAAAGGGATCAATTTCATTGCTAAAAAGACTTCGCAAAAATTGAAATTTACCATGATAAAAATATTTGAAATTAAAAACGTTATACAAAGTTCACTGCGTAGTGATTTTGTCTTCTAAAGATATAGATCATCGTTTGGAGCCGTTTACGAAATACCGGATCTTTTTTCTAGAAGGATTTTTTTTCCACCCATGAAGAAATTGCAAGCTGATTTAAAGATGAAGAAGAATGAGAATTAAATAGCATAGGAAATTAGAAAGAAATGCACAAATTTGATGTAATAGCGAAAGTATAATCGAGTAAATGAAGGAACTGTAAAAAGAAATTTAATGTAACACTTTATTGGTTTTCTCCTTTATAAAATTCCATACAGGCAAGTCAAATGTGTGTCATTTGGCCTAGATTGAATGAAACAAAAAATGTGGCCATCATAACAACTTTATTAATGGACCATACCAAAACAGAAATCTTTGATACCTCGTATTCTTTGAATATATTGACGTGGTCTACACCGCTCAGCCATCTGACATAGGGAGCTCGAGTTCAGATCCCGATGTCCACTAGGACACATACCAACTACTTTACTTCTCCTCATGTCCGAAAAGTGTTTAGACTAAAGTGTGCACTAAAACATGTGATTGGAGCATGGAAGAAGCACTAAAAAAAATGCATTAATAATAATAATAATAATAATAAATATTATTTAATTGTAATAATAATAACATGCGTATTCCGATTAACGGATTTGAATCACGGACACATTCCCTTTACCAGATGATTATATATTTACAATGCGTCTTCACTATCATCATTTTACATCGCTTAACAACGACAAAATCCAAGAAACACATATTTCAAATATATTTTGTGGCTCCTCCCCCCCCCCTTGTCAAGTTGTAATCGAGAAAAAGAAACAACAACAACAAAAACAAAAAAACAAAAAACAAAGGGACGAAACTGCTTTTAAATTTCAAAAAGTTATTTCCACTTTGTGCTATTCCTCTTTATGTTAGAAAAACGTTTTGTTTGTAAATTGTTTGAGTCATAGAAGTAGTGGTAAAGGTAGTGGCATGATAATCTCATCTTTTTTATCAATAAGCAAAACGTTTAAACATTGGACAAGACACTTTACACCTTTTGATGATTCACATGGAACAGATGGAGTTGAAACTAAAGAAGCGAAGCTATTTATAGTTCAATCCACCCGAACGATCGTGTTATGATCAATATTAAACGAATAGGCTAAATACCATGTTCATTGGGTCATATCTATAGGACTCTAGTTGTTGACGGCCGTTGATCTGTAGCACCAAACTGCTGGTAGACAACTAAACTGTTGTAGGTGTATTATATCAACTTACAAAAACTTCAAATCACTTGAATAACGTCTTTGCGAACAAAACTAATTATAAATTTTATAACAATGTGGACGAATTCTACTTGAGATGAAATGAAATCAGCTGAAATTTAAACAAATCTCACGATTAAAACACGTCTTTACACTCTGGCATTCCGGACTCGTCTGGCGTACTTATCACATCTTACGACAGCGCCGCTTATCTTGTATCATTCTACAAGACTAACATTAAATTAATACTCTCTCTCTCTCAACAACTAACAATAAATACTCCCGTTCTTCATAATCACCTTGGAAACACACACATAATAGATAACAACACTTCATGAACATATCTGTTTAAGCACAGCACATTGACTATGTTGTGAATACAGGTAACGAAAAAACGAGAACGCGAATTTTAAAACTTTTAAAATGTTTTAAAGTATATTCTGTGTATTACCTTTTATTTCCATTTGATATCATCCCCTTTTATAGGGGCTACAGTAAAATACAATGCCATATAACTTTTAGGCTTTTACTTAGTTTATTTTTAAACCAATTATAAGCCTCCATGCACTAAGGTTCCGTGTTGAAAGTAATCCCTTATAGCACGGACTGCAGGGTCCAGGTATCTGGCAGAGTTCTCGTAGGTTGGCTTGTCTCCGTACAGGGCGAGACTCCCGCATGCACCAGTTCCATCCATTACAAGAATGTGTTTCTGAGCATCCTGCAGTCGCTGAAAATGTGTTCTACAGTCTCGTCTTCCGTTTGACACTGTCGACATCAGTGATCGTGGTTCTCTCAGACCCTAACGAATTAGGTTCCTATCGGACAATATCCCGTCCGAAAATGTTCCAAAATAGCCTGGTTATTTCTGTCTGCCACCATTCGTCCTTCCAGTTTGCGCTTTTTAGAAACTTCCAGACTTCCCGTCCCGCGCTACAATGGTTCCAGCTATCGTACCACTTGGACTTGATCCATTCACAAATCCTGGACTTGTGCACTCTCGACTGTTTGCGGCTCCTCTGCTTCCAAGCTTCTTCTAACAGTCTGACTTTTTGTTTCCTTTGATTCCACAATGTGAGGGCATCCATTTCATCACTACACTACCTTATGTTTATTTTGTAGGCGCTCGAAACACGCCACTGTTATTTCCAGTGGGGTAGGCCACATCTCTGAGCTTTCGTAGGCAGTAAAGGGAGACTGTAAAGAGGATCACATTGACCGGTGTCGCAGTTCCTTCCTCAATACGTTGCTCCGTATGCTCTATAGCGTTTCTGATTTCGTGCATTTCGGCAACATAGTCGCTTGCGCATTTTTCATCCTAGCTTCAAGCTAGCTTCTCATTCACATTAGATATTAAGTTTTTACTTTGTTTATTTTTCAATCTAGCTTCTCAACTATATTAGATCATAATTAAAGTATTTTGAAAGATAATGATCTGTCTTGATCTCGCTGGCACAGAAAAACGAATCAAGCTTGGCCCAACAAAGGAAACACGGCTGCTTTCTTGCATACAAATGATCCGGAATGTCTTACCTGATTTGACGGAACAGTGGATATGACCTCGGGTCTCGTAATACACCCAATCAAAGCCTGCCTCTACAGCCAGTCGGGCCAGCATTCCGTATTTAGAGCGATCTCTGGAGAAAAAGAATGAATTAATGAGTCCCAAACAATACAAACATCAGATAACGTTGTTAAGACGTTTGTCTACATACATTTTCACTAACTCGGGTTCAGTGTGTTGAAAGATATACCTGAACTAAATACTAACAGTTTCCTTACTCTATGGCGTTCTTCCGTCGCGAAGCAACTATGGATCATCTCATGGAAATGAGATGAATGCCTGGGCATTAGCTGTCATCAGAACGATGTCACCCACACATCATTCCCACCTCCCCTCCACACAGCGGATGTATCCAAAGGAACGGCAGTGCCGATACAGTTTGGGGTCAGCGGCGTCGCAGGTTCTGCCAGGGTGTAGCACTGGGTGCTGCAAACTGCCTTAGGGTCGCCAGCTGGACTCCTGATTTTTCCTCAGGGTTGACTCCCGAAGCCTTTCCCATGATTAAGTATATCTGCAAGGCAGCAGAGGTTTGAATTCAGAGTTTTCCTTCTCCTAGGTGGGTAGCCAGCCATGGCTAACGAGCCCCTCCTGACCGAAGCTTACTGGTTATGGCGCCAGTTTAAAAGAATAGCTATTAAATCAAATAGTAGTAAAGTTCCCCTTTTATTCCTAGAGATCTATAGGTAGGGCAGATGTTGTAAAGGGCAACTGTTTTTATGGCCCACGGTTAACGAGGGTATCATGTGGCCAGCACAACGACCAACCACCTTTACTTTTTCTCAGCTAACCTCAGGTACCCTTTAGAGCTAGTTGGACTACGAGGCGAAATTAAAACCCCATGAGTTCAAAGGATTCGAACTCGGGACCCCCGGCTTGGAAGCCAAGTGCTTTACCACTCAGCTAGTTGGACTACGAGGCGAAAATAAAATTCCAAGTATTCACCAGGATTCGAACTCGGGACACCGGTTTAGAAGCCAGGCGCTTTACCACTCAGTTCCCGTGCTTCCACTTTCATCAAATGCTAACAGTTTAAAAATACTAAGAGTTTGCCTGCTGTACTCACCTGTCTGACGTGGTTATGTCCACAGCACGACCTTCATAATGTAGTGAGTTCTCCGCGTGCATTCCATCTTCGTCCCAGGCCTCCGTGACCCGCAGCTTGACTCCAGGCCATTGATTTAATACTGAGATGGCCAGTGTGTTTAATTTGTCTTTACAACGCTGAGAAAGAAACACGTAGACTGAGAAACCAAACTAGCTATAGCTAGTCATCAAAAGTACATAGAGCTATAATTCGTGGAGTAATAAAAAAAAATATGATGATAAATAATGTTTAATGTAATTTTTGAGCACATTACGGTCTAGTTATTGTTTTCTAACAAGTGATGTTTTAGTCTGCAATCTTTCTTGAAGTCCTTTTTTCTTATATGTACATCACATTAAATCGTCCCCCATAACTATTTCTCTCTCTGTCTCTTTTTCTCTCTTTCTTTCTCTTTCTCTCTCTCTCTCTCTCTCTCTCACACACACACACACACTCTCTCTCTCTCACTCTATCTCTCTCACTCTCTCTCTCTCTCTCAATTTCTCTCTCTCTCACTCTTGCTCTCTGTCTCTCTCTCTCTAGTTGCTTTCATTTACTTCTCTCCTTCAATCAGTAGTCGGTCTAGTTGCTTTCATTTACTTCTCTCCTTCAATCAGTAGTCGGTCTAGTTGCTTTCATTTACTTCTCTCCTTCAATCAGTAGTCGGTCTAGTTGCTTTCATTTACTTCTCTCCTTCAATCAGTAGTCGGTCTAGTTGCTTTCATTTACTTCTCTCCTTCAATCAGTAGTCGGTCTAGTTGCTTTCATTTACTTCTCTCCTTCCTGAACAAGTTGAAACCAACAAAACGTGAAATTTAGATGGCTAGATGGTCGATGTACAGAAGAGCTCCCTACAGAGGCCCATTTAGAGGTGGATATTTTACGTTTGCACCATTAGGACGTATAAGCAGTTTCATGAAGTATGACGTTGCAATGTGGTGTGGTCATTTTGCTTACTACTGGACACTGGACAGCCTTGTTAAACAGTGGCTAAAGGTTTTAAAATAGCTGATAAATATGTCGTCTTTTCTCCTACCTCCATCCTTTTTTTCTCTCCCCCAGAATTCCTCTCTTCCTCTTTCTCCATCTTCCTCCCTAATGTGCCTCCATCTCTCTCTCGTTCTCTCTTACTCTCTCTCTCTCTCTCTGTAACTTTGCAACTCATCTTTAGCAACCCATCGTGCTCATCCATCGGCACAACCAGCGCTTACGTCATGTTTTTACTCAAGCGTACAGCCGAGGTACGAGCACCCCAACCCATGCCTCCAGGTCTCCGTAGTCAAACCTCTCACCCCCTCTCTATATCTCTCACTCCTAGCCCACGAAGTATATCCAACACGCCTATTTGGCGAAACTCCACTTCTCACCGTGCGCCATCCACCACCAGTCTAGCAAGACCATCCATCTTTCCGCCCCTGTCTCATCATTACCTACCTGCCGCCACCCCTGGGTCAATCACCGTCCCGCCCATCCTTCCATTTTCTTGGTTTTGTTCAAAGCCTTCCCCATCCCCTCCTTTTTTCTTCTCTTTCTTGTACGTATCACCCGCATATATTCACCTGCAAATCCAACTACACGTAAAATGTTTTATTTTGGATACGGTCATTAACTTCAAGCCCCGTGGCGCGAGTCATTAGGGCCACCCAGGAGACAGAGATATGGGTAGCTCGCTCACGTTCAACGATTAGGCAATAAATACTCTCTAAGGTAAGTTTCAGCCTCGAAACGGATCTTTCAAAGAACTCTGTCTCAAGAGCAGCAACCCCTCCCAGTTTTACTTCGCACCTCTATCCTCTCACATTCTTTTTTTTTTTATTCTGTTCTGGTAGATATTCAAGGGAAGTAAGTGAAGAACATCAAACTGCGTAAATCGTCTTTGGTTGTCTGCTCCTAGCGACAGCATCATTGGCGCGAACAAACAAACAGCGAATCGTCTGCCAAGAGTTTTTAAAAAAGGGGGAAGATCAAGCTCTGATCACAAGTTTAATGTCACGTACAATTAGACACACTACAAATGTGTGTATGTTTTCAGTCTGGAAGAAAATTACAAGTTCCTTCTACATCAGTTCAAACAACTATTCAACAATGACTCAATGATTTGCAGCATTGAACATTGCCTAGTGCGCGGGGCCCTCACTACCTATTGTGCAATGTGTGCATTGCACGCAGGCGGCCGAATGTACGGGGTGGCCAAATCATTATTCCAAAGTTACCTTTCTTTTTAAACATTTTAGTAAAAAAAAAAGTTATCAAATATTTTAATATTGTATTTAAATTCTAATAATTCCATCATCTTTTGAAGACACTTTGTAAAAACCAAACGATGTTAGTACATAAGAAGCTATATTGGAAACTTTTAATAAGAAAACATGGAGCGGCGCGCCTGCATATTTCTGACCTTGAATTTGTGTAATATTTGTTTCGGATGACACTCACAGAAAATGGTCAGTCAAAACATTGTTTTTTTCTTAGTATATTACATATAAATATTGTTGTTTAGTCAAATAATTAAAAGCTCAATGTAAAAATATATTAATTTTTATATTAAATGGCTGTTAGTAAAGCGTAGAATATGTTTTGATTATTATAGCTGTAGATCTACATTGAGTTGTAGGCTACTCGCTTTTCGGAGCCAACGACCGACCGACAACAAAAAAAGGGGGGGGGGAGGCGGCGGCACACAAAAAAAGTTGTTTTTTTTTTCGTTGTAGTTCTTAATTCAACAAAACTCTGAGAGAAGAAGCAAGGCCCATCTGCAACTGACCAAACCTAACCCTATGCCACATATGCGGACGGCTATTTAAAAGCGAGGATTGGACTTTACAGTCATCTTCGAGTTCATGGGGGTATGAGAAATGTGCTCAACTTCGATCACGAAGGAGGAGCTTTATAATTCGTGTCTGACTATGACCAATGTTTAGAAATTAAAATAGTAAGACACGTCGTTTCATCTTATAGGGCCTAATAAGGCCTTGTCAAATGCAGACGTTTTCGCGATAGGCATATGCAACAATATGGGTTACAACGTTTTGAAGACAACATTTCAAATCGTCCTTGCTGGTGTTGATTCTTCTGGATTTTCTTATCTCTGAGATTGGTCGAATGTCTTTCGACTATTACACTATTGCAGATTTTTTTTTACTAGAATGAATAGCGCGTTCTAAAAAAACCTCATTAATATTAGCCTTTTTTATCATTTCTTTTTATTACGAGAAAAAGGTGTAAATGCTAGGAGAAAGAATTTCTGAAGCTGATAACGCCAGAATACCCTCAGCGCCGGGGCCCGGCCCCTAAATCAAGCCCCTTATCGACTTGAACGGAAACCCGCCGAATGTTGAATTCTATCTCCAGAAAAAACATTTTCAACGCTTAAAAATAATGTAGGCAACATTATTTCCAAAACAACAAAACAACAACAATAACAAAAAAAACGGACTTTTTTTAGATCGCTCCTCTAGTGGCGGGGGGGGGGGAGGGGCTGGAACGAAAGTATTGTTGTATCCTGGGTTGCTAGAAATGCTTGAGAAACACTGTCTTCCTCTGTTTTATTTCAAGTCATTGTAAACGTGATTTGTACTGTGCATTATTTATTTCATGTCAATTTTAGAAAAATATTCAGTTCTGACTTGCTTCATTTTATCCTAGTGATGAGCTGGATACATTTGCAGGCACCTCCTAATTCATGTACGTCAGATGATTGTGGACACAATCCACATCTCTCCAAAATACAAGCGTGATAATCATTATCAAAATACCACAAAACATTAGATTGTACTCGAAATATGTCTCTTCTGTCCTAATCACTATTATTATTGTTTCTGTTTCTTATATATGTTACAATGTATGAACATTTTCTGGAGTTTCGCCCATAGACTGAAACAACTGAAGAAGGACTTTGTGACGTCGCGATAGAAAAAATGCAAAGTTAAAATTGGAAATAAAACATCTAAGAGGGCATGAGGGATACAACAACGGTGCGAATAGGAAGGAAAAATGTCTACAAAAATGGATTTAAATCAATGGGCGCTTTCGATACAGTGTCCAGCTCAGTCTTAATACATTTGTTTTTCTAGAAAAAAAAAAGGGGGGGGGCAGCGGCATTTTTTATATTTCGCTCGCAGGCGGCCACAACCTTCGCAGCGGCCCTGCTAGTGCGCATCAGTTTGTCTTGTAAGATATTCTAATCTTCTGGTGTCCTTCCCTGACCCTATTTTTGTACATCTTCAAATTTCTTTGTTTTCTCAATGATTAGATCGAATGGACCAATGAACACGAAACAAAGATTTACTTGTGTCGAATTAAACTGAAAAACAAATTGGTGAAAATAAAAAAAAATGTGGAAATGACATTCCCACAAAAATTAAGTATCTGTTCAAAGCATTTTAATTTTTAAATAATACAAAGAAATATGTTGTCCAAGCATTATGCTGTCCAAGGAATATGTCCCCCAACGAATATGTCATCCAAGAAATTGATTTTCCAAAAAAATATGTTGTTCTAGGAATATGTCGTCCAAGGCAAAACAGGTTGGCAATAGACAAATATGCGATCTATAGAATCGGATGAACGGACGGATGGATAGATCTATAGATCGATAGATGGATAGATAGATAGATAGATAGATAGATAGATAGATAGATAGATAGATAGATAGATAGATAGATAGATAGATAGATAGATAGATAGATAGAAGATAGATAGAAGATAGATAGATAAATAGATAGATAGACAGACAGACAGATAGATAGATAGATAGATAGATAGATAGATAGATAGATAGATAGATAGATAGATAGATAGATAGATAGATAGATAGATAGATAGATTAGATAGATAGATAGATAGATAGATAAAAATAAAAGGCTTATTACATCCAACGCCTATCCATGTGTTTATCTCAATATGCATGTTAATTAGAACTTAAAATTTAAAAAAATGTATCGCTCTTTCTGGCTGATCCAGGCAACTTTCAACGATTAGGCAATAATTACTAAGTTTCAGCCTCGAAACAGATCTTTGAAATGAACTATTCTCTAGAACAGCATCAAACTAACGAGACCCTCCTGTCCGCAGCCTACTGGTTTAGGTCACCGAGTACAAAACAAAAAGCTATATGTTTATAGTTAACCGTTGAAGTTGATAATCTTCCAATAGGTCACTCTAAAGGTAGGTCTGGATAAAGTGTTCTATCAATTAATGAAGTACATAATCTTTATCTAGTGAACATTTGCGTTTGCTTCAGAATTTTCACAATAATATTTATTATATTAAAATACATCAAACATTATAATTAACTACGTGCACACTAAACATGATACAATTATAAGTGTATTAAGCAAAATAAATATAGCAAAGTATGCAAGGAGCATGAGCGAATTGGATGGCGTTGTTATAAGAAAAAAACATGAAACAGGTTTCATTAGTTTCAATTATGTCAGTGTTATTAAGGTGAGCCCTTGTTTTCTTAGGCATGCAACAAAAAAGCACCACCCACTATAAATAACCAGGGATTAGTGTGGATGAACAGCGGACACTGTGGGAATCTTGTCATCAAGCGGACATATAAAAATTGTCCCCGCTGACCTCAGGTTGGAGACACGTCCGGTGGTCGCTGCTGGCTGCTTTATTAACCCCGGCTGTCATTAAGGATTAAGGGAATTAAATGAGCAGGAGTGACCCACTTACGAGGCAACTGTCATGTCGCGGCGCGAGTTCTGAGGAGGAGATAATCCCAGAGTTAATCCGGAAGGAGATAACCCATGTTGTGTTTTTTCCCCCGCCATTTTCTTGTCCTTGTTTTTAAACATAGATTAAAGGGAAATAATATGAGGTACTTTTTTCCCTTCTGGCTTCTCTGGTTTGAGGTAGGACACGACAACTTCAATACGTGTGATAGAATAATTTATCTGAGCGACTCATCCTTTGCAACAACTGTAAGGATATTCTTCTTTGGTATTTTGTAGACCTTTTATATATATATACTAGATATGTGTTACCTGCGACCCGCGGGCCTTTATTTGCGCATTACTGTCGATATAGTCACAATTAAACGAAATAATAATGTAATAAGTAAAGCGAATGTGTCAATGTAAAAATAGTGTGAATGAAGCTATCAAATAAAAATAGCTAATAGGCTTAAATCCATTTTTTCAAATTAAAACATTTGCTTGTAGGCCTACATATATTTGATTAAAATTTGAGATGAATAGACTTAATTGTGTATGTTCATGTGTTAAAGTATAAAGTAGATCTTGAGGTAGACATAGATCTAAATCTACACTAATCTAGAGTTAAAAATGGGCTTTTATAGAGTTCATTCTGTGTTGCGCCTGCGTGACCTTTTTTCATGAATGAATATAGACCTATCTCAACACGGCTACGCAACTTTAGCGAACAGCGAACGAATGTATTAAAAATGCTTTAGAAAAACAAATTTGAATGTTAAATTGATTAAAATATCAAATGAATGGACAATAATCAGTATGTTTATGTGTTAAAGCAAAAAACTATCTTTGCGAAAAGAAGTTTTATCATCTTAGAGTTCAATAAGAGTTTTAGACCTAGACCTAGGAATAGACTCAGTAGAGAGATGTGTTAATGTGTAACCAATTGGTAATGTCTAATGAAAGAATGTTCGCCAGAAAGTCTGTAGTCACAGATATCAGCAACTAATTTATGTAAAAAAATGCTTTTGAAACACAAAATTGAAGGTTAATTTTATTACATAATGAAATCAATGGATCTTCTTTTGTATTTTCATGTGTCAAAGTAAAAAAACTATGTGCGCAAAGTGTATTTCTTAAAATTAGATCTAGGTCTAAATCCTTTCGATCTTTTCTCATGTCAACATTGTAGACATGGCCTAGATCCATTAAATAGTATAGCTGTAATAGAGTCGGACAACTTTTTTTTTTTTTTAGGGTCTTAAGTTTGTTTTAGGGCTACAATACATACACTACGGTCTAAGTTAGTACCCAAGGAACATTCCTGCCTAGTTTTATCAAGATTGGTCAAGCGGGTTTGATGTCTATAAGTAACATACATACATACATACATACATACATACATACATACATACATACATACATACATACATACATACACCTAACATTCTACTTTATTATTATATATATATATAAGGTCTTCATTTGCTTATCACTGAGATTATTTTGTAAACAATTAAACGAAATAATAATGTTATAAGTATAGCGTGAATGTAAAAATAGTATGAATGGAGCTATCAAAATAGCTAATCGACCTAAATCCATTTTTTTCAAATAAAAAAATTTGCTTGTAGGCCTACATATATTTGATTTAAATGTGAAATGAATAGACTTTATTTTGTATGTTCATGTGTTAAAGTATAAAGTAAATCTATCATCTTTGAATTAGATCTAGAGTTAGAGATAGCCTAGATCTAGACTAATCTAGAGTTAAATATTGGCTTGGATAGAGTTCTTTCTGCGCGTGCGTGAAGACTTCACTCTGATCATGCGTGATCTTTTTTGTTACATGTACGGAATCATAAATGGAACTATTAAAATGTATGTCAATACGACTAAGCAGCTAAAGCGAACGAATGTATGAAACATGCTTTAGGAAAACAAATTTGAATGTTAATTTGATTAAAATATGAAATGAATGGACTATAATTAGAATGTTTATGTGTTTAAGTACAAAACTATCTTTGCAAAGAGAAGTTATATCATCTTAGAGTTAGAGTTTTAAACCTAGGAATAGAGAGATGTTTAACCTTTTGGTCTTGTCTAATTAAAGAATGTACGTCAGGACTTCTAAATTCGCAGATATAAGGAACGAATATATGTAAAAATGCTTTTGAAACACAAATTTGAAGGATAATTTTATTAAATGATGAAATCAATAGACTATATTTTATATTTTCATGTGTTAAAGGGAAAAACTATCTTTGCAAAGTTTAGTTCTTAAAATTAGATCTAGATCTAAATCCTTTCGATCTTTTCTAATATCAACATGGTAAACATGGCCTAGATTTATAAGATACTATACTTTCATAGAGTTGGGCAATTTTTTTTTGAGGGTCTTAAGTTTGTTTTAGGGCTACAATACATACACTACGGTCTAAGTTAGTACCCAAGGAACATTTTTGCCAAGTTTTATCAAGATTTGTCAAACGGTTGTGATTTCTTTTCGGCACATACATACATACATACATCCATACGCCTTACTTTCTACTTTATAGTATATATATATATATATATATTTATATAGACTATGACACCTCCATTTTCAAAAACAAGTATACCATATTACGATTTTACACACACTATACAGCATGACCTTAAGGAAAGACTTGTACGGAATTCGAATCGAACAAGCGGCTAATACCTGTCGAACGCGGAGTCAACTGGACTCAGCCTGCCATTATTGCAAGACGCGGCCGTTATCTTTGATTTTATATCTTCATTTATTTATTTATTTACATAGCGATTAAGAAAAAAAAGGTTGTCAATGAACAGAAGGAGAAGAAGTCAAGAAAACGACTATTGGAATGAAACAGTAAATAAATGACTACAAATGAGGACGACATGCATGTCAGGGACTTTGTTTTCCAACACATAATGTCTTTCATTTTAATAATACAATTAACTCTTGATAATCCGACTCTTCAAAATCCAGTAATCCGTTGAGGGGCCGGCGTAATCGATGTTTCCTTTATTACGTATATTATTTAGACTGTAGGTAGGCCTACATTGCAACAAATAGTTTTTTTTTTCTTTGAAGTAGGCCAATAGCTAACATTTGGTAGTCCGACGTTTTCGGCTATCCAGCACCCAACTTCCCCTGTTCTGTAGCCGTCGAACTATGAGAGTCAACTGTCTACAATTACACAATATGCGGTCCATAAGAACTAAAACCCAATTAAATCAGACTATATTAGTTCTCATGGAGAAATAGTTATTCGAACCATTCTGTTTTTGACCGAAATTCTGGAACATAATTTTTGTCAAGTTCACAGGTAGCGAAAAAAAATAAAAACCTCCATGGCAACGTTGTGTGGAAAGTTGCGAATATGATTTCAGAATTACTTTGTTTGAAGTTCTTATTATGTTTATTTCTGGTGTTTAGTTTGACTAGAGCGTTGTGCTAAATTCTATCAACCTACGTCTTTTTTGTATAGTTTTGCTTATTCATTTTCATTAATAATAATTCGACATGTATGACGTAAACGAAGGGTGACTGGACGTGTATATAGCCGACATGAAAACCGTTCGCCATTGTTTTATCGATTCTAATTTTGTTATTACATTCGTTTTCCGATTCATTTTTTTTTTTGACAACGCGGCCATATAAATTTCACACATCTGTGGGGCCGGATAGGACCGCGTCACAGGCCAGATATGGATCGCGGGCCGTAGTTTGAGTATGACTAAATTAGATATACCCGAAAGTGCACATTGCATTAAAAGTTCTTAATTAACATCTAAGACATCATCTCGAAGACAATCTTGCAGTGATAAGAAATCTTGTTGTAGTGGAGTTGATGTTGACCACGCTCAAAAGATTGATATTTATATTTGTCTCCGATAAAAACGTTTTCAGAAATCGACCACAATTTCTTAGCGAATAAAGCTTGTTCAAATAAAAACAAAACAAGGAAACTTCTAACAGAAGAGCTTAGAACATTTCATTCTGCAGTTCTAGAAAGTTCATTATAAGTACTATATTATTTATATAAAAAAGGATATTTAGCAATTCCTTTATTCAGTACACCGGAAACACAAAAAAAAAGCTAGTTATTTATAATTTTTTTTGGTTATAATTGAAAATCATAACAAAAAAATATTAAGAAGAAAAACTCCGAGCCAGGGGTCATTGGGTACAATAGGTTCTGACAACATCCTGGGACTATAATGTAATGTTTGCATTCCGCTGTTCTCAGTGCTGTATGAAAAGGCCAGACGCCCTCTTTTGGCATAGCCATCTTGAGATCATTAATGTCTGAATCACGTACAGGATGATAAAGGCTGTGGCACTAGATGTAATGCCAGCTTTTGAAGATAAGACATAGAAATGAATACAATATAGTCTTCGAGTGAGGAGCATTTCTATCATACAATTTGTATAACACACTCTCTAAAGAAAAAGGAACTGAATAACCTTTTTCTAACATTTACGCAAATGATGTAAAGTTCAACTGTTTCCATTTTCAATGGTTAATGATAGTTTTATAGGGCGAACACAATGACCAACAGCTATAACTATCACTGACTATTGTCAGGTATCCGTTCAAGTTAGGTGAACTTTTTGACATCCTAGAAAAAGTTTAAAATCCTAGTTTTAATTGGAATAAGAACCAGACACCTCTTGATTTGGAAGCCTAGCGGTTTACCACTAATCCCCTGAATTCGGCTTCGAGTTACAGTAATCACCGGAAAGTGATGTAAGTGTGATCATTCATTTATTAATAACATCTTCTCTCCAGAGCAGACAGATTGCCCTACAATTAGATTTTATTTGAAGGGGTCTTCTAGAGTCAGTATCTTCATCGGGCCTCTCCATATTACGTATGCAGTTTGGAAGCAATGGATCCTATCTTGATTTACTCTAACCTTGTTTTGTTATTGTGTTGTAAACGTGTTGGGACTTCTGAGTGCAATGACATTTGTTTCAGTGCGAATTATTTTGATTGAAAAAAAAGGAGTTTTACTGGATGAAAAAAACAATGTCTGCAAGGGGTTAGAGTGACTGAAACTAACGTAACTATTTATAGAGTGACTGAAACTAACGTAACTATTTATAGAGTGACTGAAACTAACGTAACTATTTATAGAGTGACTGAAACTAACGTAACTATTTATAGAGTGACTGAAACTAACGTAACTATTTATAGAGTGACTGAAACTAACGTAACTATTTATAGAGTGACTGAAACTAACGTAACTATTTATAGAGTGACTGAAACTAACGTAACTATTTATAGAGTGACTGAAACTAACGTAACTATTTATAGAGTGACTGAAACTAACGTAACTATTTATAGAGTGACTGAAACTAACGTAACTATTTATAGAGTGACTGAAACTAACGTAACTATTTATAGAGTGACTGAAACTAACGTAACTATTTATAGAGTGACTGAAACTAACGTAACTATTTATAGAGTGACTGAAACTAACGTAACTATTTATAGAGTGACTGAAACTAACGTAACTATTTATAGAGTGACTGAAACTAACGTAACTATTTATAGAGTGACTGAAACTAACGTAACTATTTATAGAGTGACTGAAACTAACGTAACTATTTATAGAGTGACTGAAACTAACGTAACTATTTATAGAGTGACTGAAACTAACGTAACTATTTATAGAGTGACTGAAACTAACGTAACTATTTATAGAGTGACTGAAACTAACGTAACTATTTATAGAGTGACTGAAACTAACGTAACTATTTATAGAGTGACTGAAACTAACGTAACTATTTATAGAGTGACTGAAACTAACGTAACTATTTATAGAGTGACTGAAACTAACGTAACTATTTATAGAGTGACTGAAACTAACGTAACTATTTATAGAGTGACTGAAACTAACGTAACTATTTATAGAGTGACTGAAACTAACGTAACTATTTATAGAGTGACTGAAACTAACGTAACTATTTATAGAGTGACTGAAACTAACGTAACTATTTATAGAGTGACTGAAACTAACGTAACTATTTATAGAGTGACTGAAACTAACGTAACTATTTATAGAGTGACTGAAACTAACGTAACTATTTATAGAGTGACTGAAACTAACGTAACTATTTATAGAGTGACTGAAACTAACGTAACTATTTATAGAGTGACTGAAACTAACGTAACTATTTATAGAGTGACTGAAACTAACGTAACTATTTATAGAGTGACTGAAACTAACGTAACTATTTATAGAGTGACTGAAACTAACGTAACTATTTATAGAGTGACTGAAACTAACGTAACTATTTATAGAGTGACTGAAACTAACGTAACTATTTATAGAGTGACTGAAACTAACGTAACTATTTATAGAGTGACTGAAACTAACGTAACTATTTATAGAGTGACTGAAACTAACGTAACTATTTATAGAGTGACTGAAACTAACGTAACTATTTATAGAGTGACTGAAACTAACGTAACTATTTATAGAGTGACTGAAACTAACGTAACTATTTATAGAGTGACTGAAACTAACGTAACTATTTATAGAGTGACTGAAACTAACGTAACTATTTATAGAGTGACTGAAACTAACGTAACTATTTATAGAGTGACTGAAACTAACGTAACTATTTATAGAGTGACTGAAACTAACGTAACTATTTATAGAGTGACTGAAACTAACGTAACTATTTATAGAGTGACTGAAACTAACGTAACTATTTATAGAGTGACTGAAACTAACGTAACTATTTATAGAGTGACTGAAACTAACGTAACTATTTATAGAGTGACTGAAACTAACGTAACTATTTATAGAGTGACTGAAACTAACGTAACTATTTATAGAGTGACTGAAACTAACGTAACTATTTATAGAGTGACTGAAACTAACGTAACTATTTATAGAGTGACTGAAACTAACGTAACTATTTATAGAGTGACTGAAACTAACGTAACTATTTATAGAGTGACTGAAACTAACGTAACTATTTATAGAGTGACTGAAACTAACGTAACTATTTATAGAGTGACTGAAACTAACGTAACTATTTATAGAGTGACTGAAACTAACGTAACTATTTATAGAGTGACTGAAACTAACGTAACTATTTATAGAGTGACTGAAACTAACGTAACTATTTATAGAGTGACTGAAACTAACGTAACTATTTATAGAGTGACTGAAACTAACGTAACTATTTATAGAGTGACTGAAACTAACGTAACTATTTATAGAGTGACTGAAACTAACGTAACTATTTATAGAGTGACTGAAACTAACGTAACTATTTATAGAGTGACTGAAACTAACGTAACTATTTATAGAGTGACTGAAACTAACGTAACTATTTATAGAGTGACTGAAACTAACGTAACTATTTATAGAGTGACTGAAACTAACGTAACTATTTATAGAGTGACTGAAACTAACGTAACTATTTATAGAGTGACTGAAACTAACGTAACTATTTATAGAGTGACTGAAACTAACGTAACTATTTATAGAGTGACTGAAACTAACGTAACTATTTATAGAGTGACTGAAACTAACGTAACTATTTATAGAGTGACTGAAACTAACGTAACTATTTATAGAGTGACTGAAACTAACGTAACTATTTATAGAGTGACTGAAACTAACGTAACTATTTATAGAGTGACTGAAACTAACGTAACTATTTATAGAGTGACTGAAACTAACGTAACTATTTATAGAGTGACTGAAACTAACGTACACTATTTATAGAGTGACTGAAACTAACGTACACTATTTATAGAGTGACTGAAACTAACGTAACTATTTATAGAGTGACTGAAACTAACGTAACTATTTATAGAGTGACTGAAACTAACGTAACTATTTATAGAGTGACTGAAACTAACGTACACTATTTATAGAGTGACTGAAACTAACGTACACTATTTATAGAGTGACTGAAACTAACGTAACTATTTATAGAGTGACTGAAACTAACGTAACTATTTATAGAGTGACTGAAACTAACGTAACTATTTATAGAGTGACTGAAACTAACGTAACTATTTATAGAGTGACTGAAACTAACGTAACTATTTATAGAGTGACTGAAACTAACGTAACTATTTATAGAGTGACTGAAACTAACGTAACTATTTATAGAGTGACTGAAACTAACGTAACTATTTATAGAGTGACTGAAACTAACGTAACTATTTATAGAGTGACTGAAACTAACGTAACTATTTATAGAGTGACTGAAACTAACGTAACTATTTATAGAGTGACTGAAACTAACGTAACTATTTATAGAGTGACTGAAACTAACGTAACTATTTATAGAGTGACTGAAACTAACGTACACTATTTATAGAGTGACTGAAACTAACGTACACTATTTATAGAGTGACTGAAACTAACGTACACTATTTATAGAGTGACTGAAACTAACGTACACTATTTATAGAGTGACTGAAACTAACGTACACTATTTATAGAGTGACTGAAACTAACGTACACTATTTAGTGTATTATATCATTTAACCTATTTAATCTTTTTTTTTTTTTAAGGAAAATGAATTGGCGAGAAAAGTTGATTTAATGAAATAAATTAGTCAAGACAATTGTATGCCAACCCAGGCTAAACTGAGCACGGAAAGAGGAAATACATTTAAAAAGTTCATGTTATAAACTTTTTCACGTGTAAATTATGAGTGAGTCTGGTGTGAATGTACATTCAGATTTTTTTAGTTATAATGTTTTGTTTGGTGCTATGCAAAAATTGTAAGACTAATTTCCTCACGGACAATACAGATTATTATTAGTAGTGGTAGTTCTGAAATATATTGACTATACTGAAAGATTTAACCATTATGATTTAATTATACATTTAATCCACACATTTAAAAAAATCACAAAACTATACACATTGTACTATTCACATTCTTTTGGGGTCCCTCGATATAAACTAAAAAAGTGGAATGAGTTATACTATGTTGACTTTAAAAAAAAATAAATGTTGTTTCTGCATCCAATTTACTATCAAAACAAAGAACAATCACTCTCACATCCAGAAAATTAAAAAAATAAGAGATCTAAGAAATTTGACATAGAAAAGATAGTGAAATAAATATTATATACCAAGTTACACTGCATTCACCAGCGCTAGCGAAATTACTTCCACTGAGTAACCCCGCACTGAAAGAACTATTCAAAGGCCGTATCGGAGCTTTAACATAAATCGTCGATTCTAGTGGAATTAAAACTATGATGTTTGATTATGCAAATTTAGCTGAAGATTTTTGATGCCGGAAAGCACCGAGTGACGGGCCAGATATGACCTGTGCACGGGCATGCTATTCTGCCTCAAAGTGGCGCGAGAGTGGACCCATTGCACGGACGGAGTTGAAAGAGAGCTCTCACGACCCTGTCGATAATCCATGCGCCGTTCCGGCGGCCAGTGTTGTCGGAAATATCAATGCTTTACAGAGGCATTGACTTGGGTCTCTTCCAGACAGAACTGTGGTTCACGCAAGTTTTTTTTTTTTTTTTTAATGTTTGACGCTCAAACAGGTTTTTTTTTCAAACTTAAGAGCTCGAAGAGCCTGCGGCTCAGATCTTAGACGATCTAACGCTATGACCTGTGTGGGTGTTGATTGGGTATCATTGATCTGAGCTAATTATAATGCTAGTGACGTAATTACGTCGTTTAATTTAACCTTTAGTGCAACCATGCAAGCCCAAAGGGGAAAGAACTCTACACACAGACCTATCATTTTCATTCATAAAAAAAAAAGATCAGCCAAGTAGTTCATTATTTATCCAGAGTTATTTCCACTTAGCTTACCTACAAATGTCAGTAGATAAAGTTCATCTCGATTGTTCTCAAATCAACGCGCCAGCTGCGATCTGTTGGCTAGGGAATAGCCCCAAACCGGAAGATCTACTTCTAAGAGTCGTGATATCTTATCTTTTTATTCCCTCCACAAAGACAAGAGAGGGGGAGAGGGGAAAAAACAACGTCCGCACGTGCTTGAAAAGTGCTACCATCTTTTGCAATATCATCCATATGCTGAACAGACGACTATTCAATAATAACCACAAAGGGAGATGACTGTCGAGACCTAAAAAGCGCGGGAGAGAAGGGAAGCGATCAAAAGTGTCTAATGACATTGGAATACTTGATTTAGAATGGAAAATAATCAGCGAGCCCCCCCAGATCCTCCCACTCTCCGCTCCATCCCAAATGTCAAAGTAAACATTTCTCCGTCACAGCAACCTGACTAGGCCAGGCACAGAACCCTGACAGAGAAAATAAACGACGGCCATTTTGCTTTTCTTCTACGTTTTGTGTCTGGACATGTGCGCGTTGCCCTAATTAAGGACCGTGTTGAGTACAGACTCGTGTATGTGTGTGTGTGTGTGTGTGAGCATGAGGTTATTGTCTGTGGGTAAGAGTGAGTGAGTGCAAACGGTTTTAAACAAAAGTTGGTGGGAGATATCAACTTGTTGGCTCTCTCTTTTTATCTATTCTTTCCATCCTTGAGTTTATTTTGGTTGGTGTCTGATTGTAATTGATATGTTCCTTTCTGATTCTTTCTTTCTATCTCTTACTGTATGTCTCTTACTTTCACTACATCTATGTCTCTGTCTTCTTCGGCTTCTTTCTGTTTCTGTCCGTGCGTGTACGTTCAATGCTCTTCACAAAGATTGTGCAAAGGTGTGCAAAGGTGTTCAAAGGAACTAAATATTAATGCTAGGGAATCCAAATACGTTCCTTAATGAATAGTGAAAACTACACGGTACACTACACTGACCAAATTTCTAGAACTATTCCATTCGTAGCCTAGCACTTTTTTAGCGGGTTATGATAGAAGGAAACACAGCTTTGAGTTTTGTTTGGTCTGTCCGTCCGTCAGTCACGATAAGATCACAAAAAACGAGAATATGTATATATATATATATATATATATATATATATATATATATATATATATATATATATATATATGTGTGTGTGTGTGTGTGTGTGTGTGTGTGTGTGTGTGTGTGTGTGTGTGTGTGTGTGTGTGTGTGTGTGTGTGTATAAAATCTGCAAAGCTTTGGTGCAATGGCTAGTTTATATCTTTTAAAAGGGAACAGCTTTGTTCGTTTTTTTAATTGAATAGGCAAGCCGTGTTGTTGTTTTTATAAGAAATACACTCTATTGCTTCAGCTATTAATAATGGAAAATGCGAAGGAGGCAAAAGATAAAGTCAAAGAGATTGTTATTGACTCTCATTTGACAAGACTGATGGACAGTTGTTATAGTAAGAGAAACAAATAATCTACTGACATATTTCATTTTGTTAAAAAAAAAAGAAGAAAGTTTACATTTCATGTGTACATGAAGTCCCGGGGGGGGGGGGGGGGGCTTTCGAATTTTGACCACCCTAAGTCCCTCACCCTCCAGTAGCTACTCCAATATAATGTGTATCAGTATTTGTTATCGCCTTAGCGTTCAGTTCAAACAATGCTACAAGATTCAACGAATTTGGATTGCTTTAAAATTTTGGAACGAAAATGTCATGAGCTTAAATCTCACATAATGAATTTGACGTTATGAAGTTGTTGCTGATTTAAACTGGACATGAAGTGACATACGTCTGAAAGAAATGGCTTCTAAAAGTCCTCATTGACTGTGCCACAAAATACAAAACATACATTATGTATGTATTATTTACAACGTTGAAAAAATCAGAAAACTGAATTGTCCTTCCATTTTTTTATTTTTTTTGTCTTTGCGATATGGTTTTATTTTTTGTCCCTACATAAATGTCTGAGGATTCTCCAGGTTCCTTTAACGATTTCAGGAAATAAAATCAGTGGTGCTCAAACTTTATCGGCCTGAGAGTCCAATCGAGACCAATCGTTATAGAAGGCCTGAACACTAAGCTGCAACGTTACAACCTGTGGGCAGTTTAGAATAATCAGCGGTTCTCAACCTTTTAAGCTCGGCGACCCCTTTTTAGAATCTTCCACTCGGCCACGACCCCCCTCTCCCCACACACACAGCAAAAGAAGAATAGACAAAAAAACAATCCATATTTTCTATGGTCTTAGGCGACCCCTGGCTAATCGTCAATCGACCCCATGGTTTAGATCAATAGCGCATTGACATGACTAAATGGACTTGCTCAAGTACATTTCCAATACGCGCATCAACACTAACAAAAATCCCCGAGCCCAAATATCAGAACCTCTGATATTTTAGAACGACAGCTGAATAACACTTAATATTTAAACATGTTTCATAAATTATATTAGCATTAAACTTCCAAATTTACAAGATGCTTTATTTGTTTGATCATTGATTTGTTTTAGAAATCCCCCCCCCCCCAAAACGTCGGGTATTTAGCTAGTGTTTGTTTAATTTTATTGAAAGCATTAAAAACAACAACAAAAACAACAACAACAAAAAAAACGAAAAGACAAATGTCGCAATGAAAGCAAAAGATCTCCAAACAGTGAAGACAACACAATGCATCACTTCCTATGCTGCTTTAAAATGTCTCTTTGAAACGGCGAGACTTACATGTCATAAGTGCTCAAGAAAAACAAGTCGGCTCAAGCAAACATCTAAATATCCCCCAAAATATGTATAGAGAGGGACGGTTGACTGATCCTGTGTGGTGCCCCAACGGTCAACAGACTATGAGATAGATGAAGGGAAAGAGGAAATATGTATAGAGAGGGACGGTCGACTGATCCTGTGTGGTGCCCCAACGGTCAACAGACTATGAGATACATGAAGGGGAAGAGGAAATATGTATAGAGAGGGACGGTCGACTGATCCTGTGTGGTGCCCCAACGGTCAACAGACTATGAGATAGATGAAGGGAAAGAGGAAATATGTATAGAGAGGGACGGTCGACTGATCCTGTGTGGTGCCCCAACGGTCAACAGACTATGAGATAGATGAAGGGAAAGAGGAAATATGTATAGAGAGGGACGGTCGACTGATCCTGTGTGGTGCCCCAACGGTCAACAGACTATGAGATAGATGAAGAGAAAGAGGAAATATGTATGCTAGAGGCGAATGAAAATCTTTATTGTGTGTATCTGGAACATTGAATTATTTCAGGCGAAGACGAGGTACTTTAATAAACAACAACTTTTGGTTATAGCACATCTTATCAATTTTACCCAATTGCTATATATGCCTCAAACTTTTTGAAATATTTTTTTTAATAATCGTTGAACTATAAGTGTTAATCTGGATCTCTCTCTCTCTTTCTTTGGCGTCGTTACGTCATTACTTTTATAAGCGCCTTCAAATCGCCATTCACCAAATTAAGAAAGATAATGGCACAATAAAGGATGCGACTCAGGAAACAAATATTAATGAATGTCATCTGCTGTTTGACATTTTCAATATGTATTTATTGGCCAGTGAAGGAAGGCTATTTAGATTTTAAAATAGGTATCTAATGTCATGCATATTTTTTTTTGCACAAGTCTCGCTTTATTTTCAAATCGTTGGCGCTCATAGGGTTGAATATACTCAAAAAAAAAAAAAAAGATTGGGAGAGGGGAATCTCAGTGAAAAACTTTAACAAAGGAAAAAACAAAACAAAGTTTGGGCTTTGTCAATGAAAGAAAATATTGTCACACTCAGGGGAAAATATTGTCATAGTGAGGCTCCTTGGTGGCTCCGTCAACACAACATACCGAGAGATCGACATACACACACTCTCTCTTTTGACACACACACACACACATACTCACAATTATGGATAATTTGAGATGTGCTGACATTTCTGACCCCAGCGGAACGAACTCTTGACCCCAGGTGAAAATGTGTGTATTTGAAAAGGGGGGAGGGGGGCGCTGTTTCAAACCTTACTCCCTGGTCTAAGAATGCAGTTACTTCACACAGATTAAAGATTTTTTTGTCTGGGGCTGCGGAAGGTGGTGGCTGCGTGAACGGCGACCAGAGAGGGGGGGGGGGAATCATGAAAGGAGGAGTGCGTGGACTTCAAGAGCACCCCTTCAAATGTACTCCATGTGCCACTTGAGGTACCCAGCTTTGAGGGGCGTTAATTGCAGTGGTCTAACACCTTCCTCCGCTGACCTTAACTGAACGGTGGTCACTGCCATAGAGGTCTACCTTCGTGAAACAATTTATGACCTCTCTGTTGCTTTGTGGGATTCATTTCAACAGCACGTAATTCATAGAGTCGCCTCTCCCCCCCCCTCCCAGACCCTCTTTTTTTCCCCCTTTAAAGGTGATCTTACGCTAAGTAATAAAATATGACAATGCTGGTCATGTAATAGGTCAATAAAAGTGACCTTTCAAGGTAGAAAATTGCAATAATGTTTCAGAGTGCTCTATTGGCCGTCTAGGTCAAGACAGCGTAAAGCTAGAGGCCACCATATAACTAATACGATATGTACCTTTCACCACCCATTGACCAAGAATTACTAAACAGATATTCATACACTCATACACCATTTTTATATAGACCCCGTCTTTATCTAAAATGCATTACAATAAACAAATAAATACACGCATATTATCATGTACAAAAAATGGAATGAAGCCCATAAAATATAATAACAAATATGTTCTTAACTTAATCATAATATAATAAATAATAATTATTATTATTAGGCTGAGTGGTAATACACTCAACCTCCAAACCTAATGATCCCGAGTTTTAGTTCTTGTAAAAACTGAGATTTTGAACCTCGGGATTCTTAGGAAAGAGTCCATACAACTCTAAGAGCTACGTTGAGGAAGTAAAAGGCGGTTGTTAGTTGTACTGGCAACTTGACGCTCAGCCACAGAACCCTTCTGTCCCCATACATTGCACGGTCCGAAAGGGTTAATTTAACTTAACTTTACTTACTACCAATAATAATGATTATTATTATTATTATTATTATTATTATTATTATAAGAGAAATGAAACTCATAAGACTTTCTCTAAGATCATATTTACGAAAAGATTTACACACACACACACACACCTTTCTCTCACATACACATTTTCTCTCTCACACACATCTTTCTCTCTCGTACATACACCATTCTCTCACACACATCTTTCTCTCTCATACACACACCATTCTCTTTCACACAGAGCTTTCTCTCTGACACACGTATTTTTCTCTCTCACACATATCATTCTCTCTCACACATCTTTCTCTCTCACAATTGCATTTTATTTTCGGTCTGTCACGTTCATATCGCTAAAACAATATGCAGCATGAACATTTGATTTCCCCTTCTCCAGCGTCATCCTGAAGATGCCATGCAAAGGTTTTTGGTGTGGCGAAAGAAAATCTTTTTGTTTTTGAAATGATGTACGCCAACAGTTCAAGCTTACTCTTATATCCTATTTAATTAGCGAACGAAACTGAAATAGCGAGTGTATCATTCAGTGCAAATAAAACTAATGAAACTGAAATAGCCAATGAAGCTAAAATATATTTGTAAAAGTGCGAAGAGCTGTAGAGTGTACAAACCAATTATCTATCAGCAATCTAACGAGGGAATGTCTGTATTATTAAACTATAACCACCCTAACTCTAACCCTAACTCTAACCCTAACTCTAACCCTAACTCAACGTTATTAAATGTGTAGAATTTGCAATTATTATTTCTAGATGAACAAATTATGGGACCAAAACGGTGCGTTACATGAGTCCTAACTACGCAAGCACTGGGCCCCTGTCTTTTGTTCTCCTAAGGCTACCCCACTGGCAAATCCTAATGTCGCTAAACCTTCCAGGTCTAACTATGAAAATCCGTTTTCTAAAGTTAAGCTTGACGTAGTAATTAGATTCAAATTAACGCCCTTTCATGTTATTGTCATGGAAAAAAAAGGGTTGGAGGGGTGGAGCTGGAAATGAGATTAGGAGGGGGGGGGGAGGGGGTAGCTGTGTTTACTTTAAGTCACAATGAAATCAGTTCCCAGTCAGTGCCCGACTGTCCAGCTTACTATTTCATTGATCCTAGTTCCTGCGGTTGCCCGTTTCTCGTCATTTCCCTACGACAATAGGAATGAGGGTGAAGTCGAGAAAGAATGTCACTGTTTCAAGCTGTTCTCAGAGATTTGGGCCACCTCCCTCCATCCGACCACTTTTATGGGGCCCTAACTTTCACCTGTCCCTACCCGTTTTGCAATAAAGTTTGTTTATCCTTCATCAGAACCAGCCAAATGTATCGCCACCCAGGGGATCGATGCTAGATATGAATGCGACTTCAGTGCTAAAATACAAATGCATAATTGGGTGAGTTCTTGTGTGTTTGTGCGTGTTCTGGAGAGTGTGTCGGAGCCTATATACACCTAGGCCGTAGTGTCAACATCTAGACTGCATCTTGTAAACCAGGACATTTTTTATTTTATTGGGCACGGATATTTGTCACTTAATCGTGATCTAATGGCGGTGTTTTCACAAAAGATTGAACTATCAACTACATTGAAAAGGGACAGATTATCTTAAGGAATAGTCATACATAAATATATACATATATATATAAATATACAAAGCACACAGTGGCGTAGCTAGAGATTCGGGGGCCCGAATCTTATGACATGAGATAATGGCGTAAAAATGGAAAAACACATTTCGCACATTAATTCGGGACCCCCCTCAAGTGGGGGCCCAAGGGATTCGCACCGACGTTCTCATTCCATAGCTACGCCACTGAAAGCACGTCTAAAACAAGAGGAAAATGATAAATGGAATGTAACAAAATGAATAAGACTCATCCTGCACAACAATGAATTTGTTACAAAGTCAAAACAGTTTAAATTCTTTCTTTTCGGACTATGGAGGGACAAGAGACATCAAACATTATATACACGTTCAATTGTTTTCCATTTGATTTTGAAAATGGTTTCTGTAAGGCAATGTCCATATATACGAAGGTATATACAATATTATACATATACTGTTGCAACGAGTCTATTTCCTGCCTAGAAGTTCGTAGGATTAGTTCGAAGTAAAGTTATGACCCTATAATAGCTAAATATTTGCATTGTTCAGCTTACTGTATTAGGTATCTTTTGTCCATAAAGATGAATAAAAGGTTATTTAAATTGACGATTAACATGATTGGTTAAGTTGAAGAAGAGAATATAGTAATGGACTGCATATAGGAATGTTCAGCTCTTTTAGAAAGCAGGAAATCACTTGATCACTAGCTGCAATGGTTCTTCCAAAGCAATGAAACTGAACTAATGAAAGTCAATGGTCATGAAACTGAAAACTAAAGACGACTTGTAGAGATCAATATTATATAAGTGATAGAAATAGAACGCGCAAAGCCCAGGAGAAGAAAGGGATATATGAAGGTAAAGGGGAAGTCCATATATTAAATCCAATGAAATAAGAATCCTGAAGTTACAAAACACAAAATTACTCTATAGTGTACTGATGAAACGGAGCATGTTGCTCAAGTAGCATTTATTGAATGATTTTGGATAGTGTAAATATAAAACCTTTAAGTATACATAAACATGTAGATTTTACACAAAAAAATGTGTATATATGTATAGATAGATAAATAGATAGATAGATAGATAGATAGATAGTTAGATAGATAGATAGATAGATAGATAGATAGATAGATAGATAGATAGATAGATAGATAGATAGATAGATAGATAGATAGATAGATAGATAGATGAAATGGAAGATAAAAGCGAACAGAAACAATCTAGTCAACTAACTAGTACTTCCCACACATGTGTTAGTAAGCTCTGCGTATCTCTTTACAACTACATAAGAGACAGAAAAAAAAACTTAGTAAAAATTTCTCTCTCTCTCTCTCTGCAAGCAATCTCTTAATAAATATAATTAATATAAATATATATATATATATCATATTATATATGAAATGATTGACAAGTAACAATTCAATATTTCAAAAAAAATGGCCACAGACTTAACATTTTGAGCCGTGTCGTCTAGAGTCATCGTCAGAGACATCAAACACATCACAAGGAATTTCTAGACTCTATTTCTTCATTTACGATGGGGCAAAAATAACTTCTCTCTCTCTCTCTCTCTCTCTGAACCCCCCCCCCTCCCCCCAGAAATTCCAGAAGGGCAGACATCGACGTCCGTGTGATAAAGTACGTACGGCTATAACCAGCCTTTGGATCCGCCCGCGATGTAAAGGGGTTGCCTGACATGTGGGAAGTCGCACCTAGTCGAGTGGCCGTATTTAACATTAAAACTGGCGTCAAAATGACGCCGCCTACTTGGTCGGTAGATTTCCAGGTTTCTTGTGAATGTGTCGCCCTCCTCCCCACCACCCTGCTCCTTTACGTTTCTTTGAGAACGTGCTTCATTTGAGTCACCAACATTTTGTGTAGGTATCAAACAACAACCCCCCCCCCCCCGCCCATCTTTGTCCTTCCCCTCCACCAGTCAAATATTAAAAAAACAAACAAACATTAATTTAAATATCAATGAAACATTTTTATATTGAGTGAGATTGCCACAATTATTTTGAACCTATCATGTAAATAATTTTAATTTATCTAACTTATCTTCACTAACAATAATAAATTTTTGCCATTTAAAGTATCGTATGCAATAAAAAAAAAAGTTATAAAAAATTGGAAGGCCAACGTGTTTTGCCACATAGCTATTGAAGTATTTATAAAAGTAGAAGTTCTTTTTCAGTCCATTGTTAGTTTAAGATTTTTAGCATTGTCAAGAGTCGATATAAAACAAAGTTAATTAATCACGATTAATTGATTAACTTATGGTAATGTTGCTTAATTGATTCGTGTGTTCACGTGGACAATGACTACTTGATTCGTGTGTTCACGTGGACAATGTCTAATTGTGCCAAGTTTCAAACTGAGCCAAGAATGAGAAGTGGGAGAAATAACATGAACAAAATTTTGACCCGACACACACACACACGGAGTCAGTGGATGCACACACACACACACGGAGTCAGTGGATGCACACACACACCCACGGAGTCAGTGGATGCACACACACACACGGAGTCAGTGGATGAATCTTGATTTTTTTAAAAAAGTTGCTCAAGTCTGAATTCAAACTATAGCCTCCATGACGGAAGGCCGACGTGTTTTGCCACTGAGCTATTTAAGTTCTTAAAAAAATAGGTTCGAATCCTGGTGAAGACTGGGATTTTTAATTTCGAAATCTTAGTGCGCATCTGAGTCCACTCATCTTTAAATGGGTACCTGACGTTAGTTGGGGGAAAGTAAAGGCGGTCAGTCGTTGTGCTGGTCAGATGACACTCTCGTTAACCGTTGGTCAAAGAAACATCATCTGCCTTATAGATTGAAATGACTTAAAGGGGAACTTTACTTTACATGACCCGTTTGGGCAGAATTGTTAAGTTTGAACTCAAGTCACAAATTGTGCAGGAACTGAAATAATGAAGGCAGTGTAATAAAAATTGCAACTTTCTTCCTAAAAAAATTAAATACACAAGGTGGAGTAGCGAAACAGCCCAATGAAAAAAAAAAAAACACGCTTAATTGTACTTTGGGCGTAGCTACATGGCACACATATATATCTACAAATCTACAATTTCTAGTTAAATAAAAATGATATCATCCTAGTTTATAATTGAACTTTTTAATTTCGGTTTTTAGATTTCATTTCTCGCTGACACCAAAAAAAAAAAAAAATTCTTGCGCGGCGTTCTATTTGTTGTGCATTTATGACTTGGTTAGTGGCGCTGAGCTCTTAAATGATGGCGCTTTATGGGCGCTACTGTCCTGCCCATGTTAGCGGATAGAGAGCAACCGTGTGTCTGGTTCCACCGCGTTCAAACACAACACATTGAAGCGACTTTGCCCGTATTTGAAAAAGCGTTTAACGGGGAATTTGATCTATTTAAGAGTTTTTAAAAAAAAACGACTTGCGATTGACAGTCTTTTTTTTTTCTATGGTTGCGGACAAAACTGGCAAACGAAAGAAAATGTGGTTGAATCAACATGTGGATCAAGACCTTGCTAATATTCCCTCTGTTTAGAATTCATTGACATTTTGTTTCGCGTGCTGTGTGTTTTGCTAAATTTATCTTTGGACTCAACTGGTGGAAAAAAAAAAAAAAGAATATTTTCTTGTACAATGACCTTGCGTGAAATGTCGGCAACGAAGATTTGTGTTTTTTTAATCAACGCTTATATTAAAACGCACTGAAGGGAGATAATTGTAGACAAATGCATTTTCTTAGTAGGGGTTTGTTAAAAATGAAATTCACGCCCAACACTTTATTAGTTTCAACTTTTTGGGTCGATTTAATATAAGCGGCTTGTATTATAATAATTATTATTATTTGCTATTTCTTATTTTAGCTTTTTTAGTTTTTGCTTTAACAATATTGCCAGTAACCACTGATGTATGTGATTCGTTTTGGCGAAGGAAAAATCATTCGTGGAAATGGTTACTTAGACAATGTGTTATAAAAAATTGATTCATGTACAAACAGTCAGTGATATATCTTAACATGAACATTTCATTATTTTATTTGATGCTGGTGATGCGATCGTGTTCTTAGAATTTCCTCTTGTGATTATAGCAAGCTCAGTGAGTTTTGGTGCTATCAATTTTATGCAACAGTTTTGAGCGAGTGGGGTATCAGAGAGAAATTCAAAACAATTTTTTTTTTTTAAGTTGCTAGTGTCTGGATTTGAACACGAACCTTCCGGATAGAAAGCCGACTTGTTAGACACTGATCTATCCTATACGTTATTAAAATAAAAGTTTTTATAGTCTATTGCTAGTTTCAGATTTTAGTGAACGAACTAATTTTCTACACAAGACTTATCTCCCTTAAGTGCGGTACATCTTCTTTATTAAAAAAAAATTAACTAATTACAATTGATTAAGTGATTGTTATTCAGTCTCACGTTCTGGAGTCATCTGTCCTCAAACTGCTGACGAAAATGCAAGTTATCTTGCAGCATTCAGAACCAATCGCTTAACCTCTTCCCACCGTCACCACCAAAACACAAATACACACACACACACACACCACAAAATTAAGTCCGGAGCGCTTACCACAAGAACTGCAGCCATCCTGTTCAGGAAGACATAATACATTTTAAAATCTCAAAACATAATTTCCAAACTAAAAACTTCTATTAAGATGTATTTATTTGTTTAAGTGATGAAACAGCAACATAAAAAGTTTCGCAAGGAAAAAACATCCTTTTAATGTATCTAAAAAGGTGATAAGTCTCATATCAAAATTATTGGGTGTGGGAAGGGAATCCAACTCGTATAAGATCCACGTCTGCGTTGTATTTATTAAAACTCTAGTACTGTTCTTAGTTGACCCCACGACACCACCAGTCTCTGGTGTACGTTTTACGACCGTCAGTAGCTCGTCAGCCCTGTGTGTCCGCTCTAGTAGGGATTAGCTGCAGATTAAACAATCATAAACCGTCACCGGGCGTAATCTCTGGGATATAGAGCGATGTCATGAGTACAAGGTAGACCCTCAGGGGGATGTACATCAGACATCAACCACACGACTGACTCTCCGCCCACTTCTCTCCCTTCAGCTTACTTCTTTACCCACCTTCATTCCCCCCCCCCTCCTCCTATGTTTACATTCTATGTGCATGAATGAATTGGATTCTAGTTTTTCCATGAACCGTTTCCTCAATGCTGATGTAATATTTCATTTCTGATTTTCTTCCGCACATTCCAGTAATTTCCAGATCCACTAATACAGTGATCCAATAACGTAGTGTTGTCAGGGCCCCTCAGATCGTTTGCCCACACAGTGCATAATGAAGCCATGGAGGTCATGTTCATTTGGACTAGACGATTTTCCTTTGAGATGCGGACCCGGCCTTTATTCTCCTGAATGAAAACGTTAAGGCAACGTTGCACTAAAAATTAGATCTATAATTCTAAAGTTCAAGATGAAGCATCTATCTCTATCTCCCTCTGTTACTTCTATAAGCTCATGGTTATACCTGTGTTTTCATTGTGGTCGAACGGTTCCATTTGAAGTCGTGATGAGGTTAAAACAAAAGACAAGAAATGTACTCACATTAATTATTACATTATTATTTAGAAACAAAACTCTTCAGAGATACTGGACTTTACCGGAAATTTCCACAGGTTGAAAATGACCAGATGATTGTGTTGACATGACAGACGGACAAGGTGTCAACACACAACGATACAACTTTATTCACGGTCCAACAAATGTGATGGATGGTGTTGTACAATGGGAAGTGTCATAAACCGAGGTGTGCTGCATTCCCTAAAGAACAACGTCCTCAGAAAATGTGACTACTCTTGGTGTATCAAGTCAGCATTCCAGTTCCCCTAGTCTCGTAAATTAGGACTTTGTGGCTGAGTGGTATAGAGCTTGGTTTCCAAACCGAGAGAATCTCAGCTTGAAATCCGAAGAGGACTGGGATTTTAAATTAGCTTAGGGCTCCCTAGAGTGCATCAGACGTTGTGTTGACTGAACAGTAACGCGCTTGGCGTCCGAAAAAAAAGTGTCTCTGGTTCGAATATCGATTTAGACTGGGATTTTGAATAACAGAATTTTTAGGACGCCCATGAGTCCATCAGACTCTGATGGGTACTTGGCATTTCCGGTTGGCCATTGTGCTGGCCACACGAACCAGCGTTAACCGTTGGCCACAGAAACAGATGACCTTTACTTCATCTGCCCCATAGATTGCAATGTCTGAAAGAGGTAAAACAGCTGCCAGCAATCGTCTTCTGCAAGAGTCTTATAAAATGCCAATTTGACACCCAAAGAAAAGCTCTTGCCTTGTAGAAGTAAAAAAGAGACACTTAAATAGATCTCTGGAGTGACAGAATATGCAAGAAGCAACTTTCTGGGTAACCACGGGGAATGCTTCACTCATATTAAATCATAGGAATCAGAAGAAATGTCCCACAACAGCGCTTGCTCAAACATAAGGCCTATGTATTAGCAAATAAGCGAACAAAACTGTCAACAATCAGCTTTCACCGCTGGTATCTGCCTTACTTACTGTCGTGTGAGCCTTATGTTAAACAAATTGAAAGGACTGCAACAAATAACAAAACTCTGTTGAATAGGCGGCTAATTGTTAGCAAAGAAACTGTTCGAAACTAGTTACAACAAGGAAACTAAGAAACTGTTCGAAACTAGTTACAACAAGGAAACTAAGAAACTGTTCGAAACTAGTTACAACAAGGAAACTGTTAGAAGCTAGTTTTAACAATGAAACTTTTAAGCTAGTAATAATTCACAAAGAAATTCTATATTAGTATATACACATTACTAGCTATTAACAAATAAATTTTTTCTTATAAAAAATACAAACCAACTATTCTTAGGCAGATAAAAAAGAAACTGTTTTAAAAGAAAATCTTATGCAAATAAAGAATTATTATTCGTTTGAGAATCTCTGGAAAGGAAACAATTTTATCAAAATTTTATCACACAGATCTGGCGATGTTTGCTGTAATTTATTACAGGTAGGAGTCCTGGATGTATTTGGTTTCGGGGGGAACATGTCCAAATATAAACTAGTAAATTATGAATTTGCTTTGACTCGACTCCTACACACACAGTCTAAAGAGCGATAATTCTTTATCTCTAAACAAGAGCAAACAACTCCGGGCCTTGCAAATTCGGTATCTATGTACCAAACTCTCGATTTTTTTTTAACTTTGAGACCAAATAGCTAATACTTAAGAGTGACATACCATTCCTGGATCATAAATTGATATTACCATCAAAATGTATTTTGTTTTTGAGAGAAAACAATACAAAGACATTTTAACATTTTAACATATTCTGTACATGGTTTCCAGAAGAAACAGCTTCCTAAAAGAGAAACTATGGAGGCTGAGCCGAAGACCACTACATATAGAGAATTTGCTTTTTAAATCAAAGTCAGTTAAGACATACAATGTATCTTATGGATCATTTTAGAAGTCATTATGTTCACATCTTAGTAGACAATGACGTCCTACGTGTACTAATCTAGTTGTGCATGTGTACATGAGACATTTAACTTCGTACTTCTTGTTCCACGTTCTGAGAGAAGTGTACATTTGGTGTACATTTGGTGTACATTTGGTGTATATTTGGTGTACATTCCACCCTGTTAGGATTCAACTTCAATAACATTTTTGTTTGTAATCAGAAAACGTTTTACTTTTGGTCTAGAATTATAGGAGACTGCATGCTCCTTTTATATATAACAAAAATTAAAGATTATAAAACCAAACATTAATTAAATCAAAAATGGTATCAGTAATTAGAGTTAGACTGATGAGTTATTGGATTTCCTGGCTGATTATTGCAACCCTTTCCCAAACGCTACATTGGCACTAGGGAAGAGGGAGCCCTGAGAGTGAAGTGATTAAAATGGACCTTGCCATCAGGGTGATTCCATTTAAAGATTGCTTATACTTGTTAAAAACATAGTTTTCGTCTTGGATTGTATCCTGATTCATAAAATTTGTCATATGACATTCCGAGTGTGTTCATCAATTTATGGAACTTTTTAAAAGCGGAAATATAAATTTTTCCTGCTTTTATATCTCATATATGGTAAGCTTTTTTCTTTTGTTTTTTTTTACAAATTCAAGATTTAATTGAATTTTGTTTTTTTTTAAATCGATTAGGAATAAAAAGTAGTTTTAATAAAAAATAAAATCGATTAAAAAATCTAGAGTTTCCTACCGCGACATCAGTTCTTTTTTTTTGCATCCAAAAACTTCTTTTTATTTTTCTCAGAATATAGATCTAGACCACGCCTGCTGTATAGATCTGTCAACCGCCAATAAAAAAAAAAAAAGCATTCCTGAGTACAAACAAACAAACTCGCTTATATACAAACATCAACTCTTCGCGCCGTATCAATAGATCAAGATTGAAACAGAGAGCTATGATTAGACAGAAATTTATGACAACAATCAAGTTCAGCTGTTGATAAATCTGCGCTGTATTTGCCCCAGCCCCATGTCAGCTGACATATATCTTTTTTTTTAATAACTTGATATCTTTCAAGTGAGGCTTGAGCACAAAGAATTAAAAGAAGTATCCAAATATCTTTCAGAAATATAGTTTGTTTCGGCCTGACTCTAAAGATCAAGCAAACTCAGGATGTCATGTGATTAGCTTATAATCTTCTCTTTATCGTTTAGTCTCTTCCCAAACTTAGGAACAAAATCAAATCCATTCTGTTTAGTTTCGTTGGTAAACAGCTTTACATTTGAGAATGTAGCGGAATGTGTTTTCATAACCACTCCACCATTAGGAAATACATCTACAAGGATTCTCAAATGAGACGTTCGAACAACGTTTTTATCAGCTCACTCTGTCTATCTGGTACACATTTTGTAGACGTTTCTCGGATCAAGTTGACACTTGACACAATTATTTATTGTATCTAACAAAAGATGAATCAATAAGAAATAATCAATTATTTAATTCATCATTTGTAACTAATTATTTTGTTTGATATCTCGAACAAGGAGAATGAGTGCAATTTAGTGAGAGAAGTGGCTGTACATAATGAGTTACTCCCCTTAATACAATGTGTATACGGTTTCTCTACTACGCCTAAAGCTCAATTTGAAGTATACCTTAAATAGTTGTAAAATTATTGACATTATTATTTCAATAATTACATCGTTTAACATTTAAGTATCTCTTACATGGAATCGCACCTTTTTAGAAGACCTAAAATCCATGGACGCACGCTGCGAGGAAGCTGTGGAAGTCGCTTGTGACCGATCTTTGTGGAGAGATCTATGTAATGAACGATAGAATCTAAGTCTTATAACCTAAGTCTAAGTTTCATTAAGCGGTTACTTGGTACCAAAATTACGACAAGCTATAGAATTATTATCAGAATAATACAAGAAAAACCTTTAATGGTCTCTGAAAGCAGTGCAGGGTGGTAAAGTATTGCTATCGTAAACACGAAATGTTAATGCGCAAGGGTCCCTTAAGTTTAGGGTCAGGTTGGCAGCTCGACCGCCTAAACTGTAAGGCCAGCCATGCTTGTGGTCTATGGTAGTGGTCCATGCTTGTGGCCAGGGCCGGATTTAGACTTGACAAGGCCTTAAGCAGTTTGATAAAATTGAAAAGTGGTTTGAGTGCTGATACAAGTCCCAAAAAGACTGTGGAGTCTGGGAACGCATGAGGCGCCCTGACCGCACTTCCCCGTGGTGGAGGCTGTCAGGCCTTAGCAAGGGATTATAGCACAGTGCTGGACAGGCCACTGACCTTGTTGGCTCATATTTCTCACGGCTATGGCCAAATTTCGACTCACGGTGCCTCCACTGCGGGAAGAAGAGGAAAGCGTGTCTCATAGTTTTTTGACTTCCCCAGACTTGTTGATCTCCTTTTCGACAGGTCTGAGAATCCAACAATTCTCGACCTGTCTGGTGACACGCACCACGCAAAACAGCAGGGTTTCTGTCCAGCGCTTTTGCAAGAGAACATTCGAGTCTCTCAAGCCCTTACTCAAATGGAGTTTGATGATGATGATGATGATGATGATAACTGGGGCACATTTTAATCAACATAAAGCAATTCATTCCTTTGTTTTCTTTTCAAAACAATATTTGGGGGGCTGGGGGCCCTATAACGTATGTTGCCTATAGGTAAATTCAGCACTGCATGTGGCCTATGTGCTTGTATGTGTATAAAACGTATGTAATGAAACGTGAATAAAATAACTTCAATTAAGATAAAGAGAAGACAGAAACAACAGCACGTGGTTTACAGGTAACAATTCATTTCAAAATAACGAAATAACAGAATCACCAGAACTTCAAAGATACTCTGAACTGCAATAAAGACATAACTTTATAACTAAGATACGAACAAATGTTACATTGAAAAGTACTCTTCTTAGACGCAACATTTTTACCCACGAAAAACACATATACATGCCTCCCTCATTCACGCCGAATGATATCTACACTCGTATTTGCACACACACACACCCACACACACACACACACACACACACACACACACACACACACACGCACAGAAAACATGCAAGGTTCTGAAGAGCATGCTTCTAGCAACACGAAGGAGAAGCATGTCAACTATTAAATGTCTTGAAGACAAGAATGTAAACCATTTACATGTCTGCAAGACAAACAACTCAATGTTGTTACGCGTACACAATTTGTTACAAGCAGACGTAATAATGTAACCACAGAGTTGATCTTTTGAATACAAAATGTTCAACAATTGTATGTCCTTATCTCAAAAGATAAAGTAAGTCGAATTTTTTTTTTTAAGCTAAAAATGCCAAATAAAAAGAAACAACAAACAAACATCAGAGGCTCACTATTGATTCCACTATTGACTTTGACATCAGGGGGTTCACTCAAACTGGCAAGTGTCTGGTAGTAGAGGAAATGTTCGGGGCAAATTAAAAAAAGAGGATTTATTTTTGCACAAATTTAATAAAGCACGGATTTCATTTCAGAATTGACTCCATTGACTACAAAAGCAAAGAACTGAACTTTGAATATTAGAGATTTGTATTTACAGAAGTGAATCTATAAATATCTAGACTTTTGTGTGTATCCGGTGTACAGTATACAAAAGTATTGGAAATCATGGTATTCTAAGAAACTAATAATACCGGTATTAATTTTGAATATTTCAGCTCTGTAAAATCTCATTTCTGAACTTGTACATTTGAAGCACTAAGTAGTTTATATGTCTAGACACTAGAGTTGGCAACACTTGATTCTTCTTCTTCGTCCTTTACCTTGTTACAAGTTGTCAAACTGACTCAATGGCTACCAACTGTTTCACTTCTAGGTTCTATTTCGTGACGGGATTGCAGGAATGGTTTTAAAAAAAGGCAAAGGGGGGGGGGGGGGAAACAGGGCGAACTGAGATAATAAAATTTCATTGCACACATCACAATTTATTTTGTCGATTATTCAATGCAGTAAATAAATGTTTAAAGATGAAAAACTGAATATATTTGTTTAAATAACTAACAACAAAATAGAATCTAGACATTGAAGGCTTATGAGTCTGCCATTAAATTAAGTAACGCCTTAGTGTTAGGTATCCAAACGTCTTCTTTGTGGGTGTTCTGTAGCCAGCACAACGACTGTTCACCATAGTAGAAGTAGTCAACTAGAGCTTAAATGATACAGAGACATCACTTCAGACCTGCCATTCCAAGCCTCCAACCCAAAATCAATCAAAGCGGCTGCTAAGTGCTTAATCACTCGACCATCACGTACCTTACATCAAAACTACCATGCAAGCAAGAACCATACCTTCAACTGCACCATTATATTTATTATTCTGATTTAACTAACCCTTCATAATTCCAAATTAATAACCGTTTTTTTTTCTAAACAGGGGGGAGGGGCAGGTTATATGATTATTAATCTGTATTAATCCCTGCTTCTCTTGCCCACGTTGACTTCTAGTTCTGCTGATCTGGGATTAGACGGTATAGTGACGAGGTCATTACAACTTCTTGCAAGCCCATTTCTCTTATACACAGAGGCTCTAAGAGAGATTAGCGTGTTGTTCATATGAACGCCCTTCTCCCCCCCCCCTCCTCCGTTTTTTGTAGCCTAACCCTCGATGTGGGGGACGCTGATAAGATATATACATGAAGAGGGGGGGGGGAAGAGGCGACGCTTAGGTGTAAACTTCAGGCAGGATAACTGTTCAATTCACTACTTATTCCAAACTTCAGAAAGGGAAACAAATCCTAACTTCCACACTTGATTAATGGGTGTACGGGCTTGAGAAAACTTCCAATCGTCCGTTAATGGTGAAGTATGAGAAGCCAAGGATAAACAACAACATTTGCGGCAAACAAATAAACTGCTAGATAGATTAACGAAGCTTCCCTGTATCTTCCCCTTTAGTGTTCAACTTCAGTTGGCATCTACTGTTAATTAGGCATGTTTTAAGAGAGTATGCCAAAAAAAGGGCTAATTTGACAATCTGCGAGCCAATGCAATATAAACAGCAACATTATCGTCTGTTCTTTTAAGACGTTGAATTATGGGTATTTAATAATAGTAGGTCGAATAGCTCTTTCTATTCATTGATAGCGAAGTGTCAGAATAACAAGAAATATTTACAATTAGGAATACATACAGATTTTTAATAATCACTAGGTGATATCGTAATCTACTGCTTTTAACTAAAAGAAAAGGAGCAATATATGAATGATTATTTTCCGGTGTATAAATGGTGGCAGGGTAGATAAATAAATACCTTTAACAAATGAAATACAAGAGTTAAATTCAAAACAGTTGAAAAAAATTTTTCTTTAAAGTGTGAGAATTAAAAAAAAAAATTTGGTCTAGCGCGCCCTACATGCTCTAGCAAGCTCATTTCGCTATGGTCCAATCTCTTTTGTGAACTAGTGTAGGAAGGGGGTAGCTGGGAGAAGGTTCTCCTGCTGCCATTTGGGGCTTAGCCAAAACAGTTCAAATCGATACGAGATTCGAACTCAATCCTTCATGATATGCAGGTTTATGCCACTTAACCGCACATCGCCACAATGGGAGATTGTCTTGGAAAAAAAAAAGAAATTTTAAAATTAGAGTCAACATGTTCTTATGTTTCTTTTCTATTTGCAAATATAGAACACAAACTGTATTTTCAAGTAAATGTCTAATTCTGTTGTTAATTCTTTCGTAAATCCGAGACTCGCTACAAAAGTAGAAAAAAATAATGTTACCCTAATCTGACCAGTAGTCCCAGCGATTTTATTTTATTTCCCTAAGCTGCTAAGTCCTTAAGAAAACATTTATTCAAGATTTATTCTCGCAGACCACAAAGATGTGTGGGTAGCCCCTTCCCAGTTTCATTGAAGCTTTTTTTTTTCCACGATACTAAATTCTGTGGACTCCAGCAGCTTATTGTTAATTTCTCTTTATCTATATCCTCGGCCAGCCGTGTTACGTCAGTTTAATACCTGGTGGGAGACCGAAGTAACAATAGGTGCTTAGATCTCATGGGAGATGGTCATTGAATAGAGTACAATAATTTTGACCACCCCTTACGAATCTTTTAGATTCTATTTGGACTGTATTGGAGACCAAGACTCAATTAATCTCTATACTTTCCTAGACGAAATTCTGGCGGTTGTAATTTGGGTCTTTATGCTTTCTGTTCATCGTCAATCTCAGTGTATTAGAGTATTAGATAGTAGCATGGAACGACTCATGGTTAGTTTAGTCAGGGATTCAGTAAGAGGACTAAGGTGGGTGTGTTTTTTTTTGTTTCAAATGTGTTTCTCATTGATACTCATTTTCTCACCCAATACATTCTCACACATTCAGAAAACAATTTCACAAATGTCTGGCTATTTCGTTCTTTCAAAATGTACTAGACTTGAGTAATACAACACAAAATCTAACTCACGCCTCACGTTCTGGAGTACTCTGTCCTAACTAAGACGAAATGACGACAATGTTGCATCATTCACAACCAATTGCTAACCTCTTGCATCGTCACCATAGATACACACACACACACTCCATAACAACCCCCCCGCCCCAGGTCATTCGTATGTCTCTCATTGATTTCTTTCTCTCTATCTTTCTCTCTTTATATATCTATCTTTTTCTTTTTATATCTCTATGTCTCTTTATATCTCTTTCTATCTCTCTTTATATATCTTTTTATATCTCCATCTCTCTTTCTCTCTTTATATCCCTATCTCTCTTTATATCTCCATCTCTCTTTCGCTCTTTAAATCTCTATCTTTCTCTTTTAATATATATCTTTCTCCCTTTATATCTCTATCTCTTTCTCTCTATATCTCTGTCTCTCAATCTCTCTATTTCTTTCTTTGTTTTGCTTGAATTAGTTCTTCTAGAGCCCCGAGAGGTCCACTTACCTGTGACATGATTCTATCCACTCCGTTTCCCTCTTCATCTTTAAAAAGTATATCCGGGTTATTGTTGCGAACTAAGGATTTGAACCTGGCGTCACCTCGCTTGATCCGACCGTCCGTCAGCCCACTGGCGCCAAGTGTATTCTCGCTCACGTTCGGTACGTGCTGTTTGAAGACTAAAGGCGTGAGCTTGCGGGGTCTTCGGCGCCTTCCGGAGCCCCTCCCCGGGCCGCAGCCTTCTCCTGGAGCATACAGAAGCAGAAGGAGCAGGAGTAGTGACGTCACGATGGGGCGCCCTCCGTCTGTGATACGCATTGTGTCTAGGGAGGAAATGGATGAGAACAATTAAAACTTAAAACAAAAATTCTTGTTAAAAATAACAGAGAAAGGTTAGTAAGACGTCAGTAAGCTATGTCAAAGAGAAATTCCCCGGAAGGATGATCACCAAGTCTGAGGTCATAAGGCGATTTTAGCTCCATAATAGATGTGTAAGGCGATTTTAGCTCCATAATAGATGTGTAAGGCGATCTTAGCTCCATAATAGATGTGTAAGGCGATCTTAGCTCCATAATAGATGTGTAAGGCGATCTTAGCTCCATAATAGATGTGTAAGGCGATCTTAGCTCCATAATAGATGTGTAAGGCGATCTTAGCTCCATAATAGATGTGTAAGGCGATCTTAGCTCCATAATAGATGTGTAAGGCGATCTTAGCTCCATAATAGATGTGTAAGGCGATCTTAGCTCCATAATAGATGTGTAAGGCGATCTTAGCTCCATAATAGATGTGTAAGGCGATCTTAGCTCCATAATAGATGTGTAAGGCGATCTTAGCTCCATAATAGATGTGTAAGGCGATCTTAGCTCCATAATCTCTTAGACCGTCTGTTAAGCATCCTGAAAATAGAGGCTAGAGAACATCACCTATAAAGAAGTTTAGAGTTGAGCAGGAGACCAGAACAATGGTACTGGTCATTGCAGCAAATGTATTGGCTGGCTTGGAGAATTTCCTCAGAAGTCAAAGTGCCAACTTCCAGAGCTGAATACATTAATGTATATAAGCTAAGTGTCTTATTTAGACTTAAGCTATCCGAGATATAGAGCCCCTTTCGGGCCTTTCCAAGTTCAGATATTATATGTCAGAGCAAAATATTTCTTTAGGGCCCCAAGCTTGTGTTGCCTGTAGGTAAAAGCGTGACATGAAACCAGGGCCGGTCCTACAGATTGCGGGGCCCTATGCGAATCGGATTGCGCGGGGCTCAGTCTGGGTAGGGATAAGGATAATAGGTGAAAATTAAGATTTTGTATTAGAAAATAAATGTGTCTTTGCATTTAATTCATACTTTACAAAGTACAAAATCACTGTCAAATTAACTCTATGAGCCATCTGCAGTAGATAGTAGTTTTCCAACAAAGACATTCAGATCTGCTTTTTAGATTTACTATCGACTAGCAAAATATCGCTTTTTTTTGTTAAGAGGTCAAGATATATTTAGATCAATATTTGTATGCCAGTGTGGTATTCGAACTTCTTGTTTTGGTTAAAATTCGCCTTATTATTAGGCCTACATTTTTATTACATGATAGCCGACAATGCCGTTTTATTTTATCGCAAGATTGGCGTTGTCCATATTGAATGACATCCCGAAATGACAGTTTGTATGTTTTTTAAGGAGATTTGCATGAGTTTTCAGAAGATTTTAATAATTTCAGGAGATTTTGCAATATCAGGAGAATTCCAGGAAGCCTTTAATAATAAGTTAAAATGGTTTAATTTAATAATTTACACATAGAATTCGCATCGCGCGGGGCCTATGAAAGTGCGGGGCCCACTGCGGCCGCATAGGTTGCAGTGGCCTAAGACCGGCCCTGCATGAAACATCTAAGAGAAAAAGGTAGAGACTAGGACCACGCATTAGGAACGGTCCTGAATCACAGATGGTGAACATATACAGAGGAGGACAGTGGCTGAAAATAATGATGCCTCTGGTGTTTTAAAATGTACAGCCTCTTGTGTTTTTAAATGTACAGCCTCTGGTGTCTTTAAATGTACAGCCTCTGGTGTTTTTAAATGTACAGCCTCTGGTGTTTTTACATATATAGCTTCTAGTGTTTTTCAGTGTACAGCCTCTGGTGTTTTTGAATGTACAGCCTCTGGTGTTTTTCAGTGTACAGCCTTTGGTGTTTTTAAATGTACAGCCTCTGACCCCAAATGACACCATGAATGAACTTCTTTGAATCGATCACATTTCGCTCAACGAGAAAGATTCAGCCGTTATTCTAAAGGATCACTTCCCCCAAGTGGGACTATAAAGGCTGAGTAGGTTAAAACTTTAAAAATTCTTGGGGTGACAGAATGCGAGGACACATTCATAAACCTACACAGCAAACATATCCCACCAAAAGCTAGAGAGATAAGTTATAGACTTATCTTTGGGATGACCCCTATGGTTAGAAAACGGGTAAATGACCGTGAATGTATATTATGCCATCTTGAAAATGCTGATAATGAGAAACAAATGTATTTGGAATGTCCATTATTCCTTCAAGTTAGAAGTACTGTAAGGGACTTATTAGAAGCAAACTGTGGCAACTATGTAAATGTTATCTTGTCTATTGTTTTAAACAAGCTGCCAAACTAAAAAATAAAATGGTACAAAACTGTAACTTGATTATTGTTTCCGAATACTGGAATCTTGTTTGGGCTAGCTGGCTCAAATGTCTACATATTAATAAGATGTTTGATCCTAATCGCTTAGAATTGACATTTAGGAAAATAATGGATTTTAGGGATATATAATTCTCCAAAATTCCAGCCCGGCTTTAAACCTGGCTGTGTAGCTCGCATTCCTCAGATATGTGAACAGGTCATTGCTAAATGCTAAAGTAAAATAAAGGCGCCCTTAATAGTAGCTGGGACCAAACTCTAATAAAAAAAATATAGCTCTCTAGATATTTTGTTTAGGCGAACTGTTTCCTGGTGACCTGGCTATTCTTTCTCACACACGGCAGCAGATAAGCGTCGTTGCCGACATTTGAGCTACAATGGGTCTTACCATAAACACAGAGAAGACCAAGGTGTTCAAGATAATGACATCCAACAATACACACATTACAGTCCAAGGGGAGGTGCTGGAAGAAGTGGAAAGCTTCACCTATCTTGGCAGTATCCTAGACAACCACGGATGCATACAGATGCATATATGTCAGAACCCAAATTGGGATAGCTCGAGCAGCCTTCCATCAGCTGAAGAACACATGGGTGTCCAAGGAAATAAGCACCACCACCAAGATCAGACTCTTTAACAGCATTGCCAATACTACTTTATGGAACAGAGACCCGGAGAACCACCATCGTCACCGAGAAAAAAATCCAGGTATTCATCAATACCTGCGTGAGGAAGATTCTTATGATCCGCTGGCCAGACAAGATCTCGAATGAGGAACTGTGGCAAAGAACAAAGCAGCAGCCCATTGTAGTAGATATCCTTGAAGGCCGCTGGAGATGGATGGGGCACACCCTTCGAAAGCCTACTTCCAACATAGTAAGTCAAGCATTAACCTGAAATCCCCAAGGAAAGAGGAAAATGGAACGGCCCAGGAAAACATGGATCCATAATTTGGGAAGCAGATGTCAAGCAGATGGGCACGATGCTTCCTCAGAAATCCACCAAACTATTTTGCAGTCTAAATCGGATTTGTTTGGTACATAAGAATGTGAAGCAATATGATAAGTTGACAAACACATCTCTATTTCTCGGTTTTTCCCTAATCGCGGAGCTTTCGGCAGTCGTCCCCTGTTCGCCACCTTCTAAAGCCGCCTCTGCACAAGATTAGATGAATCTTACAGCTTACCTTTATTACCATTTGGTCCAAAAGTCCATGAAATAACACCACACTAATTACTATTTTTATTAACAATATCGAAAGGTACGTGTTAGAACTAAGAGATTAATTCTAGTCACTATTAATTATATTTTCTATATCGAAAAAAAAAGTTTCGTTTCTTGTCCTATTTGTTCCAAATGTTTACTTTTAAAAAAAAATTTCGACCAAAAACCCATTTTCATGTGCCAGATAAAACCAAGATAACAAAGAAAAACAAAAGCCCATGCTGTGCTGAAGCGATAATTGATGACAACACACAGAAACATAAACGCAAATAGGAAAACATAGTGGAAATTCTTTATATATATATATGTACTAAGAGGACTTATTAAAAAGACTATTGTGCGGTCATAAACTTGGGTGGAGTCTGGCTAATAATTCAGGCACGATTTTACAACTTTAAAAAAAAATGGCATAAAAGTAAATAACAACGTAATTTATAATGGTTGCTTCTATTGTCGTTGTTGAATATGTATTTATTTTTACACTGTCTTTTAAATTACAAAAGCTCTTCTACGATTATTTTGACCAATCCGTGTGCAAATAGAGTCGTACATAAAAACGTATAACAGTTCATAGCATTTCCTGGGGAGCAGCAAGCAACATATGAGTTTGTCCCAGTCTCTGGAATAAGAAATGTGTTACACTTGTATTTTTATTTTATTGCGTGATTATTTTTGTGCAATTGTAAGCGGTGTTTTAGTGTTTTGTGTATTACTTTTCAAACTTTTGTCTAGAGATTCTCTACATTTAATGCTTTAGCCTGCGGTACTACTCTTGCCAAGTATAAATATTGAAAGTAAACATTGTGGGGAATTGGAGAAATGGAGGTCACCCTTACTTGTATGCCTGCTTGAGGGACAGAGGATGAAAACTCTTATGATGATCCAGTTTATATAAAAGTTTAATTATACTCTCTTGTTTTGATCAGTAAAAATTGGTGTTTTCAATAACTGATTAATTTGAATAGTCTGGTTTCATCGATAGCAACTTTTCTATTTGACTTTACGACAAACATGGATAAAATGGTAAATTCTCTCTATATATATTTTTCACAATATATGAGCTTTTGGGGGGGGGCAGGAATAAATTATAAAATTATAAATATAAAAAAAGATATGCGCAAACTGTAATTTTAAACAACTACGTTCATTAAAACTCGTTCAGTATGCACTTTGTCAAACCTATAACTAAAACATTATTAACATAGTATAATAAGGCTTTTCTTCGAGCCCGAAGATAGGCACAATAAAAAATATCTCCCAGCTGTGTCCTACATATTATTTACATTGGACATAAAAACAAGACCATTGCTAAGGTCTAGAATGTTCACACATACAATGATGTATGTCACAGTGTCCCAGTGATTGGTAAACAAATGTTTAATGTCCCAGTGATTGGTAAACAAATGTTTAATGTCCCAGTGATTGGTAAACAAATGTTTAATGTCCCAGTGATTGGTAAACAAATGTTTAATGTCCCAGTGATTGGTAAACAAATGTTTAATGTCCCAGTGATTGGTAAACAAATGTTTAATGTCCCAGTGATTGGTAAACAAATGTTTAATGTCCCAGTGATTGGTAAACAAATGTTTAATGTCCCAGTGATTGGTAAACAAATGTTGACATCAGTCATGAGAAAAGACGACCATCAGGTTGTAGATTTATTTATTTTGTGACTTTTGTTTAGTCTTGGACTACATTTCAAATGTTGACCGGAATTAGTGTTCCATAAAGATCAACACTTTATAAGTTTACCTGGATTTCATTTAATTAGTCAAGGAAATGAATATAAAGTGTAATTTTAATTTAGACTTTGAATAAAAGTTTTTTTCCCATTTTCGGACCTTTTTCTTGTCCTATTTTCCAACTGCGTGGTGAACTTCAAGTGACCTTGCAATATTGTTTATTAGTTTGGTCTTTTACCTCAGTCTCTATAACCTTCAAAGAGGCAAACATGCATCATTTCATAGAAATAAAAGGAAAACCTGGCCATTAGCTTTGGTCAGAACGATGTTTCCGTACACAGCAGCTCTCTCTCCCCCCCCCCTCCCACGCTGCTGATTTGTTCAAAAGAACGCAGGTGCAGATACAGTTTGAAATTAGCAATGTCAAATTACATTACAGTGGCAGCAAGGCCGTGTGTTGCACTTCGGACTGTCATAATGATCGTCCCGAGTTCGAATACGGCCGATGCCATTTCCTGCAGGAGGTTTGGGATAAAACATAATAATCTACATTTCTGGGGAAAATCTGGATACGTAAAAATCAAAGTTTATTAATTATATATTATTATTAAAAATACTAGACTTAAGACTGTTGCTTTCTCGGTGTCAATTTTTTTTTACTTGGGCAAACGAAATTGGATATCTTGTCAGCTTGTCAGAAACACTTTATTAGATCTTTAAGTATTTAGAGTTTGACTTTTCTTCTAGTACCAAAATGGGCGGAGCTTGGCTTTGGGTACTTTTCTTGGTAGCGGAGGAATGTATTTACGTGATTACCACTTGAAGCTGGACGCGCTACGTTCGTTCCTTAAGGTTCTGTGTGACTTTCACATTACCATTGACAAAGATAAAGATAGAGCTAGTATTTGGCAAAGGTGGCATGCAAAAAAATAAAATAAGGTGGGAGGGGGGGTCGGGAAGGGCGGAAGGAGACTTTCCCTACGAGCCGAGGAGACTCTTATGTGTGTGTCAATGTGTCTGTGTGTACGTGGGTATGTGTGGGAATGATGTGTCAATATGTTGGTGTACACGATTACACTGAGTAGCGACTCGGCCACGTGAATGTTTGGGTTCGAGTCATCCGTCTCAATGAAAATGTCACCGAAAGAGTAGGAACCCACCTACAACACTATCAGTCAGGTTTCGCACTCAGTGGTTCTCAAACCACTGAGTGTAATGGTAACATGCACTAATCCTGTTTCTCTTTGAATGACAGGAGATGTGTAAAGAGAAGAAGTGTGAGACTAAGCGCCTAACTACAAACTATGTTTTGTGTGTGTGTGTATTTTTTTCTTCATATTTCGGATGTTACTTCAGATTTGATGATTATTTCACACTAACCTTTAGCAGGACGATGGGGAATGGCAGCAAGCAAGGTTCGAACTCGGGATCATCGACAGTCCAGAGCGCATACCACACGACCCAGCGGAAAATTGCAAAACCAGTGTCATCTCTAATGGCAAGACAAGCATGAAACACTCTCTTTTGCTGATCAGAGTTTTGTCAAGGAGAGGGGCTTGCGAGAAGTGACTGCTGGCTATGACGACAAGTTCGAACTCAAATTCTCAACACTCCAAAGTCTGGTGTTACTTTCACCGCCATATATTCGTAGCTCAGATTTGTAATGTAAACTAACTCGATCCTCGTGGACCTCTATGCCACGAGCTAAGAGGGTGTTAAATGAACGGCCCTATTACTTTGGCTCTTACGTACCGTGTTGCCCTTGGAAGAGCAATAAAAATTGCATGTGCTTCCCCCATAAAGGCGCATTGAAATATAGAGGGCTATAAAGCACTAGAGCCACTAAGACCTTTAACAGTCCCTCACTTGATAATTGACTAAGTTTGCAGGTAAATCCATGTAACGGACGAAAAGTAGTGTAACATACTTTAGAACTAGAATTAGATATCAAGTCATATTTCAATTCAATTTTTTAGAAGAGTTCAATAATAATAATACAAACAAGAACAATAATTCGAACCCGAGGCCCTTCTGTCTGAAAGTTAACTGCTTTAACACTATGCCACCACGCCTCCTAAATAATATAAATAATAACGACAATAACAATTATGCATTCATTTGTAGAGCATCGTGAACCTAAGGTTGGCGGCCAGAGTGTTAAAAGACAAACTCTCTATTAGCAAGCTTTAAATACTGAACTTAAGGACTGTCAATTATTTGCCTTGAATTCAATGGGGTAGAGCTTTGGTCAGTGTACTGAAAAAGTCGCTCAAACTCATATCGTAGGTACTGAGGTAAATGCGAGACACGACCATAGGAAACTGTAACATGAGTAGAGCATTTCTTGAATTCTTTCATCTGTTTAACTGTTTTTATCGGCCCCGCCCAGACATTTTGACAGTATATAACTCAAATTTGAAATGTGTAAAATTAGTTTTAATTAGTTTAATTAATTTTAAAACATTCTAATCACATTCTGCTTTGCGAGAGGACATTTTTTTTTGTTACAAGAAGAACATGTCCACGACTACATTTGCCTTGCTGGGGTCAGTTTTGGATCTTGATAGTCAGCATCTCGTAGACCGTGCTCAAATTGACCAGAAATTAATAAACTCATTCCAAAGACATTCCAACTAACCCATACTTTTAAGACGCAATAACTTGATCTGTGTCCTATATCCATTTTATTTCATCGCGTCACTCAAAAATCACCGAAAAACTAACTTGTTCCTGGTTGAAAAGCTTAAGCGTAATTGGAGATTTTCATCAATGGCGTATTACAATGGCGAGAGTACAGATGATTGTTTATTTATTTTAAAAGGTTTAGGATATTTTTTGCACACCTTTATGCACTGTAAGACAAAATTGTCTACATTTGTATTACAAACTAATTAGTATTCTTTAGTTGGCAACTGATCTTTCAGCATGTTAAGTTTGTCTAATTATTTGAAACAATCTCCTAATCTTTCTATTTTGATGTTCTTCCTTTTGTCTTGATTTGGTTTTGTCTTTCATCGACAGCATAGATCCCCATCTATCTATCTATCTATCTATCTATCTATCTATCTATCTATCTATCTATCTATCTATCTATCTATCTATCTATCTATCTATCTATCTATCTATCTATCTATCTATCTATCTATCTATCTATCTACCCATCTATCTACCCATCTATCTATCTATCTATCTATCTATCTATCTATCTATCTATCTATCTATCTATCTATCTATCTATCTATCTATCTATCTATCTATCTACCCATCTATCTATCTATCTATCTATCTATCTATCTATCTATCTACCCATCTATCTATCTATCTATTTATCTATCTATCTATCTATCTATCTATCTATCTATCTATCTATTGTTATTATTATTATGTATACATTTTAGTATAAAAGCCAATATATTGACAGAAATTAGCAAAAATACAACAATAGAGCGATTTTGATAAGTAGAAAAACCCAATAAAATTTGAATGAGTTAATGTTAATATATTACATTTTTTTGTATTGTCCAAATCGCTGACTTCTTTGCAAAAACAACATTCTGAAAGGCCACAAAGTCTAGATCTACGAAATTTTCTCTTATTGATGCTTCTTTCATGTCCATATTTCTTGTGCTATAAGATCTCAACAATTAGAAGTTTTTAAAACTAATTTGAACACAGAAAACAAATGGACTGGTGGATTTTCAGAAGGAAAAGAAAGGGAGGTCAGTTTTTCCAACATTTTGTCCATTCAGCACTGGCGTGTTGACCCAGGAAATCCTCGACCCACAGGTAAACACTAACGGTCAGAAACAAGACGTGAAAAAATTTCGAAGTTTTTTTTCTGTTTTTTTTTTTAAATGCGCCAAGGAGCTAAGCGATATGAGGTGGTATACGGGCTATTGTCCGCACCGCGTGTTTACGCTGGCCGCGTAAGGTGCGGATTTTATGAACCCTGGTGAATACTGTCTCTTGTATACAGAGTCTCCGGGGTTACCAGGTCTTCGGAAATCCCATCAAATCATGAAAATAAGCAAACACTATACGTATCATTTTTGGAATAATTTTATTAATATTAGATTTAAATTTAAATAAAATGAAAAGAAAGTTCAGATAAAGGGATTACCACTTTCATTAGTTAAATTGTTTTACCAACAGACTAAGACTTTTTTTGGGGAGTTTTTTGGCGTATGCGCCAGTTCTTCCAGGATTCGAACATGATTCTACCTACTTAATGCCCGGCCAACTCTCTCCTGCTGACCCGAAAAACAAAACGAAGGTCTGGCGTATAATTAGGTTATGTCTCGTTTTTAACGCTCTCTATCAGTATCCCTGATACTCGAGTTTTGCTAGTTTTAAAATTTTAAATAATTGATAAGCTATACATGACATTGCATGTTGTTTATTTTTGCCGGAATCATGATTTTGTAATCACATAGTTACCCTACACAAACTTGTGCCCCCCCCCCCACACACAATGTTTCAATTTCCGCACTCCAAAAAATAGCTGTCCCAATTCTACTTCTAGATCTATCACTATTTCTAGCGGGTCTACTCATGTTTTGAAAGTACCAAAAGAAAGGATTCATTTTGCATTCTATTAGTCAATAATACTGTTTTGGATTGCGTGTTTGTGTGGCTTTTCTAAGGTGATGGTGAAAAGATGCTTGCGATTGGTTGGTGGCTATGCTGTGTACATGATGACAGATAAGTAACACACTCGTAAGCTGTCTTCGGTAGGCCAGACGACTAAAGAATGTAAAAGTGAAAAGACGTGTCGAAAATATCATTTTTATATTTATTTTTGCTATATTTATTGCATTTCATCTCAAGTTGAATTTTTCCATATTGTCCTAAAAGTTATATGTACCTTTGTTTACATAGGAATTATTCAAGTTTTATAAGTTAAAATATAATACTTCTACAGCGGTTTAGTTGTCTACCAGAAGTTTGGTGCTACAAGTCACCACCCGTCAACAACACCTACACTGTAATGATAGTGGCCCTAATTTTATTGTATAGTCCAAAATTGTTATATAAAAACTAGTAATATAGAAAATTTTAACAAATGGAGTATATTATAAGTTATTAATGCTTCTGTCTTTTGGTTACGTGCGAAACACACTACAAGACTCCAAGCAATGACAGCATGGTTTTATTTTTTTATTAAATATTCAATTGTATTAAATGTAACCTAGACTTACAACTTCAAAAGGCACATTTTTTTCCTTAATCCATACGCTAGGACAAATTTGTACAAGCTCTACTTCATCCCTGTTCTATACGAGCATGGAACGGGTTTCATGAATCAGCGAAGAAATCCAATGACTTGGCAGAGTTGAGGTCTTTAATTTAACATGCTAGACCAGATCGTTACTCGTGGCATGTAGTTATCTTGTTAAGGAGCAACGACTACAATTTATAAGCTGTTGTAAACGTATTAGATCTATGGTTGATTGCATTAAAAATTATAATTTTATTTATGAAAGTGTAGTAGCGGACTAGATAGGTTTTGTGTACATAAGTCTAAAACTTGAATAGACTGAATTTGACTTGAATAGACCAAATTACCTTTAGAAATGTCGGCATCTCATATTGCTCTGTAGCATTTTCATCTGTCCGTCTTCTAAACCTAGTTTTTTAAAATCTATCTTTTAGATCTAGCCCTACTAGCTGACAGACTGCCTAATCATTTAGTTCTAGATTTTTTTTTTAAATTCATTTTTCTATCAACATTTTGAAATGTGCCAAATGAAAAAGAACAGAACAGGTTCAAATATGACAGTTAATCAATGTCAAACAATCATTGAACAAATTTATAGCATGGCATTGTGTCAACAACCCAACAAATAGTAATTGACTTAAATATTTGAGCATAAAAAAAAAGGTTTAGACGATTAGGCATTGAACAACACTTGAATGACAAATTGAATCCTAACACTGGTTCTATAGACACATTCAAAGTTGAAGGTAAAAAAATGAGATCTTGTTTGTCTGTTTGCATTAATAAATTGTTTGAACGTAATTGCAATAAGGACGCCCCTTGCAATAAAGCAGCCCTTTACTTCGCCTGTGTATACAGGTTTTAATGAAACTGAAGGGTGGTGTTATGTTAGAAGAGACACTGAGATTGAAAGCGCCCTCGTTCGTGTCACTGGGTCTGCCGTGGTATCCAATGTCACAGTGGTTCTAAACCTTTTAACATGAATGGAAACTCTAGGACCAGGTTAACCATTCATTCTTTTCCCTCGGGCGCCAACCAACACTGCAAACATGTGGTGCAAATGTTTTGCTAGAGAACTGTCTGTAGATTACAACCAGCGTACATTTATTTGTAGACCAAGATCACGAAAAGCGTTAATCTAGAATTACGACCACCTGAAAATTCAGAGGCAAGATACGTTGTGCACGCGCCAAGCTTACGAAGTAAAGGAAAAAAAAAAAAGATCAAGTACTTCAGAACAACGTCCTCGACTTAAGACAACTTGTGGTCAAATGACCACAGGTTGAGAAGCCCTGCAGCCTGTCATAAGCCGCCTCAGAATAAAAAGAAAAAAGCACCTTGTGACAGCGTATATGAAATGAAAACATTTAGAGCAATTACGTAACTTGAGGACTTCACTATCCATCTCAATGGGAGGTGCTCTTTAATATTTTTAGAAGAGTGAAGGTCTGAAGCCGACAGCAATCACACCTCTGTTTGCTCTGCGCTGTAGTTTACTATTTTCTAATGTGCAGCAACAACAAATAAACAAGGGCAAGCGATCAAGCGACTCGGAGGAAGGAAGTTTGGCTGGATTAGTCTGTCGACTTATAATCACTCTTGAAACGAAAGGCGGTCCAGCAATGCGGGGGAAGTGGCTCAGATGTAATCAAAAGAAGGACAGATGAGAATGTACGCAAATAAAGCTCATGAGCAAGGATTCTCAGTAAAAAAAAAACAAAATCCGTTCGCCCTGGGTGGTGCTGCGGTACAAAAGCAACCTCTAGACAACACATACGACGCTGTCTAAACATCGGGATAATAAAGGGATACTTGCTTCATACTACACAATTGAATGATTTTGTTATTTGTATTTAAAAACAACTTCATGGGTAACAGCAAATGAACGGTTTGGGAACCACTAAATCAGGTTTAAGAACACGAGCTTTAAGACTTCACTGAATTATATAATGTAGACTATTTGATTTCAGAATTGGATTTTCATTATTATAGGCGTACTAATGCAGTGATGAAATACATTAACTATCGCCTAGTATAAAAGAAATTAAACCATCTTACTACTAATTTTATAAGTAATAGGCTCATACCAAATAATTAATTAAAACCTATTTTAAAAAAAAGAATTATTTTACAAACTGTTCGGTTTATTTTCCACCAATAATAAAAATATTATTAAAATAACAATAACAACAAGGGCAAACAGCCAGCACTGATGGACGAGCCTAATCTCTATATGCAAAACAATTATCTCGAATGAAGACATTTGATAAAAGAGCCTTCTGGAATTATGGGATACAGTCTATCCAAGTTCTAAAAATGAAACATTAACTGTTAAAAATGTAATAACAACTTTTTAAGTTAGAAGCAAATAGTTTTAGAAGTACTTCAAAACCTTACACGTAGTAGCTATGTAAAAATGTCATCTCTGCAGTGGGGTATTTCATTACATACATCCAATCAAAATAAATAAATAAATAAATAAATGTATATATATATATATATATATATATATATATATATATATATATATATATAATTTTAAAATTCAGATGATCAAGTACCTAATTTTTAAATGATAATTTTAACAATTTTTAAATCCTGTATTGTTTTTACAAAGCCCACCACATATTGTACATGTGATTTCTTCAACTATTAATTCCAGAATGAAGTTGAAATTCGCACAATCATACAATGAATAACATGAATCAATCAAAATTTAAATAATTAATTAAGTAACAAGTGGTAATTTATTTACTTTGTTCGTTATTGGAAAATATATATATATATATGTGTGTGTATGTATATTTATATATATATATATATATATGTATATACATACATACGGTATATGTAAATGTGAAGTTCTTCCCTTAGTTACGCTTTGCTCATAGAAAAATATTCTTTTATATTCTTTTTTTTTTATTGTAGCTTTACTTTACAAAAAAAAGTCAAAGGTTTGCCCTATGTTCCTAAACCTTTTTTTTTATATTTTTTTTTTAATTTTTACAAAGATTTTTATTTGAATTACAAAAGAATAAAAATTATGTATAGCCTTAGATTGATTTAATAAAAGACAATATCGGCTTTAAAATGTATAAGTATTATCAAAACCAAAAAAAAAATAGCCAAAATAAATATTTTTTTTAGCTAAAGCTAGAGGTCAATCCGGCCCTGATAAAGAAAGAACTAATGTTTTAAGATGTTTGTGAATTTAATTTCAGAAAAGAAATATACATTTAAATCATTTAATACTTGAAGAAGCACCTAAATTTAGTGTAAACAAAAACTACTTTTAAATGTATTAAAATGTTTAATGCTTAATTACAGTTAATATTTTTGAAGAATTGAAATATTAGAATAAGTATTAGTATTTATTATTTAAGTTATAAATGTTTTTTTTTAAATATTTTTTAATTTATAAGAAATAGTAGTCTAAAAATTATGCAAGTGTGTTTAACTACTCAGAAAGATTGTAGGCTATACTGGTAGATAAATGGTTTATTTACATAATGGAAGGTCAACAATGATGAGAGATAATATAAATACACCCAGAAAGAGACTGACCGTTAGAGATAGATAGATAGATAGATAGATAGATAGATAGATAGATAGATAGATAGATAGATAGATAGATAGTTAGATAGATAGATAGATAGAATGTATATTTATATTTGTCTACGTCAGACGCAACATACATCAGAATGAAATGTCTAAGGAACTAAAATTTAATAGTATTAACAATCGAACAATGAAAGCCGAAAAGAAAAGCCTAATCTTAATATATATATATATAAAAGTAAATATTATACAAAAGTGTTACTTTACCTATTTCCAGTTCGTATCAGACTGACTCATTGAGCGAGTGATCAAACTTCATAGTTCTAGACATTGTAGGGTTGGAGTCGTGTCTACTTATCGTTCCAACATCCTAACAGTGTTTCATCAATTTAAACACACGAAAAATATTTTCATAGAAACTAATTTCTTGTGTTAATTAGTTTGTCAAAGATTTGTCATATTGAACTAAAATCTAAAAAAAAAATACATGTTTTGGCTAGTGACAACACCTTACTGACTTGTTACTGCTCTGAATCAGACAAAGCCATAAAATTATGATAATTAACTGTTAACCGAAATTAACATTTCGCCGATAAATTAGTTGCAGTCAAAATTATGAATCGTTTTTTTTTAAAGGTGATTGACACTTAGAATGAAAATTAATTTTCAGTTAATGTAGATTAAACAATTTATTTATTTGTTTATTTTTTATTTAATAAATATGTTGCGTATTAAGATTTATTTTTTTAGAATTTTTAAATTGTACTCATCCATTATCTTAAAAATCGAAGATATGAACAGTATCATGATATAATGTTGTCGCAGATACTGTGTTGTGACATACTATATTGTATGATCTTATGGTATTTATCTCTTTGAAACGTGGAAGAAATTTAGTAGAAACGTGCCCGAATATTTGTACATTTGAACACAAAATAAATATAGGAGCGAGTTCAAAGAATTCTTACTTTCTCCAGTCTTAACAATAATTACATTAATTGGATTAAATATCGCTGTTAACTCCTCGATTCAGACTGTTACAATGAATTAGATCTATATCACACAAAAAAAAATCAAAATTTAAAAAGTCAAATCCTTTATCGCCAGACTTATGCTTGATCCGTTGCTAAGGGTTAATCCAATGACAGTTTTTTTTTCCTTTTTTTTTTGTCTAAATGGGTTATCCTTTGTACTTATCAGACTGATAGTGTTCCCTTGTACTGAAAGAAACGGTGGCTATATCTTTCCACCTTAGCGATTGGCTAGACTTGAAATTGGGGGCATTACCTGAGGTTTCCTTGCCAAGAAGGGGGGGGGGGGGGAAAGGAGAGAGAGAGAGAGAGAGAAAAATCCGGAGGTAAGTGTTTGTTTCCTCTATGTATTTGTCAATGTACTTTATATGCCACCTTCCCTGCCCCTCTTTCCAATTCATATCACCTCCCACAAGCCTCGATCACTCCTCCCACAGTGATTGTGTCGCCACCTACAAACATTTTATTGGTCCGGGAGCGCGCTGAATCTCTTTTTTTTTTCAATTTAGACTTTTGAAATTTCAGAGACTTAAAGTTATGCATATGTCTGTGCGTGCGTGTGTTCGGGTTTCTCGTTTGATGGAACCAGAGTGTCATTGACATCTGTCACATAGGGGATATATTGATAAAGGCTAGGGACATTCTAGTGCGTGGCAGCCTTTTGACGTATGCTACTTACATTGATCAGATGTTTTAGAGAATTAGTAACTTGACTATGTATATTATGTATGTATATATCTATGAGATAGAAACTAAAAGGCTGATTGAAATACATTCAAGTAAAAAAAAATTTTCATTTTTATGATATTTTCATCACTATTTTTTGGGGAAATGAAAAATATGCTGCAAAACTCATTATACACGATCTAGGCTGGTTCCACGACAATTCGTTCACTGACATTTCGTTCACCGACAAATCGTTCACGACTTTTCGCTCATGTGACAATTCGTTCACCAGACATTTCGTTCACCCGACAATTCGTTCACCCAAGGTCTGAAAGGAGGACTTTTCTTACTATATATACATTATTATTATTGTTATTATAATCTTTTTTTTTAACAGGAAGTTTCCACAGCTCTCAGTGGTCGTTCTGGTCTGAATGTAGTGTCCACAAGGTATTTAAATTTAGGTCAGTGAATAGTAGTATACATTTCTGGACTCTCTCTCTCTCTCCATTGTTAAGCCATTTAAAGATGCTATTAAATGCATCACAAAGACATTTTATCATTGTATTTCTATCAGACATGAAACAATTTAATACTGATCGCTCCAGGATGTGTTTGAACAAAATATTTCATAAATTTTTAATTTTTTACTTCAACTGAACTTTTTTTTTTTTTCGTTTTTTTTTTCAAAGATTCTATCAGCTCTGTCTGTCTGTCTGTCTGTCTGACTGACTGATAAAATTTGTGCACACGCTATTTCACACACCCAATCTCGATTCAAGTTGAAATTTCGCCCCTGACAAAACAAGAATCAATGAAAAAAAAACCAATTATTTAATCAATTATTGGTAATTAATTATCATGTTTGGTATCTCAACTAGGGAAAGAAATTGTACTTGACAGATGTGGGGGCATAAGTTGAATTAGCACCCATTTCGAACTTTGTGTAGAAGAGTAGATCGTCACTTAAAAGTTTGAAACTACTAATAGATAGCTATGAAAACATATTTTTTCATAAGCACTTCGCTGGCACAGTGGTTAGTGTTTTCGCTTGAGGAAGCTTGACCCTTCGAGTTCGAATTCATTTTGTTCGGCTCAAACAAGAATGACGTCATATTTTGTTTTGCAATGCTGTTTATATGTTACTTTTTTTTTAAACACCCCCACTTTCTTTATAAAACACATATATTGGTTTATTATCATGTTTCACTTTTCGAGCTAAATTCTACATTCAGAGTCATATTTCTGAAACAAATGTTAAAAGTTATGGTATCAATAATTTAGACAAAAAGTGAGGGCCCTAACGAAGCTTAAGAAACACTTTTAAACATTTTCTTATTGGCGGGAGTTTCTACACTTTGTACCGACGTTTCGGCGTGCCGGATGGAACCACGTCGCAGGCCGGATGTGGCCCGCGAGCAGTATTTTGGGCATCATTGTTCTAAATTAATCTAGATCTATCACAAATTTAATTACATGACTGATTCAAACTAATTAATACAATTACACTTAATATAAACTTTTTAAAAAAGTATTTAGGATGATTTTCTCATTTGTCTCTCTCTTTTCTGTCTTTTTTTTCACTTTCTCTCTCTCTCTCTCTCATTTTTCTCTGTGTCTCTTTTTTTTTCGTCTGTCTCTTTTTTTATATGCCTATCAGTCTTTCGTTTTTCTTGATGTATCTGTTTCTCTATTTAAGTAAATGTGCATGTGTTCGTAACTTGCATTACAAATGTCAGTAATTTGAGAGTGAATACTGCATACAGAAGCCCATTTGTTAAGGCTTTCAGTAACATTCGCCTTAACAAACTGTGTGCAGCCCCGCCCTACCACAGCAAAGCCTGTAGTATCGCAGACATCACAACTTCTGCAGCACCTAATGAACCGCTGAAGAGTCTGAGCCACATACAAAAAACAGACACTGCAACACCACTGAGCGAGCCTCACTCCACAGGCGTAACAAGAAAATCTATTATAATCCCCCGAGCCTCAAGGAGACTCTTTCAATAAACAAAAGCAGTTAACCTATGACCTTTCAACTTTATGACCAGCTAAAAATAAATGTCATCGCTTTCGTACAAAGATTAGTTTGGTCAATGTATACAAAAAGAATTAAAGAGCATCCATGGGGTAGCATAAGATTGTGTCTCCATGACAAAGCTATCACCTAAAGATTTCTTTTCGTGACCTAAATTACTAGTGCCAATATCATAAATACTAATTTATGACCTCATAACTTGACCGCTGACCAGTCAAGTAACCGCTGTGATTGACGGCCATAAACTTGCCAGTACAAGGGGAGTTGGCGACCTTACAATAATGAACACGTGCCTCTGTGAGCATTAAATACACATCACTTTGACTTTTGTAGGTTAAAGATTGAAACATGTTTTATTAAGATTATATATTGTTTTTTTTTAAAGATCTATACAAGGAACAGTATATATAGATGATGCAATGGAAATATGTAACCTAGTTTAGATGGAAGAACATTGATGCTAATATTGTGTTTTATAGGCTAGTGTTATTTAGGCCAGTGTTATTTAGGCCAGTGCAGCTCTGTCCTCAGAGAATGGGAAAACACGCGTAGTCTCCTTTACTTTCTATGTTGTTATTGTGTGTGTGTGTGTGTGTGTTTGTGTGTTGCAATGGTGACGTTCTAAGATGTTAGCGATTGGGTTGTGCATGATGCAAGACAGGAGGTGGCATTGTCGTCAGTGGTCTTAGGGACAGACGACTCCAGAACGTTAGACTGAAAGGTTGTGTTATTGTAGTGCATTTATTTAATCTCATATCAGCTTCATTTTGTTTACTTTATAATAAAAGTTCTATTTAGTATTGTTCACAAAGAAGTTATTTAAGCCATTTCAAGTTTTATTAGTTAATATAGAGTACGCCCACAGCGGTTTAGTTGTCGACAAGCAGTTTGATGCTACAGGTCAACGACCGTCCACCACACAAGTTTGTGAAATCATTTTGCTACAAAAGAAATTTGTTTAACCAATGTTTATCCTGTCATCGGAATTTAATAGTTTCTACCAGGCGATATGGTGGACGTTGCTCGGTGCGGTTAACTAATGATATCACGTTAGATAATGATGTCAAAACCTTAGTTTTAAGCTTCTGTAATTTTTTTTTTTACTTTAGTATTCCCCCCTAATTTGTATCATCCAATGTGTTCCTAGCCCCTCGCATCCTCTTTCCAAGCGACTCTACTGATATTCATTACTGCAAAGGCAATCGAGGTTCATAATGGATAGTCCTCCATTTTAATCCACACACACTCATTTATTTCTATTGGAAGACGTTGATAATGTTAAACCATCAAAATTACATTTTTTTTAAATAACATTACAATAGTGCGATGTCTTGATGCCAAAAACAACAACAATACTTTTCTTACACAATATACAAACTAAAATTACAGAAAAAAAATGAATACAAAGTCATAAATGTGTCGTTCTATTGTTCTAGGTGTATACATGAGTATCCCGTAAGATCAGTCCGGGCTACACATGAAAGTTCACCTGTAGGTCTGAACAAAGATCACCCATTGCTAATCTGTATTATGGCATCCCTAATTTTATTCATCAATATTAGAAGTTCAAGATGTTTCTAGGAGTAGTATACATTTACTTTTGTTTGCAATGTAAAGATAAAAATTTATTTAAAAAATGGAAAACACTTTTACTTATCAACAATTTGTTGACCACTCAGCCATCTTGTTGTGTTTCAGTTAACAACATCCACTAGGGAATTTAGAATATAGTGTCAGCATCCGCAGAGGTACCTATTCATTTATACCAGGGGCTCTTGGAAATAATATTTGCCCCATATACCTACAATTTAATATATATATATATATATATATATATATATATTTGAAAAATTATCAGTGTGCATTTAATGACACTGTATAATTTAAAGTAAAATATGAGCTATTTAAGAATACAAGGGAGAGAAAACATGTTTTAAAGTAAAAGCTTAAACTTTTTCTATATTTTTTATGTGAAAAAAAAAATGGAGTGACTATTTCTAGTTTATCTCCCTTGAGTGACATATCTACAAAACCGGCTTAAATGTGTTGTTCACCTTTATACCTATTCATTAATGAACAAAATAAAATGTGATTCAGTTTAAGAATCATATATATAATTGTTGTCAAAGAGGGGAAAAAAGTATCGAAGTGATACTTATGTGTTCGCTACTTTAACATTTAACATCATAACATTGAACATACATTAATATGTTTATTTGTTTTCAATACTTAAGTTTTAACACAAAGGCGCACCCATTAGGCCTAATAATACATATGAACATATGAAGACTACTTCATAGTCGTGCTTGAATAACCCATACAGTACAGGATCCAAATAGTTCAAAATGAAAACTTTTTAAAATTTATTTTTACGTTTAAAAACAAAGCTAAAATAAAACCACGTGACTGTGAGATTTATAGTACAGTATACGAATACATTGGAACATTGATGTTTGATAAATATTGAAATATTTAAACAGTAGTAAAATATGCATCCTAAATAAATGCAAAGTGGAAAAACCTTTTTGGCAACATATAAAGGTAGGATAAAGTTGGAATCCCGACTGGAGCTGAAGTACATATATCCACTACCACATGGGAGCGTAAAGACCTTCTCTGAGACACCCCTCCAACATGCCCATAAAAAAGAATGGACATATTAAGGCATAAAAGTTAAAATATGCATTTTTTTTTATGTTCTGTAGAAAAAAATAAGATTGATCTAAATTACCTTGAATCTTTCGTCAATCCAAAACTATAGTACATGATATTCAATGTAGCTAATAACTTTTCAAATCAGCGAAGATCAAAGTGATACACACTGCAACCAACTCCTTCATATTTGAAAGTTTATTGGAAATATTTTTTTCTCTTCGCCAAGATAATTCTTCAAGTAATGTGTACCATCACGTATCTTGTGAACTGGTAGGCCATGGGTGTAGCCTTTATGTTTCCTGGAGGAGAGGTGGGCACGGGGTAGGTAACCACTGAAACCGATTGGTCCATAGCCTATCAATAATCGAAACACAGAACCTACTTTTTTTTTATCTCTTAGAGGTTCTCGAAATGTCTAGACAACAGTTGAGGAGAACCCCTGAAAATAAGAATTGTATTCAGTTGTTCATTGGAATTGATTTCAAACATTATATCGAGATTTTTATAATAAACGAAACAATGCAAAGGACACTAAATTGAATTTCGAAATTTTAAACAATATAGGGGCTATACCTGCTAGAGCTAAAAAATATTTAAATGACAGTATAAATACAGTATCGTAACTATCCTATAGTTTATAAATACGTAGCGTATCAACATTTTCTATATTTTATACACCGCATGCACAAATAAAGCTTGATGTCTATAGGCTTACCGACATGTATGTAAATCGAATTCGAAATAATTATAAAAATTGGGAAAATAATAATGAAAACAACAAATTGGGTGTACAAGAGTCTAGAAGATGTATACCAATAGGAGACGTCCCAGAATACATATATTGGTCCATTAAAACAAGCAGAGCACGATACCAGTAGACCTTGTTAATGTTTTCGAAAATCGATGACGTCTAAACTTGTCTTTTCTTTACTAGCGAAATGAAAGCTTTAAAAAAACATCAAACATATGCCTTGTAAACAAAATATAAATACCCTCAAATCCATGCAACACATCCATAAAGATAGAACTCTGTACAACTTCAATTTGAGACTGAATGTCCAATTCTTTCCAGTGACTAATACTTTCTAAAAATAAAGAGGGGGGTGAAGGGTGTAATAGTGTCGGGGGTTGGGAGAGAAGGGGAGAAAGTTGTAGCACAAAACGAAAATGTAAACACCAAATAACCACGTATCTTTACTACCATGGAACTGAGGAAAGAAAAATGAATAGACGTAACTGCAGCGGCGGGGCAGCTTTTAGTCAGAGTCCTTCATAAAAGCCATCCGTGATCTCATTTTACAATAACACTTGAGTCAGCAGGTCCATAAGTAAGTCCCCGCCCCCGCCCCCCGCCCCGGCCTCATACCGTTACGATTTCCCAAAACATCTTTAATGAGAGTCGAACATCAAAACAGATGAGTCACTTTTTTTTTTCTTGCTCACAGTTTTAACATCGTCTTTTGAAATAGGCTGAGGAGACTTTAGGGATTGTCTTTGAGAGTTTGGTGGCCGAGCGGATGGAGCTGAGATCAAAACCTTGTCGGTACCAGACACGTATGATCTCACAGGATACAGATCTAGTTGAAGACTATGAAAGGGCACCAGGAAACAGAACTGTGTTACCATGGAATAATGTTACCATGGAAAAAAATTACAGTGAAATAATTTTATCATAGGATAATGTTACCATGGAATAATGTTACCGTGGAAAAATGTTACCATGCAATAATTTTATCATGGGATAATGTTACCGTGAAATAATGTTACCGTGAAATAATGTTACCATGGAATAGTTTTACAACGAAACCAGATTTCCATAGAATACCATGCAAGAGAGAAAGAAAGAGAGAGAGAGAGAGAGAGAAAGGACTTGTTATTGGTAGACTGGACAATCTAGATGACCTCGATGTAAACGTAATTTAGAAATATTTGGATCTAGATCGAAGGTCTAGGTACTAGTTGAAGTTAACACTAAAATTGACGGAAACAAGTCAGAAAGAAACTTTGCTCAGGACTTAGTAGTGAACGTAGAGCTAGTTCTCAGAGTCATAGTTTCAGATTGTTGTTTCAATTTGTTATTCTGTGTTATTATTCTGTGATGGAGATTTATTGATCGTCGGTATTCTTTTCATTGTATCTCTGCCTGTGGTCCCGTCTGTGGACATATTCCACTAACCAGCTTCTTTCAGACGTCTCAGTTTTGGGCGAGTCTCTCCCACTGTCCCCACGTCTTGCCCATCTGCTTGGCATCTGCTTCCGAATCGCGGCGCCATGTATTCCTGGGCTGTCCCCTCTTTCTCTTTTCTTGGGGGTTCCAGGTTAGGGCTTGCCTTGTTGTGTTGGATGCAGGCTTGAGAACGGTTTGACCCATCATCGCCTCTGAACGATATCTACTTCAATAGGCTGCTGCTTTGTTCTTTGCCACAGTTCCTCATTCGAGATCTTGTCTGACCATCCTAAGGCAGCTATTGATGAAAATCTGGAATTTTTTTCATGGTGGTGATGGTGGTTCTCAAAATCTCTTCTTCATAAATAGTATTGTCTTGACAATGGTGTTGAAGAGCCTGATCTTGGTGGCGGTGCTTATTTCCCTAGGTCCCAGGTATTCTTCAGCTGCTGAAAGGCTGCTCGAGCTTTGCTAATGCGGATTCTGACATCTACACGTTCTTCCATGGTTGTCTATGATAATTTGATACCCTTACTGTGATTTATTTACTCAATAATACAATTTTATGCCAGTCACGCAATAACTCTAATTGTACAAGTGATTTATTTTATTTTATATTTCATTGTTTTGTTCATCGCTGGATGACTTTCTTTTCTTGAACTGTGTTTCAAAAGCATTCAACTCAAGGAAAATGTATTCTATACTGTGCTTCTTCAGTGTCTTCAATTAAGTCGTAGAGGCCCTTATGAATCCGCATTTGTCCGCACTCGAACCCGCAAACCCAAAACAAATCATGACATTTACCATGGAATCATGTTATCTTGGAATTATGATACCATTGAATCAGGTTACCATGGAATCAGGTTATCGTGAAATCATGTTACAATAGGATTACATTACCATTGAATCAACTCCAATAGATCATTGACACAATTAGAATTTTTACTTTTTTGATTACACTCTCCTGAGTTGAAAGTTTTCGTCAAAAATAAAAGCTACAAGGGATTGTCCAAAGTAAAATTATATTTAAACAGAAACCTGGGTGAAGCGATCCTCGTTTTATTCACTTGCTGTTGACTTCCCTTCACACAATGCAACCTAATGACATGTTTGATGTATGATGTAGATCAGGGGTGGGCAACCTTTTTCTACAGAGGGCCGCATTAAAAAAAATGTGGCGGGCCGCATAATTTTTTTTATTTTTTTACTCCCAATTGAGGAATTACAACAGTTAGCAATTTCTTGAACTAATATTACGAATATTTTTTTTTATTGTCTTTTTACACAACATTTCCCCACAAATTTACAATTGTACTTAATGTGAAGCATTTAACTGTTTACATCCGTGCATAATGTTCTGTAACTGTAGAAGTACGTCTCGGAACTGCCAATCATGGCCGGCAGATAATTGGAGGCCGTTGGCAAAGTGAATTTGGTGGCCTCAAATAAAATAAAATATAAAAAAGCGATAACAGTAAAATTATTCAATTTATTACAAACCTATTGTCCTTCAACAATAACACTGAGGACAAGTTTCGCTATTTCTTCTCTAAAATAAGCAAAGCGCAGCTAGTGCAAAGCCTCCACTAACTGGTGAGCCTAAGCAGTTTGTCTATGCCTAAGGCTGGCCCTGTGCCAATAATAAGATCATTGAGAAATCAATTCCAACAATATATTTGATATTCAACGCTTTATTTCATTAATAAGCCTGTTTTTCTTTGTCAAAGCACGAGCTCCATTAGTTGTTACACTTGCCATCTTGTACAAGCCGACCTAACACTTCAACACAGTTTTTGATAGAATTGAATAAATACTGGCTTGTGTTTGTCTTTGACTGAATGTTTCAAAATATTGCCATTTTCGTTTACTTTAAACATTTTAGAATTACGTTTAAAGACAATGTTTCTTTAGCCTCTTTAGCCATGATAAGTGATAAGAATCAAAAGTTTTAATTATTTCTAGATATATAGATATTTACAATTATTTATATAAATATATTTGCATTTTTGTATGTGTAATGTGTGGGAACACCTGAGGGAGAGACAGAAAGAGAGAGAGAGAGAGACAGTGACAGAGAAAGAGACAGAGAGACAGTGACAGAGAGAGAGACAGAGAGACTGTGACAGAGAGACAGAGAGAGACAGAGAGGGAGACAGAGAGAGACAGGGAGAGAAAAAGAGGGACAGAGAGAGAGACAGAGAGACCGAGAGAGAGAGAGCGTGGTATAAGGATTTGGGGACTGACCTGTATGTGGCCCACGGGCCATAATTTGCCCACCCATGATGTAGATGTATGATGTTTGATGTATGATGTAGATGTATACACATGGACCATAAATACTAATGAAGAAAAAGTTGTATGAATATATGAATGGCGTTTATGAATATAAAAGATATATTTTCAAAAGACTGCTAAAAGTGGGCATGAATCTATAGACTCTCTAATTGGATTCTTCACATCCTTTTTTTGGTTTGCCCGTCTTTTTTTTTTTTTGTTGAAGTGATATTGTTTTTACCTAATATAACACACACACACACACAAACACACACACACACACTCACACACACACACTTACACCCACCCACACAAACACACACACACACACACACACAACTATCCTTACAGGAATAATGATGAGAAAGTTTGAAGAAAAGTTGTGATAAAAATGTCGAGATGTCTCTAGAGCAGGGATGCTCAAACTACGTCGCACTTTTCAGAGTGACTCACCCTCAAAACAGAGAAAAAAGGAGTCCGAGAAACTCCGAGTACAATCTTTATCCACACTATTATGACTAGCCGTCATTACGGCCACGGCCATCAAAGAACGATCTTGGTTGGACCCCAACACAAAGCTTGGACAAAAACCCTTTCGTCTCTCTCAGTGACCAATTCCCAGCGCTGACCATAAACCTATAGCGTCCAGTTCTCGGTGGCCCAAACCGTTCAGCCACTATCTGCCCTAATTTGAATTTAACGGCCCTTCATTTCACGAGACGACTCCCCCCCCCCCCCCAACTGTCCGACAATGTCTTTGGTTTTATTAGACCAATGTTCACATAACGTTAGCCCGGGTAACGGGAAGGGGGAGATAATTGAGGGTCAACACTACGGTGCCCTAATCGATTAGTGGGTTTGGTCTCTTTTCAAATATTTCTTAACAAAAGTTCTGACCAACTATTTTTCTTATAATTATGAAAAAAAAAAAAAAAAAAAAACTAAAACAAAATTGTGACCTGGCAGCTGTGTCGAAATGCTAGTGAAAAAATGAAAATCCGCTAATGGCACTGACAGAATGGAAAATCCGTAAATCCGTTACAGTGATCAACACATCAGTGGGTGGGGGGGGGGGGGTAGATACATGTTCAAACTCTAGCTAATGACAGTTGTCTCTTCTTTGTTTACTTTTTGTTTCCCCCCCCCCCCGATACATTTTGACTTATATTCCTTAATACAAAGTACAGTTGGAGAGAAAGAAGGAGAGAGACCGAGAGTGGCAGAGAGAGAGGGAGAGACAGAAAGAGAGAGAGAGAGAGACAGTGACAGAGAAAGAGACAGAGAGACAGTGACAGAGAGAGAGACAGAGAGACTGTGACAGAGAGACAGAGAGAGACAGAGAGGGAGACAGAGAGAGACAGGGAGAGAAAGAGAGGGACAGAGAGACCGAGAGAGAGAGAGAGAGAGAGAGCGTGGTATAAGGATTTGGGGACTGACCTGTACTGAAGGCTGCGTATTTTTTTACTATTCCTCTAATCATCTAGCAAATTCTTAATTGTTTAAAAACCTGGATGGGCACGGATCTCGATTTTCTTAGAAATTTGACATTTCAAAAAAAAATTACTAACTACTTGACCACACAGGTAAAACTCTGGTTTGACCGCTATCATTTTTTCTACAGCAGAAATTCCCGCTTCAATTCCCTCAAGAATACACAAATAGACGCTAAGGAACATTAGGCGCTAGTCTGATTTTGTTATGTTTCTAAGTCTGTAACTATATTACTATACAGAAATTTGTAAAGGGCGTAACCAGGATTTTTTTTTCGGTGGGAGTAGTCGGTTAATAAATGGGGTTTTTTTTTGTTTGTTTTTTACCTATCATTCATTAGTTATTAAGATTAAAATAATCGCTCCAACAAACAGTCACCAGAACAGAGACATTGTCTTTAAGGAAAAAAAAAAAAAACTATTTTAAACGTTACTTGTTATATACTGAATATATTCATCAAAAAGATTGCCTTTTATGGCATCATTTATGAGAATACACCACTGGTGTTTCTTAAATGTATACATACCGGAACAATTCGCAAATTCTGAGTATTTAGTGGAACACTATACTTGTTTTTATTTTAAGTGAGATGAAATCACGTGATGGCCTACTAGTAATTATTAGTTTGTGGAACACCTATTTAGGCCTCGGGGAACACTAGTAAAGGAAACACTGCCATAAAGAGAAACAGTGCCATTTGACAGCAAACAAAAGTATAGAAGAATTGTACTCACTCTTTATAACTTGTATTACGAGTCATTTTACTCTAAAGACCAAATCTCACTTTTCCTTGTAAGCAATGATAGGAGTGAGCTCATACTTTTAAATAGAGAGCCATTGAATTGTTTGTTTGTTTTGTTTTCAAGGGGAGTGGGAGGAGTGTGTATTTAGGATTGAAAGTAAATGTCCTCTTCCATGTCCCTAGTACAACATATCAAGGGGTAGTACATTGTACCTTTCATGCCACATAGTCAGCGATGACCAAACTACTGTCCGCTGCCACATAAATAGCTGTTTCTGGCCCTTAGAAACTTCTGCCCACACTGCACAATGGAGCCGACGATGATTTGTTCCATTGGAGCCGATGGTGATTTGTTCCATGGAGCAGATTGTGATTTGTTCCATGGAGCCGATGGTGATTTACTCCATTGAAATCGACATTTTTTTTGTTTGATGTTGCAACCCGTGAAATGATATCGTCTGGCCACCAGGATGGTAAAGGTTTGACATTATTGATATTGAAATTATAGTCAAATCTAAATGACGACAGGCTACATTTATGAATCTAGTGGTTTATTTTTTTTTTCTGTTTTATAATAGAACACCTGATAACAACACCAAGATTCGTCTAGAAATATTTCGAGTTCAATGTTATATATGAGAGAGGTCCAGGGGTAATGTATTAGCAGACGTGTCCTTTCTATAGACAGTAGACAGGGGGGTGCAGGGGGGGAGACTTTAAGTTAAGGCAGCCAATACAACAGAGGCCAGAGCGCTAGTCGACAGTCGAATTGAAGCTGACACACGATGACAAGCTGATAGGGGTAGGGAACTTAGGGAAGGGGGGCAAACTACGAGGTAAGGAGTCGTTCACGTGGGTAGATAGGTATAGGAGTTACAGAGATAAAGAAAGAGATGGGTAAATAATAGACAGACAGACAGACAGACAGATAGATAGATAGATAGATAGATAGATAGATAGATAGATAGATAGATAGATAGAGTCAAGAGGTGAAAGAAAGAGAGAAAGTAAGAGAAAGAGCGAGGGAGAGAAAGAGAGAGAGAAAGAGAGAATGGACAAGTCATGTTAACTGCTTTATTGACATTGGTTTTATAACTGACAAGCTGTTATTCGCTATATGTTCATTAATTGATTGTGCATTGACTATAAAACGGGGTAGCCAGTGTATGCAGGTAGGCATTCCAGAGTTATATTCCTCTCTGTCTATGACTGTTGTACGTAGCGTATAGGCCGAGTAAGTTACTTCTATGTGCCACATAGATCAAGTTGATACATAGATTGAAGTACTACTATTTAGCTACATCTAGGGCGCTAACGTATTGTCATTGGATCGCTTGGCACTCGCTGACCCTGTTTCCAATAATTGACATTCCTGGAAGTCGATCATCCCATCTCCTTTTAATGTCTATATCTGTGTATACAATCTATCAGTTAGCAGTTATCTAAATGAAGAGTTATTTGACACAAACCAGTTTCTCCGGAGGTCAAAGGTCGACGATATCACCCTGCCAATAATTAGACCTAGCTGAATTGAGGATGAGGAATTACTCGCGCAAATACGCTCACGCACAGAGAGGGCAGGGGAGGTGTGTGTGTGGCGCTAAGGTAGAGATAGAGAGACGAGCTGTTTAGAAGGAAACAACAAGACAGTGAGAATTAAAGAGAGAGAGAGGAGCTCAGGGAGAAAGAAAAAGAGAGAGAGAACATAGGGAGACAGAGAGAGAGAGAGAGAGGCAGAGTTAAGTAAGAAAGTAAAGTTCCCCCTTCAGACCTTGCAATCTATGGGACAGATGATAAGAGAGAGAGACAGACAGAGAGAGAGAGACAGAAAAAGAGACTGAGAGAGGCAGAGAGAGACAGAAAGAGACAGACAGAGACAGGGAGACATAGAGAGACACAGAGAGATAGAGAGAGAGACAGAGAGAAGAGAAACAGTGAGAGACAGAGAGGGAGACAGAAGGCAGACAGAAAGAGAGTCAGAGAAAGAGAGAGATAGATGAATTGAAAAGAGTGTGAAGAGAGACTGTGCGAGATGATTTGCAAGAAAGTAAACAAGAGGAGAGCGAGAGAGGAAGAGAGAGAGAATGAAAGATAGATAGAGAGACCTAGGCGTCAAGCTAGAGTACAAAGAAACTAAGACACAAGATTCAGAGACCCAAATACACGGAGAAAGGAGGAACGGAAAGAGACCGAAAGAGTGAGAGAGAGAGAGAGGAAGAGAGAGTGAGAGAGAGAGGAAGAGAAAGAGTGAGAGAGAGAGGAAGAGAGAGAGAGAGAGAGAGGAAGAGAGAGAGAATGAGAGAGATGTTAAAAAGAGCTTGCACCCAACCAGCTTGCTAGTCCAGTGGAATTACTAGGCCACGTTTCTCTTACCTGAGTCTGTGAGCTCAGAGATCCGACGACATTTCACCAACCACCGTGGCGCTTTGTACCGTGTTACGTGAGTGGTTATTTGCCTTCAACATTTATATACACATAATATATCTACATCTCACGAGGATCTGGGATGCTGTAGGCGTGTCTCTCAAAACTCAAAGGAGGGGGAAACGGAGAGATAGGAGGGGAAGAGGGAGGAACTGTTTGCGCATGCGTAGAGGTGTGTTTGTGTGTGTTTATTAAGAATTGTGTAAACGCGGAAAGTAAGGGCGTGTTTATGTGTCAACGATTTCTTGAGCGCGTGCGTGCGTTGTTTTTTTTTTTTTTTTTTTGGGGGGGGGGGGGGTCAATTTATTGTTGTAACTAACAGTTGAATAATATTTGCTTCTATTTGTTTCATTAGTGTGTGCGTGTATGCGTGTGTTTTGAGATGTGGGTGAGATGTGCGAGGAGATGTGTGTGTGTGGGGGGTGTACATCGTAGCATCTGTTAGTTAAGGTCGGACAAACAGGGGGGGAGGTCACCCAATGCCCAGAGAATGTACAAATAGAAACAAAATCATAAAGGAATATTAAAACTACGCGAGTTTTCCCCGCTTCGTATGTGTCAGTGTGACCCAAGCACTCAAACCTTTTAGCACCGGCACTATTCAACAGTTCAGTGTGACCCAAGCACTCAAACCTTTTAGCACCGGCACTATTCAACAGTTCAGTGTGACCCAAGCACTCAAACCTTTTAGCACCGGCACTATTCAACAGTTCAGTGTGACCCAAGGACTCAAACCTTTTAGCACCGGCACTATTCAACAGTTCAGTGTGACCCAAGGACTCAGACCTTTTAGCACCGGCACTATTCAACAGTTCAGTGTGACCCAAGCACTCAAACCTTTTAGCACCGGCACTATTCAACAGTTCAGTGTGACCCAAGAACTCAAACCTTTTAGCACCGGCACTATTCAACAGTTCAGTGTGACCCAAGCACTCAAACCTTTTAGCACCGGCACTATTCAACAGTTCAGTGTGACCCAAGGACTCAAACCTTTTAGCACCGGCACTATTCAACAGTTCAGTGTGACCCAAGGACTCAGACCTTTTAGCACCGGCACTATTCAACAGTTCAGTGTGACCCAAGCACTCAAACCTTTTAGCACCGGCACTATTCAACAGTTCAGTGTGACCCAAGAACTCAAACCTTTTAGCACCGGCACTATTCAACAGTTCAGTGTGACCCAAGAACTCAAACCTTTTAGCACCGGCACTATTCAACAGTTCAGTGTGACCCAAGAACTCAAACCTTTTAGCACCGGCACTATTCAACAGTTCAGTGTGACCCAAGCACTCAAACCTTTTAGCACCGGCACTATTCAACAGTTCAGTGTGACCCAAGCACTCAAACCTTTTAGCCCCGGCACTATTCAACAGTTCAGTGTGACCCAAGAACTCAAACCTTTTAGCCCCGGCACTATTCAACAGTTTCGTAGTCAATTTTTTATAAAGAAGTAACTTCTCATAGCCAATTTGTCCTTTTGACTCTCTCGACGTGGGGATGCTGTGACAGTTCGATCCATCGAATATCGATCTATCAATATATAAATCTTTCTCTCTCTCTCTCTCTCTCTCTCTCTCTCTCTCTCTCTCTCTCTTTCTCTCTCTCTCTCTCTCTCTGTCATTGTAGTCCCATAACTATTTAGAGAATTCAAATAAAAAAAACAAGTCCTAAATAGATAAAAAAAAACAGCAAACTATGTCTTTCTTGAGTTGAATAAAACATTCTTCTTAACTATGTAATATCAAACTTTAAACATCAGTTCTATTAAATATATGCTAGGACAAATTTGTACAAAAGCTTCTTCTTCCCTAGCGCTATTAAAGCATGGAATGGGTGGCCTGAGCTAGCCAGGAAAACCAGGGACTTGGCGGAGTTTAGGTCATTGGTTAATATGCATGACTAAATGAATGACGCGTAGGACGTAATCATCTTCTATTTGAAATAACGTCTGTATTATATAAGATAAGATAAGAAGATACGTTAAAGCCAGATCTACTGTAGAATACTTAGCTAGTACAGCCACGTATCGTAGTTGACTTTGAACGTGACATTTAGGGACGTCACGATTGTAGCAGTTTTAGATAGTGTTTCTATTTGTTTTCAGTTGCATTTGACTCTTGGGGTGACTGCATCAATGAGGGACAGATACTCGACTGTGGCCCATTCAGTATTTCAGTTAACGTACTGTTACAGAACATGGTGAACGTAGTCATTCATTGTTATCTTGCAATGAATTGTTATCTTGCGATGAATTGTTATCTTGCAATGAATTGTTATCTTGCCATGAATTGTTATCTTCATTGTTATCTTTCAATGAATTGTTATCTTGCAATGAATTGTTATCTTGCGATTAATTGTTATCTTGCAATGAATTGTTATCTTGCGATTCATTGTTATCTTGCAATGAATTGTTATCTTGCGATGAATTGTTATCTAGAAATGAATTCTGCGTTAAGTTCTCGAATCTAAATACGGCCAAGCTCAAGCACCTAGAATAGTTTTAAATGTTCTGTATAACCTATTACATTAGCGCTCACTACTCACTATGTAGAATCACCAGAATGCTAAATGTATAAGATTCATAAATTAATTTGTTATATTCTTATGTTTTTAATGTGTTATGAGTAAATTAATTTATTTTGAGATTAAACTGAAAAAAAAAATCTTAAGGAACAAATCATCATGTCTAAAGTACATGTTTGAACCCAAGTATTTCATCAAAGTGAACCCAAGTATTTCATCAAAGTGAACCCAAGTATTTCATCAAAGTGAACCCAAGTATTTCATCAAAGTGAACCCAAGTATTTCATCAAAGTGAACCCAAGTATTTCATCAAAGTGAACCCAAGTATTTCATCAAAGTGAACCCAAGTATTTCATCAAAGTGAACCCAAGTATTTCATCAAAGTGAACACAAGTATTTCATCAAAGTGAACCCAAGTATTTCATCAAAGTGAACCCAAGTATTTCATCAAAGTGAACCCAAGTATTTCATCAAAGTGAACCCAAGTATTTCATCAAAGTGAACCCAAGTATTTCATCAAAGTGAACCCAAGTATTTCATCAAAGTGAACACAAGGTAGACTACTCACCATTTTCTGTCGACCATTTCCAGCTCGTCCCTGCTCCAGATTGCAATCGTCATAGTCTCGATAAGGCTGCAAGTATATCCAAGGCAAAAGAAACTGACCACTCGCACAGAACTAATGACCGATTCAACATCTTCTGGACATGTCCAACATGGTTGAGGGTGGGAGGGGGCTTTCAACTAGCTTGACTTGAAAACCAAGACTTTTATAACTGCTGCGTGACTAGTGTAGCCTCTATCTCTCTCTTTCTGTCTCACAGTTACAATGATACGGCGGTTATCACATTCAACGAATTCCAGGGTACTCACTACCTGGCTACCTGATAGTAGACACTGGTCTCTTTAGTAGAGTCTGGAATGGAAGAAAAAGGTAAATTCTTTGACTGCATACCTCATTCTCTCTAAGTTGGCAATTAGAGTGTTTCTTGTGTACTTTTAAAGGTGAACTTTAATATAAATGAGAAAATGTTAATAATACATTTATTATAAACAAAACAACAACATTTTTCCATTCTAAGTGAACTGGGTAGACATTATTTGTGTTTTAGTTGCCCACTGGACAGTGGCGTAGCTAGGTCGGAGGGAGAAAGGGGGACAATTAGAAAATCCCCTTGGACCCCCACTTAAGGGGGGGGATGAGTGTTTTTTACATTAAATATTACGCATAATACAGTGGCCCCCAAAGAGGTCAAGCCCCGTCCCGGGCCCCCACATGATGGGAAATTCCTAGCAACGCCCCTGCCACTGGATGCACCTGTTTCTTTTACAAACCAAATTTATTAAAGTTCTCAGGTTCAAAATACATGACGTGCAGAAAACGTTTAAACTTCAAGCTTATTCGTCATTAACTATGTATTTCCTACTAACAAGATATAGTCTTTTCCTCTAGGTAAAAGTACTCACAATGTTATAATATATATATTTACTCTGCAAACATTAAACTCAAAACATCGGATTCCATGGAAATGGTAACCAATTTATAAACATCATTCAACAAGTTAAATGAGAAATAATTAACTCATTTATAGGTTGTACGGTATCCAACCAGAATACATCTGATTGTTGATTTTAAATCATTGTATTTCAGAATTTGGTATAATATCCAAAAAATATTGCCACTAATAAGTAAAAGACGTGTTTTTGAATTAGATTTTGTTCAGAATCATTTTATATTATCACTGAAGTCTAATATATTTATTGCATGTCATATCAAGTACAAATTAGTCTTAATTAAAAGTCATATTTCTTATTATTCACAAAGAAGTTAATCGAGTTAATTCTAGTTTGATAAGTTAAAATATATTACGCCTATAGCGGCTTAGTTGTTTACCAGCAGTTCAATGTTACAAGTCAACAACCGTCCACAATATTAAAACACACAAACAAATACACACATACACACACACACACATTCATACATACACATATTTAGACCATGATGGCTGCGTGGTCATGTTTTATGTGCTTCGGATGTTAAAGGAACGGCCCTGTGTTGGAATTTATTTTCTAACATTTACTGTCTCCCTACAGATTGCACGAGAACGTATTGTCTTTATTTCTAACGGATCATCTGAAACTTTTAAAAACAAAACCAGACCAAAATAAAAAAAGTTTTTCAACTTAATAATTATCCTATTAAAATACTGCCTTATTATAAGTCTGTGGATTTGATCTTAAGAGAATGCATTTTCCAAAGATCTTAACTGTTTTCTTGGGTATGGAAAACTATTTTGGAAAACTAACATATACAATCAAGAATATATATTACTCACCGGGTCTCACCCAGACATACACACCAGCGCCCACGAATTAACTCATCAAACAGACATAAACAAGTATATACGTAGTAACACACACAATCTCAAATATATTATTATTGGCCTCCTTCAGTCGTAGAAAGACAGAGTACATCTCGTAGCATTGGTCCATTCCTGACTTCGATGGAAGCCGCCTCTAAAGACATTCTCGTCCACAGAGGCGGTCTAAGCAGTGCGAGTGTCATATCAGGGCCATTCATATTTGTACGATGAGTTGACGGTGACAAAAGATTCTCTTCATCGCCCCCACCCCACAAAAGGCGCAGATGCTTAGGGAGGGTGTTGCCCCTTACCCCAACGCAACCTGAACCGTCCACATATAACTTAGGTTAAGGTAGCATTCGCTTCGGTGGCAGAGGTCAGACATATCCAGGCGTATATCTCTACCTACTCACACAGATACTACCAGAATGACCAAAAATTATCTTTTTTTTTGTTGTTTTATTTACAGTCAATACTTTCTTTTTATTTTGTTCTATGTACCAGTCAATACTTTCTTTTTATTTTGTTCTATGTTCCAGTCAATACTTTCTCTTTGTTTTGTTCTATGTTCCAGTCAATACTTTCTCTTTGTTTTGTTCTATGTTCCAGTCAATACTTTCTCTTTGTTTTGTTCTATGTTCCAGTCAATACTTTCTCTTTGTTTTGTTCTATGTTTCAGTCAATACTTTCTTTTTATTTTGTTCTATGTTTCAGTCAATACTTTCTTTTTATTTTGTTCTATGTTTCAGTCAATACTTTCTTTTTATTTTGTTCTATGTTTCAGTCAATACTTTCTTTTTATTTTGTTCTATGTTTCAGTCAATACTTTCTTTTTATTTTGTTCTATGTTCCAGTCAATACTTTCTTTTTATTTTGTTCTATGTTCCAGTCAATACTTTCTCTTTGTTTTGTTCTATGTACCAGTCAATACTTTCTCTTTCTTTTGTTCTATGTTCCAGTCAATACTTTCTCTTTGTTTTAACAAGGTTTTAACAAATAGTTTTATTTTGTCACGTGATGACACACAATCGCCTAGGGCGCCCTCTGACTTTTTGTCTGGCACTCGCCATGCAGACTTATTAAAAGAAAATGTCTCCGCACACATCATAGGCGCCCAGTCTCTAAGTGATGACTTCAATCCCCGACCCATCAACTTACTTGTGCCATTAAAGCCACTTTTTTTTTTAAATTCTTTTCTGTTTCACAGCCCACCTTGGTTGTCCCGCTGTCCAGCCCGCCTTTCAAATTACACTTAGATGCCATCTGGACACCCAACACCATCATACCCTCCATTACCTTTGCTTCTTTTCCTACCCCCCCCCCTCCCCACTTCGCATACTAACGGAACAGGTAGATATTCAGCAAACTCCATTCCTAGCCGAATTAAGGAAAAAGAAAGAAAGGTTTATCAATGAATGAAGACATGTTTTAATGGGATTTTTGTGTTTACTTGTGGAGTGGGGGCGCTACTTTGAGATTTTCTTAGTTGTTTTTTTTTTTTTGTTGAGATTTCTAGATATTTTTTTCCCTAAGGAAGACAAGAGAGGAGGAATTAATTATTTTTTGTAAAGATAGTTGATTGATGTGAACGCACACTATTTTTTTTTCTTTTTTTATTGAATGGGGTTAAGGAAATTTAGTCATTTCGAGATGTCTAAAATCAGACAGAGTGGAAAAGGTGTAGCGGGACGTGTGTTATTCCTCCACGATCTGTTCAGCTCTGCTATACTGATGGATTGATGAGCATTTTCTATTTTGCTTAATTAATTTATTTATTTTAAAAATAATCTTTAGTGCACTCGTTTTAACATAGAAATCAATAATGCTTAAAAGTAACTGCTTTTGACATCAACTCTACACTGATAGACATTGATAGTTACAGGTATCCTACTTCAGGATTGTAGAGGGCAGAAGGTAGTTTATCATTCAAACATTGCCAGCTGGCAATGGTATTAAATTGTAACAATCTTCATGATTGTCCAATGTTCGTAGGCTACAACTTCCCTGAGTCCCTGTCATTCAGCGGTTCTCAACCTTCTAAGCTCGGCGACCCCTTTTTACAATTTCCCACTCTGCTTCGACTCCCCCCCCCCCCCCCCCCCCCCCACCTTCACAGTAATAGAAGAATAGACAATAACCATCCATATTTTCTATGGTCTTAGGCGACCCATGGCAAATCGTCAATCGACCCCCAAGGTCGCGACCCCCCAGGTTGAGAACCCCTGCTGTATGTCCTGCAGAAGGTTGGAACGAGAAGAAATAGAAATCCTAGTACATGATCCACACGTTGATTTTAATTGCATACATTATATCTTCTTTTATGTAGTGCATTCAAATAGATGTGTTTTATTAGCGGCCCCCGAAAGGGGAATAGACGCTATTAGTTTTGTGTGGTCTATCTGTCCGTCCGTCGGCCCCGTTTAGATCTCGTAAACTAGATATTGAAAATGTGGCATCATGCTATTCTAGACCTTTCAAAGTTCTGATGCAATGGCTACCTTTCTTTCTTTTCTGAAAGCGAAAAATTTAATTTTTAAAATCAACTATGCGAGCAAATGTTTCATTAAACACACTATTTTTACAACTATTCACTAGTAACAGTAACAAACACGGAAGTCAATTTAGTAGTTGTGATCACTAGTTGGAATATTTTTAAAACATTTAAGCAAACGGTTTCGAATTTTTGAAAAAAAAAAAAAAAAATCTGACAATTAAATTGCTAGGTTAAGTAAGTTCTGTCATACTAACTACTACATTTTCAAAAAAATGTTTATTATTTTTTTCAAGAAAAAAATCTATTTAGTATGCATATAAGTGGAACATAATTTAAAACAACAGTTAATCAGTAGTTTTTCATCATGTCACATGAACTGCAGAGCTCTATACTGCAAATTTAGGAAATTTAGGCACCGGATATTTAGGCACCCGGAAATTTAGGCACCCGGATAATTAGGCACCCGGAAATTTAGGCACCCGGATAATTAGGCACCCGGAAATTTAGGCACCGGATAATTAGGCACTCTTTAATAAGCGATCTTTATTTTGAAAATAATGTTAAAATGTTAACGTATAATTCATCTTTAGGCTATGGGCTATCGGTGACGTTATAATAAATAGCAACTATAACGATTCTAGCTAAAGAAAAGCTGACAAAATGGGGAAAAATGACAATCATGAGAATGTGTGGAAAAAATGATTCATGAGTCATTATAAAATATAGACATCACAGCATTCAGGGAAGGGGAGGTAGAGATGATTCTCCGCTCATTGCTTCCCTCCATCACCAACCCCTAAGGTTGACTGGTGAGTTTTTTCTAAAATTGATGATTATGCAATTTGTGTAAATATTTAGTTACTAATGTAAATACTTAGGATTAAAAAGTATTATAAAATATTTTTATTATGTCGGTGAGTGTTGGCGATAAATATAATCGCAATCGCCCTCTGCTTGTGGGAAAGGGAGGAGTCGTACTTTTTAAGTGGGATGGGCGGGGTGGGGCGCACACACTCTCACTTAAATGAGAGGATTTCTCGCAGGTAGATGTAAACTTGGTCGTAAATGTTACGTAGTGACTCTGAAGGCTACACACTGGACTAAAGGGCATGGAAACACAAAGGTGTTATAATGGAAGTCTGGGGATTCTATTTTTGAGGCCTTCCAAAAACTTTGTTAGAACCATTTCTGTTAAAATCATCATAATATTAATAACAGTAAGTAAAATAATAATATATATAAGGGAAATGAAAATAGTTAAATTTCACTGGGCAGTGTTGAAAGTTAAGGAAACGAGTGTTTTTTGTTTTTTGTTTTTTTAATCATATATATATATATATATATATATATATATATATATATGTGTGTGTGTGTGTGTGTGTGTGTGTGTGTGTGTGTGTTTATTAATGTGTGTATGAAACCTTTTTTGCCGTTGTTTTTTTTTCATTCTGAAGAAAAAAAATTGTATATGTAGCTGAACACAAAAGGAATGGGGGAATCGTACCTTCTCGAAAATTGTAGTAAATATATTTGGTTAAATTGGAACATCTACAATCTTCTATAAGCAGAATAAGTATAAATAAGAAACCAATATTCCAAAAAAATGATATTTAAATTTTTAACTCATCTGTCTTTTCCATAAACTTTTTCTACATTTTCAAAGCATTATATTTTATCGTAATTTCTAGCCGTTTTGTGATTTCTATTGCAATTTATATAAATATTATATTACATAAATTTACATATATATTCAATAAAAGTTAATTACCCCATTTGAAAGACATAACACACCTATACACTCACACAATAGATCTTCTAAAGGGGTTACCCATTAACAATATAAAAGAAGGAGTGTTGGTAATAGATATTAATTCTATTATAAAATATGAATACTACTTTAGTTTATCAACATATTTAATTCCTATAAGTAAATCCCTCCTGCTCATTTCCATTCCCACTATAAGAAGACAATTTTCTCCAGACTTCCATTTTAGCAGTTATGTACAACGGTGTACCCTGCCCTGTACTTCAGTGTGTAGTCTTGAGACTCATTACGTCATTTTCACGACCTAGTTCAACATCTACCCGCAATCCCCTCCTTTTAGTGGGAGTGCGTACAGAGGGGGAAGGGCTAAGGAGGGGAAGCAATGAGAAGAGAATCAACTCTACCTCCCCTTCCCTGAATCCTGTCAGGTCTATATTTTATCATGACTATTAATCCGGGGTCATTTTTCCACACATCCTCATGAATGTCATATTCCCTATTTTCTATAGCTAGAATCGTTATAGTTGCTATTTATTATAACGTCACCGATAGCCCATAGCCTAAGGATGAATTATACGTTAACATTTTAACATTATTTTCAAAATAAAGATCGCTTATTAAAGAGTGCCTAATTTTCCACCTTGTCAAAAAGTGCCTAATTATCCGGTGCCTAAATTTCCGGGTGCCTAAATTTCCGGGTGCCTAAATATCCGGTGCCTAAATATCCGGTGCCTAAATTTCCAGATACCCTATACTGCATATCGGACACCTAATAAGTAAGTAAAGTAAAGCTCCCCTTTCAGACATTGTGGTCTATAGGGCAGATGATGTAAAGATCACCTGTTTCTGGACACTTAACTAAAGAAATTTTTTATTTTTTTTTACGGAAAGTTTTTTTTTCCTTGAGTCTTGAAGAGTTTGTTCTATAGAAAACAATTAGATCAGTTTAGATAATCATTGTGTGACATCAGTTTGGCCAGCTTCACATCTAACTAACTTCAAGCAGTTCTCTTTTTGTGTGGAGCAAATGAACAACAACTAACAATAAAAGCAACACTTCCATCTTACGTTTGCCCCGCTAGTGTCCATCTCATGCTTCTGATTGCAACACCCACTCCATTACTGTTATCGTCGAGGCGAGCTCCTATCAACAAGCTTGTAGCGAACAGGAGGAAAAAAGACGAAGTGGCAACGCTGGCCGTCATCGCCATGGCGCCCAGTTTTTCGCTACCTTCTCTTTGCCCCCCCCCCCTCCATTTAAAAACAAGTACTTTTCGCCCCCAGGTGTTTATTTAGGTTGGTCATTTCTTAGGCGTCTAATGTTTCTACATTTTATCCGAGAAACTGGCTTAGGTTTGCGATCACGATCTCGATATAAATTTAGGAAAGGCTGAGGAATCGGTCTGGAATCGACCAAGTCTGACAAGCACATGGATTCGTTTGTTCCCATAGTGGAATTATGGACATAAAAGAAAAGCTAAAATAGCAACTGTTTATATTATAATAGAAAACTGATCCAGTGGCGTAGCTAGGAATCAGCCACAATTTGGTGGCCCGGGGGGCTAGACCACTTTAAGGGACCCTGCATTTTTACACCTGACATCATGACATAAAATAAAGGCCTACTATTTAATATTCAATGTAAAAATATTTCGAAACACTCATTTGGGAGTAGGGGAAATTCTTCCCTCCCAATCCCCCAACCATAGCTAGGCCAGGGAACGGATCTTGAACAGAATAGGGGAGATAACTAGGTTAAATGTTTTTTTTCTTGGTAAGAATTCATGATAATTGAGACAAAACATTTCAATACGTTTTTGTACTTTTAACAGTAGGTTCGTTAGCGCCGTTTTCGAGAACCAAGTTCATCCAGGTTTCGTCCACCCATTTTGTTACAGAGCTAGGATTATTCTTGCAAAGCTCTGAAAAAAAAAAGTGAGGATAGGAATGAAAAAAAAAGGTAAGCCTCTTCTTGTTGGGTAGGGGATGGGGGTGATAATATGTCTATTGAACTCGTACCTTAGTATAAAGTCAAACCTGGGAGGTTGTGCTAAAAAATCTGCACACGGATCTCAAAAACGGCTCTAACGATTTTCCTGCAAATTTGACAGTTGATGTATATCGTTTAGGGAAGAATTACGAGCTTGTTGGCCACATTGGGAAAACTCTAGTTTGACCGTTATAATTTTTCAAAGTAAAAAAAAGAGCCAAATTTAAATTTGGCTTGAAAACTTGAAAATATTTATCTTGATCGGATTAGACGTTTTCGAGTATTTCCGCATTCCTTAAAGAGTTTATGAATATTCAGGAAAATTGCGTGCATCGTCTTCTAAGTCTAGATCTAAGGGTCCACTATTGGGTTATTATAAAGTCTAGTAGAGCTATACATTCGTTTAACCAGGATGCTTTCTCGGGTGTGAGTGTGTGTGTGTTGATGTGTGTGGGAGGTGTACATTTTTTTTTTATAAAGCCCTCAGCCCGCCTGGATGACAAAAAGGTCATCATCGAACCACGATGGACGAACTATTTAACTAATTACTAGATCGTTGGACACATAGGGAAAACTCTAGTTTGAAAATTATAATATTTCAAAGTTAAAACCTGATTTATTATTATTTTATTATTATTTGTTTTTGTATATTTGATTTTTTAACATTATATAATAAGGTAATTCTTTTTTTGTTACATTGTATAATAGGGTAATGTTTTTTTTTAAAATTATATAGTAGGGTAATTCTTTGTTTTTAAATTGTATATTAGGGTAATGTTTTTTAAAATTTATAATAGGGTAATGTTTTTAAATTGTTTAATAAATTAATGTGTTTTTTTAATTGTATAATAAGGTAATGTTTTTTTCAATTTTTTTTTTAATTGTATAAAAGGGTCATGTTTTTTTTAATTGTATAAAAGGGTCATGTTTTTTTTTTAATTGTATAAAAGGGTCATGTTTTTTTTTTAATTGTATAATAGGGTAATGTTTTTTTTTTAAAATGCATTTTAAACAAAATTTTTCATTAAATAATTGTGACAAATTCAATTTAGAGATTTAAAATTTTATAACCCAACGGGGGAGGGGAGACATAATATAACAATTGGTTAATATATATATATATATATATATATATATATATATATATATATATATATATATATATAAATATACATATATGTATATATTATTATTATTAAGCTAAGTAAATTTGTTAACACACACTGTGTGATTTCTTTGCGTCTGACACCCTCTACCCCTTTCAGAGGTGGCGATCTAAAGGCAATCTGTTTCTATGGTCAAGGATCAGTAAGGTTGTCATGTGGTCAGCGCAAAGACCAATCCTCTTAAAGTTTCCCCAACTAATGTAAAGTTGGGTGGACTTGGAAATGTCATAAAATCCCGAAATTGGAGATTCGAACCCTAGACCCTTCTGTTTGAAAGCAAAAGCGCTTCCACTCAGTTCCCACGCCCCAAGTGAATCTACATTTACATTTTGTTTTCCTAGTTAAACTAGGCCAATATCATTACACCATTCGCCTCTTGGAAAAGCATATAAAAGCGGGATGGCTATGAGCATTTAATGTAAAAATGGAATTACCACAAATATTTCTGATCAAGGAAGATAATTCTTGTCTGCCGCTATCAAGGTTATATTGGTTCAATGCTGAATTCATGTATATAGTACACAATTAAAGAGAGATGCCTTTATTGAGCAGCCACCAATCTAGCAGGTAATTATGAACCTAAAAGAGTGAACTCCTGGTTTACTGGTGCAGGGACATATAATACTAATGCAGTCATACTTTCACTATAGATGAAGGCTCTTGTGTTCTAAGACATGAAATATAATCCAGATTTCTAAGATGTTGGCACTTCAATGTCTAGGACTAAAGTGTAACATTTTCACTGTATCGAATTCCTCGTCTTCAGCGTTCCTAGACTATTACAGAAAAGATTTTTAAAACCAAGGTTTCAAAAATAATTTCAAAGTTCTTCCCCCTGTGACTATTTTTTAAATAGTTTTTAGCTTTTTATTTTTCGCTCTATGTGTAAACTTCTCTTGCTTGTTGTGGACATGTATTTTATTTGAGTCTACAGGTCATCTAGACATTTAACATTGTTCTTCTACCAGTGATATTTCAGTCCTCAAACGTAGCACAGTAATGAGTTTAACTGTCAGTCCGCTGCCATTATAAGAACCGTTGAGTTGGCTGCCTAGTTCTTTCTTTTACCTCCATCCTCCTGGCTTCTTTACCTACGTTTATCTAGCATCTTGTATCACCTCCCTCTCACCAACAGACTTCTTTTATCTCTCACACCAATGTGTACCTGATGACCCATAGTTTATCCCCGCCCCCCTCCCTGACTAGTTGTTGTTTTTTTTAACTCACGTAGTTTTCGATACTACCCCATATCACACGCACACACACACACACACACACACGCAAAAACACGGAGTGAATCACTCAGCTATTCTATCCCATCATACCCCGAAGGTAATGGCGGTCTGTCGGCTCAACAAGTTGTGCTCTGACACTTTACGCTCATTGGTTGCTTGGGACGCTCAGGGGGCCTTCACTCTTGCCTCAAAACTGACACATTTACATCAGAGTCATCGGCCTTGCGTTTATTTTACGACTTCATTTTAAAAAAAAAAGAAAAGGCATATATAATGAGGGCACTGTTTCTTGTTCCATTTGCTTCAAGTCAATCAACAAATTTATGTTTCAACTTTTCTTATAGCGTCGGCTTTACTTTTTCGTGTAAAAGATGCAATGTTTTATTTAGAAGGCCAGTGTTGTACTTCAATGATTTTTATATAGAGTCTTGGTGTCCTTTATGTAAGAGATTATGTGAGATCATTTTAAATTGTTTAATACAAGTCTCAAAATGAGTGTCCAATAAAAGTTAGAGAACGAGTCAAAGAAAAGAGAAAGCTAGAGAACGGGTCAAAGAAAAGAGAAAGTTAGAGAACGGGTCAAAGAAAAGAGAAAGTTAGAGAACGAGTCAAAGAAAAGAGAAAGTTAGAGAACGGGTCAAAGAAAAGAGAAAGTTAGAGAACGAGTCAAAGAAAAGAGAAAGTTAGAGAACGAGTCAAAGAAAAGAGAAAGTTAAAGAACTAATCAAAGAAAAGAGAAAGTTAGAGAACGGGTCAAAGAAAAGAGAAAGTTAGAGAACTAATCAAAGAAAAGAGAAAGTTAGAGAACGAGTCAAAGAAAAGAGAAAGTTAGAGAACGAGTCAAATAGAAAGAGAAAGCTAGAGAACGGGTCAAAGAAAAGAGAAAGTTAGAGAACGGGTCAAAGAAAAGAGAAAGTTAGAGAACTGGTCAAAGAAAAGAGAAAGCTAGAGAACGGGTCAAAGAAAAGAGAAAGTTAGAGAACGGGTCAAAGAAAAGAGAAAGTTAGAGGACTAATCAAAGAAAAGAGAAAGTTAGAGAACGAGTCAAATAAAAGAGAAAGTTAGAGAACGAGTCAAATAGAAAGAGAAAGCTAGAGAACGGGTCAAAGAAAAGAGAAAGTTAGAGAACAAGTCAAAGAAAAGAGAAAGTTAGAGAACGGGTCAAAGAAAAGAGAAAGCTAGAAAACGGGTCAAAGAAAAGAGAAAGTTAGAGAACGGGTCAAAAAAAAGAGAAAGTTAGAGAACGGGTTAAAGAAAAGAGAAAGTTAGAGAACAGGTCAAAGAAAAGAGAAAGTTAGAGAACGGGTCAAAGAAAAGAGAAGGTTTGAGAACGGGTCAAAAATAAGAGAAGGTTAGAGAACTAATCAAAGAAAAGAGAAAGTTAGAGAACGGGTCAAAGAAAAGAGAAAGTTAGAGAACGAGTCAAAGAAAAGAGAAAGTTAGAGAACGGGTCAAAGAAAAGAGAAAGTTAGAGAACGAGTCAAAGAAAAGAGAAAGTTAGAGAACGAGTCAAAGAAAAGAGAAAGTTAAAGAACTAATCAAAGAAAAGAGAAAGTCAGAGAACGGGTCAAAGAAAAGAGAAAGTTAGAGAACTAATCAAAGAAAAGAGAAAGTTAGAGAACGAGTCAAAGAAAAAAGAAAGTTAGAGAACGAGTCAAATAGAAAGAGAAAGCTAGAGAACGGGTCAAAGAAAAGAGAAAGTTAAAGAACTGGTCAAAGAAAAGAGAAAGCTAGAGAACGGGTCAAAGAAAAGAGAAAGTTAGAGAACGGGTCAAAGAAAAGAGAAAGTTAGAGAACGGGTCAAAGAAAAGAGAAAGTTAGAGGACTAATCAAAGAAAAGAGAAAGTTAGAGAACGAGTCAAATAAAAGAGAAAGTTAGAGAACAGGTTAAAGAAAAGAGAAAGTTAGAGAACAGGTCAAAGAAAAGAGAAAGTTAGAGAACGGGTGAAAGAAAAGAGAAGGTTTGAGAACGGGTCAAAAATAAGAGAAGGTTAGAGAACTAATCAAAGAAAAGAGAAAGTTAGAGAACTAATCAAAGAAAAGAGAAAGTTAGAGAACGAGTCAAAGAAAAGAGAAAGTTAGAGAACGAGTCAAAGAAAAATGAAAGTTAGAGAACGGGTCAAAGAAAAAAGAAAGTTAGAGAACTAATCAAAGAAAAGAGAAAGTTAAAGAACGGGTCAAAGAAAAGAGAAAGTTAGAGAACGGGTCAAAGAAAAATGAAAGTTAGAGAACGGGTCAAAGAAAAGAGAAAGTTAGAGAACTAATCAAAGTAAAGAGAAGGTTAGAGAACTAATCAAAGAAAAGAGAAAATTAGAGAACGGGTCAAAGAAAGGAGAAGGTTGGAGAACTAATCAAAGTAAAGAGAAGGTTAGAGAACTAATCAAAGTAAAGAGACATTTAGAGAACGGGTCAAAGAAAAGAGAATGTTAGAGAACTAATCAAATAAAAGAGAAAGTTAGAGAACGGGTCAAAGAAAAGAGAAAGTTAAAGAACGGGTCAAAGAAAAGAGAAAGTTAGAGAACTAATCAAAGAAAAGAGAAAGTTAGAGAACAGGTCAAAGAAAAGAGAAAGTTAGAGAACTAATTAAAGAAAAGAAAAAGTTAGAGAACGGGTCAAAGAAAAGAGAAAGTTAGAATAACGGGTCAAAGAAAAGAGAAGGTTAGAGAACGGGTCAAAAAAAGAGAAGGTTAGAGAACGGATTAAAGAAAAGAGAAAGTTAGAGAACGGGTCAAAGAAAAGAGAAAGTTAGAGAACGGGTCAAAGAAAAATGAGAAAGTTAGAGAACGGGTTAAAGAAAAAAGAAAGTTAGAGAACTAATCAAAGAAAAGAGAAAGTTAGAGAACGGGTCAAAGAAAAATGAAAGTTAGAGAACGGGTCAAAGAAAAGAGAAAGTTAGAGAACTAATCAAAGTAATGAGAAAGTTAGACAACGGGTCAAAGAAAAGAGAAGGTTAGAGAACGGGTCAAAAAAAAGAGAAGGTTAGAGAACTAATCAAAGTAAAGAGAAAGTTAGAGAACGGGTCAAAGAAAAGAGAAGGTTAGAGAACTAATCAAAAAAAAGAGAAAGTTAGAGAACTAATCAAAGAAAAGAGAAAGTTAGAAAACGGGTCAAAGAAAAGAGAAAGTTAGAAAACGGGTCAAAGAAAAGCGAAAGTTAGAGAACGAGTCAAAGAAAAGAGAAAGTTAGAGAACGAGTCAAAGAAAAGAGAAAGTTAGAGAACGGGTCAAAGAAAAGAGAAAGTTAGAGAACGGGTCAAAGAAAAGAGAAAGTTAGAGAACGGGTCAAAGAAAAGAGAAAGTTAGAGAACGAGTCAAAGAAAAGAGAAAGTTAGAGAACGGGTTAAAGAAAAGAGAAGTTAGAGGAATAATTAAAGAAAAGAGAAAGTTAGAGAACGGGTCAAAGAAAAGAGAAAGTTAGAGAACTAATTAAAGAAAAGAGAAAGTTAGAGAACGGGTCAAAGAAAAGAGAAAGTTAGAGAACGGATCAAAGAAAAGAGAAAGTTAGAGAACGGGTCAAAGAAAAGAGAAAGTTAGAGAACGGGTTAAAGAAAAGAGAAAGTTAGAGATTGGGTCAAAGAAAAGAGAAAGTTGGAGAACGGGTAAAAAAAAATGAGAAAGTTAGAGAACGGGTCAAAGAAAAGAGAAAGTTAGAGAACGGGTCAAAGAAAAATGAAAGTTAGAGAACGGGTGAAAGAAAAGAGAAAGTTAGAGAACGGGTCAAAGAAAAGAGAAAGTTAGAGAACGGGTCAAAGAAAAGAGAAAGTTAGAGAACGGGTTAAAGAAAAGAGAAGGTTGGAGAACTAATCAAAGTAAAGAGAAGGTTAGAGAACTAATCAAAGTAAAGAGACATTTAGAGAACGGGTCAAAGAAAAGAGAAGGTTAGAGAACTAATCAAATAAAAGAGAAAGTTAGAGAACGGGTCAAAGAAAAGAGAAAGTTAAAGAACGGGTCAAAGAAAAGAGAAAGATAGAGAACTAATCAAAGAAAAGAGAAAGTTAGAGAACAGGTCAAAGAAAAGAGAAAGTTAGAGAACTAATTAAAGAAAAGAAAAAGTTAGAGAACGGGTCAAAGAAAAGAGAAAGTTAGAATAACGGGTCAAAGAAAAGAGAAGGTTAGAGAACGGGTCAAAAAAAGAGAAGGTTAGAGAACGGGTTAAAGAAAAAAGAAAGTTAGAGAACTAATCAAAGAAAAGAGAAAGTTAGAGAACGGGTCAAAGAAAAATGAAAGTTAGAGAACGGGTCAAAGAAAAGAGAAAGTTAGAGAACTAATCAAAGTAATGAGAAAGTTAGACAACGGGTCAAAGAAAAGAGAAGGTTAGAGAACGGGTCAAAAAAAAGAGAAGGTTAGAGAACTAATCAAAGTAAAGAGAAAGTTAGAGAACGGGTCAAAGAAAAGAGAAGGTTAGAGAACGGGTCAAAGAAAAGAGAAAGTTAGAGAACTAATCAAAGAAAAGAGAAAGTTAGAGAACGAGTCAAAGAAAAGAGAAAGTTAGAGAACGAGTCAAATAGAAAGAGAAAGCTAGAGAACGGGTCAAAGAAAAGAGAAAGTTAGAGAACGGGTCAAAGAAAAGAGAAAGTTAGAGAACTGGTCAAAGAAAAGAGAAAGCTAGAGAACGGGTCAAAGAAAAGAGAAAGTTAGAGAACGGGTCAAAGAAAAGAGAAAGTTAGAGGACTAATCAAAGAAAAGAGAAAGTTAGAGAACGAGTCAAATAAAAGAGAAAGTTAGAGAACGAGTCAAATAGAAAGAGAAAGCTAGAGAACGGGTCAAAGAAAAGAGAAAGTTAGAGAACAAGTCAAAGAAAAGAGAAAGTTAGAGAACGGGTCAAAGAAAAGAGAAAGCTAGAAAACGGGTCAAAGAAAAGAGAAAGTTAGAGAACGGGTAAAAAAAAAGAGAAAGTTAGAGAACGGGTTAAAGAAAAGAGAAAGTTAGAGAACAGGTCAAAGAAAAGAGAAAGTTAGAGAACGGGTCAAAGAAAAGAGAAGGTTTGAGAACGGGTCAAAAATAAGAGAAGGTTAGAGAACTAATCAAAGAAAAGAGAAAGTTAGAGAACGGGTCAAAGAAAAGAGAAAGTTAGAGAACGAGTCAAAGAAAAGAGAAAGTTAGAGAACGGGTCAAAGAAAAGAGAAAGTTAGAGAACGAGTCAAAGAAAAGAGAAAGTTAGAGAACGAGTCAAAGAAAAGAGAAAGTTAAAGAACTAATCAAAGAAAAGAGAAAGTCAGAGAACGGGTCAAAGAAAAGAGAAAGTTAGAGAACTAATCAAAGAAAAGAGAAAGTTAGAGAACGAGTCAAAGAAAAAAGAAAGTTAGAGAACGAGTCAAATAGAAAGAGAAAGCTAGAGAACGGGTCAAAGAAAAGAGAAAGTTAAAGAACTGGTCAAAGAAAAGAGAAAGCTAGAGAACGGGTCAAAGAAAAGAGAAAGTTAGAGAACGGGTCAAAGAAAAGAGAAAGTTAGAGAACGGGTCAAAGAAAAGAGAAAGTTAGAGGACTAATCAAAGAAAAGAGAAAGTTAGAGAACGAGTCAAATAAAAGAGAAAGTTAGAGAACAGGTTAAAGAAAAGAGAAAGTTAGAGAACAGGTCAAAGAAAAGAGAAAGTTAGAGAACGGGTGAAAGAAAAGAGAAGGTTTGAGAACGGGTCAAAAATAAGAGAAGGTTAGAGAACTAATCAAAGAAAAGAGAAAGTTAGAGAACTAATCAAAGAAAAGAGAAAGTTAGAGAACGAGTCAAAGAAAAGAGAAAGTTAGAGAACGAGTCAAAGAAAAATGAAAGTTAGAGAACGGGTCAAAGAAAAAAGAAAGTTAGAGAACTAATCAAAGAAAAGAGAAAGTTAAAGAACGGGTCAAAGAAAAGAGAAAGTTAGAGAACGGGTCAAAGAAAAATGAAAGTTAGAGAACGGGTCAAAGAAAAGAGAAAGTTAGAGAACTAATCAAAGTAAAGAGAAGGTTAGAGAACTAATCAAAGAAAAGAGAAAATTAGAGAACGGGTCAAAGAAAGGAGAAGGTTGGAGAACTAATCAAAGTAAAGAGAAGGTTAGAGAACTAATCAAAGTAAAGAGACATTTAGAGAACGGGTCAAAGAAAAGAGAATGTTAGAGAACTAATCAAATAAAAGAGAAAGTTAGAGAACGGGTCAAAGAAAAGAGAAAGTTAAAGAACGGGTCAAAGAAAAGAGAAAGTTAGAGAACTAATCAAAGAAAAGAGAAAGTTAGAGAACAGGTCAAAGAAAAGAGAAAGTTAGAGAACTAATTAAAGAAAAGAAAAAGTTAGAGAACGGGTCAAAGAAAAGAGAAAGTTAGAATAACGGGTCAAAGAAAAGAGAAGGTTAGAGAACGGGTCAAAAAAAGAGAAGGTTAGAGAACGGATTAAAGAAAAGAGAAAGTTAGAGAACGGGTCAAAGAAAAGAGAAAGTTAGAGAACGGGTCAAAGAAAAATGAGAAAGTTAGAGAACGGGTTAAAGAAAAAAGAAAGTTAGAGAACTAATCAAAGAAAAGAGAAAGTTAGAGAACGGGTCAAAGAAAAATGAAAGTTAGAGAACGGGTCAAAGAAAAGAGAAAGTTAGAGAACTAATCAAAGTAATGAGAAAGTTAGACAACGGGTCAAAGAAAAGAGAAGGTTAGAGAACGGGTCAAAAAAAAGAGAAGGTTAGAGAACTAATCAAAGTAAAGAGAAAGTTAGAGAACGGGTCAAAGAAAAGAGAAGGTTAGAGAACTAATCAAAAAAAAGAGAAAGTTAGAGAACTAATCAAAGAAAAGAGAAAGTTAGAAAACGGGTCAAAGAAAAGAGAAAGTTAGAAAACGGGTCAAAGAAAAGCGAAAGTTAGAGAACGAGTCAAAGAAAAGAGAAAGTTAGAGAACGAGTCAAAGAAAAGAGAAAGTTAGAGAACGGGTCAAAGAAAAGAGAAAGTTAGAGAACGGGTCAAAGAAAAGAGAAAGTTAGAGAACGGGTCAAAGAAAAGAGAAAGTTAGAGAACGAGTCAAAGAAAAGAGAAAGTTAGAGAACGGGTTAAAGAAAAGAGAAGTTAGAGGAATAATTAAAGAAAAGAGAAAGTTAGAGAACGGGTCAAAGAAAAGAGAAAGTTAGAGAACTAATTAAAGAAAAGAGAAAGTTAGAGAACGGGTCAAAGAAAAGAGAAAGTTAGAGAACGGATCAAAGAAAAGAGAAAGTTAGAGAACGGGTCAAAGAAAAGAGAAAGTTAGAGAACGGGTTAAAGAAAAGAGAAAGTTAGAGATTGGGTCAAAGAAAAGAGAAAGTTGGAGAACGGGTAAAAAAAAATGAGAAAGTTAGAGAACGGGTCAAAGAAAAGAGAAAGTTAGAGAACGGGTCAAAGAAAAATGAAAGTTAGAGAACGGGTCAAAGAAAAGAGAAAGTTAGAGAACTAATAGAAGTAAAGAGAAGGTTAGAGAACTAATCAAAGAAAAGAGAAAATTAGAGAACGGGTCAAAGAAAGGAGAAGGTTGGAGAACTAATCAAAGTAAAGAGAAGGTTAGAGAACTAATCAAAGTAAAGAGACATTTAGAGAACGGGTCAAAGAAAAGAGAAGGTTAGAGAACTAATCAAATAAAAGAGAAAGTTAGAGAACGGGTCAAAGAAAAGAGAAAGTTAAAGAACGGGTCAAAGAAAAGAGAAAGATAGAGAACTAATCAAAGAAAAGAGAAAGTTAGAGAACAGGTCAAAGAAAAGAGAAAGTTAGAGAACTAATTAAAGAAAAGAAAAAGTTAGAGAACGGGTCAAAGAAAAGAGAAAGTTAGAATAACGGGTCAAAGAAAAGAGAAGGTTAGAGAACGGGTCAAAAAAAGAGAAGGTTAAAGAACGGGTTAAAGAAAAAAGAAAGTTAGAGAACTAATCAAAGAAAAGAGAAAGTTAGAGAACGGGTCAAAGAAAAATGAAAGTTAGAGAACGGGTCAAAGAAAAGAGAAAGTTAGAGAACTAATCAAAGTAATGAGAAAGTTAGACAACGGGTCAAAGAAAAGAGAAGGTTAGAGAACGGGTCAAAAAAAAGAGAAGGTTAGAGAACTAATCAAAGTAAAGAGAAAGTTAGAGAACGGGTCAAAGAAAAGAGAAGGTTAGAGAACTAATAAAAAAAAGAGAAAGTTAGAGAACTAATCAAAGAAAAGAGAAAGTTAGAAAACGGGTCAAAGAAAAGAGAAAGTTAGAAAACGGGTCAAAGAAAAGCGAAAGTTAGAGAACGAGTCAAAGAAAAGAGAAAGTTAGAGAACGAGTCAAAGAAAAGAGAAAGTTAGAGAACGGGTCAAAGAAAAGAGAAAGTTAGAGAACGGGTCAAAGAAAAGAGAAAGTTAGAGAACGGGTCAAAGAAAAGAGAAAGTTAGAGAACGAGTCAAAGAAAAGAGAAAGTTAGAGAACGGGTTAAAGAAAAGAGAAATTAGAGGAATAATTAAAGAAAAGAGAAAGTTAGAGAACGGGTCAAAGAAAAGAGAAAGTTAGAGAACTAATTAAAGAAAAGAGAAAGTTAGAGAACGGGTCAAAGAAAAGAGAAAGTTAGAGAACGGGTCAAAGAAAAGAGAAAGTTAGAGAACGGGTCAAAGAAAAGAGAAAGTTAGAGAACGGGTTAAAGAAAAGAGAAAGTTAGAGATTGGGTCAAAGAAAAGAGAAAGTTGGAGAACGGGTCAAAGAAAAATGAGAAAGTTAGAGAACGGGTTAAAGAAAAGAGAAAGTTAGAGAACTAATCAAATAAAAGAGAAAGTTAGAGAACGGGTCAAACAAAAGAGAAAGTTAGAGAACGGGTTAAAGAAAAAAGAAAGTTAGAGAACTAATCAAAGAAAAGAGAAAGTTAGAGAACGGGTTAAAGAAAAGAGAAAGTTAGTGTACGGGTCAAAGAAAAGAGAAAGTTAGAGAACTAATCAAAAAAAAATAAAAAAATAGAGATCGAGTCAAAGAAAAGAGAAATTTAGAGAACGGGTCAAAGAAAAATTAAAGTTAGAGAACGGGTCAAAGAAAAGAGAAAGTTAGAGAACTAATCAAAGTAAAGAGAAAGTTAGAGAACGGGTCAAAGAAAAGAGAAGGTTAGAGAACGGGTCAAATAAAAAGAGAAGGTTAGAGAACTAATCAAAGTAAAGAGAAAGTTAGAGAACGGGTCAAAGAAAAGAGAAGGTTAGAGAACTAATCAAAGAAAAGAGAAAGTTAGAGAACGGGTCAAAGAAAAGAGAAAGTTAGAGAACGGGTCAAAGAAAAGAGAAAGTTAGAGAACGGGTTAAAGAAAAGAAAAGTTAGAGAAGTATTTAAAGAAAAGAGAAAGTTAGAGAACGGGTCAAAGAAAAGAGAAAGTTAGAGAACTAATTAAAGAAAAGAGAAAGTTAGAGAACGGGTCAAAGAGAAGAGAAAGTTAGAGAACTAATCAAAGAAAAAAGAAAGTTAGAGAAAAGGTCAAAGAAAAGAGAAAGTTAGAGAACGGGTCAAAGAAAAATGAGAAAGTTAGAGAACGGGTTAAAGAAAAAAGAAAGTTAGAGAACTAATCAAAGAAAAGAGAAAGTTAGAGAACGGGTCAAAGAGAAGAGAAAGTTAGAGAACGGATTAAAGAAAAAAGAGAAAGTTAGAGAACAGGTCAAAGAAAAGAGAAAGTTAGAGAACGGGTCAAAGAAAAGAGAAAGTTAGAGAACGGGTTAAAGAAAAGAGAAAGTTAGAGAACGTGTCAAAGAAAAGAGAAAATTAGAGAACGGGTCAAAGAAAAGAGAAGGTTTGAGAACGGGTCAAAAATAAGAGAAGGTTAGAGAACTAATCAAAGAAAAGAGAAAGTTAGAGAACGGGTCAAAGAAAAGAGAAAGTTAGAAAACGGGTCAAAGAAAAGAGAAAGTTAGAGAACGAGTCAAAGAAAAGAGAAAGTTAGAGAACTAATTAAAGAAAAGAGAAAGTTAGAGAACGGGTTAAAGAAAAAAGAAAGTTAGAGAACTAATCAAAGAAAAGAGAAAGTTAGAGAACGGGTCAAAGAGAAGAGAAAGTTAGAGAACGGATTAAAGAAAAGAGAAAGTTAGAGAACAGGTCAAAGAAAAGAGAAAGTTAGAGAACGGGTCAAAGAAAAGAGAAAGTTAGAGAACGGGTTAAAGAGAAGAGAAAGTTAGAGAACGGGTCAAAGAAAAGAGAAAATAAGAGAACGGGTCAAAGAAAAGAGAAGGTTTGAGAAGGGGTCAAAAATAAGAGAAGGTTAGAGAACTAATCAAAGAAAAGAGAAAGTTAGAGAACGGGTCAAAGAAAAGAGAAAGTTAGAAAACGGGTCAAAGAAAAGAGAAAGTTAGAGAACGAGTCAAAGAAAAGAGAAAGTTAGAGAACGAGTCAAAGAAAAGAGAAAGTTAGAGAACGGGTTAAAGAAAAGAGAAAGTTAGAGAACGGGTCAAAGAAAAGAGAAAGTTAGAGAACGGGTTAAAGAAAAGAGAAAGTTAGAGAACGGGTTAAAGAAAAGAGAAAGTTAGAGAACGGGTCAAAGAAAAGAGAAAGTTAGAGAACGGGTTAAAGAAAAGTGAAGTTAGAGAAGTATTTCAAGAAAAGAGAAAGTTAGAGAACGGGTCAAAGAAAAGAGAAAGTTAGAGAACTAATTAAAGAAAAGAGAAAGTTAGAGAACGGGTCAAAGAAAAGAGAAAGTTAGAGAACTAATCAAAGAAAAGAGAAAGTTAGAGAACGGGTCAAAGAAGAGAGAAAGTTAGAGAACGAGTCAAAGAAAAGAGAATGTTAGAGAACTAATCAAAGAAAAGAGAAAAATAAAGTTGGAAAGAGAGTCAAATAGAAAGAGAAAGTTAGAGAACGGGTCAAAGAAAAGAGAAAGTTAGAGAACGGGTTCAAAGAAAAGAGAAAGTTAGAGAACGAGTCAAAGAAAAGAGAAAGTTAGAGAACGAGTCAAAGAAAAGAGAAAGTTATTGAACGGGTCAAAGAAAAGAGAAAGATAAAGTTAGAAAGAGAGTCAAATAGAAAGAGAAAGTTAGAGAACGGGTCAAAGAAAAGAGAAAGATTATGTTAGAAAGAGAGTCAAATAGAAAGAGAAAGTTACAGAAAGTGTCAATCTTAGTTCGCTTATTTAAAAATAAGTATTTTGTTTTAAGAAAAACTAATTGAATAATAATAATAATAAACAAGGTAACAAAGACAGTTTATGTGGAAACACAAACTCAAAATCTTCCTCCGTAGTGGTCCACCCAGGCAGGTAAAAAGGCAGGTTTCAATATTTTCAGAAAGTACATCAGAATGAAATTCTATCAAAGACAAATGACAGAGAAGAATTGAGAAAGAAGGTTGACAGATTTTGTGTCGTGCCACAACGGTCCAGCAGATCAAAAGATAGGAGAAAGTGAATGTGAAGCTAGATGTGAACCTGGCCTAACTGATGTCTTCTAATGAATATCTAATTTATCTAATTGTTTTGTAAAGGGTCAATCTCTTATTCCTCAAGAAAAAAAATATTTCCTAAAAAAAAATATAAAAAATCTTTTAGTTGGGAGTTTAATTATTTTGGATACGCATTGCAGTTAAGCGATAATATGAAAAACTACTTATTAATTGTTGTTTTAAATTATGTCCAACTTATATGCATACTAAATATATTTTTTTATCTTTAAAAAAAATAAACATTTTTTTGTGTGTACATATGGAGATTGATATGACAAAGAGCCTCCCGTGTTTGGTACTATTTATATTGAATAGTTGTAAAAGTGGTGTATTTTTATGAAAAAACTGCTTGCATAAGTGATTTAAAAAAATAGATTTTTCGCTTTCAGAAAAGAAAAAAGTAGCCGTTGCATCAGAACTTTGATATGATATCGAATTTTCACTATCTTTTCTAGTTTACGAGATCTAAACGGGACAGACGGACAGACAGACATTTCACACAAAACTAATAGCGGCTTTTCCCCTTCTGGGGCCGCTAAAAATTCCTCCTTCTTGTCGTAGTACATTCCTATATCTAATGAACTGAAAGCAGGCCATTGCCACATACCAAATATCTGAAAGAAATGTTTGTGTTTATAAAACGAGCAGACTAGTCAAACTAACCAATCAGCAAGTAGTATGCAGTGTCGGACCTTTTTTTTGTACAATTATTTTTATTTTATAATTTAAACTAAGTTTTAAAGTTTCTGAGGTTTGAAACAGTTTTACGACTTCAAGCCAAATTGTGTTCTGATTACGACTATCTGAATGCAGCTGGGGAAGGCTGGTACAGCGTTAGATGTACGGAGACCAAAAAATAGGATTGACGGAAGAGGGAGTAACAAATTGTGTGTGTGTGTGTGTGAGAGAGAGAGTAACCCAATGTAGGGAAAGAGTAACAAAATATAAAAGTAGAGAGAAAGAAACCAAAACAGTTTTAAAAAATCAGAAGAGTGGGATGGACAGACAGAGAGGTATAGGGTGAGTAACAAAAAGAGAGAGAAAGAGTAATGAAACCAGAGAAACGCTGAGTAACAAAGAACAAAAGAGAGAGAGGGAGAGAGGGAGTAAAAGAGTGAGAAAGAGCATAAGTGAGGAGGTAACAGAGAGACAAGAGAAATAAAGTAACGGGAAAGCAACAACAAAAATGTGAGCAAGAGAAACATAAGAGAGAGAGAGAGGGGGGGAGGGAGAGAAAGAGAGAGGGTAAGAAAATAAAAAGAAAAGAGTCAGAGGCGTAATGAAAAGAGTGAGGTGAAAGTAACAAAAAGAGAGAGAAAGAGAGAGAGAGAGAGAGAGAGCGCATGTAGACCACCAAAAAAAAAAAGTTATCTTTCACTTGTGTTTACGCTAAGCGACGAAGCGTGTTTTCTCTTAGCGTTGTGGGAGGCCTACGTCCGGAAAAAGGATGGGTGGAGAATTCGTAGCTTGTGGGTGAGCGATTGCCGCGCGGGCCTATGAGCGGGGCGAGTTCGGGGGTACGATGGCTAAGAGAGACTTCGTTTGTCGTGAGCTACAGGGCGCACGAGAGGCAATCTGTCATAAGAACATGGCAGTGAGATAGCGTCTTTCCGCTTTCCTCACGCACGCGGTGGGTGGCTCAGCAGCGGATATATATATATATATATATAGGGAGAGAGAGAGAGAGGAGAGACAGAAAGAGACATAGAGAGACAAAGAGAAAAAGACCATGCGAGTGATACAGAGAGAGAGATAAAGAGACAGACAAATTCAGATTGAGAGAGAGATAAAGAGACTAAGAATGAGAGAGATAAAGAGACAGAGAGAGAGAAAGATACAGACGCAGAGAGTTAAAGAGACAAAGAGAGATAAAGAGACAGAGATACAAATTGAGAGAGATAAAGAGACAGAAAGATACTGGGGCATGGAGAGAGATGTAGAGACAAAGAGAGATAAAGAAACAGAAAGATAGATACAAAGACAGAGAAAGAGATACATAGACTGAGGCAGAAAGACAGAGAGACTCAGGAAGAGAAAAAAGAAAGCACTATAGGATTATAATTATTGATATTTTGTAGTTCCTAGTATCCATCCATAAAGATTTCCTGTTTCTTTTTGTTGACAAACACGTTTGTTTAATTCTCAATATTAACAATGTTAACTATAACCAATCACTATTTTTATCTGTTCATCACTCTCTAGAAAAAAAAAAACAACTCCATAAACTGTAATCATGATGCCAGAACTACGGCCCGCGGGCCTATCCGGCCCACAAGACTGTGCTAATCGGCCCTCGAAACTTCTGACCACATCTTAATGAAACCACAATTCACGTTGACCACTGTGTAAATCTTATTCTTATCAGCAGCCGGAAGAACAAGTGATTTGGATTTTTCGTCGACGACCATGTCCGGAGAACTCCCATCAATTAGATGATCATTTAATAATATATAAAATATTTCGAAACTGCTACTTAAGACTCATCGGTGTTTTCCTTTAATAGCGAGGCCGGAGGACGAGCTCACGAGGGAATACCCCGTATTTCTGAAATGTACAACCACTTACCGTAAAAAAAGGCTAGGCAGATAAGACCGTTTAACGGGGCTCCTCTCCACGTGCAATGGCTGTTTTCTATAACGTGCAGAGATAGCCCACTGTAGGAAATGTTACTTTTCCCTCTTTGTCTGTTCCCAATAACAGACATTTCCATGTGAATGCCACGCTGCGGACGGGATATTTTCCAATTTCTAAAACTGTTCATGAAAATGTTGGAAGTCATTTTGTTGTCAATGCTTATTGGGTTACAATAGCATCGATTGGTATCTATATGCTCCATGTCACAATCCAGGCGTCGTTCCTCAAGGTGCCTTTACATAAATGGGGTGTCCTCACGGTTAGCCTGGAGGCGCGGTGGCTGAGCGGTAAAGCGCTTGGCTTCTGAACCGGGGACCGGGGTTCGAATCCTGGTGAAGGCTGGAATTTTTAATTTCCTGATCTTCGGGGCCTCTGAGTCAACTCAGCTCCAATGGGGAAAAGTAAAGGCGGTTGGTCGTTGTGCTGGCCACATGACACCCTAGTTAACCGTAGGCCACAGAAACAGATGACCTTTACATCATCTGCCCTATAGACCACAAGGTCTGAAAGGGGAACTTTACTTTTACTTAGCCTTAGGTTATCCTGGTACGCTGGAATTTTTAATTTCCTGATCTTCGGGGCCTCTGAGTCAACTCAGCTCCAATGGGGAAAAGTAAAGGCGGTTGGTCGTTGTGCTGGCCACATGACACCCTAGTTAACCGTAGGCCACAGAAACAGATGACCTTTACATCATCTGCCCTATAGACCACAAGGTCTGAAAGGGGAACTTTACTTTTACTTAGCCTTAGGTTATCCTGGTACGCTGCCTATGGCCATGATCAATGCGATTCATAAGACCTACAACAACCAAAGTGACTCATCGCCTGTATGAAGACTTAAGATCCTATGTGTCGTTATACAATAAAATACAAACAACAAGTTCTTCATTCACCATATACAATGTGCGTGTTTTGTAGCTAAACAAGTATTTGTGAAGGATCAATCATCTGTGCCGAATAAAGAACTCAGTAGAACCAAGAAAAAGTTCTATTTTTATTTCTTCTATTTCTAGACAAAATCTCCTCTGTTGACTCCTACCTTCTTTCTCTCTACTGCTTTCCTTTTTCTGAATTCCTTTCTATCTCGGCAACTTCTTTCTTTCTTTCTCTCTACCCATCTCTCTTTCTTTCCCCCTCTCTCGCTCTCTCTCGCTCTTTTTGTCGTGGCACAGACAATTACCAGAAAACGATGTTTGGGTTATGTCAGCGGGTCTGAAGGCGACCTGCCATTTGTTGCGTCTGCCACCAGCAGACGAGATATTTGATTGGATGAATTACCTGCTGTCTGCATTAGCTCGATGATGCTCGTATTTAGAAAGATCACTCACAGCCAATTACTAGAAGAAAAAAATGGTTACAGGGTGACGAGACAGAACGTCTTCAACAAATAGAACAATGTAGAACACGTCTCCCATTAACATATAAAGTACCCATTGACCTACTTAATTTGTATGGAATCAGGTAGTTTACTTCTTTAATTTTATTGTGTCAGTTTAAATTTTTTTTTTACTAAACTTATATATATTTTTTAAGGTTTTATCAAGTGACATCCACCCACCCATCCCAGTGGCACTACAGCCCATTTCTCTATCGTTGTCTGTCCTGTGCTTTACACCTCCATGCCCGGATTCTGAGATATTGTTGATCTGCCCCTGCATCATCAAGCCATCGTATTCGTGGTCTGTCTTTGGGGCGCCTGCCTATAGGTTTTTGCCGGTGAACAATATTTGCTTCTCTGTTCTCTGACATTCTTTCGAGTTGACCTGCCCCCCCCCCCCCCCCAACATCATCTGTTCCTTTTGATTTCCGTTACTGTGGAGGTGTCTTCATAGAGCTGCTATAGTTCTTGTTGGTGCAAGTCCGGTTTCCTCATGTATAGTACTATCATACATTTATAAAAAAAAACAAAAAACTTCTTAACTAAAACCACTAAATTAGAAGTCACTTACGTAATACCACTAAACTAGGACTAATGCAAAGTCAAACTGTAAACAGCATTTCATCTAAACACATTAAACAAAGTTCAATTTCATAAAAACATCTCTTCCCTATCTAGTATTTATTGTAATACACGGAACAGTGTAGCATCCATCTTTAACGAATACACACAACTGTCATAAATAATGCCCATGTTGTTGTTTTTTTTGCATCTTTTCAAAGCGTTTTTTCTATGACTCGAGTTTCGTTCTGTACAAAATTAATGTTTACATTGAAACTTCAAAAGCCAAGTAATATGTTTCTTTATTTTAATTGTACCACTGCCACGAAGCACTATATACCTAGTATTTTTACTGGATACGCCCAGGGCCATACATTAAGTCGCAGCACCATTTTTTCTTGTGTTTAGCAGCAAGGGAGACTACCTCACGTTTCAGGAAATACTAGACAAGGGAAAGTAACTCTCTAAGTGCACAACTGGAAAAGCCATCAACACTGATAAGACAAACATTTCAATATTGGGCTGTTGCCTTTTCCTCCAGGGACCAACTCTCCGGCCGGAGCAGGTGTTTTGACTGACAAATAATAATAGGAATGCCAAAGTTAGGATGAAGTTATGACCACCCCCAGTTCTGGAGTCGATAGGATTGACAGAGAATTACGGCGATGCCAAGTCACGATGAAGACATAATCACTTTATTCCTTGAGTGAAGCTGACGGTGTAACTAACATTAATTATAAGATTCATTATAGCATATTCAAAAACATACAATTTATGGTCCCACAACGCTTTATTAACTAATGTTTTAAGCTTTTAAGTAAAAAAAAAATCATGTTTCTGTTACCTACGGTTAACGAGGGTGTCATGTGGCCAGCACAACGACCAACCGCCTTTACTTTTCCCTAACTAATGTCAGGTACCCATTAGAGCTGGGTGGACTCAGAGGCGCCCGAAGATCCCGAAATTAAAAATCTCAGTCTTCACCAGGATTCGAACCCCGGAACCCGTTTCGGAATCAAGCGCTTTACCGCTCAGCCACCGCGCCTCCAAGCTTTTAAGAAGACACTAAAAAATATTGCTAGCTTGAAGTCATATAACTCTTTAGAATAACTGCCTTTGCTTTTAGGCTAAACTATAGTGGGTTTGTGTGATTTTAAACATAATTTAAATTAAAGTTTGAATATTAATAGCGAATCTAAATATTATCATAACATTATTTACCCATCTTAGTCAAACGAAGGGGAAGCCTTGAGTCAAAGGGAAATTCTATATTAGCAATGACCTCACTACTGGACTCTAAACATTTTTTTTTAGAGAAGATATAGAGAAACTTGTGTCCAATGCTATTGTTGGATCACACGCGAGGTTTGTAAATCAATTAGGTAATTTTATTTTTTTCCCTGTTTGTGTTTTATTTTTCTATTCACTGGAGGGCCACCAAATTCGCCTTAGACAGCGCGCTGGTCATGTCAGCAGGATGGGGAACAATCGTCAAGTACAGCAAAAAAACAAAAACTTTTTGTCCTTCACTCATGGTATAAGTGCTGCTATGGGTACAATCATTTTGTGAACAAGTGTTTGGATTTTCTGTTTGATTTTAAAATATTGTAAAAGAAGTAGTTTTAAATTCATGAGTGAGACAGTTTAACAGTTAAAAACAAAAGAGAGAGACACGAGTCATGAGGGTGGAACGATTTGGAATCAGAAGGTGAGCAAAAGAGAACTGAAACATTTCAAGAAAATCATGAATATCTCTGTACTGAAATCAAACTTAGTTGCGCAGACTTTTAGAAAGAAAATAAGGTTACTAAGACAGTTTGTGTGGAAACACTAACTTAAAATTGGCCTTCGAAGCGGTCCGCTCAGGCAGGTAAAATGATTATCTAATTAAATTCATTGTATATATTCTTCGTTAATGTATTATATGTACCATTGTACTTTATGTGTATAATAAAAACACTACTAATTAATTGTTGTGACGATTTATACGCATACTAAAAAAAAATTCCTAACAAAAAAGTTAAACATTTTATTTAAAATGTAAGTAGCTAGTATGACAGAAAGTTGTAAATATCTGCGAATGATGCAGAACTAGAATAATTAAGTCCCGATACAACCTTTATCAATAAAAAAAAAGACCATGTCTTGACATCCCTATCAAGTAAGTACCTATTCCGCCTTTCATCTTCAGGCAGTACACACCCAGCAAGACTCCAAAGTTGCCATGAATCGCCTACATGTATAAAAATTACGCAACGCTCTGCGGTATTCAAACAAGCGACAAACACGACCTCGCGGATTGTGTACCAAAAAAAAAAAAACTTGTTCACCATCATAGCTCTTTGCTCAACTTTAGTGTCGCTAGTTTTGTCCATTAAAGTCTCCTCACAGATTGCAGCCTGTTGCCGTTCCCATTGTATAACCGCTATCTATAACTTCGTCACTGAATAAAAATAAATGTCCAACATTGGAATGTACTCAGCTACCCGACATTCTATTTAAAGAAAGTCCCTGGAATCTGGGGCACTGTGATGGCTGCATTATCCTCCTGACAGCCAACATTAAGACGTGGCCAAGACCACAGACTTCAAGCCGTGTTCCGAGTCCAGTGATAAGGCAGTGCCGGCCGTGTTAATAACTTTCTAGCTCCGTCAACTGGCTATACGTCTTTCATTCACGTCCGATTTGTTTCAGTCTTTCAATGTGTCCTTCACTATCGGTCTGTCCGTCTGTCTGTCTCTCCTCACATATCTTTACGTATCGGAGCTAGACTTTCTACAGATTTTCTGACTTTATTTTAGTTCCTTCACTTTACTACATAGAATGGGCATCGTTTTTTTCACCTAACTTGCCCCCCCCCCTTTCTCTCTCTCTCTATTCAAACTTTCGTTTCACACCCCCCCCCCTCTCTATTCTCCCCATCCTGTCCCTCCCCCTGCCATCTCCCATCCACAAACCCATTTCACTCCAGCCGGCCACCCTCTTTCCTTCAATCATCATAATCCAGGACGCTTTCATTCCACGCGCTCTCGTTTTAAGCCTGGTGCTCCACTTTCATCCCCCCCCCCCTTTTCGTTTCTCTTTTTCTCCGCGTCTGTTACAAGCAGTGCCCTCTACCGCCAAGTTGGCAGACGACTCACCCACAACGTACAGACCACCTCTTAGCTCTTAAATCACTAATCACCAAAGTTAAGGGGGAAAAAAACCCAGAAGATAAAACAAGTCAAGAAGAGTAGAAGCACGCGCGAAGGAGAGAAGGACTTACATCAAGGATTCTCAAGCTAGGGCCCAACGACCTTAGGTAATTCCACAAAACGTGTTTTGTTCCAACAAATTTTTGTATTGAAACTGAACCCTTGTGGTTCCAACATGATTATGTGGTTCCACTGACCACTGTGGTTTTAAAAAATCCGTGTGATAAACTTATCGTTGTGAATTCATCCCTCCCCCCCCCCCTTTCCCGTACTCAGAAAGAAGGTCAAAAGTGGTTTGTGGTTTGTTTCAATTAATCAAGTAAAGCAAATGAAGTTTATTTATCAGAATATGATTGAAAAACATTATAATGATAAAATTCTAATATCATAAATAAATAGTAATAATAACAAAAACAAATATATAATATTTAAAAAAAAAATCAAGTCCTCCATTATGAAGCTAATGTTGGTCTACAATTTCTCACTGTCTATATTTCTCAAAATGCTTCACAATTGCAAGGATACTTTCCACTGAGCATTGCCCAATCATGTCCTTCTATTAACTGTTCAACTAATGATTTCTTCATAATAAACTTCGCAAGATATTCAACTCTTTAATGGCGACAAAAAAACTTTTGAGTCGATGGTGGCAATTACCGTGAGTCAATTGAATTATAAGATTTTAGAAAAATTATAACGGTCAACCTGGAATTTTTCATTGTATGGCCCATTGGGTAGTTATTTTTTTCCCCCTAAACTGTCAAATATATAAGAATAAAAAAAGCCCAAACAGTTCTTGAAATACTCATCTACCCAGTTTCCATTCAGTTTATAACTTTTTGATTCATAAATCTATCTGGAGTTTGCAAACTTTTAAAAATTGTTTCTAAAAGGACGTTATTTAAATGTGAACATAGTGAGATACTTATTTGGGCTCGGCAAAGTCCGGGTACGCTATTCTGCCTCAACGTGACACTCGGGTGGAAACGATCACTAGAGGAAGTGATTAGGCTAAATGAATACTAAACAAAACTCCTGTGGGAGTGTCTAAGGAAATGCGAGAACTTTCCCATTGCACAATGCGAAGTGCGGAGAGCTTCCACGTCCCTGTCGATAATCCATGCGCCGTTCCTCAAGGGGCCGTTACACTAATGATGAGTCCTGCACGGTTAGCTCGGTAAAAGATAGGAAAACGGCGGGGATTCCCGGTGTGCTCGGTCTTCAGCCACGTATTCTAGTCCATGCGCCCGGAGTGCCAGATACATCGGAAATAGCAATGTTTTACATAGACATTGACTTGGACCTCTTCCAGACAGAACGGTTTATTCAAGCAGGCTACACGCCTAGAGTTGGAAGAGCTTTCGGCTCCACTCTTTTGACAATCACACGGCTAGGCAAAGTGCTGACATTAGAAGTGGATTACAAATTTAAATTTAACAAGCATTTCTACGTTTTATTGCATAGTAAACGTTTCGTTAGTTCGAATCTCCATAGCACTATGCATAGAACTATGTATAGCACTATGTGTAGCACTATGTATAGCACTATGTATAGCACTATGTATAGCACTATGTATAGCACTATGTGGAGAACTATATATAGCACTATGTGGAGAACTATATATAGCACTATGTATAGCACTATGTATAGCACTATGTATAGAACTATTTATAGCAATATGTATAGAACTATATGTAGAATTATGTAAAGCACTATATATAGCACTATGTGGAGAACTATGTATAGCACTATGTGGAGAACTATGTATAGCACTATGTATAGCACTATGTTTAGAACTATATGTAGAAATATGTATAGCACTATGTAAAGCACTATATGGAGAACTATGCATATCACTATGTATAGCACAATGTGGAGAACTATGTATAGCACTATGTATAGCACTATGTAGAGAACTATATATAGCACTACGAGGAGAACTATATATAGCACTATGTATAAAACTATTTATAGTGATATGTATAGAACTATATGTATAATTATGTATAGCTATATATATAGCACTATGTGGAGAACTATGTATAGCACTATGTATAGCACTATGTATAGCACTTAGTATAGCACTATATGGAAAACTATATAAGCACTATGTGGAGAACTATATAAAGCAGTATGTATAGAACTATTTATAGCAATATGTATAGAACTATATGTAGAATTATGTATAGCACTATATATTGCACTATGTGGAGAACTATGTATAACACTATGTATAGCACTATGTATAGCACTATGTATAGCACTATGTATAGCACTATGTATAGCACTATGTATAGCACTATGTATAGCACTATGTATAGCACTATGTATAGCACTATTTTGTAAACTATGTATAGCACTATGTATAGCACTATGTATAGCACTATGTATAGCACTATGTATAGCACTATGTATAGCATATGTATAGCACTATGTGGAGAACTATTTATAGCAATATGTATATCACTATGTGTAGCACTATGTACAGCACTATGTTTAGAAGTATGTGTTCTGTATAATTAATTAAGGAACAATGTATAGCACTATGTATAGAACTATGTATAGAATTTTGTATTCTGTATTATTAATTAAGGAACTATGTATAGAACTATGTATAGAACTATGTATAGCACTATGTATAGCACATATAATGTTAATTTAATTTTCAACTTTTTATACTTACCTGGCTAAAGTTTAACTATTTTTTTATAGATTTTATATTAACATATTTTTTTAACATGTATTATCATAAAGCTAAGTTAAAAACAAATAGTAAGAAGTAAAACAAAACACGGACGGCGAGAGAAATACTTGTCAACGGTCCTATCCTAGTCATATGGGACAGACAAGAGACTTCAGTTCAAAGAGAGAAATACTTGTCAACGGTCCTATCCTAGTCATATGGGACAGACAAGAGACTTCAGTTCAAAGAGAGAAATACTTGTCAACTGTCCTATCCTAGTCATATGGGACAGACAAGAGACTTCAGTTCAAAGAGAGAAATACTTGTCAACGGTCCTATCCTAGTCATATGGGACAGACAAGAGACTTCAGTTCAAGAAAGGGATACAACTTAAACAATCTAGACATTTTTTCACTGCAGCAATGACGCTATACCATAGCTTTTTTAAATATATGTGAAAATATCCGTTCCAAAAGAAATGTTCTAGAGACATTGCCGTATATAGTTTGAGTTATGGGGCCTTTTAAGTTCAGATATTATATGTTACTAATAAATATTTCTTGGACCTATCTTGGAGGTACAGGTCGTGTGTTGCCTATAGTTAACTCCGACACTGCCTAGAGAAGACATTCAAATATCCATCTTTCACTTGAACTAGCTGACCACAAACTGAAAGATTTTTGTGTCAAGTGCGCGATGGTATCGTAATGGTTGCTGAGGTGAATTCGGGTAAAATTTCTGATAAATTCATTGAAACAAAAGAGATCACTATAAATCACTCTAGCAACATAAAAGCTATCTCTGGGGCAGGGCCGGTCCTAACCATTGCTGGGCCCTATGCGAAATGGATTGCGGGGGGCCTAGTCTAAGTAGGGATAACCATAATGTCAACATTAACAGTTTGCAGTAGAAGATACATTCGTTTTAAACTTCATGACATGAAAGCTGACAATGCCGCTTTTTTTTTAATCGCTCAAAGGATTGGCAACACAAAATGACAATTTGGTCTATTTTTCAGTAGATTTTTATGACTCTTCAGGATATTTTTAATTTCAGAATATCTCCAGAACTTTTTGGTATATTTTGCAATTACGTGAGATTTCCACTAGCCACTAGAAAATCAGGAATTTGCGAAAAAACATGTTACTATATATAAGTTATAATGTTTTAATTCGATAATTTACACCTAGAATTAGCGCAGGGCCTAATAAAGTGCGGGGCCCACTGCGACCGCATATGCTGCAGTGGCCTAAGTCCGGCCCTGCTCTGGGGCCACAATCACCCTTAGTACCAGCAGACTTAGCGTCTTTAGCATCACTGGCGAAATCCCTCAGATGTTAATGCCAACTTATCATTTCTCTGATATCGTGACAAAATAGCTTAAAAATAAAGACGCGGGAGATGTTTCTAAAACCAGGGCGTGCTATTAGTATGCTAAATATAAGACGCTCGATGTTATTCGCAAGTTGATTTTGAACATTCATTTTTGCCTGTCGCTAAATTGTAATTTTCTTTGATGAAAATAAATGCTTGACATAAAGAAGTAGCCATCGTGGGGGTCGTTTCATTGTCTCTCTGCTATTTTGACCAATTTAAACCAAAAAACTTGTGGAGTAAAGTTCATGCTCTAGATGTTAACAATACTAACGTGTTAGCGGTGATAATAATAATAATAGTAGTAACAATACATAACAAATGGCAAGTACAAGAAGAGGCACCATAATAATAAGGCTTGTCTTCGAGTCCGAAGATTAATGAGAAGTGCAATATTTCCCGTGGCACCAAACGTACGGGAAAATCGTTGAGCTCAGAATAAGTAAACAAACTCACGGCTTAATTATATATTCGATAGAGACAAAGAGCAAGAAAAAAAAGAATTGTTTCTGCTTTGTATTTATATTGAAATAATATGTGCTTGCAACTCAACCAGGAACAATTGTTTAAAAACGAAGTTTACTATGGAATATGTTGATGAATATGTGTGCCACGTACTCTAAGGTGTGTATAACAGAATCTGTTGTTATGTCTTATCAATAAAGAAACAAATCAATATGTAAAAGTCTTATATATGTATATATATGCGGTGGCTCAAAGGTAAAGCGATTTGCTTTCGAACCGGGAGTCCCGGGTTGGAATCCTGGTGAAGATTGGGATTTTTAATTTCGGGATCATTAGGGCGCCTTTAAGTCCACCCAGCTCTAGTAAGTTCCTGACATTAATTTAGGAACAAAATTAAAGGCAGTTGGGCGTTGTGTTGGCCACCTGACACCCTAGTTATAACAGGGCCATAGAAACAGATGGCCTTTATAACAGCTGCTTTATAGGTCGTAAAGTCTGAAAGGGGAACCTTACTTTGTTTCATAGAATATGGATAATATATATGTATACGTATTATACATGTCAGGGTATTATATAACCCTAACCCTATATAAAATATATATAATAAAATTATTGATATCTGCATACACAAACACACGTGCATATATAGGTGTGTGCTCTTTGTGTGTGCGTGTGTGATTAACAAATGTGAGTGCATGCTCGCAAGAGGTGTGTATGTGTGTGTATGGGGGTGTTTGTGTGTGGGTATATAAAAAAGGCAAGACGAGGAAGGTTAAACAGATCTACCGCTTACATCTTGACCTGTGTTTCCTTTTTTTTTTTTTTTAAGTTTAAACGCTGAGCGCCACATTTTGTTTCCCCCCCTCCCTGGAAGTGTTTCTCCTCCTTTTCCTCCCAGGATGAGTGTCTAGATCTTTACCACTCCGTGTGTGGCATTTTCTTTATGGTACTTCTGGAATGTTTAGCCTCATTTCTCATTGACTTGTAAGACTTGAGTTTATCTGGTAGCGTTCTCGTTTGTACATAGCTTGTTGTTATATATATATATATATACAAAAAGTAATTCATTCTTGACCAAAAGATTTCATTAATGCAATTTAAATGATAGATAGTAAATAACTGGAGATAGTTAAATAAATGCATTACAAGAATTTGTGTGTTTGTGTGTTAGTGTTGATTCATCATTCGGACTAAGCTTTACTGGATAACAAATGTTACACGTTGTTATGTAAGGTATTTGTAGTAGACGTTTTACAGATAGGTCTTGTGTTGACAATAATTATACACGTTGTTATGTAAGGTATTTGTAGTAGACGTTTTACAGATATGTCTTGTGTTGACAATAATGTTACACGTTGTTATGTAAGGTATTTGTAGTAGACGTTTTACAGATATGTCTTGTGTTGACAATAATGTTACGACAATTGAGACAAGTAAAATATGCAGATTAGTAGAAGTTAGTTAAGGAATGTGATATTTGTTTTTATGTATTGATCAAAAGCCAACACTTCATATGCTAGTATCTAGTAATACACAACTGTAACATAGTGCTACTGCTAATATAGTTGTTACTAAGTGAGGAACAGATACTCGATAGAGAGGGGGAGAAGGAACCAAACAAAAAACGCCTAGGCCTGCTCGTGTGTGTGTGTGTACAAGAGAGGGAGCGATAGACTATAAGAGAGAGATTTGTTAGAGAGAGAAGCAATTGTAAAGAGCAAGTAAAGAGCAAGAAAGAGAATGTTAATGTGCATAAGAGAAAGTGATAGTAACAAAAGATACAACAACATTGATGAGTAGGAAAGTCAATTTGATTAAAATACGTTGTTGTTTTTTTTCTTAACCAGATTGCATAATATTGTGTTAGTCTTCGATTCCGTGCGAACGTCCACGAGAGAGAGAGAGAGAGAGAGAGTTATGGGGGGGGGGGGGGGGGAGGGTGGAAGCAGACAATCAAGACACGCAAGGAAAAGAGGGAAGAAACAGGATTGAAGAGAGAGGGGGTGGGGAGAGAGAGAGAGAGAGATGCAGAGTATGAGCTAACAAGTGGTGCATGTTCATTTCTCTTTTCAATTTCCACTAAAGACGGAAACAAAAAGACTGTCTTGTCAAAGTCTCACACACACACACACACACACACAGTGTCTACATGGGATCAACGGATCTAGACAGGTTTCACTAACTGAACGGATAAAATCTATTTTTAGTATCAAACTGTGGTTCAGCACCACGCAGTCTATTTATAGATATTTTTGTTCGTGGACCAGACAAGATAAAGCTAACGGAATCGCTCTGCCCAATTATTTCATGATTTCAACATACATTTTTCTTTTGTTTATTGCAAAAAGAAAAATAGAAATAAATTTAGTGTTAAGGTTTCATTCTACAGTGACATAGGCTGCAAGAATCAAGTTTAGTGGATAAACCTGAGTCCTCAATGGAACTAGCAGCACAATAATAAACTTTACTATTATTTTTATTATCATTATTATTAATACAATACATATTGGCTCTTAATTATAAAACAGTTTCAAAATTAATTATTTATAAATTCTTATATCAGCTTGCAAACATTTTTGGATACTGGAGCTTGGATGGACATGGCTATAACAATTTTACAATGTATGCATATCTTTAAGGACAAAAAAAAATACTAGCTAATTACCCCCCACATAAAAAACTGGTTTTACCGTTATAATTTTTCAAAATACAATAATATTAGAATTAAATTTAATCTTGAACACGTCAGTGGAAATTCCCACTGACAGAGTACCAAGTTAAATAAACAAATAGACGCTCAGGAACATTTTGCTCACCGCAAATTAATTTTAGACTATTGTCTTTTCATGTATGTAAATCCGTATCTATTTCACCAAACTCGAATTTGAGTAAATTTATACATTGGCGTAACCAGGATATTTCAGAAAAAAAAAAGGGGGGGGGGGACAAGAAGCTGGTTGTAAATGTTTCTTTTATTCCCTATCCTTCTTAAGTCATTATAAGCAAAGTAATCACTCTAACAAACGGGCATTAGCTTCATAAAGGAGGTATTGTCTTTAAAAAAAAAGAAATGTATGTTTATGTTACTAGTTGAATCTATATATATTAGCCCATGACTTAAAAGTTAAACTATTTTTGGGATCGATGGTTAACGTGATTGCCATACGGTCAGTGGAACGACTAGCAAATTGATGTCAGGTTGACTCAAGGATGCCCTAAGATCCCATTCTTTATCGTGATGTGAACCTGAACACCATTGCGTTGACCCTACCAACCAGTTAATGATCCGAGGTGACTATGATAGATAACTAAAAACAACAGTATACTCATTTGTTAGATCAGCCAAAGGAATATTGTTAACTGACCTAGCAGACACACTCTGTGGCATTTTAAGTCTCAAGAGAGTATCTTTTCCCTTTTGCAACTTCTTGTGTGAGGCCAATCCTTGATACACAGCTGCAGTCACGGGTTGTGGGCATCTGTAATCACCAGGCGCCGTTGTACTTTCACCCATCTTTCTACTTCTGTTGTGTAAGACATCTGCCATCTGGGACCCTTCCTTTATGCTCGCTCTCCATGTGGATCTATCCAGTGCCACTTTTTTGCCAGCTGTTAGTGTCGATTTTGAAGAGCTTAATGTCGCGTTTGCGTACATCAGTATACTTTAGAAGTGGACGATCAGCGGCTCTCTTGTCTTCTGTTAGACACAGGCCCTAACCATTGCTAAGAAGATTCTCGTTACTTATCAGATCGGAGGCCACTTCTGTTGCAAAAGCTGTCACATCACAAAGAAATTCCTCTCTTTAACGAAACTCGACTCTGGCAGTGCCAGAAAATGAATATTACTTCAGTTCTACAATAATAATAATATAGTATTAAAAGCATGTCTTAGGTCCCAAAGATTTAAAGAAAGAAGATAATAGCTGACTTAGCTGCGTAGTCTCAGGAGTGGTGATAGTTGACTTTGATGCCTATTCCAAGGAGTTATATAAAGATAGTTGACTTATCTGCATAGTCCCAGGAGTTATATAAAGATAGTTGACTGCGTATTCCCAGGAGTTATATAAAGATAGCTGACCTATCTACGTAGTCCCAGGACTTATATAAAGATAGCTGACTTAGTTGCGTAGTCCCAGCAGTTATAAAAAGATAGTTGACTTATCTGCAAATTCCCAGGAGTTATATAAATACAGTTTACTTATCTGCAAATTCCCAAGAGTTATATAAAGATAGTTGACTTAGCTGCATAATCCCAGCAGTTATATAAAGATAGTTGACTTATCTGCAAAGTGCCAGGAGTTATTTGAAGAGTGTTGATTGTTGTGAATTAAATATTATTTTTGGAAAAGCTTTTTATTTGAAGGGCGGATTAAAAAATATCGATACAAAAGTGTGAATAATTATATTTAAATTAAACGTCGCTTAATGTACAGAAATAATTTTATATATAAATTTAGAAAAGGTCTCTAAGTAATGGCTAGATGCGAGAAAAATATACACAATATTTTTTTAAGGCAATAACTCCTTTACACAACTTATAAAGCGATTATTTTGCACTTAATAACTACTTTTTTAAATTTAAAAATTAAATGAAACATTTTTATTCTGCCACATTCTTAGTCCAGCGAGAACAAAATCCTGGAATAAATCTACGAGACTGTAATATTAAAATGATAGTCTTTTAGATCTAGACTACAATCAGCAAAATATTCCTGAACATTCGTTTAACAAACTATTTAATGATACCGAAATACCCGAAGACTTCATTAGTTCAAAATTAAGGTTTTCTAGTCCTCTAGAAAAAATAATTTTTGTTATACTTTGAAAAATTATAACGGTCAAACTAGAGTTTCCATATTTAGGCTAAAGAGCTAGTAGTTCTTTTCTCAAAGATATACATCAACTGTCGAATATCTAGGAAAATCATTACAGCCGTTTTCGAGAATTGTGTCCGCCCTTTGTCCAAAAGGTTTTGTCCACTCAAAATGTGCGACCTGAATTGAGGTATTGTAAAAAAGAATTATTAGAAGTTTGACGATTTGTAGGCAAATGCTCTGTCGTAAGACCACATACGATTTGATCAGATCATTATATTTTGTACAATTATAAAAATATTTATTATAGTAAAGGAAAATTCATATTATTGAATCTCAACCTAAATCTTTGTTCAAATGAGAAACGTATTTAGTGTGTGACTTGTAGCAACTATTTGAGTAGTATAATATAGTGTATTTCCTTTCCAATCTAATAGTACACTCAGTCCCAGGTATAATCATGTTTGAATCTACTCAGCCAAATGCCTGGAATATATGTTTGGGTATTTGGTTTAAATATCTCGTGATCCAGTGTTAGTCTTATCCATGGTTTTCCTTAAAGTATTAAAAAAAAGGTTATGAATAAATCCGTAGGTGTATAGTGAGTATAGTTTACTTAGTTTTACCAAAGCCATAGCTGTAACAAATAAATGTTTTAGAGTAATTCAAAGTTTTGTCAATGTGTGCGCCTATCTTTAGAATTGTGTGTGTGTGTCTGTGGGTGTGTTGTTACATACAACAAATTAAATCTATCTTTGAGTGGTTTGTCGTTGTGCTGGTTGCTTGACACTCTCGTCAACCATCAGCTTTAGAAAAAGTTTCATTTAACAACAGGTTTCCCTGTTTCATTTTGAGCTTGTAATAGAAGAAATGTAGCAATAGAGACGCATTCGATCTTTGCCATCATAAACTTTAGTGTCCAGATGTATATGTTTTATTTTGTTCGTTACTACATCTATCTATCTATCTATCTATCTATCTATCTATCTATCTATCTATCTATCTATCTATCTATCTATCTATCTATCTATCTATCTATCTATCTATCTATCTATCTTTCTTTCTATCTATCTATCCATCTATCTATCTATCTATCTATCTATCTATCTATCTATCTATCTATCTATCCATCCATCCATCCATCTATCTATCTATCTATCTATCTATCTATCTATCTATCTATCTATCTATCTATCTATCTATCTATCTATCTTTCTATCTATCTATCTTTCTATCTATCTATCTATCTATCTATCTATCTATTTATCTATCTATCTATCTATCTATCTAACTATCTATCTATCTATCTATCTATCTATCTATCTATCTATCTATCTATCTATCTATCTATCTATCTAACTAACTATCTATCTATCTATCTATCTATCTATCTATCTATCTATCTTTCTATCTATCTATCTTTATATCTATCTATCTAAACTATCTATCTATCTATCTATCTATCTATCTATCTATCTATCTATCTATCTATCTATCTATCTATCTCTATTTTTTTAAATTATATTATTCATTTAATTATTTATTTATTATTAGTGTATTCTTCTTAAGTTTGGCTTTATGCTATATTACAGTAGTCCCTTGACTTTCACGGAGGATACATTTCAAGACCTTCCGCGATAGTCAAAGTTCCGCGAAGTGGAAACGTGGGATCTAATTTCCCATACGTCCACGTGTTTTTTGGATCTGAACACCAGGACATCGACTAACATTGTCACCCCCTCAATAACCATGTTCATTTCCGTTCATAAAATATTTCTCTTTTTAAAAACAAAACCAAACTCCTTAAACGTTCAGTAACGTTTCAAAGTGACCTAAGGACATTGTGCTGCCAAGTTAGTAGACTGTAACTAGAGTCTATTATACAAAGAACATTGTGTTAAAATATATATATATGATTTGGTACTTACATTTTGAGATTCTTAAAGTATTGTTTTAATTCTGTATATTCATAAACTATAGACATCGGGCGACCGCGGGAAAACGCCGAGTATTTTTGCCATTAATATTTTTGTCTAAATCCGCTAAATACTTCATTCTGATAAGTCGAAACCACTTTATATCAAACTAATTTCTATTTAGCCAGTGAATGACATTCTTTGGTATCTCGACCACTTTTTCATCATCAGCTTTTGTATTGTAATTAAAATGAATGAGGTAAGAAGAAAGCTGAGAATGTATGTACATAACAAATGGTTTATATATTTTATTCAAATACAAAAATTTAAACTTAAAATATAAACTAGAACTCTTCAGAATTAATTCTTATCCTCATAAATGTTTAAATAATGAAAAAAAAAAGACATTTGCATTTGTGTGCCCTTATTTCTGAATAGTGATCCAACATTTGTTATCATTTAAATGTGTATGTTTCTGGAGGCATTTAAAACATCAGCATAACACGTGTTATACTTTGAGTGAAATACACTTGTTATACATTCAAAACACTCATTCACTTTATAGTAATCACATTTATAGATCAGGTTTTGATAATTAAGTAAATCACAGAAAGCTGCTAATTTTTTCTACATTTAGATTATTTAGATCCGATCTAACTTTCTTTAATCAATACACTTCTGTAATAGATAAACAGAAGAGAAAACTATATGGGCTGATGTCTGGTAAATATAATGGGATAAGAACAAATCTGTACAGAAATTAAATTAGAAAGATTGAGAGAGATTTTAAAAGAATTTGATAAAATATAAAAAAGATCAATGATACCAAAATGAACGTTTTTTCTTGCCAACTAGATAAAAGTGTCATCGTTTTGTTCCGCAGTGCCAGAGAATTATGACATACGTTTGTCAAATACATGGCTAATCAATACTTAAGTATTTGAATACAGGGGGGGTGGTGACTCCATTTATACAATTCTCGTATAATTCTAGTAATAAAGCAAATACATATCGTGGGATAATGTAATTTGATAATTTCTCTTTGTGATGCATGCAAACGTTATGTTATAATGTACTTATAGATAAGTAGAAACATGAGTAAATCTTGTTTGGTATAAGAGGTTATGCATAAACAAATTATATAGACCTATGTTAGCTAACAATAATAAGAACTATTACATTAACTCTTGTATATGAGTCGTATTTTAAATATTTGGAACTTCTTTACCTAACTTCTTGGTCTCTAAACTGTTTCACTTTTCTTTTTTTTTTTAAGCCATCCCTATGTAAGTGAGTTCTCTTTTATTGGTCTATATACTAAGTCTAGACTGTCTCATAAAATTTGACTTTTGACTGATACACAGTCATCTTCATTGACTTTACAGCCTTACTTCTGGCAGACTCTAAACAACAAATACTTTAGTCCGAGGTGAAATGTCTACTAGTATTATTGTGAAAAAAAAAGAAAAAAGATTATCAAAAGATTAAATATAAATTAGCGCAAAACAAAGCCATAAAATTGTAAAAATTGAATCTTGTTTCACTAAAAGCTTTGTAACAGCTGCATAAGATATCTTAAAGTAATTAGTAGACCAATAATTTCATATTTCTTCATTTATATATACAGGAAGGGTCGCGTGGTGGCAGAGAAAGAGAATGAGTGCTTCCGAACCGAGAAGTTCCCGGTTTGAATCTCGATGAATTTCGGGAATGTGAAGACGGCCGTGAATCCACCCAACTAAAACGGATACCTGACAATAGTTTCTGGGAAATTAAAGCTGTTGGTCATTGTGATAGCCATATGACACCCTCGTTAACCGGGGCCGTAGAAACATCTGTCCAATAGATCGAAAGATCTGAAAGGGGTACTGTATGGACGAGCCTTTACAAAATTCTGAATGCTGTTTACTTAAAACCATAGGATTGATTCGTTTACGAAGAAAATGGTGACCAGTGACCAGTACAAAAGCTACATTGTAACAAAAGAATCAAGACAAAATAGTAATTAAAATTTATTTGTGAGTGGCACTATCTGATATGGAAACATTATTTTTAAATATTTTTAATTGAGGAAAATATAACAAGCTTACATAAAGATCAACATTCTTAGAGGTTTATTTTATTTAAACTCTAAAATTCATTCCTGCTATTGTATCTATGCCGAGAGTGACATTCCTTTGTTCTTATTTAATTCACAATATATTCAAATTTAAACAATAATTTAAAGTCTATATTTCTTTATAAGTCTAGTAATTCATACGTATGTCTATGACAAGGGAGTAAGCACTTTGTTGATATTGTTCATCTATAATGTTTGTAAATGAACAAAAAAACATAAAAAAAAAAAAATTAATTAATTAAAAAATAATTAAAAAATAATTAAATAATTAAATAAATAAAAAGAATGTAAAAAAAATAGCAACTAAACGTACGCGCTCTATAGTTCGTTCTAAAATGTTCGTTGTAAAGTAAAGAAAATATAGTGAATTAACTATCAAGAAGCTGCGAGCATATAGAATATGTATAGAAGACAACGAATTGTAGACAGTTTCCAATACCTATGTACTATTGATGGTACTACGTTAAAGTCTTTTATAAAAATATTGGTAGTGATAGTCCTAAAGTTAATTGAGCTCTAATTTGTACAAATGACCCTCATGTTTAAAGTTCTTATTAAGATTTTATACAAAAGTCAATTAATTATTATTTTAGGTATCGATCATTAATGTCATTGAAACCCAAGCAGCTGATTCGCATGTTATCTTTTAACCCATGCCATTGACCAATACAAATGGTTAATAACAAAAGTAATTTATAATTTTAGCAATTTATTTGATCCGTGTCATTGTTTATTGTTGTTTGTTTTTTTGCGAAAAGAAAAAACAAAAAAAATCATAAACTTAAAAAAAAAAACACAGCAGAGGTGGCTAAGATTTTCTACTAGTCCGCGACTGTCCAGCAATTAATAACAGGAGAAAAAACAACAACTAATAAACAGACTGACATTCTAACTACAACAGACAATGACACAGTTAAACTAATTATCTTTGGTAACACAGTTCTAGATCTAGAAGATTTACATAACTTGGATACAATAATGTGTTATTTTTCTTTCTTTTTTTAAATTTCGAAAGTAATTATCAAGGTCAAGGTTAGTTTAGTGTGAACTTCATTTTAATTACTTAAAAAAATAATTTCTAATCAATCTGTAGATATGTTCTAATGATATCGTAAAAGATTTTTTTTTCCATGTACGTCTATTATATGGTTCTAGAATAAATGAAATTGATGTCATTGTGTCATTTTTAGATTTTATCAGAGTTATTTTGGCTGTATAAATGTTTGTTTGCTATTTTTTGCTTGGCATACATTTTGTTTTCATTCATGCTTGAACTAATTCTTAATGCTCGCTGGAACAATTATGAACAAAATAATTGCTTTGGGAAAATGAAATATTATTGTTTTTTTTAGTGTAAATATTATAATGAATTTTTTGTGTAATAGACATCAACCAGGAAAGAATAAAGAATATGATTGCTTGATAGAAAATGTCTACATTTAATTTATGTGCAAACGAATAGATAGATAGATAGATAGATAGATAGATAGATAGATAGATAGATAAATTGATAGATAGATAGATAGATAAATTGATAAATGGATACATTGATAGATAGATATATAGAAAGATAGATAGATAATTTGAAAAATTGATAAATTGATAGATAGATAGATAGATAGATAGATAGATAGATAGATAGATAAATGGATACATTGATAGATAGATAGATAGATAGATAGATAGATAGATAAATGGATACATTGATAGATAGATAGATAGATAAATAGATAGATAGATAGATAGATAGATAGATAGATAGATAGATAGATAGATAGATAAATGGATACATTGATAGATAGATAGATAGATAGATAGATAGATAGATAGATAGATAGATAGATAGATAGATAGATAGATAAATGGATACATTGATAGATAGATAGATAGATAAATAGATAGATAGATAGATAGATAGATAGATAGATAAATAGATAGATAGATAGATAGATAGAGATCTCACTAGGAAACCCCAAACAAAAACGCAAGTCATTGCGATCTGAAATAAATCTTTAAAAACAAAAATGTCTAGCATCTAGACACATGTATTGGCAGTGGTTCACATCAACCATTAGAATTCTCAGACATCTACACGAGTTCAATCAAGGCCATACCATGCATTACTAGCAGACATCCAGTACTTACATCTTCCACCTGTAGGATCCTATCCCTGCTGTAGTGAGCATATCCTCCACTATTGTCCGGATAGCCTAGTACTCATTCCAAACGTCGGCCAAGTGTGCTCATTCTGAGCTTCCCCCCCAAAAAAAGAATACATGTAAAAAAAAAATATCCGTTTGACTAGTTTAGTTTTGAACAAAAGTGATACTGCAATTCTGGAGAAATGTACGTACGACGTTTAGAACAGTAGGATTCGACGCAGTTGTTATGGTCAGAGAGAGGGATTGAGAGAGAGAGAGAGAGGGGGGGAGGAAAGAGAGAGAGAGAGTGCGAAAATATGTAAAAGTGAAGAATTGTGTGGCCTGTGTGCGTCATTACTGCTCGGTGTAGCCCCCCACAAGACTATTGTTCAACCGGGTGATAAATAAACGATGTGTTATCATATTTTTGTTTTGTTTCGGGCCTGGTATCACATGATGTGGTAGAGTATCTTTTGTGGGAATTGGGGGGGAGCTCGCTTTACTGTCTACCTCGTATCGCCTTCCTGGGGGATACACGGCTTCTGATGGTTAGCAGGTGGGATTCGGAAGGTGTATGGAAAGGGGGAGGCGGGAAATTAGGGCGTTCACGGCGACATCGTAAAGATACAATTTGTTTTTTTTTTTTAAGTTTTTTTTTTAAAATAAACATAAACTATTATTTAAAGATTTTTTTCTCTTTAATCCAAATTTAGAATGCTAGCTAACTAATCGTTGAATTATCTCGGCCTTTTCAGAGAAAAATAAATATGAATTGTACTTTTTATTAATATAATGTATCATTGATTATATCTCTAAAATATCATATATTTTCTGTTTTTTTTTTTCTATTTTAGTTATTGATATTTATATTTATACATCTGTACATATAGCAATAGTTAAACCTAATGACAAGGAAGATATTTACGCCTGACTATATCAAAATATTTCACACACATTCTTTTCAAACATGGGCTAGGATGTAGATTGTCTGCAATTCCGAAGCAACATTCGAAACCTGTAAAACATTCTAGACAACAAAATGTGGACAAACATGACGAAATTCTTCATAATTTATCAACATTAGATATTTTTTAAAATAATAATAATAATAATAATAATCTTTATAGTCAGTATGGAAATTTGTGTTACTATTTGTGCAAATCAAGGTCGGATCTTTTGAATGTAGAAACCATGTTATTTATCTCTAGAGGTACTAACTGTTTTGCTCTTTTTAAAATTATAGGTATTTTTTGTTCCTGTCTGAGGAGGTATTGCTTTTAAATAGTTTTCACTGACAAGTAAATGAATACAAAGAAGAGAACCATTGTCTCCTAATATTTAATACTTCTTAGTTTCATAATCCTCTTTCTCAATAGCTTGGCTTGTTTTAGTAGCAGTCGAATGATTTTGATTTGTGAATTTTACTATTTATATCAATCAAGTCTAGAATTCATAACAACTTCATCCACTATATTGGTATGTTCGTGAACTAGCCATCAGAATTATTTCCTTAAAAATGAGTATTAATTTTGTTTTTTTTTAAATTTCGGAGTAATAGTTTTTATATCTAATCACAAACGTTCCTTGCTAAAAAAAATAAAAATTATTGTATATTTTTTTCGTTTGTATGTATTATCTGTTAATCAGATACTTCAAATCTTACACGTCATTAGTTTCAAGGCTGAATCAGGCAACCCATTCCATTTGACAGCTCTAAGGAAATAAGAACACCTAGTAAAAGTTTTTTATTAAGGTATGAAAAAAATTGTAGAGCTAAATATTATACTAAAACGAATGTGTTTTAAAAATGACAAATTAATGAGATGAGTTTCATGCTATGATTAAGCCATGAAAGCTGGATGTTAATTTAATTTTAGCGGTTTCCGAAAGGGAAAAAAAAGTCGCTATAAGTTTTGTGTGTCCTGTCGGTTCGTCTGTCCGTCCGTCCGTCCCGTTTAGATCTCAGAAACTAGAAGAAAAAATCGGACATCACGATATTTTAGATCATTCAAAGTTCTGATGCAACGGCTACTTTTTCTTTTCCGAAAGGGAACCATCTAACTAAATTATCTATGCAAGCACATTTTTTCATAAAATACACAACTTTTCCAACTATTCACTATTAATAGTAACAAACACGGGAGGCTCTTTAGTTTACCTACATTCGAGAAGGTTCCAACTACTATTTTAATTCTAGTTTACCTACATTCCATGGAAATATACTAAACCCTTTTCTCCATTTTTCTCTGTCATTTATCTTTGATAGAATTTCATTCTGATGTCCTTTCTGAATATATTGAAATCTGCCTTTTTACCTGCCTGGTGGACAATTAGGGGGCCAATTTTGAGTTGTGTTTCCACACAAACTGTCTTTGTAACCTTGTTTTTTAGAATATTTATTCACAAAAAGAAAAACTAATAAGCATATCCTATTCAATAAAAAAGCTTATAATTTAAATTCTCTAATTTTATGCTACTCTTATTTCCAATGTCAAGGTTAATCATGTGAAGTGACTTTTTTTTTCCAACGCTTATATCCACTCACTCTGCTGTCTGTCTGTCCGTCTGTCTGGTACAATTTTGAACATGTTTTTTTCTCCCATTTCACATTCTCGGATTGAAAGAAATTTTTATTAATCAAATAAGAACATAAAACTAAAATGTTATTTAACCTTGGTTAGGCCAATAATAGAATATGCCTCCTCTGTTTGGGACCCCTCAACTGAAGAAAACATTAAGAAGCTGGAACAGGCACAAAATAGAGCAGTGAGATTCATAACAAACGAATATTAACATTTGACTAGAGTAACACCTTTAGTAAAATCACTAAATTTAGTAAGCTTTCCGGAGAGAAGACTCAAAAGTAAAGTAGCAATTATACATAAAACACTGAACAAATTCAAATACAAAAACAAAATCTAATAAAATACTCAGACAGACACATTCCTCGTCCCATATGCTAGGACAAATTTGTACAAATGCTCCTTCTTCCCTAGTGCTATTAGAGCATGGAATGGGTTGCCTGAGCTAGCCAGGAAAACCAGTGACTTCGCAGAGTTCAAGTCATTGGTTAACATGCATGACTAGATGCATGACACATAGGACATAATCATCTTCTTTTTTGAAGTAAAGTCTGTATTGTATAAGATAAGATAAGGATCAAGTTAAAACTTTGCGCAATTATTCATTGAACTTGAAAAGACATGAATCAATAAAAAGAATTTACCAATTAGTTAATCAATGATTGATAAATAATTATATTCTTTAATATCGAAATAAGGAGAATAAATGCTACTTAATGAAAGATGTGGATGTATATATGGATTTAATCCCTTTATTACGTTTTGACACGTTTTTTCTCCCACTTCCCATTCTAGGATCAAATTCAAATTATGCCTAAATATTCATAGTCGATGACAATGCACGAAACATCCCAAAAATTAACCAATTAGTTCATCATTTACTACTAATTAATTAATTTAGTTTTATATAGCATAAATGGCAGTGATTAGCGGCTCTTTCCCTTAGATAAGCTTTGTGTTTTAAAATTATTCTTTTTTATTTGCTTGTTTCATAGAGCAGATGATAAGGTATTGTTCAATTATGTGTGTCATATTGAACATAGAGCACTTTATAAAGTCATGGGTTAGAACCTTGACTGATGGAGATATATCTCTGTTTTGTCTCTCTCTCTCTTTCTCTCTCTCTCTCTCTTATTTAAATTTATTTTTGTTTGTTTTGATACACTCTTATAATAATTGTGTTTGGGTGTTAATAAAAAGAAAGTACCCCTTTCAGACCTTGAGAACTATATTGCACCGTTTCTCTGACCCACCGTTAACGAGGCCGTCATGTCCAGCACAATGACCAACCGCTTCTACTATATGGACACTATATCACTCAAACACCACGTAGTTTATGTGATTTGTCTCACAAGGTTCCTACTACTATTTTTATTCTCGTTTACCTACATTCCATGGACACATAACATACAAATGTTCCAATAAAGTGTCCCAGAAACGGTATGAACAGATGGAGAAATGATGGTGTACATGGTCAACAAACTGTATTTTTCCTCAGTGTCACGTGACTCAATGTGTTAAGGTCGCCAACAACAACATTTTTTTGTTTCGGAATATTTATTTACAGAATAATTTAAAAAAACTGAAAATTATGAAAAAGCTAAAACTAGCACTTTAAAATTCTATGAAAGCAAAACACAACATACAATAACAGCGTCAAATTAATAATAATAATAATAATGTTATTTATAAATTCAGGTCTTCCACGGTTCCGTTCGGTTACAAACAATGCTGTGATACTTGCTTTGACTGGACAGACAAACAATGTTGTGATACTTGCTTTGACTGGACAGACGGATAAGTTACAATTAAACAGATTTGTTTTCGGATAAATGTTCATCTATTTCTTTCCAACCGAATCATCGCAATTCATGTATTTGAAACCGGAAGCGAATACAGTTCTAAAATATATAATCATAACTTGTATGTACAGCCTTCATGCGGTAGCTCTGGGTCTTCATAGTTCTGCGACTGTTTTATACAATTCCCCAGTAAGCGACGACTGCTAACCATTAAATTATTTTTGTTGAAAAGCCAAAGTAAGTGTGCGCTTGCTATTGTTATTGATAAACAATTTTAGTGTAAATGTCTGATTTGCATTGCATGATTTGTATGCTTAACATGTGACAATATTTTACTAAACTTTTAATATATATATATATATATTTATATATATATATATATATATATATATATATATATATATATATATATATATATATATATATATATATATATATATATATATATATTTATATATATATATATCAGATTCAACTTTGTGGTTCATCTTTTACGGATTCGCTACTCTGTGCTTTTAATAACGGCTTATGTCCGCTAAATATTTCAGGCACATTTTTGATTCCATACGCTAAAACTAATTCGTACAAGTGCTCCTTCTGTCATAGTGCCTTTAGAGAATGGAATGGGTTGTCTGAATCAGCCATGGCCAGCAACATTTTGGTAGAGTTTAAGTCATTGATTAACATTGTATGTCTAGATTGACACATGAAATACGTAGACGTAATTATCTGTTTTTTAATTAACGTCTTTAATATATAAGAAAATACATAAGATAAATTTATTAAAATGTCTTACAATCTTTGCAAAGTTTTTTTTACTGTGATAAACCCGTTACTAGCAAATGTTGTTCACAAATCTTTTTTATTTCGCTTCAAAATCCCTTTTCTCTTCATTTATTTGCTTTTTTTAAAAATCATATATGTTAATAATTTGAAGAATTTGTAGATGACCCTGTACACCCCCTTGCAATTAGCATATGTCTAAATAAATGTTTTTATAAATGTACTCTAGAGTACTTATTAGACTATTTGCCTAAAAATATGACTTTCTTGTTGTCTATAAATTAAAATTATTTTTTTATATTTTTTTACACGTCAATATAAGACAAAGTATTAATATGCAAATGTACTTAAAACATAACGTACATCTATTTCTTATGTTTACATCTGAGTGAGGTTTACTTACTGTAAATGTCGACTTAAGGGTAATTCCCACATAAAACATTACAGAATTATTGTTTAATGTATCAGTAGGATATGAATAATACAGCGAGCGTATTTAAAATGGGCGTAGCCGGGAGGCAGAGGCGTAGTGGTGGGTACAAGGGGGCACGAAACCCCGGGCGCAACACGCAGCCTATATTTTCATGTAATGTTCATGAAAAATGGGCGGGGGGGGGGCGCCAATAATGTACCTTGCCACGGGCGCACGTTTTGCTCACTACGCCTCTGCCTGGAGGGAGTGTATGATAAGAGTAGCAGGATAATGCACTATAAATACCTTAGAATGTGCATTTTTATTTATTTAAAATACCGGAAATAATCCATGAGTGTTATTGACTTGTAGCACCAGACTGCTGAAAGACAACTAAACCATTGTAGGCGTATTATATATTAACTAATACAACTTTAAATAACTTGAATAACTTCCTTGTGTGAACTAAACTAAATAGAACTTGATTTATAATATAGACAAAATAAACTTGTGAGAAATGAAATCACTGTAGAAGACTTAAGTAATCATATCTTTGAACGAAATCTAACTCACTACAATAACACAAACTTTTAGTCGTCTGTCCTCACTACCACCAACGACGACAATGCCACCTATGTTGCATCATTCACAGCCAACCACTAACCTCTTCCCACCGTCACCATAGAAACCGAGACCATTCGTTAGAGAAGGCCTGGACACTTAATCTGCAACGTCACAACCTGTGGGCAGTTTAGACCACTAGCTCGTTGCTACGTCGTACAGACCTGTGACGTAAAGATATTAAGGCCATGTGTTTCTTTCGGCCAACGGTTCACGAACAGGATTTCATGTGGCCTGCACAACGACCAACCATCTTTACTTTTCCTAACTAAATCCAGGTATCCATTAGAGTTGGGTGTTTAAGGGCGCCCAAATATCCCGAAATTCAAAATTTGAACCCAGTGCCCGAGGTCGGAAGCCAAGCGCTAAACCACTCAGCCAACGCAATTCCCCCCCAACCAGAATTGACAATAGTAAAATGAGGTGCTACAAGAAAAGCTAAGACAAGATGGAGGCATAAGTCTGCCTAGTGATGGTAAATTGAGATGAAGACATACAGCTAGAATGACGCTAGAGTAAACACACTGGGTGTGAGCCGCTTAGACAAGTGGGTGGAAATGTGGGAACTTAGGCCAGGGGGAAAGGCAGGGGTATATGTGGGTGAGTGTGTATATGTGTTTCTATATGCCAGTGTGAATTTTGTCTTAGTACCCATGTGTATGTGTGTGTTACTCTCTGTGTGTGTGTGTGTGTGTCTGTCAGTGTGTGTATGTGTTTTTGTATGTGCGTCTGTGTGTATGTGCGCGTTTAACGTAGGCATGTGTTTGTGTTTATCTCTGTGTTTGTTTATGTGTGTGTGTGTGTATGAGAAGGCGTGTTCAAGAATTATACAACTAATTAAATACTTAGAATAAAAAACAAATATCCCCTGTGAAGTCCGTTCAATAATTTGTTATGTAAAACCAGTTCAGTTTCCGTTAACGTTGGCTGGACGTCCTAAAGCTACTTGATGTTCTATAGTTCCGTCGTCAAACGGAAGTCAACGCTCGAACCCTCGTTTCCGTGAACCAATCAGACACCAAATCTCAAATTAACGATAAATGTGAAGTCAAATCTTCTTAGTGGCTCCTTTTGACTTCCTTTACAGCTTTCAAAAAGTATGTTTTCTCCAGACGAATTCAACTGTAGGTTAGTAAAATACCCTTTCAGACCTTGTGATCAATGGGGAAGGTCATGTTAAGATCATCTGTTTCTATGACAGACGGTGAACGATATTGTAATATGGCCAGCATATTTTCCTCGTCAGGCACCCATCAGAGTTGGGTGGATTTAGGGGCACCCTTAAAATTCCGAAATTCAAAATCTCAGTCTCCACTGAGATTCGAGCCCGGGAACTCTCGTTTCGGAACCCAAGCGCTTTACCACTCAGCCACCAAGCCAATTACATTCAATAAAAACTTTCGAAATTTTATTTTTTTTTTAAAATTGAAACATCAAAATGAAGTCATAACTATTTGTTTGTGCATGAAAAAAGAAAGTTAAAAACTGTTCCAAATACCCATTTGACTATTTATGTCAGTGCTTTCTAGAAGACAAAATTTTGACTGAAACTTAGATTAAGAAAGACAGTTTTATATTTCTAGACAGTCTAAGTGTTTTTTTTGCCACAGTGAACTCCTTTGGTCACCATAAAGTACGCTAACTTTATTTATTTGTTTAGTTTACTGTTTGTTAACCTTTTGCTATAAAGCGTCAAAATATATTTGTATGAACTAAATAATTATTGGAGATTTTTACGATAAAATAAGAAATGTCAAAAACCCCTAAACAGTGCCCCAGTCCTGCCAACTAAACAATTAATAATAAAATCTTATTTCGTGGCTGTTGATCTACGTACCGAATCTCCATTTTTACCGCTAATGTGTCTCCCATGTTTAAATAAGCTTCAAGTAGAGTATAAACTATATACAATCAGGGGCACTAGATTGAACGTCAATGCTGCCAGCTCAATATCGCGCACACAAAAAGACATGGAAATGTTCTAGAAACGGAAGAGATTAGAAACTTTTGAGTCTGACGTGGTGCTGAGTGTCACACACGCATTCTCATTTCCGCTTCCGTTTTCAAGTGAGCCGTACCAATCACATGGAACAGATACTAATGTTCAACTAAACTTCGAAGTTGTTTTTTTGGTAAAGGGTTAGGGGGAGGGAGGGTGAAGGGGAAGACATAAAAGTGATTATAGAATTCAAAGGCCAGTAGTTAGTGTCTGGGAGGGCGCTTCAAAGCGGGGCGTTCCTCTTGAACGTAACATTAACTAGAATAGAATGGCCAAAATGTTGATTGTTGAAATGCGACCAGTTTTACTGAAAGTGAGAGAAAAAAAAAAAAGGAGTGTACTGTCATATTATATTGTGAGCATTAAGATTTGTGGAATTTAATAAGAAATAAGAAAATCATTTTTTAAATATATATTTTTATAGACAATACCTTCATTGTAAAATAAAAAAAAATGTAAAAAAAAAAAATAAATCATTTAAATTGATATCTCGTGCTCAAGCCGGGTATTGATTCCATTGCTGTGTACCATTTTACATTACACCAACGATGCTACTTAGCATAATTGTGTAACTATTTATGGTATTAGCTACAAATATTAGAACTCTTTATAATCTAGTCTAAATCTAGACTCTATATGTAATATATGTTTACGTAAAAATATAAGCAAAGCTTAGATAATCTATTGTTATAACTCTGTTATAACGGCATCACCACCGTTCAAGTCACTTTCACTAATGTGGGCAGAAGTACAAATTTCTGTTAAGTTCAGATCTTGTAGCTGGGTTTCTTGGCATGGGCACTGTCCCCGCAGGGCGCCGCATATACAGTTCAAGTCAATCGCCTGGATGGCGGTGCGAATTGCAGAGGTATACATTGCCCCTTTCTTAGAGCTTTTCGTCCCGAAAAGAAACAGTGCAGTGGAGGTTTGACAGTTCAGGTGGAGGTCGATCGTGGGCAACAGGCACCCTACCGTCTATGGTTCCCACCATTAAGTAATAACTTAAGGGAAGGCAACTCAACTAGGCACATGTATGTTTTTTTACACATCACAGGTACACACAAAAAACATCTATCTTAGGCACAGTCTTTTCACTTCGGCTCTCAACTTGGGCAGAAATCGTTCTCCACTTCTAATGTTGACATCCTTTCCAGTCTAGTCTATAACTGCACTAGCATGGATGGCGGCGCGCATGACAGGGTTATAACACTATCAATAGACTTAAAGCAACTTTAAATTTAGTAAACATTGGAGTTATCGGCACACTACGGCTTACTACGCCATGTTTTTTTACTTAAATTTATGGCTTAATTTATATCTATTTCTTTTTTTACTTTAAATAGTTATAACACTCAAACTAGTGTTTTCCCCGCGTGGCCAACGAGCTCTAAATTCTTTTCTCAGCGATATACATCAACTTTTAATTTTATATATAAAAATCGTTAGAGCCTTTTTTGAGATCCGTGTCCAAGTTCTTCCCTCTACTCACCCTCCAGCTTTCAGGCTCCAAGAAATTCTGACTTGAATAGAGGCATTGTAAGTGCAGACTAACGACAGAGTCAACGATTGGTTCCGAAGAATTTCCTTGAGCGAGAGATAGACTATTTAGGGATACTTTAATCTAAAGAGAAGCCAGATAGAAATTCTCGATGCTAATGAAAATGTCACATACAATATTTGAGTGCAAATGCTAGGCCGAACAAAACTGGATGGAAGTTTCATATGCTAAAGGAAGGCCGCATAGATCTTCTGTTAGCGTTATATAGGCCGCATGGATCTTCTGTTTGCGTCATATAGGCCGCATAGATCTCCTGTTTGCGTAATATAGGCCGCATAGATCTTCTGTTAGCGTTATATAGGCCGCATGGATCTTCTGTTCGCGTCATATAGGCCGCATAGATCTTCTGTTAGCGTTATATAGGCCGCATTGATCTTCTGTTTGCGTCATATAGGCCGCATAGATCCCCTGTTTGCGTCATATAGGCCGCATAGATCTCCTGTTTGCGTAATATAGGCCTCATAGATCTTCTGTTTGCGTAATATCGGCGGCATAAATCTCCTGTTTGCGTAATATAGGCCGCATAGATCTTCTGTTTGCGTAATATAGGCCGCATAGATCTTCTGTTTGCGTAATATAGGCCGCATAGATATTCTGTTTGCGTACTATATGCCGCATAGATCTCCTGTTTGCGTTATATAGGCCGCATAGATCTTCTGTTTGCGTAATATCGGCGGCATAAATCTCCTGTTTGCGTAATATAGGCCTCATAGATCTTCTGTTTGCGTAATATAGGCCGCATAGATCTCCTGTTTGCGTAATATATGCCGCATAGATCTAGAACTTCAGTGGACAAATAATAAGCAGCATAAGGAATCCGTGACTAAATACGCGGCCCCCGAATCGATAAAATGAGCGGTCCACTTAGTACAACCCCTGACAAACTAGTCTAGACAGACCATCTCACACAGCACAAAGTCTATCGGCATTTTTTTTTTCTAAAAATTTGTTGCGCAGATTGGTTTAGACATAGATCTAGACTTTACAGCCCAGTAGGAAAAGACTCAGTGCCAAACTGTCTTACAGGTAGCTCATGTGCAACAGCCTTTTTTTTATGGCTAGACAGTTTTATAAGAAGGTAGATGAGTAAAGTACACAATGCAAGTTGTTGAGTGGCAGACTACACAGGTCTCGGTGTGTCCAACACGTCTGGGTCACCATACTGCATTCCCTTGATGTGTACTACTTTGGTTATTTAGAACTGCTCAAATCGTTTTGTTTAGAAAAAAAGACAAATAAAGAAGTTATCTGGCTTTAAAAAAAATATGAGGATTTTAATTTTAATTGTAAATAAAAAAAAAAAGCAAAAGAAAAAAAAAGTTTGTTGCGTAATTCCTAATTTTATGAGTGAGATATAAAAAGCTGTAAAATGTAAAATAATAAAATGGAGAAAAAGAAAAACAAAAAAAAAACAATGTTACTAAGACAGTTTGTGTGGAAACACAAACTCAAAATCGGCCCCCGAAGTGGTCCACCCAGGTAGGTAAAAAAGGCAGGTTGCAATATTTTTAGAAAGAATATCAGAATGAAATTCTATCAAAGCCAAATGACAGATAAGAATGGAGAAAGAAGGTTTTCCGATCTTATTTGGTGCCCCAGCGGTCCAGCAGCCCAAGGGATAAGTGAAAGTGAAGGTGAAGTTAGATGTGAACCTGGCCTAACTGATGTCTTATAATGATTATCTAATTAAAAAGGATCACTTTTTTTATTCAATGCCTTATGCAAAAATATACATTTCTTTCAAGATACAAACAATTTCTTTAGTTACGTATTCTATTGCATATATATAATTATTGCTTCATGCATTTCAGTTCACACTAGAATATGAAGAACTACTCATTAATTGTTGTTTTGAATTATGTTCCACTTATATGCATATAATTCAGATTTGTTCTCCTTAAAAAAAAAAATTAGTTAGTATGACAGGACTTACTTAACTTCGCAATACATTTGTAAAAAAATAAAAATAAAAATGTATGGTCAAATGGTCATCTCCCTTACTAAATAGCCTCCCGTGTTTGTTACTATTAAAATTGAATAGTAGTTAAAAAAAAAAGGTTAATTTTATGAAAAAAAAATGCTTGCATAGTTGATTTTAAAAATTAAATTTTTCGCTTTCAGAAAAGAAAAAAGTAGCCGTTGCATCAGAACTTTGAAAGGTCTAAAATATCATGATGTTGGATTTACACTCTCTTTTCTAGTTTACGAGATCTAAACGTGACGGACAGACAGACCACACAAAACTAATAGCGTTTTTTCCCCTTTCGGGGGCCGCTAAAAAACGCAAAGTATTGGAGACTCGCAAACTTGGCGGAAAAACTCTAGATGTAAAGCTAGCTTTTTTGGTGTATCCGTTGTACAGACTAAAAAAATTGTTGTTCACGAATGTTCACGATATAATATATATAGGTCTGTGAAAATCACAGATCTATATATATTATATCTAGACTGGAAAACGGAAACAAATTCTTATCCGCGATTTATCAACTCACAGACCTATATATAGATTGTTATGTATTAATCACAGGACTATATATTCATGCAAATTTATGAAATAATTCAATTTCCTGTTTGTTTCCATTAAGAAAATGTCTCCAAAATCCTATTTCGAAATAGATTATAATTCACGTCCATTGATTTTAGTCATCTTATGTACATTAAAATAGATTGACTACCTAGATATGTTTACATTATGTATCTAAACATTGCAAAATAATAATTATGAGACGAGAGTGCTCTTTTAAATAATAAGATTATGACTGTTATATAGCTCTACTTTCATGCTTATAGCTTGCTCGGAGCGCTTTGGTTCAATCTTAGTTGTGGACCACTTGGGAAGGTGGGGGGTGAGGGGGTATCTAGGAGAAGGTTTTTCCGATCTGCCTTTAAGCGCTCAGTAAACACAGCTCTGCCCAAGTCGGGTGTCGAACCTTGAGCCCCCTTTATAGGTAGCCAAGCCAAGCCAATTTCAAGCGCACTTAGCCTCTCGTCCGCGCTTGTTTTCGATGTTCCATGACTAGACCTAGGTCTAAAAGTTCAATGATATGTGACATATAGGCTAACGTTGACAACAACATGTACTTCTTAGAACCACTTCAACAAAACAACACTATGTTTGAACTTTGAAACAAAATGTGCACATTTTTTTGTAGTGTTAAAAGATTTCCATGTCCAATTTAGATACAATATATAGGTATGTAGTCTAAAGATACTAGATTTATAATATACTAGCTTGACATTACCCGCGGCCTGCGGGTCTAAGTTTGTGTTTACTAATCTAGTGGATTGGATTTAGATGTATGATAAACTTAGCTAATGATCCTTTCAAGTTTTTTCTCTTTCGCTACGAAAATAAAATTAGTTTTGCGAAAATGGGTTTACCCGAAGCCGATACATACATATCTTTAAAAACGAAAAGAGCGATAGATTAATAGTGCAATTAAAACGGGTTTACCCGATTTGTTAAATGAATGGGATTATAAAGTAAACAATTAAACGAAATAATTTTTAGTACTCGATTCATGAATGAATATAGGCCTATCTCAACACGGCTTCACAGCTACGGTAAACGAATGTATTAAAAATGCTTTAGAAAACCAAATTTGAATGTTAATTTGATCAAAATATGAAATGAATGGACTATAATTAGTATGTTCATGTGTTAAAGAATAAAACTATCTGTGCGAAGAGAAGTTATATTTAATTAGAGTTTTAGACCAAGGCATGGAAAGATGTGTAACATTACGGTATTGTCTAATAAAAGAATGTTCGTCAGAAAATCTGTAGTCACAGATATAAGGAACTAATTTATGTAAAAAATGGTTTTCAAACACAAATTTGAAGGTTAACTTTATTATATAATGAAATCAATGGACCTTCTTTTGTATTTTCATGTGTCAAAGTAAAAACTATCTTCGCAAAGTGTATTTCTTAAAATTATATCTAGATCTAAATCCTTTCGATCTTTTCTCATGTCAACATTGTAAACAAAGCCTAGATCCATAAATACTATAGCTTTAATAGAGTCGGACACATTTTTTTGAAGGTCTTAAGTTTGTTTTAGGGCTACAATACATATACTACGGTCTAAGCTAGTACCCAAGGAACATTTCTGCCAAGTTTTATCAAGATTGGTCTAGCGGTTTTGATTTATATTTGTCACATACATACATACGCCTCACATTCTACTTTATAAAGTAGATTATTCCAAAGATTGGTAATTAGATCTAGACTAAGAAGACGGTGCGCAAAATGTTCCTGAACATAAATTTATTTAACGCTTGAATATGACAAACATGCGGAAATACCCGAAGTTGTAGAGTTTGTTCAAGATTAATATTTTCTAGACAAATTTAAATTATTTTCTTTTTATACTTTGAAAACGTATAACAAACTAGAGTTTTTTTCCCAGTGTGGCCAACGATCTTATTAACTGTCAAATTTGTTGGAAATTCGTTAGAGCCGATTTGAGAATCGCATCTACCCATTCCGAAAGTAAGACCTGAATAGAGATATTGTAAAAAATCAGAAAGTTTCAAACATGTGGAGACTAGACACGATACATTTTAAACAATTATGTACTTTTTTGTATTTCAACTTTTAAGATCCGGTTTACACTTCTAAGCAAAATATTAATGCATTAATATAGAAAAGAAGAGAAAGCGATGTTGATAATGTTGAAGTGATATTATTAGAACCCCCCTCAAAAAAATATATATAGAGCGATTATTTTGCATTGGAAAAGAGGTTTATTGTGTCAACAAAACTTTTGTTTGTTAGCTGACGGTGCGTAAAATCATTCTTTACTTTATTAAACTCTTGAATCAATAATACCTTACAATAACTTAACATTCAGAAATTCCGTAAAACAATAATTCTTTTTAGAACGCGAAATTCTTTCAAAACCGATGTTGGAACTAGATCTAGATCTAGACCTAGTTTTAAAAAATTGAAATTTATTAGTTTGTATACTCTCAGAAATTATTAAAGTCAAAAAAGAATTCTCTCCCTATGGCCAACGAGCTAGTAATTTGTTCCACAACAATATACATAAACTAAAGCATTTCTAAAAAAAAATCCTTAGAGCCTTTTTGAGATCCTTGTCCACCCAATCTCCACCCATCCCATCCAGGTTCCTCCTTGAAGTTCTGAACTTGAATAGAGGTATCATAAAAGTATAATTTGCTACAATCAGAATGGTTTGGACATTTGATATTACATTGCTAAAAGGTGTATGATAAAATAAAGTCAAACTTTTAAAATATATAGATTATTAACACTTCCTATTTTCTGTACACCAGACACCAGATATACATAAAAAGCTAGCTATTTGTAATTATTCGCCATTGATGGAAAGTATTCAATAATACTTAATAGCGTATTTCGCCCCTTAATGTCTCAACAAGAAAGGACCTCAGGCGTCTTAAGTCAGAAGACTAAAAGAAAGATTTTAATGACAGCTTTGATGATTAAGGAGGTTATTCTCCGCTACCGTCCCTGTAGATAGATCCCACGTCAACTGGATTGTAAGCTGAATGAATTCTGTGTAAGACCAAACACCAGTTGGTGGAGGCAAGCTTATCATTGAAATGCCGTGTCTGGCTTAAATAAACATATGGTAAAAATTCGTGTCTACAATGGCTTTCATTTAAAATGTGAAGTTAACTCTGAAGTTGTGGTATGCTAGAAATAAATAAAGACTTTGTTTAAAGCTATAGAAGAGGAAACAAATTCGCCTGATAGGTTATATATAAAACTGTTCTACAATAACTACCGCGTAACAAAAGTTATAAATATGCTAAGAATTTCGCAAACATTTCTACTTATTGGGACTCGCTCAGTTAATACTATTGTACTATTTGTACTAACTCTCTAGTTCTGTTTACAACTGTGCTTCTCTTCTTGCAAACAAAGACTGAAATACCAACCATTTTTCGATTTATTGAATTGGTTCCGATTTTATTTTGTTTTTATAACTTACACATTGGTTCATTCAATGGATAATCATATGCAAGAATGTATTCACAGATTCTGGCATTCCAATGTCAGGTGCTGATATAGGGAAACATGGATAAATCTGTATCCCCCCTCCCCCTTTTCTTCCTTTTACCGCACAAGTTACTAAGAATCCTGTTCGGGGACCACCGCCAGAGAAATCGGAAGTATCTATTTTCTCCAAACACAAAACTATAGACACCGATCGCTTCCAGATCAATGGGACAACGGGCCTGGGTTCTTGGCTGCAGCACGCGTCGTCGGATCTTTTTTTTTGTCTTTCTGAACTGCCCGACACTATTCTCTTCCACCCTCTATTCATCCCCAGCTCACCACCCCTACGCCGCACTCCATACAGGCTAATCGTTCCGGCCCCCCCCCCCCAACTCCCCCCCCTTTTTTTTGTCCTTCTTTTGCCTGCGCAAATTTTCTTAGGCGGTTTATTCAAAAGCAGTTGCGTCCCCCTAGCGTTAAAACTAGAAAACGTGAAGGTGGCACGTCTGACCTTTTCTTGACCCACGTGACGTCATGTCGGGCGTTTTGACGACAGACTAAGCAAAACAACAAACACATAACAACCCGAAACAAACCAAAAAAAAAACAAAAAAACATTCAATAACTAGAAAAGGATTTGATCCTAGCCAGGAGAGTCCGTTCGTGACTTGACAATACTTACAACTTGTTTTGAATGTCAGAAATAATTTTTACAAAGGTTATTCCAGAGTTCTCAAACTGCGGGGCGCTAGAGGGGCGCGAGTGCCTCTCAAAGTGGGCGCAACGTCCTGACAAAAAAATATAGATGGGGGTGGACGCTGAGCAGGTCAATTTCTTTTTCAAAGAGCAAGAAACCGTTAACTTATTAACCAAGCAAAAGAACATTATAACAATTGTTGAACAACTTAAAATATTTTAACCGTCTTCGCATCTATTTATAAGGACACCTTATAATGCCTATCGTATTGTTACGTATTTCTGAATCTTCTGGCTAAATGTATTAGTAGGCACACAAATAAAAACACTGCAAAGAACTTGACGACTAAACTTTCAGTTTCATATAACTTTAATAACTATTAACTCTAACAATTCGTTACTGTAACATGTAGCGTAGAAGACTGTACAATATCTGTCAGTTTACAGTCAGCTATACTTCATTGTAATTCATCTCTTCACTTCGTTGCAATTCATCTCTTCTCAACTTGCATCGAGCCGTATTCCACAGAACAGATCAACGACACACTTCCCAGTGTCGCTCCAGGTCTCCCAAAGCTGAACCAAGTCGTACTCAAGTCTACCGAATCAGAGCCGCACACGTCTTACATCGACTGTATCGACTGTAACGGCTCAAGTCCACTGTAGTTCGCTGTATAGACTTTAACGACAGTAGTCCACTCCAGTTAACTCTACCCTAGTTAACTCGAGTCGTACACATTTCTCTTCCACTAGAGCCGCACACGTCTTACATCGTCTGTATCGACCGTAACAGCTCACTCACGACTCACTTTCACATTAACTCTCTGGTTTATATAGAGTCCCTAATCGCTTGTCCATTGTTGCAAAAACACTGCTAGTGTCCTATGAAACAACACGGGAGGAAACATCACATCCTGTCATTGTTTATACATGTCGATTCCAGAGATCACCTGCTGCAGTGTCATCTCACCGAGGTCACACGTAGTGACCTCTATCTGTCACTGTTCATTTGTAACAGTATTTTCAACAATATTGACTCAAAACTTTTGAAAAAATACAATTTGAAAACGTGTTCGCTAACGGTTCTTCTCAACTTTCTAATGGCAGAGTTTTGTACATCGTTATGTTGACAACTTTTGTGTAAACAAATTATAAGAAGGCGCACGGGAAGATATACATAGGTTGTGGTATTGGCCTGTGCTGCCTCCTTTCTTATTAAACTTAATTTCATCTGCAATTTATTTTTTAAAGTATGAATAGTGAATTCTATTGCAAGAAAACACTTCAATATTAGCCTGGTCTCATCATTTTTTTCACTTCAACTTTTTAAAACCTGAGCTTTTCTTACTGTAAGAAAAAGCGATTTCTGAAGCTGAGAATACAGAAAACGCTTGGAGCCAGGGCTCGGCCAAGGACCCTCCTGAAAAGCTTTTTTGAAATATATTTTTTATTTTGCTTAATTCTGTATAATTCTAGTCATTAATTTGACGTTCAATATGTATTTATATGTATCTAGATATATATATATATAATAGATAGATAGATTGATTGAGATTTATAGTAAAATCATGTTCTAATTTCTAATACTATTGTACACAAATTACTCCTATTTTATTTTTCATAATTATGTCATATGTATTCATTGACTTAAAACAGAAGACATTTCTTTTCCTTGCATTTTCATTTTTCCTTTTCATACAATTGAAATATAAAGAGAATACAAATCGACCACTGTGGGGATCAAACCCATGACATTTGCGTTATGAGCACTACAATCTAGCCAACTGAAGTAATAGGCCATAGAACAAACTGTCAAACATAAATAATTAATGGAAAATAGGAATGGTCACCAAAGTAGAGCTCTTTTTTTCCACATAACATACAAAAATGATGGAGTGTCAGTGTTTTTTCTAAAGTGACGACGAGGAAATGGGAGCGGATGTTTTGGTTATGTAGACTGAATTTGTCTTGTTCTACATAGCTTACATCAACTCACTCTGTCTGTATGTCTGTCAGTCTGGTAAATAGCTTGTACACGTTATTTCTCCAATTCCCGATTTTGGATCAAATTGATATTTTTAACAATTCTTTCTTCTACCTAAATAAAAACATAATAAATAACAAATAAATATTTAATTAACTATTGGTAATTAATTATTTCATTTGGTATCGAACAAGGGAAAGAAATTGTACTTGACAGATGTGATCATATAAGTTGAATTAGTCCCTTTGAGGAGACTTGTGCCCTGAAAGATCACGGTAAAATTGACACAGATACACCTTTCTCCCCCCTCCGTCCTTTTTGTTTCTGAACTGGTCCAGACGAATGATAAGATCATTAGCGTATCGAGAAAGCTAAAAGTATGAAAGTGTGCTAAACAAAAACCATTGGTAAAAATATCTCTGATCGCAAAGATGTGTTATTCTTGGTCTAGATCTAGTACATATTTAATCCCATGACTGATCGAAACTAATTGATACAATTACACTTATTATAAGATTTTCCTGCTATTTGTGGGGGATTTTTTTGTACTCCTGTTTTAGGCTTTATCTTCCTTGCTGTCCCCCATATATGCGTACAGGTGTCTGGTAACTCTTAGACCTTAGTGAGAGATATGTTCAAACAAAATTCCCTTTTCGCTATATCAGTCAATGAATAGTGAATTTATTTAGAAAAAAAATATTTTCATTTAATTTTTAAAAAGATATTTTTACTTTGTAATGGCTTGATCTAAAGGTTTCATAAGGCGGGCTTGGGCGACATTTTTCAAGTGTTATATTTCTGAAATATTTAACTGCTAATTTTAGAAACATGTAATCTAACAACTAACTCAGCCAACAAAGAAACACACACACACACACACACAGACTCACAAACACACACAGCCAGAGAACCATTTGATTCAGTCAGCACGATATAACGACATCCTCTCAAATATTTATTAGCGACAACCTGTGAGCGACACAGCGGCGACACAGTCCCGCCGTCCTTTTTAGTGTCTACCAGGGGCGCGTGTTAGCTCAGATAGGCATCGCTTTTATTTTTTTTTATTTAGGGCATTTTTTAACTGTCTTTTCTTTAATTTTATTTTATTGCTGTTAATACAAGGATGATGACAATACCAAATACCGCGACATGTCAAAACATTAGAAGAGGCATGTACACACGGTTTTGTTTCTATTTTCAGGAGCAACTATTTCTAGGTCTACGATAGAAAGGACAAGCCTGACACTTAAAATCACAAGTCACATAAACATTTCATAAATTCATTTTTGATAAATTGTACAATATATTTGCCTTCTCTAGTCCAATTTAATAAAAAAGGGCTTCAGTGTCTTTCAGATGATTAAGTAAATAATTGATTAATATGGGGAGTTTGTGTCACACACAAACTCGAAGGCAGGCCATGTGGGTTACGCCAAAACAAAAGTACATATAGCATTAAAATGAATATACAGATAATTATCTATAAATGTAAAAAAATATATTAGAAATATTTAAAAATTTTATCTACTCCTTCTGCCAACCAGCCTGTCCGTTTGTTGGTCCAGGCAGGTAAAAATATTTCTAATTGCACAGATGTATTATTCTTAGGTCAATCAAGCATATAATTAATTTACATGACATATCCAAACTAATTAATATTGTTACGAATCTCACTATCTGCAAACTGCACCATACATCACCAACGTAAAGAACTTGACAACTAAGGGCTCCAGAGTAACGTAACCCTTTAATAGTTTTTAAATAACAGCCAATACTGTACAATTGGCAACACGTACACTGTTTAAATATCTCTCCGATAACACCGTAACGCCGTATCAACTCTTGCACTGGCTTCTCCGTCTCGTTCCGGGCTAGCACTGGGTTCAACAGTTCAGGACTGACTTCACACACTAGGCTCGTTGTGTCGGACTCGATCACAGACCAAGATCAAGACGCCAGTCGTCTCAACTGTACTTTACAGTACTTCGCACTGAACCGTCGTAATGCTCCGTACAAAACCACAACGTTGAACTGTGCTGTAGTCGACCGTGTTCTGAACCCTGCCGTGAACCTTCTCTCGTGAACCGTCTAGACTGCGACACCTCCGTTCTTTATATAGGGTCCCTGCTGGCCTTCTAGAACCGGACGGAACATCGCTCGACGTTTCTAGCTTCGTCATATGACTACATCCCTCGTGACGCCCCTGAGCTCTGTTCACGACGACGATCCTTCCCGAACCGTCCTGTTAACACTCGCCTTGGCTGACCGTCGTAACTCGTCACGGTTGACCGCTCGTCTAGCGCTGGCCTGGGGCGAATAGCGTCGGCTGACTACACTCACACCACTAACCCCATCTGTGCCACCACCAGGTTTATAACACTGCCCCCTCTTTAGATCTGTCCGTCCCGGACAGAATCAACATCATGACATTGGCTGTAAAGTTTCATCGCTGCAGGCGGCGGTCGATCAGTGGCAGTTGGCTTGCCTCTTGAGCTTGATGGAGCCATCCAGGTTGCTGTCAGCAATGGTTGCTTCCTTCTTTTCCTTCAGTTTGCCTTGACCTGGTTGCTTCGCCGTCTTGCTTTCATCGCCATCCACGTTGAATTCAGAAAACGTTTTCTTCTTCTTCTCCATTTAACCTTCATCAGGTTGTATTGACGTCGTGATCGCATCGTCATCCATGTTGCACTCAACAAAAGGCACCTTCTTCTCCGCCAGTTGGTTTTCATGTGGCTGCAGTTATTTCTTGGTATCATCATAATGTGAGTTGGACTACGCAAACGCCTTCTTCTTCTTCTCCTCCAGTTGATCGTCCTCTTGTTGCAGTGACGTTGTGGTTGCATCGTTCTCTTGTCGTTCGGTACTGAGGGCAGCCACTTGACACATGGAGAGGTATAGGATGTAAGGGCAGGGATTACCGAAATAGCTGACCAAAGAGGTGGCTTCATAGGTCTTTGCGAAGAAGGACTGGGATGGGCTTCAAATCCACAGGACAGGGAATTGTGGGACAGGTCAACATTTTCAGCCTTGTCTGGAGAGCATGCTGTTGGGGCAGGTTGGTAACACTCCTCGTGCAAAGGTCCCTCGTCTTCGGCTTCAGGCTCCATTTGGCTTTCTTCACCACCATCAAGACCTCTCTCTCTCTCGTCTCAGCAGTGGACCAATCGTCTGTTGGTTTCAGACGTTGTCGATGACTTTCATCGTGCACATGTCTATCAACTTCAACGTCAAGCTTCTTTGGATTCTCTTGACCACCATCAGGACTTCCCTCTCAAGTCTTGGCAGCTGGACCAACGTCTGTTGGGTTCAAACCTTGCTGGTATCTCTCGACTTGCACATGTCTTTCAACGGCTTCTTCAGGTTTCAATGGGTTCTCGTGATCATCACCAAGGCTCCTCTCACTGGTTTTAGCATCTAAACGAATGTCTGTATTGATGATTCTCTCCTCCACAGCAGGTATGCGTTGGTTCATGGCGGCTATCTTGGAATTGATGTTTCTTAGCATTGGGCTCAAAAGCTACTCCATATCTGGTTCTACTTGAAAAGATACGTGTCTGGATCTTCCTCTTCTTCCAATATTATGTCTTCCCGGAGGCGTGCTTGTTAGGTTTCCTTGTTTCCACTTGTCTTCAGCCCTCGATCACGTAGCTCTCGCTTCAGTTCTTTCAATTCGAGTTCGTACAGCAGTTTCAGACGAGCCATAGTAGATCCGTCCCAATCCGATTCGATCAGATCCCACTTCTGACACCAGTGTTACGAATATCACTATCCAGGCTCTCTGCAAACTGCATCATACACCACCAACGTAAAGAACTTGACAACTAAGGGCTCCAGAGTAACGTAACCCTTTAATAGTTTTTAAATAACAGCCAATACTGTACAATTGGCAACACGTACACTGTACAAATATCTCTCTGATAACACCGTAACGCCGTATCAACTCTTGCACTGGCTTCTCCGTCTCGTTCCGGGCTTGCACTGGGTTCAACAGTTCAGGACTGACTTCACACACTAGGCTCGTTGTGTCGGACTCGATCACAGACCAAGATCAAAACGCCAGTCGTCTCAACTGTACTTTACAGTACTCCGCACTGAACCGTCGTAATGTTCCGTACAGAACCACACCGTTGAACTGTGCTGTAGTCGACCGTGTTCTGAACCCTGCCGTGAACCTTCTCTCGTGAACCGTCTAGACTGCGACACCCCCGCTCTTTATATAGGGTCCCTGCTGGCCTTTTAGAACCGGACGGAACATTGCTCGACGTTTCTAGCTTCGTCACGTGACGCCCCTGAGCTCTGTTCACGACGGCGATCCTTCCCGAACCGTTTTGTTGACACTCGACTTGGCTGAGCGTCGTAACTCGTCACGGTTGACCGCTCGTCTAGCGCTGGCCTGGGGCGATTTGCGTCGGCTGACTACACTCACACCACTACCCCCATCTGTGCAACTACCAGGTTTATAACAATATATTACACTTAATATAAGCTTTTTTTTCATATTTTGTTATGTAGCATTTTTTAGCAATTGTTTTTTTTTTTTAGCTTTTAGCTTTCTCAATGCACTATGATCCTTGTCTGGACTAGCTGTGAAAGGGGAGAGAAGAAGGGGATATTTCTAAATGCATTTAAAAATTGTTCACTCAGGGCTGGAGTCCTTAAGGGCACTAATTTAACTTATACACAGCATCATTCAAGTACGATTTCTTTCCCTTGCTAAAGATACCAAACAAAATAATTGATTACCAAAGTTAATAAAAAAAATGGTAATTTTTTTTTATTGCTTCTTATGTTGTCAAGTAAAAAAAATAATTCTGCAAAATTTCAGCTTAATCCAAGATTGGGTGTAGGAGAAATGAAACGAACGCACTTTTTACCGTACAGACAGACAGAGTGAGTTGATATAAGCTTTGTCATAAGACGTTGCACTTACCGCGAGCACGATACAGATGACAATGTGAAATCGGATTTTAAATAGCGCTTTCAGATCTCAACATGATAGTCCCACGCACAGACGTACAACATTTCATGTGATGTGTGGCTGGATCAGTGTTTCACAATTATATCAGTGTTGTACAACTAGGCTAGTTATTTACACACACACACACACACACACACACACACATGCAAATACATTAAAATATGACAAGAAAAATTAACTTATCTATGTAGAATTTGTTAAATAAAAGAAGAAATAAAAAAAAAAATGCATACATTAGAAATTGCTTTTCTAAGAACATGTCCTTTATGTTTATTGCAGTTGTGTAAAGTCAGTGATAACACTGACACTAGCATTTGACATTAAGTTTGTATAGGAATCAGATCTACTTAAAAGAATCTTTAACGGCGTCAATAGTGACCCACTTAGAAGTAGATTTAGATCTATCTTGTTACATTATCTATACCTAGAACTTCACATTTGTATTCTTCGCCCACTTCAGATTGATTCTTATAATACGTAGGACAAATAATACATGACATACAATTGACCAGGTTCTATAAGACTATTGTATAAAAATATAGCTAAGGAATTTGTAAAATGTACTTGCTGGTGTCACTTATGTTTTGAGACCTTTCACCTGAATGACATGTCTCTTTTATACAAGATCTCAACATGTTACAAGACTTTTATAATCTACGAAACTATCTCCATCACCGGAGCCTTTTCCTTAGAGACTTCTTCTATTCTAGAGACTTTTCTCTCAGAGACCACTTATATCCAATAGATCTGTTTCTCAGAGACCCTTTTATCCAAGAGACCTTTACTATCCTATAGACCTTATCTTGGGAAACCTCTTTTTTTTCCAAGAAACTTTTCTCTCACCCTTCTAAGAGACCTTTCCTCAAGGACCCTTCTATCCAAGAGACCATTTCCTCAGAGATCTTTTCTTCAGAGACCTCCTCTATACATGCGATATTTCCCTTAGAGCCCCTTCTATAAAAGCGAAATCTCCGTTAGAGACATGTCATATCCAAGAGACTTTTTTGCCTCAGAGACCTCTTCTATCCAAAAGATAATTCCCTCAAAGACCTTTCCAAGAGCCCATTTCCTCAGAGATCTCTTGAAGCCAATAGACCTTTCATGTAGTGTGACATAGAGCCACATCTGGAAAGCTTATTTTTCTGTTTCAACTATTTAAGCCGTAACGCTTGATAAACTAAAGTATAGATGAGTTTTAAGATGTTTTTATTAGCTGCACACTTATTCAAGTCAACAGATTGTGTAGCTTTTATTCAATATTATTTTGTTTAAAAAAATCTCATAGTAGTTATATAATACGAGATCTAGGTTTATACGAGATCTAGGTTTATAGGAGATCTAGATTTGAATGAAATACCAGATATAAAAGATTCACATGTTCTTTATCATCGAATGCACCCTAAGAGGAGGGGAGGTGGAATAAGTGTAAAGCCTGGTGAAATCAGTTAAATCAACGCAAAGCCACAACAACACCTCAGTGGCTTACCTTAGTGACAAAACTGTTTACCATGCATCGTTTACCTGGCACGTCCGTGCTGAAGCCGGCACTGAAACCCTACGGCCGCTATAACCATGCTGCCTAAGGACAGCCGCGCACCAAAGATGTAGCATTCATCTACCTGGCTTAGAGACTACCTACTAATGTCTGCCCCCGAAGATAAAAAAGTAGTTGAGAATATTAGAAAACTACGCCCCGGAAAAAAAAAATAAAATAGGATCTCCTCCCCTACTTTTTATTGTCCCCTATTCTTTTTGCCTTCGACACAAGGGTCTATAACTCGTTCCTTAGGTAAAGGATATAAGGGAGATAATTTTTGGTTAATTTTTTGTTGTTGTTTTGGCTATGAAAACAAAGTGTCGCTACCTTCTTTCCTACATTCTTATGTTATGGATGAAGCTGGGGAAAAAAAGGTTGGGGGAAGGGGAGTAGCGGTGAGAATGGGGGAGAGGGGGGTCGACATAGGTCAAGGGATCATAGTCACAAGAGAAATGGCGATATTTTATAGTTTCGCGTCTGGTGTGCCGCCTTTTGCTGATTATAGAAAGAGGGCGCCAAAAAGAAAAAAAAGAAAGAAAGAATAATCGGGTGGGAAGGGGGGTTCACGGGGAGTCGTCTATACGCCCCAAGTATTGGGGAGCGCTAAAGAGATGAAACCGCTGCTTTTAAAAGACTGCAATCAGATCACGGAATCGGCTCGCAGATGAAAAAAGGACCAATTGATGTGGTGTAGGACCAATTGATGTGGTTTGTTGCCCGAAGACGAGCCGACTTGTAGGTAGTTGTCAAAACTGTGCCGCGACCAAAGGGTCTTGTATTCGAGACGAGAGGTTTACGAGCTTTCAGATCGATTTATGAAATGAAACTATCTGGTCTTTTTCATTGGTGTGTTTGTGTTCCACTACGGTGTGTGTGTTTGTGTTCCACTACGGTGTGTGTGTGTGTGTGTGTTTGTGTTCCACTACGGTTTGTGTGTTTGTGTTCCACTACGGTGTGTGTGTGTGTGTGTTTGTGTTCCACTACGGTGTGTGTGTGTGTGTGTGGCATCCATTGGAAGTAGGTTTAAACTTCGAGTGTTTTTAAATTCAAACGAAAGAGCGACAAGGAAACTAAAGAAAAAAAATAGGCAAAGCAAAGAAATGTTGGTGAAAAGAAAGAAAAATATAAAAAAGTTAAGAAAAAGAGAAGAAGAAAGAAAGAAAACAAAGAGAGTCTGTGTAGAGACACAAAATGAAAACGAACCCCAAAGTGGCTAGCTCAGGAAGGTAAAAAAGCAGGTTTCATTATTTTTTACAAAGAATACAAGTAACTATGAACTATCAACAACTGGACAACCACATCTCTGTCGATAAGTTTGTTGTTTTTTTTTTTCTTTTCTCTTTTTTTTTTATTTTTTTTTTTAAGAAAGACTTTTCAATTAGCAATATTTGAAGTCCATCACAGGATTGCCCCACGTGAAACACAATTTGTTATTTGCAGTTTTAAATTAGATTTTACTTATATGCATACTAAATAGATTTTTTTTCTTTAGAAAAGTAAATATTTTGTTTAAAATGTAAGTAGCTGCTATGACAGAAATTATTTAACTTAGTAATACAAATGAAAAAATTGACACAAATACTAAAAAACCGTATGCATAAATGTGTTAAAATATACTAGATAATTACCTCCCTTACTAATTAGTCTTCTGTGATTTTATTATTAATATTGAATAGTTGTAAAACACGGCGTATTTTTGTGAAAAAAAAACTACTTACATGGTTGATTTTTTAAAAATTAAATTTCTCTTTCAAAAAAGGAAAAATATCAGATTTTCTATATCTTTTTTAGTTTAAGAGATCTAAACGGCACGGACGGGCGGACAGACAGACCACAAAAAACTAATTACCGCTATTCCCCTTTTGAGGGAAAAAAAAAATTGAATAGAGTTATGCGTTGATTTCTTGTTCTCTAAAGCTTTATAGTGTATTATTTTGATAAAATTTAGTTGGATTCCACTTTTGAATTTCCCATTGCAGATTAAATAAAGCCTTTACCTTCAACATAAAATACTTCTTTAATGTACTCTTAACTATGATCTATTTATATCTGATTTAATGTAACGAATTTTATTTAACTGTGTACTATTTATATCATTAGAAATGTATGGAAGTCAATTTAGATAACTAACCTTTAGTGTAACCTTTATATAGTTTATTGAATAATATCTTCTACTCTTGGTATCCATACTGTGATCGGTAATATTAAAAACGTTAAGGAACTCATGGTCTAGTTTTATTTATATAAATATTCTGGATAAAAACTAATAGTTACTTGATTGCATTGCCTGCATCCACGTGTTAAAGCGTTAATTCATCTCGTGCACCAAAAGATATGTGCACGTGAGATGCACGTGCAGCTGTTGGGGAAGTTGTGACAGTCACAGGACGGCAAGTGTACACTTTGTCACCAAAACACGTGACGTGGAAATCGACTTCCTCGTAGAAATCGAGGTCTACAAGGAGGTAGCATGGATGGTGATGATAATAATAAACATAATAAGATAATAAAATATTAATATTGAAAATAATAATAATAATAATAATAATAATTTGGAAACCTAAGCTTTTAGATTAAGCTGTTATGGAAGTTGTTTAAAAAAGCAATACGCCCTGTTGTTATATCAACTTAGGGGATAATGACAATTGACTTAACAGATAAGTTCAAGGCCCTTAACACCCTAAGAAGATTCTCGTTGCCCGTAAGAGGGCAGTATTGCTGCAGACCTGTCACATCACCAGAAAATTCCCCAGCGGACACTGTTAAAGGGACTACAGTGCAGTTTGTTACTCCCTAACGAAGCTTGACCCTGGCAGTGCCAGAGAATGAATATTAGTTCGTTTATCACAAAATAATAATACTAAATATAATAGTAATAATATTAATACTAATAATATTTAAAATACAACAAATAATAATAATTATTATTATTATGCAAAATAAATTATAATAAAATAGTAATAAGCACTGACTTCAAGTCTCAAGATTTAGGAGAGCAGTAGATCACGAGGTTGAAACAGACCAACCCATGAACTAAGTATTTTGTAAGACAAGTACGTGCATATGAAATGTCGAGTCCATCTTTCGCAAAATCATTTTGCTTGCGCAGGCCACTCTTAAAATTATTTAGCACAGGCTGAAGCCTTGCACTAAAGACCAGCTCATTCACCAGTTTGCCATATCTGTCATAGAGTTAAACACCTGGCCTTTATTATAATGACTTCATATAAACATGGATTAATACAGAAAGAATGTGGATTTTGTTCTAATTATGTATCGTATTCGTCTTTCTGAACATATAAGCTTCTATTTATTTTTCTTTTTTTTTTTGTTTTAAAGTTTTATCAAAGACTAATTTCAAGTTACAAGTTTTTGCAAGTTTTCAGTATTTTACATTTCAAAAGAATAGTTCTCAGCCTTTATGAAAACTATAGAAAATGTTTCTCATTGTTAAAAAAGGAATAGAAAAAAAAAATAGAAAGAAAAAAAAAGAAACGTTACTATTAGCCATTTACAGTTTTACAACAAGCATTAAAATCGAATGAATGACAGTAAATTCAGGGGAAATAACAAAGAAAATACAAGAAATGCAGCTCAACAATCCAGAGTTACATTTCTTCTGAGGTAACACCATTTTTTTTATTGATTTTGATCCATTGTTATAAATTAAAGAACATAGGGGGAAAAAATGCATCCATAAAATTATACAGCGAGGGGTGTAAAGCAGAGAGCCGAGTGGTGAAATGGAATCTATTGTCTATTTTATGGGTGTGCGCCCTTACATGGGAGCCCTGCTCTACAATTTGTGTGCAGGAGTGTTCCCTGTGCGAGGCTGGAGAACAAATAGACATGTGAAACTTTAATAGCCTCATTGCGTCTCTCTAGCTCTTGGCGGTACATACACAAAAGTGGTCCTTTTTATATGTATACATCTTATATGTATAGATAAATAGAAAGATATATAGACAGACAGACAGATAGATAGAAAGATAGATAGATAGATAGATAGATAGATAGATAGATAGATAGATAGATAGATAGATAGATAGATAGATAGATAGATAGATAGATAGATAGATAGATAGATAGATAGATAGATAGATAGATAGATAGATAGACAAATATTATATAGATTTAGAGTTAAAGAAAAACAGTCGCTAACAGCTAATGATCACATCAAAAGGACAGCCTGCTTAAATCGTGAATACTTTAATTCTCACTAAGTGAAAAAGCTTAGTAACTGTACAATGCTGGTCAATCCAACTGATCTAGTACATTCTACAACCAGACATTCAGTGTCTTACCCAATGGAAACCGAAACCTTGAACTGAGGGATAAAAATAAACTATTGGAACATCTCACATATTACATGTAATTGTCTCTTAATAGCGCTTGAGACGATTCACTTGTGAAAACCATTGTTTCAAATTGAATATTTAATGCGTCCACCCAGCTCTAATGGGTACCTGACATTAGTTGGGGAAATGTAAAGGCGGTTGGTCGTTGTGCTGACCACATGACACCTCATTAACCGTGGGCTACAGAAACAGATGACCTTTACATCATCTGCCCTATAGGCCACAAGGTTTGAAAGAGGAACTATACTTTTTATTTACTACTTAATATAACAAAGTACAAAATTAAAAATGGAGTAGATTTCGAAGAGCTCTCGTTATATTTATATATACGCAAAGTAAAGACATGAAGACTATTGAGACTTGTGTGAATATTAAGCCTGTGTAGGTTAGTTACGTTTTAAACAGGTCAGACTCTCTCTTCACCCCTTCCCGACCCTAACTCTAGCATTAGCCCCCCCCCCCCACCTCTTTCTGCTTTCAGACTCCCCTACATCTCTTTGTATTTGTTGTAAATTTGACCACGGTGTCATCATGTTAATGACACGAGTGTCAATGTCAGAGCCTCATGTTAATGTTTTTTAATAACTCTTCCAAAATTATAATACTGAGCCAGAAACGGAGGGGGGGGGAGCGCGGGTTTAAAAACAGACTGTCATCTGAACACTTCGGTGACGCCAGAAATGCTATCAGACCACGCCGATGTATCTGGTTACACACCTATGTAATGGTTTTAAAACCTTGTACCATGTTTCCGCGGCTCAAGCCAGAGTAATACACAAGCGTCCATTCAGTTTTATGGCCAATCATTAAATGTTCTTGGTATTTTGTGCAAGCTCTCGACACGAGGACGATTGTGTTGAACAAGCTACAATACGTTAGTTAATAGAGTTAAAAGATTTGGACCCTTCTTCTCGGGTATAATGTATGCAGATGGTGTACTGATAATGTTTCCGAATATAAAACTGGTACATAAAGTCTGTGGACGCGCTGTGTAGACGTTTGTGTAAAAACTTTCTGGAATTCAGAGTAATTATCGTATTGCGTTAATCTCATGATAGCCCTTTGCGGCTTATTCGGGAATTTTCACGCTGGTTCTTCTACTCTGACGGCGAGAACTTCCTAGAGATCTGCTCTAAGACATCAATAAAATGCCGTAGTGGAAGCCTGCAATGATGATCGCACAATCTTAGTAGGTGAAGGCCATCAAGACATTGGTTCTAGAGACAGAGAACCATTTAATCACAATGATTGGGAGACTTATCAAAGATATAGATCAGATTCTATAATTCTCCCATAGGGCTACTAATAATTATAAATGTTATGAGAAAATCAGACGTATATTTCTTTTTGGCTACCACAACTTTGATCGCGGTCTGATGGCTCACTTTCTTGCTTTGCACTTGTAAGTAGCAATGTTAGACGCAGTGTCAGACGTGAGAGAGAGAGAGAGAAAGAAAGAGAGAAAGAGAGAGAAAGAGAGAACGAAAGAAAGAGCAAAAGAGAGAGAGACAGAGAGAGAGAAAGAGAGAAAGAAAGAGAGACAGAGAGAGAGACAGAGAGAGATAAAGAGAGAAAGAAAGAGAGAGAGACAGAGAGAGAGAAAGAGAAAGATCTAAAAAAAAACAGAAAGAAAGGATGTGAGGACAGCATAATATAAAAGAACCACGACACACAGGCTGTAAGGAAACTGAGAAGTCTATATGACACACAGGCTGTAAGGAAACTGAGAAGTCTATATGACACACAGGCTGTAAGGAAACTGAGAAGTCTATATGACACACAGGCTGTAAGGAAACTGAGAAGTCTATACCACACACAGGCTGTAAGGAAACTGAGAAGTCTATAACACACACAGGCTGTAAGGAAACTGAGAAGTCTATACCACACACAGGCTGTAAGGAAACTGAGAAGTCTATACCACACACAGGCTGTAAGGAAACTGAGAAGTCTATACCACACACAGGCTGTAAGGAAACTGAGAAGTCTATACCACACACAGGCTGTAAGGAAACTGAGAAGTCTATACCACACACAGGCTGTAAGGAAACTGAGAAGTCTATACCACACACAGGCTGTAAGGAAACTGAGAAGTCTATACCACACACAGGCTGTAAGGAAACTGAGAAGTCTATACCACACACAAGCTGTAAGGAAACTGAGAAGTCTATATTAAACTCATGCTATAAAGAAACTAAGAAGTCTATATGACACACAGGATGTATGGAAACTGAGAAGTCTATATGACACACAAGTTGTAAGGAAACTGAGAAGTCTATACCACACACAGGCTGTAATGAAACTGAAAAGTCTATATGACACACAAGCTGTAAGGAAACTGAGAAGTCTATATTAAACTCATGCTATAAAGAAACTAAGAAGTCTATATGACACACAGGATGTATGGAAACTGAGAAGTCTATATTAAACTCATGCTGTAAGGAAACTGAGAAGTCTATATGACACACAAGCTGTAAGGAAACTGAGAAGTCTATATGACAAACAGGATGATGGAAACTGAGAAGTCTATATGACACACAGGCTGTAATGAAACTGAGAAGTCTATATGACACACAGGCTGTAATAAAACTGAAAAGTCTTTATAACACACAAGCTGTAAGAAAACTGATAAGTCTATGTAAAACCGAAGATGCAAACAAACTAGAAACCTAGATGACAGAAGATGTAAGGGAACTAGAAACCTAGATGACAGAAGATGTACGGGAACTAGAAACCTAGATGACTGCAGATGTAAGTGAACTAGAGACCCAGATGACAGAAGATGTATGGGAACTAAAAACCTAGATGACAGAAGATGTAAGTGAACTAGAAACATAGATGACAGAAGAAGTAAGGGAACTAGAGACCTAGATGACAGAAGATGTATGGTAACTAGAAACCTAGATGACAGAAGATGTATGGGAACTAGAAACCTAAATGACAGTAGATGTAAGGGAACTAGAAACCTAGATGACACAAGATGTAAGGGAACTAGAAACCTAGATGACAGAAGATGTAAGGGAACTAGAAACCTAGATGACAGAAGATGTAAGGGAACTAGAAACCTAGATGACAGAAGATGTATGGGAACTAGAAACCTAGATGACAGAAGATGTATGGGAACTAGAAACCTAGATGAGTGAAGATGTATGGTAACTAGAAACCTAGATGACAGAAGATGTTTGGGAACTAGAAGCCTAGATGACAGAAGATGTATGAGAACTAGAAACCTAGATGACAGAAGATGTATGGGAACTAGAAACCTAAATGACAGTAGATGTAAGGGAACTAGAAACCTAGATGACAGAAGATGTATGGGAACTAGAAACCTAGATGACAGAAGATGTATGGGAACTAGAAACCTAGATGACAGAAGATGTATGGGAACTAGAAACCAAGATGACAGAAGATGTAAGGGAACTAGAAACCTAGATGACAGAAGATGTATGGGAACTAGAAACCTAGATGACAGAAGATTTATGGGAACTAGAAATCTAAATGACAGTAGATGTAAGGGAACTAGAAACCTAGATGACAGAAGATGTAAGGGAACTAGAAACCTAGATGACAGAAGATGTATGGTAACTAGAAACCAAGATGACAGAAGATGTAAGGGAACTAGAAACCTAGATGACAGAAGATGTCTGGGAACTAGAAACCTAGATGACAGAAGATGTATGGGAACTAGAAACCTAGATGACAGAAGATGTATGGGAACTAGAAACCTAGATGACAGAAGATGTATGAGAACTAGAAACCTAGATGACAGAAGATGTATGGGAAGTAGAAACCTAGATGACAGAAGATGTAAGGGAACTAGAAACCTAGATGACAGAAGATGTAAGGGAACTAGAAACAAAGATGACAGTAGATGTAAGGGAACTAGAAACAAAGATGAAATAAGATGTAAAGGAACTAGAAACCTAGATGACAGAAGATGTATGGGAACTAGAAACCTAGATGACAGAAGATGTAAGGGAACTAGAAACCTAGATGACAGAAGATGTATGGGAACTAGAAACCTAGATGACAGAAGATGTAAAGGAACTAGAAACCTAGATGACAGAAGATGTAAAGGAACTAGAAACCTAAATGACAGAAGATGTATGGGAACTAGAAACCTAGATGACAGAAGATGTATAAGAACTAGAAACCTAGATGACAGAAGTTGTAAGGGAACTAGAAACCTAGATGACAGAAGATGTAAGGGAACTCAAAACCTAGATGAAAGAAAATGTATGGGAACTAGAAACCTAGATGACAGAAGATGTAAGGGAACTAGAAACCTAGATGACAGAAGATGTATGGGAACTAGAAACCTAGATGACAGAAGATGTATGGGAACTAGAAACCAAGATGACAGAAGATGTTTTTGAACTAGAAACCTAGATGACAGAAAATGTAACGGAAATAGAAACCTAGATGACAGAAGATGTATGGGAACTAAAAACCTAGATGAAAGATAATGTAAGGGAAATAGAAACCTAGATGACAGAATATGTAAGTGAACTAGAAACAAAGATGACAGAAGATGTAAGGGAATTAGAAACCTAGATGACAGAAGATGTTAGGGAACTAGAAACCTAAATGACAGTAGATGTAAGGGAACTAGAAACCAAGATGACAGAAGATGTAAGGGAACTAGAAACCTAGATGACAGAAGATGTAAGTGAACTAAAAACCTAGATGACAGAAGATGTAAGGGAACTAGATGGGCTCTGTTCACGACGTTGATCCTTCCCGAACCTTCGTGTTGACACTCGTCTCTGCTGACCGTCATAGCTCGTCACGGTTGACCGCTCGTCTAGCGCTGGCCTGGGGCGATTTGCGACGGTTGACTACTAAAGCATATATTTTATTCACTTCATCATTGAAATCAAGTTCTCTCCACCTCTTACATATTTGGTTATACTCATTACATCGTGATTTCGCCTTCTGTATTAGTATTGTGTCTGTATGTGTACGTTTTGAGAGCTGCTTTAGTAAATTAGTTTTTAAGTCTTTTCTTTTATTCTGTTCTTGATCAATGCAATCACTATATATGTATATATCTACACTCTGGGAGTCGGTGAGGTAGCAAGACAAAGATTTGAACAGAGCGGTGACTATAATAACAGCTTACAACGAAGGACAGTCCAAACAGAACAAATTGTGATACATATCGGAGATAATGCAATCCGGAATAGTGCTCTAGAGTACTCTAAAACTCTAACCCTAGCCCTAGATGATCTAACCCCTAACCCTAGCCCTAGATGATCTAACCCCTAAACCTAGACCTAGATGATCTAACCCCTAAACCTAGCCCTAGATGATCTAACCCCTAACCCTAGCCCTAGATGATCTAACCCCTAAACCTAGACCTAGATGATCTAACCCCTATACCTAGCCCTAGATGATCTAACCCCTAACCCTAGCCCTAGATGATCTAACCCCTAAACCTAGCCCTAGATGATCTAACCCCTAACCCTAGCCCTAGATGATCTAACCCCTAACCCTAGCCCTAGATGATCTAACCCCTAACCCTAGCCCTAGATGATCTAACCCCTAAACCTAGCCCTAGATGATCTAACCCCTAAACCTAGCCCTAGATGATCTAACCCCTAACCCTAGCCCTAGATGATCTAACCCCTAAACCTAGCCCTAGATGATCTAACCCCTAAACCTAGCCCTAGATGATCTAACCCCTAAACCTAGCCCTAGATGATCTAACCCCTAACCCTAGCCCTAGATGATCTAACCCCTAAACCTAGCCCTAGATGATCTAACCCCTAAACCTAGCCCTAGATGATCTAACCCCTAAACCTAGCCCTAGATGATCTAACCCCTAAACCTAGACCAAAAGCAGACCAAAAAGAGACGAATTATACCACCGAAGAAGAGTCATATTTTTATTTTCATTCATTTGGAAAGTAGTTATAGTTTATGGTCTACCGTTATTAATTGTAGGCTACCTAACTTTTCCCCATTTGAGCTACTATTTAAAATGCGAGTGTCAATATCACGCGCTAATTCTTTTTTGTTTTTTTGTTTTGTTTTGTTTGTCATTTCATCAGGTGTGGCTACTTGTTATTCTACCTGACGTTATTTGACCAAGGCTATCTTCGTCTTTTTTCAGGTTCCGCCCACCATTAGTGTCAGGTGACTTGGACAGGGTAAGGACAGTAGAAAAAAAAGTTACAAATGAAGGTTGACATAATTTTTTGTTATCACCAGGTGAAAGACGCCCCCCCCCCCCCCAACCAAGTTCAAGCTCTGTGTCCAGTAGCGAGTAGTCTGGGATACCAGCTGTGTTAAATGAGTGTGTGGGTTGATATCGCCCTGTGCATTTGAAAAATTCAAGTTTTACCCCACCCGTCCCAAACAGACAACTCACTTATTCCTTAAAATTGTCGAATATTTGTTTTTTTTTCTGTCATTTCTTGATATAGACAGCAATAAGTTGTTTTTTTCTTTTCAAAATCTACACTTCTTGAACATCAACCTATTTCTATTACTTGATACCAAATTATACAGAGAAACGCAATTAATTTAATTGAACAGTCCACAAGAAACTTCTGAGGGCCAAATAGATCTGAAAGGACAGGGCTCACCGCCCCTTAGGTTGATATAATAATAGGTATATATTGTTATAAACCTGGTGGTGGCACAGGTGGGGGTAGTGGTACGTGTGTAGTCAACCGACGCAAATCGCCCCAGGCCAGCGCTAGACGAGTGGTCAACCGTGACGAGCTACGACGGTCAGCAGAGACGAGTGTCAACACGAAGGTTCGGGAAGGATCGACGTCGTGAACAGAGCCCAGGAGCTTCACGAGAGTTGTAGTCATCTGACCACCTAGAAACGTCGAGCGGCGTTCTGACCGGTTCGAGAAGGCCAGTAGGGACCCTATATAAGAGCGGAGGTGTCGCAGTCAAGACGGTTGAGAAAAGGGGCTCAATACAGCAGGGTTCACGAGAGACGGTTCACGGTAGGGGTTCAGAACACGGTCGACTACAGCACAGTTCAACGGTGTGGTTCTGTACGGAGCATTACGACGGTTCAGTGCGGAGTACTGTCAAGTACAGTTGAAACGAACGGCGTCTTGATCTTGGTCTGCGATCGAGTCCGACACAACGAGCCTAGTGTGTGCAGTCCTGAACTGTTGAACCCAGTGCAAGCCCGGAACGAGACGGAGAGGCCAGTGCAAGAGTTGATACGGCGGTACGGTGTTATCGGAGAGATATTTGAACAGTGTACGAGTTGCCAATTGTACAATATTGGCTGTTATTTATTCAACCATTAAAGTGTTACGTTATTTTGGAGCCCTGAGTTATCAAGTTCTTTAAGTTGGTGGTGTATGGTTCAGTTTGCAGAGAGCCTGGATAGTGAGATTCGTAACAATATATATAGTGGTCCGACAGTTACGCCGGGCAGGTCAAGTAGGCCGTATAGGGGACGAACGTATGCCAAAGGCAGTCTTTTTTTGGTGACCTAAAATGTGGTCGACGTAACAGAGGTGCCCCAAGGAAACGCTTTAAAGACCAGCTTAGGCGCTAACTTGCTTAAGCTGACATAGAAGAGAGCACCTGGTTGCATGTGGCCTCAGAACGAGACAGCTGGAGGTCACTCACGAAGGCCGCATGATACGCATTTGAGACCAAAAGAAAATTCTCTGCGGAGAATCGACCACCGGCGGACAATGGTTATGCTTTCCCTGGATGTGGTAAAATATGTGGGTCATAGCTGGGATTGCGTAGCCACGAGAAATATTGCATTCCTCATTAATCTTCGGACTCGAAGTCAAGCCTTATTTTATATATTTAATGTATATGATTTTTTTTTCATTTATTAATTTATTTAGCAATTCGTTCTTGCAAGACTCTGTGAGTTTCTAGAGTGATAACAAGCACCAATGTAAGAATACTTCTTTTTAAAAAAATTTAAGGAGTAATATGGGATACTTAACTTTAAAGCGTTATAAAACATATAATTGATATATTTTTTACCAACTGCTAATTTCAAATGGAATCAGTATATATCAAATAAAATCTCTACTAAAGAACAGATGAATATTGAAATTACTTTTTTGAATTATTGGAATAAAATAAAATCAATTTTATGGATGGGCAATATGGGATATCTAACAAATGTAAGCAAAACTATAAACATTGGAACAAAATATACATTTGTATCTGAAGTAAACAGAGCAAACATATTTTGGAACATTACAGTCAAAGGTTGTGCTTGTCTAGATTGTGGCAAAATATGTAGGTCACGGCTAGGACTGCCATTCCTCACTAATCTTCGCACTCGAAAACTAGTCTTGTTATTATATATATATATATATATATATATATATGATTCAGACGTAATATATAAATAAGATAGGATCTTAATTTATCCCATTTTGCCCCCAGGGTAGTTCACTGACAAGTTTGTTATTACAACCATATCGCTCTGCTGATCAAAATTTTTGAAACTATTTATGCTTAATATTTTTTCATTTGTTCATTGTTTACCAAATATAATGTGATAGCTTACATTTTAAGCATTCAGACTTTTTTTGAAGAGTATGCAATGTAATGTATAGAGAAGCCACAAGGTGAATTTAAATTGCGGATGCTGTTCCTTAGCATAAGCCTCGTTTCTACTTCGACGAATCTTTATAACACCAACCTGTACAAAAATACCACAGATGCCCGTATTTTTTTTTATCAAGTGTAATTGTATCAATTACTTTGGCTCAGTCATGCGATTACATTTGTAGTAGATCCAGATTGACAATGATAAATCAATGCGATTAGAAATATTTTTACCAATTTTTTTTTGTGTAGCACAATTTCATGCTTTTAGCTATCTCTCTACGTTATGATCCTGTCTGCATCAGTTGTGGAAGGGGCTGGGGCAAGAAATTGGTATCTGGGTCAATGTTACCGTGATCGCTTTTTAAATGCATAAGGCTCAAGGTTCAAGCATACTCAAGGGGACTAATTCAACTTATACTACCACATCTGTCAAGTACGGTTTGTTTCACTTGTTCGATACTAAACAAAATAATTATTAACCAATAGTTAATGATCTAATTCTTATTTTTTATTTTTTAAAATTGATTCTTCTTTGGTCAGGTACAAGAAATAATTGTTTACAAATAAAACTTAACGTGTATCAACGTTTAATCAGACAGACAGACAGACAGAGTGTTCGATACAAGCTTTATAAAAATAGTGACAAATCTAGTGAAAATTGTCACCATTGAAGGCATTGGGGTAACCATCTAGTCCTCAGTGTACTTCCATCCATCCGTCTCGGTTTGTGTTTAAAAATAAGTAAAGGTTTTCCCTTTTTTCCTCCTATGGGAGTGGTGTTCTTCTGTTTTTATGTGCTTCTGTTAAATTAAAAAGGGGTCATGGGGCCTAAACAATAAGGGTGTCATGTGACCAGCATACCGCCTTACCTTTCCCAACGTTACTCAGGTAGCCGTTAGAGCTACGTGGCCCAATCTGGGGCTTTCATACAAATTAGTAAGTTCAAAATTCCAGCCATCAACGAGATTTGAGCCCACGACCCTACGGTTCGGAAGCCAAGCGTTTTACCACTCGCTAACAACGTCGTCCCCCCCCCCCCCTTTGTTGTGCTTACCGATCAAAACAGGAAAATTAGTATTTGAAATTTGATTTCCGGAATCCTCGCAGCAGTAGCAACAAAGACCATGCCGAAGACACTGACTTGAACAAAGTATAGACATCTTGATAAGATCTGATTGATTGATTCATGATCTGTAATTTGTTCACTACAGACCATTGAAGTGTTGAAAGTAATATTTGTAATACAAGCTTTGTTTGTTTTGTTTGCTTTACATGGTTTTGACGTTCCTTCAGAGTTGAAGATAGTTTACTTCCTAGTCCATACCTCCCGCAGGACGACGTAGAATGGGAGCGGGCAGGGTTTGAACCCGGGACCATCGATAAATCCAAACGACAGTCCAGCGCGCAAACCACACGACCAGGCAGCCATCACATCAGATATAAACCACAAAAGATATTCTACATAAATCTTACAAATCGGTGTATTTGCTTTTATTAAGTAATTATCACTATCATAAAAAAAAATTAAAAATAAACTAAGGGAAGCAATTCATAATATAAAAAACGTACGGTTAATGTATAAAATAAAGATCAGATTATTAAAAAAAAAAAACAATTTAAAATTTAAAATAACACACAATGTAATAAAAAAAATCTTTTTATAATCTTGTATAATTTAGAATTAATAGCAGATCATTATTTACACTTAACTGAAAAGGTTAAACATCTAATTGATAGTTTCAGGAAACCAGAATGCAGACAACATAAGTACAGCAGATTACATGCAAGATTCCATTGCATTCCTTTGCCTTACTTTTGAACATAATATATGAAGGGAATATGAAGTGAGAAGATTTGCAATTCATATGAAGGGAGGATGAAAGTAGAACTAAGGAATAGATTAGTATAAATCTATAATGGAACATGTTTGTAACCATATTGTGTATTTTTTAAATATGTTAATATTTTTATACTTCGTGGAGACTTACTTATGAATAAAATTAAAGTCTTCTTTAAGGAAACAAAAAACCACGAGAAAGAAGAAAAAAATAGAAATGTGAACATTGAATCTGGGGAGACGAAACAATTTTTAGAAGCAACTTTTTTGTTTGTTTCCGTATTGCGTGGGCAGAGTAACAATGGCGAACATAATGAAGAGATTTGAATTCAACTCACGTCTGCAACCCTTCCTTCCGTTGGTATTCTTTCTACTTTTTGTGTATATCTTAGTCCAAGCTTACAAAACATTGTTACAGCTGATCCTAGCGGCAATTTAATGTGAGGGCGTTCATTGCAGTACTCTCATAGTTCAATGAAATTGAAATTAATTAATCGAAATGGTGTGCTAATTGTGTTAAGCATGGGTGTTTGGCGTGTGTGTGAGAGTTTCCCTGTTGTTGTTTTTTTAAAGCAAGCGCGTTGTGTTATTTTAGGGCCAAAGGCATGACTAGACCGAGTTTATTATAACAATTTTACTGAATTTTGTTATCATATTTAAAAGTAGAATCGTTATAAACAAGAATCGGGATAAAGTTAATAGGATGTGTAGTGGATTTACATATGCCATAAAATGAGAGCCTAGAATACATGCTTGGCTTGTGTAATCAGATATCAATCATACAAGATAAATGTAAAGCTACAGTTACTTAGGTTTTGAAAAATATCCTACATTGATAATTGAACTAAGATATATATATAAATGTATGTATGTATGTATGTATGTTAGTATATGTGTGGAGGTGTGTGTTTGGGCGTACGAGTGTGACCGTAAGAAATTAAATTCTACACCAACCAAATTAATCACCCTTACAGACAAACGGAGACAAGTTGTACTGTTGAAGACGATCTTATTATAGTATTGTTAGGGACCACAAAACTCTGATAATTAAAGAAAAAAATTTACAAATATTTTCCACACGAAATTAAACTTTCCAGTTTGTTTCTTTCCCCTGGAATGTTAGCGATGACAATGAACTCATCCAGACAGACGTCGTCTTCCCATGTTTAGTTTTCATTGAGTAAAGAAAGGGTTTCATTCTAGTTTAGATAGGCGATTTAGTTAATTAAGTCATAATAGCTTTTGTGTCACCATTATCATAAGCTTAAGGAGATAATCACATCCACCTAAATATAGACCAGGTTTAAAACAAGGGAGACCAAATCAAATTAAAAGTATTTAAAAACAGATGAAATTGCATATTTAATTATTTATTATATTTATGTATCAATGCATAACATGACATAACTTTCTTTATACCATATTAGCAAAATGCATATTTAGTACATAACGCTACCCATTTGATGGTATACATTGAGGCTACGCTAAAACATATGTCGAATATGATGATAATCAATAATCAATGCTATTGGTATTTCCTTTAGGTGATTTCATTTTACTTACCGAGATAAAGTTTTCCGTCCTTATGAAGCCTGAGCTATCTCAATATAGATCAGAACTCCTAAAACTGATAACAACATTCCAAATGTGTTTTAAAAAAATATCTCTGCATGGATTCACTATACACAACCTACGGGTATAACATATATTCGATATTTCTCTGGTGCAATGGTAGTCTCAGGTTCAAACGTACATCTATGGTAAATTAAATTCTTTAAAAAGCTTTGAGCTTTTCATTAATCATCAAGTTTTTAAAATATAAATTTCACGTTAGTGAATTCCTTACAAATAAGAAATCAATATAGATAATTCTGTGTTGTCCTTAAAAGTATAAAATAGGATCAACTATTAGTAACAGTTTTGTAAGTTCGCATTAAATGCAGGTTTATTTTTCTTATAAGTACAGTTATTTCCCTTGGCTCTAAACATAGCCTGTCTCTCTTTGGCTTAAAGTGTGATGCCATTTCCCAGTGAATAACAATTGTTATCGCGGACTGTTCTCCTCCCCGCAGCTCCCCTTTCCCCGATCCCTAGCTCGGATGGTGTTACCAACTTCTCACCATCCGTAGTACCATCTCCCTTAGCACTTACACAGACTCGCCATAACGCCCCCTCCCCCCCCCCCCCCCCACCAACTACCACCAGCTATCAATTTTTTTTTCTTTACACTCATTTTAATTGAGCATCAGATTCAATTTTTTTTTACTCACGTCTTTCTGATTATTTTATTTCTCCTCCCCCCCCCCCTCTGCCCAAGATTTTCATCGTTTTTTTCCCCCTCCAAGTCCGTGTCATTTTTCTAACTCTTTCCTTTGACTTTGTTGCTGCAGCATCAAGTGACGAGGACAGAGAGAGAGAGAGAGAGAGAGAGAGAGAGAGAGAGAGAGAGAGAGAGAGAGAGAGAGAGAGCTAATGAAATGCTGAGCTATGTCCTTGCAACTCCTGCCTCCACCCTCCTTCCAAGAAGGGATGTGATGAGAACCTTTAATGTTTCCAGTCATGACGCTTTCAGGTCATCAGTCCCTCAAAGGTAGAAGTGATGGCTAATGACACGTCAAGGGAACGAGGAGGTGCCATACTGCAGACATTACAGTAGAATCCTACAATCCAGACCAAACAAAATATAAAAATCTTTTTCTTTTTTTTTTTGAAAAAAAGGGCTTATCTAAGGAAACGAACTACGCACTTACAAATCTCTCTCAATAATGTAAAGTTATTTCCTTACCCTAACCCTAATTACCAATATTTAAACAACTACTTTTTTTTTTTTTTAAATTGTTGTATGTTTTGTATAGGTAGAATACATATTTGTTTTAAGTTTCAACTTGATCAGCGAATAGTAAAAAAGTAGTAAATGTCCCCTTTCAGACCTTGTGGCCTATAGGGCAGATGATGTAAAGGTCATCTGTTTCTCTGGCCTACGGTTAACGAGGGTATCTTGTGGCCAGCACATCAACCAACCGCCTTTTTTTTTCCCCAACTAATATCAGGTACCCTTAGACCTGGCGCCTAGAGGCGTCCAAAGATCCCAAAATTTAAAAATCCCAGTCTTCACAAGGATTTGAACCCGGGACACATTGTTTAGAAGCCAAGTGCTTTACCGCTCAGCCACCGTACCACCGTGATCAGAGAATGCTTTGTGGGAAAAATAAAGAGTGTAATTATCATTATGAGACCAAACCCTACATATTTAGAAAAATATGTGAATACTAAAGGATTAATTTCCTTGTTGGTATCAAACAGAATAAGAAATTAACAGTAACTAATTGCCTCAGACCTTGCTAGTTTAATTTTACAAAGCTTATATCAACTCACTCTGTCTCTCTTTCTGTCTGTCTGATAAAAAGTGTGTGCACTTTCACCAACACCCATTCTCGGATCAAGCGGAAACTTTGCACAATATTTTATCGACATAGACAAGACAGTAAATACATTTTTAAATAGTAACCAATTAGACAATTAATTACTAGTAATTCATTATTGTGTTTAATAGCAACAAGGGAAACTAATACTGCAGTAATAAAAGATATGGCGAAATTTGTACCTAACAAAACATGAATAAATAAACAAAATAATACTGAATTAATCAATTAATTATTGGTAATTAATTATTTTGTTTGCTATCGAAAAAGGGAAATAACTTATACATTAGTGGTAGATATAGTTTTAATGACGATTTTTTCCCATTTAGATAAGCTTTTTATTTAAGAAAAGGATTTTTTAAATTTTGGTTTTTATTCTTTTTTTCTCCACAAAAGTCGTTAACATAAAGAATTACGACACTCGCAAGAATGGCAACAAAAGGGTCGACAGGAATTATGTTAGCGGAGACCTTTTCAAATGTCTTCTTCATAGAACTTTGAGTCGATATTGTTGCAGATCTCTCTCGTGAAGTGTATACACACTTTACATAGTCATTGGACATGTCTTCCATTAGGAAGATTAAGGATGACTGCAGAGTTTCACATGACTACGCAAACCCAGCTGCGACAAGCATATTTTCCCGCATTTCATGCTGACAAAGCCGTTGTCCGCTGGCGGTCATTTTCAAATAACCTTTCATCTCCACGCCTGTCTTTGATAAGGCCTTTTCTTTGAGTCTCAAATGTTCGTCCTGCTGCCTTGTGAGTTACATTTTTTTGAGACCTTGTCATTTCACCTGGTTAATTCAAAAATGCACTGTAAAATAAATTGACCGCTTTATCTCCCCTCGCGACTGAAGGAAGGGAAGTCAGAGAAACTTATAGTCCTTCAGTTTGACGTTTGAAGGAAGGGAAGTCAGAGAAACATATAGTCCTTCAGTTTGATGTTTGAAGGAAGGGAAGTCAGAAAAACTTATAGTCCTTCAGTTTGACGTTTGAAGGAAGGGAAGTCAGAGAAACTTAGTCCTTATAGTCCTTCAGTTTGATGTTTGAAGGAAGGGAAGTCAGAGAAACTTATAGTCCTTCAGTTTGATGTTTGAAGGAAGGGAAGTCAGAGAAACTTAGTCCTTATAGTCCTTCAGTTTGACGTTTGAAGGAAGGGAAGTCAGAGAAACTTATAGTCCTTCAGTTTGATGTTTGAAGGAAGGGAAGTCAGAAAAACTTATAGTCCTTCAGTTTGACGTTTGAAGGAAGGGAAGTCAGAGAAACTTATAGTCCTTCAGTTTGATGTTTGAAGGAAGGGAAGTCAGAGAAACTTATAGTCCTTCAGTTTGACGTTTGAAGGAAGGGAAGTCAGAGAAACTTATAGTCCTTCAGTTTGATGTTTGAAGGAAGGGAAGTCAGAGAAACTTATAGTCCTTCAGTTTGACGTTTGAAGGAAGGGAAGTCAGAGAAACTTATAGTCCTTTAGTTTGATGTTTGAAGGAAGGGAAGTCAGAGAAACGTATAGTCCTTCAGTTTGACGTTTGAAGGAAGGGAAGTCAGAGAAACTGATAGTCCTTATAGTCCTTCAGTTTGATGTTTGAAGGAAGGGAAGTCAGAGAAACTGATAGTCCTTATCGTCCTTCAGTTTGATGTTTGAAGGAAGGGAAGTCAGAGAAACTTATAGTCCTTCAGTTTGACGTTTGAAGGAAGGGAAGTCAGAGAAACTTATAGTTCTTCATTTTGATGTTTGAAGGAAGGGAAGTCATAGAAACTTATAGTCCTTCAGTTTGACGTTTGAAGGAAGGGAAGTCAGAGAAACTAATAGTCCTTCAGTTTGATGTTTGAAGGAAGGGAAGTCAGAGAAACTTATAGTCCTTCAGTTTGACGTTTGAAGGAAGGGTAGTCAGAGAAACTTATAGTCCTAATAGTCCTTCAGTTTGATGTTTGAAGGAAGGGAAGTCAGAGAAACTTAGTCCTTATAGTCCTTCAGTTTGATGTTTGAAGGAAGGGAAGTCAGAGAAACTTATAGTCCTTCAGTTTGATGTTTGAAGGAAGGGAAGTCAGAGAAACTTAGTCCTTATAGTCCTTCAGTTTGACGTTTGAAGGAAGGGAAGTCAGAGAAACTTATAGTCCTTCAGTTTGATGTTTGAAGGAAGGGAAGTCAGAAAAACTTATAGTCCTTCAGTTTGACGTTTGAAGGAAGGGAAGTCAGAGAAACTTATAGTCCTTCAGTTTGATGTTTGAAGGAAGGGAAGTCAGAGAAACTTATAGTCCTTCAGTTTGACGTTTGAAGGAAGGGAAGTCAGAGAAACTTATAGTCCTTTAGTTTGATGTTTGAAGGAAGGGAAGTCAGAGAAACGTATAGTCCTTCAGTTTGACGTTTGAAGGATAGGAAGTCAGAGAAACTGATAGTCCTTATAGTCCTTCAGTTTGATGTTTGAAGGAAGGGAAGTCAGAGAAACTGATAGTCCTTATCGTCCTTCAGTTTGATGTTTGAAGGAAGGGAAGTCAGAGAAACTTATAGTCCTTCAGTTTGACGTTTGAAGGAAGGGAAGTCAGAGAAACTTATAGTTCTTCATTTTGATGTTTGAAGGAAGGGAAGTCATAGAAACTTATAGTCCTTCAGTTTGATGTTTGAAGAAAGGGAAGTCAGAGAAACTTATAGTCCTTCAGTTTGACGTTTGAAGGAAGGGAAGTCAGAGAAACTAATAGTCCTTCAGTTTAATGTTTGAAGGAAGGGAAGTCAGAGAAACTTATAGTCCTTCAGTTTGACGTTTGAAGGAAGGGTAGTCAGAGAAACTTATAGTCCTAATAGTCCTTCAGTTTGATGTTTGAAGGAAGGGAAGTCAGAGAAACTTAGTCCTTATAGTCCTTCAGTTTGATGTTTGAAGGAAGGGAAGTCAGAGAAACTTATAGTCCTTCAGTTTGATGTTTGAAAGAAGGGAAGTCAGAGAAACTTAGTCCTTATAGTTCTTCAGTTTGATGTTTGAAGGAAGGGAAGTCAGAGAAACTTATAGTCCTTCAGTTTGACGTTTGAAGGAAGGGAAGTCAGAGAAACTTATAGTCCTTCAGTTTGATGTTTGAAGGAAGGGAAGTCAGAAAAACTTATAGTCCTTCAGTTTGACGTTTAAAGGAAGGGAAGTCAGAGAAACTTATAGTCCTTCAGTTTGACGTTTGAAGGAAGGGAAGTCAGAGAAACTTATAGTCCTTCAGTTTGATGTTTGAAGGAAGGGAAGTCAGAGAAACTTATAGTCCTTCAGTTTGACGTTTGAAGGAAGGGAAGTCAGAGAAACTGATAGTTCTTCAGTTTGATGTTTGAAGGAAGGGAAGTCAGAGAAACTTATAGTCCTTCAGTTTGACGTTTGAAGGAAGGGAAGTCAGAGAAACTGATAGTCCTTATAGTCCTTCAGTTTGATGTTTGAAGGAAGGGAAGTCAGAGAAACTGATAGTCCTTACCGTCCTTCAGTTTGATGTTTGAAGGAATGGAAGTCAGAGAAACTTATAGTCCTTCAGTTTGACGTTTGAAGGAAGGGAAGTCAGAGAAACTTATAGTTCTTCATTTTGATGTTTGAAGGAAGGGAAGTCATAGAAACTTATAGTCCTTCAGTTTGATGTTTGAAGAAAGGGAAGTCAGAGAAACTTATAGTCCTTCAGTTTGACGTTTGAAGGAAGGGAAGTCAGAGAAACTAATAGTCCTTCAGTTTGATGTTTGAAGGAAGGGAAGTCAGAGAAACTTATAGTCCTTCAGTTTGACGTTTGAAGGAAGGGTAGTCAGAGAAACTTATAGTCCTAATAGTCCTTCAGTTTGATGTTTGATGGAAGGGAAGTCAGAGAAACTTAGTCCTTATAGTCCTTCAGTTTGATGTTTGAAGGAAGGGAAGTCAGAGAAACTTATAGTCCTTCAGTTTGATGTTTGAAGGAAGGGAAGTCAGAGAAACTTAGTCCTTATAGTTCTTCAGTTTGATGTTTGAAGGAAGGGAAGTCAGAGAAACTTATAGTCTTTCAGTTTGACGTTTGAAGGAAGGGAAGTCAGAGAAACTTATAGTCCTTCAGTTTGACGTTTGAAGGAAGGGAAGTCAGAGAAACTTAGTCCTTATAGTCCTTCAGTTTGATGTTTGAAGGGAGGGAAGTCAGAGAAACTTATAGTCCTTCAGTTTGACGTTTGAAGGAAGGGAAGTCAGAGAAACTTATAGTCCTTCAGTTTGACGTTTGAAGGAAGGGAAGTCAGAGAAACTTATAGTCCTTCAGTTTGATGTTTGAAGGAAGGGAAGTCAGAGAAACTTATAGTTCTTCAGTTTGACGTTTGAATGAAGGGAAGTCAGAGAAACTTATAGTCCTTCAGTTTGATGTTTGAAGGAAGGGAAGTCAGAGAAACTTATAGTCCTTATAGTTCTTCAGTTTGATGTTTGAAGGAAGGGAAGTCAGAGAAACTTATAGTCCTTCAGTTTGACGTTTGAAGGAAGGGAAGTCAAGAAACTTAGTCCTTATAGTCCTTCAGTTTGATGTTTGAAGGGAGGGAAGTCAGAGAAACTTATAGTCCTTTAGTTTGACGTTTGAAGGAAGGGAAGTCAGAGAAACTTATAGTCCTTATAGTCCTTCAGTTTGATGTTTGAAGGAAGGGAAGTCAGAGAAACTTATAGTCCTTCAGTTTGACGTTTGAAGGAAGGGAAGTCAGAGAAACTGATAGTCCTTTTAGTCCTTCAGTTTGATGTTTGAAGGAAGGGAAGTCAGAGAAACTTATAGTCCTTATAGTCCTTCAGTTTGATGTTTGAAGGAAGGGAAGTCAGAGAAACTTATAGTCCTTATAGTCCTTCAGTTTGATGTTTGAAGGAAGGGAAGTCAGAGAAACTTATAGTCCTTCAGTTTGATGTTTGAAGGAAGGGAAGTCAGAGAAACTTATAATCCCTCATTTTGATGTTTGTGATACGAACATCGCTCATAGTAGACTTAGCGTCAGTTTTTAAGCAAGGCCTTGGATATAAATGTTCAGACTGATACTGTCCGATTGACAGATGGCAAATAAATAAATAAAATAAAAGTAGAAAGTACCATTAAAATTGCTGGTCGGGAGGGGGGAGGGAGAGAAGAAATGTGCAGAAAAAAAGGTTGATTTTTTAAAAGTATGTCACTCCATCAAATCTTGTATTCCTACTATTCCAAGTCATTTCACTGGCTTCAAGCATTTTAACTCCCCCCCCCCCCCAGTTCGGTACTCTATCATTTCCTTCACTTGAGAAGTCTGTGTATTAAGCAACATTTCCATCTTCCAGACTCTTATTCTTTCCTTTGCTTTACGGCTTCATGTCTTGTGCCCAGCAAATCAATATTTTATCAATGCCTTTTTGATGAGTATGGCCGCCCCCATAGTCACTGGTCTCGAAGAGTTGATAGAGTTCAGTCGCAAGTCTAACTTGTGAAAACAGGAGAGGGGAGGGGGATAATAGGGAATGTCGACACACACTCACACATACACAGACGTAGACACACACACAATCTCATAAACACACTTCGATGAAGTATATCTCCAAATTTAACTTCCACAGTACTAATAATAATGATGAGAATGTCTTCGATTCCGAGGATTAAGGATGAGTGCAGTGTTTCACATGACCATGCAAAGCTAGTGGCGACCTGCATTTTTTATTTTACATCTGGTGCAGATAAAGTTGTTGTTTTAATGCAGGAAACTTAATATCATTCATATAATTTCCTCCCTCTCTCTCTTTCCTTCTCTTTCCTTCTTTCTTCTTTTCTTCTTTTCTTTCTTTCTTTCTTCTTTACTTTCTTTCTTTCTTTTATTGTTTCTCTCTTTCTTTCTTTCTTTCTTTCTTCCTTTCTTTCTTGCTTTCTTTCTTCCTTTCTTTCTTGCTTTCTTTCTTCCTTTCTTTCTTTCTTCTTTTCTTCCTTTCTTTCTTTCTTTCTTTCTTTTTTTCTTTCTTCCTTTCTTGCTTTCTTTCTTCCTTTCTTTCTTGCTTTCTTTCTTCCTTCCTTTCTTTCTTCTTTTCTTCCTTTCTTTCTTTCTTTCTTTCTTTTTTTCTTTCTTCCTTTCTTTCTTTTTTTTTCTTTCTTTCTTCTTTCTTCCTTCTTTTCTTACTTCCTTTCTTTCTTTCTTTCTTTCTTCCTTTCTTTTTTTCTTTCTTCCTTTCTTTCTTTTTTTTCTTTCTTTCTTCTTTCTTCCTTTCTTTCTTTCTTTTTTCCTTTCTTTCCTTCTTTCTTTGTTTCTCTCTTTCTTTCTTTCTTTCTTTCTTCCTTTCTTTCTTTCTTTCTTTTTTCCTTTCTTTCCTTCTTTCTTTGTTTCTCTCTTTCTTTCTTTCTTTCTTCCTTTCATTTTTTCTTTCTTCCTTTCATTCTTTCTTCCTTTATTTCTTCCTTTCTTTCTTTCTTTCCTTCTTCCTTTCTTTCTTTCTTTCTTTTTTAATTTCTTTCGTTCTTTCTTTATTTCTCTTTTTCTTTCTCTCTTTCTTTCTTTTTTTCTTTCTTTTTTCCTTTCTTTCCTTCTTTGATTCTTTCTTCCTTTCTTTCTTTCTTTCTTTCTTTGTTCCTTTCTTTATTTTTTCCTTTCTTTCTTCCTTTCATTCTTTCTTTCTTCCTTTCGTTGTTTCTTTCTTTCGTTCTCTTCCTTTCTTTCTTCCTTTAATTCTTTCTTTCTTCCTTTCGTTGTTTCTTTTGTTCTTTCTTTCTTTCTCTCTCTTCCTTTCTTTCTTCCTTTCATTCTTTATTTCTTCCTTTCGTTGTTTCTTTCTTTCTTTCTTTCTCTCTCTTCCTTTCTTTCTTCCTTTTATTCTTTATTTCTTCCTTTCGTTGTTTCTTTCTTTCTTTCTTTCCTCCTTTCTTTTTTTCTTTCTTCCTTTCTTTCTTTCTTCCTTTCTTCCTTCCTTTCATTCTTCCTTTCATTCTTTCTTTCTTCCTTTTGTCATTTCTTTCTTTCTTTCTTCCTTTCGTTCTTTCTTTCTTTCTTCCTTTCGTCCTTTCTTTCTTTCTCGGTCACTTACATTCATTCTATTTCTATTGTCTTTCTTTCTTGCTCTTATTCTTTCTTTTTATTTTTAAATCTGTGTCAATTTCTTTCTCTCTCTCTCTCTTTCTTACTCTGTATTTCATCCCCTCTCTCTCTTTTTCTCACTCTTTCTCTTTCTTTTTTCTCTCTCTCTCTCTCTCTTCTCTCTCTCTCTCTCTCTCTCTCTGTCACTATTGTATAATAAACAAACATTTGTTTAACAAAAAGTATTTCGCTTATATTCTATTTCTGGTCTTTCAGAGAGTTCAGCTTCCGTTCTGCCCAATGGGACTGGGTGTCACACTACTGTAACATTTCCTTCTGCAAAACTTGGTGCAGAGCTCAGTCCTATGACTCTCACTATTTCATTTTGTATATGTAGTGGAAGGGGGGATGAGGGGGGTTAGGGGAAATGGAATCAGAAAGTTATCAAATGAATATCGGTCTAACACCATCAAGACATAATTGTATTCTTTAAACTTACTGTTGTTTCGTTAATATTTCACAAAACTTTTTTTTGTGGCTAAAGGTTTTTCTCACAGGGCGGCAAGCTCTCTCCAGAGATCGGCGAACGCCATAGTTTCTTCCCAACTGGTGCACACAGATTTTTTAATTCTTTCAAGAAGGTGTGACGCCCTTGCAGAACCCGGGAGTGAGGGGGGAGGGGTGTCGGTAGGTTTAGATTTGTTCACATTTCTAATTCAGTAGCAGTAATAACTTCGTACATTCGAAACAAATTTAAAGAAATACTTTTTCGAAAATCCTGCAGAATCAGTAACTTTTTAAAAGAAAATTTAATTAACTGGCTAGACAGTGTGACCTAGTTTTTGGAAAAACAAAATTGTCCATGACACTGTAGATAAAGCAAAAATATAACATAAGGTCCAACTGTGGAGAAAGTAAAATGAAAACGTTTATGTGATACATATAGAGTCAAGCTCCCTTTTAGAGTACACGACTATTTGAGCAGGATTTCAACTTTCAATCGATTGTCAACATTTTAAGTTTGTTATAAAATACAAAAATGTGGGAGGTTAAAGAAAGTAAAAGTTCACTTACGAGATGAGATTGTTCAAGACCAGAGAACTCAACAATTGTGGGTTTACTTAGAATATAATTGTTCTATACATGTGTTGTTGTTTTACCTCATTGTTTACTTTTTTAATAATTCGCACTGATAAACTATTTTATTTACGCTCTAAAATATTCAAAATATTAAATACCTTTTCCAGATGTTAAAAAGAAAACACAATTGACTATAAAATTACTAATGGTATAATCTATACTTTGGACATCTAGTGTATTAACACAAAAAAGTCTTTGCGTTTCATAACGCATAAGATTAAAATGTTTTAAAATCAATTAAGTTTCTACTTTCACTCTTTGATTGTTTCTATTTAATTACCTAATGTTGAAATTCTCACCACATATATTTTAAGAGCCTTAAATTTCAAAAATATTCATTATATGTTACTGGAAAGAAAAATAACACTAAATACAAAGCATTTTTAAAAGGTTAAAATATTATGACAACCTAGATGTAACTATATGCATTGCTATGTTTTACAATCATTGTACTTTAAAATGTAACTACTTGATTTTTGTGCGCTTACTAATAAAATATGCATCTTTTTGTTAATAAAAAAAAAAAAAAAAAAAAAGCCCAAAAAAGAGTCAATGCCCAAAAAATAGGCAAAGAAAAGAGGCAAAGGCCCAAGGATTCCTAGGATGTAAACAGCTCGACAACTGAAGTCAAAAGCTAAAAAGCTGAGGTATCCTAAAAAAAAACACACAAAAAAACGCATAAGATTCAATACAAATTTGTATGACAAAGGAACTGACAATAATAGGCTATATAACTTATGCTTATGCGCATTTTGTTTGCATAATTAATTTCAGGAGCAAAATTGTAAGCTTTGGAAACATTAAAATTATTGTAAACAGCTGAAGATGATAAAGAAAATGTATTTCAATGTCACGTGCATGAGACAATTCGTAACACGAACTGATTTTGTATTTTTGAAATGGTTCATGTGCAAGAGATCAAGCCTACTCCGCAATGTGTTGAAAATCGAATGGTTAATAAGAACTAAATGTACCGGTACATTAGTTTTCAACATAGTCTCCTTGCCATTCAATACACTTGGTCCAATATAGTCTCCTTGCTTTTAAATACATTTGATCCATTCCGTTGTTACGCAAGCATCCTGAAGACCTTCATAAAAGACGACTTTTGGTTGAGCTGCGAGTCAAGATTGCAACGCTTGTATTACTGCTTCGTCCGAGGTAAACGCCTCGCTGAATGCATAAAGGAATACTGTTACACACATTATGTGGTTTTACATTGCAGATTTAGTTTGAGACTGTTGGTATATTTTTGGTTTGGAAAAAAAACTATCTGCTTCTAAAGCGTCAACTTTCATGTGTTTAACATTTTGCGGTTCTTGTTTGAAATCTAGGAACATTTAAACAGAGCTAATGGAATACTTGGTATTCAGTGTTCACTATGGCCTCCGTATAAAGGTTCTTAGCTTCATCTTTACTATATGCTGGAAGATCTCTAAGTTACATTGTAGCTGGGATTTTCTAACAAAGTCTTAAATATTTTGTATCCATAGGAATGTCTGTCTGGGGCTTCTTGTTAGTTTGTGTTATAACACAAACTCTCTTAGTAATATTGTTGTTTATTAACTTGTATAAATGCCATGTGGAAGTGTCACGCTCTCAAATTATGATTTTTTTTTAATATATAAAGAAATATGTAACAAGGTTACAAAGACAGTTTGTGTGGAAACACAAACTCAAAATCGGCTCCCAAAGTGGTCCACCCAGGCAGGTAAAAAGGCAGGTTTCAATATTTTCAGAAAGAATATCAGAATGAAATTCTATCAAAGGCAAATGACAGAGAAGAATGGAGAAAGAAGGTTGATAGATCTTGTGTGTTGCCCCAACGGTCCAGCAACTCAAGGGATAGGTGAAAGTGAATGTGAAGTTATATGTGAACCTGGCCTAACTAATGACTTATAGTGATTATCTAATTGGTCTAATTGTTTTGTATAGGGCGAGACATTGTTACGTAGCCTTAAGAAAAAACATTTCCTTAAAAAAAATCCTTTAGTTAACATGGTCATGCTATTCACGCGATAATATAAAAAAACTACTTATTAATTGTTGTTTTAAATTATTTTCCATTTATATGCATACTAAATATTTTTTTCTCTTTAAAAATAAAAGTAAAATTATTTATTTTTTTTTGTAAATGTAGTAGTTACTAAGACAGAACTTACTTAACTTTGCAATAAAATTATAAAATAAAAATAAAAATTTTTGACCAAAAATCTAAAACTGTTTGCATAAATGTGTTATAAATATGGTAAATATTTTGCTCCCTTTATAATAAGCCTCTAGTGTTTGTTACTATTAATTGTGAATAGTTGTAAAAATGGTGTTTTTTATAAAAAAACTGCTTGCATACTTGAGTTTAAAAATTAAGATTTTTTGCTTTCAGAAAAGAAAAATGTAGCTGTTGCATTAGAACTATGAAGGTTCTAAAATATTATGATGGATTTTCCCTATCTGTTCTAGTTCACGAGATGTAAACGGGACGGACGGACGGACAGACAAACCACACAAAACTAATAGCGTCTTATCCTCTTTCGGGGGACCGCTAAAATATATTAAATAACAATAATGTGCAGGGCAATAAAGAGAGGCGCAGTGGCTGAGTGTTAAAGCGCTACACTTCCTAACCGGAGGTCCCGGGTTCGAATCATGGTGAAGACTAGAATTTTTAATGTCATGATCCTTAGGTCCATCCAGCTGACATTAGCTGGGGGAAAAGTAAAGTCGGTTGGTCGTTGTGCTGGCCACATGACAGCCCGCTAACCATGGGCCACAGAAACAGACGATCTTTACATCATCTGCCCTATAAACCTGAAGGGAGCTTTATTTTGATACAAACGGCAATAAATAAAAAGTGTCTTCTTTACGTAAACATGTATGTGATACACAAAAAAGGTTCCAGAGAAAGCCCGAATTACCCAAATCTAGTGAAAACTTTATAGCAGTGCAAGCACTGGAGTAACCATCTACTTGTTCTCATGTAGGCGTCCTACAAATCTACTGACAACTATCTCCTGACTTGATCTCCCTCAACCAGGGCCAAGGGAGAGAAAAAGATCTCCTTGTATCCTCCCCGAAACAACACAATAGACATTGGATATTCTTATCAAAACATGAGAGGCAGACATTTTTTTTTTTTTTTTGGGGGGGGGGGGGGGGGGGGGTTGGTTCTTCCATTATTTCTACTTCTTGGTTTGCCCGTTGCTTCAATCGCACTGAACTTTCTCATAGTTCACAAGTTTGAAATAATAATAATAAAAAATACATATAAATATATCAGCTTTTTTAGTGTGTGAGAATAGAGTACACAGTCTGTATGTAGGACATTGTGATCTATATACATTACAGACAACCATTCAAAGCAAAATGCAACACGTGGTGAAAAATGTATTTAAAAATGTACAACAAGCAATATGTTCTCTGTACACTTTGTCTTTAAACAACTCCTCCTTTACTTTTTGTAAGAGAGTTGTTTTTTTTCGCTCTAATAACTAATGAATAATAGATTAAATTAAAAAAAGACTTTACTCTGCCCTAATCACACCCTCCAACCCCCTCCCCCCCCACCCACCCCCTCAAAAAAATCCTGATAATGCCCATGTTTATATTTACTGAAAGTATAGAAAATTCTACTTTGTTAACTTTGAAACGTTAAGACAGTCGTCTAGATTAGAATATTCGATCTAGTTAGAGATATAGTCTTGATATTTTGTATTAATAAATTGTATATGTATTATATAAAAAAACGCAAATAAAACTCTACGGTGATATCACAAAGTCGAAAGGGCTCGCAAAGACCTTCCTTCAGAGAACAGTACCAGGAAAAAAAAAGAAGAGACAGAGAAAGCAATGGGAAGACAACATAAAAGAATGGCATGTCATTGAAAGAGATTCTAACCAAGGCAAAAGACAAAGGAGTGGAAAGATCTTGTTTGGTACCGCAGACTAAATGATGGTCTAGGGTTAGGTTAAGTATTATAAATATGTATAAATTGTTACAAATGAATTCTAGCAGTCCAGAGAACGATTTCTTCAGAACACGCTGCTCAAAATGTTACTGAACGTCTAGTTCTTTTGTTTTCAAGCTGAAAGTTTCCACAATTATTTCTTTTACCTGACAACACCAAAATCAATACTAAAAATTTACCAATTAGTTAATTAACTATTGGTAATAATTTTTTGTTTGGTATCTGTTACAAGGGAAAGAAATAGTAATTAACTGAGTTCAAAATTTCAATGACTTCATTTTCAAGATTGAACTGAACACCCAGACAACACAAACACAATGGCAGACCTTCATATAGGAAAAAATTGTACAGGCTTACAATAAGAAATAAATTTTCAAAATTAACGTATATTTTAAAAATAGATTCGTCACACAAAATATTTAATTTATTCCAGTGCATTGACTTATATATTATATCATGACTGAATACCGGAAATAAATTCTTATCCGCGATCAAAAAATTAAACTAAATGTTACATAGGTTAGGGTTGAAAAAAAAACAACTTTACATCTTTTAACTACTTTACAAAACAACGCCTTGGTCCAACTTTCTAAAAAATTGTCACGTTTTTTTTTTTTTTTGTAGTGTTATAAAATCTCCATGTCCAGCCTAGATGTAGTATATATAAATATATGTTCCAGTGGTTTTTTTTTAATTTTATGATTTGTATAAAAGGGAAGTAATCTCAATCATGACGTCGCGTCTGCATATTGAAGAAACCGAGTCTAACAATAACTATTTTAACAAAAACAATATGATTATTCTAACATCAACTTTTTGAATTATTATCCCACATCGCAAACGTGCCAATAGCCATGTCCCTGTTCTGAAGTTTAGAGTCTAGAAGTACAACAAATTTCTGTACTGAAGAAATAAAATTCTATATTTTTTTTAAATATTATGATCGTCAGAGTTATTAAAGCCACATCAGCGGGGATGAAATAATAGCTTGCCACTTCACTTAAACTATGTAATTGGTCGTGACACAAAGAGCACCATCTGAGACGACACACAGTATAAACCTCAGCGCCGGTGACGGCAGAGAAGATCGCTGCGCTTATTTGTAACAAAATGTACCGCTTAATGGGGAGTCTAACAGAACGGATAAAGACACGTTCTTACCTCTTTTTTTTTTGGTCCTTCTCACACTATTGTTATGAACTAGACTTTATTAACAGAATCATTTCTTTGCTATTAGCTTTCTAAAATCAAATTGGTGTAAGTAATTTAGCCGAAAATTTATAAAGTAATCTTATATAATTACCAAATACCTGTCATCTATATATATCAAGAGATCTTTACATATATCAACGGATTCTTTTTACCCGTTTGGTGCTTTTTTCTAAGACTTTTGGTAGATTCAAAGCAATTCGAGAAAAATAAAAGTTTTCTATAAAACGTTTGTTTACTTGGTGACCCAAACCTTCTCCAACCCATTCCAAGGGTTTGTTTACTTGGTGACCCAAACCTTCTCCAACCCAAGGATTTGTTTACTTGGTGACCCAAACCTTCTCCAACCCATTCCAAGGATTTGTTTACTTGGTGACCCAAACCTTCTCCAACCCAAGGATTTGTTTACTTGGTGACCCAAACCTTCTCCAACCCATTCCAAGGATTTGTTTACTTGGTGACCCAAACCTTCTCCAACCCAAGGATTTGTTTACTTGGTGACCCAAACCTTCTCCAACCCATTCCAAGGATTTGTTTACTTGGTGACCCAAACCTTCTCCAACCCAAGGATTTGTTTACTTGGTGACCCAAACCTTCTCCAACCCATTCCAAGGATTTGTTTACTTGGTGACCCAAACCTTCTCCAACCCAAGGATTTGTTTATTTGGTGACCCAAACCTTCTCCAACCCATTCCAAGGATTTGTTTACTTGGTGACCCAAACCTTCTCCAACCCAAGGATTTGTTTATTTGGTGACCCAAACCTTCTCCAACCCAAGGATTTGTTTATTTGGTGACCCAAACCTTCTCCAACCCATTCCAAGGATTTGTTTACTTGGTGACCCAAACCTTCTCCAACCCAAGGATTTGTTTATTTGGTGACCCAAACCTTCTCCAACCCATTCCAAGGATTTGTTTACTTTCCCAACTGAACGTTTGACGAACTGTTGATGTTTCGAGAAATGTTGAAGTCTATGTAATAATAATAATAATTAATTCTGTTACTAGATCTCAAACAAAAGGTTAATATTTGATAAAGGTATGATGTCTATCAGGCAAAAAATTGTTAGACCTGTTATTTCTACCAACACACATTATTGAATCAAGTTGAAACTTTACACAATTATTTATTGTACCTATCAAAACATCAACAATCAGACAATATCAACAAATAGTAAAATAACCCAATTATTTGATATCGAAAAAGGGAAAAATATACATCATTGAGATATATAGTAGTAAATGTGGAGTTCTTTTCCTTATTAATTTTTAAAAAGTATTTTTAAAATTATTTTTTTTGGTTTTAGGCCAATAACCTATTTTGATAGCCAAAAAGCAGATAAGCGTATAATTGATAGATACGTTGATTGAATATAAATGTATCTTTATATCTTTATCTCTCTCTCTTTCTCCCTCTCTTTCTCTTCCTCCCTCCTTCTCGTACTTAAACAGAGCTATAAGCTAAGCGCGTGTTAAGCTCTTCAGTTTTGTCACGAAATCGTAAACCGAAGTCAACATGGTTGAACGTGCCGGAGAGAGAAAGAGAGATCCACTACTCCGAGTAGCCGATAAGACAAATTACTTAAAACGTTAACATTCAAACTTGATGCGATCAAATTACCTAATAGACGAAATCTGATTTTTTTTTTGTATAAAAAAAAAAAGAAAATTTCTAAAAGCTACAAGCTCGCTAGTGTTGTCTTAATGTGAAATACAATTCTATAAACGTCATTACGCTGTCTGGTGCAATAGGAGCCCAATAATTTACGACTTGAAAAAAAACAAAACGGGATCGCAAGTTCACTTAAGATTGAGTTAATACTAATAAAATGTTTAGTTTGTTGCCAAATTAAGGATGATAAATGTGTATGCAAGTCTGTGTGTAGAGACGATCTGAAGTACATACTTTCAATAGAGAACGATGTGCGGTTGGGTAGTAAATCTTGAGCCTTTAATATCTCAAGGCAATAATAGGTTAGGAAGAGTGTGTTTCTGTCTGGTTATATTGCGCATTATATTTACATGGGAAACGGGTAACATACAGAAGACAGCTAAGACTTCTTGAACGCTTTCAGCAAAAAATGTCTGCACTCCTCATGGGCATACGATGGCATGACCGTATTAGAAGTACCAATCTTCTTGAGGATGGACAGTTTGGATAGGTGATTATAGTTTAACAGCTACGCCGGACAAGCCACATATCCTTTTAGATGACAACCGTAATTTCTGGTTAGCTGAAAGGAGCCCCCCGAATAAGCATTAAAGACCAGCTCTAGCTCCAACGTGCTTGTACTGATATAGAAGAGACCACTTGGCATCACCGCAGGCAACGGCTATGCCCGCTTTAAATGTGGCAAAATATGTACATCACATCTAGGAGCCACTTGAATGTTCAATGATGAAGATTCGAAATCCTGTTAACAAAAAATTGTATTATAGTAAACGAAATATAGGACTCCATCACAGATACCAAATAAATTTAAATATTTTGAGAAACTCTGATCTACACCATAAAACATTATCATAAAAATATCATCACCATAAAACATCACCATAAAACATCACCTTTCAGTACTGTAAAACATTGTTATCAGTAATTAACTACTTATACTTTACTATCGTAGTTTTTAATTGAAACTTCCCGAAGACAACTCAAGCCACTTCATAAATGTTTTAAAATAATATTTCAATGTTCCAATAGGTCACGTACAGTGCATACTTTTTCCCCTCCTATCTTGTTCGTTCCTCCCACTTAAAAGGCTCCTGACCTTGAGCTTATTCCAAAGGTGTCCTATGAATGGTGTAACTTGACCAGAAGTGTTGCGGAAGTACGTCATTTTAACTCTTGACGCCACCCCCACCAGCCCGGTTGTTTCGGATGACAATCCCCGCAATGTTTGTTTGTAAAGGCTCGGGTGTCAGCATCAACAGGGCAGTGATTTCTCTACATTGTGAAATTCATGGAATCTGAGGAGAATGTCAGAGCATACTACGTGTAGAGAAGGGGATGGGGCAGGAGTTGTAGGAGGAGGAGGAGATGGAGGAGGAGGACGTTGTTAAAATAGAATGAATGGGACGTTCTGGTGCGAAACCACCACCCACAATCACACATAAAATAAAACACACACGCAACGTTCACATGTACACAAACAGAACTCAAGTTCACAAACAAAACATAGAAAGAAGGGACAAAACTTTTGGAGTATGAAGTGCTACGGTAGTCAATTCTCAACATGAACTACTGCTTCATCAATATAACAACCAATCAAAACACAAGACAAACACAAGAATCAAATAGACTATTTGGCTTTACTTTAAACTGTAACAAAAAAAACAAAACAAGATTCACTTTTCAAATTTGCGACACACATTTAAGGTTCTGTTATATTTGTCAGATATATGTTGTCAATATCAAGACAACTTCTTCTAGATTTACGGACTCCCAATAAAATAAATATTAATAATGCTGTATTTCGTAGTACGCTTTTGATGTCTTGTAAATATAAAGTTTTAGAGACATTCTCCTGTAGCAAATGAATTTGTGTTCTACATGTGTTAATCTGGATGTCAAAGTTAAAGTAATAACTTGTGTTAAACCAGGGATATTCCAAACTTAATTTGGTAACCTCTAATAGAAGTCTATTCGTGCGGTATGCGCTAAGGACTGTCGTCTCGAGGATCATAGGTTCGAACCCTGAATGCAGCCATCTTTGTTGGACTAGAATGTAATAATCTTCAATTCTTGGTTCTTATCTTTGATATTTTCTCTCAATTAAAAAAAAACCCACAGGTCTTAAAAAAAGATATCAATCAACAAGAGAAGAGAAATACAATGAGAATGACTATTCAGCTAAAAAAAAAAGAAAATAATCGCTGAACATGAGACGGCATGCGAGTTTCAGATCTAGCTTCCCATTAGAACAGGTGCTTAGTTATTAGAATATTAATATTTACATTGTATATGGTCCGCAAGAACCAAATAAATCATCTTACATTGTTTTTTTAAGGAAAATAATTTTGGTTTCTTGACTAAAATTCTTGTAATGTGCAGTGATCAAGAACAGAGGTGCCATTGTAGCTTGCCTCTAGTTCTAGTTTATTCTTCAAAATTCATATCAGTAGACGTGGGGAAAAGACGACTATATTTAGAAGGGAAAAAATTTAAGTATTTCTTTTTTTAAAATTCCTCCTATTAGTTTGAAAACTTTTCATGAGTTTCAGAAGTTAGACACTGGATGGGTAATTCGAAAACAGCTCTTACGATTCTCCAAGAAATTTGAAGATAGAGTATATCTTTGGGGAAAGAAATGCTGCACATCTACACAGCGAAAACTCTAGTTTGACAATTTTACCTTTTCAAAATAATCTTAAATATAATGTTGTAATACGTCTTTTTATTTTGAACCACAGGAAATTCCCGCAATCGACTCCAATGTTTTTACATACTCAGTAAAGGGTTAAATCAATAGACAAGACACATTTTGCGCAATGTCTTATGTAGAACCCATGAACTGGATTATTTCCGTATCAGATACATTGTACGAAGCTCAATGGAAATAATAATAATCTTTAGTATCTGTGAATAAATTAGTTTAACAATTGTGCATCATAAAAACTAATACATAATTAAAGCAAACAATTTCTACTATAGCACGCAAAATATACGTTTCTTTTCCAGTTTCTCTTTAATATTACATGTGAAATTTACAACAGCAAGTTACATATTGTTCAACAATTTAATTGCCAAAGTAACAAATTAGTTTTTGTGTCCATTTGTTTTTGTGATCGGTGTCTTATATCTTCCTTGTGATGGTAGAATGTTAAAATCATGAAGAAGAGGGTGATTTTTTTAGTGGCCCCCGAAAGGGAAATAGGCGCTATTAGTTTTGTGTGGTTTGTCTGTCCATCCGTCCATCCGTCCCGTTTACATCTCGTGAACTAGAAAAGATATTGAAAATCAGATATCATGATATTTTAGACCATTCAAAGTTATGATGCAACGACTACTTTTTTATTTTCTTAAATGGAAAATTTAATTTTTAAAATCAACTATGCAAGCAGTTTTTTCATAAACTTACGGCATTTTTACAACTATTCACTATTAATAGTAACGAACACTGGAGGCTATTTAGTAAGGGACATGTGAATTTACCATATTTTAAACACAATTATGCAAACAGTTTTACATTTTTTGTTGAATTTATTTTTTTTACAATTGTATTGCTAAGTTATTTACGTTATGTCCTACTAACTACTACATTTACAAAAAAAATCTTTACTTTTACTTTTTAAGAGAAAAATCAATTTGTGTGCATATAAGTGAAACATAATTTAAAACAACAATTAATAAGTAGTTTTTCATATATCTCGTGAACTGCAATGCGACAATTGCACACAGCGAATATTAAACTAAAGGAAAAGGATATATATTTTTTTTAAATGAAATGCTTTTTTTTTTGTCTTGAGGCTTTGAATAAGGGATTGACCCTTACAGAACAATTAGATCAATTATATGACATCAGTTAGGCCAGATTCACATTGCACTTCATCACTTTCGCCTATCCATTGGTCTGCTAGACCGTTGGTGCACCACACAAGATCTGTCAACCTTTTTTCTAGATTCTTCATTCTGATATTCTTTCTAAAAATATTGAAACCTGCATTTTTACATGCCTGGGTGGACCACTTCGGGGCCGATTTTGAGTTTGTGTTCCCACACAAACTCTCCTCGTAACCTTGGTAATGCTTAAAATGTTTATAGCTTTCTTAGCAATGTTTTCCTGAAATAAGTGTCCAAGTGCGGTTTGTTTGTTTGTTTGTTGCAGCATTAATAATTTTAGAAAGTTTATTTTTACTTGCATAGTCCGGATGGCCATACCAGGCAGTGATGTTTAAATACTGCAGATGTGAGTAACATAGACAAGACTCCTTGCAATATTCAGAAATTATATTTTCTAATTAACTTTTTGTCAAGATGGAAATAATTTTCTTTTCAAATGTCTTGTACCTGTGTACTTCTAAAATAAAATCTGTTCATTTGACAATCCTATTGATTTCATACATAATGTTCATGTTCATTCTTGTCCTTATTGAACGTGTGTGTCGCTGCTACTTTAGTTTCTGGTAAGTATTAAATAGTGTTTGCAAGTTTGGTCTTTAAAACGTTTTCGATTAAACGAAAAGTGTCAACTCCAGAGCTCAAAGCAACTTAACACTTTTTTTTTTACTCAGAAGTTAAAGGTTCAACACTATCAGACGTCATCTAATACCTTTGTGGTACCTGCCAGGCGACAGCCAGCATTGCAAAGTGAAGCCCTCAGTGTGTTGTAGGTCTAGAAATGTAGTATTTTTGTATTGTATTTCTCTCTGACTTTGTGTGTGACAGAGAAGTATTACTTATGGGAGAAGTGGTTGTCTCTACGATATAGGGATGAGTTAGAAATACATTGTACTGTTATTACCTTCTCTTGAGATACAATAGGTAGATTGCGTTTGGTTGACATATGGTGTAGCGCCGCCGTGCGAATGAGCGCAATGACATTATCGGGAAGTGACATCAGAGAAAGACCCGAAAGTATCGATGCGGTCGCCAATGTTTTTATGTGCATTGTATTTTGTTGGAGAGTTTTCTACTTTTAATCCTCCTTAGTTGTTTCATTTATTTTAATGTTCTATTTCCAATGTGTCTGACAAGATAAATAATTGCTCTCTAAGATTTGTTTTTTTAAAGTTATCGAAAAATGGTGATGAGCATCTCCTTCAGCAGCTACCACTTTCTCCCCTACACGTGATCTGCCCATCACGAGAGCGTAGAACTGGACAGAAACATCCAATTAACTCTTTCTTCTTAAAGAAAGGGATGTGCGACCGAAGGCTTAAACCGCTACCAAGGGGGATCAAGTTCGAATCCCGGTTTGTGTTTACTGATCGCCTAAGAGCAGCACCGCAAACATTTTCCCAGACACCCCATCTTTACACTGGTACCGAAAAGAGATTGGACCATAGAACTTTGACCATGATATAACCATGAAAAAAAAAAGCGCTATTAAAAAGCCATTTCAAACAGAAATGTTTCCTGACCTTATTGGATAATGTTTCAGCGTTGTCACGTCTCCGTGCTGAGTATTCTAGTATCCACAAACAAGAATGAAAAAAACAAAACGAAACAGGTTTTCGAGAGTGATGTGTTTTTACGAATATATCCAGGCTTACAAGTAAAACAGAAATCTCACAAAATCACATGAGAACAATCTCTATTAATGTATGCAGTCTGTCTGTTATTCGTTGCCCGAAATGTAAACTTAATCATCCTTTACTTTTGTCCTAACCGTAAAGAGCGTAGGATCTATGTAACAGCATGGTCAAGTTTACGACATTGTCTACTTAACAACATTGTCTATGTCACAATGTTATCTGAGTATCAATATTGTCTTGTGTCAGAACATAGATACCGGCGTTGGAAAGCACAAAGTTTTGATAAAGATATTCAGTAAAGGGAAGCAAGAGAACAAATCAGTAACACACTTGGAGCAATGTTGACGCTCTGTCACTCACAAATAACAAAAACATGAAATCAGCCGCTATTTAGTATATAAAGTACACTTTTGAGAGTATCTTAAATGGGGGGGAGGCCTCAGATCGTCCAAATACCTAGTTAATTTCAGTGGTAATTTGGAGGGTACTGCTAGAGGGAATCACATGGAGGAGGGGGGTGGTGTGGTTTTGGTAGAGATCTGGGTGCTACGTGTTAGGGAAGTCTTTACGACACCATTATGCACCCGCCACTTCCTCACTCTCTTTAGCCCTCCCCCCCCTCCCCCGCACTAACAACCGTTGAAGAGTCGTAAAGGTAGTAGTCGTAAAAACATAAAAGTTTGAAATAAAAAGCATAAAAAAACCCAGCTCTCCTGGACTTTTTTTTCATATTTAATCCGCAGGCCTTTTACAGCGATCTTAATGAAGTCATCGGGCCCTGGGTAACCAACCAGCGTTATTTAATACATATGTAGGGGCCGGGTTAATGGCTCTTTTATGGGGTATCATATTTGCTGCCTTGAAAAGAAGTTGATAAGCTAAGTACTGAACCTCTGAGAAACGTTCCTTCTGGGTGCCTGTAGGATGAGCCTCATGGAGAAATAAAAGAAATCGCGACAGACAAAGGACAGACATTTTGTTTATGCTTTAAAACTATAGGAGCTAACACAATACATGTGTCAAGAACACATTTTTTATGTATTGTGCCCAAAAATTCAATCCCAAAAATTTTTTTAGAAAAAGGTCCCAGTGTTGTTGTGAGTTGGATATGGTTGTCCAAAAAATAACTGCTATAATGTTATTCTTTTGTAGGAGAAGAGAAAAGGGTGACAAAGCTTCAAAATAAAGATTAAGTAAAGTTCCCCTTTCATATCTTGCGATCTATACTGCAGATGATGTAAAGGTCAACTATTTCTGTGGCCCACGATTAACGAGGGTGTCCTGTGGCCAGCACAATGACAACCCGTCTTTAGTTTTTTCCCAACTTATGTCAGGTACCCATTAGAGATGAGTGGACGCATTAAATATTCAATTTAAAACAATGGTTTTCACAAGGGAATCGTCTCAAGCGCTATTAAGAGACAATTACATGTAATATGTGAGATGAGGGGCGCTCTAATGATCCCGAAAATTAAAAAAATCCCAGTCTTCACCAGGATTCAGACCACGCCTCCTTAGATTAAACACAATCAAAAAATCTCTTTTTTTGTTGTTGTTGTTGAGAGATAGAGGTTGAAAAAAGAACCTATCAAAGTATGTTATAGACAAGATTTAGGCTAATACATGCCTCCGTTTTATAATTATACATTACCATAACAAATTCCCTGCTCATAGCAATGCTGCTGCCGAAAGAGAATATTGTTGGTGTCACTTTGTAGGATTACTTACCAAAAGCTACTTGCTAGAAAATGTAATTCGTTTACCACCATTTCTTCTTAAGGTACAATCAATCCAAAGGCGTATTAGCAAAAGAACAATATTGGATTAGCTACATAATGTCTTAAATACATTTATTCCATCGCCCCATCTGTTTATTAAAAGTATTAGGGCGCATATAAGTTGTGAGGATCGCACCCTGGTTGAGTGGTTTGAACTTTGAGCTGTCGTCTCGATGGTCCCAGGTTCAAACCCTGCTAGCCGCTATCCACCGACGTCCTGCAGTTGGCTTGTGCTCGGATGAATCGTCCGAAATTCTGAAGGAACATTCAACATGTAAAAACAAAGAGGAAGACTAGCCCGCAAGGGACGCCCAAGAGTTTGTGCAACACAAACTCTTTATTGCTTTGTCTGATTTTAAAAGTTAACAGTCAAGTAGTTTTACCATAGACAAACCCTCGGATAGCGACATTGGTGATAAGATGACTTGTGGCAATCGTTGAACTCTTCACTAATAAGAGCATTAAAGCTATTGAGAATTTTAAAAATAATTATATTTAATAAATGTTTGCATTTGTCAAAATTATTTGATGCAACAAAGAGGCGCTATACAAAAGCAGATTAAAATTAGAAAATATAGATCTAAGATTTTGAAAAAATACTTTTTTTTTCTCACTAAATTAAATCAACATCAAGAGCCCTGTTACGCCCTAACGAAGAAGACTTTGAGATCGGGTAGGTTCTCCAAGACGCTCAGGCAATCCTTCACAACTTTGGACTTCCTATTTTCCAACGTTTATTTACAAAAGGGAAAACTGTCGTTGGGTTATCTTATCTTGAGTGTCTCTACACTATTAGATTACTGCCCATTATACTTCTCTTTCCTAACAATACAGGTCCTAGAAATACCATTTTGAAATTGTCCATAAATTCAACATATTTTTTTGTCCACGTCCACAAAGAAAAAAAAAACAACAGCCAGTGGGTGGGTGGGGAGAGAACCTTGTCCTAAAGTAACTAGGTCTGTGTACTCCGAGAAGATAGAACAATAGCTACTAACTATCTCTGACCATTGAATCCACGGCATTCAGTCAATGCGAGGAAGAGATCGTTATTATCAAACACTGATGTTAACTAGACACCATTCACTCGAGTTCGCACCTCGATCTCCTTCTGATGGTGCGATATTGTAGGGCCTATTTGTTTTGGCGTAGCAGCTTGCAAGAAAATTGTATAGTTTTCTTTTAACCATTAATAATAGTTCTCAGACACCACAAGATTACCCGGAGATCTGTTATGGAGAATGAAGAGTTACATACCAAAAATTATTCATAGTGTTCTGTTCTTTGTTAATAGTTTCATTTGTAATTGATTCTACACTGATAATGAGTAACTTACAAAATAATAATAAATTTCTTTTTGATGAAGCAGGTGATGAGGAATGTTAGACACCTTATTTAGAGTATTAGTTATTTAGCGACGCACCATAGAAGACGTATATTGAACGGGACTAGTGACGTTTGGGATATGTTGGGTTAGAGACCGGAAAATCAGTTAGCGATAGAATTCTCTAGGGTAAAGACGTATTTATTTTGACAGAGACTTTTACTGCGGCCTTTTCTTGAAATAAACATCTGTTACATTGTTCATCAGTGTTGACCACATCTCTTCACTAGTTAAATCGATGTCTTAGTTTAGTTTGTTTGATCAACTACACGGAATACACCCGAACAATAAAACTCAAACGCTTGCAGAGTAATTGGTTGAAATTCAACAATCATCGTTGGTTGACCTCAAGACAGTCTAAACAAGCACATCACAGTGGCGACCCCGAACCTCGAAACCGAACCTTGAACCGGACCTCGAAGCTGAACGTTTACTCAGGTGAGGGTCGTGCACTCGAAGATCTAAAGTTTCATCGGAGTACGGCTGAATACAGCATCGTTGCAGAGTGACTTTGTCTAGACTTTGTCGTCAGTTTCACATGCAGTCGTCGCCTACTCGATCGCACGTTCGACGAGCCGTTAACTCAGGGTGACCTTCGTCAGGACAGTGACCATCTCAACGTCTGGTCTACTCAACAAGTGTATCACCAACGCCTGATCTTCGTATACTGTATCAACCTGAAGCCAGAGGAACCGTTCATTCATAACGGGTGAGAGTTTGTCAGTAAACCTGTTGGACATATTTTTTCTTCGTCGTAGGAGCCACATAGGCATATCAAGTTTACCTAGGCAGTTGAAAAGGACAGTTTGCCCGCTGTAAGAAGTATTGTGAGTACTACAAGTTTGTTAGCTAACTAAATCGCTCTGTCTTACCCTTTGAGAGATTCGTGTGGAGCAGTTTGCTCATTGAACCGGTTGATTGCCACTTGTCAACGGTCACTGCGTTTAACCTTTGGAAGGTTAGTGAAGTCACATTATTCGTTGCTGAATGTTGGTCTATTGATTATAAGTTGATCTAGACCATATCGAGACTTGTTAGTGTTGAAGTAGTGGAAACAGCTACGTCCACTTGTTTTTTTTTGTGAAACCGTTAATCGTATAACGGAACGTCGTCGGAGGTGACCTTGGTCTCACCTAGTCTACATTGGACACTACGGACATTTTGGTCTAGTGAAGTAGCATACAACAGCAAACTTCGTCGTACTACCATATTAGCAGCAGAAGCAGTGAACTATTTTGGAGAATCATTATTCGTCAGTCGCCCAGATCAAGTTGCCGTCAAGAGACTGTTATTTGCCAGTAGTCGTCTACGCAAATCAAGTCGTCGTCAGGAGAACATTTGTGAGGTGATATGTTATGACGTGCCCATGAGATGCCACATAATAAACTGTGTATTGAACAAAGATGATTTTGGAACTTAACCTAAGTAGAATGATACGAACATTGGCAGGAACATCATACACTGTCAAGCCAAGATGAAGATGTCAAGATTTTATGTTTGTTGTCTTCCCCATGAATTGCAAATGCCCTTGTAAGACTTGACAGTAGTAGAAAAATATTGACATATTTTTTTTTTCAAGGGGGGGAGGAATCTGTTAGACACCTTATTTAGAGTATTAGTTATTTAGCGACGCACCATAGAAGACGTATATTGAACGGGACTAGTGACGTTTGGGATATGTTGGGTTAGAGACCGGAAAATCAGTTAGCGATAGAATTCTCTAGGGTAAAGACGTATTTATTTTGACAGAGACTTTTACTGCGGCCTTTTCTTGAAATAAACATCTGTTACATTGTTCATCAGTGTTGACCACATCTCTTCACTAGTTAAATCGATGTCTTAGTTTAGTTTGTTTGATCAACTACACGGAATACACCCGAACAATAAAACTCAAACGCTTGCAGAGTAATTGGTTGAAATTCAACAATCATCGTTGGTTGACCTCAAGACAGTCTAAACAAGCACATCACAGGAAATAATGGAAATCTTTTCAATTTCTTGTCATGTTTTGTAAGTCTTTCCAGTGAACTTACACTATCAAGTTCCCCTATTACAGTTCTGCCAATTTCTTCAAGAATCTGCAAAATGTTCAACTACGTTTATTTATTGAAGGCAAAGAAACCTTCGATGTGTGGGAATTCCCGCTAAAGCGTGTTCAAAATATAAAGACACATTAGAGTTGATTCCAAGGCTTTTGACAAAGTTCACCACCATAGTTTGCTTAAAAAATTAAAATATTTCGGCATTAACGGTCCACTGCATCAGTGGATTAAAGATTTTCTGATAGGGAGAGAACAAACTGTAATAATAAATGGCTCTAAATCAACACCAATAACAGTAAACTCAGGTGTACCTCAAGGAACAGTCTTGGGTCCACTACTATTTTTAATTTACATAAATGATTTACCAAATTGCATTAGTTCAGGAACAAAATTCAGATTATTTGCAGACGATTGCATAATATATAGAACAATAAAAACAAAACAAGACACAGATATTTTACAAAGAGAATTAGATGAATTACAGAAATGCGAATCAAATTGGAGCATGTCTTTCCACCCAGAAAAATGTCAGTTGTTAAGAGTAACAAAAAAACTAAAACAAATCAATTCCACTTATCTTATTCATGGCAAACCAGTCACACAGACTAAAAACTCAAAATACCTAGGTGTTATAATAAATGAAAAACTGTCATGGAATCCACATATTGATGAAACTATAAAAAAATCCAACAAAGCATTAGGGTTTATTAAAAGAAATTTTTATAAATCAAATAAGAACATAAAACTAAAATGTTATTTAACCTTGGTTAGGCCAATAATAGAATATGCATCCACCGTGTGGGACCCCTCAACTCAAGAAAACATTAAGAAACTGGAACAAACACAAAATAGAGCAGTGAGATTCATAACAAACGAATATTCACATTTGACTAGGGTAACACCATTAGTAAAATCACTAAATTTAGAAAGCCTTCAGGACAGAAGACTCAAAAGTAAAGTAGCAATTATACATAAAACACTGAACCATAATCTTCAAATACAAAAACAAAATTTAATAAAATACTCTGAAAGACACAAAAATAAAGGCACATTTCTCGTCCCATATGCTAGGACAAATTTGTACAAATACTCCTTCTTCCCTAGTGCTATTAGAGCATGGAATGGGTTGCCTGAGCTAGCCAGAAAAACCAGTGACTTGGCAGAATTTAAGTCATTGGTTAATATGCATGACTAAATGCATGACGCGTAGGACGTAATCATCTTCTTTTTTGAAGTAACGTCTGTATTACATAAGATAAGATAAGATAAGATTACGGGAATTCCCGCTGAAATGTGTTTAAAAACAAAACAAATATAGTTTCAAGATTATAACGGTTAGACCAGAGTTCTGACTGCCTGGCTAATAAGCTAGTAATTGTTTTTCCTATTATAAAGCTTCAGAGCCGTTTTCAAGATTCGTGTTCATCCAGTGTCCACATATAAAAAGTTTGCAAGCTGATAAGAAGAATTTAAAGAAAAATGCAATAGTTTGGCCTATATGATTGTAAAAATGCATAGTTTATCAATACCTTTTTTTTGTACACCAAACACACAAACACAAACACAAACTAGACTATTGATTGATTGGACTCTAGTTTTACGTAAATCTCTGAGACAAAATGATTTAAAACAAAAGTAGCATGTTACAGCACTGGAAGTATTCCAATGAGAGTGAAGAAAAGCAGATAAGCTCAGTCAAGGATTCGAACCATTGACAACCAATCGGGTAGATAAAAACCAGGTATCAAGCTAACAGCTGACTTGATCATCAAGGTCTTCAAAGCCTTACAAGTCAGTCAAGCTGTCAGATCCTAACAATTAGGAGAAAAAAAAAAACAAGCAAAAAAAAAGTATAAAAATAATTGAACAAGAAAGGCATCAAAAAAACTAACCTCCTACATACCATAACAGCATGGGAAGCTTGCTCAAGAGACTAAGTACGCTTGAACGTGGCTTGGCTTTGCTACCTATGAAGGGGGCTCGAGCAGACTTGTGTTTACTGAGCGCCTAAAGGCAGCACGGAAAACCTTTTCTCCCCAGTGGTCCACACACGAGATTGGACCATAGCACTCTGTGCATGCTATAAGTATGAAAGTGGCGCTGTATAAAAGCTATTATTTATTTATTTATTTATTCCCATTTCGATCATCATGTTTTCCTAACTTGATTGTTGTCTAGGGTTGATAAGCTATTTCTTTGAACACCGTGCACTGATTGAGCCCTGCGGGAACACATTTTGAAGTTCTGCCGCTAGGTAAACAGAAACAAATCTCAAAAAATATAAATTATTTTTTTAAAAAAGCTTAAATTAAGTTCAATTAATGTATCAATTGCCTGGATCAGTCATGTGATTAAATTTGTAATAGATCTTGACTAAGAATAATAAATCTGTGCGATTAAAACTATTTTTACCAATTTTCTTTTTATTTAGCGCAATTTCATGCTTTCAGCTTTCCCAATGCTTTCAAAACTTTTAAGCAAACGTAAAGGGGACTAATTCTGCTTAGACCGCCAAATCAGTCAGGTACTATTTCTTTTCATTGTTCCACACCAGACAATACATTTAAATACTCAAAGATAATTAACTAATAGGTTAAATTTTTTTAGCGATTCTTGTGTTGTCAGATACAAGAAATAACTGTGCAAAATGTCCACTTGATAAGAGAATGGGTCTGGGGGAATGACTTGTACAAACATTTTACTAGACAGACAGAGTGAGTTGATATAAGCTTTGTAATTTTAAAAAATCATCACCATATCTCAACACTGCAAGATTTATCTTCCCTTTTTTCTATATAAAACAAAATTAACTGATTAAGTATTTTTTGTTTTTACTGACTCATGTATTGTTATTGAGAATAAATAATGTGCAAATGTTCAACTTCATCCAAGAATGGGAAGTTGGAGGAAATAAACGTGTCAATCCCCCCCCCCCAGACATCAGAGTTAATATCAAACTTTGTACAAGACCAAAGTGGATTATAACTTTTTTGTTTTGGTCTACTTTCTCTTCTCCTTTAATGTCACTAAATATACTCACGAGGGTAAGGGGGGAGGGAGGAGTTAGGGTTGTGTCAAATGTCCGTTAACTCCATTGGTAAGGCAAGGTGGGAGGGGGGGACGAGGTTTAGTTGTGATGTATGTTGACTAATACAATCATGGTTAGTCTCTGGTGTTATATAAATATATCAAGCGTGAAATATACCATAATATAGGACTGGAAATCGAATATTACTCTTGGGATGTTTGATGTCTGGCCAAACAGTTCGAGACAAAAAGAAAGGTTGAGAAACGAGGATAGAAAGAAAGACAGAAGAAAAAGAGAAGAGGAGAAAAGACTTCAGAGAAGGAGAGAGAGAGAAAGAGAAAGAGAGAGAAAAAGAGAAAGAGAGAGAGAAAGAGAGAGAAAGAGAGAGAAAGAGACAGAGAGAGAGAAAGAGACAGAGAGAGAGAAAGAGACAGAGAGAGAAAGAGACTGAGAAAGAGAGAGAGAAAGAGAGAAAAAGAGAGATAGAGAGAGAAAGAGAGAGAAAAAGAGAAAGGGGAGAGAAAGAGACATATAGAGAAAGAGACAGAGAGAGAAAGAGAGAGAAAGAGAGAGAGAAAAAGACAGAGAGAGAGAGAGACAGAGAGAGAGAAAGAGACAGAGAGAGAGAAAGAGACAGAGAGAGAGAAAGAGAAAGAGAGAGAGAAAGAGACAGAGAGAGAAAGAGACAGAGAGAGAGAAAGAGACAGAGAGAGAGAAAGAGACTGAGAAAGAGAGAGAGAAAGAGAGTAAGAGAGAGAGAGAGAAAGAGAAAGAGAGAGAAAAAGAGAAAGAGAGAGAGAAAGAGAGAGAAAGAGAGAGAAAGATACCGAGAGAGAAAGAGACAGAGAAAGAGACAGAGAGAGAGAAAGAGACAGAGAGAGAGAAAGAGACTGAGAAAGAGAGAGAAAGAGAGAAAAAGAGAGATAGAGAGAGAAAGAGAGAGAAAAAGAGAAAGGGGAGAGAAAGAGACATATAGAGAAAGAGACAGAGAGAGAAAAAGAGAGAAAGAGAGAAAGAGACAGAGAGAGAGAAAGAGACAGAGAGAGAGAAAGAGACAGAGAGAGAGAAAGAGACTGAGAAAGAGAGAGAGAAAGAGAGAAAAAGAGAGATAGAGAGGAAGAAAGACACAAGAAATAGAGATGATAAGAAAAGACATCAGAGAGAGAGAGAAAGAAAGAGAGAGAGATGGAGAGAAAGATAGAGAGAGAGTTGTAGATGTTTGTACAAAGACATAAGAACCATTGAAGGGGGGCGGAACAAAGGGAGATAAAGATGACGAGACAGAGAAGAGAGCAAGAAAGACTTAAGGACTTGTGGAGACATAGGGAGAGACAAGAACATAAATAAACTAAAAAAGATACAGATACAGGAGAGAGATAGAGAAAGAGAGAGAGAGAGAGAGAGACAGGAGTAAGAAAGAGAAAGGAGTAAGAGAGGAGAGAGAAATAGAGAGTAAGAGAAAGAGAGAGAAAGCGAGAGAAAGAGAGAACGATGTAAGAGAGAGAGAGAGTAAGAGAGAGAGAGAGATAGTAAGAGAGAGAGAGAGAGAAAGAGAAAGAGAGAGTAAGAGAGATAGTAAGAGAGAGAGAGAAAGAGAAAGACAGAGTAAGAGAGAGAAAGACAGAGTAAGAGAGAGAAAGACAGAGTAAGAGAGAGAAAGAGAGTGAAAGATTAAGATACAGAAACAGAAGAGAGTGAGAGAAAGAGAGAGAGAGTGTGTGAACGTCTTTTACACAATAAGATCACAGTAATCAAAGGAAAGAATAAAAAACAGTCAAACAGAGATGATTCATGGTGCTTACCTCCCCCTTTCTCTCTCTCTCTCTCTCTCTCTCTCTCTCTCTCTCTCTCTCTCTGCCTTTCTCTCAAGGGTCAACTGTCTCTTGTTGAGTAAAGATATTGGAGATTTTCATGCATGGCGGGAAAAAAAAGCTTTTTGGCGTATCCTGCGTACACAACTAAAGGAAGTGTTGCTAAGCTATGCTTGATAATATATGGTGAGACAGTAACACAAACCAAATAGAATAGTTTATGCTCTACCGTTTGTAACTTCCATTTCGTTGGCGAACTTTGAAGCTGAATAGAGCGTCCCTTCACGTTGTCTATTGCATCTTGAGAATCCTAAATTGAACAGCACATTATTTCTACCGTAAGTGTGCAAGTCTAACCAGGTAAGGTGATGAAGTAAGTCAGTGATACATTTTATGTTGAGCTGTTTGGTTACTATAGAAATACACCCATCATGAAGTGTCATATTATTTTACGACTTAAGTAACCAAACCACCATTTGTTTTTACAGTACTTCTTTCTAAATCTTCTGCAAACCTATGTATTTTTCAGGTTTAGAGTTTTTTTTTAATGCAGTATGTTGTTATTTTAACATTAGAGTTGCTCAGGTCTTTTCAGCATATACCCCACCGTGAGGCAACACCACCTACGGTAGATAGGTTATGTCCACAGTAGGGATAACAGAAGAATTCCAAGAGTTTTCCTCCATGGACGACTGGGGGGGGGGGGGGCATTTTGTTCGCCTCTCCCTCTCCTTCGTTATGTAAATGTAATCAAACAGTGGACATCGATGTGGACTACTTGGAAGAAAAAGCACTGGACCGCAAAGTGTGGAAAGAGATAGTGTTCCCCCCCCCCCCCCCCACCAAAAAAAAAAAAAAAGATATGGCCAACGAAAAAGGGACGAGCTCAGCTTTGGAAGCAAACGAGATAAACGATTAAAGGCAACTCCACTTTCACCTGCGTCACTTGCGTCACTTGCTTTACCTGCGTCACTTGCTTTACCTGCGTCCCTTGCATCAACTGCGTCACTAGCTTCACCTGCGTCGTTTGCATCAACTGCGACACTAGCTTCACCTGCGTCGTTTGCATCAACTGCGTCACTAGCTTCACCTGCGTCACTTGCTTCACCTGCGTCACTTGCGTCACCTGCTTCACTTGCGTCACATGCTTCACTTGCGTCACCTGCTTCACATGCATCACTTGTGTCACTTGCGTCACCTGCTTTACTTGCGTCACATGCTTCACTTGAGTCACCTGCTTCACTTGCGTCACCTGCTTCACTTGTTTCACCTGCGTCACTTGCTTTACATGCTTCACATGCGTCACTTGTGTCTCTTGCGTCATCTGCTTTACTTGCGTCACTTGCGTCACCTGCGTCACTTGCGTTACCTGCGTCACTTGCGTCAACTGTGTCACTTGCGTCACCTGCTTCACCTGCGTCACTTGCGGATCCAAAACTTTTGAAACGGGGAGGGGCAACTTTTTCGAAACCAAATTTATAGATATATATATTCACAGAACACCAAAAGTCATCTATGTCTGGGCGGTTCTTATTCTCCTTCCTTTGATTACTATGATAGTGTGTGAAACATGTTCACTCTCACTCTCACTCTCTCTCTCTCTCTTTCTCTCTCTCTCTATCTTGAAATATTATTTTCCCCGTATGTCTAATAGCTAGTCATTATTTCCCCAAAGATATACATCTCACTTTCTCAGTTCTAGGAACATCGTTAGAGCCAGTATCAAGAACCGTATCAAACCACAAGGTTTTGCCCATGAATTTGCAAGCTGAATAGAGAAATTGCAATGAAACCTATTATTAAGATATTTTTCGTATTTAAAGATAATAGTAATGAGTGAATGATAAAGAAAAATGAAGCGGGTTTTCAAGTTTACCGAATCCAATTCCAATTATTATAGTCACTCGGCATAATCTGTATAGAGTAATGGCTGCGAAAGGAGTATAACATAAGGTCTGCGTGACAGAGCTGTCGTGTGCGGGTGAAGCTTTCTTTCTTGTCTATTACTCTATTAGTTGTGTTTTGAGGTACTTGCATTAGTTTGCATTGTGCGTGATTTTGTTGTCATGGAAATTGTGTGTGTTTTATGTCAAGCTTAGTTCCTGTATTGTTGTTTTAGCGGATGGTCTTTGAACTCTACAGATCCGAATTAGTTTCCAAAGACGGGGTTTAGCGGCTCTGAAGGTTGACATTCTCTTTTGATGCTGTCTAACATAACCAGGGACTTGGGGGCCACTTGGGCAGATCGTCTGTACAATAAATGCAGTTATTGAGGTTGGGGGCCGTGGAGATATGTATGACTCGTGTTTTTGTCTAAGAACTTTGAAAATGCGCTTTTGTAGTGTTTTTTTGTTGTTGTCATGTCTGTATGTCCGTTTGTCTTATTCAGCTCTCAAAAAATGTATAAATGTTATTAAAACTAAACCTTGTGCGTATCGTGCTGAAATAAAGTAAGGCACAATTGCTGCTTTTTGGTTTTCTAAGTTTGAAACTACTTTTTGTAAAATCAAATAAACAAGATTAATTATTAAATATAATAGATTTCTATGTATGTATGTATGTATGTATGTATGTATGTATGTATGTATGTATGTATGTATGTATGTATCTATCTATCTATCTATCTATCTATCTATCTATCTATCATCGATCTTTCGATGTATCACTCTATCGATTGTCTATCTATCTATCCATCCATCCGACGGTTTATCTGTTTATCTATCGAATATTTGTAAAAATAAGATCAGATCTGCTTCATTATAGTACTAGAGTCGTTAGATAAAACTTAATTCATTATATCCCTTAGCCGGCACGTCTCATTCAAGAAGTTTCATTTCTATAATTCTAGACATTTTGTCTTCAATTTTTTTCCTTTCCATGTTACTTAAGGGTTTTGGTGAGGTTTCGGACAATGCTAACTATTTGTCTTATGATAGTTGTGTAAAAAGTTGTTTAGATTTTTAAAAAATAAAAAATGACAATAGAAAAAAATTTAAGAGACACGATTTTGAGCACTGGTCGTACAGAAAGGGAGAGAGAGAGAGAGAGAGAGAGAGAGAGAGTCAGAGAAAGAGAAAGAGAAAGAAAGAAAAGAGAGAGATATCCGCTACTTGTAAGACTTCATCTTGTCACGTGATTCAATGGATGAAAGAATGTCCAGGGAGGGGTGAGGGAAGACACGTCCATGTTTGGATACATAAGCCTGTTTGTGTGTCATCGTGTCATGTCACGCTGACATGTTCGTGTCACTTCCGAAACGTCTTTCATTTCCGGTCTCGTGGAGAACAAAAACTTTTTACAAGCTGCCTGTTTGAAATTTTTTTTTTTGTTGGACTTTGCAAGAGATGAAGAGATTAAGGAATTATTTCAATTCATTTAATTTACTTCATTTTGCTCAGTGACTAAACATGTTTGAGACTTTGGTAGGAAAAAAAAATATAATCGTACAATACAAAAGAAAAACTGATTTTAAGAATATCAACTGGCTTGGTTGCAATGATAGTTTCATGCCATGCTTCACTCCGAACTAATTACTGCTTGGGCCCCCCCCCCCCCAGGCACTAATATAGTCTCTGTTTAACCATTTCAGCGCCACTGACTTCCAGTTCTGACAGCGAATGATATGTTGAATCTTTTGGCCGATACCCTCAATAAAAGTTGTTTCTGATTAAACACACAAGTGCACACATAAAGAGCTTCATACTTGCCTAATCAAAACTGATTGTTAGATTGTTAGTGTAAGTTGCATTTATATGCCCAAAAAAAACTGAGGTATATGGTCTATGTGTGAGGTGGGGTAGCTGAGTGGTAAAGCGCTTTGATTCTAGACCGACGGGTCCAGGGTTCGAATCCTGGTGAAGAGTGGTGCTTTTAATTTTGGGATCTTTAGGGCATCTCTGAGTCCAAACAGCTCTGACACTGACACTGGTTGGGAAAAGTAAAGGCGGTTGGTTGTTGTGCTGGCCACATGACGCCCTCGCCAAATGTGGGCCACAGAAACAGATGACCTTTACATCTATAGATCGCAAGGTCTGAAAGAGGAACTTTAGGCCTACTATACCCCAGCAAACATTGTATAACACATCGTATTCGGAGATACGTGTAGACAGTTTAGGGCGGAAATATCAAGATTCATTAACTCTTGTGAAACTATTTTTTTGTTGGGGCAGGGAGTTATGGGGCGGTGGGGAGTGACGCACTCAAACCATCGAGACGTATCAAGTCTAGTTTGTTTTTTTGTTTTCCTTCTCAAGTTAGGGCAAATTAAAAGTAAGTCTGGTAGCCCTATCAGTCCAGGGTTTGAATGACGTCTGCCATTGGCCCTTGGCTGTTGAATGAATAGCGCGCGACTGTGGAAAGGGGAGGAAATCCGAAGAAGGAAAATGATTTTCTTTTCAAGGGGAATTAATTGAGTTCAACAAAAGGGAGAGAAACTCAAGACGAGAGCTGGTCACCATCCAGGAGTTCAGCGACTTAGCTTAGTGAGGAAGTTGATATCAGACTTTATTTTTAGAATGTGGTAACACTGATACTAGAAAAATATCCGTTAGGGCCTTTTGCTTCAAAGATACTTTAATTAAAATTATATTTATTCCTATTCAATTTTATCTTCTTTTATATTAATGTCAACAAATGGACATGAATTTCTAATGTTCGTATATCTAGTGTGTAGATTATGCCAATATAATTTCATACCACGAAGATGCTTTGAAAAATAAGATGTCAGAACCACTTCACCCTCTACTTTTGACTTGTATTGAGAAAACCAACAAGTTGACACGGTTACACCATACTGTCATGTCTTCTCTAGAATCTGTAATGATCCTTTTAATGGAACTTTTTTCCGGGCAATACTACTCTTTCCGATTTCCTCTTGGCTACTAGTGTCAGTTGTCTCATTTGATTCTGGTCAACTGAGGTTTAACCCCCAGACATTGATGGCTGAGAAGGTTGACCTTCAGACAACGTGTTCAATGTTCCTAGTTGTATAGCTTAATATTTTTGTTATCTATTTCCAGAGGCGTAGCGAGCAATGTGCGGGTGGTGCGGGCAGTACGTGGAATCAAGGAAACACTTTCTCAGTAGAAACTATACATTGTGTAAGTGGAGCAGATTGTATTTGAAATGTAGACTAAAATTTTTAAAATTTTGTTACTTTGTTACTTTTCTATAGTATATTTTAAAATCAAATGTAAACTGTAGACAAGATTGAATCAAATTTAATAAATGTGTTTAGGTCTCTGAAAGTAATGTACATTCACATGTTAACTTTCCTCTGAGACACATTACATGTTGTTACTTTATTGTTAATAGATTGGTTTCATCTAAGCTTACATAAATGTAGCTCTAGGCTCTAGATAATTGTTGTAAATATTTTCAATTGTTTGTGATTCTTTTTTAGATTTAGACATTTCGGACAGAATTCCTACTTTTTGTAAATTTTTATGTCAAAATGTAATGCTTTCAGAATATCTTTAGTTTCGGCGTTTGTTTGTTTTTTTTGTTTTTTTTTACAAATTAAGAGTACTTTTCATTTACTTGTATAGTTACATGCCCTTACCTTTCATATACGTGTATATAGTTACATGCCCTTACCTTTCATATACGTGTATATAGTTACATGCCCTTACCTTTCATATACGTGTATATAGTTACATGCCCTTACCTTTCATATACGTGTATATAGTTACATGTCTTTACTTTACAAATGCGTGTATAGTTACATGCCCTTACTCTCCCTAATGTCAAAAGATTTGTGTAAATGGTGACAATATATATATATATATATATATATATATATATATATATATATATAGTGAGATTTAGCGTGCAGTTAGTAAAACGTCATCGTAAAGTGTATGTGTGTGTGTGCAAGGGGAGATGGTGAACCAATTGGCTTGGACGACGGGTCCGACTGTCAAGACCGCTTCATTCTAACCATATTTCATTATACCTTCACTTCTATAACCTGCCGCCTATTGGTTACGTGAGGCCAATCTCAGTGTGATAACCTCGGGTGCAGGGTCACGCTAACAGCTCTCGGGGCTGTGCCGATCACGTGTTCCCACAATTAGCATGTAGCACTGTCTGTCATCACAACAGCTCAGACTGTTATCATACGCGACTGTGACATGCATGCTTAAAACAATAGAAGCAAGACATGGTGCTTCTACATGTGGGGAGATTTGACCCTCAGTTCATGGGAAACAACCTGAATTGTCCAGGTAAATAGCGCAAGTCCTCAAGTGACAGCAGAACTTTCCTTCCTCCTCCAAAAAAACAAAAATAGGCATATCTATAGATCTATATGTACGAGAGTGACATTCGCGGAATGTGCGAAATAAATCAATGTAACGCCATGAGTCATTGAAAATCAACATTGATTCTGGAATGTAGCGAGGTATTAATGCTATCATTTAAGAATAGAATATCTCATAGCCACATTTAGAACTCGCTATCATTATTATAAACGTCAATGCTGAATGTCATTACAAGTGTCTATGTTAAATATTATTATAAATGCTGCCCTGGGGCCTCCCCATACCTAAATCCGGTCCTGTATACACCATGGATACACATGAAAATGGCCCTAAAAATTCTAATGTTCAACTTGGGAAAAAGAAGTGCTATTATTTTATAACGATGATGTACTATCAGAAGCTATCAACTGCTTTTGCTTTATATATCAATTCCACTTGTGATTCCTCTTAGCGCATTTTTTTTTAAATTCATGCTGACACTCTTTACATCAACACTTTGGGTGAAAGATTGTACACGTTATTTCTCCCACCTCCCCTCTCGGATCGAGCTGAAACTTTACACAATTATTCGTTGCCAATGTCAAGAAATGAATCAATGAAAAAAACTCACATTTTATTAATCAGTTAGTCGTAATTAATTAATCTTGTTTTATACAGAGACTAAAGAGCCTACTTAGCTAAGGTAAGATGTGTAGAGAATCAGTAGTTCTCTAATATTTTTAAACTAACTAATGAACCATTAATTGTCTAATTGTTAGAAACACTTGGATAGCTCAGTAACTAGCAAGTCGGTCTCCCATCTTCATGCTACAGTTCGAGTGCGCTAAACAAAGCTAAATAAATTAAATATATACAATAATACAAATTTATTATTGTTAGTCTAGATCAAATCTAAATTGATTCAAAATAATTTATGTAATGTCAATCAATGTAAGCTTTGTTATTTATTACAGTAAGTATTTTGTAATATTTTAATTCCTTTATCTTACAGGCAACTCTCAGAAACAAATTTGTTATGGTTATAGTCTACATGCGCACTCGTATTCACGTACAGCAGTGTTTCCCAAAGTAGGGTACGCGCACCTCAGGAGTACAGAAAGACTTTAAAGGAGGTACGCTGATGAATTCATGAACTATGCTGATTTTTTAAAATACCCATTAATTTTATTTTTTACTAGTCGACCACACTTTCCTAGGACCCGCGCTAATTCTATGTGTGAATTATTAAATTAAACCATTGTATAACTTATAACAGATTTCTCGAGGCCGCCTGATTTACCAGGAGCTCCTGGAAATCTCCTGAAATTTGCAAAATATATGAAAAAGTGGAAACACAGTGGAAATTATTAAAAATCTTTAGAAAACTCATACAAATCTCATGAAATATATACACAAAAATTGTCATTTTGGGGTGTCATTCAATATGGAAAACGCCAATCCTACGAGCGATAAATAAAAACGGCATTATGCATAAACCGTAATTGTGTAATCTGTTGAAAGAAGCTTCTCGTACCTCAAACTAATGAAGAATTACTTTAGCTCACCAATTCTCGTAGATAGATAGAAATATTCGGTGATTTTTGCTATTGAGCGTGATCTATGTAGGAAATAAAATTTTCATGATACACAGCATGACTTCGCTACACGCAAGGCTCGTTAAGTTCGTGGGATAACTCTATCCGCAGAAATAAAAGAGTGATATTTCCTTTACTTCTTCTTCTCGTCCAAACTCTTGAGCGAAGACAAAAATTATATATATAGATTTTATTATCTATTTTATCATGCTCTGTTAATAAATTAAAGTGTGGTGGTGGGGGGGGTGAGGGGTTCTCAGCATTACAAAAATGATAAAAAAGAGAAACACTGACTTTGAGAATGGTAACATCATTTATGGTTTATACTTTTAAAAGAATAGTTCAGATGAGGGTAGTTGAGGTGGGGGGGGGGTGAGATTTCTTAGTGACAAGCTTCTCCTTCTTTTCTCCATTCTTCCACTCTAAAATCCTGACACACACAAACACACACACACAAACACATAGAGTCTTACACATAAATATGTGAGGATATTTTGCCAACTTGTGGTCCTTATTGTAGCTCTCTGACAAATAACCAGTTCCGTGACCTTCACTTTAAAAAACAAAAAAGCTTAGATAACTCACATGAATCTGCTCTATTTTAGCACACACACACACACACACACAGACAGGTACACACCCGTGCAACCCTCTCTGTCTCTATTGTCAGCGGAGAGCATTTACACCTCTGTTCGAATCTTTCCCTACCATTTCCCTTGTCTACCTAGAAAGGTGTGACGTTGTCCCGCGCTATCACCGGGTGACTCAGGGAGGAATCTCACTACAACTAATGGACAGCAACCTGTCAAGGGGAGAGAAGAAGAAGACCATGTCGGCAGGCGATGGGTGGGAGGGACATTTCATTTAGCACTCGAAATAAATCACGTCTGGAATCTTTTCTATTCTTGTCCACTAATTTCTTCCTCTTTCTCTCTCTCTCTGTCGTTATCTGACTTGCTTTATCTATCAACCTCTCAACCTCTTTGACATTTTTTGCTCCTCTGACTCTCTCCCCTCTCTCTCTTTCTCATTCTTTTATCCTCCCTCTCTTCCTCATTTCCTCTGTTAGTCTCTTCTTGTCCTCTCAGTCTCTCTCATGTTTATCTCTTCTTGCCCTCTCATTCTCTCTCATGTTTATCTCTTCTTGCCCTCTCATTCTCTCAGATGTTTATCTCTTCTTGCCCTCTCATTCTCTCTCTGATGTTTATCTCTTCTTGCCTCCTCATTCTCTCTCATATTTATCTCTTCTTGGCCTCTCATTCTCTCTCATATTTATCTCTTCTTGCCCTCGCATTCTCTCTCATGTTTATCTCTTCTTGCCCTCTCATTCTCTCTCATGTTTATCTCTTCTTGCCCTCTCATTCTCTCTCATGTTTATCTCTTCTTGCCCTCTCTTTCTCTCTCTGATGTATATCTCTTCTTGCCCTCTCATTCTCTCTGATGTTTATCTCTTCTTGCCCTCTCATTTTCTCTGATGTTTATCTCTTATTGGCCTCTCATTCTCTCTCATATTTATCTCTTCTTGCCCTCTCATTCTCTCTGATGTATATCTCTTCTTTCCCTCTCATTCTCTCAGATGTTTATCTCTTCTTGCCCTCTCATTCTCTCAGATGTTTATCTCTTCTTGCCTTCTCATTCTCTCTCATATTTATCTCTTCTTGCCCTCTCATTCTCTCTCATATTTATCTCTTCTTGCCCTCTCATTCTCTCTCATGTTTATCTCTTCTTGCCCTCTCATTCTCTCTGATGTTTATCTCTTCTTGCCTTCTCATTCTCTCTGATGTTTATCTCTTCTTGCCCTCTCATTCTCTCTGATGTTTATCTCTTCTTGCCCTCTCTCGATCTCTGATGTATATCTCTTCTTGCCCTCTCATTCTCTCTGATGTTTATCTCTTCTTGCCCTCTCATTCTCTCTGATGTTTATCTCTTCTTGCCCTCTCTCGATCTCTCTCTCGTCTCTCCTCCCTCCTTTGTTTCTCTCCCTCTCATCCTCTTCTTTCTTTCCCTCCATATTGTCCATTCTCCAAGTCTGCTTTTTATCTTCACTATACAATCTTTTTCTCGCCTCTCTTTATGTACCTTTCTCCCTTTCTCTATCTTTCTCTACCCTCTCTCTCCAACACTCTCCTTTTTCTTTCCATCATTCTTTCTGTTTCTCTCTCTCTCTCTGTCTGCCACTCTCTCTCTTTCTTTTTCTCTATTTTTTGCCTCTCTTCTCTTTCTTTCTCTCTCTACCTCTCTCTCTCTCCCTATTTCTTGCTCTCTCTGCCTCTCTCTCTTTTTCTGCTTCTCTCTTTCTTTCTCTCTCTGCCCCGCTCTCTTTCTCTCTCTGCCTCTCTGTTTCTTTCTTTTTCTCTCCCTCTCTTTCTATCTCTTTCTCTGTCTCTCTGTCTCTCCCTGCCTCTCTCACAGTTCTAGGAATGCATCTGGCCTGTGGCCTGTCTCTCTTACTGTTGTTTATGTTCGTCCACAACAAATGTTTGTGTTTGTCTTGTCCCTCGGCTACTTCAATTGTTCCTTCAGTCAAGCCTCTTTTTGTGTTTGTATTGTCCCTCTGTCCTTTGTAGCCGACGTTGTGCCTTCTATTGTTGGCCTGGCTGCTTCGTTTCCTCTTCCATCTTGATCTTCCGGATTGAGGTGTGAACAAGACAGAGCATTGGGGGGCGGGATGTAACTGTCCTTTTATTCTTTTTTTCTTTCACTTCGTCTTCTTTTTTTTTTCGGGCGGGGTCATTCTGTGATCTCTCCCCCCCCCCTCCAACCAGGGTCGTCAAATTCCCTTTAAACGTCTCATAGCGCCTCCTTGTGCGAATTTGATTCCAGCGGCGCTGACTTTTGTTGTAGGGGGGTAATGGATTCCAGAGACGTGTAAAGAGGCACTTTCAATTCGCTTGTTTTACTGCCCACAAGGATCCCCCCAAAGTAGGAGGCAATAACGCACAGGGCTTGTTAATTCCCCATTAGCGGAAACCTTTCTCTCTTCGTTGTCCATCACCATAACGCGATGGGCGGGCGAGGGCGTTCCAAACAAGAAACAGGGAAAGGGGGGGGGTTGCGATTGGACTGCAGGGGGTAGGGGTGGAGGTGACGGAATTGATGACATTGTGTATCGTGTCGAGTACCCTGAATAATGGAGATGAATCGTGATCATGATTAAACTTACCTGTGTACGAGATACATAAAAAATGCAAATTAGATGAATGTCGATAAATAAATAATGGTTACTATTTAAATCCTTGGCGCGTGGTGGCTGAGTGGTTAAGCGCTCGGCTTACGAATGTGAGGTCCTGGGTTCGAATCTCTGTAAAGACTAGGGTTTTGAATGTCGGGCTACCCTGAGTCCACACAACTCTTATGGGTACCTGAATTTAGTCGGGAAAAGTAAAGGCGGTTGTGCCTGCACATATCCCCCTGCTTGCTAACCGTTGGCCAGAGTAACACGTGACCATCTTTGTCCATCATCTGCTTTATAGATAGCAAGGTCTGAAAGTGGAAACTTTCCTTTTTTTAAAAATTAGTTTTTAAATTAATTATCTATTAAAAATAAACACGAATAGTTATTTGCGAATCGAAACACAAAGACAATTAGGTCCCACGATAACTTGCTGACCTCTTTCAAAAACGCAAACAAAAACTATATACCCGTATCACGCGCACAAGGTACACAGGGCTCACAAAAACCTTCCTTTGTGGCACGATACCAGATAAAAAAAAAAAGATGAGGCAGACCGAGAAAACGATGGGAAGAAAACATTCAAGAATTGTCGGGCCTTTAGTTGAAAGAGATTCTGTTCAATGCAAAGGACATATAGCAATGGAGAAAGACGGTTGACAAATCATGTATGTTGCCTAACGGATCAACAGGAGTAGGTTAAACTGATAATGAATGTTCGCGTTTTAGTTGTTCTTGTTTAATTTCTCTGAAATAAAAATGTGTACTTCCTAGTGTGAGCCGTGAGGCTGTCTGAGGCTGCAGGCTTCAAACTTCCCAACCATTGTCAGGACAGTCCGAAGTGAATACCACACAGCCAAAACAATTGCCGTGTATATTTACATTTGTTTTCATGACATTTCAGTAATGCCTTGTAGAAAAAACAAAACAACTTTTCCTAATTACCAAAGTATTATGGATCCTAATATCCTATTAAGACAGGCCTGGTTTAAATGGTTTTCTGATTAGGCTAGCCAAAAGCATAAAAGTTTTAATCAGAACTGTATGTAAAAAAAAAAGAATATGATATTTTTAGATAAACATTAAATAAATTCGATATACTTTAAAACAATAAGATTATTATTATGTTAGAAACGAATGAGTATTTATTCTCTGGCACTGCTAGTGTCGAGTTGCGTTAAAGAGAAACAAAATTCATCGTAGTCCCTTCATCAGTGTCCACTAAGGAATTTTTTTATTATTATCATTGTTTTGATTTTGATTTTTAAAAAAGGTCCTTTCAAAAAAACTTAATATAAAAGTGTAAATATTTATGATTTAAGCTAACAATAAATCTGAAGAAAAGTGTTTGTTTTTTTCTCAAAAGTTAATTAATAAATGTATCCTTAAAAACAATATTACAAAGACAGTTTGGAAATACAAACTCAAAATCGGCCCCCGAAAGGGTCCACCCAGGCAGGTTAAAAAGCAGGTTTCAATATTTTCAGAAAGAATATCAGAAAAGAAAAAAGTGACCGTTGCATCAGAACTTTGAAAGGCCTAAAATATTATGATGTCGGATTTTCAATATATTTCTAGTTTACCAGATCTAAACGGGACGGGCGGACAGGCAGACCACACAAAACTAATAGCGGGGGGGGGGGGGGGGGGGGGGCGCGAAAAAAGAAATAAAATATGCACCATTTAATACATACAAAGAGGTCATTGCTATTTACACACACACAAACACACACACATGCACAACACACGTGTAATGTACGACAACGGCTGATGATGTCAAAGTGTGGTGACCATGGAGGAGTGACACATTGTTCTCAAGCGTTTATGATGCAACAAGTAGAAAGAGTAGTTAATGAGTTGCCTACTCCGTGAGAGAGTGAGAGAGAGAGGGAGAGAGAGTGGAACCATGACTTTCAGTATACACGTAAAATAAGTGTTCATGTGGAAGAGGTCACAACCTGTCAATCGTGATTTCTAACACCTGATTACCAAAAGGGGAAGACAATTACTCATGTCGTGTTGATTACGAAGAAAAAAAAATTATAAAAAGGGCGGTTACTCTCCGACGAGTTCGCGATCACCAAGGGGAGGCAATTATCACTTCATTGTGCCGGTCATCACAAATCGTGGGAGATTATGTCCCTTGCGTGGACACGTAGTACTAGGCTACTAGTAATATTTATGAATAATGTGTGTTCCAACGATGGCCTGCGAGTCGCCTGCAAATCTTTTATGTAAAATAAAAGAATTTATTTATTGAAACATTGCATGATGAAGTTTATCCATATTAAGAAGTTGTTTCACTTTCCTACAAAAACAGTTGATACTAATATAATCAATGCAGATCAATGTTGCATATATAGTCAGAGAAGCCTTCCGTCAGGCATTTTCAGCAATTTTGCTAGTTTTGAGATTACTGCCCACCATTTCTGTTGTTCTTGGTTCAAGAAGAAATAGTTGTATGGTTAAGACCAGATGGGGTCTTTAAGAGAGGCGAACAAGGACGACCACCCAAGTCCTCGCGCCTGAGACACCTTCGCGATATAGAGTATTTTGTCATACAAATGCGCGGGTCCTTGCCATACATTCTAATCTACCGTATCATTACGACATAGACGTAAATACAGTGTGTAATAGAAAACAGCGGACCAACTTTTCCAGGAACATAGATCTAGTGGAAACAATTGTTTTGTTATATTTTTGAGAGATTTGGGTGGCCGTCCCTTGTCCTAAAGGTACCTCTTCCTGAATCAGGTCAGTTTTGTGTGGCTAAACACTAATAAAAGAGAAAGGTCTATACGGGTCAGAGACATGGAGAGTCACTCAACAAATATGGAAAACTCCAGACCTTTGTCAACAGATGCCTGCCTATGGCCCAAGATATCACAAAACGAAAATGGAGCTGGATAAGGCACACCCTGCGAAAACCAGCTACCAATGTTGCAAAGCAGGCACTTGATTGGAATCCGCAAGGAAAGAGGAAAGTGGACAGACCCAAGCAAACCTGGAAGAGGTCAGCCATCAGTGAAACTTAGGATACTGAAATGACATGAGAGCAGATGACGAAAGCTGGTCAGAACCGAGTTCTGTGGAGAGATGTTGTTGCGGCCCTATGCTCCCCTGGGAGTGCCCAGGATTAAGTCAAGTAAGCCCGTCTCTCAGTCTCAAAATGTATACGTATGCAACACTTACATGTGTGTGTAGACATACTTCCATATCCATATGAAACGTGTATGCGGGTCCATGGCTTGCTATTCCGTTGTGTCTCTACCGACTTCATATTGCTTATTTATCGTTTAGTATTATTAGTATCATTTATTTATGGCAGGCATACATAAGAGAAGATAACAAAAACAACTCGTAACTAATTTCTGAATGACTAGCCCGGTACCAGAATTAAAAAGAAGAAAGTGTGTCAGTTATTAGGCGATAACAGTACTATGAATGACTCACTGCGGACTGGAAGAACGTCACCTTTAAAGGCTACAATCTCTTAATTAAAATTAGACAACGGACATTTCCACACGCACGATTCTTGCTATTTTTGGCTAGCCTATTAGCATACTTTCTGTCCTTAAATCAGTAGGACTGAGTAGGTATAATATATTCAATAACGCCTTTCTTACTACATAGCAGGGTCAGGTAAAATAGAAATAAATCAAAGAGTCACGTTCCAATGTAAATCCAATGAGTGGACAGTCCTCGAAGTGTCCTGCGAACGTGATTAACATTTTTGGAAAAGTTCCTTAAGAAACTGAGGACAAAGGAGCATTCATTGTATTTTAATAATGAAAGCACAAACAGCGACAAAGCATTCTGGACGTGATTAAACAGTTTTACAGTTCCTTTATTCAGCTGGAAAAGGTCGAAAGCAAAAACCAAAAAAAAAAAACTTGGGTGGACACGGTACTCGAAAACGGTTCTAACAATTTTCTTAGAAATTTGACAGTTAATGTATATCTTTGGGAAAAGAATAATTAGCTAAATGGCCACACGGAGAAAACTCTGGTTGGATCGTTATAATTTTTATAGTATAATAATGTAATATTTTAATTTGGCTTGGAGGCCAAGACTCTAGACAATCTTTATCTTTGACCCAATCCCTAATAGGTCAGTGAATATACCCGCAAGTCTTCGTTGAAGAGGGAGAAAGAAAAAGACGTTCAGGAACATTCTAAGTCTTTATCTACAGGCATATCATCAAACTAGAATCTGTTTTGCAATGTTGTCTTATTAAGAGCCAAGTAATCGCTCTCACAAAAAGTCAACAACATCGTAATGGAGAAATAGTCTTAAAAAAAATATTTTTTTATAATTGACGTGTTTAAAAATATTGATACCTTTTCTAGAATTAAACTCTTTATTACGTTCGAATGTCATATTTCCCCCTCTCTTTTCTCAAAGACTATATCAACTCACTCTGTCTGTCTGTCTGTTTAAAGGTATGTACTCGTTATTTCTCCCACACCCGATCTTAGATCAAGCTGACATTTAGCGCAATTATTTCTCTTACTTGACAAGACATGAATCTATTTTTAAAAAGTTACAAAGTCAGTTTGTGTAGAAACACTAACTCAAAATCGGCCGCCGAAGTGGTCCAGCCAGGCAGGTAAAAAGGCAGGTCTCAATATTTTCAGAAAGAACATAAAAATGAAATTCTATCAAAGAAAAATGACAGAGAAGAATGGAGAAAGAAGGTTGACAGATCTTGTGTGGTGCCAAAACGGTCCAGTTGGATGAATCTGGCCTAACTGATATCATATAATGATTATCTAATTGAACTCATTGTTTTGTAAAGGGACAATCTCATTCAAAGTCTCAAGAAAAGAAAAATTTCCTCTAGTTAAGTGATCCATGGCAGTGATATGAAAAGCTACATATTAATTATTGTTTTAAATTATGTTCCACAAATAGATTATTTCTCTTTTTAAAAATGTTAATTTTTTTTTTTTTTGTAATTGTATAGTTAGTATCCTAGGAATACAATTGTAAAAAAAATGTCTAAGACCGGACGGACGGACGAAGAGACAGACAGATCACACAAAACTAATAGCGTCTATTTCCCTTTCAGGGGTCGCTAAAAAAAAAACAAAAAAAACAACAAGTAGTTGATTAACCATTTGTAATTTATTATTTTATTTGGTATATTGAACATGGGAAAGAAATCGTACTTGACAGATGTGGTGGTAGGCCAATAAGTTGAATCAGTCTTGAGCCCTGAGTGAACATTTTGTGTTATGCATTTAAAAAACTATCAAATAAAAATTTGCCAAGATACCCCCCCGTCTCCCGTCTCCCATTCACAACTGGTCCAAACAAGTGATAGGATTTAGAAAACTAAAAGCTAAGCAGAAACAATGGATAAAAGTATTGCTATTGCACAGATGTCTAGATTGATCTTAGATATAATGCCATGGCTGATTCAAACTAATTGATACAAATACACTTAATATAAGCTTTGTTTGTTTTTTTAAAGTATATTTTATGTTGTTCTTGTTTTAGAAATGTAAACATTATTACAAAGAAAAGAAGTTGAAGAGGCGGTGAGGTTTCTTCGAGATCCCAATTCTCTAAATCACGAGAAGTTACACGAGACTTTGAACAAGTCCTGAGACATTCTCCCCTTTCTCCCCCCCCCCCCCCCCACCACTGTCTTCTTCTTGATCAGTACTCGTGAATCTTTTATTTTCCTCGGCTCTGTTTACTCACCATATGTCACCTTGACACATTTCAACGGCTCAGGCATCAGACACTGGGCTTCAAAGTAGGCTTTAGTCGCGAGCGGCCCGATAAAAAAAAATTCCCTGACAGATGTCTGGACCACTTCCCCCCCTCCCCCCCCCCCCCATTTCAATAAACAATAACGGAAACTGTCAGAGACCAACATGTGAGTGGGGGGGGGGGCCTTTCCCCGCCCACTATTCTAAAAATACATTTTCACTCGAAAGTCTCGTCTTGCAACCTCTACAAGGGATTATCAGTAATCTCAGCTGGTAAAAGAATAGTCGATATAATTTGGAAAGAAAGAAAGAAAAAAGGGAAATTAATTCATCGTTTGTATCAGACGTAGATTCGGTCAAAATCTTTTTTTTTTTTAAATGGGTCTTGTATTTTGCTTTATACGGGAGGGACGACCGCCCCTCTTCTTTGCTCTGCAGTAGCCATTTTAAAGGATTCGAAAACTAATCTCATAATGGTTGAATCTAAATGCATAAATCTGACTGCTATGTTTAGATATTAGATAAGTTAAAGAGAAAAACGATGATTATAAGAATGTAACTGCATGCCTCTTTATGACTAGAATAATTATATCACTTTACACTGGAGATTGGGGATTGCCGTGGCCACTTATAAGCCACTTGAAACTAGAAGAGTGTTGAAATGTAACACCTCAAATTTCAGTTTAGCCTTAGAATAATAATTGTTCAAGAACAATTTATGCAAATGGGACAATCCAAATGAGAATTTAAGTAGTGTCATTTGTTGAAGTGTTAAAAAAAAAAGAGAGACACAATGTTTAAAAGTTATAGAGTTGGAAATATCTTTATTTCGTTCTAATACAGTGAATGTGATTAGGCCTGAAAAGTTTCAGTTTAATACAGACACAAAATTATGTAAGGTGTCGATCAAGGGTGTGAAGCTCCGTGGCGTGACATACCTATTCTATCTATCTATCTTTCTATCTATTTATCTATCTATCTATCTATCTATCTATCTATCTATCTATTTGTCTATCTATCTATCTATCTATCTATCTATCTTTCTATCTATTTATCTATCTATTTATCTATCTATCTATTTATCTATCTATCTATCTTTCTATCTATTTATCTATCTATTTATCTATCTATTTATCTATCTATTTATCTATCTTTCTATATATTTATCTATCTATTTATCTATTTATCTATCTATCTATCTATCTATCTATTTGTCTATCTATCTAGTTATCTATCCATCTATCTATTTGTCTATTTATCCATCTATCTACCTATCTATCTGTCTATTTGTCTATCTATCTATTTGTCTATCTATCTATCTATCTATCTATCTATCTATCTATCTATCTATCTATCTATCTATCTATCTATTTGTCTATTTGTCTATCTATACATCTATCTATCTATCTATCTATCTATCTATCTATCTATCTATCTAACTATCTATCTATCTATCCATCCATCTATCTATCTATCTATCTATATAACTATCTATCTATCTATCTATCGATCTATCTATCGATCTATCTATCGATCTATCGATCTATCGATCTATTTGTCGATCTATTTGTCGATCTATCTATCTATCGATCTATCGATCTATTTTTCGATCTATTTGTCGATCTATCTATCTATCTATCAATCGATCGATCTATTTGTCGATCTATTTGTCGATCTATCTATCTATCTATCTATCTATCTATCTATCTATCTATCTATCTATCTATCTATCCATCCGTCTATCTGTCTATCTATCTATCTGTCTATTTGTCTATCTATCTATCTATCGATCTATCTATCTATTTGGAACACTTGAGATTCTAAATTCAATTATCAAACATTTTGAATGTGTTTAAAGTAAGTCAAGGGCAAACTCTTTTATGTTCATTACACGATTCTGACTTTATAGGACAATGGCGGATAGGCAGGGGGGGGGGGGTTGTTGCGATCGCCTACCTACAACTCGGCCGACTTCTCCCTTGGGGGTTAGGGGGTGGACGTGCGGATCTTTAGTTGAGAAATCACACAATTTCTATACGAATTCTTTACGTATGTAAATAATTTACACTAATTATTTCTATTTTAACCTATTTTTAGATTATGTCGCCCCCAATCAACGCATGTTGGCGGATTTGGGGGAGGGGGGAGGGAAGGGGGGCGATTGCATCAATGAGGGGCCCTGCTCACTCTAGCAATTTGAGTGAGGGGGGGGCGATTGCATCAATGAGGGGGCCCTGCCCACTCTAGCCCTTTGAGTGGGGGGGGGCGATTGCATCAATGAGGGGGCCCTGCCCACTCTAGCCTTTTGAGTGAGGGGGGCGATTGCATCAATGAGGGCCCTGCCCACTCTAACCCTTTGAGTGAGGGGGGGGGCGGTCCAAATTTTGAGAAGAAATCATTGTGTGTGAACAAAATTAAAAGAATATATAATATAACTTACTTATTAATAGTTGAATACACTTGTCTATTGTGTCACTCGACACTCTTGATTGCATCAATGAGGGCCCTGCCCACTCTAGCCCTTTGAGTGAGAGGGGGCGGTCCAAATTTTGAGAAGAAATCATTGTGTGTGAACAAATTAGAAGAATATATAATATAAGCTACTTATTAATAGTTGAATACACACGACACTCTAATTTAAAATTGAACCATTAGTAAATATAAAGCCTCAATCTAAATCTTTGGTGTATCTTATCTTTTCAGGGTACAAATCGGTTGTATAATCAATGCAATATCTATGCCGACCTGTTTGTTTATTTATTTTTAAATCAGAGAATATCACAGTTACAGGGTTAATACAAACATTTCTAGGTGTACAGTCTAGGAAATGTCCTTTCTAAGAATGTTTCTTCCAATGTTGTCATCAAGTTCAATCGTTTATTTTTACCTTTACCTATCCCTTAGTCTGTTGGACCGTTGGGGCACCAAAAAATACTCCATTCCTTTTTGTCTTTTGCCTTGTTTAGAGCCTCTTTCAATGGCAGGCCTGTCCATTCTTTTATGTTGTCCTCTCATCGATTTTTTCTGTCTCCCTCTTCTTCTTTTTCCCTGGTACTGTTCCCTGAAGGAAGGTCTTTGCGAGCCCCGAAGATCTTGTAATATGGCCATAGATTTTAAGCTTGCGATTTTTTTTACATGGGATCCGATGGCTGCAGTAAACCTGTCTCTAATCTCTTGGTTTGTGATCTTTGAATGGGATGCCTAGGATCCTTCTGTAGCATGTCAATTCCATTGCTAGGATTCTCCTCTCTAGCTCTGCAGTCAGCATCCAGGACTCACAAGCATATAAAAATGTGGCCTGACCAGGGAGCGTATCAGTCTGATTTTGGTGCCGAGGGCTAAGCCCTTGTCTTTCCATATTATTGTAAGTTTTGAAAGATCTCTGCTGTCAATCGTTAATACAAAGCAACCAATTAAATTTAGAGTAGTTTTATTTTTGAATGTGTGCAATAATAACAGAAATAAAAATATTCTAAATTAGAGAGCGCTGTTAACAAACAAAACGTAGTATAACGATTATATTACAAAAGTTCTATAAGAAGATGACGTCAAAATAAGATTGACATTAATTCAATACATTTGTTCGCTAAGGTGTATGATCCATTATATTTTCCTTGAATTATCTTAATGTAAACCTAAAACAATGAAATATACAAATACTGTGATTTTTTTTAAAGCATATTTTCAGCGTAGTTTTATTAATTAGTTTAGATCAGTCATCTACTTAAATCTGTAACAGATCTAGACTAACAAAAATAAATCTGTGCAATTACAAATCTTTTTACCAATTGTTTTTGTTTTGCGCAATTTCATTCTTTTAGCTTTCTCATCATGCTATGATTGTATCACTTCTCCAGACCAATTTTGAAAAAAAAGGGGGGTGGGTGGAAGAAAGAAGGGTATATCTGCGTAAATGTTACCGTGATCGCTTTTTGAATGCATTTCTTTAAAAAAAAAGTTGAAAGAACTAAATTCAAACTCAATTGCTCAAGCCTTCTCAAGCCAACCAACTAACCACTGTATCAGCGAATCGCTTATGAAAATATAAGGTTTCATAGCTATCAATTGTTAGCTTTAAACTTTAAAGCGGCGACCTATAAAGTAAAGGGGCTAGTTAAACTTATACCACCATATCAGTCAGGTACTATATCTTTCCTTTGTTCGATACCAAACAAATTAATTAATTACTTATAGTTAGTTAACTAATTATTTGTTGTTTTTTTATTAGTTGTTTAGTCATGTAATACGGTATCCCAGAAAAATTCGTCCAGATCCTACGACACCTTTACAGTCAATCTAGTTGCTGCATTAAAACAGAAGAAGGAACAACAGAGTTTTTTACCATCGAGACAGGTGTGAGACAGGGGTGCATCTTATCTTCCTTCCTTTTCCTCCTAGCCATCGACTACATAATGAGGAGAGCAATGAACCAGACTGCCTTTGGCATTCCATGGCATGAACAGCTCCGATTGACGGACTTGGACTTTGCTGATGATGTTGCACTACTCGGGGCTACAAATAAATGCATTCAAGAAATGACGGAGAGCCTAGACAGAGAGGCACCCAAAATTGGCCTCCGCATAAACTTGGATAAGACTAAAATTATGCGAGTGGGATATAAGGCAAAGGGTGTCCCCGTCAGACTTGGCGATTCAAAGCTTGAAGAGCTGGACAAGTTCACGTACCTTGGCAGCATCATAACAAATGATGGAGATGCTTACCATGATGTAGAGTGCCGAATAGGAAAGGCAGGGAGCATTTTCCAAAGGCTGCAGCCTATTTGGACTAGCCAAGCCATTGGACTCGAGACAAAAATACACCTTCTCAACACCATCGTCATCCCAACTGCTATATATGCATGTGAGTCGTGGAAGTCATCTGTCAAAATTGAGAAAAGACTAAATGTGGCTCAACAGAGATGGCTGAGACGGATTTTGGGAGTCAGCTACACAGATCGGGTCTCAAACAAGGAAATCCTATGCCAAACTGGGAGTCGAACACTTGGTGAGGTTGTGACTGAGCGTCGCATGAGGTTTGCGGGACATGTTCTACGTCAAAATGAATTACGCACACCAAGAGTTGCGATAACATGGAAGCCAAAACAAGGAAAGCGCAAACAGGGACGCCCTCGTATTACTTGGCGACACACCTTCATGGAGGACCTCAAAACAGTGGACACCAGGTGGGAGGAGGCTTCAGACATTGCCAGTGACAGATCTTTATGGAGACAGCTTGCCGCCCAATGCGCCGAACGGCGCGGGAGGACCTAAGTCTAAGCTAAGTAAGTCATGTAAATGATATTTGATATTTGAAATTTTGGGTTTTTGGCACATCGGCACAATTTAGGCCATGTCATGTCCATAATACCTCAAGGATTAAATCCCCTTTATAACTCAAGTACTAAACGTTATACAATTAAGTTATTAACAAATAAGGTCCATTCACAACTCAAATAGTAAAAAATTGATATAATTAAATACAAATCTGTTGTAAATATGTACACATTTACAACTACTTTGCCTGACCTCAAATCAAATGTTATTAGTCAACCCCACCTCCCGGATAAAGCTCAGTATTTTGACTATATTTATCAGCGTCAGGTTAAAGAAATAATTGTGCGAAATTGCAGCTTGATCCGGGTTTAGGAGAATCAACATGTATAAACATTTTACCAGACAGAGTGAGTTGATATTTTTAACTAGCACTTAGTTATCTTTTCAAAGTAAGTTAAAACATTAACTTCACGGCCAAGGCGATCACTGGGTAGTAATTATGTACGCTTTTAAGGTCTTCTTACTGCGCCTTACATAGAAAGACATAAGGTTCCAATTATATTCGTTTGAATCGTTGATTGTCTAGGTTCACAGCACGCACTTTTAGAGGACATACTGTATGGAGAACTGCATGATCTAGAAACCGATGCTCAGTTTATCTCAGATATAGAACTGGCTATTTAAGCCATTCCGACTTCATAATAAGAACGAAGAAGAAAGAAAAAAAAGGCCATTGAACTTTAATCCCATTGTTTGTTTCTACCAAGGTCAGACTTATATCTGTGTACATGCACATAAACGAAAATAGCTACTTTCACTCTTAACAATTCTATATTCCAGAAACAGCTCTCTGGTAGATCATCGCCAGCACTTTGTAAGCATGGGTCGACCAAGAAATGATGTAGAGAGGTGTAAATATTTTTCTCAAAGGGCGCAGGTTCCCAGAGTAAATCATCTTTTGACACCTTGATCGTCTCCAACGGTAGGTGCAGTATCAACAGGATGATCAACTTCTCCTCCAGCGGGGCCAGTATCAACACTAGGGCCCTGTTGTTTAGTCTAACCTCACGTAACCACTTAGCCCCGGGTTTATTTGGCCTCTCTCTGGGCTGTCTTGTTGAACTCCAGAAGAGTTACTCAATGTTACAGGCAGACACTTTTTTGTTACTTTTTTTTTTCCTCTTATGAAAGTTACTCTACGTCACAGGTTCTCAATCAGGTGGGACAACATAAAATTATACATTTATAGGGCTTACATTGCAATCTCTTGAGAAATGTTTTTACTTGTATCTGGTACATAAAGTAGTGAATTGTACATGTTGAGAGCTCTGGACCAAAAAATAGATTCATTTATTAATAATACTAATTTAATATCTATGGTGCTGTTAACTTATGTACTTGTAGTACAGTGATTCCCAAAGTGGTTTATATAGACCACTAGGGGTCTATGACCACTTCCAATGCGTCTACGAGAGTGAAAAATGAATTGGCTGTCCATGAGATGTAAATGAGGGTCACGATAGTGGGTCTCACTTGAACAGGTCGAGACTTGAGATTTTATTTTCCATTAATGGAATTAACTCATGCAGATGGGATCTGTACATTAATTAATCCCTGGATTAAAACCAGGTTAATGAATGTTTTTATATTTGTAAATTTCACATCTTATTAAATATCTTAATTGTGTCTACACAAAACTAATAATAATTGTAGACCTTAGAGTAGAGTGTTAATTATTTTAAAGTCGGCTTGATTCTTTCCTTCATTGCCTACGTGCCTTTAATGTAACAAAGTTTTAAGCAATGACGCCATGAAACCATCTAAGCTGGAAATTCATTTGAGATGATGACACTGATAAAATAAAAATTTTAAATACTTTCGAAATCTGAAAGAAAAAGTTTAGACTAGATCCAAAGGAAAAGTTTTACCAACTTCTTACAATATCTCTTCTTATAACCAAATCTTTAAAAAAAATGGGTGTCCTAGATTTTGAGCCCACCCACCTAACTCGGTTAGTTAGTCGTTGTGCTAGCCACATGACACCCTGCTCGTGAACTGTTGGCCAAAGATACATCGTATGCCCTGTAGATGAAAAGGTCTGATTTATGTTTTTTTAATTCATAAACTACAGTAATAAAGAAGAAGAGAAAGATTGGGAGAAATTTGTTTAAATTTCATAAACGAAATAAGCCATTTCCAGTATGTTCTATTCAAAGATCACCGTTACTAGCTAAATAAAATTACTGTGTGATACAATCGAAAAAGCCTGGACATTTGATTCTACTTTGCTAATAAGTGTACTCAAAGTAGTATATAGTTGAACACGAAACTTCGCTTATCAATCGTATTCTGCATATTGCATACACCAAAAGGCTTGCTATTTGTGACTTGGCCTTCATGTATAGTTAGGCCGTGCTAATCGGAAGTATGAAAGTTAAGATGCATTTGTTTTGTTGATTTTGGGTTAGGCTGTATTATTAAAACAAAGACAAAGATCAATTATGGAAAAAAAAACAGTAGATCTACGTATGTCAGCCGTAGGTCTACGTATGTCAGCCGCAGGTCTACGTATGTCAGCCGCAGGCCTACGTATGTCAGCCGTAGGTCTACATATGTCAGCCGTATGTCTACGTATGTCTACGTATGTCAGCCGTAGGTCTACATATGTCAGCCGAAGGTCTACGTATGTCAGCCGTAGGTCTACATATGTCAGCCGTAGGTCTACATATGTCAGCCGTAGGTCTACATATGTTAATGTCTTTAAGCAAGTTCTGTTCACTGAGTACGTTTTGAACTTCCAATTGAGCGTCGACAGAGACGGATTCCTTTCGTTATCTAATCAATCAGGGGCGGACACGGTGGGCCGGTACCCAAAATGGGTGGTCGGATCACGGTAATCATCTCCATTTTTTAAATCAATTCTGTTTTTTATAAGATAAGGTCGCATGGATGTCAGTAAGGTACGTATTAAATTGTTGAAGGTTTTATAGTATTCGCTCACAAAAGGGGTTCTCTTTGTATGCATTGATACAGGATCAAACAACTTAACAGAATGATTTTGAGGACAGCTAGACCTAGAATTGGATGTCCATCATATTAATATACAATTTATGGGACTGGTGAAATAGAAATGCCCGGGCAGATTTTGACACCCAGTTCGCCCCTGTATTCAATGTTTATGAACTGACAGCACTCTTGCTTGTCTCTTTACATTGTTGGCCTTCGCCTGTGTTCAATTAGTAATTGGAAATTTAGTTGCTACCTCCGTTTAAACATAGCCTATTGATGACAGCGAAGGAGTGTCATTCGGTAAAGTAGCAATTATACATAAAACACTGAACCATAATCTTCAAATACAAAACAAAACCTAATAAAACACTCAGAAAAGCAGAAAGACAAAGACATATTTCTCGTTCCATATGCAAGGACAAATTTGAACAAATTACTACAAATGCTCCTTCTTCCCAAGTGCTATTAGAGCATGGAATGGGTTCCCTGAGCTAGCCAGGAAAACCAGTCACTTGGCAGAATTTAAGTCATTTGTTAATATGCATGACTAGATGCATGACGCGTAGGACAATCATCTTTTTTTTTAAGTAACGTCTGTATTTTATAAGATAAGATAAGTATACACATCTTCAATGGAGGAATAAATCTATGTAGATTTAACGCTGCCCCAAAATAATTTATTTTGTGAGTCAGCCAATACAAAGAAGAGCGTTATACTATCTCTTGATGGTCAATGACGAATCATCATCAAAAGCATGACCAGTGAACAACAAGAATATAACAAATGATCATTAAGAACATGAAAAATGGCCATTAACACTATGACAGATTCTACATACTATGGAATATAATGCCAATTAACAACTAAATCTACGACCATTGATCAACGTAGAATATTAAATGGAAGAATATAAAGATCAACTATCAAGCAATCTTCGAATGAATACTAAATAACACTAAAATAACAAACGATTATCAATTATATGACTAATGACATAAAGAATTTAATAAATAACTCGTACGCATATCACCCATTACCATTAGTAGTAGTAGGCATAACGACAACTAACGAGTTTATCCCAGGAGAGATAAATCTTTACAGTTAACTATTTGGAATATCCACAGCTAGACCTTGATCTAAGACTAGACTTAGAGTCATTGATATAATTAAACATTGCCAATTTACTCACCACTGGCGATGGTGTTTGATATCCTACATTCATGAAACGTTCAACAAATCACGAGATTGTGGATCGTAACAAATCAAATTATCCATTGTCTGTGGGATGTTTCTTAATATATCAAAACATAGGAAATATCGATTGAGGCTACACATGTAGGATGGCTCATGTCTAACCCCCCAAAAATGTGACTATAACACTCAATATCAATACATGTGACCTCGCTGAGAATTGTCTGCTACTACCATTGTGCTAAATGAAACCAAATAATAATAAAAAATGATGTGAGGGGGTTGGGGGGTATAAATGGCTGTTCGGTGGGGTTAACATGATGATGGGTGGGCAAAGGTTGGGGAATTCTAGGGGTGTGGGAACAAACGAAGAGAGAGAGAGAGAGAGAGAGAGAGAGAGAGAGAGAAGAGGAGTCTGATGAACGAACGCTAATCTAAACAAACACTAGAATTGTCCGAATCAATTATCTGCCCCTGTCCTGTCGTTTTTCTTTTTTTATTATTTGTAACAGTCGTCACACAAGCTCGATACCTGACGTTAGAAAACGGTTTGGGAGGGGGGGGGGGTATTGAAGGGGTGGGGAGAGACGTCTGTATGGGTAGGAAGGATGTCGAAATGGCGTGGTGGCGTCGCGCATGGACAGTTAAAAGAAGGTTGAAGCGGTCACGATACCAAATCCCAGTGACCAGATCAGGTAATTGGGTTAGGTCCAAGGAACAATACAAGGAAATCAATCTGTCAATCAAGGGATCCCGCGTACCGCCCTTAACAAATGATACCCGGATGTAAGGGCGTATCTTGTGGGAGACGCTCTATAGAGCGCGACACATAATAAAAAACAATGAAACCTCCCGATGAAAAAAACATTTCAACGACGATGTCGGTATGTATTCATGTTCTTGGTTTCTGTAGAGGAGCGTAGACAGAGAAGATTTGGGGGCTAGAAGAGGGAGCACGTGACTACAAATGAAGTGAGAATGAGGCTGTCAGTCACGAAGAATTTCTTGTATTATTATTTCTACTTGTGTTGGACGTCTGAGTCGAAAGTGTTTAGCCCTCAGCCATTGAGGGTGTCTTTGAAATGTGGATGTGTGGGTGTTTTTACGTGCGTGCGTGCCAGTCTGAGAATTAAAGAAACAAATAATCAGAGAATGGCTTGTCTCCAAATATTGAAGGCTCTGGAAAATTAGAACATTCACTCAAGTTGCTGCCCTTGTCAATCAAAGATCTCTACACCAGCGTCTCTCAAACTGTGAAGAGCATCGCCTGTAAGAGAGTCGAGACGAGCTGAGAAAATGAGTGCAATAAGGGGCTTTTGTTTTTTGTTGTTGTATTTTTTTTTTGGGTGTAAAAGACAAAATAATCTATGATATATGCATAATAGTTATGAGCCCAAGTTTTCAGTTTAAATCAATTAAAAACGACATGTTAAAAAATAAATAATTAAAGGACGTAGTATTCTCCTCAGAGTAGCGTGCCATTGTCGCGAGAGTTGTCTACTAAAAGATCGATTTAAAACTGTAATTTGCTTTATATTATAGCTTTTAGCATGCTCAGAGCGCTTTGGTCCAATCTCATTTGTGGACCAGTTGGGGGGGGGGGGGGGAAGGTATCTAGGAGTTGGTTTTCCGTGCTGCCTTCAGGCGCTCAGTAAACGCAACTCTGCCCGAGTCAGATGTCGAACCTCGAGCCCCCTTCTAGGTAGCCAAGACAAGCTAAGTTCTCGACCACGCTTCCCATTTTAGTCATTTCTATACTTGTGGACGTCTTATGCCTGCATGACCAGAAAAAGACCCGCATGTCTTTTTGAGTAGAAAATAATGTGACGACGATCTTGTCTATTACAAGCGTACACTATCTTTTCTTTCCGACATCTGTCCCACCCCCAGCCCTCCTTTAATTTAACGTTATTTGACCTGCTCACTAATTGTTGGCAGAAATAGTGCACTGCAGTCGTCAGGAGCATGCATTTCTGAGCTTCAGGATGCAAGAAAAGGCTTTGGCCCTTGTCTCTGCTGGGGAGACACCAGGTGGCTGGGGAATTGAGAAACACTGTTCTGCATGATCTTCCAGACCTAATCAGAGAATGAAGGATCCAACAGACCGCTGCCTGTGTTTTGTCATCAATGCTCACAACTTCTTTACTACAAGATCTATCACATTTTGGTGTCGAGAACTAAATTAGAAATGTGATGAAGTAATTCTAAAAAGTATGGACAAAACAATTATGTAAACAAGAAAGACATTAACAAAAATACCCTTTTTAAAAAGGAAAATACCTTCTTAATACAACCTAGAGAGCAATTAATTTTTCTATGTTCACAAGTAATGAATTTTCCCGAACATTAATTTATTAAACTACTGGGCCCTGGGCGAGTGTCATATACGGGGCCCTGAGCCTTTATACACCGTACCTATACCATATCATGCATGAAAAATCAACAAACTAGACAATAATAATTTCTGCTAAGCACGCTGGAGTAGGAAAGTAACAATTAATTACGGAGGAGAGCCTGAACACTTACAAGAACCAAATAGTTGCTTAGACAGTCACAGAACTTTCCTGACTTGTAGCTTTGCACTAATAATAATATTATGTATCTTCACTCCAAATGCCGAAATGCCGAAGCCAAATTGATGTTTATTAAGAACAAGGTGTGCGATAGGAGCTACAATTGTCCCTTGACGTTCGCAGATTTGACTTTCGCGGTAGGGCTATACCAGAGGTTTTCAAAATAAATAATCAGAAAAAAATTACTATGGCCACCTGATGTATTTACACTATGCACAGTAGCCTATTGGGGAAAAAATGAATACGCCATCGCCAAACTTTCTGGATGCTGATTGGCCGAAATAACAGTATAGCACACGAACTGGTTCAATCGAGACCAATTGTTATAGTAGGCCTCAACACTCCCAGGTACGCTGTTCTGCCTCATCGTGGCACCTGGGTGGAAACGGCTACTTGAGGGGGTAGCTAGGCTAAATGAATGGCGAAACATTACTCCCGTGGGGATGCCCACGGGTAGACGAGAGTTTACCCATTGCACGGGCGGGGTTGTAAAAAAGTCCCCACGAACACGTCTCACATCCATGCGCCGTTCCTCAAAGGACCGTTACATAAATGGCGAGTCCCCCACGGTTAGCTTGGTATAACGAAGGAAAATGACGGAGGCTCCCGGTGTCCTCGGCCTTCGGCCATGAGCGGCGAATCATGCGTTGGGGGCCAAAGGCATTGGAAACAGCAATGTTTTACATAGGCATTGACTTGGGTCGCTCTCAAACAGAACTGTGCATTCACACAGGTTGTTTTTTTTTTTTACTGTTTCGGCTGGACGACCAAACAGTGTTTTTTTTTCAAACTTAGAGCTCGAAGAGCCTTCGGCTCAGCTCTTTTAGACATCAAGCGACCTCAACACTGACATTCGACGTCACAACCTGTGTAGACTCAGAAAATGCGAAATAGTTATTTAGTAGATGAAAATGTTGGGGGGGGGGGGGATGTCTTATAGTACTGTTTGTAAAAAAACAACCTCTATGTATATGAAATTAAATACCGCGGAAATATTAATTTCTCGGGACGTATCCCACTCGAATGTCAAGTCAACACATTTCTGTATTAATTTTGATTTAAAAAACAATTTTTCAAATGATGTATTTATATTACAACATTATGACCTATGAGTCTTTCGTGTAGAAATAACTATAGCCACACAACTTGATCACCGCGCGTTTTCCGACTAAAAACTCGATTGGATATCGTTTATTTAATTAGTGGTTTCCGGCCTAGTTCTTGAGCCAAACTTTGTCTCTCTTACTTTGAAAATTTATAAATGTCAAACTACAGTTTTCTCCGTGTGGCCAACGAGCTAGTCATAAGCGATATTCATTAACTGTTAAATTTCTAGGAAAATTGTTAAAGGCGTTTTTGATTTCCGCGTCCAGGTTTGATGTTCCATAAAGTTCTGTCTTGAGATATTGCAAAAAATGCTTTCTATGGCCATGAAAGGTTATTATCTATTGACTGCATTGTTTGTATAAGACAAGTCAAAAGGAATAAATAATAAATTAATGTCTGTCTTTAATTACATTTTCTTCTTTCGCGTTGTAACATCGACAGGGACAATCTCTGACCTTACGAAATACAATCTGACTAAATAGTCAACCATAGAATCACATGAGTCAACATTCTGGCTGTGCAAAATGAGGAACTCCTTAATATTGTGAAGAGACGACAGCTGAACTGGTTTGGTCATATTTATGATATGACTTACTTTGCAAAGGTCATCCTTCAAGGTACAGTGGAGCGAGCTGTGTAGTCCAAGGAAAGCGTCAAGGAGTGACCTCTAGAGTAGGCAGCTTTGATGGACATAGGCAGCAGTCTCAGTTAACGCTCCAAAAGGGCCAGTTTCGATGGTCCCATTTTGTTAACTTCCGGAATTCTTCAGGCTTTGAAATATTGATTTAGCGTTGATACATTTTTCTCAAAAACTAGAAAAGAAATTTAAAATCCGATTGCAAAGATAGGTTGTAGCGGCTACATTTGACTTTCAGAAAGCGAACCGTTTTGTTTTGAAAATTGAATATGTAATCCGTTTTTAAATAAAAATACACCATTATTCAACTATTTAAAAAAAAAACACCAAGGGAGGCTATATTAGAAAGGGAGGTAATATTTGTGTGTAACAGTTTCCTTTGATTTCTGTCTAGAGCGAACCTTTAATATATCCACCATATAATATTATTTTGTGCAACAAATGTAAGAGTTAAGATATTTGACTCTGTAGTGGTATAAAAATGTAACACAATTACCCAAGTAGCACTTTCTATAGTGTGTGCACTAAATCCACCAAAAACAAAACTAGATATATATGGTACCAGAGGCGTCGCTAGTGTGGTTTCACTTTTCTGTTGAAAATGGGATGGGTAGACGTCTAATTCTAGAGCAATTGCCTATTTTTGTTTATAATTCTTGAGTAATTTAAATAGTGTATGGCAGTTTTTTACAAAGTTTTTCTTATGGGAAAAACTTCGTTTACTTTTTAAAGAGAGATGAATTCACGTGGTGGTGGCGTACTAGTCAAGTATTCCAGTGGTTAGTGGAACACCTATTCATGGGTCGCGGAACCGTAGTGTTCCGCGGAAAAGTTTGGGAAACACTGGTCTATGCTTCTTATTTATGTGTTCCTGACTGATTGTTTCCAATCATCGGAACCACGCCACTCACTCTACTTTGAACAAAAAGTATTGTTGGCCTACACTGTCGGATTAAAAAAGGTGTATACTTGTGAAGAAATTACACAGTTAGTGAAAAATAAATTAGAGTGTTTGTGCTGTCTTCGAATCTACCCATGGGCAAGGAATATTTAGGTCATACTTTTGCTCTGTTTAAATTAATAAATTTCACAGAATCATTTGGCGTTGTTTTTCACTTGAAAACAAATTGGACAACGTATTATCATTAATAAGACTTGTAAACCTTTTTGCTAGAAAACTCAAAGTAACGTACGTCAGAAAAGCGAGCTCAAACGAATCATTTTGGAGTTGTTTTTTTTTATTGAAAACAGTAACGTTTTATCGATTATGATATTTCTGATTCCTATTACATTGATTTTGTTTTTTCTAAAGAAGCAATCAGCTTTTTCAATATCTTTTCTAAAACAAGACAGACATATAGACAACGCAAAACTAATAGTGGCTTATCATCAAACGGGGAACTCTTAAAAAAAAACAACAAAAAAAAAATATAAAAATTCTGACATCGGAATTTTAACTCTAGCCTCCTTGTTAACAGAGTTGTGTGTTTGCTGAGCTCATAAAGACGGCACGGAGATCTCTCAGAGAGCCCCTCCCCAACAGGTCCACTAATGATATTGTTTTAGTGCCTAATTTGTGACGATTTTACAATACAATACTTATTTCTCTTTTGTGTCTTTCTATTGGCACAAACAGAACATCACTGGCCTGGGAAATATGGAACGACTACAATACACCGAAGAAACTTCTAGAGACTTCTTTTTTCTTTTCTTTTCACGAACTCCTTCAAAATATTCATTGAATAAATCACACGACAGCACTATTTGACATCTATTCTTACAAAACCATTGAATAAATCCACATTGTAATAGCACTTCAATCTACTGATACAACTGAACAACTTCAATCTACTGATACAAGTCGCTGGACTTCATTAGGCGCAGTGAATAGCAGATTTGGTTTTTGAATTTTTTAGCGGAAGAGTAGCAGGCTAATTGCTCTTAAAAATATGCATTTTTTAAAGCTTAAAAAACGGAAATAATGCTCGGATCCGGGGCTTCGCGCTCCCCAAGACTCTTTATATATAGTTTTAAGGTTGTCATGGCCAGTTTCAAGGTTGTCATGGCTAGGGGTGACAATGGGGATAAGCTCCCACTGTCTATAAAATACTCCTAAAGGCATGCGTCTCAGATAGCCTCTGACAACTAAGTCCAGCACCTGACCTGCTCGTGTGGCTTAGATATTAAGCCCGGCGAAACTGCTCTTACTAACAGGTAAAGGGGTGAAGGCGGATACCTGGCGCCACAAAACCAGGAGCTTCGGGCAGGTGGAGCTCGTCAGCCTAGTAGGGCAATTCATCTAGGAGAGGGGTACTCTGACTTCAAACCCCCGCTGCCATGCGGTTTTAAGGCTTCAGGAGACAACCTCGAGGATAATTCAGGAGTGAAGCCCCTTAGGCTTTGGGAGTATCAGCTACGAAATTCCTTCCAGCAGCTTCTGAAACTGGGTTGGTGCCAAATGTAATGCGATGCGTTCCTTTGGATCACATCAGCAAGGTCGAGAGAAGGATCATGACGCATGGGCCACCCATGACCCCTTTATCTAAGGCCCAGGAATGCGCCCCGGAGAGGAAACTCTGGTGCTCCTGGAAAGCGGCTAAAACAACACGGGAGACAACAGTTACGGGTTATAAGTCCAACTTGATTGGCGTAATGTATGGACGCAACGGGTTGTCTTTGACGGTGGGAGAGGTCTTCGCGCCTCACTGATCAGCTACCGCTCGCCTCAACCTGGGCAGCCCCCAGACAGTAAGGTGCTGATCCGCCACAGCCTGCCTGCTCTAATGGGTGCTTAGAGCTTAGTTTAAAACGACAAGTAGGCTGTAAACCTGCACCAAGCAACAAAAGAAGAAAAATGAAAAATGTCGGACAAGACTGCTGCCTACTAAGATCCACTCATCACAGGGAAAAAGAAAAGCACGCCTGAATACTGAAAACACTAACAATGCTGATCTTAGCATCGAATTCACAAAGAAATTACAGGAAGCTTTCAAAAACTTTTCAGTGACTGAGATAGAAAAAACCTGGACGCTCATACGTGATACTATGTACCAAACATCATCACTCGTCTTTGGTAACAAAACAAAGAAAAATGAAGACTGGTTTGAAGCAAGTCTGCAAGAAATGGAAACTGCCACTAAAAGCAAGAGAGTAGCCATGCTAAACTACAAGAAGGAGCCCACCCCTAGCAACTTACAAGCTCTCAGATCTACTCGAAATGATGCCCAAAGAATAGCAAGACAGTGCGCAAACAAATACTGGCAGGACCTATGTGAAAAAATTTAATCTTGTGCCGACTGTGGTAACATCAGAGGACTATACGAGGGCATGCAAAAAGCCTTTGGACCTCACACCAGCAAGTGTGCCCCACTTAAGTCAAAAGATGGCTCAATCATCACTGATCTTGCACTGCAAATGGAACGACGGGTAGAACACTATGCAGAACTTTACCAGATTGAAAATGCCATCTCGACAACTGCTTTGTCTAACTTCCCACCACTTTCAGTTTTGAGCGAATTAGAAGAAACACCCTTGTAAAGGAACTGAGCACAGCCATTGACATGCTTGCACACGGGAAAGCACCCGGAGGAGATGGTATTCCTGCTGAAGTCATTCAGGATGGAAAGCATGCCCTAATCAAGCCACTCCATGAACTGCTAAGTTTATGTTGGGAGCAAGGAATAGTCCCCCAAGAATTGAAGGATGCCAACATAGTAACGATTTACAAAAATAAGGGTGACCGCACGGATTGTAACAGCTATAGGGGCATTTCACTTCTTAGCATAGTTGAGAAGGCTTATGCCAGAAGCGACTACAGATCTTGGCAGAACGAGTTTACCCAGAATCGCAGTGTGGCTTTAGGGCCGGTAGATCCACAACAGATATGATCTTCTCCCTGCGACAGCTACAGGAGCAAAGCAGAGAACAAAGGCAGACCCTCTTTATAGCTTTTATTGACTTGACCAAGGCGTTTGACCTTGTCAGCAGAACCGGCTTGTTTGCCGTATTAGAGAGAATCGGCTGTCCAAACAAGCTACGGAAACTGGTGTCAGCTTTTCATGAAAACATGTAGGGCACCGTACAGTTTGACAGCTCCGCCTCTAGGCCATTCTCCATCAAGAGCGAAGTAAAACAAGGATGTGTTCTGGCTCCAACACTATTCGACATCTTCTTTTCAGTTGTACTCACCAGCGCGTTCAAATCCTTGGAAGATGGAATATATATCCACAGTAGATCCGATGGAAAGCTATTTAATCTGGCACGCCTTAAAGCCTAAACGAAGAGACGGCGTATCTTGATTAGAGAACTGCTGTTCGCAGACGATGCCGCACTAATATCTCATTCACAAGAAGGATTACAGAGGCTTGTGAATGCACTGGCAGCTGCTTGTCAAGAGTTTGGCCTCACAATTAGCCTCTCCAAGACTGAAATCATGGCACAAGATGTTGCAGAAATACCAGTGATACACATTGGAAATCACACACTTACGGTGGTGCAGGAATTCACATACTTGGGAACAACAATAGCCAGCAACCTAAACTTAGACACTGAGTTGACCAAAAGAATAGGGAAGGCTTCTGCAGCAATGGCAAAACTCTCTAAGCGTGTGTGGGAAAATACCAAATTGACCACGGCAAAATAAATCCTTGTCTACAATACCTGCATTCTGAGCACACTTCTCTATGGCAGTGAGAGGTGGCCAACTTACATGCGTCAAGAGCACAGAGTAAATAGCTTCCACCTAAGCTGCCTGTGACGCATACTGTGCATCTCCTGGAGGGATCGTGTCACCAACCAGGAAATTTTGACACGGGCCAACATACACAGCATCTATGCTCTCCTTCAACAGAGAAGACTACGCTGGCTCGGCCATGTCACTCGCATGCCAGATGGAAGAATCCCTAAAGACATCCTGTACGCTGAGCTAGCAGAGGGAGCCAGACCCAAGGGCCGCCCAAGACTAACTTACAGAGATGTCTGCAAGCGAGACATGAGAGCCATGGGCATCGACCAATGTATGTGGGAGGAGATAGCCCAAGACCGGAGAGCATGGAGACAGAGTGTACGTGCTGGTACGAACTTTGCTGATTGCAAAAGAAATGAAGCTGCATCGGTCAAGAGAAAGAAAAAGAAAGCTGCCCTGTCAGTGAGTCCTAGGACAGATGAATATAAATGCTCGAACTGTGGCAAACTCTGCCGATCCAGAATTGGCTTGATCAGCCACTCCAGATTCTGCCCCGTCTCAAGACGTAACCAAAGCCAGTGACTCATCTGGCCGCATCCATTGTCTTACGAGACAGAAGGAGTCATATATATTTTTTCAATCGTCTGCAAATAATCTGACTTTTGTTCCTGAACTAATGCAATTTGGTAAATCATTTATGTAAATTAAAAATAGTAGTGGACCCAAGACTGTTCCTTGAGGTACACCTGAGTTTACTGTTATTGGTGTTGATTTAGAGCCATTTATTATTACAGTTTGTTCTCTCCCTATCAGAAAATCTTAAATCCACTGATGCAGTGGACCATTAATGCCGAAATATTTTAATTTTTTAAGCAAACTATGGTGGTGAACTTTGTCAAAAGCCTTGGAAAAATCTAGTAAGATAGCATCTATTTGTTCACTATTATCACGGCATATATATTTATTTATTTATTTATTGCGGAGGGGGGAATCCCCTCTCCGAAAAAATCCTTGCTACGCTCATGTCATTTGTGGGCCGGTTTATCTAGAAATGCCCGGGCTGATATTGATACACAGTCCGCCCCTGTCTATATGGTATTTATTTTTTTAAAATGTAGATCTACTTATAGTTAAGGACTAGATTATGCTTAGTCTAAAATTAAGATATAGCCCTAATCTCCTTAAATCTAAATCTACTAGATTTACATTTTAATCATCTTAGTAGTCTAGACTCTATAATTTTATAGATCTAGAAGTTATAGTTAGGCCTACATAGATGGCTGCCTGGTCGTGCGGTTAGCGCGCTGGACTGTCGTTTGGATTTGTCGATGTTCCCGAGTTCAAACCCTGCCCGCTCCCATTCCCCGTTGTCCTTCTGGAGATTTGGACTAGAAGTAAACTATCTTCAACTCTGAAGGAACATCCGAAACATGTAAAACATTTCACAAACAAACAAACATTTTAGAATATGATTCTAGATCTAAATTATATAGATCTAATTATAAATCTAGATAGATCTATAGCAATTACTAGAGCTAAATTCTAGCTCTAAAAACATAAAAAAGAAGGTTATTCGATCTATATCTAGATATTAGGTCGAGATAAACTATGGGGCTAAATAGTACCGACTATCGGATAATTAGTACTACCGGTACCCTCCTGTCACCGGTACTATTTACCTCAAGTGGCCAGCCCACATAACGGTATATTGTATTAACATGCCTAAAAAAATGCTGTACAGATGCATTCTTTCCAAGAGGAAAGGTTGGTTAACAATGCAATAGCTATTGGAACATGATAGGTTGCTTCATAAGTTAATTATACAATTTCAAAGATCAGCAAAATTACATCAAACTTTCAATGAATCAAACCATAATTTTAACATTGATGACGACGCTACATATGTAGGTCAATAAGTAAATTTCATTTTTAATCTTTAAAGACAGTTTCTAAATATAAAAAAGGTCGGTGTAATGAATTAACTTTAACAGTGGTACGATTTACCCCCCTCCCCATTTCTCCAGCACTTGAAAACTTTGTATCAGCTGTTGTCGTGTCCAGAAACTTACAGCGGTGCCCAGGGAGCCACCCAGTAAGCAAATGAGTCGATTAACTTAAATTAAATAACTTATAGCAAGACAAAGTTTATCTAATTTAAAAGAAAAAAAAAACTTTTTAGTCTTTAGCTTTGTTCTCAGCCTCGAAATCATTGATAAATTTAAGCAGTTCAACATGTAACCAACTATAAAGCGAAAGGGTAAGATAGAAATAAATAAATAAAATGACATAAAAATGCTGGAATCTTCTGAAAAGAAGAGCAGTCAAATTAATGATCTCGCCAGTATGGTGCAACCAATTCAGGAACGTTACTGAATCTAGTGATAACTTTCACGAAGGAACATTCACAATGCCATCTACTCCTGGAGAGCATGTTACATTAGACGTCACGAATAAAAAGATGCAGACTTATACGCTAAAATATCTGGATATACATGTATAACTTTAAAAAAAAGGGGGGATATCTATTTATAAGTAATTGTATAGACAGGAGTGATTACTCTTAAGAAGGTTACATAAGCCATATTAAGTGTTTAAGTTGCTACTTGGTCCTGAGTTTCCATCCTGGCTACCATGTTGTGTGTTATGAGAACTGTATATAATATATTTATATACTATTTTTGTTAGTCTATGGTCTTGTTTCTTGGGGTACTCAGAGGAAGTGCGCCTTGCTCTGGAGATCTTTGGGCTAAGTATATCTAAGTATATCAGGCCGGCCCTGATAGACTGATTGATTAATCAATGGTTTCCCATATAAGGAATAAAGGAGCAAATCCAATAGTTTAAAATTAGTATCTTAATAATTGCCGAACTTACCGGAAGCTATAGTTTTTAAAAAGCAGTGTAAACAAATAAGATTTCCTACCGTAAAAGGGCAAGTCTACCACACTAGACTAGTGACTAGAACTAGAGTGTGACTAGATCATTAGAGCTAGATCTATATTGACTATATTGATCCTGTTAAGGCTAGTCCCATATTAGAGACTCTATATTTAAGATTGCAAACGACTAAGTTTAAGTCTAGATCTAGGTAGGTAAACATATCTAGATTATCTTATCATGTCTTATGATTATCTCACTGAATCACTCAGTGTCTTGTCAGTTTTAAATTGAAGTTTATTCTGTGTTATTGATGTGTGTCTCAGTCTCTGAGTTTCACAGGCAAGGGCCAGGGTGTTTTTAAGAAGTGTAGATTGTAAATCAAAATATAATATCTATAGATTAGTAATCCTAAATCTGAGATGAACCATGCAGTGGTTTCCAGATCAGGCAGTTCTCCTTGCTTGTACATAGTTTTTGTTCTACTGGAGGGTTTTGAGGCCAGAGTCTTGTTCGGGCCTCTTGATATAGTAACAGGAGAGATATTAATGAATAACTTGATTTTTTTAATGGTGGTGATGGTGGCTCTGCAGGTCTCTGCTTCATAAAGTAGTATTGGCTTGCAATGGCATTAAAAAGCCTGATCTTGGTGATGATGCTTACTTCTTTAGATCCCCAAGTGTTCTTCAGCTGATGGGAGGCTACTCGAGCTTTACCAATGCAGGTTCTGACATATCTGCATATGTTCCTCCATGGTTTTCTATGATATTGCTGAGTTAGGTGAAGCTTTCCACCTCTTCCAGCGCCTCACCTTGGCCTGTAATGGGTGTATGTTGGATGCCTTTATCTTAAACACCTTGCTCTTCACTCAGTTTATAGTAAGACCCATTTGAGCTGCATTGTCCACAGTGACACTTATATTTCCTGCATCAATCCAGTCTATATAGACATCTAGAATTCTAGATCTAGATTTCAATATCTAGTGTATATAGTCTAGTCTAGTTACTAATAATAGTGTATGTCTAGATCTATATATTAATAAACCTGGTGGTGACACAAATGGGGTAGTGGTATGTGTGTAGTCAGCCAATGCCAATTGACCCAGGCCAGCGCTAGACGAGTGGTCAACCGTGATGAGCCAAGATGGTCAACTGCTATGACTGGCGAAGTTTAAAGAAACATCTAGAGTGAATAGAGCTCAGGAGCGTCACGAGGGATGGGGTCATGTGATTAACCAGAACAACCAGTACAAGTTCGGGATGAGGCGGAGATGTCAGTGCCAGAGTTGATACTGCGGTACGGTTGTTAACAGAGAGATATTTGTACAGTCTGTGTTACTTGTTGCCAATTGCACAGCATTCGCTATTATTTATTGAACATTAAACCATTACGTTATTTTGAAGCCCTGAGTAGTCAAGTTCTTTAAGTTAGTGGTGTGTGGTGCAGTTTGCAGAGAGCCTGGATAGAGAGATTCGTTACACTATATATATATATATATATGTATAAATAGATCTAGTTCTAGATGTCTAGGTTTTATATAATATATAATCTAGATCTAGTATTCTAAATTCTAGTCCAGATTAGAATCTCTATTGAAAATTCTATAATGTGGTAATTTTAAAATTGTCTGTAAATAAAATCTATTTAATATTATATATATCTAGATCTATATAATATATTTTAAATCTCCATATTTCCATTAGAGATTAGAGTTTCACTTTGAAATGGAACACAAGGACTCGGAAGAATCTTTTGATCCTACACATCTCCCAATATCATATGATGAACCATATGTTACTATTCCTAAGAATGAAGATACTATATTCAAAGCAGTACGATTCAATGACATAAACAGCATCTTAAAGCGTCTTCGTGAGGCATTTGACATTAATGACAGGCATAAAGGTGAGACAATTGTTTTTCTTACATGACCCTATAGTGTAATGCAGTGAAATCATATTTTTTCCCTTTCTGAAAAGATGCATCTATGCAGATGTCATTCTTCACACCATTCTAGAAACAATGGGCTGAAGACCTCTCAATATTTGTGACTCCTGGGTCATATTTTTTTTTTTCACCCGTTAAGTTCAACCTAGTCTAGTGTAGTGTCTATTAAAATTGTCATGTTTCCCCTCTGGTAGATATGGAGTTGTGTGGCAGGTTTTTACATTAATCGTTTGGCCCTGGTAACAAGTGCAATAAGCATTTAATAATGCTTATACCTTAAAGAAATAATTTTATGTGTTGATAACTGAAGTTATAGCTAGTTTCAGGAAAAACGTTGTTTAAACCTCCCAGTTGTATATTGTATTACGTATCCCCTTGCCCTCTGAACTCTAAGCAAATAAAAATGAAAAGTGTGTGTTGTCAAACCTATTATATGGCATTGTCTTTTCTTCTTATTCCATTCCTGTTCCATATTATCTACTTTGCAAATACAGCTTCAAAACAAAAATGTTTGTAAAATGATTAACATGTTTTGTATGTTCCTTCATATTTGAAGATAATTTACTTCCTAGTTCAAACCTCACGCAGGATGATAGGGGAAGGCAGCAGGAAGGAGCTCTTTTACGTCTTTGTTCTAGCATAAGGAATAAGAAATAATGTGCCTCTTTCTTTGTGCCTTTCTGAGTGTTTTGTTGGTTGCTTTTTTCTTTTTGTAAATTATGATTGAGTGTTTTATGTATTATAGCTACTTTACTTTTTATTCTAATTTTAATGATCTAACAGTTTAGTAAGTAATAATTAATGGTTTAAACTTAGTGAGACGAAAAAAAATTATGTTTAGTATCTAGTGTACTAATTGTTCACAAATGTTTCTGTCTTAAAAAAAAAAGAAATTCAAGGGGACGAGGTCTATACAGTTCAACAAAACACTAGAATGGTACGATCATTGAGATTAAAAGAATATACTGCACTGCACATGGCAGTCATCCATGGAACTTTGGAGGTGAGAACCTCAGGCACTTGTATTGTCAGTAAGAGATATTTTTGTACAATTGTTTGTCCATTCGTCCCATTTAGATCTCAGAAACTAGAAGAGAAAATGAAAATTGGACATCATGATAATTTAGATCTTTCAGAGTTCTGATGCAATGGCTACTTTTTTCTTTTCCAGAAGTGAACTATCTAATTTTTAAAATTATATATATATGAAAGGCCCATCAGCGAAATGGCATATAAAGCGAACACCTCCCTGTAATTTTTATCCATTCTTATTTATTTCAAAAGTAACTGCAGAAATAATAAATTGGTATTACAAAGACTCCTTTTGTCTACATTTCCCACATATTCACTTTCGTTTTCCCTTATAAAATTTAGCATAGCTGAAGGTCAAAGTTGACATGTATGGAAATTTCATTCTCAAAATGTTTCCGGATAAACGAGAATAGGTCCGAACTTAAGGCGATTTTAAAGCACCAATGGACATCGGCCGAAAAAAAAATGCATATTATGCTTCTAAATAGATGAGAAAATAGTTAGCTAGAATAGCTAAGGCTATTCATTCAGTTGAAAAAAAAATATTATAGGGTGTTCGCTCAAAATAACCTTTTTAACTGAAAACCTATTCAGCGAAAGCCCCTATATTAAGCTTAAAATGATAATTTAATGACTGATTTAATGTTTTTCTTTTTGTCTTATCTATTGTTATTGTTTGTAAACTGAAATATTAAAATAATAGGCCTATTTTTAACCTTAACCCAATGTCTTCGATTTCGAAGATTAAGGATGAGTGCAGTATGTGTTTTACATGACTACGCCCAGTATATTTTCCCGCATTTTCTTTCTGTCTAAAATGTTTGACTCGCAGCTCTCCAACAGTCTCTCAGATGTGATATGCTGGCAGTTACTTTCCTCTGTGCCAGTGAGGGTGAAATGACGCTTCTAATTGATCTTAACAGCGCTTAGGCCTATACTGCTTATACGGGGGGGGGGGGGGGGGGGGGGGGGGGGGGGGGGGGGGGGGGGGGGGGGGGGGATGGGAATGGGGGGTGACCTCTGTTTTGCCGTCCTCCTTTTTTAACTGGCTGGTTAACCTCTTGTTTCTATTTAATGATATTAATATGTGTATAAATGTTTAAAAGATCAGAATTCATTTTCACAGAGTTCCCCCACCATTCTGAGATTAGTATTTCAGGAGATTTCCAAGAGTTTTCCAGGAGAAAATATTCGTACTCAGGAGCGGAAAAAATGCGAACTATATATTTAGTAATAAATATGAGAATTATCATATAATATACATGTGTAAAATTACAAGATCTCTCCTGAGCCTTTCGTCTCCATGCCCGAAACTCAAGCTGTTGTAGATCTGCCTCCCATACATCATCAATCCATCGCATTCGGGATCTGCCTTTGGGTCAATCAGCGCATTTGTGTGTGTGTGGGGGGGGGAGATCAAGTTGATGGTGATTAAGTGCACTGAACATGTGTTCTTAAAAAAAAATAGTCACAGTAACGAGAGTTTATGAAATGGAGAGTAAAACGACGTGGACTAGCCTATAGGGAGGAGGCGAGATAGAATTTTGTAGTTTCTTTCTTTTAAAAAAAATATTTGATCGCAAGTTTCGTAGGCTATATATAGACATCAGTTCCAAGCAGAGAAAGGAGATGTGGAGCACAAGAAAAGTGAAAAAAAATTTAGGTCTAATGCCACAAGGAGGACAATAGTTATAATGCTTAATGGAAGAAGTTAGATGATAGAACTAATTGAAGCATCATTTCTTATATTTTAACATGCTGTTTCGCTATTTTTTACGGCCGTTCGCTGATTAGGTCCGACCCTTACCGCAAGTTGACTTGAATTATAAATTTAATAGCTGATTTGGAAATAAAGAGTCAAATTTAGTTTTATCGCCCAATAGCTGAGGAGTCCGCAGATGTTTTCATTTTTTTAAATAAGTTTAACCATTGCGGAGTTATAAATTCTAAACTAAAAACTGGCACAAAAGCGTTCGCCATTGGTCCTTTCTCATATATGCAAGCAGATTTTTCAAAAAAATTACACCACTTTTCAATTAAAAACTTCAGGGGAAGTAAGTCTTATTAAACAGGTCACAATCTTCTTCATTAATAAATCAAGCTTCATTCATAGATTTGCGCATTGGTACAAAAAAATTTGCATCAAAGGTCACAAACTGTCTTTGTAACCTTGTTTTATTATATATTTTTTTAAAAGTATAATTGTCTCAACAGATTATTGAGATGCTTTTATCAAATGGGGCTGATATCAATGCTATGGATGCTAATAAGTTTACGCCTCTACAGACAGCTGTGGCTGTCCAACGTCCTAATGTTGTCCAGTTGCTCATTCAGAGAGGTAACACATCACTCTAGTGGCAGTTTTTCTTTAAGAGTTCTGTTGAATATCGTTAACTTTCCTTGAGAAACTACTGACTAAAATTGTGTATTCTTCATAGTCATTGTTTAAGATACTCAATTATTGAAGTATCTGTAAAACAAATCATCTCATTAATGTGTGATATCATTCTGCATATAATAGACTATATATACATCATCATTATTTGTTAGATTGTTAAATAATGTTATTTAAAACAAAAAGTAAAGTTCCCCTTTCAGACCTTGTTATTGATCTTACAAAAGAAAATATTTTAAAAAGTACCACTTCTAGACTCTCTATGGGGGCCCAGGGATATTGCTATTATTTTATTTTTGACTCATAATTTGATTTCAAAACTAAACATTATTTTTCTTAGATTTTTTTTTAAGGAAAAAGCTCATTATTAAAGAAAATTAGGGTTTAGGGGCGACTTCTGTAAATATTTTTAAATGCCAACAAAATCTGGAAATATAAATTATATAAATTCTACTTCTAAAGCTTTTGAAATACAGTTTATTTTTTTAAATAAATTTCTTTTTAGACTTACAAAGTTACTTTTGTCGTTAACTTAAAACAGAACTATGTGAATGCAAATTTGGAAAAAAAAAAAAGATTGATTGACGATTAACACATATATATCAGGATATTTGTAATAAGCCTTCTGATACTTTAACTTTCTTTTTTTGTTTAAAAAAAACAACAATAAAAACAACAGTATGGCTTGTGACCCTAACCAAAGGGGCATAACTCAAAAAAAAAATCCTTAAAAATTACAGTAAACTTGATTGTTTTTGTCTTGACAGGAGCCAACGTGAATAATGCAAGTGCCAGTGGAAGAACACCTCTGCTGGTTGGAATAGAAAATACTAATTTTGTGATTGTGCATGCATTGATAACTGCAGAAGCTGATCCAAATTTGTCAGATGCACAGGGGACTACACCTTTGTTTATGTGCTTCAAGTCTAAACAGAATGTTAACTTGGAAATCATAGATGCTTTAATACAAGGTAACTTTATCTAAGAGTATTATATAAATGTATTCATTATCAGAGGTGGCTGAGCAATAGTACTTATGCTGGAATTAACTCATGGTAAGCTTGTTACAGTGAATGGTTTGCTTGGAACATCTAAACACCTATACCACACAACAAAATAGTCCAGTGAGTTCGAGCTGTTTATGTTCACACAATATGGATGTTTTCCTGGTCATGTGTTATGTACTTTGGACTGTCACTTATTGTGTGACAATGTCTTGTCTACCTATTCCATATTACCTAATTCTTAAATAAAGCTTCAAAACAAAGGTGGGAGGGGTCCACATTTCTTATAAAAGTACATTACCCATCCTGCAAAATGCATTCCATCTGATTTTTTTGTTTGTGTAAATTCTATGATCTAACAGCTCAGTAATTCAAACCCTACATGTTCCCACCCCCCTCTTTATTGGTGAACTAATGTCTGAAACTCTTTAAGTTTCACATTGTTTCAATTCTGTAACCATTTCCCTGTTGACCAGTGAGAACTGAGGGGGGGGGGGGGGCGCTTACATCACAGTGAGGCATTGTTTGCTTTTTAAATTCGTTCATAGAAATCTGGTGATATGTTGTAAGCTTCAGAATTAAGCCTTCATGGTTACAAGCTCAATTCCCACCAAAAGACCCCCCATCCCACCACCAGGAGACCTGCAGGAGGTTTGGGATAATACAATAATCTTATACATATAAAGATAAATCTTATTCCTTCTATACTTTTTTGTAATTATTTTTACTTGATTTGTCATTATAGGTGGTCTGGATTCAGTTTTGTTAAAAACAAATGCTAATAAAAATGACATAATAAAATTCTTATTATTTGTTTAAAATTTTCATATTGTTAATTTCTGCATTTATGATAAGTTGGGATAAAATAGTGCACTATGTAAGGGGAGTTAATAACATAAACTTCATTAGTATTGCTGCTTTATTCTGAAATCTTTATTACCCACCTTGTTTCAGGTGGGGCCCATGTTAACCACACCAACAAACTGGGGGCTACACCTTTAATGATGGCAGCACAGTTAGGGGAAATAAGAGCAGCAGAACTCCTTCTGAATGCTGGGGCTGATATCAATAAGGTTTGAGATTTTGTATGTTTTTTTTTCTAGTGTTTATAAAACTTGATAAGACTTACTTAGACTTAAGTCCTCCTGCGCCTGTCCAAGCATAAGGCAGCAAGCTCTCTCTAGAGAGATCAGTCATACGCCTTAGCCTGTTCCCAGCTTGTGCTCACAGATTTTAGGTTTTCTAAGAGACATGTTATATATTATACTGTTTTCCACTAGAGATCTGAGAAAGCCTAATCTATTTTCCACTAGAGATCTGAGAAAGCCTAATCTATGTTTTCCACTACAGATCTAAGTAAGTGTAGTGTAACTGAGTTGTTTATTTTCTGTGTGTGTCCAGCGTGTGTTTATATTACTTCAACAATGTGTGATGTGCTTGTATTCATTCACTGTTGACTGTTGCCTAATCTTGTTGAATAAAGCCAATATAATGGTTTTCTAGTATTTATTTCATTACAGTAAGCCTAATCTTTTTTTTTTCTTCCTCTAGATATGTAAGTAAGGCTAATCTATGTTTTCCATTAGATCTGAGTAAGCCTAATCTATGTTTGCCACTGGTTTCTCTGTTGCTTATTAATTGACTTTAAATTTCTGCTCACAACAGATGGATGTTTTGGGTAAAAATGCCTTACATCTCACCTCTGGGGTCAAGATGGCTCTGTTTCTAGTGAACAATGGAGCCACCAGTGACTACCCTGATAAACATGGTAATACATATTAGTTTCTTTGTACAGCATTAGCATTTTTTTTTTTTCCAAATCTAGTAAACTTTAGTTTACACAGTAGCTTCTAATTCTAATGATTTTTTTATTACTTTTGCATACTAATTTAAACAACAATGAAATAACAGTTAATCCAACCATAATTTGTCATTCATTGAAATCTTGTTAATATGCACATATTATTAACTTTTCTTTTAGGTTTTCGACCCATTGACAGCGCAGTCAAAGTGGGACATTATGCAAGAATACGGTTATTTTTAGGCTCTGACTGTCAGCGCAAATCAGACATTCTCGACAACCCGAAGCTGTTTGAAGCCAGGAAAAATTTTCCACCATTTGATCAGTGGCTACATGAAGAAATCTTGGAACCAAGAAATTTGAAGCGACTGTGCAGAGGGGTGATCAGACATTGCTTATCTCCATTCAATACTACCAAAATAAGTAATCTCCCCTTGCCTGGCCTGTTGAAGGACTATCTGCTAGTAAAACATATAGACTTGACTTACGAAAATTTGATACAAGATAAAAGAGCCTTGATCTAAAAATAACAAAATGAAATATTTGTGTTTTTTAATGTTTGTTTTACAAAACCTGTAATAATATTATAATTTTTTTTTCTCACTCATATTATTTAATTCAAACAAAATCATCCTGTTTGTAAAACATGCTCACTTTACAATAAATGGGTCAATATATGAGGTGTATGTTATTATAATGTGTTTTTGAAGGATAAAGCAGACATTTCAATTACATGTTTCTTACAGTCAAACCTGAGTTAGTGTGTATAATGCTTTATTTCTTAAATTGTTTAATTCAGTGTTTCCAAAAGTGGGGTAGTCCTTCCCCTAGGGGTACAGGAAGAGTTTGAAGGGCGGTTCGTGTTGCACATAGCTAACTATGCAGATTTTTTTTTAAAATACCCATTTAGTTTATAAATTAGAATAAAATATAAGTTTTAAATCCTTTTTATTATTTATTTTAAGTTTTTACAAACTCAAACCTGGTGCTATTTTACATCTTTAAAGACTAGTTTCTACAAAGATCAGGAAATGAATAGGTATCTTGCAACTTCAGACGACACCAAACCTTTTTCAATGTAAAACTGTTTCTATTTTTTTTAAATGTATTTGATGTGAAGCATGCAAAAAGTATACTCACTAAATAAATACCTTTTTGGGGGGGGGGGGGGGGGGGGATGCTGAGCGTTAGGAAAATTCTAGAAGAGGCATGCATAGGTCAAAAGTTTTGGTAACACTGGGGTTTAATTCAAGCATGGAAAGCCTTAGATTTCCTGTAGAACGTATCCATAAGACAATCACTTCTTCAATAGAGTAATCTGATCGTATTTGAAATTATTATTGACCTCTGTTCCTAGGCCTAATACGAAACAAATATGCTTTTCCAATATATTAATTTACTATGTTGACTTATTATTTTCTTGAAAAAAATGTTTGCAGTTATTTATTTTATTCTTCTGGTGATCTACCTTACAATGAGTTGTTAAGTGCTCTGTGATTCAATGATATTTATTTATTGATATATATGCATACATATCATTTTCATATTATTGTTATATTATTGATGTAAACCACTGAAAAGACATAATGTTTCTTGTTTAGTTTATTTTGATAATTTTAAGTTTAATGTTTACACTGACAATGACACAACCCTCATCAGTCTGTTTTCTCAATTCTTTTTTGTTATTCTCAGTGCATATAATGCTTAAACAACAATACTCTCCATTCTGTACCCTGCCATTCATTTGATTTCTAGCAGGACTGCATAGAATAAGACTTGTCACTGTACCAATAGTCTTAAGTACAGGAAACATGAGCGAAATCATTTTGTTTTAAAATAACTTACATTGATGTAATGCTGGATTTATGTTTACAAATGTTTAGGCTTGGGAAATGTTCAATATGAATTTTTTGTTACTGTGTTAGATATATATAATGATTTAAGTTTTGTTTTCATCTAAAAGTACTATCATTCATAATTGTCCTGTGCCCCTGTACATCCTATGCAAACGTTGAAAGTTTGGTATTCAAAATACAAAGCAGTTACAAATGTGAATTTCATACATTAGTAATTATGCAAAATTAATACACCTCACTCATCTTTTTTCATAGTACCACTGCCACCACATGGCTAAGACATATTGCACTATTATGTAATAAAAGTTGCTATTTTGGAATATTCCTCTATAGCACTGTCTATATTAAACGAAATATATTTATCTGTTTAGAAATCTTAAGTGCTACATTACGTCGCAGCTTCTAAAATTTCAGCTATCAGATTCTGCCTATCTTTATTTTTTTGGAGTACAATTCTCATGTCTTATTCAGCAGCACAATTCTTATGTCATATTCAGCAGCTTGCATCCAATATAAATCTCATGTAAACATTTTTTTGCTATGTCTCAGAGATAAAGGGAAGACATTTGGCATTAAATATAAAGTAATGATAAAACCTGAGTCTTTGCCACTGAAGCTGAATCGAGATTTATTTGGCAACATTTTTTGTATACTTTCTAATGAATACTTAAAGCTATTTAACTGTTAAGCTATTAAACCCAGGAAAACTTGTATAATAATAATAATAATCTTTATATATAAAGTATAAAGGGGACTAATTCAGTTTATGTCACCTCATATCTTTCCCTTGTTCAATACCAAACAAAGTAATGAATTATCATAGTTAATAAACTTATTTGTTTATTTATTATTATCTTGTTTAGTTTGGTACAAGAAACACTTTAGCAAAATTTAAACTTGATCTAAAATAGGGTGTGGGAGAAATAATGTGTACAAACTTTTGACCAGACAGACAGACCTACAGACAAAATGAGTTGATTTAAACTTTGTAATAAAACTTTTTTCCCACAAATCTTTTTCTAATCATATTTTCTATGTTTGTTTGTCCCTGCATATAGAATAAGAACTGTAGTTTCAACATTGTATCTTCATCTGTATATAGTTAGGATATAGAAAACTCTTTAATACAAATCTCTACTACTTTTTGGTTATATCCTAACGTTGAAGCGACTTCAGGCTTCTAATGGGTACCTGACAAACATTGGGGAATTAAAGGCACTTGACACCCTCATGAACACAAGAAACATGATTTTCACTCATCTAGCCCATTTATTTGGTGTTAATACATCTAACAACTATTATACTCATTCTGTTCAGTTGCTGACACTACTTAAACTCTGTTAAAATGTTTCTTCAGAGTTGAAGATAATTTACTTCCTAGTCCAAACCTCCCGCAGGATGAGTGGGGATGGGAGCAGGCAGGGTTTGAACTCGGGACCATCGATAAGTCTGAATGAGAGTCTAGCGTGCAAACTGCACAACCAGGCAGTCATCCAACATTTTTGGATTGGATGAATACTAATCAAGACAATCATTTTGGCTGAGATCATTTCTCACTTGTGAATTGACTTGATTTCATGTGGCAAAATTTAATTTATATTTACTTTTACCATTTACAACTTGTACAGTACGCTAGTGATGGGCAAAAGTGAACTAAAAAGTTAGAAACTTTTAGTTTAACTTAAAAAAATTAGTTAAGGCCATTGTTTATCTTGAAAAAAAAAGTTTAGTTAAAATCATAGTTTAATTAATTTTTTTTTAGTTACTAACTAAAAAGTTTAATTAAAATTTGTACAACTTTTCAACATGTGGTCAGGGTTGAAACGCACTCCCTGTTTTCTGGTCATGTGATATCAATAACTTTGATTATCAAAAAAAATGATGCAGTTAACAACTATTTAGACAGTCTGCATTTGAGGGTAAAGTAAGATCCTGGTAGAAGTTATGGGAGTAAATATTTGCACTTGAAAGTAGCAGTATTATAAAATGTTAAACATTTTTTACCAAAAGCTTCTATGCATCATTATGAATGAGGTTGTTCAGAATTTTCTTGTGAGCCTCGTGGAGGTGTTTAATTTCTGTTTCTAGTGGGAATCTGATTAGTGAGTTAGGTCAATATTTAGTGGTTTTAATCAATTCATTTGCGGCGAACAATAATTTTTTAACTGCAGGAACATCAAGTACACCCTTTTATAGTCTTAAGACTTAATATTGAGATCTATTAAGTCTAAATCAACAGCTAGGCCTATATAAATCTGAAAGCATTAGGTAACCAACTCTGGAAAAAAAATCTAAATCCACACCCTCTCTGACCTTAAAGTAAATACACATGACCACATGTGGGCCTGTGTACTGTACGTGTGTAGTCAATAATACTGTAAGAATACCCTGCATTAAACAATGGTGTTTGCTTAATGTGGAGAGGTCAGACAAGAAAATAACACTGGCATGGCTAGTCAAGCATGTTCGTAAATATATATCTTTACACTAAAATAGTTATACACCCTCCCTGTCCAGAAAGTAAATAGACAGTGTGTCCGCTTGATTTTAACAACCTGGCCAGATAAACGTGCACGTGTAGATCTATATAGTGTACTGAATGTGCAGTCCATAATGACAAGACCACCTAGTTTTTTTTCCCTTGCACGTTTAACAGTTATGCAATAGTGTTAGTTATATTTTTAGTGGTCAGACAAGAAAATAGCAAATCGGCATGGTTAGTCAAGCATGTATTTTACACTATAAAATAGTTATACAGGTCAATTTTTTTAAAAACTCCAACGATTTCGTTTCTATTTCTTTGGATACTAGGTCTAATTTTGAAATTCTAAATATATGTTATTTAATGAGATTTTAAACTTTACCAGTATAAGTAAGATTTTCCGTTATATAATTTTTTTTTAAAAAGAGTACTATTATTTTCTAAAGGTTTTAATTCAAGCGAAAATACAAGCACACATATTTATCTAGACATTTTACTTTTTTGTGCATTAAGTTTTATGTAAGAAACATATTCCTTAATACTGATTTTATTATATAGAAATATTACTAGAATGTTAAAATAATAAGATCGAACTGTAGGCATACAGTCGGATGATTATATCTATATAGGTCTAGTTCAATCCCGCACCCCCCCCCCCCCCAAAAAAAAAAAGTTTGTTATAGTTTAATTAATAGTTTAGTTTAACTATCTTTTGAAATTCATGATAAACTAATAGTTTAACTACTTTATTTTAGTTAAAAACTAGTTTTAGTTTAACTTTTAAAAGTTAGTTTAGTTCCTATCACTACAGTACGCAACTAGTAGAACACATAACTAGTGATGGGAACTAAACTAAATTTTTTTAGTTAAACTAAAACTAAGTTTGAAATAAAAAAAAAGTAATTAAACTTTTAGTTAATCACAAATTTAAAAAGTTAGTTAAACTAAACTAAGAAACTTTAGTTAAACTTTTACTAACTATTTTGACCTTTTTTAAGGACAAAACAGCCAAACATGAAAAATATAAAGCACAACCAATTTCTTTAGCAAAATGTAATAAACTTTTATTTGTGCACATGAAAAAAGATTTAAATGTCTTTATGGGATAGATGTAGATCCTGAGATAGATGTAGATCCTAATAGAATCACCAGAATGATACTATAATAGAAAGAAATTAGAAGTAATTGTCCAAGTTCTTATATAAGTTATCTTTAGAAGTAATGATAACACTGTATGTTGACTCTTTAACTAACTCTAGATTCTAGAATATTCTGGATCTAGGTCTATATTTAATTATTTTAGTCTCTTAGTCTTAAGTAGAGTCTAACTCTTAGTAGTCTTAGATCTAGATGTAAATTTATTAATTGATATTAATTGATAGATTTATTAATTGAAATCTATATTACTTTACTTTATTACACTAGATCTATTAGTTTAGACATTTTACTATTCTAGAATTAGAGTCTAGATATATCTAGATTACTTATTAGGCCTATACTAAGACCTAAGATGCATAGATCTATAATGACTATAATACTAAAAATAGTCGTCACTATACTAGATCTAATACTAAATTAACTAAATCTAGACTAGATCTACTTCTATTATAATTATACTTATATCTACTATCTAGATCTATTAGATCTAGTATTATCTACTAGAGTATTTAGATCTAAATACCCATGCCATATCTAGTTATAATCATAATTATAATAATCTAAAATCTCTAGATATAGAGTTACTAAGATATCTAGATTTTAGATCTAGTAATAGTAACTAGTATTTCTTAGATTAGTTTTAGATTAAAGTATCAATTACTTGATCTAGGTCTAGTATCTTATCTTATATAATACAGACGTTACTTCAAAAAAGAAGATGATTACGTCCTACGCGTCATGCATTTAGTCATGCATATTAACCAACCAATGACTTAAATTCTGCCAAGTCACTGGTTTTTCTGGCTAGCTCAGGCAACCCATTCCATGCTCTAATAGCACTAGGGAAGAAGGAGTATTTGTACAAATTTGTCCTAGCATATGGGACGAGGAATGTGCCTTTATTTTTGTGTCTTTCAGAGTATTTTATTAAATTTTGTTTTTGTATTTGAAGATTATGGTTCAGTGTTTTATGTATAGTTGCTACTTTACTTTTGACTATAAATTTATAAATCTAATAGTAGTAATAGACTAATACTAACAGACTAGACGTCACTAAACTCAACTCTAGATCTATCTAGTATCTAGTATAAAGTTTTAAAATCAAAAGAGTCGACATTTCTTTTAGATCAAAATTCTTTGCCTCAGTTATACAGGAACACACTGGTGTTTAATAAAAAGCAGCAAAATGTAGATCTATAGAAGCAAGGAATTATCAGGATTTATCAAGCTGCGAAACTTGCTAGAATTATAATGAACACGTTTATTTTTCTCGCCTTTCAAATACCTTGCATTGGCGGGAATAGCGACCATTATATGGTAAAGGTCAAAAGGCTTTCTAGTGACCTGTGCACCCTCCCAGTTTATTCTCCTCTCTATTATTCATTATATATAATTTATTATATTCTCCAAATGACATAGATCTAAATATTTATTCGTATGTATGTTAAAAAAGTTAGTAAAATTTGTAATTAAACTTTTTATTTTGTAACTAAAAAAAAAAATTAAACTAGGATTTTAATTAAACTTTGGCCTTAACTATTTTTTTTTTAGTTAAACTAAAAGTTAGCAACTTTTTAGTTAACTTTTGCCCATCACTACACATAACTTGTACAATAAAAAACTTCTTAAAGTAAAAACTTGTATAATAATAATAATAATCTTTATTATCCATAAGGAAATTTGTCTTACAATTTGTGCATTACACCAAACAAAACATAACTATAAAAAACAAAATATACATTCACACCAGACTCACTCATAATTTACATGTGAAAAGATTATATCAAAAAGTATAACACATTACTTCATAGATTGTCCAATATTTTTTACAAAACAAAACTTTTCAACACTTTCTATTTTACGAAATTAGGATCATATCTTATCTTATCTTATATATTTACTTTCAATAACCTACACTGGCAGCAAAACGGTTAGGGTTATACTATGGGAGTTGTGTCCAATAAAGATGTGTAAAGGCTGATTTTCCGATTTCTTACTATCCTAATGTTACAATGTACTGAGTGACATGCATCTCACAAGTGAAATGACCGTCCAATCAATCAACAAAAGGCGGATATGTTACAATATACTGAGTGACATGCATCTCACAAGTAAAATGACTGTGCAATCCATCAACAAAAGGCGGACATGTTACAATCTACTGAGTGACATGCATCTCACAAGTGAAATGACTGTGCAATCCATCAACAAAAGGCGGACATGTTACAATGTACTGAGTGACATGCATCTCACAAGTGAAATGACTGTGTGCAATCCATAAACAAAAGGCGGATATGCTACTATGTACTGAGTGACATGCATCTCACAAGTAAAATGACTATGCAATCCATCAACAAAAGGTGGACACGTTACAATGTACTGAGTGACATGCATCTCACAAGTAAAATGACTGTGTTATCCATCAACAAAAGGCGAACATGTTACAATGTACTGAGTGACATGCATCTCACAAGTAAAATGACTGTGCAGTCCATCAACAAAAGGTGGACATGTTACAATGTACTGAGTGACATGCATCTCACAAGTGAAATGACTGTGTTATCCATCAACAAAAGGCGGACATGTTACAATATACTGAGTGACATGCATCTCACAAGTGAAATGACTGTGTTATCCATCAACAAAAGGTGGACATGTTACAATGTACTGAGTGACATGCATCTCACAAGTGAAATGACTGTGTTATCCATCAACAAAAGGTGGACATGTTACAATGTACTGAGTGACATGCATCTCACAAGTGAAATGACTGTGTTATCCATCAACAAAAGGCGGACATGTTACAAGCAAATTGACATCCAAGAACCTCCCTCTCCCCCATTTTCTACGTTTTTCTTTTTTTGTTCTAAATAGATCTTGTTTACAATGAACACATCCCACTACAGTCTTTCGTTCACATTATTCTCTCTTCTGTATAGCACAATAAAACCATCGTTTCCCCTGTAGTTTCTGTTGGTTATTATGTGAGTTGAACAGGGCGAAGTCGGACTTAGTTTATAACATACAATAGACGACAGGAACTCGCCAACATTTTGTATTCAGCTCTGAACATAATAGACAACTTTTAAATTAGGAAGCTCTACTACATTGAAATAGTTTTTCTTCTTAACTTGTACACAAGCACTTAGGTTCACAGTGCTTATAGCAAGGTTTGATAACTCCTTTGGACATACAATTAAATAGTTTGATCACGTCAAAAAGAGTTTATATAATCAATATAGTGTAACTTAAAAACAGACCACCTGGTAGGCCTCTATTCAGTTGAAGTTTGATGTTACTATCGAGTCTACTATGGTCTTAAATCATTTTTTTTTTACATGTTACATTAACAAACAGTTTATGTCCTGTCGGTCTGTAAACTGTTGTTTTAAGAATGGAAGTGATGAGTCCACAGTACAATACAGTATTTGTCATGTGGTATGCACGCTTGCCTGTCGTCCTATCGACTCGATGGTCCAGGGTTAATACCCTGCCCTCTGCCATCACCCATCGTTCTGCGGGAGGTTTGGACTAGGAAGTAGATTACCTTCAAATCTCAAGGAACACCCGAAACCTGTTACTGTTAAGCATTTTACATACAAAATTATACAAGCTGTGAATAACTATGGCAATAAGCATCAACACATTATTTAACTAAATGCTTGACCGGTTTATTTGACAAAATATGCACCATGTTATTTACCACAATTAAGTTTCATATTTACGTCTCGCACAAACGATGGCAAATAATTCATCACAGCAATGCACAATATGAACAGGGAGAGACCAACTGGAACGGAAATGTTAATGCAAAGTAATAAACTCGCTATAATGATGATGAGTACATAAAGAAGAACTTCAAGAAGCCTCACACCCTTCACCACTTGCTGTAGTCTGCCAGTGTGGTCGGCATGTTCATTAATTGTATTTTGAAGATCTTGCAAACACTGTCGAGGATCACTGGACAGTTGAACCTCCTGACACAAAAATCCCTCAAACGTCTCATTATATATACCTCTCAGTTCTCTAGATATAGCACAAGAAAAAAACATCAAAATGTAAAAAAAAAACTTAAAAAAAAAAAAACTTTCTAAGAGAAGAACTCCGCACATACAATAATATCTCTAACTTAATAATGTAGAAGTTATTTCCCGTATTCAGTTTCAAGCAAAATAAATAATTACCAATATATGGCCAGAATGGCCTCCTTTAGTCGCGAGGCGACTATGAATCATCTCATGGAAATGAGATGAATGCCTGGCAATAGCTGTGGTCGGAGCGATGTCGTTGAAAACACGACATATATCTTCTATTTTTCTTAAAGCATTGCTGTAAAATGTGTATGTCTAATCTAACAGTGCCGGTACTTTTATATTCAATATTACTCTTTTTGGCACAGCTTTAAAACAAAGTGAATTAATCTACCGGTTGAGCAAAAACGTAAGTAGAATTTAGTCCTCAATATTTCGACATACCGATATTGGTAATTAGAATAACATTTGTTTACATAAAACATTTTTAGAATTACAGAGAATGATTTCTTTACCATTTTCATGATCAGAATCGATAATATAAAATATAATAAATATATAAACCGTACAAAGAAGTTTCATAAAGTTTATAGATACTGAAAAGTATTTTTTAAACATATTCATTTTTGTAGTTGTAATCTGTGAAAAAAAAAACTAATTTCTGCGGCGTAATACGCTCTATCGGGCCTAACCCTGGACCCTGTCTTAATGTAATCTCAGGCATATAGAAATAAAATGTAGGATCTGGTATAGGGCAAAATAAGTCACTAAAAGAATGTAATATAAACAGGAAAAATATAAAGAAAAAGTTAACAAAAAAAAGCTTATCTTAAGGTAAGAAGCGCAAAAATAACTGGCTTAATAACCGCAAAATCACTGGCTTATCTCTCATTACTGCAATTTTGAACTGCCTTTTTATATATGCCAAAATTAATTAGCGTTAATTGATTAACTAATTGATTGATTTTTTAAAATTGATTCATACATTATCATCAACGAAATGAATAGTTGTGCGAAAATCTACCTACATGCGAGAATGGTAAGTTGGAGGGAAAATAACGTGGGTACAAACTTCGTTTCAGAAAGACTGACAGAATGAATAGAAGATTTAAAAAAAAACACTTCAATTTACCCTAAATAACATACGACATATTCTTCTAGTAGATGACATATATTCTCAATGTCCTTATTTGACTTGTAGGTCTCCAAACATGACTGACCAGGGGAAGATGATGCAACTGTGTTGAATCCTACAAGAAGAAACATGTATCTTTTGTTGAGATTAGTTCATAAAAACCTGTTTAATAAGAACGGAATATACATATTTTTGTTAGAGAAGCTTTACTGTTGTAGGAACAACGACTTTCCAAAGTATATAGTCAAAATTTAGAAAAAAAAACAAATATCAATAAATTATAATTAAACTTACCATAACAAATAAGAGAGTAAAGAAGGATATACATATCTGTAATATAATTGATTAAACAATGCATATATGGCAAGTTTGAAAAATATCGATCTCATTGAGTCATTCTTGTACAATGTATATCTATATATAAAGTTCCTAAGAAATCTAAAAATGTTGCTTATCTATACTTTAATTTTGAAGTCCTGTTCACCTATAGCTTATTTCCTGGTTCTTTAACATGTCTTTAGAAAAAGAAAGTAAACTTTCGCTTTCAGACCTTGAGATCTATGGGGCAGATGATGTTAAGGTCATCTGTTACTATGGCCAACGATTAACGAGCAGGGTGTCATATGGTCAGCACAACGACCAACTGCCGTAACTTTTCCAAACCAAAGTTTGGTACGCATTTGAATTGGGGCGCCCTAAAAATCCCGATATTCAAAATCCCAGTCTTCACCGAGATTCGAACCCAGGACCCCATGTTTGGAAGCCAAGCGCTTAACAACTCAGCCATAAGCACACCCTTTACAGGTCTTTAAAAGTAAAGTAAAGTTCCCCTTTGAGACCTTGTGGTCTATAGGGAAGATGATGTAAAGATAACCTGTTTCTTTGGCCTACGGTTAACGAGGGTGTCATGTGGCCAGCACAACGACCAACCGCCTTTACTTTTCCCCAACTATTGTCAGGTTCCCATTAGAGCTGGGTGGACTCAGAGGCACCCAAAGATCCCGAAATATAAATCTCAATCTTCACCAGGATTCGAACCCGGGACCCCCGGTACGGAAGCTAAGCGCTATACCGCTTAGCCACCGCGCCTCCTAACAGGTCTTTAGTTGAACATTAAATAAATAAATAATATAGTTTACAGCGCCAAAAGAAAATCTACACAGGTGTTTGTTTCGGATTGAAACTTAAAAAAAAATACACATATAAATAAAACAAGATTACAAAGACAGTTTGTGTGGAAACACAAACTCAAAATCGGCCCCCGAAGTGGTCCACCCAGGCAGGCTCAATATTTTCAGAAAGAACAATCCAAATTAAATTATATCAAAGACAAATGAGAGATATGAATGGAGAAAGAAGGTTGACATATCTTGTGTAGTGCCCCAACGGTACAGCAGATCAAAGGATAGGTGCAAGTGAATGCAAAGTTAGATGTGAACCTGGCCTAACTAGTTCCCCTTTCAGACCTTGTGGTCTATAGGGCAGATGATATAAAGTTCATGTTTTTGTGACCTACGGTTAACGAGGGTGTCATGTAGCCAGCACAACGACTAACCGCCTTTACTTTTCCCCAACTAATATCAGGTACCCATTGGAGCTGGGTGGACTCAGAGGCGCCTAAGGATTCCGAAGTTGAAAATCCCAGTCTTCACCAGGATTCGAACCCGGGGCCCCCTGTTCGGAAGGCAATCGCTTTACCGCTCAGCTACCGCGCTTCTCCTGGCCTAACTGAAGTGAGCAGGTCAAGGTGGCTCTACTGAGTGAGGCCTTTTTGTTATATGCTGCTCAACATTTATTCATTTATAACAGTAGGCAGTTGGTAGCTCTACTGGGTGGGCCCAATCTGTGCACCTCAGTCTGCGACCAAGGGGCTAGAGTCGCCTAAGCAACCAGACAGCACTATCAAACCAAACTAAACTAAACTAAAGTAAAAGGAAACAAACTAAAAATAAAACAACCAACTACATTTATAAAACAACTTATATATACTTTATTTACATGAAACCAAAACAACAGTAATAAAACTAAATATACACACTACTAAACGATTGATCAACCCTACTTAACTGAACCTAACAAATAAAGCAGCTATTTGGCAAAACTACAACAGTAAGCTACTTGCAGCAGCAATAATTACTAAAACAGCTATAGGGCAACAGTAATAACTGCGACAGACAGTTAGGCAGTAATAACTGCGGCAGGAATTATAACTTAAAAGCTTACGCCACATCAAATGTTGGGCCAGACAAAAATAAACATAAATCTAGATTTGGCTTAACAAAGCCGCCATCATGGAGCGTTGAGTAGGACGCAGCCATCTTCTACATTAACAATTAAAATCGGCAACATGCCAACTTGTTAGAACCGTTATCCTAACAATATTATAATATTAATAAAAATACTTTTAGAAGACATAAAATAATAAAATATTTCCAAATAGACAAACAATAGAAAAACAATAAGGGGATCATTAAGGATGGCTAAAAGGGGTGACGCTACCCAACTCTACGGAACTTCCGGTTCCATCAGAGGTAATCATGGCTAATTAACTAGCCAGTTATGCCACTACACTAATCAGTCTGCATCTAGACTATAGCAATAGATGTAGAAACAATTAATACAAATACGAACTAAAGAAAGTAAAAATAAAAACATTTTCCAACTTACAGGCGGTCCCAGCTGAAATTATACAACACACAATTAGCTTTATAAAGGGACCACTGTCAGCACTGACCACTGGTCAAGACAAAAGAGAGCTGAACGTGGTTCCGGAGCTAGCTATAACTGGTCAGCGCGAACATATCGGAGAGCATGACGTCACGCTAATTATCTAATTCTAAACTGGACCACCGATTTCCCTAATTTGTACCTAGCCGTAAACAACAATAAAATCTAGCAAATTACTAAAGACACGGACTACACAACATTATATACCAAATTAAACAGCATTAAAAAGAGAATCTTAAAATATAAATCCTACAAAAATACAAAAAGGAAGATAAAAAGTTATTTCTATTCTAAACTCATATGGGGGCTCTATACCGTTTACAGACCTGCACATAAACTGATATTAAAAAATAACAACCAATCCAACGCTAATGCCAAAAACAAAAATAAGCAGAACTAACCAGGGACAAAAAAAAAGGAAATAACATCCACAGCTCTAAGGCAAGTTAACTATTTTAAAAACTACTTTTCCTCTACGAGTAGAACACAAATAACAGAAAAAGACTAAAACTAGCAGAAAGTTATAAATAGCGGAAACTACAAAATACTCAGCACTGAACTATAAAAATTAAAAAGGACACTAAATTACAACTATCATAGCCCTGGCCTATATAAATAATATAAATTAGATAAAATTAGTTCAAAAATTAGATCTAGGAGCGCCAGCTCACAAATAGATGTAATTGTTTTGAAAAGGATCAATCTCTTATTCGAATGCTAAAAAAAAATTGTTCACGAAAATGACATTTATAAGATTACTATTCGTTTTAACTTAGGTCTAACTTATAATGCTTACTAATTAGCTTTTTCTCTTTAAAAACTGCTTGCATAACTGATATTAAAAATTAGATTTTTTCGCTTTCAGAAAAAAAAGTAGCCGTTGCATCAGAACTTTGAATGGTCTAATATATTGTGATGTCGGATTTTCAATATCTTTTCTAGTTTACGAGATCTAAACGGGACAGACGGACAGACGGACAGACATTTTGCACTAAACTAATATCGTCTTTTCCCCTTTCGGGGGCCGCTAACAAACTACATCTAATTGAGACTGGATATTAATCAAACACATCTCTTCCAAATCAGAGGCGTTTTTTTTTGTCTATCTTTCTTCTCGTACCTCAAACTTTGAAATTCTATCCATCAAGTTGTCCACATACAAGTATACAAAAACAAGCAAAGTATAACAAATAAAAAAAAAAACTTCCCAAAAAGGAAAAATAAAATATCTAAGCCACATTTCTCAATACTGCTCGATGTATTTGCCTTATTATATCAAACAAAATAATTAACTACCACTAATAATGATTAAATCGGTTGAATTTTGTATTGATTCGTGTTTTGTTAGATACAGGGAAGAATTGTGCAAAGGTTCAACTTGATCCGAGAATGGAAAGTGTGAAAAAGAACTTGTCCGAAAATCAATAGTACTAGATAGACAGACAGAGTTATGTTGGTATAAACTTTGCAATGACCGTTCATGAAAACAAAAAGGGAACAAACGCTAAAATAAAAATAAAAATAATATTTAAAAAAATCGGAGCTACATTTAAATTTCAACTGCCAATAACTTCAAATGTAAACTGAAATGTGCACGCTAGCCCATACCATGTAACAAGAACCAAGGAATGCATTTTTCTAAAAAAATATTTTTAGACCTTAAGTCACAGGTAACTGTAACGGTTGGAGAAAAGAAAGGTCTAGTTATTGATTAACCGTGTAGGGGGTCAAAGAAATGGTGTGTATGTGCGTTTTAGTTGTGTGCAGGAAGTCACAGAGACATTGTGTGTTGCTTGATGTAGACCTTTTATCTATATATATACTTCTCTTTTTCCCTCAACATTTCAAACGAGTAGTAAGGGGTAAAGGAAAGATCACTCTGCGTATAGTCCACGAGAAAACAAGAGTAGTGTTCACACTACGGATGACTGGCTGCGCGATTGATTGTCGTTTAAATTTATCAAACCTTGTCCGCTCCCATTCCCCTTTGTCAAGCGGGAGGTTTGGACTAGGAACTAATCTAAGTAATCTACTATGTTTAATATGTAAACAGCAGGGCCGGACTTAACCATTGTGGGGCCCTATGCCAAACGGATTTCGAAGGGCCAAGTTTGGGTAGGGAAGAGGATAATAAGTGAAATTTAAGAGTTTTATTCAGAATTCAGAACGTACAGAATTACTTTACGAGCCTTGCGTGTAGCAAAGTCATACAGTATATCATAATAATCACGCTCAATAACAAGAATTACCGAATGTTTCAATCTATCTTTGAGAATTGTTGACCTTAAGTAATTCTTCATTAGTTTAAGGCACGAGAAGCTTCTTTCACCAGATTAGACAATTACGGCTGATGCATAATGCCGCGCATAAGATTGGCGTTTTCCATATTGAATAACACCCCAAAATGACAATTTTTGTGTATATATATTTCCGTATATTTTTAGGACTTTTTCGTATATTTTGCGATTCCGGGAGATTTCCATGAGCTCCTGGTAAATCGACAGAAGGGCGCGGGAAATCTGTTTTGTTATAAAATGGTTTAATTTAATAATTTTTACACCTTGAAATAGAGCGGGTCCTATGAAAGTGCGGGTCCTATGAAAGTGCGGCCCCACTGCGGTCGCATAGGTATCAGTGGCCTAAGGCCGGCCCGACAAAATAGCGGCGTATGCTATCTATCTCTATATATACTTCTCTTCTTCCCTCAACAGTTTGTACGAGCAAGAAGTAAAGGAAAGATCACTCTCTTATTTCTGCGGAGTCATCCCACGAAATTACAAGAGGGGGGGGGGGTATTCACACGTCGCTACGGATGGCTGCGCTGTAGACTGTCAAACCCTGACCGCTTCCATCCTCCTTCGTCTTGCCAGAGGTTTGGACTAAAAAGTAAACTATCCTCAACTCTGAAGGAACATCAGAAACATGTAAAACATTTTACAAACATTTTACAAACACTTAATAGCAGGCCCGGACTTACGCATTGTGAGGCCCTATTCGAAACGGATTTCGTGGGGCCAAGTTTGGGTAGGGAAGCGGACAATAAGTGAAATGTAATAGTTTGTATTACAAAATAAATTCGTCTATGCATTTTATTCATTCTTTACTACGTACAGAATTACTTTACGAGCCATGCGTGTAGCAAAGTCATACAGTATATCATAATAATTCTGTTTCCTACATAGATCACGCTACATAGCAAGAATTACCAAATGTTTCAATCTAACTTTGAGAATTGTTGACCTCCTGGGAAATCGACACGAGGGCGCGGGAAATCTGTTTTAAGTCAAAAAATGGTTTAATTTAATAATTTATACACCTTGAATTATCGCGGGTCCTATGAAAGTGCGGATCCATTGAAAGTGGGGACCCACTGCAGTCGCATAGGTTGCAGTGGCCTAAGACCGGCTATGCAAAATAGCGGCGTATGTTACGCCGCCGGTCGACTAGTAATTAATAATAATTAACTAAACAAATACAATAGAAGTCTTCTTGAAACTTAACAGCTGTCGATTGAGGCAACATTTGCCAGTCAAGGTCTGAAATCTGCATTAAAGAACATTTTTCCAAATTTTCTAGATTGTTTTATTTTGCTGCTAAGTTATTAATAATAAAAGAAAAGTAAAGATACATCTTTTAGACTTTGCGATCCATGGTGACAGATGATGTAAAGCTTATCTGTTTCTATGGCCAACAGTTAGCGAGGATGTCACTTGGTCAGCACAACAATGAATCGTCTTTACTTACCCAACGCATATCAGGTTCTCATTAGGGTTGGATTGACACAGGTTCCTTTTGAGGATCCCGAAATTTGAAATCCCAGTCTTCATCGGGACTAGAACCCTAGACGACTCGGCTTGGAAGCCGAGCGCTTAGCCTCGCAGCCTCGACGCCCCAACTTGGAAAATCCAGAATTCTAACTGAGTCAGTAAAACATGGAATATGATGGAAACGTTTGTATTTTGCCTAGAGCAGAAAAGCAGCACTCTTTTCGAATATTGGGAGTTTCATTTTGGTCATTTATTTAGCCGCTTCCAAAAGGGGAAAAGGAACTAGTTCTTTTTTGTGATCCGTCTGTTCGTCCGACCTATTTAGATCGTAAAAAAAAGTAGAAAAGCTTTGGACAATCCGATATCATGATATTTTAGAGCTTTTAAAGCTCTGTTTCAATGGTTTCGTCGTCCTGCGGGATGTTTGGATGAGGAAGTAGATTATCTTCAACTCTGAACGAACATCCGAAACATGTCAAACATTTACAAACAATTGAAAACAATGACAGATATTTTGATAAATGTCTACTAAAATTTAGAACCGTCGATTTTCAAATAATGGAACACTAGATCATAGGTATGCCAATGTAGACCCACGGGCTGTGGGTAACATTCAGCTAGTCAAATATACAATTTATTAAAAACGAAATCACCCGATTTGTCAAAATAAAGTTTCTTTCTTTAATAGAGATTTTTTGGGTTATGTTTAGGGCCCTCTGGTTAGTAGACGGGCATTAAACATATACTAGGCTCTCCGCCTTGTCATAAGGAACATTTATACAAATTTTATCAAGATTTGTCAAAACGGTTTTTATTTCTATTTGGGACATACAAACATACATATAAACATACAATACATAAATAAATATACATTACACTTAATTATATTTATATTAAAAGATTAATTTCTTGCTAGAGTTAGTATTAAGAATTAAGGATTAAGAATTAAATTTAAAAATAAGAAATTGTAAAACTCTTTCCCTTCGTAACATTTAAAAATCTGTAATATTCAATAAACAACAAGAACACAAAATCTCTTTTCTCCCAAAATTGAGCTGTTGAACGCAAATAAATGTGTTTCTCTTAAAAAGACAACTTTGATTAGAGATAAGTTTTAAAAAATTATAAAAAAATCAAGTGCCTTATCAACAAAAAAAAACAAAAACAACTGAGGCTCTGAGATTGAACAGAACTACACACATACAAATATACAGTTGTAAAAGCCGACACGACTATGCGGACGTCAACTCTGTATTAACATCGCGAGTACCTCCTATTCTTTTTTGATTTTATAAAGAGCTAACAAATTTCTTGCATTCAAGTCTATAAAGGTAGGTTAGGGTATAAATCTAATGCGTTTAATCATACTTATTAATGAAATAAGTTCAGTAGTGTCTCAGATTTTTTATTGCTGATATTTTTTTAAAACAGCCGAAAAAAACAAAATATTGAACACTGATTACAGAAACTTAATAATTTTCTAAGGACATGTCTTTGTACATGACAGTTTATAAGATAAAAATAATTGTAAGATTAATGTATTAACACATGTATTTTATAGAAGGTATTCTTTCTAAAGACTATACACGCTGATCTGCTCTTTCCAAATATTTGTTTTGAAATTTGAAAAGCTTTTGGAAATCACAAACTTACGGTAATGCAGGAATTCACCAACTTGGGATCAACAATCGCCAGCAATCTAGATTTAGACACTGAGCTGACAAAAAGAATAAGAAAGACTTCTGCAATAACAAAGCTTTTCAAACCATCTGGGAAAATTTCAAATTAACTACGGCAACCAAAATCGTAGTCTACAATGCCTTTGTTGCGAGCACTCTTCTTTACGGTAGTGAGAGCTGGCTGATATACATGCGGCACATAATGTAATGTGCATCTCCTGGTAGGATCATGTCTTCAACAACGACGTTTTGAATCTGCCAATATGCACAGCATCTATTCTCTTCTGACACAGAGAAGACTACACTGGCTCGGACATGTCACTCGCATGCGAGATAAAAGAATCCCTATAGAATCATGTATGTTGAGCTTGCGGAGGGAGTCAGACCCTAGAGCCGCCCAAGACTAACCTACAAAGACGTCTGCAAGTGAGGCATGAGAGTCACAGAAATCAACGAAAGTGTGTGGAAGGAGATAGCCCAAGCCAGGACAGTTTGTAAACAGACAACGTGCTGATACGAACCTTGCCGAGAGCAAAAGAAACAAAGCTGCATCAGTCAAGAGAAAGAAAAAAAAAGCTATCCTTTCAGCTAGCCCTAAAACAGATGCATACACAGATGCATACACATGCACGAACTGTGGAAAATTCTATCGCTCCAGAATTATCTTGATAAGTCACTCCAGATTCTGCCCCGTTTCTAGACGAAACCAAAGCCAGTGACTCATATAGGCGCATCCGTTGTCTTCCGAGACAGAAGTGGTCATAAATGTAGAATACATCACTAACGGATCCTTAGTGAGTGTCTAGTAATGGTTGAGGTGCGCCCTTTTATAACCTTCACCAACGGAAAGAATTTCATTCACATATTAGGAATGAAAAATAGCCTTTCACCAATCCCTCTGGCCTGAGGTTCTCCAACTAGCTCACATCTGTTATCGTAAGACAAGACTCCTATAGCACATCTTTCCTCTTAGATGAGGTCTGAGGCTGAGACCACAATGTGGTCTCTACGTTTTCCTTTAATGTACGCCAATATCTGTGAGAGGGTAATTACCAGCCTGCTGAAATACGCTCTCATGGAGTGTATCCTATTAAAAATAATTCACAAACTAAGTGAAATATAGTAGAGAGAGAGAGGACTGACATTGAAGTATTGGGAACAATCCAAGCACAAAGAGCTTAATGTAAGCTTACTGCTCTATTTTTAGAGATGTTCGTAATTTTATGATATCATCTAGTTAATAAAGACGTTTTGAAGGCTCCATTTTTTTTGATACGCAAAATACAAGAAAGATGCTGCAAACAAATTTCGTAGATATACCTCCGATACGTAGAGTTACTTATTCGCCGTGGATTTTTTCTTGTCCTATATCTCGAGTATCAAGCTATTTACCTTTTATGTCTGTGATCGAAGGGTAGTCTTATATTTTACAGTTAATCTAATAAAATTAAGAAAAATCATTTTCTTTCTATAAACCTCATGGCTATAATTTGCGTCTTTTCTAGTTTCTGTGCGTTTTATAAGTTGAGGGGTATTCATTATAGGACGCATAACCTGATATTAGTCAAATCAAGGTACAATAGAAATTCTTCTTTCATTTGTCCATTTTATTAAAATAGCTCGTGGAGCTCATTATGATTGTTCACTAATTATAACAACTCGGGAGTTTAAATGTTTAGTCCCTGTAAGTGAAGCATCAAAAATAAATAGTTTTTGTTTATTTATTTTAGGTCATCTTCATAGTTGATGATTTCTGGTTGGAAAACATGCTAAAATTTGATTCCCTTTTCTGTAAGTAGCATTTATGTAAGATATAGCACTTGTAAGCATTCAACTGTTGCTTTGATTTAGAACCATTTATTATTTTAGCTTGATCTCTACCTTATAGGAAATCCTACCTCAATTTGTGTAACGAAACAAAAATGTCAAAGTATTGTATTTCTATAAGCTACTGTAGTGTATGTCCAAATTAATTCAGATGTTTATGTATTGAATACTTGATAGTGGACCTCAAAACTTGTGTACTAATGAATGAGAATAGAAGGACACATAGATTTAAAGAGATAGAAGGGGAGGGAAAGAGAAAAAAACAAAGTGTGTGTGTGAGAGAGAGAGACAGTTATTAATAGACATTCAAATAAAAAACAAGACCTCTGAGAATGTTATTGACATTCGAGTACACTTTTATTTCGATCGATACTTTCAGATTTGTGAAAGTTCACACTTTCGTTGTCTAAAACAAATCTCTCTCACACAGGACTCTAAGTGCAGTGTTACATGGAATATCATTCATCCTGCCCCGGTAGTTAAGCGTTGACTTAAGTTCAATGCAGTCTTCGTAACCAACTGTGTCGTTTGGTTCGCCAGGGATCCAATCAAAAACACTCATCTTAACTTGTGTTCTCTGAAAGACCCAAGTGAGTTGACTTTTGGCGTCGGAGCCTGCAACGAAGACTCTCAGGTCAGTCACATTTTTCACCAAATTTTCCAAAACCCCCATTTCCTCAACACTATCAATCTCTGCCGGGTAGCCTCCTCCATTGGTGGTACAGAACTCTTTAGCTTTGTCAAAGTTTGCTACTGTATCCTTAGAAGCGTAGTAGAGCTTATTCAAGAGAGCGTGTTGAAATAATATTTTTGAAATATCCAACGTAACATTAATATCTGAATAGAAAAGAAAAATACGTTTTAAATTAGTATAGGTATTTATTCAAACTATTCAAACTAAAAATGAAAATACCATTCTTTTTAATTTATGTATACCAGTGGTCTTCAAAGTGGGCACTGGCAAGCTCATATAGACACATTACAGTTATCTTGCTTCTAATTTAAGAACTGATTAAACTAAACTAATCCTTTTGACGTCATGGAAAACTTTTATTCATAAAACATTCTAGCCAAAATTATTATTCCGTTAACAAAATATTTTCAAATTTTCAAATATATATAAAAGAATAGCTCGCTTAAGAATATAGCATTGAAATCGTATAAAATGTACCCGTGACACAAAAAGACTTTTCTTTTGTTTCGGTTAGTGAAGAGTTATTATTTTAAAATTATGTAGTTGTATTGCTTAAAAAGTTGTATAAATGATATAGAATCAAGAAAATACAAATCTATCTACTGTTCATGTGAAAGTTGTGATACAAACAGGCAGCATCTTGTTACAACTTTAGCCCACAATTTCATTCCTTTTTTAAATCTAATTATAAATATTGGAGTGCAGGGAAGACAAAAAAAAAACGCATCCTTTAACAGTTTTGTGAAACAATTGATGAGCAACATGTTCAACACTCATTGTTAACTGAGGCTCACTGGCTTGCCAAAGGGAGTTGTATTTGATTTTTACTGATTAAATCATGTTCTCTTTTATTGAGATATTAAATCTTTTGTAAATGGTTTAACAATCTCACATAACTTGTTGGTTGACAAATGAATTACTGCCCAAGGACATTTACGCTTAAGCAATTCACATACCAACACTTTATGAAGAAATAACGGTTCGTTTCTAAGATGTAAAAATTTTTCAAAATTAAATATAAATGAAAATTTTTAAACATCCTTCTCCCTGGTGTACAAATTGAGTTGCAGGAAAAAAAAATTTCAAAATTATGTCTTCAACAGAAAGAAAATTACCATATGAGGCACACCAGAGATATGGCTGCAATATAAATATAACATTCCAAAAGTATGGCCAAAAACGGAATTATTTTTTTTGCTTTTCTATGAATATACATGATGAAACTGGACTTAGTACCTAACAAACTTAATGAGTAAGCAAAGAAATAGACTGGATGTAGCCACTATTAAAATAATTCGCCTTTTAGTTTAATTTCATTTTTTAGTGAATTCATCAATAATAATATTTATTTAAAAAAACAACAACTAAATTTACAGTTACACCTAAAAATAGAAGGCCTTATTATTCATTTACTTAAAAAGAAGCTATTGAAAGGATTTGAAAGAAAGCCATGATAATGATAATGAGATTAATTTTTATATGTAACTAGCCTGGCATTACCCGCGGCCTGCGGGTCTAAGTTTGTGTTTACTAATGTAGTGGATTGGATTTAGATGTATGTTAAACTTAGCTAATGATCCTTTCACGTTATTTTTCTTTCGCTACGAAAATAAAATTAGTTTTGCGCAAATGGGTTTACCCGAAGCCGATACATTCATATCTATTAAAAACGAAAAGAGCGATAGCTTTGTTAAATGATGGGATTATAAAGTGAACAATTAAACGAAATAATTTTTAGTACGCGATTCATGAATGAATATAGATCGAGGTCTATGATCTAGGCCTATCTCAACTCGGCTTCGCAGCTTTTGTAAACGAATGTAGTCTCTTAAAAATAATGCTTTAGAAAACAAAATTGAATGTTTATTTGATCAAAATATGAAATGAATGGACTATAATTAGTATGTTCATGTGTTAAAGTATAAAACTTTATCATCTTAGAGCTGAATTAGAGTTTTAGATCTAGGGATGGGATTATAAAGTAAACAATTAAACGAATTAATTTTTAGTACTCGATTCACTACGGTATTGTCTAATGAAAGAATGTTCGTCAGGAAATCTGTAGTTACATATATAAGGAACTAATTAATGTAAAAAATGCTTTTGAAACACAAAATTGAAGGTTAATTTTATTATATAATGAAATCAAAGGATCTTCTTTTGTATTTTCATGTGTCAAAGTAAAAAAACTATCTGCGCAAAGTGTATTTCTTAAAATTAGATCTAGTTCTAAATCCTTTCGATCTTTTCTCATGTCAACATTGTAGACATGGCCTAGATTCATAAATACTATAGCTTTAATAGAGTCGGCCAACTTTTTTTTTTTTGAGGGTCTTAAGTTTGTTTTAGGGCAACAATACATACACTAAGGTCTAAGTTGGTACCCAAGAAACATTCCTGCCAAGTTTTATCAAGATCGGTTAAGCGGTTTTGATGTCTATAAGTCACGACATACACCTCACATTCTACTTTATAGTATAGATTACGGTTCGTTATTTGAGATAATTTTTCTATAATATTTTAAAAGTTATCGTTCTGTTATTAACAGCACGATAATGAATGAATAATTTACATTTTATTCCAGTTTGCATTCTCACCCCCTCTTTATTAGTATTTACTTTAGATAGAGGATTTATATAGCGCTACTTTTATGCTTATTGCATGCACAGAGCGCTATGGTCCAAACTTATTTGTGAAGGTTTTTCGTGCTGCCTTTAGGCGCTTAGAAAACATAACTCTGCTCGAGCAGGGTGTCGAACCTAGAGTCCAATCGTAGGTAGCCAAGCAAAGCCAAGTTCAAGCGTACTTAGCCACTCAACCACGCTTACAACAAAAACACTTAACAAATTATGCAAAATATACTTTCTAAAGGCAAAAAAAACCCCACATTTTCTCTCTCTCTCTCTTTTAATAAAATATTTATATATCTCCATCTTAACAAAATGATTTAAAATCCAACAAAGCATTACGATTAATTAAAAAAAACTTTTATAAATGAAACATCATAGAATTTGGTGACTGTAGTTTGCTTTAGTTTAAGAGGTTGTTTTTTTATCCTCAAAAAAAAAAAAAGGGAGGAAGGTAACCAAAGAACCCTCTGGAGTCGGTTTGAAAATTAAAATATAAAAAAAAAAACCTTTGGCTACGCTCATAGATTTTGGCGACTTTGCTTAATTTTTATATTGAATAGGTGATTTTAAAGTGAAAACACCATTGCTTCTCTGGGGCAAGGGATCGTTGAACATAAAAATCTCCCCTACAATAAATAAAAGAAAAAAATGTCATAAAATCCCCCCAAACCCGATTTAATTTTAGGGGAAATTAGAACACCCAGTCTGCCCCCCCCCCCCCCGATACGCCCATAATTGGCAATATTTTTAATTATGTTTTTGTTACTCGATCATCTAGATTTGGAGACGCCACTTATTTAGAATAACACATTGCCACATACAGTTTTAAACACCCTCACAAAAACACCAACAAACACACACACTCACACCTTAAATAGGTTTTAGATTATTTGTGCCAATTTTTAGTATCATTGATTAATTAAGTACATGCCTACGTGTAAATCTAGATCTAGTCATTATAAATTGTTCTACACAGTATCATTAGTTTAAGTCCTTAAATTTCAAACTGTAGAAAGTTATCTTAAACACACACACACATGCACACACGGATGTTTCGTGTTATTTGTAACAACACATATGATAACCAGACAGATCTTTGGAGAATCCTTTATATTTACTTCAGCAATCATCGAGATCTAGAGGAGAATTAGATTCACATCTAGATCTAGGGGAGAATTAGATTCACATCTAGATCTAGGGGAGAATTAGATTCACATCTAGATCTAGAGGAGAATTAGATTCACATCTAGATCTAGAAGAGAATTAGATTCACATCTAGATCTAGAGGAGAATTAGATTCACATCTAGATCTAGAAGAGAATTAGATTCACATCTAGATCTAGGGGAGAATTAGATTCACATCTAGATCTAGGGGAGAATTAGATTCACATCTAGATCTAGAGGAGAATTAGATTCACATCTAGATCTAGAAGAGAATTAGATTCACATCTAGATCTAGAGGAGAATTAGATTCACATCTAGATCTAGAGGAGAATTACATTCACATCTAGATATGTGTAAAAAAAATAAATAATTACCCATTTAAAAAAAACTGGATCGAAAGAAAATTACGCTACACTAACAGAATTGATAAGTGTTTCAAGAGGAAATATAGTGTACTTTAGACATTTAAATGTAGGATTTAAAAACATTTTAAGTCAAAGATGCGATAAAGAAAACTGTTGTTGCTAAACTTAACCATTGCGGTTTTGGTTTTAAAAATGGCTAAATATATCGTCCACGAATAGTGAGTCATCAGGGCCAATAAAATTTTATATAAATATATATAGATACACACTACATTTATATATTATACTCTTTATAAGGTAACTAGTTTAAGCTACCTCTAACTGATTACTTGGTAGTGTAGAAACACTTTCAGTTAATTTACAATATAAATCCATTTTTACCCGAGGCTACATGGCTGATGAAAGTTCCAAACAAAAGGAAAGAAACCAATCCCAGAGCCATGTTTAAGTTTTTCTTCTGAACTTGAGGTTTAGCTCTGCAGGTTGAAACAGAAATATCAATAAAATAAAAATAAAACAAATTCAGCAAATGAAATTTTAGGGTTTTAATCTTTGTATACGGAAAAACAATAATTTTTCTTTGAATAATAGTTACATTTGCACAGATATTGCAATATAGTTTGTTTTTTATTTAAAGAATTTACTACTATTTGGCGGCAGGCTTTCTCTTCAGAGCTAGGACATAGTCGACTTTCACAGTCTCTTCCCAACTGAGGCCAAAATACTTTAGGACTTCTAAGAAAGTACGACACCTTGTTATAAAGCGCGTCCTTGTTTTCGACTTTCTCTATTGGGCAGTAATGCTTAGACTTGACTTTGGTAAACGTATTTTACCATGTTCAAAGATAAGTCTTGCGAAGATTATACGACGCTCGGGCAACAGTTCACTCTAAGGAAAAGTGCATGTGCAGTGATTTTTTGTGCAGGGAAGGATTTTTCTAGTGGTGCCTTGATTTCGTTACGTTATTTTTAGGATCCTTCTAAGCCAGTGGTCGTGCAAATTGTCACCCAAAGAAGGGAAATTTGTAAAATTACAGAAATAAAGCTGATTTAAAGAGCCATTTTTTTTTTTAAGCTAAGCTTTGATTTACTAGAGACATTTGTATGGAAATCATTAAGATTTAATGTACAATCTCTAGCTTACCTTTGCTCTGTCTTAATTTAATTAACAATTTATCAAATAAAACTTAAGTATTATACTTATATAAATATAATAACAACTCTTTATAAAAAAAAGACATTTAAAAAAATATTAAACGTATTCTTAAAAACAAACAAAAACATGATTACAAAAACAAGCGGCCCCCGTCGAATTCACCCATGAACCAAGAATATTCAAGCCATAGATTTGCTTTGATCTTCTAAAGTAGTAGCATTGCGAAAAATCATTTGGTGTTATTATTTAATTAAAAGCAAACAGGACAATACGTCATCAATAATAAGAGTAATCTAACTCTTCTGGAATAAGGATTTGAAATAGAACTTCATTGAAAGCAGAGCTGCGTTAACTGATCACCTAATAAAACAGCAAGGAAGCCTCTCAGGTACGTATCTCTTTCCGATTTCTCTTAATATATCGGAGTAGCCTACAGCGCACTGAACATGCAAAAGAATGAAAGTTGCGGCTATAGGCCTACAAATGGCTTTAAAAAAAAAATTCGATCGTGATTCCAATTAAGCTCACTTTCCAATTCGATTACATAAGTTACTTTAAAATTAGGAATTTCTATTTCGTATTTTCACAAAACCTAATGTTCTAATTCTATAAAATGTTTTATTATAATAAAAGCTTAATTTGCATAAGTTGCAAAGCAAACAATTTAAATAGCAAGTATGATTGTTCCAAATTTCAAGCTGCTATCTATCCTAGTTACAAAGTTATGAAGTTATGAACAGCTAAAGACATGAATTGATTTTTCCAACACAGTTTTTTATACATTTTCTTTTAATGTTCGCTATTAACATATAGATCTTATAATTAAAGAATCGCTGTGGAAGTGTTATTTGACTTTAATGTCCCTATTCTCTAAATTGTTTTATTTCATTACACTTTTAGTTTGCGTGCAATGTAAAGCAATGAATTTGAAAAACAATTGTTCCAAATTTCCTGCTGCTATCTATAATGGTTACAGAATAATGACGAGTTAATGACCTATATTTATTTTTCGATCACATTTTTACGGAAACTTTCTATAATCCTTTATTATAAACATAAAAATGCCTAAACTTTTCTCCCATATGACATATAAAGATACTATTGGTATCAGTGTAACCCTCGCAGTTTGCGACCACTGTTCAAATCCATCGTTAAGAAGCCACATTTAGTCTCTTTTCAACCTTGCGTGTTTTTGCAAGCGACATTTATTCCTTGGCCCTTATTGGAAACTCTTTTGAAAGGCGTCTTCCGGTTTGTCTCTTAGACATGCAGCAACGTAATATGTAAAGCCACATCGACTTGAATAACATGCTGCCTTAATAGTTGAACTGCGCTGTTTGTTGAAGTTCTGTTTGCCCAGTGTTGACCAAGCTACGTGTTTCATTTTGGTTTGATACAGGTTTATCCAATGGTCTATTTTGAAGTGTGTCTCTATTGGAGTTCTCATTCATCGTCATGTCCATCATCAAATGTCTGAGCAAAAGACCAAGATAGAAATCCTGCAGCTTTTAGTAGAGCATTCATGTTTTCTATTCATTTGATTGTATTTTCATTAACGCTAAATTGTCTGCAAATTCAAGGTCCGTTCGTCGGTTTGGTTCATCCCATGGCATACCTAATGCAATTTGATTCATAGTCTATGGCTAGTGTAAAGAAATAGAAATGATACACCACTGTTTCACAGCCCGTCTCAATGTTGATTAACTCATTTATTCCGACATCATCTCTAGCTTTACTACTTGATTTGCTGTAGAGATTTCGCTGAATCTGGACGAAATGTTGCGGGATGCCATATTGGCTTGCTTCTTTCAAGATTACATCTCGATGGACGCTTGCAAACGCTTTTTTTAAATCTACAAAACTGACCATCATCCTTTGTTGGTATTCGGGTCTTCTATGACGGTTCACAAGGTGATAATATGTTCACCGCATGATCTGCCTTTTCTGAAACCTGCCTGCTATTCTCTGTGCCTTTTATCTGCTACTGTTGTAGCATACGTTTGTTGATAGAATTAATGCTCTTCTATAACGTCCGAGGTCTCTCAAAACTGGCCAAAAGGAATAATAAAAGGGCTTTTAAAAAAAGGCATCTAGGCGGACTACAACAATTGGAGAGGCATCACTATTATCTAAGCTCTGGATAAAGTATTCAGTATTGTCCTGCTGAAAGGATTACAACAGGCAGCAGTACAAAAGTCAAGATAACAAACAAAAAACATGTGAAAAAAACAACAACTTAATGTCAACAAACATAGACATAGAAGAATGCAGTCTAAAAACAAATGATATTTTTAATATTAGCGAGCGTTACAAATATACTTTTACCTTACACTGGAGAGACTTCTGGAAGTGCAACTGAAATAGGAGCCTATATCTTTGGTTTATATAGACCTTTTTTGTTCTCGCTGGTGTGTCTAAAAAGCGCTGACGTTAGCTTAGTAATAATTAATTATATTGATTTATTTCAACACTAGTCCATGTTAAGTTCGTTTGATTGACAATAGTCAAGGTCTAATTTCGACAAAAAAAAAACAAACGACAGCACTGAAACTAGCACAGAAAAGTATACATGTAAGCAAACAAGATGGTGGGAAATTGTTTCTGTAGCCAACACACATAACTTTGGTTTTATTAAGATTTATCCTTTGACGTCATATGGAGTTAATTCTTTAAATGAAATGCTTAAAGATCTCACTCGGTCTATAAACCCTCAACAAGCTGCTCGTATAGATGATATTTTTTAGTCTAATTTGGCCGTGTGACGTAGTGGATTTTTTTCCTTTGACGTCTTATGGAATAAATTATTTAAATGAAGTGCTAAAACAACTCAGTACAGTAATATTTATTAAACCTCGTAATGTGACTTGCATTTTAAAAAGACATAATAGCTAGATTTAGATCTAATCTAGATTTTTTATACTAGATCTAGATTTTTTTTTTACAATAGAGCTAGATTTTTTACACTAGATCTAGATTTGTTTTACATTAGAGCTAGATTTTTAAAACTAGATTTAGATTTAAGTTCTAATTAAAATAATTGAAGAATCTAGATCTAGAATTTCTTGGTCTAGTTTAGAATGTTTGTTGTTTTACATGTTTCGGATGTTCCTTTGGAGTTGTAGTCCGAACCTCCCGCAGGACGACGGGGGAAGGGAGCGGGCAGGGTGTGAACCTGGGACCATCGATGAATCCAAACGACAGTCCAGCGCGCAAACCGCACTACCAGACAGCCATGATTTAGACTAGATCAAGATCTATAATTTTAATTTTTAGACTTAAAGTGTAGATTTTTATTCCTTAAGTCTAGATTGTCAATATGTCATTATTGCAATGTTATAAAATACTAAAACTAATCTACTATTTTAAAATTTAATATTGCGACTAGTCTATTAATTGATAAACTAGTGTGTTTTTTACATATATGTTATCTAAATTACATCTACATTATCCCAAATATATATTTAATATCTAGATCTAGTACATATAGATATTGAGAGAGCTAAATTAAAAGTTTAATTTAGGTAGATCTACATCCTCATTCTAGTTCCATTTAAATGAAAATGCTCAATACCAAAAGATTATCTAAAATCGCTCTTCTGACATATTGTACATATCCGGTAGTTGTCATTCCGTAATGTGTAGGTATATTATCAATAATAGGCTATTAGTTTGTAACCAGTTTGTCATAAGGTTAAGAGCAATACCTGAATTTCTCTACGGTCTCGGTTTCATACCCTGCTCGATGTCATCCTCCGTCGATCAGCGGGAGATTTTACATTAAAACATTTTTTTACAACGCCAAATGAATTTTTTCAAACATTATTTCTTTTAACAATCAAAACAAAATCACGCCTTGAATATTCCTTGCGAATATGCGGATCCAATAGGGATCCGTCTCCCACCGGGGCCGCCTCTGAGTTTGTGTGGCAACACAAACTCTCTTTGTAATCTCGTTTTTTTTTAAACTGATCAAGGGTAAGAAAATGTGATACTAGAATTCATGGGCACAAACTATGATGCTTGTATTTGTCGGGTCTTTCCGAATCAAGTCAAAGGTCAGTGTCTAAAAGAAAACAACATGTGGGTTCCAGAGAGAGAACAAGTATCACAATCATCAATCAATATGGCTGTCTGATGTCAAGATCTATGAAGATGCAATGATAGATGTCACGTTGAAGATTATCTTGACCTATATCACACTAAAGATGATCGTGATTGCCGAGGATCTTGAAATCTTCTTTTAATAAGATGATCGTATAGAAGTAGTCAGATCTAGTTGATAATACGATCATTCAAAATGTTGCCAGTTGATCATCTAGAATTTGTCATTCGCTAAGTCGATCTAAGTATGTTACTATATTCAATGAAGAAACTTCTCTTCGTCTAAAACAATTACTTTAATTCAGAACTTGAAAAAGCTATTCACAAATAATTACAATGGTTAAACGTACTTGAATAAAAAGATAGATCTACACAGTAATATAATTGAGTTCTAATACAAGACATTAGTAGATGTTTCCACTTCCAAGTTCCATACGATGACTGACTAAAAAACTAGAATCTTCCCGGGCTCCAGCTATGTCCCGTCCAACGCAGATCATTGCAACCAATAAATGCAGCCCAAGTTACACTAATTAACATATCTCCACGTGGGAAAAAACCCGAGCTAATTGACGAGCTAAAAATAGATACTGTGTACGTGACAACAAGAGAGAAATAAGGAAAGAGAGAGCGGGAATTCCCCCCCCCCCTTTTGTGAAGTGTAGTACCTTGCAGAATATGTGTATAATATAAAACACTACTATATAATTGTTGCTTAAAATTATATTCCGCATGAAATATAACAAATAAATTTTGTCTCTTTCAAAATTAAAGTAAACAATTGTTTGTAAATTTAAGTAACTTGTATGACTGAGAATATTTATCTTTATAATACGATTTTAAAAAAATTGACAAAATTTAAAACCGTTTGCATAAATGAGTTTAAAATATGGTAAATAGTCACCATCCTTACTAAATAGTCTCCTGTGTTTGTTACTGTTACGTATCTAGGTAACAATGCATGGATACTATTTTTTTTTCTTGACCTGTAGGTTGTCTGCCCCTTTGTGTAATAAGTTGTTTTTTTTTTTATTATTCAAGAGTCAAGCCACACAGACAGTGACCGGTCCTTGACCTATGTGTGTACCTCTGGTTGAAAGGAGGGTGTTTTTTTTTTCTTCTGTCTCTTTGAAGAGCGTTCTAGATCTGGGTGTTGATGACTTTCTGTTCTAGAAATTACTAGATATCGACGCGCGGTAGATTATATAAAGACCGCTCGCGTAACGTTGACGGACAGACATACGGAGACAGCCGTGAGACAGAATAGCGGAGACATTGCGTGACCCGTGCGTGGTATACCACTTGATCGTGTAAGTTAAGATTTTGTTTTTCAAGGCCTTGCTTGTATTTGTAATTATATTTTCAAACTCTTGTATTGTAATATTTTTACATGCCATTTTTGTAAAAGGGTTTTGGTCAACCCATCAATTCTGTATTAAGTAAATGTTTTTTTTTTTCTTACTTTATATGATTCATTTAAAAGTACTATTCGAGTTATATTGTATTAAACATTAAGTTGATATTTTACCTTCCGATTTTTTGTGTCATTTTTTTTTTGTTATTCATTGTAAGTCTTTGATTAAATTCAGACTTAAGATAAGTGACACAACTGCTTTTCTATTGTCACGTTCCCCTAGGCAAGCCATTTAAAAGTAGAATTCAATTCGTAATACGTGACAGTTACTAATAATAGTAAATAATTGTAAACAAAAAAAAACTGTTTGCATAGATGATTTTAAAAATTAAATTTTTCATTTACAGAAAAAAAAAGTAGCCGTTGCATCAGAACTTTAAAAGGTCTAAAATATCGTGATGTCGGATTTTCAATATATTTTCTAGTTTACGAGCGGTACGGACGGACGGACGGACGGACAGACAAGCCACACAAACTAATAGCTTCTTTTCCTCTGTCAGGGGTCGCTAAAAATGAAAACAAAAAAACAGTGTTACTTTTTGTATTTAACGCTTACATGTTCATAAAAATGTTTGCCTATATATAGTTTCCTAAAAGCAGTTCAAAAGTGGAAAATTCACAATAAAATAGCCTGAAGGGTCTTTCCGTCTTTCATTTAGCCGTCTGTCTGCTACGATTAGATCTCAAAAACTAAAAATCAAATTAAGAATCCTATTTATGATATCTTGCAGCTTGCAAAGTGTTTCTAGTACAGCCATTTTTTATCTTCTAAAGGCAAACCTTCTAGTCTTTAAGACTATTAATACAAATACATTATTTTAAAAACTATATACTGGTGCCTGCGACTCATCGTGTCTCCAATTAAGACATTTTGAAATTGACCAAAACACAAAGTATCTACGTTTTACAGAGAAGACTCTTTTGGCTTGGACATGTCACCACGGTGAGCTTATGGAGGGAGCCATACCAAAGGGCCGCCCAAGACAAACCTACATGTCTGCGAGACATGAGAACTAATTGCATCAACAAAAATATAAGGAAAGAAATAGCACAAGATCGGATGGCATTGAGACAGACTGCGTGCTGGTACGAACGTCGCCGTGAGCAAAAGAAACGAAGCTGTCTTAGTCAAGCACTCAAAAATAAAGATATACTGCTGCAGGGATGAACAGCTGTATAGAAAGTACAATAAACATGCATATAAGTGACCCTGTGGGGCCAACAAAAACAACAAAAAACGTTTGGGCCACTAGGCCTTCAAAAAACACAGATCGAAAATTATTTATCTACATTATAAGAAATATATTTTTAAAAGATCAAAAAAAGTAATTGGAATTTACTTTGAATAACTTATTGTTACAAAAATATACGATCTTTTACGTTGAAGCTAAATATTTTCACAACCCTCTTGTGTAACATTGCGTAGCACCTATGAAGATCATAAATTCGTGGGTAAATTGCTGAGAAAAATACGTATGACCGTCGCAGGAGAGCCGAAATATTTGTCCTGGTAAGTCAATCAAGACTGCTTAAAATCTCTTTTTTTTTTAAATTTGAAAATTAGTAAAGGCTGCTTTAGGTCAAACGTAGTAAACAGGGCATTTAAATGACATAAATCGATATAACTAATTATTTCCTTACTTAAAGCCGCACTAATTAGACACTCCAGCAAAAAAAATATATTTAAAATAATGATATTTTTACTAGTTTTTAGTGGCTTAGAGAAATAAAAAAGAAATTGTTTAACTATAATTATTACATTTGCTCAGTAAGCTTAATCTATATTATTTTATAAAATAAAATGTAATAAAATAAGCATCAGATAATCTCACTATATCGATGGCTTTGGAGCTAGCTATGACTTTCGTAAAGTAATGGAGAGACTCTTCATTACCATGAGGTTTAAAATATAGTATTGGTATTTTAAATACTATTTTTCTTTTCTGTTTAGATATTCATGTTACATTGGACAGTATGAAAGTGTTGTTTCAATAAGCTCTCTCGAATAAGCTTTAATACTCTTCTAAAGATACAGTAGCAATCTTTGACAAAGCTAAAGAGTTTTGTGCCACAAATGGAGGAGGCTACCCGGCAGAGGTTGATATTCTTGAGGAAATGGAGTTTTTTAAAACATTGGTAAGCAATTTCACCAACCTCATAGTGTACATTGCCAGCACCGACGCCAAAAGCCAACTCACTTTGCTCAGGCAAAGAACAAATTTAAAACAGTGTTTTTGATTGGATCCATGGCGAGCCAAATGACACAGTTGGATATAAAGAATGCATTGAGGTGTCTTCCCAGTTCCACTTCAAGGGCAGGATGAATGATGTGAGACAACAACCAAAAGAAATACAAATACGTATGTGAAAGTATCGATCGCAATAAAAGTGTACTCGAATACTACTGATGTGTTTAAACAACTCTCTCTTATTTTTTTTTTCTTTATGACTTATATATCTTTACTAATAAGGTTTTTTGTATTACAGATTAATTTATTTGTTTTAGACTTGAACTGCCATAGCTTACTAACAAACATAATATTTGCCATCATTAAGAAATCACACCATTGGAATAACTCTTTTCTAATGGAAAAATAATAAAGTGTAAAAGTAATTTGCTTTAAATCAACACAAGTAACAATCTACCGTTCTAAATCAATAAATGACCTATATAGTTGCATCAGTTCAGGAACAAACATTCTAGTATGTGCATTTTACATAGAACAGTGTTTCCATGGTTCCGCGAGGCCTGACTAGCTGTTCCAGGAGTTTTTAATTGGTAGGCCTACACGCGAATTATAATAATATCCTTACTCCATACCAACATGGCTTTAGGAAAAATAGTTCATGCGAAACACAATTAATAGGACTAATTGATGATTTTTCAAAGGATAAACAGTGAGCAAATAGACGCTATCTTACTAGATTTTTCCAAGGCTTTTGACAAAGTTCACCATCATAGTTTGCATAATAAATTAAAATATTTTGGCATTGATGGTCCATTGCATCAGTTGATTAAAAATTTTCTGATAGGGAGAGAACAAACTGTAATAATAAATGGCTCTAAATCAACACCAATAACAGTAAACTCAGGTGTACCACAAGGAACAGTCTTGGGTCCACTACTATTTTTAACTTACATAAATGATTTACCAAATTGCATTTGTTCAGGAACAAAAGTCAGATTATTTGCAGACGATTGCATAATATATTGAACAGTAAAAATAACACAAGATACAGATATTTTACAAAAAGAATTAGATGAATTACTGAAATGTGAATCAAATTGGAGCATGTCTTTCCACCCAGAAAAATGTCAGTTGTTAAGAGTAACAAAAAAAGCTAAAACAAATTAATATCACTTATCTTATTCATGGTAAACCAGTAACACAAACTAAAAACGCAAAATACATGATGAAACTATCAAAAAATCAAATAAAGCATTAGGGTTTATTAAAAGAAATTTCTATAAATCAAATAAGAACATAAAACTAAAATGTTATTTAACCTTGGTTATACCAATAATAGAATATGCATCCTCTGTTTGAGACCCCTCAACTCAAGAAAACATTAAGAAACTGGAACAGACACAAAATAGAGCAGTGAGATTCATAACAAACGAATATTCACATTTGACTAGAGTAATATCTTTAGTTAAATCACTAAATTTAGAAAGCCTTCAGGATAGAAGACGCAAAAGTAAAGTAGCAATTATACATAAAACACTGAACCATAATCTTCAAATACAAAAACAAAATTTAATAAAATACTCTGAAAGACACAAAGATAAAGGCTTATGCCTCGTCCCATATGCTAGGACAAATTTGTACAAATACTCCTTCTTCCCTAGTGCTACTAGAGCATGGAATGGGTTACCTGAGCTAGCCAGGAAAACCAGTGACTTGGCAGAATTTAAGTCATTGGTTAATATGCATGACTAAATGCATGACGCGTAGGACGTAATCATCTTCTTTATTGAAGTAACGTCTGTATTATATAAGATTAGATAACCAAGACAACATCAAGAAAAACTTCTACTCGGATCTGAACTCTGCAATAATCAAAACGCCCCAAACAGACAATAGTGCATTGTTTCTTGAATTGTGCACAGTCCACAAGCTGACAATAACAAATACCCTTTTCCAGCTACCTCACACTAAAAGGAATGTCTTCCACTAACAGGAACTACCCTTACACAGTTTCCTCACAGACTTCTTCCTGACCAGCCAACCTACACTGCTTCTCACCCACTGACCACACTGGCAATGATGCCTACTACAACTCAGGCTGTTTTAAACTTCTAACCTATCTTTAGTTCTGTTTCTCTATCTACTTATCCGGAATCAACAGTCCACCATCTTGTTTCTACTCACTCACTCGTCTTTAACAATGCTCTGGTGGACCCCATATGATTCAATATAGGAGCAGAGATATAACATTATATTCATTTGAAACTCATTAAAGCTGCTATTGCACTGTTAGTAGTTTTCAGACTACATACATGCAAAAGTACAGTACGTAATCGTACGCCAGTATACACCCAGTCTCCAATGCATTATCAAACGCTATCTTCTTAAGTTATACACATATAGCCTAGTATGACATGCCATTTGTGAGCCGGGTTATATGGAAAATGCCAGGGCCGATTTTGATACCAAGTCCGCCCCTGTCGTGGGCCCGGGCTCAAGAATATGATATTGGGCCTTTACCCTAAGACTATGATAAAAATAAATGAGAACTGGGAGGACGCACCAAGCTTTTCAAGCTGGATCCGCGACCGAGTTCCGACGCTAATCGTTTTTCCTGCATTCTAAGCCACCGTGACTCATGCCATCGAAATGATAATTTTTGCGAAGACCAAAAAATAAAACCCTGTTGCATCTTACTAATGAGATTTACATCGATTTGTTGTTTTGTATTTCTGTTCTATATATGCAAAATAGCCCTAAAACAAATTGAAGACCCTAAAAAAAAAGTTGCCAAATTCTATGAAAGTATTACAGTTCCATGGATCTAGGTCATATAGTCATGTTTGCAAGATACACAACTGAAAGGTCAGGCATGCGCAGACCAGAACATCTCGCGATCTGAGGCTAAATCTAATTGTAAGATCTACTCTTTGCAAAGATTGTTTTGTTTTTTTTTACTTTTAAACAAAAAGGTACAATATATAGTCTATTCAATTCATTAATTAATCCAATTAACCTTCAAAGTTGTGTTTCAAAAGCATTTTTACAACTATACATTCGCTATTACTACGAGAAGCTGTGTAGACTCACATTTTAATACCTCCATTCATAATATCTTATGCACCTTATATGTTTAGCGGAAAGGTCACGCTTAAGCATAGCACGAAATCTCGCGCTAAATCTAATTCTTAGAACTACTATTTGCAAAGATACTTTTTTTACTTTTACACATGAACGTACAAAATATAGTCTCTTCATTTCATTTGTAAATAAAATTAATCTTTAAATTGTGTTTCAAACGGAGGACATCAAACATTGGACACCGGGTGGGAGGAGGCTTCAGACATTTGTGGAGAGAGCTTGCCGCCCGATGCGCCGAACGGCATGGGATCACCGAAGTCTAAGTAATGAAGTGTTTCAAAAATATTTTCAAATAAAGTTTTTTCGCAATAACTTCAGCTTTTGCCGTCTTCACATACATGTTCAAAGCTCCATTCATAATTTGGAACGCAGTTTACATGCGCAGGGTAGATACATTATGAGCTGAGCGTACGATGATGCAACTATGATTTCACACGGCAAAAAGTTGAGATGAGGCTCTGTATGGGTTTTTTTAAATAAACTAACATAAAATACTGAATTACTTAGCTTACATATAAATTAGATTGAATAGCTTTTTTTTTTTTTTGTTCAGCCGTGTTAAGAAACGCTAAAGCTCAAGATATACGAGTCGTTGGCGAATTAACCAGAAGAAGAACAAAAGATATTTTATTTTCTCTTTAATATAATAAGTACCACTATATCTTCCATTTTCTCTTTTTTTACTGTTGTGATAAGATTGTGTTGGTCTAAATGATTCCGCAATTGTTTTGGTATTCAAAACAAACGCTAGCATAAAAACAAACAACATTAAATCAGTAACAATAACAATAACATTAGACATATTTTATTAATCAGCTTATACTAAATTATATCAACGTACCTTCAAACATATAATAATACTTTCAAAGTGTTTCATGTATATGATAAATTTTACAATGACAATGTATGATTATTTTTTTGAGTATATACTAATTTATAGGCCCTGCCCAATATATGATGTTATATATATATTATATATATATGATATCCGACACAATTAACAACTTCAGTGTAAAACAACAACCAATTTATTTTTGATATGAAAAAAAAACTAACAAACAACGAACCCTCAACTTTCTTTCAGGACCTTTGATCTTTCCAGAATTTCCAGGTAAATGTCTGGATGTTGAATGTATATTTTTTTTTGTTAAGAGAGAGAGAGAGACGAATTCAAGCAAATTTGTTTCAGTAAGGCTATTAGATCTACCCTCTCTATATATAATTCTCTTCTTCCCTTAAGAGTTTTGTCGAGTAGTAAGAAGTAAAGGAAAGATCACTATGCGGATAGTCCACGAGAAAACAAGAGAGGGGGGGGGGGCGGGGAGAGAGAACATGTAGTCACAAAATAGTAGGCCTGGACCGTTGCAATATCACTTTTTTAATTTCTATCTCAAGTTAAACAAAAAAAAAGGGGGGGGGGGAGTAATGTACTTTGTAGTAACTATCGAGGCGTCAGAACACGCTCAAGACTTTGGACACAATGGAAAGATCACTCTTTTCTTTCGCAACTCGGACGGAGGGAGTTATCCTAGGTAATTTAAGAAGCGAAAATAAATGACAATTTCGCCTATATATTTCAGGAGATTTGTATGAGTTTTAAAGAGATTTTAATAATTTCCGGATATTTCCAGGACTTTTTCGTATATTTTGCAATTTCAGGAGATTTCCAGGACCTCCTGTTAAAAGTTAAAGTTAAAAAAAATGGTTTTATTTAATAATTTATACACCTAAAATTAACGCGGGTCCTATAAAAGTGCAGGGCCCACTGCGGTCGAATAGGTTGCAGTGGCCTAAGGTTGGCCTTGCAAAATAGCGGCGTATGGTACGCCGCCGGTCGACTAATAGTTTATAAATGCTACAAAGACTAGTTGAATGACTATTACACGCCAGTTTTTTTTATTATGTTTATTTTGTTTTTAAACAAACAAGTTAAATGGGCGGCATCGAGATACCAGGTTGGCATGGCAGACGTGACATGAAGACCATTTACACCTACCGATGTCTCGTGATTCGCTATGATAGAGATGTAGTCGTGCGGTTTGCGCGCTGGACTGTCGATCGCATTTATGGTCCTGGGTTTAAATCATGCCTGCTTCTAACCCCTCGCCTCCACCCTTTGGTCCTCCATAAATTATCTTCTTCTCTGAAGGAATATCCGAAACATGTCAAACATATTTAGACAACAAACATTTTACATTGACACCCAGTTAAAACAAACACTGACTTTGATCTTACTACTATCTTCCAAATATAAATAATCCATGATGTGTGAATGACAGTTTAAATACTCAATACGAAGATGCAATTTAAAAACATTAAAGCATTACTCATTCGTTGATAAGGCCTTTCAGCACAAAGTAGACACTTATAAATAGTTGAACAGCGTAATTTTTTTTTTAGGGTCTGTGACATATGCAGAAGCATAATTTATACCGTAATGTCTTTTTAATGTATTTAACAAAATGTAGTCATCACGCAGCTTTATAATAAACTAAAAGCGGTCATTAAAGTTGTGCATATAATTATATTATAAGATGTATTAAATACTGGTTATAAAGAAGATAGTTTGTATATACATCGACAGGGTGATCACAAGCTAAAAGCAAACAAATGCTTGTTAATTGAAATATTCGAAAGTGTTTGTTTTTTTACTGTAAACGTTCTTATGATATCTGCACCCAAAATAAACAACAACAAATATTGTCATACTGCAGTGACACGTTTAAATTGAGCAGTACAAATGTACATAGTAAAGTAAGAAATACTCTAGATATATTTTTTTTTTTAATAAAGTAAATATGGATCTCTTGAGTACCTTCTCTGTGGGTCATTGGAGCTTGCTTTATTCACTGAAATAAAAATATATACTAATCAGTTGGTGCTAAAAAAAATGTTGTGGTAATATTGCCACTAGCTTAGTCTCTGGGAAAGCGCTTGGGTTCGTAACAGATGGGCCTTGAGTTTGATTTATTTAAGACGCACTAGTCTACCAAACTCTATGAGTACGTAACTGTTACGCTCTAATGTCTAGGCGGTACACAATGTTAAGGCTGGTGGCAAGGATGTGACGTCGCATGATCCGATGGTTATGAGTGCAGGTCCATAACCTTAGTAGAGGTGCTATCACAAAAGGCGGAAAAGGAAAGGTGAAGGTTAAGAAAGGTGAAGGTTAAGAACGGTGAAGGTTAAGCGTGAAATGAAAGGATCACAAAGTCTGAAAGGGGAACTTTACTTTTTAGCAGCCCCCGTAAGGGGAAAAAGCCGCTATTAGGTTTGTGCAAAATGTCCGTCTGTCTGTCTGTCCGATTCCGTCTGTCACACTCAGATCTCGAAAACTAGAAGAGATATGAAAAATATTATTTCATCATTAAATCCAGCTTGAAAAGTTTAGGTGCAACGGCTACTTTTGGTTTTCTAAAAGCAAACCGTTTAATTTATAAAATTAATTATGCAAGCGATTTTTTCATAAAAATACACCAATTCTAAAACAATTACGTAAATGTAAGGGAGCCAAAGTTACAATATGCTAACAAAGATGGGTGAATTTTGTGTATTTTCAATATCAGTAAGTCAAATATATGTATAAAATGTACAGGAAATGTTTACAACAAATATAAATAATACTTAAAGATGTTTTTTCTGGTCAACTAGCAGCTAAAATTAAAAGAAAACATTTCTGTTTATTTATAAAGGCTAATAATGCACTTTGTATGTAAATATCACGCACATTTTTTAAAATGGACTTTTTAAGCAGCGACTTTCGTGCAGTAGCATAACGTCGCAACATGACCAGGTGCTAAACCAATTTTTAAAAAATCTGATTTTATTTATTATTTGTTTAGTGCCCCCATCCGAATAAAAGAAGCTTATTTTTGTGCGTTTTTGTCTGTTGGTCGGTCTGTATGTCACGATTAGATTAACAAATAATAATAGAGGCTATTGTAAATCTGATTTAACCTTTAATTTTTCATTCAGAAATATTGCAATAGTTTTAGGTATCTATAATAGATTGTTCCGGATGTTTTGTGAAAAACAAATCAATGGCAATGAATATTTGTTTGCTCTTCTAACTTATAGTAGATTTTATTTCCATGCTTAAACGTTGCAAGAAACACATGATCTTTAATATATTGTTTCGGTTTTTTAATGTAAATAGAATATAAATGCAAAATAAAAATATCTATACTGATTTTTATTTCATTAACTATAAAGTTGTTCCAAATATTGTTTTATAAAAAACAAATTTGTGTTAAATAATTATATTTTTTTCAAAAATATCGACAATAGGTTATTCAGGATTTTAAAATAAGAAAGTAATTTACTAGAAACGATTATTGAAAATTAATTTTTAGACTTATTTTACAGTTAATTTTCTTGCCGAAACATAATAAAAGTTGTTTAATCGGTAAAGAATGTTCCGGATTTTGTTTCAAAAAAGAAATCGACCTACATTACCTTAATTTTCTTACAAATCGTCGCCAAAATGATCCGAATTATATATGAAAAATCTACTAACGCTAATAAATGTTTGAAATCCCTCTTCTAATAAATAAAACAAATAATTTTCTCATTTACGAAAATTGGTTGTTCCGGATTTTTTATGAAAAATAGTTTAACTCTATTTATCTAAAATCGCACTTCTCTCTTACATTACATTTAACTTTCTATCTAAAACGTTAAAATCTAATTTTCATAACAGACATCCCAGAAATTTAATTAACGGCATTTTATGAATCTGTAATTTTTATTTTTTTCTCACTATAATCATATAAACATCCGGAACAATCTATAATAGAAACTTAAAACTAATGCGATGTTTTGGAAGGGAAATTAATTTTAATCAGATTTTCAATAGCTTTTAGTCTTTTTTTTTTCTCGCTATTAATATAACGGACAGACAAACTGACAGACAAAACAGAAAAAAGAGTCTTAATTCTTTTATATATATATATTAATATATATATTAAGTCTAACTAGCCCATTAAATGAAATGCTAAAAGATCAAACTCGGTGCACCAATGTCTATGAACCCTCGAAAAGCTGCTCGTATAGAAGACATTTTTTAGTCTAACTAGGACGTGTGACGTAATGGAATCTTTTTCATTTGACGTCATATGGAGTAATTCTTTAAATGAAATCCTAAAAGAAATCACTCGGTGCACCAATGTCTATGTACACTCAACAAGCTGCTCATATAGATGATATGTTTTAGTCTAACTAGACCGTGTGAAGTAGTGGATTTTTTTCTCTTTGACGTCATATGGAATACATTCTTTAAATGCTAAAACAACTCGGTATAGTAATGTTTATTAAACCTCGTAATGTGACTCGCATTTTAAAAAGACATAATAGATTTAGATCTAATCAAGATTTTTTACACTAGATCTAGATTTTTTTTTTACACTAGAGCTAGATTTTTTTACACTAGATCTAGATTTTTTTTCTTACACGAGCTAGATTTTTAAAACTAGATTTAGATTTAAGTACTAATTAAAATAATTATACTATCTAGATCTAGAATTTCTTGTTCTAGTTTAGAATGTTTGTTGTTTTACATGTTTCGAATGTTCTTTTAGAGTTGTAGTCCAAACCTCCCGTAGGTCGACGGGGGATGGGAGCGGGCAGGGTTTGAACCTGGGACCATCGATGATACCAAACGACAGTCCAGCGCGCAAACCGCACTACCAGACAGTCATGATTTAGACTAGATCAAGATCTATAATTTTAATTTCTAGGCTTAAAGTGTAGAATTTTTTTTTTAGTCTAGATTGTCAATATGTCAATATTGCAATGTTATAAAATACTAAAACTAATTTACTATTTTAATATTTAGATTTTGCAATTAGTCTATTAATTGATTATCTAGTGTTTTTTTTTATATAAATCTTATCTAAATTACATCTATATTATCCCAAATATATATTTTAGATCTAGATCTAGTAGATATAGATATTGAGAGTGCTAAATTAGTAGTTTAATTAAGGTAGAACTACATCCTCATTCTAGTTCCATTTAAATGAAAATGCTCAATACCAAAAGATTATCTAAAATCGCTCTTCTGACATATTGTACATATTCGGTAGTTGTCATTCCGTAATGTGTAGGTGTATTATCAATAGTAGGATATTAGTTTGTAACCGGTTTGTCATTAGATTAAGAGCAATGCCTAGTCGTGCGGTTAGCGCGAAGAACTGATTATCTCTACGGTCTCGGTTTCATACCCTGGTCGATGCCATCCTCAGTCGACCAGCGAATATGCGGATCTGACAGTGATCCGTCTCCCACGGGGGCCGCCTCTGAGTTTGTGTGGCAACACTTTGTAATCTTGTTTTTATATATATACATTATAATTAATCCACATGTAGACTTATTTGTTAATTACTCGATTGGTTTTTAAAATACCTAATCAGGCCTCGCGGAACACTGAGGTTCCGCGGAACACGGTTTGGGAAACACTGGCCCATCTCTTCAAACAGTGTCGTGACACTAGCTTACGATGAAATAGTAAAGACGTTTGATCATGTAGGTAACACTTGCTCTCGTTACACTGGGATCTCTGCTGGTCTCGATCTTCTCGCGGCTGTCACTGGGAACTCTGTAAAAGTCTATTTCATCGGCTAATAAGGACTATCCTCCGCTTGAGGTTTCAAAGACCAAGCGAGCGGGGTTCGTAAAGACCAGAAAGTCCTGCCCATTATATTGGACTGAGCATGCCGTTACGCAAAGGTGCGCTCAATAAGCGTCGTAGGATTTCTAAAGTAAGTTTTCAGACATGGAGTGTTTTTGGACGCTGAAAATAACGGTCGCTCAAAACCTCTTCAAATACCTTCCAGGTATGCGCGGCATGGCAACAAGGGTAAAAGGCACACCAGAGTGCAACTGGTGTGACATGTCTAACATGCAACCAGAACTTTCCCGTTGGGAAACTATAAAAAATATAACTAGTGCAAACAAAAGTTTATGACCATTTCACAAGTTTCTCAGGGCTTGCAAAGACTTTCCTTTAGGAAACAGAGCCAGGTAAAAGAAGAAATAATATTGCGATGGGAAGACAACATAAGAGAATGTAAGGGCCTGTTATTGAATGGGAAGACAACATAAGAGAATGTAAGGGCCTGTCATTGAATGGGAAGACAACATAAAAGAATGTAAGGGCCTGTCATTGAATGGGAAGACAACATACGAGAATGTAAGGGCTTGTCATTGAATGGGAAGACAACATAAGAGAATGTAAGGGCTTGTCAATGAATGGGAAGACAACATAAGAGAATGTAAGGGCCTGTCATTGAATGGGAAGACAACATAAGAGAATGTAAGGGCTTGTCATTGAAAGAGATTATACCCAAGGCAAAAAGAGAGAAATGAAGAAAGACGGTCGATAGTTCAAGAGTAAAAAGTTGTTTGTTTTTCTTTAGGACAGCATTAAGTTCTATTACTTCTCTAGCAACAAAAATGTCATGGTTTACACAAGAATTATGCGACCAGAAAATAGCGATGACCTTAACTAACACCAGAATGAATAGAAATTATCAAATAGGGTTTATCTGAGAAAATGTCTACACATGGCCTAAATTGTGCCATCAAATCTAAATCTGGACAATGCCTCGATCTTCCATTAGATTTAGGTTTGGACGTAACTGTTTGTAATGCTAGAGGAGCATTAAATATTATATTTGTATTCTGGCATAGACCTACACTGTTTAATTGTCTACTTATTCAACGATTATATATAACTATATCACGGTTTGCAAATCTTACCCCCATTCTGTGGTTCAGCGGTTTTAGTATTTGCCAATTGAAAATTATTCCAGTCAGTCTGCTCTGGGACTAGACTTTCTAACCTGCTTCTCCTGTTTGCACCTGCCTGCAATCCATTATCTGAGGTGTACCCCCTGTCATTGTGGTCCAGACCCCGTCGAGGGGCATTCCTTTCAAGTATCATCCCATTGCTCTGTCTCCTGTCATAGGCGTAAGCGCTGTCGTTGGCGTCGACGTTCCTATAAGCATAGGTGGGCCGCATCACACTCCCCCGCCTGTTATCTTCTGTGAGCGCCCTCTCACCAAAGTCCCCGTACTTTTGAGCCGCGTTGGACAGGGTGATCATGGTACTGCTCCGCCTCATGTCAGTCGTGTACGCTCGGTCATTGGAGTCCCCGTATTTGTGAACAACAGAGGGCTGATATATTGTGGTACTCGGCCTGCGGTCATCATTCGTTTGCCACATTGAGTCTCGATGATTAGTTCTATTGTGGTTTAGTCTGTTGTATTCATTTGTTTTAGCGGGGTAATTGTCTAGTGTAGAGTCTTGTCTGTTTGGTGCACTAAGATCTTTTATACCTCAGATACAGAAAAAGTAAAAGTATTATACAATATTTCTAATGGCTGAAAATATGCAATTTGTTAAAAATATATTCTAAAAATAGATGACCTTTATTTTATTAAAACTAGTATTAAAATTGATGTTAACATCTAATTGTAATTTATTTAAATCTATTTAAAAAGATAAAGAAACTATAATTCTACCAGTTGGTTTTGGTGCTATTACAGAATATTCATGTAGCCTGTAGCCTGTGGGACTGGTAGCATGTCTTGGTTCTGTGCTCTTGTGTCCCTGCTTAGACCGGGAACGTTCCATTTGCTGCTCTCGTTGAACAGAACTTCTCTTACTCTTGTCTGGGCTGTGGACGGAAGACAACAAATGAGAAAGACAAACAAATCTCTTCTGATGCTTGCCTTATAGTTACGTTATATAACCTAATTGGAGAGATGTTTTTTTTTTTGTTTTTACAATACCTCTCACCTCTATTTAAGTTACACTTTCAGGGTGGAACCTTCTGGGTTGTTGGGCGGACGCTAAACTCAAAAACGGTTGTAACGATTTTTTTTAGACATTTGATAGGTGATGTATGCCGCTGAGAAAATAATTCCTAGCTCGATGACCACATGGGGAAAACTTTCGATGTATTGACAGATCTACAACAGCCAAGTGTCCGGGCATGGAGACGTAATGACCAGGATAGATCAGAATAGAAAAATTCTCGACCTGTATGGTGACACTACGCAAGACAGCAGGGTTTCTTTCCAGGGCTTTTGCAAGAGAGGATTTAAGCCTCTCAAGCCCTCACTCAAATGGAGTTTGTTGTTGATCAGAATAGAAAGATGTGCTAGAGGAGGCCAGGGCCCTCAATGGGCTGTAGCTACAATAGGATGGATTAACTTTATTGATAGATTATCTAAAATTTACATCTAGATTCCAGATCTAGAAGTAGATATAGATATAGACCTTAAGAGTTCTAATACAGCAGTATAGATCTTGATCTAGTTCTAGATGCCTACATAATGAAAATACCATTAAATAAATAACAATTACAATTATATTAAGTGCATCGAGCTGACGGTGCCAAAGTATAATTTCGATACCCGGAAGTTGTATGATGGATGTATTATCTTTTAAAAAATATTTTACTTATTAATAAAAACACTTTAAATATCTTGAACAAACTAATCATGTGAACAAAACACTTTAATACAATATTCATAGCTTTAACTTGAAATGAGATGCATATTTAATAGTAATGCTATAAACATCTAGCTCACAACAAAAACACGTCTGTACTCGTTTACATCCTCTTTTGTTCTCAGCACCTGCATTACAACAAATCATCTCATATTTCATCATTTTACACAGCACAGCCACCAACAAATCGCCTAACCTCTCATCATCGTCACCTAGGAAACACACAAACTTTTTAACACCTAAAAAGGGAGAGAATTTAGTCACCAAGACTATACCAAGTATTGAAACGTATTTATAAATGAGCTTCATCCAACAAGGTTGTAGGCTAATAGTTTAATTGTATATTATCAAGTGTGACTGTGTGTGCTGGGATATTTTAGAACGAATATATTTTAATGACTTTTGCCATAGTTTATTTCTATATTTCACCTTGAATGAACATATTTATAAACAGATTAAGATAGATACCGTTTTTCTTCTTGTTTCGATTTCCTTTTTTGTAATGGCAGGTCCTGACTTAGTTGTTTCTGGGCATGTTTCTTGTTTTTCTTGACATGGAAGTTGACAAGTATCGCTATGACAGCACACACCAGCACAAAGCCGAACAGGCCAACGGTCATTCCAATGATGAAGTTTAGATGGTCTGGTAGAAATAAGAAAAAACTTCGTAGTGTATTAGAAATTGTCATTAATGGCGGGAAAAAAAAACAACTATAAATAGCTAGCTATTTGGTGTATCCAGTGTACAGAATAAATAATGTGTTGATAAGCTAGTTATTTTTAAAGGTATATGATTATTTATTTTGGCTCTATTTAGCACTGCAGAATCAAATTCCACTTGTGGCTTTTATTTAGTTGGCAACACTAAAGTTTAACTGAGCGTCCTTGACTCCAAGGTCTCCAATACATTGTATCATTATGCAATTATTATGTTATTTTCTTGTGTGTCACACATGCTACAGCCACTTTGTTCTTACCTTTTTTAGCAAATGGTCTGAAAAGAAAAAACAATGGATTAAAACAGAGACAAATTGAATGGTATATTTGTCTTACACATACAATTAAAAGAAAACGCATTAAAAATAGTGTTGGCTATTAATCCTTGGAATTATTTCAAAAGGTAAGTATTTCAAGCGTTAGTTCTAAAATAGTACAAGTGGCCAGGTTGATATATGAACAGAAAATGAGCACAAAATATTGCAAACTTGCATCCCAACTGCATACCATAAAGCGAAATAAATTCTATTATATCATCCATTTAATAAAATAAACAAAAAATGCAATTTTAAAGAAAAAAAAATATAATAGCTAAGCGAAGCGGAAATTAAAATAGAAAAACAAAACTTTAAAAAAATATAATTGTAATAATAATGTGACTTTTGGAACTACAATCTGATTTGTCTTTGAGATTATTCTATTAACATTTACCTTTTGTCACTTTATCATGCAAATAGAATTAGTACAAGCTCATCAGCAACTTTAACCCGAGACCTCATTGCGCCCACAGATATAGTCTTAGAACTATTGTTAACAAACGAACCAACAAATGACCTTATAAAAACAGAAGATGAAGTATTCTGTTGTTCTTATCGATATTTGGTTTGATCTTAATAGTGTTAAGTTTTTATGATATTCATTTTAGTCTCTAGCCTTCCCCGATCTCCTGCAACCTTATAATATCATGTCATTAATACCTAAATGTAATAGAAATGGCCAGTAATTAATAACAACAAAAAATAATATTAAAATACAACACTGCAAGCCTAAATAAGTCACTTTTCAATGTGATAAAAATGTTATGAATACATTATCACTATCAGTCACTTACAGTGGCGTGGGTATGAATTAGCCATCATTTTGGGGCCCATGGGGCTTGACCTCTTTGAGGGCCCCTGCCTTTTGCGTAATATTTAATGTCAAAAAAAAATTCGAACATTCATCCCCAACCGTGGCTACACCGCGAACTAAAAGTTGACATTCAATTTCCAAACGAAATTTTTTTCAAAAAAAAAAAAAATAAAAGATCAGAGCACTGGACGCAACAAACTTTATTCAAGGTTGGATGGACATTTTAACAAGTAGCAACTTACACACACGTCGCTTCACCAGCTTGCTCTTGACAGGACTGACTTGCTGAGCAAGGATCAAAGTTGGTTTTTATCGTACAAGGACTTGTATCCTTGTTCACTGTACAACAGACATTAGATTTCAATATAAGGTTGTGTACTAGTTTAGTTAGAGAGTATGTTAGGTTGGGTAGATAAATATATTGGGCATTGTTGCTTAGCGACGGTAAAAGTAGTGACGTAGTAAGACAGACGAATGACGTAGGAAAGAATAGGCCAATAAGGAAGAAGAATCAGACAATAGCTTAGAAGAAGTTTGATTAGTATTCTAGATTAATAGAGATACATAAGTAGCGATGGAGGAGAAGACGACACAGACATCCAAAGTGTTAATAAATGCATCTTTTACGGTAGTAGCAAGTCTTAATCAAGTTTATAGTGTTCATTGTAATGTTCATTGGCTAATGTGGAATAGTGAATGAAATAGCAGTGAAGTTGCACAAGATACTGGCCAGGACAATAGACGTGATCTCGTTTTGATTTTAAAACATTGAATAATTGAGATAAAAGAAAAAGAAGAACAACTTACAAAATACTTTAAAAACAAAAGACTTTGTGCGAGGTGTAATTGTATCACTTAGGTTGGATCAGTTAAGTAATTAAGTTTGTACTAGATCTAGACCAACAACAACAACAAATCTATGCAATTTGAAATATTTGTACCAATAGTTTTTGTTTAGCGTTATTTCCTGCTTTTCACTTTCTCACTCACTACGCTATGATCTTATCACTTGTCTGGACCCGTTGGGAAATGAATATCTGGGTGAATTTTACCGTAAGCAGTTTTTAAAAGCATTTACAAAAAAAAATAATAGAGGGATCGACCTGAATTGGAATTCATGGCTCATGCCTCCTCAAAGCGACATACTAACCACTCTGTTTGTAAGATGCTTATGACTATAGAAGATTGTTTAGTTATTTATTGGTTGTTTTAAACTTACTTTAAAGCGGTGACCTATATAGGGGACTAAACCAGCTTATACGACCACTTCAGCCAAGTACTATTTCTTTCCCTTTTTCGAGATACCAAATAAAATAATTAATTACTAATAGTTAATTAACTAATTAATTGATTTTTTTTCAATGAATCTTGTATTGTTAGGTAAAAGAAATAATTATGCAAAATTTCAGCTTTAACCTAGATTGAGTGTTGGAGAAATAACGTGTACAAACTTTTAACCAGTACAGAGTGAGTTGATATAAGCTTTGAGATATGGAACCCTTTAATATAAAACACCAAATATGATTTTTGAATACTTAGATGACACTGATATACAACTAAAAGTATATAGATAACAAAATAACAAATATGTAACCTAAATATATTAATATTCATAAAGAATTTCCTCCGCAGTTTTTTAAAGGAGGCCTTTGTGGGTGTGGGGGCGCTAAGTCATAGTTTTTGTAGCTTATATGTAAATCTTGAAAAAAAAAACAGGAGTAAGTAAATAAATAAATCGAAAAATATAAATCACTTGATTCGTTGGAGCACAGATTGTTGTGGTCACTGAATCAAAATCGGTACTACAGTCTTTGCAAAGCCCTGGACCATGCCCCCCCCCCCCAATATCGACACTGTCATCATGGCCTCACACAACATAAAGCAGCGCTATGGAACCCCTTTTATAATGCAGTGGGTACCGAGTCACATAGGTGTGACTGGCAACACTATTGCAGACTCCTTGGCCAACCAGGGAGGGCAAATTCCCCCAACTGAACAGGCTCATCATGCCCTGGCTATAATTCAAAAAACAGAAATGGAAAAGTGGTGCCCTGACTGCACTTCCCCGTGGTGGAAGCTGTCCAGGTCTGAGCAAGCTATTATAGCACATATTGGCTCATGTTGGCTCATATTTCTCACGGCTATGGTCAAATTTCTATTCACGGTGTCCCCGCTGAGGGGAAGAAGAGGAAACCGTGCATCATATTCTGTTTGACTGCCCCAGATTTTCTGATCTCCGTCTCGTCAGGTCTGGGAAACCATTAATTCTCGACCTGTATGGTGACGTATATGCACAACGCAAGACAACAGGGTTTCTGTCCAGGGCTTTTACAAGAGAGGATTTAAGCCTCTCAAGCCCTCACTAAAATGGAGTTTGATGACGATGATGATGATGTTGGAAATCATCAAATCATCGTGTTTTGACTTAAGTGATAAACCATGATGTAGGCCTATCCTATCTAATCTATGTTTAAAACATTCAAATAAGGTTAATTTGCTAAAAATAAGAAAACATAAAAAAAGCAATAAGGGCCTATTTCACAAGTACAAACATTTCTAGACAAAATAAGTGTTAGTTCAATTATTTAGTGTTAATAAAATTTTTTCGACCAGATAAAAGCTTGTGGGACGAAACAGTTTGAATGAGTCATTGGATAAGTGTAGGTCGTGATGACCTTTCTGTGTGTCACCTCCTAAAGTAAGAGTATAACATTGGGTACGGAAGGTGGGAGTCAGGAGGATAGAAACCGCAGAACTCCGCCCTCGTCGCTCAGTGTAACGCCTCCGGTGGAAACGTCTAGTAGTGGAACTAGATAAGCTAAATACGAGAGATAACGAGGCCCCTGCAGGGAACCTTGGGTGATTTTTTAAGTTGTTTTTTTTTATTTCACTCGGATTGGGCTTGAGTCCAGTCCAAAAAGTCCACCACACCGTCCCACAAGGAGGCCGTCAGGGCCGGCAGCTGAAATGGCGGTCGCTACACGGATATGTGGCGGTAACAGTATAGAAATATGAGACAATTTGCCAGTAGCCAAGTCAGCCTTCGGCTGTTAAAAGGGAGAGGGTTCTTTTCCGTAGGCTGAGCTCTAAGTAAATGTTATGGCCGGTCCAGATAGCTTTATGGTTGAGCTATCAGACAGTGCTGGGAGAGGAGACCTCTTGGTTCATGCCCAACTTTCAGAAGAAATCCTTTCCGGTAGCCTAACGGAATAATAGCGCTTTGGCGCCGATTCTCTACTTGACTTCATTGAAGGTAGTATAGAGAATCTCAGAATAAAGAATAATGGAGAGATATAAGGGCGCTATAACTACAGGAGCTAAGATGCAAGGAGCTAAGAGCAATCGAGCTAAAGATTTAGCAATTTCTCAGCATTTAGCTCTCCACGAAGTCATACAATACATTACTTACTGGTTAGGTTATTGTCACATATAAATATATAAAATAGTTAACTTATAGCTTTTGTTACTTTTGCGAATTGTGTGAATGTGAATTGCGGGGCCCTATGCGAAACTGATTGCGCGGGGCCTAGTCTGGGTGGGAATAAGGATAATAAGTGAAAATTAAGATTTTGTATTAGAAACAAAAATTGACTTTAAATTTTATTAATTCTTTACTAAGTAGAAACCTTTACTTTACGAACCTTGCAACCTATGGCATATGTATATGCTAGTGACTATAAAAGTAAATAAAGTATTGAAACTTCCGATTAATGTGAACATTACTCCCATTATTACATTTTATTACATGAAAGGTGACAATGCCTTTTTTCTTTTATCGCGCGTAGGATTGGCGCTTACCGCAATTAATGACACCAACAAATAACAATTTAGTCAATTTTTCTAGAGATTTTTATGAGTTTTTCAGGAGATTTTAATAAACTCAGGAGATTTCCAGGAATTTTCGTATATACATTGCAATTTAATAATTACACCTAGAATTAGCGCGGGGCCTACGAAAGCGAGGGGCCCACTGCGACCGCATAGGTTGCAGTGGCCTAAGACCGGCCTAGGGCGTGAAAGTGTTAATAGTGAACACCAGCTAGGAATGAGCGGAAGTGAGGTCAAATAAGAGATTAGGAGTTTAATTGGTTAGGTTTCTAGTCAGTTGTGCGTGCAACAAATTTGTTTCTGATCAGTTGCTAAAGCAGTTAATTTCTGGTCAAGTAACAAATAATTACATTTTTAGTTGGCATATGGAAAAAGTAAAATAAGTTTTGTGAAGTCAAGTAGTAGACTTACTAACGTTACCATCTTACAAGTGAAGTTAGACAGTTAACGTTTTAATAAAACAGTTATAGAGTCTCATCTATAGTTGTGTACAAAGTATATATATATGTATATTTATGTATATTTCAGGACTAAATGGATCTCATTACATGTTTTATATTCATTATTATATTATTATTTTCAAGGAAATAACTTTATCTAAATAAGCGTTATATTATATCACGTTCGCTAACAGTAACTGTTATTTGTCCAGTCTCCTTGAGGCTCCGTAGGAATGATATGCCTACAAGCATCCTACAAAAATAGTGTCAAGATAGACAGCATGTCATTGACAGTTATCATTAGATTTCAGAGTGATTAAATTATTGTTATTTCAAATCTTGCATTTGGCCTAGTCATTGGTAACGAGCTAGCAAGTGCTCGGTAACTTGGGTGCAACATTCAAAAATAGTTATTACCTTTTATGTCCTCAATCATGGCTTCAGTGAACCGTGAAGGGATGTTGTTTATCGTAATGGGATCGTCAGATCTCTCAACCTGATACAAGGCTTGGGCCAAATTATCCAACGATGACTTCTTATCATCATTCCTTGTTTTTAAAGTTATTTCAGTGTCAGCTATAATACTACCCTTCCTATAGGTGAGAGAGATAATTTTTGAATTATATTTTTGAAATAGTAATGACAACATTTATTGTTACTTTATTCTCCTAAACCAGTAAGTGTCCACATTATAACAGTTAAATGCTCTACATATGGAGTTGTACCTGTCCACATTATAACAGTTAAATGCACTACAAATGGAGTTGTACCTGTCCACATTATAATAGTTAAATGCTCTACACATGGAGTTGTACCTGTCCACATTATAACAGTTAAATGCTCTACACATGGAGTTGTACCTGTCCACATTATAATAGTTAAATGCTCTACACATGGAGTTGTACCTGTCCACATTATAACAGTTAAATGCACTACAAATGGAGTTGTACCTGACTGTAATCACCTTTACGTCCTCGACATCAGGAATGATTGCTTTCAATTTAGTTAAAATCTGTTAAATAGTCAAAAGAATCTGTTTACTGTTAAGTTCTTTATAACACATTGATTTTACATAAATGAATTAATAATGAAATTGAAATCCATTCTGCCTTTAAAAAAAACAAAAAACAAATTACAACTACAAAATATGTTTTAGAAAAGGTTTTTAGGCTTAAAAATAGGATATACAAGGAACAGAGAAGAACTTTAAAGAATTGTGTATTTGGCTCTTTATATTCTGAATTTCTTGGAAGTAATTTTGAAATTCCATATTGATTGTGTTTCATCTTTTTTATTCAAAATTGTTGCCATGACACACATATAAACATATAAATAAATAAATACATAAAAATACTTTATCAAATCGTGCAAAGCAGTATTAATTCACTGTTAAATAAGTTCTTCACCAAGTATTATAATGTTTTCCGAATCAGCAGTTAGTAATAAATATTACAAGAAGTTTAATAAGCACCCATTCCACTGTCATCTCGCCTAGACACTAAACTCAGTGTTTTGAGATGCAGTAATATATTAGACTTGCTTTAACCGACATAGAAAAGGACACCTGCCTGCAGGCCTGTTAGGAACGAGGCCGTTGGAGGTAACTTACATAGGCGCGGGATTCACATTTGAGACAAAAAGAAAATCCACTGCCGTGGGCAGACGTAGACGGCGAAAAGAAAACCTAAATCGACGTCAGGTGGAAATAGTTATATCTGCGCTCCATGTGTCGAAGTATGTAGGTCATATCTGGGGCTGCGTTGACACGAGAAATGCTGCATTCCTCATAAATGTCGAAGCCAAGCCTTATTATTATTATTAACCTAATAAACTTCCAAAACCACTGTCATAGATCACAATTTTATTATTTTACTTTGAACCTTTTAGGGACCCCCCAAATAAAGTTTAACATTTCACGGACCACTGAGTGTATCCATGGAACCCTGAGCGTCAGTAAAGAGTACTTAAAAATGTATATATTGTTTTAAACACTTGGCAGTGGCATCATACTACTTCCGGTGGCAACAGGAGGTAGACTTACCTATAGCTGATTTTACAAAGTGACAACAGAAATACTTTTAAGGTTTATTTATTTGATACTTTTCTCTTGTGAATTAGAACATACAATGTAAGGTACATAGTTCACTTATCTTGTGTTTTTTTTTTTATATTACCTGCGACCTTATGTCAGATTTGATTCGAGTTTCATCTTTGAAGTCAAAATCACCTTCATATTGAAATGTTAAGATAACATTCACTTTTGTAATGACACTAGGAATTTCTGTTAAAAAGAAACAAGTCAAGGAAAAATGTAACAAAAAATAAATCACATGGAATCAAAGAGAAACAAAATAGTGAATTTCGATTCAGAAGCGATATGAGTTCACCAACATTGACATTTTAACTTAAAGCATTGGAAAAAATTCTAAATTTGTTTTTAACATATATTTAAGGGAGGCAACTCAACAATATTTTTATAAGTTCCAGATATGGGCGTAAATTTTCAACTTGATCCCAGAATAGGTGTGGGAAAAATAAATTATATAATTATTTTAGGAGACTAAAGCCTAGATATTAAGCCATTTGTGTAAATACTAAAGTATTAATTTTCTTTGTTAGTTTCAAATATAAGAATAAATTACTAGTATTTAATTGCTTTTTTTAAAAATTGATTCCTGTATTTCTAACGCGAAGGATTGACAGTGCACAGTTTTAACGTCATACTAGAATGAGTGTTCGAGAAAACGACGAGGAAATCATGGAAGTCCTCGAAGAGCAGAGTGCCAAAGCATTCACCTGGTCAGTGCGGGGCTGGTAAGGATGTGTTTACAAAATAACACAAGGTTAGCTCCCACAAGAAATATTGAATGGTGATCTAATAGAAGTCATGAGAGCTGCCGGTCGTAGATTGTTGTATGCGAGAGCGACCTAAGGCCCTTCAGAATAGACACCAACATTTGTAAGAAATAAAACACTGAATAGATTCACATAGCAAGCCAGCATAAAGTAAAGATCCTGTCTACAATTCAGTTTGTTTTTTTATAATAAATTCAAGAAAAAGTAGCAATAATGCTTAAAACGCTGACCGTAGGATACAAACACAAATGCAAAACGTAATACAATTTTCAGAAAGACATTAAAGAAATGGCACATTCCTTATTCCCTATGCTAGGACACATTCGTGCTAGTGCTTCTTCTTCCATTGCATTAGTGCTTCGAATGTGATGTCAAATCAGACGGATTTGTGAAGTACAGCCTGAGATCAAGAGAACTAAATCATTACTTTGTCTATATTCTTATAGTTACAGTAGGACATGTTGACAACCCACCTTCGAAATAATGTACATCACTATTAGCCCCCCCCCCCAGTCATGCTATTAAATCATTTTCTTAGGCATTGTTAATGTCATTTTTACTTAATTAATATTCATAATATCAAGTGGCCGAGCCTCGCTCGGTTAAATAATTTCGTAAGTCATTTTGGGAATATTTTTGTAATTACGAAAATGAACGATCAGATAAAGACAACTAATTTAAATATAAAGTCTCTTAAGTCCGTCTATAGTCTAGATAAACCACAGCTCATGTCCGTCTTATAGTTTTACAATACATCTTTGGTGTAAAACTATTGTAGGTCTACTTTTACTGGCTTAGAAGTAAGTCTTTGCAGTGTAACTTCTTAGATGGTTACGTTCAGACATTTAATTATGGAATTAGTATATTCATTGTCTTTAGTACGAAACATCAAGTGACGCAAATTTCTACGTTATAGGGTAAAACAGGCACTTTGTGACAAAGTAAAATGGCGCATTTTTTCTTACTAGACTTAAATTATTGCATTAGTTTTCTACAGAAACGTTTCCGTGGGGCACCTCTGTTACGCCAAACAACATGCTCGTTACCCATACGTGCCCTGCCCAGCCTGACTGTTGGACTATAAGAAGTTCATACCGGCTTTTGCCATCCATCCATTCCATTGGTGCTACAGCCCGTTGAGGGATATGACCTGCTTTTACACATCCCTCCATTCAGATCTCACCTGGGCCTTCCATCTCCAAGCCCTAACACCAAACTTTTTACCGAGGTTTATAGTTAAATAAAAAGAGGCTGCAGCGTACGCAAATTCGTTGGCCGCTAGATGGATATCATGTTCAGTGTGAGCAAGTAAGGCGTAGAGAAGCTGTGTTATGACCATTTCCTTTGTTTTGGTACGGGACAGTAGACACAAAGCACGAACACACGGTAATAATTCAACAGCAAAAAAATAATAATAATAAGGCTTGTCTTCGATTCCGAAGATTAATGAGGATTGCAGTATTTCCCGAGGCTGCGCAGCCCCAGCTGTGACCTAAATATTTGTCACTTCCAGGGCAAGCATAACCATTGTCCGAAGGTGGTCGATTTAGATTTTCTTTTCGCCGTCTGCGTTTGTCCTCGGCAGCAGATTTTCTTTGGTCTCAAATGTGTATCTGGGGCCTTTGAATAGAGGTAATTCTTTAAGTCCGTCAGTTACGCTGGACAGAGCGGTATCCTGTATGGAAGACGAATCTCAGACGAACGCATGCCAAAGGCAGTCTTTTTTTGGTGAGCTAAAAAAGTGGACGACGTAATACCGAAACGCTTAAAAGACCAGTTTAGGCGCCAACTTTATTTAACTGAAATAGAACAGCTGAAGGTCACCAGCAAAATCAACAACAAAGTACAAGGTATCTACACCGCTCTAGGCAATTCAAGTGTTATCAATTTATAAAGCCTTCAAAACACAATAACTAATCATACATTGGTACATTTCATTTCATGACTTCTCTTTCATAGTTCTATAATAAACCAATCTACAATAAGATGCTGCGCAAATGTTTAATTAGGTCTATTGATTCTTTAAAATTCGTTCTTGTTTGCAAAGAAATATTTTAGTGTACTGCGATAAGCCTAGTGACATAAGCAGCGTTTTTCCCGTTCACGTCACGGAAAATTTTCATTCATAAAACATTCTAGCCAAAATTAATTTTTCGATAATGAGACATTTTCAAACCAATATAACGGTCGACCTCGAGTTTTCCCAATGTGGCCAATGAGTTAAGAATTTTTTCTCATTAATATGCACGTACCTTGCAATTTTAAAGAAAATCATTAGAGCCGTTTTCGAAAAAAAATTTATATATATATATAAATATTAGGGGTGCACCGGATAGTACTTTTTGATATCCGGCCGGAGCCGGATATGACCGGATAGTAAAATTTGATATTCGGCCGGTGCCGGAGCCGGAGCCGAATACCTAAGTGTTTTGTAAATAGCTTGTATTGCTGAGCATTTTACGAAACTGTTAAATAACATACCTATATTTGTTGGTATAATTTTTTTCCTTTTATATACCTTATTGTTTTAAACTCTTTTGCTGATTGATTTATTAAAGATTAACAGTATTTATAAACATAAATTAATCTGTGTAGCATGAGCGTGTCTGTGTGTATGTATGAGGCCACCAACTATAAAGGTTGTGTGTTGGAGGGTCAATGTAAAATATGTTAGTATATATTTAACTAGTTACTAATGTAAATCTCTCATCTGGCTTGTATGGTGGTTGGATGTATGTGTTCAATAATTTCTGACCAACAACTGGTTATCAGACTTGTAATTTTAAGTCCAAAGACTGCTTCTGGTTCTGGCTTCAAGGGCTTAATACTGATAGCTGTTAGTTAATAGTTGGAATCTGAAGCGTAGTAGGTCATAAATTTATTAATCCATTTGCGGCAAACGATATTTTATTAACAGCAGGAACATCTATTATACCTACTCATAGCCTGAGCTTTAAATGTTGCGAAGCATAGATTTAATTGTAGTCTGTAGGCCTATTATTGTTATCAATGTTTAGATCTACTGTTATATAGATCTAAGAGAATTAGGAAAACCAACTATAAAAGAAACAAAATCACCCACACCCTCCCAACCAAAAAAAACCAACATAAATAGACTTTGTGTTCGACTGATTGTAACAACCTGGTCAGATAGACTACACATGTAGTCCTAGTGTAGTGTGTATAGTTGATGGTGTTGACCTTCACGCGTTTTTTTTCCTTGGGCATACGCAATAGTGTTTAGTGTGCAGGCAAAAAAAGATAACACATTGGCATGATCAGTCAAGCATATAGATAAATTATCTCTGTACCTTAGTTACAGAGGTCAAGTGTTTCTTAACATTCCAGCATATTTTTTCTTTGTTTGCTAGATCTAATTGTGGTGCTTTAGATCAATTTATTTTATGCGATGTTAAATTTAATTATAAGGTTTTCCTTTTATATATTAAGTCAATAGAATTAAACAATGAAATTAGTTTTCTTTCTTAAGGTTTTAATACAAGGGGAAAAATACATAGACGCACACATGCACATATTTGTTTTATTTTATTGTGCAACGAACGTGTGTTCAGCGGCCTAAATGACATTTCTCTCCAAGTAAACAAACTTAGTCTCATCATCTAGTGACCTCTAGAGACAGTCTCAATATGTCTTAACAATTTGCGTTAATCTATTCTGGCTTATGAATGGTCAATGTCTATATTCTCTATCAATACATTGTCATGGATTAAACAAATAAGAAGTTGGGGGTGTTGAGTCTCTTGAGCCCTCCCTTTAAAGATACCCTTGGTCAGTGTCTGTTTGGCTTGTAGTCCTGACTCATACGTGAGACTTAACTCAAAGTAAACAAACTTATTACCCGTCCAATGGTATAAAAGGTGTGGTTTGTGGTCCAGACCCTTGATTGACAACCTATCTCATAATAAACTAACTCATACCAAATTAACCTTATAGAGATTTGGCTTGTAGTCCCGCCTCTAATAAAAATTCTAATCCAAGTAAACAAACTCAGTTCCCTCATAAGATGTGACCTCTAGACAGTGTCGACACGTTGACATCTGGCTTAATATGGTCAGCTGCCTATTTGTGAACTCAATGTTATGGACTAAACAAACAAAAGGAGGTGGGCGTAGCTCTTCTCTACCTCTGGAGATACACCCGCACATCTTGACAGATTATCAGCGTGACGAGATTAAGGAATATGACATGTTTACTAGACCACTCAAAGGTCAAGACAAGCCAGTGTGCCAGACATCGCTGCTACGTATGTAATACGAATTTATAATGTAAAGTCTAGTCCCCCCCCCAATAACAAACCTAGTTCCCTCGTGTGACCTCTAGAGAGTGCTTACGTCCATCGTATCTGACTTGGGGTCACCTGTCAATCAATGAACTCAATGTGATGGGCTAAACAAATAAAAGGGGGAGGGAGTTGTTCATCTAGAAATATACCTGGTTTCCTTAGAGGTGTGGCTCCTGTAGTCCAGCCCCCCCCCCCCAATAAAGATTAACTACTAAGTAAACAAACTCAGTTCCCTCGAAAGGTGTGACCACTAGAGAGTGTCTATACGCTGACATTAAACCTACGTCCATCGTATTTAACTTGTGGTTACCTGCCTCAATGTGATGGACTAAACAAATAAAAGGGGGTGGGAGTTGTTCATCTCTACCTCTGGAGATATACCCGCACAGCTAGACAGACGTCTGGTCAGCATGACGTAGTCAAGGAATGTAACATTTTAACATGTTAACTAACTTACTCAAAGGTCAAGACAAATTGAAAAAAAGTGCCAGCCATTGCATCTCTGTATGTAAAGCGCATTTATGATGTAAAGTTTCATCTCTATTTATATTAAGTTATTAACATACCTTGTCTTTATAATAAACGATGTTTGGTGCATATTTATAATGGCTCTATTTTTAAGCACATTATTTTGTTTTCATATAAACATTAATACATTCTATAACAGACAGTAATGGAACGAGGTCCACTTTATGCATATTAAATAGGTGTATTTTTACTATCCGGTTTACTATCCGGTAGTGATATCCGACCGGAGCCGGATAGCACCGGATAGTAAAAAATGCCGGATATTCGCCAGAAGCCGGAGCCGGAGGGACTATCCGGTGCACCCCTAATAAATATATATACAAGAATTGCTCGCTTAAGAGTATAGGATATAAATATAATCAGTGCCTAAAAGGCAAATGCAACCGTATGGTCTGTTAAAAATATTGCTTTCACACTCCAGAATAAAAAGGCAACATTTTATGCATTTGCGTCTGCGCCTGCCTTCGGCAAAGGCCCTACTTGAGTTTGTATTGTTTATATTTGCAAGAAGTCAGTTTATTTAGGTATTTTCATAATACCCTACTTGAGTTTGTATTGTGTGTCTTGCAACCTTCTTGGCAGCTTTTTAATAATCTTGATTATCGAATCGAGGAGGATAATAAGAGCTGTAAGTAAGGCTTCCTTTAGTAATGGTAGATTCATGTTAAATAAAAGAAATAGTTCAATATATTCTATGTTTTATTAAGTACTAGCAGGATATGAACTGCGGAGGCGGGCTTTAGTTTGTGTATCACTGATCTTGTGCCATGTGCCCTTACATAGCTACTATAAAATACTATGAAAATGGGTTTACCCGATAGGTTAAAAAGTTGTTTTTTTTTAAAGAGATACATTTAGGCATTTTTCTAAATTTTAGTTTTATGGCCTTGTTGTTGCGGGAGAGATATTTAACATACACTACGATCTCCGAAGTGATCTTAGGAACATTCATGTCAAATTCTATAAAGATTGGTTAATAGTTTTTATTTCTATTCGGGGCATACATACATATATACAAACATACTCCTTAAATTCTGCTTTATATATCATACTAGCCGGACATTACCAGCGGCCAGCGGGCCTTAGTTTGTGTTTTACTAATTTAGTGGATTGGATTTAGATGTATGTCAAACTTAGCTAATGTTCCTTTCAAGTTTTTCTCTTTCGACACGAAAATAAAAGATGTACGTGAGTCATGAAAGGACCTATTAAAATGTATGTCAACACGCTTCGCAGCTATAGCGAATGAATGTATAAAAAATGCTTTAGAAAACAGGCGATGGTGACCGGGGATGAAATGACCGGGGATGAAATGACAGGGGATGATGACCGGGGATGAAATGACAGGGGATGATGACCGGGGATTAAATGACAGGGGATGGTGACCGGGGATGAAATGACAGGGGATGGTGACCGAGGATTAAATGACAGGGGATGGTGACCGGGGATGAAATGACAGGGGATGGTGACCGGGGATGAAATGACGGGATGGTAACCGGGGATGAAATGACAGGGGATGGTGACCGGGGATGAAATGACAGGGGATGGTGACCAGGGATAAAATGACAGGGGATTGTAACCAGGGATGAAATGACAGGGGATGGTAACCGGGGATGAAATGACATGGGATGGTGACCGGGGATGAAATGACAGGGGATGGTGACCGGGGATGAAATGACAGGGGATGGTGACCGGGGATGAAATGACAAGGGAAGGTGACCGGGGATGAAATGGCAGGGGATGGTGACCGGGGATGAAATGACATGGGATGGTGACCGGGGATGAAATGACAAGGGATGGTGACCGGGGATGAAATGACATGGGATGGTGACCGGGGATGAAATGACAAGGGATGGTAACCGGGGATAAAATCACAGGGGATGGTGACTGGGGATGAAGTGACAGGGGATGGTGAACGGGGATGAAATGACAAGGAATGGTGACCGGTGATGAAATGACAAGGGATGGTGACCGGGATGAAATGACAGGGAATGGTGACCGGGGATGAAATGACAGGGGATGGTGACCGGGGATGAAATGACAGGGGAAGGTGACCGGGGATGAAATGGCAGGGGATGGTGACCGGGGATGAAATGACAGGGGATGGTGACCGGGGATGAAATGACATGGGATGGTGACCGGGGATGAAATGACAAGGGATGGTGACCGGGGATGAAATGACATGGGATGGTGACCGGGGATGAAATGACAAGGGATGGTAACCGGGGATGAAATCACAGGGGATGGGTTGCCAAAGCTGACATGCCACGCACATTGTACTTAGGAGCAGTCAGATACATCTATACATCTATACAGTTTAAGTATACGCTAGTAAAACTGCCCTCGAATTACTCGACCGAGTACAAGCACAGGTCCTACGGTTCATTAGTGGCACCTTTTGGACAAGCCCAACAAACGCTGCTGAAATCTTAAAAAAACGTGGCACCCCTACATCTTAGGAGGGAGAGGGCAGTACTCACGGCCTACGAGCGCTACAAAAGAGCGACTCTAGGCTACCCACCTCTATATTAGTGCGACAGTGGAGAGAGAGGAACCGCATCAAAATGCGATCGTTCCTCCACACAGCGGCCAATTTGTCTAAAACAGCTGGGCTCTCCACTGATATAATAACTTACGTGCCCTCCGTGGAGGAAAATTGCCTGCCCCACAAATAAACCTGTCCCTGATAGGGCAAGAGGGAGCCACCAAGAGGCGATTAACACCTGCCATTCTTCAAAACTTGGCATCCATAATCATAAAATCCTACCCATCAGATGCCATTTTCTGCTATACCGATGGGTCGGTATTGAGGGACCCCGATAGATCGGGGTATGGGGCCATTATAGCCTACCCTGACCGGACTGAACAAGATAGGCCCTGTTCCATGCGGCTACGCCGCATGCTCTATGAATGCCGAACTCACAGGAATACGGTGGTGCTGGTCACCGACTCTCGCTTCAGTCTCCAAGCTATGGGTGGCGGCGGGGGAGGGTCACCCGTAATAGAAGAGGCAATTGGCGCCGCAGATAACATCCGCCGAGCTATTGGAGCTGTCGTTTTCATTCAGTGGGCGCCTTCACATTGCGGCGTGAGGGGCAATGAAACGGCAGACGCCCTCGCAAAGGAGGGTGCTTTGGCAGCCAAACACCTCGAAGCACCAAGCACGTACTTACAAGCAACGGCACAAATCCGAGCACTCATTCATGAGAAGTGGTTAAAGTCCTGGGAGGAATCCGACAGAGCACGTGGTGTCTGGCAGCGCATGCGTCACCCAGATCGCGACGATCCATGGTGGCGACTGAGGAGGTCAGAGCAGTCAATTATTGCGCAGTGCAGAACAGAACACTGTCCCATTGGGGCATACTTTGTCCGGTTCGGCACGAACTTTGACTCCCGATGCCGTCACTGTAGAGAGAGCGTCGAAACAGTGTCGCATGTCTTGTACGAGTGTCCCCAGCTCCGCGAGCTAAGGGGAGACCTGTCTGTGCAGTCACTCGACTTGTATGGTAGCTATGAGGCACTACGCCGGACGGCTAAGTTTCTTGCCAGAGCACTACGGGAGGACTAGTCCTTCCTGCTCTAATTTTTCAATAGGAGTTCATCTCAGGTGACCGGGGATTAAATGGCAGGGGACGGTGACCGGGGATGAAATGACCGGGAATGAAATGACAGGGGATGGTGACCGGGGATGAAATGACCGGGGATGAAATGACAGGGGATGGTGGCCGGGAATGAAATGACCGGGGATGAAATGACAGGGGATGGTGACCGAAGACGAAATGACAGGGGATGGTGACCGGGGATGAAATGACAGGGGATGGTGACCGGGGATGAAATAACAGGGGATGGTGACAGGGGATGAAATGACCAGGGAATGAAATGACAGGGGATGAAATGACAGGGGATGGTGACCGGGGTCAAATGACCGGAGATGGTGACCGGGGATGAAATGACCGGGGATGAAGGAACCATTAAATAGTTGATATTTCCATATAATATGGTCTTGATTCTACATTATACTAGCATGACTGTTAATTACATTTAAAGGTAATCAATCAGTTTTAAATAAAGGTCATTTTAAAACAAAACAGAAATTTGAAGAAAAAAAAAGATTGTTAACCTCTTGTTATTGACTTCACTAAAAAGAAAATAGCTATGAAATAATCTTACAGCAATCAAAATTTTAAAAAAAGTTACACTTCTTCTATTTACGTTACACACAAGAAACGATTTGGAAAAAAACGTAAACAAATGAAACTTGAAGTTGAACCAGGAACGGAAACAATGAAACTAAAAGTTGAACCTGGAACGGAAACAAATGAAACATAAAGTTGAACCTGGAACGGAAACAAATGAAACTTAAAAGTTGAACCTGGAACGGAAACAAATGAAACTTAAAGTTGAACCTGGAACGGAAACAAATGAAACTTAAAGTTGAAACAGGAACAGAAACAAATGAAACTTAAAGTTGAACCTGGAACAGAAACAAATGAAACTTAAAGTTGAACCTGGAACGGAAACAAATGAAACTTGAAGTTGAACCTGGAATGGAAACAAATGAAACTTGAAGTTTAACCAGGAACGGAAACAAATGAAACTTAAAGTTGAACCAGGAACGGAAACAAATGAATTTTAAAGTTGAACCAGGAACGGAAACAAATAAAACTTAAAGTTGAACCTGGAACGGAAACAAATGAAACTTGAAGTTGAACCTGGAACGGAAACAAATGAAACTTGAAGTTTAACCAGGAACGGAAACAAATGAAACTTAAAGTTGAAACAGGAACGGAAACAAATAAAACTTAAAGTTGAACCTGGAACGGAAACAAATGAAACTTAAAGTTGAACCTGGAACGGAAACAAATGAAACTTGAAGTTTAACCAGGAACGGAAACAAATGAAACTTAAAGTTGAACCAGGAACAGAAACAAATGAAACTTAAAGTTGAACCTGGAACGGAAACAAATGAAACTTGAAGTTGAACCTGGAACGGAAACAAATGAAACTTAAAGTTGAACCAGGAACGGATCTCGAAAACGATCTTTACAGAAATTAGATAGTTTATCTTTTTCTTTTGTGAAAAGAAATTCTAGAAATTAGGTCACACATGGGATACCTCTAGTTATATTTTTTTAAACTATAAAAAACAATAATTCAAATTTGGATATTGGACTAGCAAATCATTATCTAGAACAGTCTACGTGTTCGGGTATTTCCAAATGTAGGCTCATTTCAAAATTTAATAAAATGATGTTCAGGAACATTTTGTGCACCGTCTCTTAAGTCTAGATCTATATTGAGGCGATTAATTAGGATCTAGTCGATGTATTTTTTTTTATTAGTAGATATATGCATTGGTCTAAACAGGATTTTTTTTCTTGTTTTTTTTAGTTATTGAGAGCTAAATAATTGCTATATAAGATTTATAAAGGAGAAATTGCCTTTATTTAATAAAAAAGGGTTTATAATTTTTTTCGTTTTTATTGCAAACATAAATTACGATCGTCTGCTAGAGTTAATTAATGAGTGTAAGTGAATTTAATTTTGTCTTTTTGTAGAAAGTAAAAGGTGAATATGACAAACGCTAATTAATACAAATTATACAAAGGTTTCTATATAATTGATTAACATACATACATACATACTTTAACATCTTTACCATAGCATCAAATCATAGTTAAAATCATTACACTAGTATATTATTTCATTTCACTCTAGCTATCTTTCAAGTCTTATTGTCTAGACAATGTTCGTCTCACTTCAGCCAAGTTATTTTTTTTTATATATATTCTATATTCAAACATAATTAATTAATTAGGAGCAATTGATAAAATAATCTATCAATGTATCTATTGATTCATGTTTTTATTTGGGCAACAAACTTTTATCTTATTCCGAGAGTTGGAAGTGGGAGAAATAACGTGTATACAATTTGTACCAGACAGACAGACAGACAGACAGTTTTGAAAAAGGTAGAAACAAATATATTTCTAAAACTAGAACAGTTTTAAGATTACCTATACAGTCTCCAGACTTCATAGTAAAGCTGACGGGACAAGAACACACATATGACCCAATGGTATTGTTACACAACTGTCCGCTGGGACATGCATTAGATTTCAAACACTCATTAACATCTTGTGTACAGTTGAGTCCAGACCAGTGCTCATTACAGACACACCCAGTGACTGAATTACAAGATCCATGTCCATTACATTCACATTTCTGAGCGCAATCTTTCCCATAAAAAGGTGATGAACATGCTGTAAAGGAAAGAAAATAGAGACATTGTAAGGGCAAGAGCAGTCAGAAATGTTTCACCACATCTTTTTACCAGAAACAAAAGAAAAGTTAGTAAAAATATTATCCTCAACAATAACTTAAAGATGTGTTAATTCCTAGTAAAATTATGACTTTGTATAAATTATGACTTTATATAAATTTATGACTATATGAATTGAGACTGTTGGTAAGAATATTAGATATATATTAGTACGAATAAATCATGTTAAGAAAAACAAATTACTGTTTTGTTTATTAAGCATACATTTAAGTACATTGTATAACCTTCACATGTTTTATTATCTGCTTTTAGTTTGTAACCCACATTACAAGAACATGTATAGTAGCCAACGTGGTTTGTACATAGCTGACTACACTTGTGACTTTTAGTAGAACATTCATTAACATCTAATTAGAAGATATTACAGAAAAAAACACAACATTTTCTTCTTTTTTTTACTATTACAAAAGGAAACAGAACAGTGTTCTAAGTATATCATCAATATTTCAGTTATGAAGTTTGATTGGTGAAATAAGGAAACAAATCTTGTTTTTAATCCTTTTTGCATCAGCGACTCACAAAATAATTCAGCTTGACCTTTTTTTTGAGGGAAGAAAGTTTGTGGGAAATACTGCAATAGAAGCCTAGCAGAAATGTGGAAATTAAATTGCCTACAGCTTATACTAGGAAGTTTAGGTGTTTGAATCCTTTGACCATTCTATATTGTTCATATAGGTTTAGTTTTTTTTTTGTTACATAATATCTGCCAAAGACAATTTAATAACAAACATTTGTTCACTAGATAAGATTTATACAACTCTTCTCAGGTATTTATTATATACACCTTTTTGTGTAATCAAGCGGAACTATTTAAGATGTTAATAGCACTATGACTCTATGGAAGATGCAATGGACTCAAAGAAATCGGGTATTTCTTCAAAGTCTGAACATATGTTTGTTTTGTTGTTTTTTTATCAGAAATTTTTAGTCAACATTTGTTATAAATTCACTTTTGAACAGATTTAGGGACCGTCAGGACAAAACTTTTAAGATATAAAATACCTAGGTCTGATAGTCTTCAAGCAAAATTTATCACATCGGAAAGGGTAATAGACTTTCGGACGCTTTGGCTGAGTGGTTAAGAGCTTGGCTTCTAAACCTGGAGTCCTGGGTTTGAATCTCGGTAAAGAATTTTATAATGTTATTGAATGGAAATTAGGGCAGAGGAAAAAAATGTCAAAAAATTGTATAAACATGTAAATATTCTAATCATTGTGCCTTTTTGAATACATTATTAAAGTAACTATAAAGATACAAGTAAATGTTTGTAAATGTATTTACTTCTGGATTGTTTATCTCTGTAACATACTTTGTTTATGAAGAAAAGGTATTTTCCCTTTCCTTTGTTATTGTTATTACGGGGCAGGGTAATGAAAGATGATAAGTTTTATGGAAGTTAGTGGTGCAGTACTACTAGTCCATCATGTCATGTTTAAAAGAAAATGAATATTTCGTCGTATGCTTCAATGACATATGACTTTAAAAGTAATGTTAAAATGAATTGCAGGATTTAGATATAAGCTGTGTCTATATTTGGCTCTTCATAGTCTGTGCAAGAAAAAAAAAAGAAAAACTGTTTAGTTATGAAGAACTATACAATTAGGCTTAAGTTTTACCTGTACAGACATCGTTGACCATACTATAACCTGCTTGACAGAAGCACTGGAAGCTCCCAGGCGTATTGGTACACACTTTATGCTGAGATTCATGACAGTTGTAGCTGGAATTATTACACTCGTTTATGTCCTTGTCACACCTGTCTCCAGTCCAACCTGACGAGCACTTACAGGTCTGAGACTCACATCTGTCAGTGTTGCTGAACTTACAATCACACGTTTGAGTGCAATTTTGTCCTTTTGGGCATTCTGAGATGATGTTAGGATTGAGATGATACATCTTTTCTGCATCATGAATGTATTGTAATTCACACCTAAGTGTTGAACATTCCACCCACGACCAGTTTTATCTGGACTAACTTAGTCAACAACGAGTTTTATTATTTGGTGCAGTACATTTTACAAGACATAATGCAAAGCGTTTCTTACTAACAACGTTTGATTTTTTTAAAATAGAGTAAGTGACTTTTCTTTTAAGATATGAACAAAATATATTTTGTTCTTCACTGTGTGAAAATGTATCAGCGCTGCTAGGTTACACAATTACGATGAATAGTGTGTTTAAGTCCCGCAAGGTTGTTAACGCCGGAAGTGGTAATGGTTTAAAACCCATTACCTATAAAATGCTTCCAATGGCATGCGTCTCAAAATGCCTCTGACAACCAGTCCAACTCCTGACCTTCACGAGCCTGAGCCTGGCGGAACCGGACTGGAGAAGGGGTAAAGGCGAGTAACTAATAAACTGGGCACATGGAATGTGCGTCATTTACAAACTGGACTTAATGAAAACGTAACAGACATAGAAGATGCCAGAAAATCCGCAGTAATTAACGATGAACTGTCCAGGCTCAAAGTACACATTGCCTCCCTCCAGGAAACTCGTTTAGCTGACTCTGGCTCAATCAAAGAAAAAGACTGCACCGTCTTCTGGCAAGGCAAAGCTGGAAGTGAAGTAAGGGAACATGGCGTTGGTTTTGCAGTTGAGAACACACTGCTGAACACAGTAGAGCTGAAGTGCAGTGGTTCCGAAAGACTCCTATCACTACGCCTTAAAACATCTATTGGACACGTGACTTTGATAAGTGTCTACGCTTCTACTTTGTGTTCCACACCGAAAACCAAATACATGTTCTATGACAACCTTTCGTCTGCTCTCAGCGAGATCCCAAATATGGAACAGGTTATCATCCTCCAATGCACGCGTTGGATCTGACAACTCTGCATGGGACAGCTGTAATAAGGCGTTTTGGTGTCGGAAAAGTAAATGAAAATGGACAAAGGCTCCTCGAGGTTTGCTACACTCCCTCTGTGTCACTAATACATATTCCAAGACTAAACCACAGCACAGAGTATCTTGGCGGCACCCTCGCTCCAAACACTGGCACCAACTAGACCTAATCATGGTAAGACAAAAGTGCTTAAAATTTGTCAAGCTTATCAGGTCCTATTACTGTGCAGACTGTGACACAGATCAGTCCTTGGTATGCTGTAAGATTAATCTTCTCCCCCCAAAAACCTTCCATACCAAGCAGATTGGAAGACGCCAATGGATGTAAGCAAGATGTGTCACGTCCCTAGTGACACCTCATTGTTTACAAAATGAGGACATTGTACCTATCTCAAATCAGGTCAGCGTACCCACGCTTAAATGCCAGAAAAACACAGATTAAAACTTAGTTCAAGACTACAGCAGGGAAACAAAATTAACATAGCTTAAATTACAAAAACAGTTCCTAGTGACACCTCGTTGTGCACAGAATGGGACATTGTACCTATCTCAAATCGGGTTAGCGCGCTCGCGCTTTAATGCCAGAAGGACGCCGATTAAAACTTGGTTAAAGGCTACAGCAGGGAGACATAATTGGCGTAGGTTAAATTACAGAAACAATTGAGGGGAAAATTAAATGTAAACGAGTCAAGGATGGGTATTGAGATGTCACGGTTCTTGATTCTAAAGAAAGATATAAAAGCGGAGTGTTAGCTTGAGACGGGAGAGAGAGCTAGAAAGTTAGGCTTAGAAGTCGCTAAGTTTTAAAGTAAATATTTACTCATTTTATTGAACATTTTCACTGAATCCTGTATCTGTTTTATATATCTTTGTATGTACATTTATTGTTTCAAGTTCAAGTTTTAAATAATTAAAACTCAAGAAACATATCAACACTTTGTTACTTCATTGATTATTAAAGTGTTTGAACTATAATCAAGGCACCTCCGAACCCACATATGTCACAAGTTTATAGCATCAAGATCTTCTAGCCAAATAAACACGTGACATAAATTGACACCTCCGACGGCTGTATGTACAACGAATTTATTCATCAACGTGATACTACAGGATCAGTACTTTCATCTGGCAACCTTTGACGTCTGCCATGATAACCAACCTGCAACCATCGAAACAACTCTTTGACAGTTGTGTTGCAACAAACTAGAACTACAGACGATAGTTCTACTTCACTACTCAGCCTCTCACTACTAAGAAAACTTCACGTTCAAGTCTACCACATGTCTTTATGACAAGGTCAGTACAACCTTACGTCATTTTACAGGCTTGATCTATCAACTTAGATCGCCTTGTATATTTACTTACTAGCGACAAGTAATTGTTCTCAAATTGCCAAATCAAGTGGCAACTACAAGTGATAATCATATTATCAATAATCATCTACAATAATCATCTTATAACGACGATTTATAAGGTGAAATATTGAACTATTTATTGTGTGTCTCTTCTAAATAAAAATAACCCAAGAACATTTTAATCGAAGTATATTCAAGTCTACTTTCGAGTAACGACAATCATTTATATTCAACTATCAAGTTAACAAGTACAAGACTACTTGCTACTGAATTACCATGGCAGCCAAAATGTTAACACTACAAGATTTTCTGGAGATGGCCAAAGAATTAGCTATGCCTAAACCAGAAAGGCTACAATGGGCAAAGCAAGAGCTTGAAGACCATGAAAAGAAAGTATTAGCTCAACGAAAAGAAGAGATGGAACATGAACGCCGAATGAAAGAAGAAGAACGCCTTATAAAAGAAAAATACATACAATTAGCTCAGGCACAAACAGAAGCAGCGAATGCCCAACAAAAGTCTGCAGGTTTTGACAAATATAAACAAATGTCAAAAATGGCAAATTTTCAAGAATCGAAAGACAATATTGATTCTTATCTGATGCGTTTCGAAGAACTAGCCAAAGCATCAGGTCTGCCTGAAGAGCAATACTCTAGAACTCTCATGAGCCTTCTTACAGGTAAAGCCATAGACATTTGCATTCAACTTCCAGCGCACGAACTAGACAACTATAGCAACGTCAAAGAAGCACTCCTGAGACAGTATGGCGCTACACAAGATGCATACAGAAAAAAGTTCTATACAGAAAGGCCTCGACAAGAAGATGATCCATTAATATTTGTATCAAACATGACCATGTGGTTTGATAGGTGGATCTCCTTGTCAAAAATAGAAAACTCATACGAAAATCTGAGAGAGCATGTCATCATAGATGCCATTACACATGCACACTCAGAAGATATTCAATCATTTATCATTGAAAGACAACCAAAAGACATTCAAACTTTGACTCAAATAGTACGACAATTTAGGGCAGCATATCCAAACAAACCTATTAAACAGTCTGCAGAAGAAAATTTCATCTGTTATACCAAAGAAACCAGAACACCACGATTCTCAAAACCTGAAAGAACGCCAATGTGTACAAACTGTAATTTCAAAGGACATTATGCTTCACAATGTAAAACCAGAGACATAGAATGCAGTAGCGATAGTTTGGTCCATAAATCGCTTTACCAAGTATCTGTTAGGCAAACCATTCAACCTACTTACAGACCATTTTCCTCTCCAATTTCTAAACACTAAAAAAACTGGCTAACAGCAGATTAACACGATGGAGTTTAATGCTAACAGACTACCAGTTTACAGTCAAAACAATCCCAGGGAAAATGAACGTCGTAGCAGACACCCTATCAAGATGTACTTAGATTACAACTACCAGTAACATAACTTATACATTTTGTTTTCATTTAAAATTTGATTCATACATTGACTAAAAATGATTATATATGATATGTGTATGTATTTTAATATTCCCATTGGATGGAAGATTTCAAGTCTTATGACATTCATTTTATTACTATAATATATCTTATTGAATTTTGCTGTATTTGCCATGCTTACATATGTTATTATTGTGAAGAATTCTAAAACTAGAATACTGCATATTATTGAATATTATTTTTATACATGGAAGAAGTAACTGTAATACCTTTGTACGTTAGTACCATTATTATATGTAAGATTGAGCGGTTGCAGTTCCGTTTTACTCAACATGCATCCCGCTTAGGAAGAGGGGGGTATATGTCACGTCCCTAGTGACACCTCATTGTTTACAAAATGAGGACATTGTACCTATCTCAAATCAGGTCAGCGTACCCACGCTTAAATGCCAGAAAAACACAGATTAAAACTTAGTTCAAGACTACAGCAGGGAAACAAAATTAACATAGCTTAAATTACAAAAACAGTTCCTAGTGACACCTCTTTGTTCACAGAATGGGACATTGTACCTATCTCAAATCGGGTTAGCGCGCTCGCGCTTTAATGCCAGATGGACGCCGATTAAAACTTGGTTTAAGGCTACAGCAGGGAGACATAATTGGCGTAGGTTAAATTACAGAAACAATTGAGGGGAAAATTAAATGTAAACGAGTCAAGGATGGGTATTGAGATGTCACGGTTCTTGATTCTAAAGAAAGATATAAAAGCGGAGTGTTAGCTTGAGACGGGAGAGAGAGCTAGAAAGTTAGGCTTAGAAGTCGCTAAGTTTTAAAGTAAATATTTACTCATTTTATTGAACATTTTCACTGAATCCTGTATCTGTTTTATATATCTTTGTATGTACATTTATTGTTTCAAGTTCAAGTTTTAAATAATTAAAACTCAAGAAACATATCAACACTTTGTTACTTCATTGATTATTAAAGTGTTTGAACTATAATCAAGGCACCTCCGAACCCACATATGTCACAAGTTTATAGCATCAAGATCTTCTAGCCAAATAAACACGTGACAGATGTGCCACCCTGAACTCCAGATACAGTTTGCGGAATCTTTTGATCGCGAGTATAAAAATGTCTCTGGAAATACGGCAACAGAAAAATGAGAACACCTAAGTCCACCATACAAAAGACTTTCTTGGACATCTTAGGAAGAAAAAATACAAAACAAAATGATTGGTTTGACTCTAAAGCAGCTATATTAGCACCTGTCATAAGAGCAAAGAGAGATGCACTCGCTACATACAACTTGTTAAATCCGAAAGTAGCTAGAGCCACTGTACAGAGGACAGCAAGGATCTGTGCCAATAAATACTGGGTAGAGCTCATTGAGAATATTCAGCTCGCAGCCCAAGTGGGCAACATAATAGGGATGTATGAAAGAATCAAAAAGGCTCTCGGACCCTCCCAAAACAAGTCAGCACCTCTTAAATCAACCACTGGGAAAATTATCACAGACAAGTGCCAACAAATGCACAGATGGGTTGAACATTACTCTGAACTCCATGCTACAACAAGCTCAGTCTCTGTCTCAGCCATTAAGGCTATCATACAATTACCCACAATGAACAAGCTAGACGAAATACCAACCCTGTTAGAGCTCAACAAAGTTATAGACACCATGGCTGCCCGCAAATCACCCAGATGCGATGGTGTCCCCCCAGATCTTCTAAAACAATGCAAAACTACACTAATTCAACCTCTACGCGAACTGCTTTGCAAATGTTGGTAAGAAGATGCTGTGCCACAGGATTTGCCGGGATGCAAAGATCATCACCCTGTACAAGAACAAAGGCAAGAGAAGCGACTGCAACAACTGCAGGGGAATCTGTCTCCTAAGCATTGTAGGCAAAGTCTTTGATTGAGTTATACTCCCCAGGCTACAAAAAAATGCTGATCGAGTCTATCCAGAATCACAGTGCGGCTTTCGCTCAGGGAAATCAACAACTGACATGGTTTTATCCATCCGTCAACTTCAGCAAAAGTGCAAAGAGCAAAGAATGCCTTTGTATATCGCATTCATCGACCTGACAAAGGTTAATAGTTAATAGGTTGTCCACCCAAGCTACCAAAATATGATGGGTACAGTACAGTTCAATGGCGCCAGCTCCGAAAGTTTCAATATAAACAGCGTCCTGGTCCAAACCCTCTTTGGAATACTCTTCTCAATGCTAATCCACCATGCGTTTGACAAATCTACCGAAGGCATTTATCTTCATTCCAGATTCGACGGCAAACTGTTGCTAGACTGAGGGCCAAAACTGAAACCAGAACAACCCTCATAAGAGATGTGATCTTCGCAGACGACGCAGCGGTGGCGACACACTCACAAGAGGAACTTCAGTTACTAATGTCCCGCTTCTCCCAGGCCTGTAAGGAGTATGGCTTAACTATTAGCACGAAGAAAACAAATGTTATGGTACCACCTGCTAAAGCATCACCCTCGATCATCTGTTAGACAACTAGTTTATAGTGTTAGTTATTTAGCGATGTATATTGAACGGGACTAGTGACGTTTGGGATATTTTGGGTTAGAGACTGGAAAATCAGTTAGCGATAGAATTCTCTAGGGTAAAGACGTGTTTAGTTGACAGACTTTTACTGTGGCCTTTTTCTTGGAATAAATATAGCATAAACTGTTCATCAGTGTTGTCCACATCTCTTTACTCGTTAAATCGATCGTCTTGTTTATTCTGTATTGTTGATCAACTACATTGAATACACTCGAACAACAAAACTCAGGCGCTTGCAGAGTACTTGATTGAAATTCAACAGCCATCTATAGTTGACCTCAAGACAGCCTGAACAAGTACATCACATTGGCGACCCGAACCTCGAAGCCGAACCTTGAACCAGACCTCGAAGCTGAACTTGCTCAGGTGTGGGTCGTGCACTCGAAGATCTAAAGAAGTTTGATCGGAGTACGGATGAACACAGCATCATCGCAGAGTGACTTTGTTTTAAGCTATGCCGTCAGTTCTACATGCAGCCGTCGCCTGCTCGATCGTACGTTCAACAAGCCGCTAACTCAGGGTGACCTTCGTCAGGACAGTGATCATCTCAACGTCTGGTCTTCTCAACGCTTATATTATCAACGCCTGATCTTCGTATGCTGATTCGACCTGAAGCCAGAGGAACCGTTCATTCATAACGGGTGAGAGATTGTCAGTAAACCTGTTGGACATATTTTTTTTCGCTTGCGAAAACAGTCGTAAGAGCCACATAGTTATATCAAAATAACCTATACCTCGTCAGCTTTGAGAAGGACAGTTTGTCCACTGTTGGAAGTTATTGTCAGTACTAAAATTTGTTAGGTAACTAAATCGCTCTGTCTTACCCTTTGAGAGATTCTTGTGTAACAGTTTGCTCATTAAACCGGTTGCCACTAGTATAATGCATTTAACCTTTAGAAGGTTAGTGAATTCGTATTTGTCGTTGCTGAACATTGATCTATTTATTATAAGTTGTTCTAGACCATATCTAGACTTGTTACATCTACTTAATTTTTTTTCAAAACCGTTAATCGTATAACGGAACGTCTTCGAAGGTGACCTTGGTCTCGGCTAGTCTACATTAGACATTACGGACATTTTGGTATAGTGAAGCAGCGTACAGCAGCAACTGTTGTCGAACTACTGGATTAGCAGCAGAAGCAGGGTACTATTTTTTTGAGAAACTTCAAGTGAACCGTTATTCATTAGCCGCCCAGATCAAGCCATCGTCAAGAAATTCGTTATTCGTCAGTCGACCAGATCAAGTTGCCGTCAAGAGACTTATTTGTCAGTAGTCGCCTACGCAACTCAAGTCGCCGTCAGGAGAACCGTTAACCTATTCGTCAGTAACTGTTTACACAAAGTCGTCGGAACTACACATACGCCGATACGGTCATCAACAGTCGTCTAAGAAACAGAAACATTTTGATGTGGCATATCAAGACATCTGCTCTAGGGCATTACGTGGGATACTCGACACGGATTGTATCCACTGGTAGCACCGGAGAACAGAGTCAGAACTGGAAGAGATGCAGTGGAATTTGCTATAGATCTATCATAATCGGGAATTCGAGCATAGAAATCTTTCTTATCAAGCTAAGTGCCATTTTTCTTATTAGTATATGTTTAGATTGTCCTTAGAAATAGATTTTGTCTAAATTTGGTACGTTAGCCTGAGTAAAATCAGGTGGTGCGCCTTAAACTGTCGGGAAAGACGTAATTTAGATGAAAAGCTACATTATACGTTTAGGATAGTGATTGTTTTTGTTTGTGTATACGTCATATCCGTTGTTGCTTGGTTACTTCGTGACGTTATCAATTGTGATGCTACTATTATATATACTATAATATACTAGATTTACATTTTTGTGATATTAATATACAGATTTGAATATAACTCAGACTAGATTTACTCATTTACTCAATCTATAGAGACAACACTTAAAACTTATATAAAATTGTGTAAAAACTTAAATATAAAATAAGTTTAAAGTATAGCCATAACCAATATAGGCTAAGTAAAGATATATATAAATTTGGGGTGAAAATATAATACAATGGCTACATCCTCATATGTGGACCTAAAGGAGGTTAAGGAAGCAGCTATGCAGGATGGAAAGGCCATGGAGTTAAAAAGAAAGGACTTGGCAGCTTATGTACAGCAAGTTGTGAGGGAAGAAATGGAACGTCAAGATAAAATAAGAAGGGAAAAAGAAGAGATAGAGAAACAAGAAGAACGTCAAAGACAAGAGATAGAGAAACAAGAGGAACGTCAAAGACAAGAGATAGAGAAACAAGAGGAACGTCAAAGACAAGAGATAGAGGAACAGAAAGAAGAAAAAAGACAAAAGATAGAAAGACAAGATAGGATCAGAAAGGAAGAATATGAGAAGCAAAAAGAGGACCAAGAAAGGCAAGACAAAGAGAGAGATAAAACCAAAGAGCATGAGGCTAAAATGGAGAAGATGAGATTGGATGCAGCACAAAACAGAGCTCAAACTACACAGACAACTCAAGAAAACACAAATAATTCAAATAATGCTACCACACAAAGAGACAACCCTAATTAACAAACATGGCTAAAGATGAAGATACAAAGCTTTGATGAACAGAAGGATGACATTAGTGATTTTCTGAAATGATATGAGGCAAAAATGTCTACATTTAATATGCCAGAGGAAAAATGGTCTGAAATACTGATAGAAATCGTTCATGATCAAGCTTTAACAATATCCAAAATCATGACCATTATATTGATGATAGCTATTAAGTCTTGAAAAGAGAGTTGTTGAATGCCTATGGTCATAATGCTACAACTTTCAGAAAGAGATACATTCATAATATACCATTATTAGAAATAGAACCCCAAACTACCATTAATATGGAGAAAGATTTGTTCAATAAGTGGGTAAAGGTATAAAAAGTGGGAAATTCTTATGAGGGATTGACAAATTTCATTCTATTAGATAACTTTATTAACAAGTGTGATCCCCAACTTCAATCATTCATTAACGAGAGAAATCCTAAATGTTTAGATGAAGTCACAGAAATAATGAGAATGTATAACAATACTTATCCAACTAATCCATTCTCTACTAAAGATAAGATGCAACGAACGTGTGTTCAGCGGCCTAAATGACATTTCTCTCCAAGTAAACAAACTTAGTCTCATCATCTAGTGACCTCTAGAGACAGTCTCAATATGTCTTAACAATTTGCGTTAATCTATTCTGGCTTATGAATGGTCAATGTCTATATTCTCTATCAATACATTGTCATGGATTAAACAAATAAGAAGTTGGGGGTGTTGAGTCTCTTGAGCCCTCCCTTTAAAGATACCCTTGGTCAGTGTCTGTTTGGCTTGTAGTCCTGACTCATACGTGAGACTTAACTCAAAGTAAACAAACTTATTACCCGTCCAATGGTATAAAAGGTGTGGTTTGTGGTCCAGACCCTTGATTGACAACCTATCTCATAATAAACTAACTCATACCAAATTAACCTTATAGAGATTTGGCTTGTAGTCCCGCCTCTAATAAAAATTCTAATCCAAGTAAACAAACTCAGTTCCCTCATAAGATGTGACCTCTAGACAGTGTCGACACGTTGACATCTGGCTTAATATGGTCAGCTGCCTATTTGTGAACTCAATGTTATGGACTAAACAAACAAAAGGAGGTGGGCGTAGCTCTTCTCTACCTCTGGAGATACACCCGCACATCTTGACAGATTATCAGCGTGACGAGATTAAGGAATATGACATGTTTACTAGACCACTCAAAGGTCAAGACAAGCCAGTGTGCCAGACATCGCTGCTACGTATGTAATACGAATTTATAATGTAAAGTCTAGTCCCCCCCCCCAATAACAAACCTAGTTCCCTCGTGTGACCTCTAGAGAGTGCTTACGTCCATCGTATCTGACTTGGGGTCACCTGTCAATCAATGAACTCAATGTGATGGGCTAAACAAATAAAAGGGGGAGGGAGTTGTTCATCTAGAAATATACCTGGTTTCCTTAGAGGTGTGGCTCCTGTAGTCCAGCCCCCCCCCCCCAATAAAGATTAACTACTAAGTAAACAAACTCAGTTCCCTCGAAAGGTGTGACCACTAGAGAGTGTCTATACGCTGACATTAAACCTACGTCCATCGTATTTAACTTGTGGTTACCTGCCTCAATGTGATGGACTAAACAAATAAAAGGGGGTGGGAGTTGTTCATCTCTACCTCTGGAGATATACCCGCACAGCTAGACAGACGTCTGGTCAGCATGACGTAGTCAAGGAATGTAACATTTTAACATGTTAACTAACTTACTCAAAGGTCAAGACAAATTGAAAAAAAGTGCCAGCCATTGCATCTCTGTATGTAAAGCGCATTTATGATGTAAAGTTTCATCTCTATTTATATTAAGTTATTAACATACCTTGTCTTTATAATAAACGATGTTTGGTGCATATTTATAATGGCTCTATTTTTAAGCACATTATTTTGTTTTCATATAAACATTAATACATTCTATAACAGACAGTAATGGAACGAGGTCCACTTTATGCATATTAAATAGGTGTATTTTTACTATCCGGTTTACTATCCGGTAGTGATATCCGACCGGAGCCGGATAGCACCGGATAGTAAAAAATGCCGGATATTCGCCAGAAGCCGGAGCCGGAGGGACTATCCGGTGCACCCCTAATAAATATATATACAAGAATTGCTCGCTTAAGAGTATAGGATATAAATATAATCAGTGCCTAAAAGGCAAATGCAACCGTATGGTCTGTTAAAAATATTGCTTTCACACTCCAGAATAAAAAGGCAACATTTTATGCATTTGCGTCTGCGCCTGCCTTCGGCAAAGGCCCTACTTGAGTTTGTATTGTTTATATTTGCAAGAAGTCAGTTTATTTAGGTATTTTCATAATACCCTACTTGAGTTTGTATTGTGTGTCTTGCAACCTTCTTGACAGCTTTTTAATAATCTTGATTATCGAATCGAAGAGGATAATAAGAGCTGTAAGTAAGGCTTCCTTTAGTAATGGTAGATTCATGTTAAATAAAAGAAATAGTTCAATATATTCTATGTTTTATTAAGTACTAGCAGGATATGAACTGCGGAGGCGGGCTTTAGTTTGTGTATCACTGATCTTGTGCCATGTGCCCTTACATAGCTACTATAAAATACTATGAAAATGGGTTTACCCGATAGGTTAAAAAGTTGTTTTTTTTTAAAGAGATACATTTAGGCATTTTTCTAAATTTTAGTTTTATGGCCTTGTTGTTGCGGGAGAGATATTTAACATACACTACGGTCTCCGAAGTGATCTTAGGAACATTCATGTCAAATTCTATAAAGATTGGTTAATAGTTTTTATTTCTATTCGGGGCATACATACATATATACAAACATACTCCTTAAATTCTGCTTTATATATCATACTAGCCGGACATTACCGCGGCCAGCGGGCCTTAGTTTGTGTTTTACTAATTTAGTGGATTGGATTTAGATGTATGTCAAACTTAGCTAATGTTCCTTTCAAGTTTTTCTCTTTCGACAGGAAAATAAAAGATGTACGTGAGTCATGAAAGGACCTATTAAAATGTATGTCAACACGCTTCGCAGCTATAGCGAATGAATGTATAAAAAATGCTTTAGAAAACAGGCGATGGTGACCGGGGATGAAATGACCGGGGATGAAATGACAGGGGATGATGACCGGGGATGAAATGACAGGGGATGATGACCGGGGATTAAATGACAGGGGATGGTGACCGGGGATGAAATGACAGGGGATGGTGACCGAGGATTAAATGACAGGGGATGGTGACCGGGGATGAAATGACAGGGGATGGTGGCCGGGGATGAAATGACGGGATAGTAACCGGGGATGAAATGACAGGGGATGGTGACCGGGGATGAAATGACAGGGGATGGTGACCAGGGATGAAATGACAGGGGATTGTAACCAGGGATGAAATGACAGGGGATGGTAACCGGGGATGAAATGACATGGGATGGTGACCGGGGATGAAATGACAGGGGATGGTGACCGAGGATTAAATGACAGGGGATGGTGGCCGGGGATGAAATGACGGGATGGTAACCGGGGATGAAATGACAGGGGATGGTGACCGGGGATGAAATGACAGGGGATGGTGACCAGGGATGAAATGACAGGGGATTGTAACCAGGGATGAAATGACAGGGGATGGTGACCGGGGATGAAATGACAGGGGATGGTGACCGGGGATGAAATGACAGGGGAGGGTGATCGGGGATGAAATGACAGGGGAAGGTGACCGGGGATGAAATAGCAGGGGATGGTGACCGGGGATGAAATGACATGGGATGGTGACCGGGGATGAAATGACAAGGGATGGTGACCGGGGATGAAATGACATGGGATGGTGACCGGGGATGAAATGACAAGGGATGGTAACCGGGGATGAAATCACAGGGGATGGTGACTGGGGATGAAGTGACAGGGGATGGTGAACGGGGATGAAATGACAAGGAATGGTGACCGGTGATGAAATGACAAGGGATGGTGACCGGGATGAAATGACAGGGAATGGTGACCGGGGATGAAATGACAGGGGATGGTGACCGGGGATGAAATGACAGGGGAAGGTGACCGGGGATGAAATGGCAGGGGATGGTGACCGGGGATGAAATGACAGGGGAAGGTGACCGGGGATGAAATGACATGGGATGGTGACCGGGGATGAAATGACAAGGGATGGTGACCGGGGATGAAATGACATGGGATGGTGACCGGGGATGAAATGACAAGGGATGGTAACCGGGGATGAAATCACAGGGGATGGTGACTGGGGATGAAGTGACAGGGGATGGTGAACGGGGATGAAATGACAGGGAATGAAAATGACAGGGAAATGAAATGACAGGGGATGGTGCCAAAAAGACCTGGTCCCTCATGACCTGGTGACAGGGGATGGTGACCGGGGATGAAATGACAGGGGATAAAGGAACCATTAAATAGTTGATATTTCCATATAAATGACAGGGGATGGTGACTGGGGATGATATGACAGGGGATGGTGACCGGGGATGAAATGACAGGGGATGGTGACAGGTAATCAGCCTAGGGATCGACATTCTTAAGGCTCCATTTGAGCTTCAACTCGGTGGGCTGCGACTCCAACGTGAAAACACTCCAAAATATCTAGGGGTGACTGGATAGAAATCTGACAATGCTTCAGCACGTCCAGGAAGTTGAAAGAAAAGCCTTGGAGAAGTTAGCGTTATTAAGAAAGCTGGTCAGCACAAAGTGGGTTGCCAAAGCTGACATGCCACGCACATTGTACTTAGGAGCAGTCAGATCACAAATTGAATACATCTATACAGTTTAAGTATACGCTAGTTAAACTGCCCTCGAATTACTCGACCGAGTAAAGCACAGGTCCAACGGTTCATTAGTGGCACCTTTTGGACAAGCCCAACAAACGCTGCTGAAATCTTAAAAAAACGTGGCACCCCTACATCTTAGGAGGGAGAGGGCAGTACTCACGGCCTACGAGCGCTACAAAAGAGCGACTCTAGGCTACCCACCTCTATATTAGTGCGACAGTGGAGAGAGAGGAACCGCATCAAAATGCGATCGTTCCTCCACACAGCGGCCAATTTGTCTAAAACAGCTGGGCTCTCCACTGATATAATAACTTACGTGCCCTCCGTGGAGGAAAATTGCCTGCCCCACAAATAAACCTGTCCCTGATAGGGCAAGAGGGAGCCACCAAGAGGCGATTAACACCTGCCATTCTTCAAAACTTGGCATCCATAATCATAAAATCCTACCCATCAGATGCCATTTTCTGCTATACCGATGGGTCGGTATTGAGGGACCCCGATAGATCGGGGTATGGGGCCATTATAGCCTACCCTGACCGGACTGAACAAGATAGGCCCTGTTCCATGCGGCTACGCCGCATGCTCTATGAATGCCGAACTCACAGGAATACGGTGGTGCTGGTCACCGACTCTCGCTTCAGTCTCCAAGCTATGGGTGGCGGCGGGGGAGGGTCACCCGTAATAGAAGAGGCAATCGGCGCCGCAGATAACATCCGCCGAGCTATTGGAGCTGTCGTTTTCATTCAGTGGGCGCCTTCACATTGCGGCGTGAGGGGCAATGAAACGGCAGACGCCCTCGCAAAGGAGGGTGCTTTGGCAGCCAAACACCTCGAAGCACCAAGCACGTACTTACAAGCAACGGCACAAATCCGAGCACTCATTCATGAGAAGTGGTTAAAGTCCTGGGAGGAATCCGACAGAGCACGTGGTGTCTGGCAGCGCATGCGTCACCCAGATCGCGACGATCCATGGTGGCGACTGAGGAGGTCAGAGCAGTCAATTATTGCGCAGTGCAGAACGGAACACTGTCCCATTGGGGCATACTTTGCCCGGTTCGGCACGAACTTTGACTCCCGATGCCGTCACTGTAGAGAGAGCGTCGAAACAGTGTCGCATGTCTTGTACGAGTGTCCCCAGCTCCGCGAGCTAAGGGGAGACCTGTCTGTGCAGTCACTCGACTTGTATGGTAGCTATGAGGCACTACGCCGGACGGCTAAGTTTCTTGCCAGAGCACTACGGGAGGACTAGTCCTTCCTGCTCTAATTTTTCAATAGGAGTTCATCTCAGGTGACCGGGGATTAAATGGCAGGGGATGGTGACCGGGAATGAAATGACCGGGAATGAAATGACAGGGGATGGTGACCGGGGATGAAATGACCGGGGATGAAATGACAGGGGATGGTGGCCGGGAATGAAATGACCGGGGATGAAATGACAGGGGATGGTGACCGAAGACGAAATGACAGGGGATGGTGACCGGGGATGAAATGACAGGGGATGGTGACAGGGGATGAAATGACCAGGGAATGAAATGACAGGGGATGAAATGACAGGGGATGGTGACCGGGGTGAAATGACCGGAGATGGTGACCGGGGATGAAATGACCGGGGATGAAGGAACCATTAAATAGTTGATATTTCCATATAATATGGTCTTGATTCTACATTATACTAGCATGACTGTTAATTACATTTAAAGGTAATCAATCAGTTTTAAATAAAGGTCATTTTAAAACAAAACAGAACTTTGAAGAAAAAAAAAGATTGTTAACCTCTTGTTATTGACTTCACTAAAAAGAAAATAGCTATGAAATAATCTTACAGCAATCAAAATTTAAAAAAAAGTTACACTTCTTCTATTTACGTTACACACAAGAAACGATTTGGAAAAAAACGGAAACAAATGAAACTTGAAGTTGAACCAGGAACGGAAACAATGAAACTAAAAGTTGAACCTGGAACGGAAACAAATGAAACATAAAGTTGAACCTGGAACGGAAACAAATGAAACTTAAAAGTTGAACCTGGAACGGAAACAAATGAAACTTAAAGTTGAAACAGGAACAGAAACAAATGAAACTTAAAGTTGAACCTGGAACAGAAACAAATGAAACTTAAAGTTGAACCTGGAACGGAAACAAATGAAACTTGAAGTTGAACCTGGAATGGAAACAAATTAAACTTGAAGTTTAACCAGGAACAGAAACAAATGAAACTTAACGTTGAACCTGGAACGGAAACAAAAAAAACTTAAAGTTGAACCAGGAACGGAAACAAATGAAACTTAAAGTTGAACCAGGAACGGAAACAAATAAAACTTAAAGTTGAACCTGGAACGGAAACAAATGAAACTTGAAGTTGAACCTGGAACGGAAACAAATAAAACTTGAAGTTTAACCAGGAACGGAAACAAATGAAACTTAAAGTTGAACCAGGAACGGAAACAAATAAAACTTAAAGTTGAACCTGGAACGGAAACAAATGAAACTTGAAGTTTAACCAGGAACGGAAACAAATGAAACTTAAAGTTGAACCAGGAACAGAAACAAATGAAACTTAAAGTTGAACCTGGAACGGAAACAAATGAAACTTGAAGTTGAACCTGGAACGGAAACAAAGGAAACTTAAAGTTGAACCAGGAACGGAAACAAATGAAACTTAAAGTTGAACCAGGAACGGATCTCGAAAACGATCTTTACAGAAATTAGATAGTTAATGTATTTCTTTTGTGAAAAGAAATTCTAGAAATTAGGTCACACATGGGATACCTCTAGTTATATTTTTTTAAACTATAAAAAACAATAATTCAAATTTGGATATTGGACTAGCAAATCATTATCTAGAACAGTCTACGTGTTCGGGTATTTCCAAATGTAGGCTCATTTCAAAATTTAATAAAATGATGTTCAGGAACATTTTGTGCACCGTCTCTTAAGTCTGGATCTATATTGAGGCGATTAATTAGGATCTAGTCGATGTATTTTGTTTTATTAGTAGATATATGCATTGGTCTAAACAGGATTTTTTTTCTTGTTTTTTTTAGTTATTGAGAGCTAAATAATTGCTATATAAGATTTATAAAGGAGAAATTGCCTTTATTTAATAAAAAAGGGTTTATAATTTTTTTCGTTTTTATTGCAAACATAAATTACGATCGTCTGCTAGAGTTAATTAATGAGTGTAAGTGAATTTAATTTTGTCTTTTTGTAGAAAATAAAAGGTGAATATGACAAACGCTAATTAATACAAATTATACAAAGGTTTCTATATAATTGATTAACATACATACATACATACTTTAACATCTTTACCATAGCATCAAATCATAGTTAAAATCATTACACTAGTATATTATTTCATTTCACTCTAGCTATCTTTCAAGTCTTATTGTCTAGACAATGTTCGTCTCACTTCAGCCAAGTTATTTTTTTTTATATATATTCTATATTCAAACATAATTAATTAATTAGGAGCAATTGATAAAATAATCTATCAATGTATCTATTGATTCATGTTTTTATTTGGGCAACAAACTTTTATCTTATTCCGAGAGTTGGAAGTGGGAGAAATAACGTGTATACAATTTGTACCAGACAGACAGACAGACAGACAGTTTTGTAAAAGGTAGAAACAAATATATTTCTAAAACTAGAACAGTTTTAAGATTACCTATACAGTCTCCAGACTTCATTGTAAAGCCGACTGGACAAGAACACACATATGACCCAATGGTATTGTTACACAACTGTCCGCTGGGACATGCATTAGATTTCAAACACTCATTAACATCTTGTGTACAGTTGAGTCCAGACCAGTGCTCATTACAGACACACCCAGTGACTGAATTACAAGATCCATGTCCATTACATTCACATTTCTGAGCGCAATCTTTCCCATAAAAAGGTGATGAACATGCTGTAAAGGAAAGAAAATAGAGACATTGTAAGGGCAAGAGCAGTCAGAAATGTTTCACCACATCTTTTTACCAGAAACAAAAGAAAAGTTAGTAAAAATATTATCCTCAACAATAACTTAAAGATGTGTTAATTCCTAGTAAAATTATGACTTTGTATAAATTATGACTTTATATAAATTTATGACTATATGAATTGAGACTGTTGGTAAGAATATTAGATATATATTAGTACGAATAAATCATGTTAAGAAAAACAAATTACTGTTTTGTTTATTAAGCATACATTTAAGTACATTGTATAACCTTCACATGTTTTATTATCTGCTTTTAGTTTGTAACCCACATTACAAGAACATGTATAGTAGCCAACGTGGTTTGTACATAGCTGACTACACTTGTGACTTTTAGTAGAACATTCATTAACATCTAATTAGAAGATATTACAGAAAAAAAACATTTTCTTCTTTTTTTTACTATTACAAAAGGAAACAGAACAGTGTTCTAAGTATATCATCAATATTTCAGTTATGAAGTTTGATTGGTGAAATAAGGAAACAAATCTTGTTTTTAATCCTTTTTGCATCAGCGACTCACAAAATAATTCAGCTTGACCTTTTTTTTGAGGGAAGAAAGTTTGTGGGAAATACTGCAATAGAAGCCTAGCAAAAATGTGGAAATTAAATTGTCTACAGCTTATACTAGGGAGTTTAGGTGTTTGAATCCTTTGACCATTCTATATTGTTCATATAGGTTTAGTTTTTTTTGTTACATAATATCTGCCAAAGACAATTTAATAACAAACATTTGTTCACTAGATAAGATTTATACAACTCTTCTCAGGTATTTATTATATACACCTTTTTGTGTAATCAAGCGGAACTATTTAAGATGTTAATAGCACTATGACTCTATGGAAGATGCAATGGACTCAAAGAAATCGGGTATTTCTTCAAAGTCTGAACATATGTTTGTTTTGTTGTTTTTTTATCAGAAATTTTTAGTCAACATTTGTTATAAATTCACTTTTGAACAGATTTAGGGACCGTCAGGACAAAACTTTTAAGATATAAAATACCTAGGTCTGATAGTCTTCAAGCAAAATTTATCACATCGGAAAGGGTAATAGACTTTCGGACGCTTTGGCTGAGTGGTTAAGGGCTTGGCTTCTAAACCTGGAGTCCTGGGTTTGAATCTCGGTAAAGAATTTTATAATGTTATTGAATGGAAATTAGGGCAGAGGAAAAAAATGTCAAAAAATTGTATAAACATGTAAATATTCTAATCATTGTGCATTTTTGAATACATTATTAAAGTAACTATAAAGATACAAGTAAATGTTTGTAAATGTATTTACTTCTGGGGTGTTTATCCCTGTAACATACTTTGTTTATGAAGAAGAGGTATTTTCCCTTTCCTTTGTTATTGTTATTACGGGGCAGGGTAATGAAAGATGATAAGTTTTATGGAAGTTAGTGGTGCAGTACTACTAGTCCATCATGTCATGTTTAAAAGAAAATGAATATTTCGTCGTGTGCTTCAATGACATATGACTTTAAAAGTAATGTTAAAATGAATTGCAGGATTTAGATATAAGCTGTGTCTATATTTGGCTCTTCATAGTCTGTGCAAGAAAAAAAAAAAAAACTGTTTAGTTATGAAGAACTATACAATTAGGCTTAAGTTTTACCTGTACAGACATCGTTGACCATACTATAACCTGCTTGACAGGAGCACTGGAAGCTCCCAGGCGTATTGGTACAAACTTTAAGCTGAGATTCATGACAGTTGTAGCTGGAATTATTACACTCGTTTATGTCCTTGTCACACCTGTCACCAGTCCAACCTGACGAGCACTTACAGGTCTGAGACTCACATCTGTCAGTGTTGCTGAACTCACAATCACACGTTTGAGTGCAATTTCGTCCTTTTGGGCATTCTGAAATGATGTTAGGATTGAGATGATGCATCTTTTCTGCATCATGAATGTATTGTAATTCACACCTAAGTGTTGAACATTCCACCCACGACCAGTTTTATCTGGACTAACTTAGTCAACAACGAGTTTTATTATTTGGTGCAGTACATTTTACAAGACATAATGCAAAGCGTTTCTTACTAACAACGTTTGATTTTTTTAAAATAGAGTAAGTGACTTTTCTTTTAAGATATGAACAAAATATATTTTGTTCTTCACTGTGTGAAAATGTATCAGCGCTGCTAGGTTACACAATTACGATCAATAGTGTGTTTAGGTCCCGCAAGGTTGTTAACGCCGGAAGTGGTAATGGTTTAAAACCCATTACCTATAAAATGCTTCCAATGGCATGCGTCTCAAAATGCCTCTGACAACCAGTCCAACTCCTGACCTTCACGAGCCTGAGCCTGGCGGAACCGGACTGGAGAAGGGGTAAAGGCGAGTAACTATTAAACTGGGCACATGGAATGTGCGTCATTTACAAACTGGACTTAATGAAAACGTAACAGACATAGAAGATGCCAGAAAATCCGCAGTAATTAACGATGAACTGTCCAGGCTCAAAGTAGACATTGCCGCCCTCCAGGAAACTCGCTTAGCTGACTCTGGCTCAATCAAAGAAAAAGACTGCACCCTCTTCTGGCAAGGCAAAGCTGGAAGTGAAGTAAGGGAACATGGCGTTGGTTTTGCAGTTAAGAACATACTGCTGAACACAGTAGAGCTGAAGTGCAGTGGTTCAGAAAGACTCCTATCACTACGCCTTAAAACATCTATTGGACACGTGACTTTGATAAGTGTCTACGCTCCTACTTTGTGTTCCACACCGAAAACCAAATACATGTTCTATGACAACCTTTCGTCTGCTCTCAGCGAGATCCCAAATATGGAACAGGTTATCATCCTCCAATGCACGCGTTGGATCTGACAACTCTGCATGGGACAGCTGTAATAAGGCGTTTTGGTGTCGGAAAAGTAAATGAAAATGGACAAAAGCTCCTCGAGGTTTGCTACACTCCCTCTGTGTCACTAATACCTATTCCAAGACTAAACCACAGCACAGAGTATCTTGGCGGCACCCTCGCTCCAAACACTGGCACCAACTAGACCTAATCATGGTAAGACAAAAGTGCTTAAAATTTGTCAAGCTTATCAGGTCCTATTACTGTGCAGACTGTGACACAGATCAGTCCTTGGTATGCTGTAAGATTAATCTTCTCCCCCCAAAAACCTTCCATACTAAGCAGATTGGAAGACGCCAATGGATGTAAGCAAGATGTGCCACCCTGAACTCCAGATACAGTTTGCGGAATCTTTTGAACGCGAGTATAAAAATGTCTCTGGAAATACGGCAACAAAAAAATGAGAACACCTCAAGTCCACCATACAAAAGACTTCCTTGGACATCTTAGGAAGAAAAAATACAAAACAAAATGATTGGTTTGACTCTAAAGCAGCTATCTTAGCACCTGTCATAAGAGCAAAGAGAGATGCACTCGCTACATACAACTTGTTAAATCCGAAAGTAGCTAGAGCCACTGTACAGAGGACAGCAAGGATCTGTGCCAATAAATACTGGGTAGAGCTCATTGAGAATATTCAGCTCGCAGCCCAAGTGGGCAACATAATAGGGATGTATGAAAGAATCAAAAAGGCTCTCGGACCCTCCCAAAACAAGTCAGCACCTCTTAAATCAACCACTGGGAAAATTATCACAGACAAGTGCCAACAAATGCACAGATGGGTTGAACATTACTCTGAACTCCATGCTACAACAAGCTCAGTCTCTGTCTCAGCCATTAAGGCTATCATACAATTACCCACAATGAACAAGCTAGACGAAATACCAACCCTGTTAGAGCTCAACAAAGTTATAGACACCATGGCTGCCCGCAAATCACCCAGATGCGATGGTGTCCCCCCAGATCTTCTAAAACAATGCAAAACTACACTAATTCAACCTCTACGCGAACTGCTTTGCAAATGTTGGTAAGAAGATGCTGTGCCACAGGATTTGCCGGGATGCAAAGATCATCACCCTGTACAAGAACAAAGGCAAGAGAAGCGACTGCAACAACTGCAGGGGAATCTGTCTCCTAAGCATTGTAGGCAAAGTCTTTGATTGAGTTATACTCCCCAGGCTACAAAAAAATGCTGATCGAGTCTATCCAGAATCACAGTGCGGCTTTCGCTCAGGGAAATCAACAACTGACATGGTTTTATCCATCCGTCAACTTCAGCAAAAGTGCAAAGAGCAAAGAATGCCTTTGTATATCGCATTCATCGACCTGACAAAGGTTAATAGTTAATAGGTTGTCCACCCAAGCTACCAAAATATGATGGGTACAGTACAGTTCAATGGCGCCAGCTCCGAAAGTTTCAATATAAACAGCGTCCTGGTCCAAACCCCCTTTGGAATACTCTTCTCAATGCTAATCCACCACGCGTTTGACAAATCTACCGAAGGCATTTATCTTCATTCCAGATTATACGTCAAACTTCTAAATGTTGCTAGACTGAGGGCCAAAACTGAAACCAGAACAACCCTCATAAGAAATGTGATCTTCGCAGACGACGCAGCAGTGGCGGCACACCCACAAGAGGAACTTCAGTTACTAATGTCCCGCTTCTCTCAGGCCTGAAAGGAGTATGGCTAAACTATTAGCACGAAGAAAACAAATGTTATGGGACCACCTGCTAAAGCATCACCCTCGATCATCTGTTAGACAACTAGTTTATAGTGTTAGTTATTTAGCGACGTATATTGAACGGGACTAGTGACTTTTGGGATATTTTGGGTTAGAGACTGGAAAATCAGTTAGCGATAGAATTCTCAAGGGTAAAGACGTGTTTAGTTGACAGAGAATTTTACTGTGGCCTTATCTTGAAAAAAATATATTAGGAATTGTTCATCAGTGTTGCCCACATCTCTTTACTCGTTAAATCGATCGTCTTGTTTATTCTGTATTGTTGATCAACTACATTGAATACACCCGAATAAAACTCAAACGCTTGCAGAGAAATTGATTGAAATTCAACAGCCATCTATAGTTGACCTCAAGACAGCCTGAACAAGCACATCACAGTTGCGACCCCGAACCTTGAAGCCGGACCTTGAACCGGACCTCGAAGCTGAACGTTTGCTCAGGTGAGGGTTTCGCACTAGAAGATATAAAGAAGTTTCATCGGAGTACGGATGAACACAGCATCATCGCAGAGTGACTTTGTTTTAAGCTATGCCGTCAGTTCTACATGCAGCCGTCGCCTGCTCCATCGTACGTTCAACAAGCCGCTAACTCAGGGTGACCTTCGTCAGGACAGTGATCATCTCAACGTCTGGTCTACTCAACGCTTATATTATCAACGCCTGATCTTCGTATGCTGATTCGACCTGAAGCCAGAGAAACCGTTCATTCATAACGGGTGAAAGATTGTCGTAGGAGCCACATAGTTATATCAAAATAACCTTTACCTCGTCAGTTTTGAGAAGGACAGTTTGTCCACTGTTGGAAGTTATTGTGAGTACTACAAGTTTGTTAGCTAACTAAATCGCCCTGTCTTACCCTTTGAGAGATTCTTGTGTAGCAGTTTGCTCATTAAACCGGTTGCCACTAGTATAATGCATTTAACCTTTGGAAGGTTAGTGAATTCGTACTTGTCGTTGCTAAACATTGATCTATTTATTATAAGTTGGTCTAGACCATATCTAGACTTGTTAGTGTTGAGGTAGTGGAAACAGCTACATCCACTTATTTTTTGTGAAAACCGTTAATCGTATAACGGAACGTCGTCGGAGGTGACCTTGGTCTCACCTAGTCTACATTAGACATTACGGACATTTTGGTATAGTGAAGCAGCGTACAGCAGCAACTGTTGTCGAACTACTGGATTAGCAGCAGAAGCAGGGAACTATTTTTTTGAGAAACTTCAAGTGAACCGTTATTCATTAGCCGCCCAGATCAAGCCATCGTCAAGAAATTCGTTATTCGTCAGTCGACCAGATCAAGTTGCCGTCAAGAGACTTATTTGTCAGTAGTCGCCTACGCAACTCAAGTCGCCGTCAGGAGAACCGTTAACCTATTCGTCAGTAACTGTTTACACAAAGTCGTCGGAACTACACATGCGCCGATACGGTCATCAACAGTCGTCTAAGAAACTGAAACATTTTGCTGTGGCATATCAAGACATCTGCTCTAGGGCAGTACGTGGGATACTCAACACGGATTGTATCCAGTGGCAGTACCGGAGAACAGAGTCAGAACTGGAAGAGATGCAGTGGAATTTGCTATAGATCTATTATAATCGGGAATCCGAGCATAGAAATCTTTCTTATCTTATCTTATATAATACAGACGTTACTTCAAAAAAGAAGATGATTACGTCCTACGCGTCATGCATTTAGTCATGCATATTAACCAATGACTTAAATTCTGCCAAGTCACTGGTTTTTCTGGCTAGCTCAGGCAACCCATTCCATGCTCTAATGCTCTTATCAAGCTAAGTGCCATTTTTCTTATTAGTATATGTTTAGATTGCCCTTAGAAATAGATTTTGTCTAAATTTGGTACGTTAGCCTGAGTAAAATTTGGTGGTGCGCCTTAAACTGTCGGGAAAGACGTAATTTAGATGAAAAGCTATATTATACGTTTAGGATAGTGATTGTTTTTGTTTGTGTATACGTCATATCCGTTGTTGCTTGGTTACTTCGTGACGTTATCAATGTGTGCCATATTGTCATATCCCAACCCATAGCGATAGTCTCATTTAATTATTTCATTTGAGAATATCATATTCTTTTATTTATTTCCTATTAATTTAATTAGATCTGTTTTTTTCCACTTAATGATAAAAAGTGCAGGTAAGATTCTTTTATTGTGAATCAGACTAAAATACATTTTTAGTTTGAGCGGTTAAAATCAAATATGATTTTGCCATGAGAATAATGCCGAAACTGCCTTAGTAGTCAAACATTGTCGTATGGCTATTTAGATCCACAAATTATTGTACATTTCGTTTGTACATCTATACTCTAATTTTGAATATTAATTTGAAAGATAAATGAAGGTAGTAAATTCTAGATATATATCTTGTTAAAGATTTATTTGATACATATTGTATGGGCATATTTATTTCATATGGTTAATTATAACCATAATTTCTGGATTCGATTTATCTAATCTAGACTTCACTGTCTTCAGACACTTCAGACTTCAGTCATATCAAATTTGAAATTGGTCGTAGTCATACTCACTCATAGTCATAGTGCTCTAGGTAACTCTAGATCTATAATTATTTAGTGATCGAGTAGCATCTACGATTGTTTTGATTTATTAATACAGAATCTGATGGATTGTAGATATACTTGAAAAAAAACACACTTAATTTTGGGTATAATTTGGATTTACTGGAAACTAGATCTGGATCTAAATGGTACTATTATATATACTATAATATACTAGATTTACATTTTTTGTGATATTAATATACAGATTTGAATATAACTCAGACTAGATTTACTCATTTACTCAATCTATAGAGACATAACACTTAAAACTTATATAAAATTGTGTAAAAACTTAAATATAAAATAAGTTTAAAATATAGCCATAACCAATATAGGCTAAGTAAAAATATATATAAATTTGGGTGAAAATATAATACATTGGCTACATCCTCATATATGGACCTTAAGGAGGTTAAGGAAGCAGCTATGCAGGATGGAAAGGCCATGGAGTTAAAAGGAAAGGACTTGGCAGCTTATGTACAGCAAGTTGTGAGGGAAGAAATGGAACGTCAAGATAAAATAAGAAGGGAAAAAGAAGAGATAGAGAGACAAGAAGAACGTCAAAGACAAGAGATAGACAGACAGAAAGAAGAAAAAAGACAAGAGATAGAGAGACAAGAAGAACGTCAAAGACAAGAGATAGAGAGACAAGAAATACGTCAAAGACAAGAGATAGAGAGACAGAAAGAAGAAAAAAGACAAGAGATGGAAAGACAAGATAGGATCAGAAAGGAAGAATATGAGAAGCAAAAAGAGAACCAAGAAAGGCAAGACAAAGAGAGAGATAAAACCAGAGAGCATGAGGCTAAAATGGAGAAGATGAGATTGGATGCAGCACAAAACAGAGCTCAAACTACACAGACAACTCAAGGAAATAACACAAATAATTCAAATAATGCTATCACACAAAGAGACAACCCTAATTCGTAAACATGGCTATAGAGGAAGATACAAAGTTTTGATGAACAGAAGGATGACATTGGTGATTTTCTGAAAAGATATGAGGCAAAAATGTCTACATTTAATATGCCAGAGGAAAAATGGTCTGAAATACTGATAGACTTCGTTCATGATCAAGCTTTAACAATATGCCAAAATCATGACCATCATATTGATGATAGCTATTAAGTCTTGAAAAGAGAGTTGTTGAATGCCTATGGTCATAATGCTACAACGTTCAGAAAGAAATATTTTGATAATGTACCATCATTAGAAATAGAACCTCAAACTTCTATTAATATGGAGAAAGATTTGTTCAATAAGTGGGTAAAGTTAGAAGAAGTGGTAAATTCTTATGAGGGACTAGACAAATGTTCATTCTGTTAGATAACTTTATTAACAAGTGTGATTCCCCAACTTCAATCATTCATTAAAGAGAGAAATCCTAAATGTTTAGATAAAGTAACAGAAATAATGAGAATGTATAACAATACTTATCCAACTAATCCATTCTCTACTAAAGATAAGAATAAGGTAGATTTAATAGTGAGAAAAAAGTCAGAAGTAATGATAGATGTTCTAGAGAAAATGAAAATAGGTTTGAATATAGAAATAGAGATAGAAATGGAAGATCAAAATCTAGAGATAATCATTCTGAAGAAATAACTTGTTTCAATTGCCATAAGAAAGGTCACATAGCTTCCCATTGCAAAAAAACAACATACTATAGAACAAATGAGAGGAACTCATATAGAGATATGATAGCTATGCCGTCAGTTCTACATGCAGCCGTCGCCTGCTCGATCGTACGTTCAACGAGCCGTTAACTCAGGGTGACTTTCGTCAGGACAGTGATCATCTCAACGTCTGGTCTACTCAACGCTTATATTATCAACGTATGGCAGTGAATCATGGACCACCTACGCAAAGCAAGAGAGAAAATCTAACTCATTCCATTTGAGATGTCTCCGTAGAATCTTGAAAATCACTTGGAAAGAAAAAGTATGTAATACTGAGATCCTTGCACGAACAGGTATTCCCAGCATCTTTACAGCCCTCAGACAACGCCGCTTGCGCTGGCTTGGATATGTTCGCCGGATGGAGGACAAACGCGTCCCGAAACTTATCCTCTACGGACAACTCGCAGCTGGCTCAAGAAAAACTGGTCGCCCCCACCTCCGTTACATAGATGTAATAAAACGGGACCTCAAATCAGTGAACCTCAATACTGACCATTTGTAAGACATAGCTCTAGACCGCACCAGATGGAGAGAGACATTAACCAAGAAAGCTACGGATAGCGAAAGAACATGGACCTTAGCCCTGGAAGAAAAACGGACAATGCGAGAAATGGCCAGCTCCTCTACCACCGAAGCAAAAGCCACCTTAACATGCGATGTTTGTGTCTCTCCAAAAATAGGGCTCCACAGCCACAAGAGAAAGTGTGCGAGATAAACCAAAGTCGTTCTACGACTGAAGGAGGCCAATGAAGTGTGATATATATATATATATATATACATAACATATATAGATTTCTTTTGAGAGAAACCTTTTCGTATTTTTTAATATCCTATTTCGCCCAAATTAAGTAATGTCTTAATTTATCATGCTTAATAATTAGTCAAAGAAATATTTGTATTTTATATCAATGTGTTGGTTAAAATGGAAATAGTAAAATAGTAATTAAAATTCTTAGTTGTTTAAAATAATCATTTATGAAAGATAGAAGTATGTAAAAGAAAACAAAGCTTGTATTGAGTGTAATTGTAACAATTCATCATCATCATTATTATCATCATCATCCATCTCAGAGTGATGGCTTAAGAGGCTCAAATCCTCTCTTGCAAAACCCTGGACAGAAACCCTGCTGTCTTGCGTAGTGCATACATGTCACCGTACAAGTCGAGAGTTTTTTGGTTTCCCAGACCTGTCGAGATGAAGATCATTAAGTCTTGGGCAGTAAAAATTAGTTTGGATCAGTCATGTGATTGTGTAACAGATTGAGACTAATAAAATACATCTCTGCGAATAGAAGTTTGTTTACTAATGTTTTTGCTTAGCGTGATTTCATGCTTTTATCTTTCTCAATGCGCTATGATCCTATCACTTTCTCAATGCGCTATGATCCTATCACATTCTCAATGCGCTATGATCCTATCACTTTCTCAATGCGCTATGATCCTATCACTTTCTCAATGCGCTATGATCCTATCACATTCTCAATGCGCTATGATCCTATCACTTTCTCAATGCGCTATGATTCTATCACATTCTCAATGCGCTATGATCCTATCACTTTCTCAATGCGCTATGATTCTATCACATTCTCAATGCGCTATGATCCTATCACTTTCTCAATGCGCCATGATCCTATCACGTATCTAAGTGTAAGGGGAGGGGGTGTTAAAGAAGGGGATATCAGGCTGAATATTACTGCGATACCTTTTCAAATGAATTTTATTAAAAAAAAATTGTACGACTTGAACTTAAACTCGAGGGTTCAAGACTCTTCATGCCAATACACTAACTACTGTGCAAATTAAATGCTTATGAAAATTGATGTATTCATAATATCTAATGTTAGTTTCAAACTTTTAAGTCACGAACTAATTCTGTACACAAAGTATAATGGGAATTTATTCAACTTATACAATCACATCTGTCAAGTGCAATTTCTTGCCCTTGTTCCATACCAAAGAAGCATTAATTCTCAATAATTAATTGGATCATTTTAAAATTGATCCTTGTGCCGTCAGATACAAGAAATAATGGTTCAAAATTTAAACTTGATCCAAGAATTGGTGTAAGAAAAATAGTGTGCACAAATTGTAACTGACAGAGACAAGAGTGAGTTAATATAAGCTTTGTGAAAAATAGTTCAAATTTATGTAACGGCAGTCGAAATATATTGTATTTAGATTTAGGTACGTTCGAAATAAACATTAAATGATTTCATAAATACAAATTAAAACAATCACAGATCCAAAGCTGATTAATTCTTTTATATAAATGAATATTAAAAGATAATAGTAACCAAAACTATTGGGTTTTTAAAATTAGGCAATTTAAAATATAATGTTTTCTACCTGCACAAGTAACTCCATCAGTTTGTAAAGAATGCCCAACGTCACACAGACATTGGAAACTTGTGTTGGCTTTGACTTCAACACATTGCCAGCTACAGTTAGCTTTAGCGCAATGATCAATATCTATCAGCAGACAAAGAAAATCAACCTTGATAGTTCAATATACACATATAAATAGATATATATTTGGACATGAAAGTAACAGTAGGCATGTAAACTGTATCTTTGTTTATGTTTTCATCATCATTTAGGCAAAAAATTAGATCGATCTATCTATCTGATCTGACCTATCTATTTATTTAATTATCTATCTATCATGTTTCTCTCTATCAATTTATCTCTCTAATGTTTAACTACAGCTTGCGAACTGTGGCATAATATTAAAGTAACATTAAAACATCTATAAATATCACTAGCAGAGTTTTGAACCGTACGCAACATACAATGCTAAGAAATAATATGAAATTATAAAAAATATTAAAGTGAAACACATTTATAAATGATTAAACAGTAACGAATACAATGTACTATATCTATACATGATCCAGTATGAAACAAATAAAAGCTAGTACAACAAAAACATACAAATTCAAGTAGTGATGGTGTGCTTGCAGGAAGCGCAATGAATTTAAAGCAAAAAAAAAATCTAGTGATTCGTTTTCTACGACTTAATTAACGTCTGTAGTTATTTACAAAACATTACCAAACATATTTAATATTAGACATATGTTTAACAATTATAAAAATAGTATCCAAACTATTAATTCAGTTAATCATAAAAAGTGGTATTAGTTAATCATGATGACAGTTTATTAACCCAAAGTCATATGATGCCCTTGTCTACAATATTTATAAAATGTTTTCACTTTTATAAATAAATCTCAAAGAAACTTGCCTCTAAAAGAGATACTTAACATTGTATTTTAATGTTTAAAATGTCTAAATTTGAAAAAAAACTATTTTAAATTACTTTCCCGTCCTCAGTTTGACATCTGTGAAATATGATATGTTATGAAACATGTTTTTCAATGGTTGCGAATTCCGCAGAGGTAATCTCCTATGTAAGCTTTGGGGTTATTGTACAGTATTGTACACGTTATTTCTCTTTCACCCATTCTCGGATCAAGTCTAAACTTTAAACAATTATTTATTGCACCTAACAAAACAAAAAAAAAAACAACAACAATTAGTCAATTAATTAGTTTGGTTATAAAGAATAAGGGTAATAACTTATGCATTATTAAAAGACATAATTGTAAGTGCAGAGTTCTTTCCCTTAGATAATATTTTTGTTAAAATGATTTTTTAAAAATATTTTGCTTGTTTACATTTAATGCATCCCAAGAGTCGATTCTATTTCCCTTGCATGATCCTCTTTTGCTTAATTTCATCTAATGGAATTTTCATTAGCGCCCCCCGTAAGGAGAAAAGCCGCTATTAGGTTTGTGCAACATGTCCGTCTGTCCGTCTGTCTTACTCAGATCTCAAAAACTAGAAATGAAAAATATTATTTCACCATGCGTGGTTTAGATACAACGGCTACTTGTTTTCTAAAAGCAAACCGTTTAGTTTATACAATGCAATGAAAGCGTTTTTTTTTTCATTTATCTAATCGACTTTTCATTGCATAAAAGTTTGTTTCGTAGATGGAGGAAGAGGATGAAAATGTTTTATATTTTATTGAAAGATTCAAAGGGAAGGTATTTTATCCATAAAGGCTAGATCTAGAACTGACAGCCGAAGAATTGAGAGACTCAGTATATGCTTGCCATAACTTGTTTTCAATGGAATTTAATCTGACGATAGACACATTAAAGCAATGTACATATGTTTTATCAAGGACTTGAATTAAGCTGTCAAATAATTATTCTGTGAGTTTTAGATCATTGCATTGCACTTTCAGAATAAAAAAGTTAAGGCGTGGAGTAATTAAATCTCATTGTTGCACTTTCAATTCTCACACACACACACACAGCACGCACTCTCACACACATAAACATTAACAAAGAAAACAACAACAAAAAAACTAACCAATGCAAGTTCTACCGTCTGTATCTAGTTCAAGACCATGTTGACACTGGCAGGTGAATGAGCCAGGTATGTTGACACATTCTTGATGCCTGTCAGTGGAACAGTTGTTCAACTTAACGTTGTTACATTCATTGATGTCAACGTTACAATCTGTCCCCGTCCAACCAGGTAAACAGACACATGCCCCAGAGGTTTTATTACAGAATTGTGTGTTTGATTTTTGACATGAGCACTGATGCTGACAATTCAAACCAAATTGACCTACTGGGCATTCTAAAATCAAATATTAATCAATATTAGTTGTCACAACTGAAACATCTTATTTTTTAATATCACTGCCTGGTATGGCAATCTGAACATTAAAAATAAAAATAAAATTAATTGAGTCCTAAATGCTGCTGGTAAAGTCGTTGGAAAAGAAACAAACCACATTTGGACAGGAGTTTGAGAACAACATTCATATAAAAGCTTAAAAGATCTTAGAAATATAGAATCACCATTTGAGTCATGATTTTGTGAATTTACCATCATAAAAAAAATACAAACCAATAGCGAATAGAAACAGACACAAAACTCTTTTGTTCCCCTGGCAATCAAATCATTAAATATATGATATAAATTTTCACATGTAAGATGATTGAGTCTGGTATAAATGTATGATTTGGTTTTCTATAGTCATAATGTTTGTAATATAATGAAGTGTCTCTCCAAAATAAGGCTCCACAGCCACATGAAAAAGCGTTAGAGATGAACCATAGTCGTTCTACGACTGAAGGAGGCCAACAAACACAATGTTTTTTTTAAGAGTGATTCTCACATGGAAAGGTAATAATAGTAATAATAATAATAATAATAATTATAATGAAGTTTTCTCAAATAAAAGCATTTAAGTTATGCAAAGCCAGAGAATTGAAAACTGACGTAAAGATAATTGGATACCTAATACATTTGATACAATATTTTATTTTTTATAGTTTGCTGTTTTCAACTGGTATGTGGCCTGAGACAATTTCTAACTTTATCACAGATTATCCTGTTTACTTTGTCATTCGATTGACATTTAAGAAATGATTTTAAGTGATACAACGAAAAGTTACCTATACAAGTTTTTCCATCTGTATCTAACTTTAAACCTTGCTCACAGGAACATCTAAATGATCCTGGTGTGTTGACACACACATAGTGGTCAGAGGAACAGTTGAATTTATTATCACTGCACTCATCAATATCCTGGTCACAGGTCGTTCCAGTCCAGCCAGGCTTACAGTCACACGTCCCATTGGTCTTGATACATTCTCGTGTGTTATCTTGATTGCATGCACACACTTGAGAACATTTCTCACCAAACAGACCCTTAACACACTCTGAAAATTAAAAAAAAACACTTTAAAAAAAAATGCTTATTGGAATTATATTAATTACTTTGGATAAATCATGTAACTACATTTGTAATAGACCTAAACCAACAGTCATAAATCTGTGCGATCAGAAATTTTTTTTCCAATTGTTTTTGTTTAGAGCAATTTCATGCTTTTACCTTTTTCAATACGCTGTGATCATATCATTCGTCTGGAGGAAAGGGGAGGGGGGGAGGAAGAAAGAAGGGAATCTCTTTGTGAATTAAAGTAATCAGTTTTTAAAAGCATTAGGGCTAGGGAACGCACTGAATGCAAACTTATGACTCACACCTCCCAAGCTGACATTCTAACCACTCTGTTAGGGAGGTCCCTCTGACTATAAAAATTGTATAGTTATGTATTGTTTGTTTTAAACTTACTTTAAAGCGCGACCTCTATATGGGACTAATGCCACTTATACCACCATATAGTCAAGTACAATTTCTTTCCGTCTTCGAGATACAAAACAAACAAAAAATAATAATTACAATTAATTAATCAACTATTTCAGAGGTGGCCAACCTATAGAGCATGCGCAAAAAGTGGCGCTTTGCACTATTACAAGTGGCGCATTGCACCAAGAGAAAAAAAATCAAGAAAAAGCATCCCTGTTAAAAAAAATGCTCCACAGGAATTTAATTGACTAGCTACTACGAGGCCCAAATTTATTTTAAAAAATGCTTATTAAACTAATCAGACCAAAAAAGGACAGGACACTTTGATTTAATGTAATAGTTAGCATCTATTACCTTTGCCAATGCGCATGTATTTTTCTTCGTTCCCTTTGGACATTTTTTATGTTACCTATTTAAGCTTTTCAGTATTAGTAAAAAAAAAATGATGACGGAGTATATTCGGTTCAGGATGTCCAGACAAGACCAATTGTCATAGAAGGCCTAAACATCATAACTTTTTAGCACTGGAGAGCAATAGCCACGTCACAGGTCTGTGACGTGACGTCCAAGGTCAGGCCTACTATAATTAATATTCTCGGTCCTGACCAATGTGTGTGTGCATTGCTAATAATTCGATAGAGGTACGCCTGTATGAGTGGCTCGCCTCATAAACACCGTAGGCTCTTACAAGTACGTTTCCGGAAATTTGATATCATATCACATCACTGATTGCAGTATTGCAAAAAACGGACCTAGATAAACACTCATTTTACCGACAAGGTATTTGTGGCATCGTGACGATGGTTTAGCTACTTGGAGCATTGGTTCTATGTAGGTAGCAATGATCTCTCTAGTAGAGATTACCAAAGTCTATTATGAGACAAATCCGCCCCTATGGAATATTTCACTCATATGGCTAAAAAAAAATTAAATGATTGAGCCGAGGTCAGGCATTACTCAATTAGACCCCTGTCTACAAAGTTGATGGGCTTTTATTCGTAAAATAAGCAACCGACAACGATCAATGAGAATGACTAAAACAGGGCGATTTACCGGCGACCAATGCCCCTCGGGGAAACTCAAGCCTAGCTGACCCAATACTATTAATGAAGGTACGGATAGAGAGGTAGTGACCCCCGAACCTTATTTGTTAGATAGCAAAAGGACAAAGATAAGTGCTTGGAACATGCTTGGACCGGGAGCTCTTCACTCCAAGTCTTGTCTGAGGGCTTCCAGCAGTAAAGTCATGGGTTAAGTAAGGGGCATGTCATGCAGAATTGGTTAAACAAATACCCCAAGTCATGAAAAATCACCATATTCATTAAAAAAATGCAAAGGCCAAAGCTCTGATCGTGCTTTTCCTATGATTTGACAGTGCCATAGCGATAATTCAAATGGAGAAGATATGTAATGAAATAAGTCAATTGGTGGTAACGTTTGTTTCTTCCTCTGCACATTAATGAATCTTAATCTACCATCGGTAGACAATGGTTATGGTTGCCATGGATGTGGCAAAATATGTAGGTCACAGCTGGGGCTGTGTACCCACGGGAAATACTGCATGCTTCATTACTCTTCGGACTTGAAGACAAGCCTTATTACATTAATGAAACCATTGATAGGTTTTCGTATTTGTGAGAATCAGAAGTATGCAGAATTGACTGAACAAATACCCCAGATATGTAATTAAGTAAGTCATTTGAGAAATCACTTTGTGAGTGCATAAATGAGGCTTCTGAAGTAATGACTTTATTACTTGGAAAATGTGCCGATAAATATAAACTACTCGATATTTTATGGCACACACTCAATTAGTCTTATTGAAAAAAAAAAGGGTGTGGGGGGGGCAACAACATATTTTTGAACCCGTGCCCATGGGTACCTTGCTACACCACTGATCACCACCAGAGTTATAACAATAAAAATCTAAAATAGTCAGTGTAGAGGGTGGTTACGAGGAAAATAAGACAAATGATGTACATTTACAAGTCAACATTCTGGCTGGCAAAAAGGAGGAACTCCCTAATACTGGGAAGAGATGAAAATAGAGCTGTTTTTGGTCATAGTGTAAGACATGAATCCTTGTCAAAAGTCATCCTTCAAGGTACAGTAGAGCCAAGAGGGAGCCTGAAGAAATTGTCGTCCAAAGAAAAACTGGCTGTATATTCTAAAAGAAGGGATCGGCCTCTCTCTTGATGTTGGAAGCTGGTCGAGTGGCTAAGTACCCTTGGCTTGGCTTGGCTCGGCTTGGCTTGGCTTGGCTTGGCTTGGCTTGGCTTGGCTTGGCTTGAACTTGGCTTGGCTTGGCTTGGCTTGGTTTGGCTTGGCTTGGCTTGAACTTGGCTTGGCTACCTATGAAAGGAGCTCGAGGTTCGAGGTTTTTTTGAAAAAAAAACAGCCGGAGATTTCTTACAAAGGATACACAATTGAGACGAAAATAAATTTATTGCAAATAAAATACCAGATTCAATTTTATTATGTATTATGTTTAATTAGATCACGAGACTAGATTACCTGTATTAAACCAGCTTTATATGTACACATGGCCTCAATTTAGGCAAGTCATAGCCAAAGTTTTGCTATACTGATTATATAAAATCATTATATCTACAAACCTAGAAGCGTGAAACTTAATATTCAGCCCGCGGTGATTTTGTGACTTTTACCTGTTCTGATATAGAAGTATATACTGTAGTACAAACCTTTACAAGTAAATCCATCAGTATCTAAATTGTAACCCATATCACATATACATTCTGAGCTTGTATTCATATTAATTTCTTGACAGCGCCAGGTACATGCAGTTCCAGCGCAGAAATTTATATCTGTAAAAAAAAAAATGTTTACATCGAAGCAAACTAAACACTTTAAGTTTGCAAGAATAAAGCTATTGTATGTCTCTTTCTCTCTCTCTCTCTCTCTCTCTCTATTCAAATGCCAATTTAATACAACAATAATCAATTTAAATAAAATATTAACTCTATATTAGCTTTAAGTGAAATTTACAGACGAACATGTCACATATGTATTTTCGCAAGAAAGACATGTCTATATGTTATCACAATCAATTATACACGAAACAATAATATATATTTGTGTATTGTATGTATGTTTTGTCATTTATGGAAAGTCATTGAAAAAAAAAGTTATATTTTATTTATATCAACATATTTCTACAAGGGCCAGTATAATCCAAATTTTGGTTTGAGTAAAACTTGATAAGGCCTTAAGCCATTATAGATATACCTCTTACAATCAACATTTTTTTCCTTCTTTCTCTGTTCAAAATGGCTGAAAAAATCTCTGGATTTAATTTTACATTGTGGCCCTAAGCTATAAGCTTTTATGTTGTCTATTAGCCACAAGCACTTTGTAGGACAGGAGAAAATCAGCCCTGATTAAATATAATCTAATCAATCTTTAATGGTATACAATATTTCAATTCTTTTTATTGTGTTTAATAAACCAATCTTTTCTTTTTTAATTTTTTAGTATTCATTAGTAAAAGTGTGTAAAATTGTTACTTCAATACAGCTTTAAGTACAACAGTATTTAACAAAACTATTGCATTATGTAAATATGTTTGTGGATAATTTTTTAGGCCATGTTTTATTTTTATATTATTCTTGTCTCCTTAGAAGCAAACAAATATCATAAACATTAATAAACATTAATACATTAATACACTATTATTTCTCTACATTCTAAAAGGGTCAAATTATCGATTACAATTGATACAACCAAATTGATATTTTCTTTTCTTTAGGAGACACAATGCTATATTGTGTGGGAAGCGTGAACTGGGCAGTAGGTCTTTCATTTTTTTTTTCGTTTCCGGTGACAAAGCAGTGACCAATCCCGTACATTGCTTGCTCTATGATTAAAAGTTACCAAAAAGTTAGAGTTACCTTTGCATGTTTTTCCGTCTGTGTCTAGTTGAAAACCTGATCGGCATGAACAGTTAAATGAACCTGCTGTGTTCACACATTCTTCATTATTATCAATGGAACAATTGAAAGTGTTACTTGAGCACTCATCAATATCAAGGTCACAATTCGATCCGGTCCAGCCAGATCTACAGACACACGTCCCATTGGTCTTCTCACAATAGTTTGTTTTAGAAGTTATACAATTACAAGTGCTGCTACAGTTTTGTCCAAAGAATCCTTCAGAACATTCTGTTGGGAAGTAATTATCAACTTAAAATATGCTTGAAATACTTAGCCATCAAAGTGATAACAAAATGGTTACTTTACTTCGAGGGCATGGAACTACATACAGCAATGAGATATCTATATTTTTTAAAAATGTTTATCAAAAGCTAGGTTCACACAAAATTTAATATGGCTAGAGTAGGACTGGAATTAAATGCAGCTATAAGATTTGCAAACAATTGCAGAGAACAAGAAAAATGTAAGAAAAAAAAAGATCTATACATTTGATCTAGATCTGTCTTTTAACTGACTACGAAAGATAACACGAAACAGATAAATGTAATAGATATCAAGTGACACCGCTGTGTTTTTTTAAAGTGTGTAACTGTTATATATATACATACATTTATTTGCACTTATTTACCTTTACACATTTTTTTTCCCGAAAGGTCATTCAAACCAAATCCTACATCACAGGTACAGAGGTATCCGCCCTGAGTGTTGACACACAGTTCTTGAGCAGACGTGGTGCAGTTGTGAGTTCCGGAAGTACATTCATCAACGTCCGTATTGCAGTCAGTGTTGGTCCAGCCGTCATTACACGAGCAGGCTCCGGTATGTTTGTCACATTTCTGGTGACTTAAACAGCTACATCTGTGAGCGCATGACTGGCCGTAATAGTTGTCTGGACAGTCTAGGAAAAAGATTTTTTAAAATGTGTTTAATTTCATGTGATATTTATCAAAATGTATGTTTTCAAAGTAAAACTTCCCCTTTCAGACAAGGAAAGAAGTTAGGGATCATCTGTTTCAACTTCAACAGCTAATGTTGAGCGTTAATGTTGTATGGCCATAGGCCAGTCTAAGTAAAGCTCATGAACATTTTGCACAGCGTCTTCTGTATCTAGATCTAAAAACCTATCAGGGGAGAATTATAAAGTCTAGTAGATCTATATAATATATCCTTCATACAATTTATAGAGCGATTATTTTGCTCGTAGTCTTAATAAGTAATGAATGTTCGATTTAAAAAAAACAACGGAACAATTTAAATCCCGCCTCATACCCCCCCCCCCCCAAAAAAAAAAGGATCCTGATTAAGCGAATGTATAAATAATCTATTAGACTGATTCTTCAAATGCTAGACCTTTAGATCTAGACTTAGAAAATAAGGCGCAAAATGTTCCAGAACATTTAATTATTAAACTCTTGAGTTAATGGAGCCAACATGCGGAAATACCCAATGGACATACAGTTTGTTGACGATAAATATATTCTAGTCCTCTAGCCAAATGTAAATTTATTTCTTTGTATACTTTTGAAAAAAAAATTAACTGTCAAACTAGAATTCTCCCAGTGTTGCCAACAAGCTAACAATTCTTTTTCTTAAAGATATACAGCAACTGTCAAATTTCTACGAAAATAAGTAGAGCCTCTCACCCTCCAATTTCGAATGTGCGACTTTTGAAGAACTATTTTAAAAAGTACTATTTTGTTCGTATTCTCGGGAGTATTATGTTTTAGATCAAGCTGCAAACACATGCACACATTTACTATGGATTTGAGAGATTACATGATTTAATAATTATAAAGAAATAAAAAAGTATTTCTTTTGACTTGAATATTTACAAAAGAAACGAGTGGAAGTAAATAGTCACGTTATTCTAGACCGAGTACATAAGCCAAATTTACATTTATTTATTTTTACTTTGAAAAATTGTAACGGTCGAACCGAGGTTTCTTGCCAACGAGCAAGTCATTCTTTTCTCAGCGATATACACAAGCTGTTAAATTTCTAGGAAAATCGTTAGAACCGTTGTCTAGATCAGCGTCCAGGTTGGTTTTAGGTTCCATAAATTTCTGACTAGAATGGACGCCTTGTAATAAAATATTTCCTAGAAGAGTTATGACACGGTGACCGAGCCTCGCTCGGTTGAATAATGTTTCATGGAAAGTTAATATTTACCCGAACTCATTTTGGAAAATCCGAAAATATGCTCATAGATCTATGTTCTGTTTGTTCTAAATATCATTCTACAGGCATGTGGAATATATTTTTAAAGAGCCCCTACAGTCCAAAACAGAGGTTCTCAACCTTCTTAGCTCGGCGACCTCATAATACGATTATTCACTAGGCGAAGTTAGTACATTTCTGCCAAGTTTTATCAAGATTGGTCAAGCGGTTTTTATTTCTATTTCTAACATACATACATACATACGACTTACTTTCTACTTTATAGTATAGATAAAAAGATTGTCTTTGAGACCGAATATTAATGAGGAGTGCAGTATTTTACGTGCATACGTAGTCCCAGCTGCGACCTACTTATTTTGTCACATTCAACATGACCGTTGTCCGCCGCTGGTCAATATCTATTCTCATTTCGCTATCTACGTCTGTCCTCGGCAGTGGATTTTCTGCTGGTCTCAAATATGTATCTTGCGGCCTTTCTAAGAGATCTCAATCTATCTCGTTCCAAAGCCGCCAGCATCCAGGTGCTCTAATACATGTCAGTTAAAGCAAGTGGGCGCCTAAGCTCGTCTCCAAAGTGTTTCTTGATGATTTTGTTACGCAGATCACCTTTATCCTTTCCAAAAAAGAAAAAAAAAAGACTGCCTTTTGCATAGGTTTGTCACGATCACTTGCCCTGATTAGCGTAACTATCAAACTATAAGCATTCCCTCTATACTGTTCATATCTGAATTCACAAGCACGCAGTTATTTTAAAGTGTGCTCTTGCCACCTCATATCCATGTCTGAGCGCAAACAAAAAAACTATTAGTGGCTTTTCCCAAAAAAGGGTACTCACAATTGAGACGTACATTGCAATTCATTAATATTTGTCGCATTCAATTTGTGTTTTAAACAATGTCTGAAAAAAAAAAAGAATCCCATTGCTTTTCTGACCTTGACTCTCAAATTGTTCTCTAGCTTGATTTTATTTTCCCTCTTAGAAATAAAAAGAACTTTGTCATTTTGGTTCTATTAGAGAAGAACAACTCTGAAAGGCACTTACGTAGATTAAATTATTATGTAAAAAAAATAAAAATAATAAAATCGGCCAAGGTCTGTTTATGTTTATTGTATTTATACATTGTTGACACTTTATTGGGGAAAGACGTCTAGGTGGCTAATGGAGCCTTCAATAAGATGGTGCGCAAATGTTTAATTAGGCATATTGTTTCTTGTTCATATTTGCAAAGAAATGTTTTAGTGTACTGCAGTAAGCCAGGTGTCGTAAGAGGTGTCAAGTACCCCCCCCCCTTTTTTTTTCTTGCTGTAAGCTTAGTGACGCAAGTAGTGTCAAGTTTTCGAAACACTTTCATTCATAAAATATGTCTAGCCAAAATTAATTTTACGATAACGAAACATAATTAAACCATTAAAACGGTCGACCTCAAGTTTTCGCGATATGGCCAATGAGTTGATTTGTTTTTCTAATTCATGTACATACACCTTGAACTTTTAAAGAAAATTGTTTCAACCGTTTTGGAAAAAAATATCATATATTTCAAAATATATATATACAAGGATTACTTACTTACATAAATAAAATAAAATAAAATTGCTATCTCTAAAACAAAAAAAATCATCATTACCAATACAATGTCCATCTTTCATCATTAAGCCAACATGACATGAACACACATATGACCCGATGGTATTGTTACACAACTGTCCGCTTGGACATGGATTAGATTTCAAACACTCATCTACATCTTGTGTACAATTGAGTCCAGACCAGTGCTCATTACAGACACATCCAGAGACTGAATCACAAGATCCATGTCCATTGCATTCACATTTCTGAGCGCAATCTTTCCCATAAAATGGAGATGGACAAGCTGTAAAGGAAAACATTATTGAAAGAGAGGAATGATGATGATATTCAACATTGTCTATAAATATTTATCTTTTGTAATGTAAGGAGCTTATATTATATGTTATACGATATGTACAATTTTTGCTTGCAATTTTCTCGGTGTATAATTTGAAAGGAACCACAGGGCTGGTTTTCTTAAGTAAGTCTGACATGAATGGCTTTCTGTTAAAAATATTTCTAAGCAATTTTTTTTCCATCAATTTGAGCTATTTTTTAAATTTATATATCAATATCTATAAATAGTAATTAAAAGCATTTTAAATTCATACATAATAATGGATATTTACTGAAAGCTGAGGAAAACATTATTCCAAAGTGACATTATAGTTTAAACATTTTAAATAAGAAAATCAATTTATAATAAATGTAAATTTTTTGAATTTTCTTAAGGTTATTAACTTTATTAACAAAGCATATTAATTAAAATTAATATATCAATATATATCAATAATGTGAAAACACATTGGCACGTTTGTTTATAAAAATGTGATTATTAAGTACATTATATCACCTTCACATGTCCTATTATCTGCACCTAGTTTGTAACCTTCACTACAAGAACACGTATAGTAGCCAACTTGGTTAGTACATAGCTGACTGCACTTGTGAGTTTTGATTGAACATTCATCGATATCTATGAAGATATTACAGTACAAATATACATTTTTTTAAATTTACACATTACTCTTTCCGTTTTCCTCTCTCTCTCTCTCTCTCATGAACTTTTGATCCACTGAGGCCTTTAATTTAATTTGTTGGATAACCGATCGCCGATCTGATAAATGAAAAACGATTAGAATAATAACAACGTCAGTAACAAACGAAAGTCCTCTTCGAGATCTTGCGATTCATAAGAAAACGAATTTAATTTTCTCTGAAGAAAAAGATTGCAAAGGGTGTGGTATAAACATCACACAGAACATAACCCACTAAGGCAAGTCTTCTGGTTAAAAAGGATGAAATCAGTGACTTTAGTTTAAATTTTAAATCCCGAGAAATTATGCCCACATTCTACGATTACTCATACCAGCCATTGAAGAAGAGTAGCTAATCTATCTTATTGCCTTTATATCTATTTTATATGTTTAAAATTTCTCTATTTAGCTCGAAAATTCGTGCGCAAAACTGCGTGGAATCTGAAAAATGATATCTAAAACGGCTCTAACGATTTCCCTAGAAATTTAACAGTTGATGTATATGTTTGGAAAAAATTACTAGTTTTTTTTTTTACTATGTTAGGAAAACTAGTTTGACCTATGTAATTTTCTAAGTAAATAAAAGAAAATAATTTAAATTTGGCTTAAGGACTAGAAAATCTTTATCTTGAACAGACTACTTGTTATGGAGTGTATGTGTGTGTGTGTGTGTGTGTGTTTTTGAGGTGATGGTGGGAAAAGGATACGATTGGTTGTGATGCAAGATAAGCAGCATTGTTGTCAGCGGTCTTAAAAAGGAGACACCACTCCAGAGCGTAATATTGAAGAGACATGTTATAGTAATGAGTTAGACATTGTTAAAAAAAATATTTTTTTATTATTTACTTAAAGTCTACTACATTGATATCATTTTAATATCAAGTTGAATTTTTTTTATACAGTAATAAAAGTTCTATTTAGTTTTCTCCACAAGGAAGTTATTCAAGATTTACAAGTTAAGATAGAATACGCCTAAAGTGCTTTAGTTGATGTCTACAGTCAGTTTGATGCAACAAGTCAACGGCCGTCCACAACAGCTACGTCTATGGGTATTTCCGCAGGGAAGTTCTAGTCATTAAATAAAGAGACTTAAAGGAACATCTTTTAAGTCTAAGATATACAGGCCTATAGTTAAAATAGTATAAGATGTTGTTCATTTATATAATCGCTTAATGGGGATTTTTTTCTAGGTTGGGGAGAGATATGGGGTTGGTAAAAAAATTGTAAGTTTTTTTTTTTTTAAATCTCACATTTATTAGTTATTGAGAGACAAATAATTGCTCAATAAGCTGTATAAAATAAAAATAGAATTATAAAAATATTATTTTATTACTTTTTAGTACTTTTATTAATTTTCGATCAGCTTAGGCCGATAGAAAAGCAAATTTTATGTCTAATTTTGGCGAGAAACGAAGCTCGTGAAATAAAAGCAAATACAAATAAAACTGAATTACGCTTTAAATTCTGTCTGACTTATTAATTAAGAATTACAGTTAAATAGTGTTTAAGACAGCATCCTTAAAACGTGTAGTATAGTAATAGACAGGATAAATTCAGACGTCTAGACCTCATATCACAAATAGTTAATATTTACAACTTTAATTTGTTAACAAAACTGACTATATTCTTGAATTGAAAGAAATATTTCTAACCTTTGCATTTATGTGTATCAGTGCTGTCCACTATATAACCATCCTTACAACCACATGTAGTGCTTGAACCAGTTATATTACAGATTTGTGCACATTGTTGACACTGAGCTTCATACTTCTGATCTGTACATTGAATTCAAATGAAATTAAATGTTAAAGTTTATTAAATAAAATGATAAAGGTGACGATTGAGCCAATCCGACAATTCGGTGTTGTTAAAAAGACAATTAATTAGACAAATTATCCGATTAGACAATTGAAATACATTAACAACATCAGGCAACTTAGTAAAATAAACAATTAAGTAGAATCAATCATAGATAAATATATTTTCAGTTCACTTTTGACTTAACTTCACTTAACTCTGGTTAGATTAACTGTTTGTTATCATATTATATGCCACAAACTCCTTCAGATGGAATTGTTCAAAAATTGATTTTACACTTGAAAAAAAAAAGTGGTTTTATTTTCAATTTATAATTCGGTATCTTTTTTCTTAAAAGGAAAATATTTGTACTTTTGTAACTAACTCATGGGGAGAAAAGATTTGTCTTGAAAATTAGTAAAATATATTTAAAACATTGCAAAATATATTGATAATTATTCGCCTCCTAGTGGAGAGTTTTCTATCTAGAATCTTGATCCCTTTGGAGAAATGAACGTGAGAAGAAAAAATAATATTATTTTTATTTATTTTAAATTCTGCTTCGTCGTTAACGAAAGGCAACATTGAGAAGTTTTGTTATTGGTATTGTGCGGCGGAGAAGTCTGAATCTGAAGTCTGACAGAGATTCTTTGCGTCTGTGCAAACAATTTGTGCCCCTTTGCTGTGTCCTATGTTGACCAAGCCAAGCGGAAGTAACAGCTACCTTCAATAGACAAGTGCAACACAAACATCAATGAATGAGTTGACAGCAACTGGATGCAGTTCCAACATTTAATGCAACTAAAGATAATCCGTAGACTTTCCCTCTACTGTCACTACAAAATAAGTTCAAAAAGTAAATACTTCATAAAAGTCCGTATCTCATTAAAACGCAATTCTATCCACCAACTTTTAAAATGTTCATATCTATCCCTAGTTCTTTTATTTATGATCACATCATAATTACACCACGGAAAAGAGGCTAAAATAACCCAAATGAACAATCTCCAGTTTTCACACCAAATCTACTCTTATTTCCTAGAGCCACAACGTCTCATTCCTTCTTGTGTAGATACATGTCTTCACGTGAACTGACTCCCTACTTCGAGTTGCCTTACTTAAATGTACAACATTGAAACATTTTTATCTGTAATACTGCATCATAATAAATAAAAATAAATAATTATTTTACCCAAAGTACAAGCAACTTTGTCTTGCTGAAGAATGTAGCCATTTAGACAACCACAATGGTAGCTACCCTCTGTATTACTACATATCTGTTGACATAATGAGGGTTTGAAGTCACATTCATTAACATCTGAAATAAAAAATTACTTCATTATGATTTTATCTAGAGATTCATGACGAATTATAAGGTATTATAAAAAATAGAATATGAAAAGTAATCATAATAAATAATTAACAAGTGCAAATGTAACATTTCACATCAGATTAACTTAAACATAAAGTAACAAGGTTACAAAGGCAGTTTGTGTGGAAACAGGTAAAAAGGCTGGTTGAAAATATTTTCAGAAAGAACATCAGAATAAAAAGCTATTCAAGGCAAATGACAGGGAAGAATAAAGAACGAAGGCTGTAAATTTCTTAATGTCTGCAACCAACAACTATATACAAAAGGTCACTTATATACTTTGTTTTTGTCTAGAAAGAAATATCACTCAAAGAGCTAGTAATAAATTTTAGTATATAATAAAGAAAAACAATGTAAAGGTAGTTGTGATTTAGTAGATGGTTTCGCTAAAATTAGATATACTCTTACAGGATTGGATGGTGGTGGCTGATCGATAAAGCGCTCGAGTTCCGAACTTTCAAGAGAAATCGAGATTGAATACCGACTAGAGCTGAGCTGTATTTTATTAGCCCTTACAGACAGTACGGACATTTTTTCCAAAGTACCCCTCCCCCCCTCTAGGTCTACACAAGAGAATAGACCAAAGCTCAGTGAGCATGTACAAACATGAAAGATGCACTATAACAGACTATTCAACTATATATATAAGACGGTCCCTGTTTCGAATACTGGGGAAGAGTGGGATTTCTAAATTCGGGATCTTTAGGGCACCTCTGAATCCACCCAGCTCTAACGAGTACCTGACATTAAAATTAAATTATGGCTTTTATATAGCGATACTTTCATGCTTATAGCATGCTCAGAGCGCTTTGGTCCAATCTCAGTTGTGGACCAGTGGGGGTGAAGGGGTATTTAGGAGCAGGTCTTTCCGTGCTGCCTTTAGGCGCTAAGTAAACACAACACTGCCCGAGTCGGGTGTCGAACCTAGAGCCCCCTTCATAGGTAGCCACGCCAAGCACACTTAGCCTTTCGACCACGCTTCCCATTAGCTGGGGAAAAGGCGGTTGGTGGTTGTGCTGGCCACATAACAACCTCGTTAACCGTGGGCCACAAAAAAAAAAAGATGACCTTTATATCATCTGCCCTATAGATCGCTAGGTCTAAAATCAAAACAGTTGCAGGATATACTTTTTAGAGGTAAACGTTTGAATAATGAAATCTGTTCTTTGTGAGCTTATTAACCATGAACTAATAGCACTGTACACATAATTTGAATTGAAGAACTTCAAGATACACTACACTACCAATCTACGTTAAGCATGCTAAATTTAGCTTCAATATTGCTTATCACATTAAAAAAAACGCGTTAATGTTATACGTGTTTTGTTATTTATCGTGATACAATGAAATGTTTAAAAATTCACACATATATTTAGGTGTTGCCCATTAATTTCAAATACAACTCTATTAAAACATAGAGTTACATCTTGTTGCAGTTGACAAGTTGGCTGGTCGTGCGGTTTGAGCGCAGGACTGTCGTTCGGGCTTATAGATGATCCCCAGGTTCAAACCCTGCCCGCTCCCATCCCCAGTCGTCCTGCGGGATGTTTGGACTAAAAAGTAGATTATTTTTAACTCTTAAAGAACATCCGAACTATGTAAAACATTTTACAAGTTAGAGAGGGTAGTCAGATACAACTAAATCGACCTATAAAATGTAAAGCGCTACCTATGCACTTCTTAGTGGCCTGGTCAAATCTGAAACCAAGTGTACAGTTGCAAGTGTAGGATCCCATTGTATTTACACAGGAAAATTCACCACACGCTTTTTGTATCGTTAGACATTCATCAATATCTGGATAAAAATAAACATATTATTTTAAACGCTGATGACAATCTGAATAATCAACACTAGAATGTAAAATGTACATCTTTTTAAAGGACATACCTACACACATTCCAGCTTTATACTCATATCCACTTGGACAAGGGCCGCAACTGTAGTCTCGTGAGTGTTGAGGATTATTTTCGGTGCATTTCTGTCCGATAGAGCAAGGATGAATATCACAAACACTCTGAGTTCCTTCGCAGTTTATATCTGAGGTAATGAAAGGCTTTGTAGTTTAACAATTCACTAGGATTTTTGTGTGACATTGAGGTAATTAAAAGAGTATACAAAAAAAAAAGAACACACAAAAAACTGACGTTTTCACACCGTTTTTTTTTTTTACAAATTAACATTGTAGCATTTTCAGCTTTGACGGTAAAATATATATATATATCTAGGATTCTGGAGTATACTTTTGTAGAGTATCAAAGAATTTCATTTATATTTTTCGTATAACTTACCTTTATATGGTTGATCACATGTACATTTTAATTTCCAAAAGAAACCGTTTACATACTCCAGATCTTTCGTTTGGTTACTACATCGGCCATGATTGTTGCAACCAGAACAGACTCCAATATTTACATAAGTTATGGCACTAGAAGCAGCTTCTTTATCAACTCCTCTTAGGCTGTGTTACATTTTCAAAGAGCAGAGATACATTAAATCAAAACACACATTTATGATCATCGTTGTAAACAAACTATTAGGCATTCGTTGCTATATTAGTAAATACCAATAATATACCCCTCTCCTTCTGGGCCATAAATTAAAAAAAAATAACGAGATTGAAAAGAGAGTCTGTGTCACACAAACTGAGAGGCGGTCCTCGACGGATGAGAAATATTCAAACCTTTTTTCTTGTTAATCTTGAAGATGATTATAGAGAGCCAGTGAGGGAACAAATTGACAATATGTAGGCTATAGACCCTTTGTTTATTTTTACTTATCTATTTATATGACTTAATTAGACCGAATATAAAGTGCTGCTTACATAGGAACCTTTGTGAAATGAGTTTGAATCACATCTAGTACTGTTTTTATAGCTAGTATTTTTTTTAAATACCTTTCATTCCATTCAAATGTAATGACACATGAGGTTCTTTGCAAAGCATAAAGGCAATAATGTACATTTTTTTGCCTTTTTGCACCAGTGGAGCCGAGTGGTAAAGTGATTGGCTTCTGAACCGAGGTGTTCCAGATCGAATCCTGATGAAGATTGGGATTTTAAATTCCGAGATCTTTAAGAGACCACCCAGCTCTAATGTGTACTCGGCATTAGTTTGGGAAAAGTAAAGTCGGATGGTCGTTGTGCTGGTCATATGACACATTGTTAACCGTAGGCAACAGAAACAGACGGCCTTTACATCATCTGCCCCATAGCTTGCAAGGAAACAATCATCTGCGCCATAAACTACAAGGTTGAAATGGGGAACATTTTTTCTGTTTTTTTTTTATCACGAACAGAAATTGGTTTTCAATTGGGTTTAGAAAACATTTGTTTCCTAAAATATTCTTTAATTTTTTTAAAAGACTTAAATGATAAATTGATCTGACATTCTTACCCAAGTACTATTGGTTCATTTGTGTCTGGCGTGTATTCAATTGTAGTTCCTGAAATTCTTACGTTTGTTCCTGCTGAGACTCCAACTAACTCAAGCTTAACATTTTGAGGATCTTCATCAGAGATATGGACATGTAATGATGAACTTTGACCTTGATTGACCACCCACATTTTATTAGCGTCCAAACCTGAGATTTGTAAGCTAGGGGGCTGATTGGCTAAGAATTTAAAAAAGTAGCAAATAGTAATCATTTTATTTAGCAAATGATAAAATAAAACAGAAAATTGAGAATCCGTATTATTTTAGGTCTTGACATTAAAATAAATAGAAGCATTGGTATAATTAATGGGGGTAATTGACGTTATTATTTTCATTAAACAATCTTCTTGTAACATAATAATAGCAAAAGTTTGCGATGCTGGCTGACATATTACTATAAGTTCAAGCCAAATAAAAAAGAAAAATATTTAAAAAAAAAAATACATTTAAAAAAGAAAAGACTATATTTCAATAAAACAACATAAAATAAAATAAAACACACATTCAAGCGGCTATCGAACACATACTTCACACAGTCAGCTTGATGTCCCGACAACGTTAGCCACTGAACGAAAGTGACAATTGTGTAGATGTACAATCATTCTGTTTATATTGTCTTATCATTATATCAAAATGTAATGATACTTTCATTATAAAGACATGTAGAACTAGATATAGATCTAACTAAACTACTGATTTAGATCTCTTTAAGATTGTAGATCTAGAATCTAGATGTAATTTAGACTAGATTTACGTAGAAATAATAAGCTTAGACAATCAATAAACTGAAAGCAGCATTAAATTTGTTTTAAAAAAAGACTAAATTATCCGTACACTACAACCGACCTAGCTATATGTTGTTATAGACACATTTATACTTGTATTTATTTGTTACTTTTCAAAATTTTAACGGTCAGACTAGAGTTTTCCCTTGGGACCAACGAGCTAGTAATTCTTTTACACATCAACTGTTAAATTTCTCGTTAAAGTCGTTTTTGCAATCCGAGTCCAAGTTACATCTCCGCCATCCATGAAGTTGTGACTTAATTAGAGGCATTGCAAGAATAGATTTCCTTATCTAAATGCTTTCGCTACATATACTACTATAATGTTTGTTCTGAAAAACGTAACACATAAACAAAATCAATTCCTCCTCCATAAACCTGATAGTGATCTGTACTTTTTTATTCCATTTATTTCTTGTAATACTTCATTTTTGCAAAAAGTATTTTTAGTGGGCTTGAATGAAAGTAATTAATGATTTCTGAACAAGACGATGCGCAAAATGTTTTGTAAGTTTATTTCTAGTTTAGAGATAGTCAAATTTGAGTCGAGTGCAGTTATTCCCGTTGAAAGAGTGTTCAAAATAAAAAAACAGATAGTCCAAATTTAATTTTAAGATGATTATATTTAAACAAAAAATAAAACGGTCGAACCAATTTTTTACTGTCCTAATTAGGCATTTTGTTTTACAAAATATGCATACACTATCAAAATTGTGGAAAAAAATTCTAACAGCAATTTTTGAAATTTCTGTCTTTTGAATAATGTAAAATAGTAACTACAAAATAATAATATATGAACATTGAAAGACCAACAAAATAACTACAAAGTCAGATTTGTGTGACACCCATTAAATAGATTTTTTGAGCTGTAAAGTATAGCCTTATTCTTGTGAAAGCTTTTACAATTGCCCCATCTAACCACCAAACTCTTCGTGGGCTCAATAATTACACTGGGTGGTTACTGAACAGATATTTCAAAACGTCTTGTAATCAATCTTACCATAGAAACGTATTGTTGAATTGTCGATGTGTACTACTTAAATAATAAATAATATAAACTTGTTTTGTGTGTCTTAAATAAGTCTAGAGGAAATTAATATTCTTTTCATAATGATAGATGTTTTGGTAAGAATTGCTCTCTAAATGTGGCATCCGCCTATGCAAACATACTATTTATTATATTACAAATATGTTATATTTTTTTGGTAGGGCGTACATGTCACGTTATTGTACAGACATTTCCCCTAGAGGGTTCTAGCCCAGCTCGTTACTAAGGTAATCGTCTCTCTATTTAATATTTTAAATACACTACTATTTTTATACCAATAAAATATTACCTAGACGTTTGCTTTGATCTTTGTAATAGATGATAAATTGTTTCGTCTTTTCAGCCATGACACTGTTATGTGTCACAAAGTAGTCGTATTGGCAAAGTGTGTCATTTTGACAGAAAGACATGTCAAGTTGACTAGTGCTGATTTGATTGGTGTATATAGGTATGAAAGTAGGATGGTTATGTTTGTTAAAGTTATCATTATTGCGGTACTGAAATACCGTCTCTGAAGATCTCACAGCCCCTGGAATAGAAAGAAACATAGTTTTGAAATGCATAGAATTAAATTAAACGTACTAAATACCAATCAAACATATAGTAGTGACGCAAGCAATCACAGCCAATTGTAAAGTTAACTACTTTGTAGGCAAATAACAGAAGTACAAATAATATATACAAGTCTAATTAGCTTAAGAATTCGTTTCAGAAAGTCAAAAGTTTTTCAGGAATTAATGTTTTGAGAAAATCTGTAAAAAAATGTTGAAGGAAATTGGTCAGCTAGAGAAACTAATTACGGTGATATAAAAATCTATGGGTAAAGGCATTTGCGTTGTTAGATAGTTTTTACTTTAATCGGCTAAATAAAATTTTGGTATAGGATATTTTGTATAAGATGTTGAAATTTCAAACAATAATTTTTCTAGCATTACTAATCAAAGAATTTGGGAGGAGCTAGTCCGAGACCGGAGAGTATGGAGACAGACTGTACATGCTGGTACGAACTTCGCCAAGTGCAAAAGAAACGAAGCCTCGTCAGCTAAGTGAGAGAAAAAGAAAGCTGCCCTGTCAGCTAGCCCTGGGACAGATGCAGATACATGCACGAACTGTGGACAACTCCGTCACTTCAGAATTGCCTAGATTAGCCACTCCTGATTCTGCCAATCTTAAGACGTAACCATAGCCAGTGACTCATATGGGCGCATCCATTATCTTCCGAGACAGAAGGAGCCATATATATAAATATCTACTAACCGGCTACGCCCGTTGATTTCTTACTAAACACTAATACTTATCAAGGCCATAAATACCTTTTTATATAGATTTCAATAAACTGGCCTCCATTTTGACGATCCACGCGACCTACTTTTGAACTTGTGAATTAAATTGCTGTTTGTTACATTGAAATAAACTCTCTCCCTCTCTCTTTTCTTCATTTTCTCTCTGGAACCCCAATGTTTGTTGATTTATAAATCTGCGCATCGTAATTAGTCCGACATTGACTTTGGACTTGATTGGGAAAGACACGTTAAATAAGACACCTCCCAGACAAGCACCCTTATATGTATGTTTATGCCCGTCAATTCTAGTGTACCTTTTACTTATTTATCCGCTCCCACCTGCTCCCGCCCACAACAAAAATGAAAGTCCTACGTACATCTGACTTTTATTCTAATTCTCAATTCAATATTTAATATACCATATGTTGCTTTTCGACTGTAACATCACACACACACACACACACACACAAACACACATACATCAGTTTTCACAATTTTGGGCCTTTTTTTTATTTCAATGACAACAAAAGTTTTTAACATCTTCCAATATGATCGACGACCCTTCACCACACAATTTCAGGTTTTGAATCTACTACACATTTGTAAGCTATCACTTGTTGGCATAACAATAGTGATCACGAGATCACTTAAACTATCGTGCATATCTGCATTGAATTTCGTTCACAGGTTCCTTTGACCTCTAGATGATCAATAAGAACGTATTTTGACAGATACGCAACCTGACCGCCACAATTCGCAAAACCGCAAGCTCTATCAGAACTTTGAATTTTATTTTCAATATTTCCCAAAAAAACGCTGCAGTCTAATTAGAAAGCATATTCCGTATCTCTTTAATTCAATTTTTAGCGGCGCCCGAGGAAAAGACGCTATTAAATTGTGTGGCCTTTCTGTCCGTCCCTTCGTCCGTCCCGTTTAGATCTCAGAAACTAGAAGAGAAAATGAAAATCGGACATCATGATATTTAAGATCATTCAAAGTTCTGATGCAACGGCTACTTTTTCTATTTCGAAAGTAAACCAATTTTTAAAATTATCATGCAAGCAGATTTTACATAAAAAACATCACTTTTCAATGAAAAACTTCATGGGATGTAAGTTTTTTTAAAAGGTCACAGACTTCTTTATTAATAAATCAAGCTTTATTCATACATTCGCGCATTGGTAAAAAAAAATTACATATAAGGTCACAATGGAAAAAGTATCAACGGATGATTATAGAATATATTATCCATTTATTAACTAGCTCATGGAATAGAATACTGATTCGAATGTTTTTTTTTAAATAATTTTAATTTTATAGCGCGTAGTTTTGACATATTCTCATTATAGGCCTACACTTGACACCAATCTTAATTAGACTCAATAGAGGCCAGATGTAGATCTAGATTTAGATTGTAACCATATACTATATATATACAGGACTGCCAACACTAAGGGTAACTAAGCATAAGTTTCGTTCAACTCCAAAATGTGAGACGAGGTACTTCCGGTATAAACTTATTTTACCACATTCACAATGTTTGAATGATGATGCCAGCTTGGATAATATATATTTTTTTTCTCTTTTCATCACATTTGACAATTTCTTTTTACATTGTATACTATTAATATGAGTTAAATAAACGATTAATGAAAGAGTCAATACAGTTTTAAAATTATCCTTTATTACCTAGATACTTTATCATGGGTGATAAAAGTTAAGTCTGTGAGTGAGCCAGTCTATAAAAAAAATAACAATAGTGACTCCCTGAGCCTACACACTCACATCTTTACCAACTTTTATTTACATCTAGATTCTATACTTATTTTTTAAAATTGATTTATAGTGGGTCTTTTTAAAGATAGAACGGCTATAAACTATATCTATATATAGGCTACGACCATACACACCTCTATAATTTGTTTTTGAAAAAATGTACTGAATGGGTTTTTAATTATATATATAAACTAGTTAGAACACTATGTAAATGCTCTTTTTTAAGTTGGTAAATTAGATTTTGTTCTTATAAAAATCTGGCTATGTTACCAAAATTATGACTAAGAAATATTTTGAATGTAGTGTTTATCTTTAGTGATGGTTTCTTTATATAGTAAACTAATTCACCGGAAGTCATTCTTCTAACACTACACTGCAACCAAGGACGCCTCGGTGTACGGGACTTATTTAATTGAATAATATAGGCGCGGTGCGCACAGTTGGCAGTCCTGTATATATATAGTCTATGATTTTAACGTAACATCAAATTTGAACAAAATTTATATCTATAACTTTTTAAGGAAATAGTCTGTCTTCTTAGAGCTTAAGGGTGCAGATTTTTTAAAATGTAAATAGTAGTATCACATAAAGAAGTGAATGTGATGCGAACAGCATAGTGCATTACTAGCCAGTAGAAGCCTACTAATTCAGATCATAATATACATATTGGCATAACTCTAGGTCTAACAATTTTAAGATTTAACGTGTAAAGTCATACGAATTCTATTCTAGATCTACATTATATATCTAGATTTTAAGCCAAATCTAGATTCTAGATGTAATCTGGATTCTAGACTTAGTTTTAGATCTTAATCTAGACCAATTGTAGATCTTGACCTAATCTTGATTCTAGATCTAGATAAAGTCTTGATTCTAGCTCTAGACAAAGTCTTGATTCTAGCTCTAGAAATAGATATCTAGACTACACCTAGAACTAGTAAAATTATATAATAGAATGGACACTCATTTTACATTTGAGTAAAAATTAACAATAGTAGGTAATCAGGTCACTGTACTTGATTTAAAAAAAGAACTAACTAGCAACAGTGTTTATTGGAACATATTTGAAAAAGTTGATTGGGAAGTTTATTGGAACATATTTGAAAAAGTTGATTGGGAAGGGATGACATCCTGAGCCACAGCACCAGGTGCCACCGACACTGTCTGGGAGGTTTCCATTATGTTTGTAGGTGATCAGTAAAGAGGGAATGTTATCTTGTTTGCTTTTATTTTATTCATTTAAACTATCAAAACAAGACCATGGCTTAAATATTCCTGGTCCATTGTTGACATCGATGGGAGCCGCCCATCTTTTTATTCAATCTTTGATATATAGACTGTGGCATTTTGTGGAGATTGGCTTGCAGTTTTTCGAAAATTGCGATGGTCAGGCTGGATATCTGTCAACCGCGTCTTACAATTACCTAATTGGTAAAAGAAACTCAAGTTCGAAATGTCGTGCTAATTCTTACGAAAAAGATATGTTGATAAATTCATAAATCATTCAGTGTTTGTTTTGTGTTTATCAGTTTATCTGAAAATTATTTTGAGCCCCTCTCGCAATAAAAAAATAATGATCAGATCATAGACCTATAGATGTAGATTGTTAAGTACGTAACTCTTTCTCAAGGCTCCAAATCTAGGAAAATCGATCCTGAGTCTTAGAAAAGTAATGAAGTTTAGAAATAATACAATACCATTTTGCAGATTTTAAACAGAATGGGCTTTTAATCACATCTCTCTCTCTATATATATATATAATTCTCTTCCTGGCTCAACAGTTTGGACACTAAGAAGTAATGAAAAGATCACTCTTTTATTTCTGTACATCGGACTAGAGTTACCCCACGTAAATTTAGCGGCGAAAAAAAAGAGGGGGCTAAAAAAGTAAACTACTCTGTATTTATCCGTCACTAAATAGCAGGGCCAGACTTAATCATTTGGGGCCAAATTTGGGTAAGGATACGGATAATAAGTGAAGATTAAGAGTTTGTGGGTCGACTAAAGCAAATCTATAATATAAAGTCATTTCCTGTTAGTTTGCTTTCAGATAATGTTTTGAAAATTCTAGACCGAAATAATTCAAGTGTTTTGATTTTAACCATCTTATGATCTTAGATTGTACATTCAATAGATTAATTACCCTGATCTTTCTAGATCTAGATTATGTATCTAAAAACTGCAAAATATGTTAAGAGGTCTCCATGTCCAGTCTAGTTATAATATATATCTATATAGGTCAGTGGTCTAAACTAATGCTTTAAGGGTTATCAGATCATGTTTTTCCCTCACGTTAAATATATCTTAAACTGCTAAACTGTAACAAGAACAACGTTCGTAAATTACTTGTGTTCATTTACACAAATGACCTTTCGGGTCACAATTTTTTTTGTGATTTTACCATCATAAAGGAGATACAAGACATCGATAACAAAGACATAACTGACACAAAAACTCTTTTGTTCCCATGGCAACCAAATCATTAAATACAATTCAACTATAAACATAGCACATGTAAACTTTGAATGAGTATGTTATAAATGTATATTTTGTTTTCTATTGTTAAAATGTTTTGTTTGGTGCAATGCGCAAATTGTAAGACAAATCTCCTTATGGCTAATAAAGATTAATATTAGTATTTGTCAGGGGGAGGTATGGCGAGAATGAATGTTAGTTTGATATTTTGGTATGATTGTTATATCCCCTTGTTATGAATGCAAAGTGTTGCACGTGTTGTGAACTGAGTGATTAAGTCTTCGTTGAATGTGCAAGAGAGTGTGTTAGTAAGGTCTTGCTTAGTAGTGTTAGTAAGTGTATTTAGTTGCTATTATTTAACCAAACCATACAAAGTATTTTTAAATTTACTTTTATCGAAGCCTTTTCATTGTATAAAATTATTTAATTGTTCATTAAATTAATACTTTAAAAAATGATAAATACTCACATTCTTTCATTATTGAATACTTATTTGGTTGTGGTAAATTGGATTGTGCACTTGTCCTATCACGGTATCTTAGGTCGTCAGTTGGATTTCCATTATAATATCCCAGAAGACCTATAATACTTCTATTTAGATGTTCATCCACTTGGACCTTGAGTTCTAGGTTTTGTTTTCCAACATTTGCTGTTATTGATACACCTGAAAATAATATAAAATGTTTTAGATTCACGTAATATATAAAATGAATAAGTCTTTTAGACTTTTATGTCAACAATAAACAAGGTTACAAAGACAGTTTCTGTGGAAACACAAACTCAAAATCGGCTCCCGAAGTGGTCCATTCAGCCAAGTAAAAAGGCAGGTTTCACTATTTTCAGATCGATTATCAGAATGATTTTTTAAAGGCAAATAACAGAGAAAAATGGAGAAAGAAGGTTGACAGATCTTGTGTAATGCGCCAACGGTCCAGCAGACCAAGGGACAGGTGAAAATGAAGGTGAAGTTAGATGTGAACCTGGCCTAACTGATGTCATATGATGATTAACTTATTAATCTAATTGTTTTGGAAATGGTCAATCTCATATTCAAAGCCTCGAAAAAAAAAAATCCTTTAGCTAAGTGTTCCGACATGTACCCGACCTTCTTGCAGTTCACGCGATAACATGAAAATTACTTATTAATTGTTGTTTTAAATTATATTCCACTTATATGCATATTAGATAGATTTTTTCTCTTTTTTTTTTTTTTTTTTAATTAACATTTGTTTCGTTACCACAGCAGTAAATATGACAGAACTTACTTAATTTTTACAAAAAATTTTTACAAAAAATCTAAAACTATTTGCTTAAATGTGTTAAAAATATGATACACATTCATCTCTCTTTCTAAATAGCCTCCCGTGTTTGTTACTATTAATAGTGAATAGTAGTAAAAAAAGGTGTATTTTTTATGAAAAAAAAAATGCTTACATACATATTTAAAAAAAAAATTCGCTTTTTGAAAATAAAAAGTATCTGTTGCATCAGAACTTTGAATGGTCTAAAATATCATGCTGTCGGATTTTCCATAAGTTTTCTAGTTTACGAGATCTAAAAGGGACGGACGGACGGACAGACTACACAAAATTAATAGCGTCTTTATTCTTTTCGGGGGCCGCTTAAAATTAAAACGATTAATTAACATGGTTACATCTAAATTATAACCTAACCCGAATAGGTCAACTAAGGCAGGCAAAGAGACAGGTTTGAATTATTTCAAAAGCAACGAAGAACAAACTATCAACAATTACTATCACCGCAGTTCCAAAAGAAGAGTAAAAATTGTTGACATGATATCACAGGATCCGTAGATTTATTAACTCTTTCTCTCGGTAATTATTTACCACATTCTGGTGGAATCAACGTTGGTATCGTTAGTTAGGAGAGAAAGAGTTAATGATATTTTTATTATATTTTTAATAATCATTTGCATTCAATGAAGTTGTATGGCTCAATGTGAGCCTTGCCTAACTGATGTTATTGAATGATTATCCAATTGATATATTATTTAAGGCCCAATATTTTTTCAAGGCCTCGTGGAAAAAACGTTTCCCTTTCGTTAAATGTTTCCTTCCGTAGCGAACGTGCCCTGTACTCGTACGATATGAAATACTGCTTAATAAATGACGTTTTAAACTATTTTCAGCTTAATTCTCTTTAAAACAAAAGTAAACATTTTATTTAAAATGTAAGTACCTAGATAACAAAAACATTTAATTTAGCAAAACAAACATTCAAAAACAATTATAGTTAAGAACCAAAACCGCTTGCATAAATGTTTTATAAATGCATAGAGGACCTCTATATAGTCTTCCCCGTATTTTACTATAAATAATAGTGAATAGTTGTAAAAATGGTGTATTTTTATTTCATAATACTGGATTTTCAATGTTGCGATCTTAACAGGACCGCTGGACGAATAAACGAACGGAAAGACCATACAAAACTAGTAGCGGCTATTTCCTTTTTGGAGGTCGCTGAAAAGAATTTTTTAAATCACTCACTCTTTACATTAACTATTAATGCTAATAAGCATCATTTTAATTTTGCAAAAAAAAAATTTGTTAACAAAAGAAAAGAAAAAGACGTCCATTCTTTATAGTAAGAACTTCTACGGCTCCTATAAATGAACTAATAATTTGAATGTTAATTACGAGAATGTCCTCATTTCATTTATTGGTCTTCAAGGATTAAAAGTATAGAAAATTACTATATAACAGTTAATACAAACAAAATAACTATTTAATATTCTAGTCATTCATGCTAAAAAGAATTATAAATGTATATTTATTAGTGCATTCTACAATTACGACGTGTACTATTTATATTGTTGCTTGTTATATTAAGCTAAAAATACTCTTAAGACCTATACATACAATAATGTATATTTACCAGAAGAAAATGTTGCAGTCACAAAGTCTTGATTATCTACAATCTCTCGAGACACTCGGAGGTGCTCAGTAGAAAAAAGAAAGTTAGAATCCCTGTAGAAATCTGTTGTGTTGTCTACCCCATTGACCAATAGGAGCATCGCTGAATTGAAACAAAACAACATCTTAACGAAATGTCAGCTACTAAAGTTGGTAACTTATCATCTAAAAGTAACCTATGGTGTCTATTGGTGTTACAATAGGTACGAAGACGAAATGCTATGTACTTTTGTTATCCAACGCCAGTTCTACTTGAAAACTGTAACTTTCTTCTCTAGCAGCGAAAGCCGTAAACACAGTGGCATTAGCTAGACCTCCATTTACTAATTGTCCTCTTTCTGTTCTCCCCTAAAACACATACAGGTAATTAAATTAATTAATTAAAAACAAATAGAGACATTTAGATAGAGCTATTTCAACTATTTGGGCATCTTCAAAATGTATGTTATATATAAAACGACGCGACTGTTAAAAAGAATATTAACTTGACGAAACGTGTAAAGTCAAGTAAAGAGATGTGAATACCTGTAACGTAAAGTTCCCTCTGAAAATGTTCAGTAAAACAAACTCTCCCCAACCATACATGGTATACGTCCAGCCATCGAAAGTAATGATATGTGGATCTCCGAAGCCATAGGCTGTTGTAAAATATAACACTATCTATTTAAAAGTTTTTATAAGAACAATAATGAGAACTATACAAACAACAATACAACAACGACAAAGTGTAACAGTATTTACAAATAGAAGGAACTTGATCGTGTCGAAAGTCTAGTTGATACCGTTCTATTGTTAGTTCTACTAACGACCCAATACCACAGGATACGGAGATTTATTAATGTTATTATTATTACATTGTTAATTTTCATATGTATTTACTGAGCTGATAGTTACGAAGACAAAGTTAAATGTGAACCTGGCCTAACTGATATTATTTTAAAAATTATTAAAAAATACTTATGCATACAATACTTCACGTGTAAAATATGAAATACTACTTATTAATTATTTCTTTCAATTATAATCGACTTGTATGCATACTAAATATATTTGTCATCTTTAAGGAAGAAGGCTAACATTTCAATTTAAATGTAAGTTGATACAATGACAGATAATATTTAATTTCGTAAGACAATATTTTTAAAGCATCTATTTGACAAAAATCTAAAACCGTTTGCAAAAAAATGTGTTGACAGTATGTTAAATGGCCTCTCGTATATTTACTTTTTTTAGTGAAAAGTTAGTAGAAAAAGCATATTTTTATGAAAAAAAAAATGCTTGCATAGTTGATATTAATTTTTTTTAAATTTGCTTTCAAAAAAGAAAACTGTAGCTCTACTAGTGGCGTCACTAGGATGGATGTCACCCGGTGCGGTAAGATCAGGGTGCAATCCTCCGACCCTAGCGTTCCACTTCTTCTTCCAAATAAAAACTATCGTTGTTTAGTTCTTTGTTTGCTGTTAGACAACGCTGAAATAGTGTCGATTCTATTTTTTTTTTTTTTTGTCTTTAACATTTTATTATTAGCTATTATATAGATTAACATTTAAGATTTGTAAATTAGAATCAAATTGAATCATCAACTGAACAAGCTTTCCTGAGTAAACATTAAAAATCTCTGAACGGAAACTTTTTCACATTATAGTGGTAGTTTCATGAGGACGATTAAAGAAAAGATGCAACTTTATGATTAGTTTATTGACAGGTACAAAAACTTGAAAATGATTTTTTTTATTTATCTTAACATGTAAAAGTCTACAATAACTTTAGAAAATACAAACTTAAAGTTTCCTTTACAGGATTTCAAATTTGAATACTTATAAATGACTTAAACTTTTGCGACTTCGTTTTCAATGGACAGAATTGCTTGATTTGTATTCATTTTTCAAAAGTTATTAATAGTTCTTAATTAATTTTAGTTTTATAAAGCTTCTTTCACATGACGCCAGGTACACAAACCACATCTAAGAAAAACATAGAGATGACAAGAAACAGTTATAGACTTAAATCAAAAACTTGTACAGATTCGTTGAATCTCTCAGCATTATTTTTGCACTATAGTTTTGGCTTTTTCTGTTCAAATATCTTGTCGTCTGGCTCAGTATAAAAGAGATAGAAGCACTCAGCATTGACCTCTTGTTCACTGTTTGAACAGTGAATCCAGCATCTCCTGATATTTTCATATTGTTTAAACTTATTTTCCTGTTGCAATAACATGCTAGTTGGATTGGACAATAACATTTAGAGCTAACTTGTCTCACGTTTCGTAGAGTCAATGAAGTGCTCGAGCTTAGCCACCCCTTGGCCAATAATTAATTAAAACTTTAATTCGAAGATACTCTTGTGTTTTATTGACTTTTCCCTCTGTACATCTGCCAACAAAAAAAGTCAAGCAATGAAAGGTATGCATGTATTCACAGACAGATGTCTTTGCGATGCACCTCTAGTGTTTGTATTTTCAGAGCGACGCAAAGATTTTCGCAGTTACACTTTCATAAAATCGTTTTTTCATGGGTCTAATAGCAACACAATGAGCACACCAGCGAGTTGTTCATATGACACTATCATTAGTTGAAATATCCCATCGATTGATAAAAGCGGCAAAGAAAGAAGACAGTTATAAGAAAACGGAAAAAAAATTATGTTAGAATCATTTTCGAATGAACAATTTTGACCACATAGATTAAATTGACGATATACACATCCATTCAAGTTTCTTCTCTTCATTAATACTGCCTACACTCCTTCATGAATTCTTGACATTGTAGATGTATTGCCATGCCCCTGAGCTCAGCATATCAATACTTCAAGCCCATCTCTTTCCAGGCGCTTAAATTATCAGAACTGATACCATCAGCTTTTAATCCACTTCAAGAGGAATATTCTACATTTCTGTCATTTGATCCTTGCCATTGCTACTGTTAATATATCTTACAACTTCAGAGATCTATGTTAGGTGTGGTGTAATACAAGATACCAGAGTACCTTGCAGCATCTATGTCTCTGATAAGTAAATTCCTTTAAGTGTTTTGCTAAAACATTTATAAACTCTCTTGAGTTTTGTTACACGGTTGGAAAGTATTTTTTTTTTTTGCTCCCTTGCAATCTTATAAGTGATTATTTCAACACTGGCTCATATTTGGATAACTTTTACACAATCCTAAGAAAAAAAATTCATTATTCAATGAAAAGTCTTCTTTAGTTCGGCACCGAATACCCTCTTATGCTTTGCTAGAAGCAATGTGATATCAAGCAATCTATAAACAAGATGATGCTTCGTTTTCACATCTATACGTCAAGCAATGACTTTTCTGTCAATTACTTTTGTAGCCTAAGTCCTGCTGCCAAAATGTTCCAAATTTGAAACCCTGAAAAAATGTTCTTCACTCTTCTCGCGAGTTTCTCATTGTGGACATGCCAAACTATTTATCAAACAAGAAAATATTGCCATTAATTGTTTCCCCATTAAGAAAAAGTTTATTTAACCATTTCTTAGCTTTATGATCTTGATTCTGTCACATTTTTAAGTTGGTATTTATTTTTATTTAGTTATTTATTTTTTTTGGAAAAGTGCATTTTTTCCACCTGGGTGTCACCCCCTATCGGGTGTCACCCGGTGCGATCCGCACCCCCCTAGGGACGCCACTGGCCGTTACATCAGGTCTAAAGTATCATGATATTGGGTTTTCAATATCTTTTCTAGTTTATGAAATCTAAACGGAACAGTCGAACGACGGACAGACAGACCAGACCACACAAAACATAAGGCGGGTACTCCCCTTTCGGAAGCCCCTAAAACTTTAAGAAAAATCATGTATCTACAGCCATATCTATAGATGCTGTAACATTTCCCTTGATCAATATTAAACTAAATTGATTTATTAACACTAATTAAGTAATTTATTGTTTTTTTTGTGTATTGATTCATGTTTTGTTAGAAACAATGTTTCATTTCGCAATGTTTCACTTTGATCCGAGAAGAGCAAGTGGGAGAAATAAGGTTTATAGACATTGTACCAGACAGAGTGAGTCGATAGAAGCTTTCTACACAATCATAACATATGTCCAAAAAGTATCTATAAAGCAGTCTTAAATACAATCTTTTTAAAAACATAATTAAGACTCACCATTGGCGAAGTTCATGTGATTTGTACACTCACTATCTGGGAAAATTTCATAAAACTCATCACACATATGTTTAGGTGCGTTTTCACAACAGGTGTCATGTCCCACAATGCTGTCTGCTGAGTTTGCGTCTGTCATAGGATCTCCTAGCAGCACATGACCAGTGTCAGGTCGACTTCGGATGTAGGCAGCATCTTTATATCCCTGTGAGCTTTCACTTGGGATTTTGTAACAGCACAACTGTAGGATTCATTATAATTTTCATTAATGTTTCTGTACAAGAGCGTATTAAACTTTGAAGTTACAGGAGTCAAATTAACAGATATTCAATATTATAATTTTAGATGTAAATATTTAGTGGACAATTCTTAAGCACACTAAGATGAAGTAGATATTTGCGTCATATTTGTGTAATTCGCAGCTATAATGCTATAACGCTTTCCTTTTGCCTTCTCATTAGGTGTACTGTTGAAGTAAAAACTTGATTTATTGTCTTAATTAGAAGAAATACCCTTCCATGAGTGGTGGGGGGGTTAGGGGAGGTAGAATTTATTTTTCCTTTTAACACATACACACAGACACACACATACATGCTCTCTCTATATATATATATTTCATATATGTTTATATATATATATTTATATATATGGAGAGAGAAAGAGAGACAGAGAGAATTCACAATTAAGTATAATTTGAAAACGTTTTTACTTCGAAAAATGAGCATAACTTTCAAACAACTTATCAAATAAACGTGAGTCGTAACTAACTTTGTTACGTGGATTTCCTTTCAACAATTTTGTCTTTGCGACTTGGCTAATGATGTAACAACGAATATCTGGTTGAAGTCCTCGCTTCTGGTAAGGTTCCCAGTGAAACCCCATTCTATCTAAACTGCAAGGACACTGGAATAGCTGTTGGCTCTGGTTTCTGTATCGGTCATTGAAAAGGAGGTTTTTACTTTTACAAAGAAATCTTTGACACTTTTCTTCTTGACTGTTGACTTGGCCCACAAAAAATGATGAAACGCCAGCCACACCTAGAGGGTGAAATAGAAACTTTGTTAGGAATGTTAACATTAATATAGAATTTAAAACTCACTAAATTTCAAACGTTTGCAAACTTTGCCAATCTTAGAACACTAGTTTTTAATTTACAGCATTGCATATATTTACAAAAAAAAAATGTTTTAATCCTTATACCTAGTCCTAGACCAAGTTGCCTGGTAAAAATTGCTTTCCATTTCAATATGTTAGTTTGTTTGCTTTATGAAAGTAAGAAAAAGTAAAGTTCGCCATTCACACCATGTATAGGGCAGAGGATGTAAAGGTCATCTGATTCTGTGGACAACAGTTAACAAGGGTGTCATGTGACAACACAACGACCAACCGCCTTTATTTTTACCCGACTAATGTCAGGTACGCTAAATTAAAACTCCCTGTCTTCACTAGGATTCTAACCCAGAACCCCCGATTCAGAAGCCAAGCGCTTTACCGCTCAACCACAGCGCCTCCGTTAGCCTGATATACAGTTTGAAATAAAGCGTACACGTCTGTATTATTCTTTTTCCATTTGTTGGTTTTAACTATTTTATCCAATTATTAAAATTCCGGTAGGATATAATTATTTTGTTAAAGGCAAAATATAAACGATTTTATGTAAACTTCAAATTAATGGCAATTAGCCCGTCAATGAGTTTGTACATTTGATCTCTTCATAAGTCTTTCGTTGTACAAGTCATATGGGAAATTTAGAAGATAAAAAGCTTTATGACACAAAAGAAATATTTAAATCGGTTCAGATTATACATCTCAATACATTCGTGTCATCATCTAGTTCCCTGATTTAACAAATGTTTTGTACTCCCTTCATCTGTCTGGGGAAGCACTTCTACGTATTAGAAAATGCTTGCATTGCCACTTAAGAGACCGTCTATTAAAACCAAAATTGGTTTGTGGTACGTGCATAATAACTTGCGTACCTTTGTTTCCCTTCTCTTGTGCTAACTTGGTGACATACGATGTGTCGGTGTTTTCGAGATAGTTCACATCATTTGCTGCTATTCCAATGTTTACAACTCGACCAGGAACATAGCTCCAAGTCATCTGATTTTCTTGATAAATGAAAATCACATAGGAGCTCTTCTCATCTAAGAGTAAAAAAAAAAAGTTTTAAAACAATTTCATTAACGCTTATAAGGTATTTGATAATGATGTTTAATACTCTAATGTTTGTGTACGTTTTTGATTTTACTGTTAATAATGTAGATTGAGAATCAAAAGTGTTATAGACACCTAACAAGTTGTTATACAGAATTCAAAAAGATAATTTCAAAAGAGTGAACATGATAGATACTAGATTAACTCTTTCTCTTCTAATCGACGATGTCAACGATGATTTAACCCCCAAATATACTAAATTGACTTTTGGATTTATAAACTTTAATTTGTGTTATGTAAAAAGAACATGCATTCTCCTAGAATTCAATACCAGCTATAACATTTCCTGATAACAAACAAAAAAGTTATTGAAATTAAATCATAGCAGGAGAGTGAAATACAAAACGAATAATACTATCGAAACGAGTAAAACAATTACGGAGAGAAAGAGTTAATAAGAATAAATTTACTTAAGAACGTAGACAACATATGTCAGGCATCCCAATGTAATGACTTTATCGTGTGATTAAACAACCAGAGTAACTATAACTAGCTATTAATGTTATTATAATTGTTATTTTAAAGTATGACATTTCCATTTCAACCAATTATTTATGATAACGTTTGGGTTAAAACAAATGTTATAGGATGTGACAGATTTTTTCTTTAGCAACATGTGCACACTATTACACGACAACTAAAACTGTACAAATATCTTTCGACTAATTGTGTTGAAATCCCAAAAGAGAACGATCATTATAGCAAGGAAATATTTACATAAAATCATTACTTTTTGTACAACAAAATACCTGCTCTTCTTCCAGCAGAGTTTTGACTCCATCCACTGATAAAAACAGTTTGAAATGTATTTTGTTCAGCTTTCTACATAAAATAGTTAAATAAAATTATAAGCTTCAGTTGTTTTAATTGACATTTTTCTTTTTAGTTGCGTGAAAAGGATGAAAATAACATCAACTAAATGTAAAATACTCTATGATAAAAATTATTGTCAAGAAGTAAATTATTTCTTCTATTATTTTTAGTATTATTAAAACACATTTTTAATAAATTAAACAAGAACATAAAACTAAAATGCCATTCAATTTAACCGTCTGTTAAAAAACTAGAACCAATGAAAAAAAAATTACAGCAGTGAAAATATTAAAGAAATGATGTTCACACTTGACTCGAGTAACACCATTGGTACACATTTGAAAAACTTTTTAAAACTCAAACCAAAAAGTCCACATCATAAGTAACACAAATGTGATATCAATTGATTGTATTTTTTTTTTACTGTTTTGGCTTTTATTTAATACAAAATAAATAAACAGAATAATCTTTATAGTAATAATAATAATGTACCCCATCATGAGAGAAATTAGAAAATGGTTCGACTTGATGCCACGTGGCCACTAATACTGAGTCAACATCAAATTCAGTCAAGCCATAGTACAGCTTCACCTCGTCTTTAGCTCTGTTATATACATTGTCTGTGTTTAATTGGGCTACATTTGGGCAACCATGTTCATACAAGGAATATGAAACACTACCTGAAAGAGAATAAAAAAATGTTTCAACAAGTAGAGAACTATAGAAAAAAAAAGCTTTATCGTTATCCTAACGCTTTCTCTCCTAACAGACGATACCATCGTTGATTTGACCTCATTAAATTAAATAAATAGACTATAAACTTTACTTAGTGTTATATATAAAGAGCATGCATTCCCCTTTAATTCTAGACCAAATAAAACACCTTCTTACAAAGTTATTCAAGCTTAATCATAGCAGGGTAGAAAAATATCAATGAGCAAAATGAAGAATTCGTAGGAACTGGAAAATAACCAATATTAGAAAAGAGCATTTCTTACATTGTATTTATTCTGCATTTAAAATTCATAAAAAAATTTTCAGAATAAGAGTAAATAAGAGTAACAATTGAGATGAGTTCTGAACCCAAATATTATTTTCCTAGTCACTTTTTTCCAACCTTTACTCATAGGCCGTACTGAGATTTTTCTACTGTATAAAAAAATTTGGGGTTATAGCTCACAATATATGCTTAAATTCTAAAAATGTAAAAAAAATAGATTAGAATCTAATTGGTTCACTTAATTTATCCTCGCACTTTCGAAATTATTTGTTTAGAGCTTTGAATTATAGTTCTGTAACGAAAAATCAATTCTCACCAATGGGAAGACATAGCTCTTGGCCGCACCAGATCAAGAGAGACAAGTGACAAAGAAAGCTATGAACAGCGAAAGAATATGGGCCTAAGCTCTGGAAGAAAAACGTACAATGCGAAAAAAAGCCAGCTTCTCTACCACTGAAGCGATAACCACCTTAACCTGCGCTAGTTGTGGACGGGAATTTCTCTCCAAAATAGGGCTCCACAGCCATATGAAAAAGTGTGCGAGATGAACCATAGTCGTTCTGCGACTGAAGGAGACCAAGCCACAAAACAAAGTAACAAATATGTATCACTTACAAATAAGCTTTTTTTTTTCAAATATTATTTTTCGATGTTTTTTCGGCGGCGATCCTCAAAGTCTTAATCTTAATCTGTTGGGTATCTTATCTTTTCAAGGAACAAATCGGTTGTATTTACAATGTAGTAAGGGCCTGTAAATTCATATTAGAATATTTTTCAAGTCAAACATTATTCAAAAGTTCCTTTTTAATAGGATGAATAATGAGCTGCAGAGAATGAGTTTCTGAAGTGAAGAATGCAAGAAAACGCTTATGGCTCCCCCATAAGAATGTATGTATATATGCTATACGCGATTTTATGCATAGGGTTAGTGTTTACTGGGCGTTAGGATAAGGGTTTGAAAAAAAATCGCCCCTCCCACTCCAAAGCTCTGGATCAGCTAGTGGTGGACTCAGGGGTGCCATGAAAGTGCTTAACTACTGACCCTCTGCTTTCCCATTCTCTCTATATATATACAGTGTTTATTTAGGCACACACACAATTTAGGTATATTTGTATTATATATATTTATATATTTTTTATTTATATATAAGTGTAAAATGTTCCTTAAAGATGCGATCTATAGGGCAGATGATGGTAAGCTCATCTGTTTTTTAAAGGTTAACGAGAGTGTCATGTGGCCAGCACAACGACCAACCACCTTTACTTTACCCAACTAAAGTGAGGTAAACTTTATAGCTATGTGGACTCGGCGCCCTAAAAATCCTGAAATACAAAATCCCAGTCTCCGAGATTCGAACCCATAGCCCAATTGTAAATACATTTTTATAGGAGAAAATTCTTCAATGTGAAGCTGATGACTTTATTTAAGTGTGATTACTTCGCACTCATTAGATAAAGATAAGATTTGGGTAACCTACATAAATTATCCCCCCCCTTTTTTTTCCATTAACATGTCCGAAAATTAATTCTGCTTGAGCCCATGGACAAATCTACTCAAAGATTGGTGATATAGACCCAGACTTCAAAACAAAAATTGAAATACTGTAGTCTAGACTAAAATGTTAAATTTAGTTAGAGATTTTGTGTAGAAGTATTACATACATATGTAGGCTATATGGTCAAAAATGTATATTATTATGGTCACTCAAAAAAAAAATACGTTATTTGTATTTAGTCAAGGTTGAACATTTTACTCTTGACAAATGCATTTTCCTAGTTAGATCGACCGTTTTTTCAGAAAGTTCATTCAAAATGTTTTAACTTTGGTACAATTGTGCATGTCTATTTCCATTTAATTATTTTTAAAAAAATTTACGTTTGTGTTACATTCCTGGTGAATTCTTAGAGAGACCGTTTTGTTGATGTTTCCCTTTCCCCCCACTCCAAACAAAAAAGTGAGAAGTATATACCCATGTAGCAAGCTTTTAACGAATATCATTTACCTTTATCAGGTAGAATATCTGCCCAAAATGAAGCTAAAATGTGTTGATTTAATGAGTGAGCTAAATTTAGATCTGGACTTCCCGGTAAGTTGACGTCATTGTCGTCGTTAAAGTATATAACTCCATTAGACAAAACCTGAAATACAATTTCATGCTATGAATAAGCGTCAATAAGAATGCAATAATATTAAACATGTTATGATTAAGCAATCAAGGAAGGTATATTGTATGGTAAAGTAATAATGCGGGCCGTATGGGGCAACACGTATGATAGGATTGCGTAATTAAGTATATGGTATTGCTAAGCAGTGAAGTATTTTGATAAGTGGTGGCCCCTGGGCTGGATTTTTGTGGAGGTCTCAAATCCTTTCAAGCTTCAATACAAATGCAGTCACAAAATCTATAGTCCTAAAAAGTGGAGTTATTGAATATTATATCTATGTCATTTTTATTATTTTCTTATCTTTTATATAAATATTGTATCGAAATGTGTAGATTTCCTTTTTAGGGTGAGTTTTTGGGTTGTCCCATTATTACGGACTTTCCTATGTCAGGTTCTCTAGCTAAGTATACCGAGTTATAGATGAACAGTATAAGGAAAATTATTATAGTCTCTGTAAAGAATCTATTTAGCAACAGATGACGTTTACATCATCAGCCCTATAGATCGCAAGGTTTGAATTGGAGCTTAACTACTTTACTTTAATGTCAACAATAGTGATAGATCAGTACTACCTTGAACCACTAGCAGATCCAGAGCTTTACAGTGGGGATGGGCGATTTTTTTTTAAAAACCCTAACTCTAACGCCCAGTAAACCCTGACCCTAAGCATAATCATAACCCTATATATATATATATATATATATATATATATTAGCATAAAAAAAGAAGCATTATTTATCAATCTTCGGCGGAAAAAAAATCACACAAAAAAAAACATGTTGGGACCTTCCTCTTGCCAGCTAGAGGGTCTGGAGGAGTGCCATATTTGACATTTCTGTTTTATAACGTCATCTTTTCGTCTGGACAGAAAGAGATGGCTGTAGAGTGAAAACATCGCTCCTTTTTATAATGTCTGCTAATGATTACATTTAGCATTAGACAGATATAGGGTGGGGCGACTCGATATAAGAATTTAATTCATAGCATATATAAATTAAATGAAGACAAAAGTATTGCTTTGTCCGATGGGCGAAAGGCGATTACATGTCTCCATATGAATACACCTGTGCATTATGCCTTAGACAAAAAAGACGCATCATGGCACTGTATACCATGTGGGTTACCTCAGTTTACATCAGGACTGTTTGATTCCTCTGATGCGGACACTTCTAACCCATTCAACATTCTAAACACCATCCCAAACCAAACTCACCAACCACTAGCCAGATCCACTCCTGTTAAACCTAAATCTACTAAAATTAATACAACAGCCTCACTAAACAAACCTACTAAAGAAGTAATACCAAAATACCTTAAAACCTTAGTAATAAATTTTCAAAGCATTAGGAACAAAACAGCAGACTTAGAAATTTTATTAGAATGTATGAAACCAGACATAATTGCAGGAACAGAAACTTGGCTACATCCTGAAATTTATAATGCAGAAATTTTCAATAGTAATTATGAAATTTTTAAAAAAGATAGGGCTGATAATCATGGAGGAGTTCTTTTAGCAAATAAAAAACACTCTTATAGCAGAAGAAATTACCTTACCTCACTCAAAAAATATAGAATCAACATTTTGTAAAATTAATACAACCTCAACATCCCTAATAATAGGCAGCATTTACAGACCACCAAATTCTAGTTTAGAATACATGCAGGAACTATGTAATCAGATTACTACACTTAAAGAGACAAATAAAAATGCAGTTTTTTGGATTATGGGTGATCTCAACCTACCTGATATAAATTGGAAAAATCTAACCATAGATAAACACCAAAACCTTAAGGACATAAATGACCTTTTCATAGAAACATTACACAACCTAAGTTTAGATCGAATCATTAAAAAGCCAACTAGATTAAACAACACATTAGATCTCTTCTTAACCAACAGACCTAGATTAGTAGTTGATTATGATATTATCCCTGGTCTATCAGACCATGAGATCATAAAAATACACAGTCAGATAAAAGCAGTAGCCAATACAAAACCCAAAAGTAAAATCTTACTCTGGAATAAATGCAACCTAACACAACTACACCAATCTGCATTAAACTTTCAATAAACATTCTTATTAGAAAAAGACATTAACCAATCAGTCGAATCTCTGGAATTACATTAAAAGCCATCTTAAAAGCATTATAGAAAATCATATACCGACTACATACATGTTAAACAAAATAAATAAATTCTGGTTTAATAATGGACTAAAGAAGCTTTGAAAACAGAAGGAAAACCTATATAGAAAATTTAAAGAAACTAAGGCACAAAGAGTTTACAAAAAGTATATAAAAATTGAACACCTAACCCAAAAAGTAAGCAGACAGCTGCAGAGTGAATACATAAACAATGTAATATCTAAAGATAACAACAAAACCTATGGTCATACATTAAGTCTAAGAAAATGGAAACAACATTAAAAGATGAACATAACATAATACATAATGATAATGAAACTAAAGCAAACATCCTAAACAAATACTTTGCATCAGCATTCTCAGCCCTAGGAGACAAAGACATATTACTTAATTTGAACCAAGTAGACAACATAGAAGATATAGTAGTACAAAAAAATGGAATCCAAAAACTATTAGCCTACACCAAACCAAATAAAGCTTCTGGACCTGATGGTATTCCAGCTAGATTACTCAAAGAACTAAGCAATGAGCTAGCGCCAGTGTTCAAAATACTCTTTCAGGCATCGCTTAACCAGGGCAGAGCAACAAAGGACTGGAAAGAAGCTAATGTCAACCCCCCCCCCATTTAAAAAAGAAGAAAAATCTGACCCAGGAAACTACAGACAAGTATCACTTACCAGCATCACATGTAAAATCCTAGAACACATAATATGTATCAACATCATAAACCACTTAGACAAACATAATGTCCTCACCCCATACCAACATGGCTTTAGGAAATATAGATCATGTAAAACACAACTAATAGAACTAATTGATTATTTTTCAAAAGGTTTAGATAATAGTGAACAATTAGATGCTATCTTACTAGATTTTTCCAAGGCTTTTGACAAAGTTCACCAGCATAGTTTTCTTTAAAAATTATAATATTTAGGCATTAATGGTCCATTGCATCAGTGGATTAAAGATTTCCTGATAGGGAGAGAACAAACTGTAATAATAAATGGCTCTAAATCAACACCGATAACAGTAAACTCAGGTGTACCTCAAGGAACAGTCTTAGGTCCACTACTATTTTTAATTTACATACATGAGTTACCAAATTGCATTACTTCAGGAACAAAAGTCAGATTATTTGCAGACGATTGCATAATATATAGAACAATAAAAACAACACAATACACAGATATTTTACAAAGAGAATTAGATGAATTACAGAAGTGAGAATCAAATTGGAACATGTCTTTCCACCCATAAAAATGTCAGTTGTTAAGAGTAACAAAAAAACTAAAACAAATTAATTCCACTTATCGTATTCATGGCAAACCAGTAACACAGACTAAAAACGAAAAATACCTAGGTGTTATAATAAATGAAAAACTGTCATGGAATCCACATATTGATGAAACTATAAAAAAAAGAGAGCATTAAGGTTTATAAAGAGAAATTTCTATAAATCAAATAAGAACATAAAACTAAAATGTTATTTAACCTTGGTTAGGCCAATAATAGAATATGCATCCTCCGTTTGAAACCCCTCAACTCAAAAAAACATTAAGAAACTGGAACAGACACAAAATAGAACAGTGAGATTCATAAGAAACGAATATTCACATTTGACTAGAGTAACACCTATAGTAAAATCACTAAATTTAGAAAGCCTTCAGGACAGAAGACGAAAAAGTAAATTAGCAATTATACATAAAACACTGAACCATAATCTTCAAATACAAAAAACAAAATTTAGTAAAATACTCTGAAAGACACAAAGATAAAGGTACATTCCTTGTCCCATATGCTAGGACAAATTTGTACAATACTCCTTCTTCCCTAGTGCTATTAGAGCATGGAATGGATTGCCTGAGCTAGCCAGAAAAAAACAGTGACTTGGCAGAATTTAAGTCATTGGTTAATATGCATGACTAATGCATGACGCGTAGGACGTAATCATCTTCTTTTTTGAAGTAATGTCTGTATTATATAAGATAAGATCGCCCCTCCCACCTGGTACAACCCTTTTTCATTTTATATTTACTAATGATAAAATTTGAGAATAGAGTTTGTGTGACATAATATACAAATGGGTTCACATATCAATATGTAGCTTATATTAAATAGATATTCAACTAATTTTGTTCACAAATTATTATTCTCCATATAAATAGGACCGCCCCCCCCCCCACTGAGAGGGCTAGAATGGGGAGGGTATTAGAAGCAATCGCCCCCCCCCCCATCACCGAATCGACTAAGCAGGGCCGGTCCTACTTGGTGATCCAACTTGCAACTGTGTTCGCAGACAAACTTATGCCTTCGAAGAGTTTCTTTTTCTCGGGGCAAATAATTTCACACGCCTGCAGCATCACTCTTTAAAAACTGGCCTTCAGTGATTGGTCTTGATGCCTTTGCTATTATCTCGCTAACAACAAAGCTTGCTTTCACAGAATCTTCGCTTGCAGTAGACAGACACCTCATTTACTGATTTGTGCAGATGCAAATCATTTCACTGCTTATATGTGGTCATTGTAAATTGTAATTTTTTTCAAATCCGCGGACGTGGCGGCGGGCCACAAAAAAATTGTTTCGCGGGCCACGTATTTGAGACCCCTGTACTAGACTGAGACGGGGGTGCGAAATAAACTAAAAATAGGTTAAAATATAAATAATTTGTATATATTATTAACATAGCTTATAAATTCGTATACTAAAATTCGCTCCTTACCGCCCCCGCCCCAATCCCTGGATCCGCCAGTGCCTTGAACCCGTGGTATGTTTTGTTCAGCATTAAAAAACGTAATGAAGCAATAACTCTTACAGCTCGTCTGAGTGTTGTGCAAGTGTTAAGCACCCACGCACCCACAAACATTATCTATGTAAGACTTAGAATAAATCTATCAATTCTTCAATAGCCAAATTCCTGGCTATGGTGCTGCTAAACAGACTATTACACCGCCTAGAAGCTAGCTTGCTTCCGGTGAGTCAATACGGCTTTTGGCTTGGTAGATTCACGGTCAACTAAACAACTCCAATAAAAAGAAAATATTCAAATCTCTATGCTACATTCGTAGTTCTGACCAAATGTTCAAAGACTTGAGACAAAGAACAATGTAATATCATAGTAACAGGGACCTGATATTCGAAAATGACCACACTAAATGCCTCAAATGATGAGGACCTTCAAAAGAGCTTGTCTTTCTTTGCCAACGTGTGTAAAAATTTGAGCCACGGCATCAATGTAAAAAAGACAAAAGAGCTGCATATACCTCCTCCAAATAGATATGTCACAGAACCATACATTCTGATAGATGGTGATAGACGGTGTAATTACTTAATAGTAAGACGCGTAGTAATTGGCATATTAAATTTTACTTACTTTTAATGAGCTCATTGGATAATGCTAATCACATACCGATATGTATTACACCAAGATTTTTTTAAAAGCCTATCTTTTATACCAGTGTCACAGTGTACCCTAGAAGTATGTTACTTTGTACCGTAATTAAAAAGGCGTAGCTATGTGCGGGCGTACGGGGCACTAAGCGATGAGGACACCGAACTGTCCTCCAGTATGTATTAAGTTGCCATTCCACTGAAATCTAGAGTAAAATGTATTTATTGAGAAATAAATATTATTGACCTAGCTTCACTTCTATATTTACATTCACAGCTTAATTGCTAATACTCACGGAAGCTTCTATATGTAATGCATTTATGTTTTCCACTTCTCATTACGAGAGATACACAATTAGATAGAGCCATTGTTTGTCTAATACATGCCTAACGGCTGTCTGTGTCGGCTCTATTGAAGTTGTTAGTGAATGGATGCTGAGAGGTGGGGGAGGGGCTAGCTAGGGCTTGTGACCTTTGACCAATGGGGTGGTAATTTGCATACAGGCGAAATGACTCTGGATCAGAAGAATTTTTTTGGACATTCCGATGGTCTAGAGGTTAAGTTCGCTTAGTGCGTTATCGCTAGGCTGTGTTGTCGACTCCAGGGTCACAGGTTCGAGCCTTGGTCCCTTATTTTCGTCGCATTTAATTCACTACTTTCTCTCATTTAAAAACTTGGTCCCTGGTGCTGCTGTTCATTTATATTTAATATGTATGTATCGTCATTTGTTTCAGCACCTATCTTCACTTCTATATTTATAAACGTAATCAAGAATTACATTTGATGGAGGATAGCAAATGTATGTCTTACAAATTTGATAATTTTTTCACTGAACAAAGATTGGTGTGAAAAATTGATTCTGATACAATTACTTATTGTTTTGCCACCAAAAAATTCCCATTCATTTGTAGTATCTTTTGAATTTTTTTTTCCAATTAGAAAAGAAATCAAGTTATTTTTTTTTAAATAAATCATATTTTTTCTTTTATTTTTTTTGCAATTTTGAGGGCACTAGCCATCATATGCCCTAGCTACGCCACTGAATGCTTCTTTAAGTTTTTAATTTTTTTTTAAATGTTCGACTATGTGAAAAGCGAAAAAAAAATGTTGTATTTTAATCACTTTAAACAGGAAAAAACTTTTAAAAATATATTTAGACTATACCTCTGTCATTAAACGTCAAATATAACAAAATAATTATAATAAGCCCATAACACCTCAGCTGCTTCATTTCCATAAATTAAATGTCTACATTTTCTGAATCGGCCAGTGACAAATTATGTAATTATTTCGTGGTATGTTTATTATATGGACGTCTAGGTGTAACACTAGACCTAAAGTTCTGATAAAAAGCTCTCTTAAGATCTAGTATAAATTTCTAAATCTGTAATGTAGATGTAATCTATATCAGATTTACGTTACCAATGCTTATAAACTTCAATAAAATTGAAGCAACTTTAAATTGAATGTTATCACATAATTACGATAAAACGGCAGACTGCGCCATGTTGGCTCTAGATCTAGATTTGTAAGTCTCAGCCAATTTTACATTTATTTATTTTTTACTTTGAAAAATTATAACGGTCAAACTAGAGTTTTCCCCATGTGACCATCGAGCTAGTAATTCTTTTCTCAGCGATATACATCAACTGTTATGTTTTTAGGAAAATCATTAGAGCCGTTTTTGAGATTAGCTGTCCCCCACACTCCACGAAGGAGTGACTTAAATAGAGGTATTGTAATAAATTTAAAACTAATACCAAAGTATGGACATTCTGTAGTTTCATAGTTTAAGAGACCATACATCCTTCCGTTTCTCAGGGCTAAGAGATAATTCATAGAATCACTTGACTTCCATTCTGTTGCACCCCATAGCAAAAGCTACAACACTAAATGAACATTAAATTAGTACCAGAAAATTGGTCCGTGTCAAGTCTAGATATAAATGAAGGATCTCTATGTGTCTTATTGAATGCATTACAGAAAAACTTGAACTACTTACGTAAGCTGTATGAAACAGTTTCTGGCCAACGGGTACTTTTGATTTGAATGTGATTGGTTTACTGACATAAATCGTTCCGTTGTTAAGTGTACCTCCTTTACTTGTGGAATTGAGAGTCTGTTCATTAGGTCCTATGTAGATGGTTGCTAAAAAGTGTAGTTATAAAAAAAATAATAAAAAACAATTATATTAAAACAACTATATTTCATTGTTTATCTTAATAATAAGAATAATCTTTATTATCCATAAGGAAAATTGTTTTGTAATGTGTGCATTACATCAAGCAACATCCAACGTTGTTTTTAAAAGACCATTAATTTGTGTACTCTGTAACCTTTTTATTCACCTACGTGTCTTCATGTAAAAAACTAAAGTCATCCTTAATATTCAAAATGGAAGACATCGCTATGTATGCCGTTAAATGGGAATCTTATGTACACAAGATTATAGTCGAATTATTTGTTCAAAGTGTCCGGTTTCTTAAAATTGAAATCATGCCTGATTTCATAGTTTACTCGAAAGATGTACTGTTATTTTAAACTTAAAATATGTATTTAAAAAATATATCTTTTATAAGAAAATAATGTGCTTTAAATATATTGAATACTATTGTTTATAATTCACTCTTCCGTTTTTAGTCAAGGGTTGTTTTTTTCCACAATCCACTCCAATTTTTTTGTCTTCTGATCTAACCCTTCAGAAATTTTGACCCAGTCGAATAGTTTTAACTTTATAATTGAATATAATTTTACTTATTTATTTATTACTCTTTATCAATCAAAGATATTCCAATTCACTATTTAGTTAATTTACTATTGGTAATTAATTATTTTGTTTGGCATTTTGAACAAAGGAAAGAAATAGTACTTGACAGATGGGGTGGTATAAGTTGAATTAGTCCCCTTGAGGACTCTTGAGCCATAAGTGAACATTTTTAAATGCATTGAAAAAAACGGCCAGGTATACGTTCAGTAAGATACACTCTTCTCCCCCCCCCCATGTTCCCAACTGGTCCAGAAAGGGGGATAGGATCATAGCGTAGTGAGACCAGTGATAGGATCATAGCGTAGTGAGACAAGTGATAGGATCATAGCGTAGTGAGACCAGTGATAGGATCATACCGTAGTGAGACAAGTGATAGGATCATACCGTAGTGAGACGAGTGATAGGATCATACCGTAGTGAGACAAGTGATAGGATCATAGCGTAGTGAGACCAGTGATAGGGTCATACCGTAGTGAGACCAGTGATAGGATCATAGCGTAGTGAGACCAGTGATAGGATCATACCGTAGTGAGACAAGTGATAGGATCATAGCGTAGTGAGACCAGTGATAGGATCATACCGTAGTGAGACAAGTGATAGGATCGTAGCGTAGTGAGACCAGTGATAGGATCATACCGTAGTGAGACCAGTGATAGGATCATAGCGTAGTGAGACAAGTGATAGGATCATACCGTAGTGAGACAAGTGATAGGATCATAGCGTAGTGAGACAAGTGATAGGATCATAGCGTAGTGAGACCAGTGATAGGATCATAGCGTAGTGAGACAAGTGATAGGATCATAGCGTAGTGAGACAAGTGATAGGATCATAGCGTATAGAGACAAGTGATAGGATCATAGCGTAGTGAGACAAGTGATAGGATCATAGCGTAGTGAGACAAATGATAGGATCATAGCGTAGTGAGACAAGTGATAGGATCATAGCGTAGTGAGACAAGTGATAGGATCATAGCGTAGTGAGACAAGTGAAAGGATCATAGCGTATTGAGACAAGTGATAGGATCATAGCGTAGTGAGACAAGTGATAGGATCATAGCGTAGTGAGCCAAGTGATAGGATCATAGCGTAGTGAGACCAGTGATAGGATCATAGCGTAGTGAGACAAGTGATAGGATCATAGCGTAGTGAGACAAGTGATAGGATCATAGCGTATTGAGACAAGTGATAGGATCATAGCGTAGTGAGACAAGTGATAGGATCATAGCGTATTGAGACAAGTGATAGGATCATAGCGTATTGAGACAAGTGATAGGATCATAGCGTTTTGAGACAAGTGATAGGATCATAGCGTAGTGAGACCAGTGATAGGATCATAGCGTAGTGAGACAAGTGATAGGATTATAGCGTAGTGAGACAAGTGATAGGATCATAGCGTATTGAGACAAGTGATAGGATCATAGCGTATTGAGACAAGTGATAGGATCATAGCGTTTTGAGACAAGTGATAGGATCATACCGTAGTGAGACCAGTGATAGGATCATAGCGTAGTGAGACAAGTGATAGGATCATAGCGTAGTGAGACAAGTGATAGGATCATAGCGTAGTGAGACCAGTGATAGGATCATAGCGTAGTGAGACAAGTGATAGGATCATAGCGTAGTGAGACAAGTGATAGGATCATAGCGTATTGAGACAAGTGATAGGATCATAGCGTAGTGAGACAAGTGATATGATCATAGCGTAGTGAGACCAGTGATAGGATCATAGCGTAGTGAGACAAGTGATAGGATCATAGCGTAGTGAGACAAGTGATAGGATCATAGCGTAGTGAGACAAGTGATAGGATCATAGCGTAGTGAGACCAGTGATAGGATCATAGCGTATTGAGACAAGTGATAGGATCATAGCGTAGTGAGACAAGTGATAGGATCATAGCGTATTGAGAAAGCTAAAAGTTAAACAAAACAATTGGTAAGAATATTTCTAATCCGGCAGATTTATTATGTCTGAATGTCCAAGTTAATCCCATCTGTAATTACATAACTGATCCTAACTAATTGATACAATTACACTTAATAGAACCTCTTTTAATGTATATTTTTCTCGTTCGTTCATTGCAACAATTTCGAACGTTCCTTTGTAAATGAAGACTTTAACGTCTTAACCCTAACCTCCAGCAGGGCGCCAGTGGACGACAGTAAGCAGAGTTCAAATCGAAACCATAGTGATGAAAGTCCGAAGTGCATATCACACGAGCTGGCAGCCATCTTTTGTATGTTACTATTCTTTATGTCCCTAGAATACGTACTGGATATTTAAAATCAAAATGTAAATCAAGAGAAGATGCCCACTTTCATCTATAGTTCACGTTTTAATTGTAAAAGTGTACTGGCGTAAAGCAAAAACATATAATTTAAATCTATACAGTCTGTCTATTAAGTCCTTTATGTTTAACTTGAAGTGTTCATCGAAATACGTGATTGACCCAAACACCCACAATCTCCGTGATATGATATCGTTTGTTTTATGTGACAATAAGAAAAACATGAAAATTTTTTTTTAATCTTTAAAAAGCGTACTTGTTAAAATTGTATCAATTATCTTATCTTATCTTATAAAGTAGAGACGTTACTCAAAAAAAGTAGATGATTGCGTCTTACGCGTCATGCATCTAGTCATGCATGTTTTAATGTAATAGATTAGAGAGTAGGTTAGTTTTGTTACACAAATATATTGTGTATAGTTTTAGTGACGGTAAAAGTAGTGACTTAGTAAGACAGACTAATGACGTAGTCAGACAGACTAATGACGTAGTCAGACAGACTAATAGTAGACTTAGGCGAACAAGAGACCAACATGGCGTTATGTTAGAAGTAGGCTGTTTTGAATAGTACTTAGAGATAGCGACGTTTAGGAAGACTGGACGGAATTCCCAGTGATAAATAAAGTAACATTGTATACAACAGAAACTAGTTATTAAGTATATTTCTATTTTGTGGCTAATGAGAAGTAATAATTAGTAAGAAGTGAATTCAGAGGATATTAGCCCATAACAATGTTGACCAATGGCTTAAATTCTGCCAAGTCATTGGTTTTTCTAACTAACTATGCTATATCTCAAATACAACGCGCTACTATCACCATTCACTTCAGAGAACGTCCGCACGACCCTCCTCGAGTTTACAATCCGTGTCAACATCTCTCCATATCCCTGCTATTTAACGGTTGCATTCATCGCAAAGTACTGGAATGTAAAACTATCGCAGCTGCTACCTCACAAGCTGTCCTTATTCCCAGGATATCCCTGACTCCATCAGATTCAAGTTTGCCTTTTACCTTTACGCGCAGACAATTCTCTGTTAGATTAGCTTTTACCATGACAATTAATAAAGCCCAAGGCCAAACGTTCAAAAAGATATGCCTGTATCTTCCAAAACCTGTTTTCAGTCATGGACAATTGTATGTTGCTCTCTACAGAGTTCCTTCTTTTCATTCACTCACAGTCGTTTGCCCAAATCCACCCCATTTGGACAACTGTGTCTTTCAGGAAGTGTTCACCCGTCACTAAATAGCGGCGTATGCTACGTCGTGGAGCGACACGTTTATAAAAATAAAGTTTAAAAAAAAAGGTAACGACCTGAATTCGAACTCGTGAGCTAAAGATTTTTCATGCGTATCAAGCCAACGTCGTAGCCACTCTACTAGCGCAGAGTCTATGAACATGGAACATTGTATAGCTATTTATTGTTTCTATTTTATGTTTGTGTTCACTAAGCCTGAGACGGGGGCCTAATATAATGGAGCCTAATTTAGTTTATAACACCTCTTCAGTCAAGTACTAACTCATCCCCTTGTTTATAATACCAAAGAAACTAATTTATTACCAATAGTAAATTAACTAATTGTTTGTTTTTATTGATTCTTGTGTTGACAGGTAAAAGAAATAATTGTGCTAAATTTCAGCTTGATTCGAGATTGGGTGTCAGTGAAATAACGTGTACAAACTTTTTGCCAGACAGACAGACTCACTATTTCATTCTTTATGGTAGTTTACATAAGCTTTGAAAAAACACGTTTTATTGTATGCATGTCAGTATAAAAATAACTTCACATAATATTAATAACACGCATTATGTAAATTTAGTTATTGTCTTTTTCGGGATATGTTTTACAACAATACAGTGTACATATAATAATTAATAATAAAGAAATATTTACATTAGAAACTAGAATAGCTGTCAGTAATGGAGTTACAGACATATATTAAACATAAATGAATAGCAGCACCAGGGACTAAGTTTTTAAGAGTGAATTAAATGCGACGAAAATAAGGGACTGCGCCAACCAAGATTCGAACCAGTGACCCTGGAAACGACAACACCGCCTAAAGATAATGCACTAAGCGAACTTAACCTCTAGACTATCGGAATGTCCAAAAAACACCTTCTGGTCCAGAGTCATTTCGCCCGTCATTTTTTATGTCATCTCCCAGGAACTTTGGATATCTTAAAACATAAATATGCAAACAGTAAGTAAAAATAATAATAAGCTAACATGAATAATTTCAAAATATATCATTTATTTACATTCCAAAAGTGTACTTTGAAAACGTGCAAAGATACTTGTGAGATTTATACACAAAAACATTCACAAAGGTAAATTGTAGGAAATGCCACGTAGAAATTCCATCACTGCTTGAACGGAGTCACCACATTTCCAAATCCTATTTTTGCAAAGCTAGGCATTTTCAACATTGATAAAAAATTGGGAATGATATAAAATTTAAAGTACTCTCGACAAAAATGCTTCCCAGAACATAAAATTACTAATAATCCGGTACTTTTATACACATCAGTTAAAGGTCCGCGCTATTTTGTCGGCGTTATATTGCCCGTGCTATTTTGTCCGCGCCTTTTTTGTCCGCGTTGAGTATTTTCTATATTGGTTTTGGTTGCTTGAGTGTTACCTCCGTTAGGACTTATCTGCACAAGACACAGCCTGTAGGCGCCTAACACCGCCGATTAGGTGCGTAATATGGAGAACCCTCTAGTAATTAACAAGTAGAAGAATACAGGGTGTGTGTGTGTGTGTGTGTGAAAGGCTAGTGTATAGAAAGTTTATAACTATGAACCAAAAGGCATTATAGTCATCACATTAATTACTTTAATGTTTTTACCTGACCTAGCAGTCAGTGTATTCAGTACTATCACAGAAAGTAGTAACAGAAAACACACAGAATCCATTGCTGTCTTTAAGAACTTTTTAAAACCGTTTCTTGCATGTACATTTAGTCTATAATTTGAATGAATGACAGTGTTTATGATAAACCAATTGATTCTGTATACAAACTTCCATAGCCACTAAGAACACATCCAGTCAGATAAAACAATGTCATAGAACACAACATAGCACGTAAGTTCAAGATAATGTAACCTTCCGCCACTGTGATTAGTGGTTATGTGCCCTCTGTGTCAAGCTTATCTCAATGAGCTGTTATATATATTTTAAAAAAAAAAGATAATAAAAAACAGAATAAGATAACATTCAATTTCCACATTGAACAAGATGAAAGCACACAATAGAACATCAAAGCTATGTCAGTAAAGGCGTAGAAAAATTTAAACTAGTATTATTTAGTACTAGTAATTGATAATGTATATCCAGGTCAGTCTAGGACAGTGGTCGCAAACTGTCAGTCGGGAGCCGAAAACGCCTCTTTGACTCTCTGGCTTTTTTACGAAATGTTTAGAGCAGGCAGGGACTATTATTTTGTTAGCTTTGCCTTGTAAGAGAAGAGTAAACTTTTTAAAACTCTAGCTTACAGAAATAAGGCACGTTTTTCAAAACAACAATAGCATGGATAGCACGCACAAACTTGATCTCGTAGAATAACTTAGCGGTAAAATACTTTTCTGAGGGCATCAAGGAGAATCACAAAGCTGCAGAGGTAGATAGATAGATAGATAGATAGATAGATAGATAGATAGATAGATAGATAGATAGATAGATAGATAGATAGATAGATAGATAGATAGATAGATAGATAGATAGATAGATAGATAGATAGATAGATAGATAGATAGATAGATAGATAGATAGATAGGCAGGTACAAAACTTTGAGTTGTTTTTATTTCATAAATAAAGTATTAAAGTTATTCCATCGGGCGACGCAATGGTGCATACGATTCTTCCGATTCTTCAATGCGATGCTATTTCCACTTCATGCCCTATAGAGTAACTATTGAGATTATTGTCAGTTAAAGGACAAACGCATGGAGTAGACATCATAATTGTCGTAGTTAGTACTTCAAAAAACATCGTTTAACTAGAAGAAAACATTGTCGCGATTTCAAGTTTCAATAGACGGTGAGAAAAATATGAAAACTAATTAACAATCTAAGATTACATAAAAGTGTTTTCATGGTTGATGTTAATATGGAGGAAACTTTTGTCAGTAAGACTTTAGAAACAGTAAAACGAATTTAGCTATTTAAAACAAAAATCAAAAAAAAAAACAACACTCATAAATACCAAGAAATACCTTTTTGACCTTATTACAAATTAAGGAAAGCGGCGTTCAATATTCGAGTGTAGCGTTATTGGAGACAGAATAAATGTGGATATTAAGATTACAGCACAATTGGTCTGCTTTGAAATATCTGGAGAAAAAAATATAATTGTCAATTAAGATTACAGCACAATTGGTCTGCTTTGAAATGTTTGGAAACAAAATAAATGCGAATTAGATTACAGCACAATTGGTCTGCTTTGAAATATTTGGAGACAAAATCAATGCGAATTAGATTACAGCACAATTGGTCTGCTTTGAAATATTTCGAGACAAAATAAATGCGAATTAGATTACAGCACGATTGATCTGCTTTGAAATATCGGGAGAGAAAGCAATGAGATGATTATTTTTATTATTAATTAGTTAATTACCAAACGCCTATACAGGATTGACGAATGGACAAAAAGGATCAGGCAATTTTAGCACATTGTCGCAGTGGACACTGTCCGATAGAAACCTACTTCGCTTGGATCCGAGAGCACCATGATTCCAGGTGTCGCACTGTTACGTGGAAGACTTGCCAACAAGGTTCTCAAAGGCTTATTCTATGATATTCTATGATATTCTATGATAAGGCAAGTCGTCTTGATAAAGAACTGGTGCATGCGGGGGTCTTGCCATGTACGCAGACAGGCAAACCCTACAGAACACTGCCAGATACCTGGACCACACTGTAAGGTATTAGTCTAAGCACGGAGCCTTAGTGCAATGAGGCTTACAAATGTTAATACCGGGAGGCCAAGGACGTCAATGGATTAAATGATTTATTGAGCGCTCTTATTATAATTTTTGATTTTTAAAAATCCGTTTCATAGAACCTATTTCTTTAATTGTTCATTTTAGTTTCTTAATTCAAGTTAAAATGTGACCTATCTTAAAACACTTATCACGAATATAGAACTGTCCACAAATGAGATTGCACCATAGTGCTCGTGCATACTATAAACATGAAAGTAGCGCTATATAAAAGCTATAATGTATATGTATATGGGCTTATATTTGACAAAAAGACAACTTAGAAGTCAACATTGCGTAGAGCGTAAGTAAAGATATAGAAAAAATGTAATTACTGAAGAATTGTAGAATGTCTCTTCTTGTTTCAAAAACATTTATTTCTGTGACCCTTCAAGTATATTTGTTTGGTCGTGTAGCCAATGAGATTGATAAATACAGTATTGTTAAAATATCCATCTTATCACGCATCAAGGTTGGGTACTTGTGGGCCTAGTGAACCAACTGGTTAGCCTTTTGTTTTTACTACATGAAGTAAGTATATGTGTAATCTTAGTACACTGGCGCCATCTGGTGATAAAAGTAAACGGTAACCCTAATATGACCTCTAACTCTCACTGAAACCAGTCTAAACATCAATTTAGCCAGGATTGTTTTCAGCTGGTCTCAAGTAAATAACAAAGCATCAGCGTATTTTTTGTTGTTTTTTTTTTAGTTACCAAACAAAATAATTTATTAGCAATACCAATAGTTTATAAAATAATTGGTTACTTTTTTAAAATTGATACTTGTATGATTCTTGGGCCTTGGGTTAATGATCTTATTTAATGAAATTTTATTTTTTATATTCAACATCGCTGAAAAATAATGTGATGTCACAAAGAATCCACACTGACGTCACACAGTCTTGGAACTGGATATATATATCTATAGGATTTGAGAACTACCAGATTTTCTTGATGACTTGTTCTTGTTTTTTTTTGTTTTTTTTAGTGTAAGTCATGAAATTCATAATAACTGTGATATATGAGCTAATCAGGAACCATCAAACTAAGGCTCTACTCTTACCTTTGACTGGCTAACAATTGCTTCACCTTTAGCACCTTCACCTCTATCTTAGTCTGTTGGACCGTTGGGGCACTACACAAGATCACAGATACACTCAGTCTAAAAAAAAGTATACAACAATATTTGTTTGCGTTTTTAGCGGCCCCGAAAAGGTGGAATAGACGCTATTAGTTTTGTGTGGTCTGTCCGTCCGACCGTCCGCCTGTCCGCCCATTTAGATCTATCTATTAAATATATTGAAAATCCGACATCATGATATTTTTAGACTATTCGAAGTGCTGATACAACGGCTACTTTTTTTCTTTTTTGAAAGTGAAATATTTAATTTTTAAAATAAACTATGCAAGCAGTTTTCTCATAAAAATACACCATTTTTATAAATATTCACTATTATTAGTAACAAACACTGGAGGCTATTTGTAAGAGAGGAGTTCATTTAGAACATGTTTAAAACATTTATGTAACCGGTTTTAGATTTTTGTCAAAAAATATTTTTTTTTGACAATTGTATTACTAAGTTATATATATAGGTTCTGTCATACTAGTTACTACATTGACAAAAATAATGTTTCCTTTTTTTTTCAAGAGAAAAAAATCTATTCAGTATGCATATAATTGGAACATAATTTAAAACAACAATTAATAAGTAGTTGTTCATATTATCACGTGAAACGCAGCGCTATACCACAGTGTGGAACACTGAACTAAAGGAAATTGTTTTTTGTTTTTTTTTAACGGAATTTTTTTTCTTGAGGCTTTGAATATAAAAATGACCCTTTACAAAACAAATAGATCAATTAGATATTCATTATAAGACATCAGTTAGGCCAGGTTCACATCTAACTTTACATTCACTTTCACCTATCACTTGGGCTGCTGGACCGTTGGGGTACCACACAAGATCTGTCAACCTTCTTTCTTCATTCTTCTCTGGCATTTGCCTTTGATAGAATTTAATTCTGATGTTCTTTCAGAAAATATTGAAACCTGCCTTTTTACCAGCCTGGGTGGACCACTTCGGGGGTCCGATTTTGAGTTAGTGTTTCCACACAAACCGTCTTTGTAAGCTTGATTTATCTAACTATGTAGTAAAATACCATAAAATGCTCATGCAAATAAATTTTTAAAAAGATATTCGACATTGACCTCGCTTTAGTTTTAAGCATTTACAAAGATTACTTTTTTATCGCGCAATCCTGATATGTCCTTCAGGTAGATCTGTTCTGACGTTATTATAAATTTGACTAAATTACACTCAGATTTTAGATATTAGTTAATTCAAAATTTGAAAACAATTTATAAATTATAACTCTTAAACATTTAATTATTTAAAGATAAAACGTGTTTAGAGTGTCTAGATCTAGTCTAGAGTAGAGACTGATTATACTGACACAGTTTATGTGTTATCATAGACCAGGAAGTAACTGTTTCTTATCGTTATGTCGTGTCCATGTTATCTTAATGCTGGCTAGCTCATTGTCTGGATGTGTCACATGCTCCCTATTGAAGTGGAAGTTGTCTGCCTAGAGTGCGTATGTGTCGGGGTGCCTTGAATAGATCGATGTGATTGGTATGAATCTAGTGCCGAACTAGTTAGGTTTTAATTGGAAATGACAACAAGTTTAAGTTTGAGATTTAGAGACAGAGATTTAATAGGATATAAATAGTTATGTGAGGTATTCACGTCTACAACAATAAAGAGTTATTTTGAAAAGAAAAATGTTGTCTGAAGTATGTGGTATTGTAGTGACCTAGCAGCTATGTGAAGCCGCTTCTGAAGTATTGTATTTTGGATTCGATCACACAAGTATACTATTAAACAGTCTGCAAGTCTGTTCTGGAGGCGCGGTGGCTGAGTGGTAAAGTTCTCGGCTTCTGAACCGAGAGTTACGGGTTCGAATCTGACGAAGCCTGAAAATTTTAATTAAGGGATTTTTGGGAGCATCTGAGTCCACCCAGCTCTAAATTGGTATCCGACATTAGTTTGGGAAAAGTAAAGGCGATTGGTTGTTGTGCTGGCCACATGACACCCTCGTTAACCGTGGCCAACAGAAACAAATGACCTTTACATCATCATCTGTCCCATAGATCACAAGTTCTGAAAGGGATACTTTACTTACTTACTGTCCAGAAATAACAGCACGCACACAGGCGCAAGAGTGAACGAGTTGGAAGAGAAACTTCACAAGACAAGGGCTGCTGACTTGGTGAGATAAAAATACCATTAGAAATGTTGAATTACATTTTTATGATGATTTTGTGTCTCTAGATGTAAAATTTCAGACAAAAGATGTTGAATTTGTTTCTAAAAATAAAACTATGAAAAAAAAAAAAGAAATCAAAAGAGGAAAAAAAATTATTTTTTTTAAAAGTTATTTTCAAAAAAATCAATTAAGAATTATGGTTTACTTTAGGACATTGTGGGGTTAACTAAAATCATGTTGAGAAACCTTATTCTGTGATTTACGTGAAATGATTTTTAAATATCACACAAGCAACCTAAAACTACCTATTTAACTGCGGTGAATCTCGCTAGTATTAATGTTCTCAGTATGTTGTACCAAAGATGTCAACTCGGCCATGCAATATTCGAACGCGTAAGTAACACTTAAAGGTACTCAAAGATTATATCTTTAAACAAAATGTCATATCACACCAGGTTATCACACAATTGATAATTTTATTGTCAAAAAAAAGACTTTTATCATCGGTGTAGTGCTAAAAAAAAGATAAAAATTAAAGGGGTAACTCCATTAAATAACTCGTCGACTACAGCGTGTTCATGTGTCGTTTGATTCTAAATCAGCTGTATCGTTGGCTTAAATACAGCATGATTCTCAAACTAATTGCGGTGGGTCTAATGCTACCCAACTACAGATGTTTTTACTCCCCCCCCCCAAACTTCTGCTCACAGTGTTTAATTCAAGAAAGAGTTAGTTACCTTGAAAGCTTGGTTCTATTGATCGTGACGATAAAAATGAAGAGACTACATTTGGGTAGGTCACCTTAATAGAATGTCAGAGAACAGAGAAGCGAAAATTTTATACAGGCAAAAATCAAATGGCAGACGACCCATTGGCAGACCCCCAATGCGATGGAATGGTGATGAGGCAGATTTATAGCAGCTAGGTGTTCGGGCATGGAGACGAAAGGCTCAGGAGAGATCTGAATGGGAGGCAGGCCAGAGCTCTCAATGGGCTGTAGGGCCACGTTTTCATGGGATGGATGGATGGTTTTATTGAAGGCTTGGCTCCATTGAAGGCTTGGCTCCATTGAAGGCTTGGTTCCATTGAAACCTTGGTTCCATTGAAGGCTTGGTTCCATTGAAAGCTTGGTTCCGTTGAAGGCTTGGTTCCATTGAATGCTTGGCTCCATTGAAAGCTTGGTTCCATTGAAAGCTTGGTTCCATTGAAGGCTTGGTTCCATTGAAAGCTTGGTTCCATTGAAAGCTTGGTTCCATTGAAAGCTTGGTTCCATTGAAGGCTTGGTTCCAGTAAAGCCTTAGATCCGTTGAAGGATTTGCTCCATTGTTTTTATAGATTTTTTTTGTATTGAAGACCTGGCTCCATTAGATGCTTGGTTACATTGAATGCTTAGTTCCATTGGATTCGAAACATTTTTTTTCGGCATCACTGACCTATAATAAAAAATTGCTTTTATATAAGAATTACTTTTATATAATAATTGCTTTTATATAATAAGTGCTTTAATATAATATTGATCAGAGAAAAAATGAAGGCTCTAACATAGGTAAAGATATATTTTTAACCTTTTTTATGGGGATTGGGTTGGGGGGAATATTCTACATTTGTGCCGACGTTTTATCGGGCCGGATGGAACTTCTTTGCGACTGGATCTGGCCGCTGGCCGTATTTCGGGCATCACTGCTTAAAATGGTTCAGCATGAGCCCTAAAGAATGTGATTGAATAATTATCTAATTGTTGGTTGACCTATGGACAAGTGACTTGTTTCGTAAATTTAGTGTAATAAATATTTCGTAGAACATTATATTTTACAATAACAAAGCTGTTTGCATTACTATCACACAAATATAAATAAAAAATCCCCTACCTTTATCAATATAGCCTACCTTTTTAACACTATTTACTATAAATAGTTTTAAAAAATAGATATAGGGATTAAGAACAGCGGGAGAGCTGGGCACAATCTGATTAAATAATTTCTAGGCCAGAGTCCAGAAAAAAAAATGATTCAAGAGTAAGGGAAGTAATAAGACTTGTAAACGTCAAAGCAATGCAAAAAATATAATTTCGTTTAGCCCCCCTGAATTCTATAATTTATTTTTCAATTGCTTTTAACAAATCTTTACTTTTAATGAAAAACTATCACGTCATTGTTCTACTTTCTTATAAACATTCTCCTCCTATCCCTCCTTCTTATTTATCTAATAATGTGTGTATTAGATGGTGAAACTTAGCGTGTAAATATTTATATATACCGAATGTTTGTGAAATATATTGAGTGGTACTTTACAGCTTCCTTCAGAGTTGAAGGTAGAAGATAATCAACTTCCTAGTCCAAACCTCCCGCAAGATGACGGGGGGTGGCAGAGGGCAGGGTACGACACCCCTGACAATCGAGACTACTGAACAGCAGTCCCGTGAAGTCATAATACATGCACATTTAACATTACATTAACAAAATATTTACACAGATAGTCATGGACTCAGTGACTATGTCGTCCCTAGCATAAAATTTAGCCCATCAAATACATCATTTCATATAAAATGGCACATATATAACATAACACGTATATAACATGACACGTATGTAACACGACACGTATATAAATTGACACATATATAACATGACACGTATATAACATGACACGTATATAGCATGACACGTATATAAATTGAAACATATTTAAAATGACACGTATATGACATGACACGTATATTACATGACACATATATAACATAACACGTATATGACAAGAAATGTACATAACATGAAACGTATATAACATGGCATATATATATATATATATATATATATATATATATATATATATATATATATATACAACAAGACACGTATATAACATAACACGTATATAACATGGCATATATATAACATGGCATATATATAACATGACACGTATATAACATGACACGTATATAAAATGACACATATAAAACATGACACGTATATAACATAGCACATATATAACATGACACATATATGACATGACACATATATAACATGAGACATATATATATAACATGACACATATACAACAGGACACATATATAACATGACACGCACGTATATAACATAACATGTATATAACATGACACGTATATAACATGACACGTATAGAACATGACACGTATATAACATGACACATATTTAACATGACACGTATATAACATGACAAATATATAACATGGCACATATATAACATGACACATATGTAAAATGACACGTATATAACATAACATGTATATAACATGACACATATATAACATGACACGTATATAGCATGGCTCATATATAACATGACACATATACAACATGACACATATGTAACATGACAAGTATATAACATGACACGTATATAACATGACAAGCATATGACATGACACATATGTAACATGACAAGTATATAACATGACAAATATATATCATGACAAGCATATGACATGACACATATGTAACATGACAAGAATATAACATGACACATATATATCATGACAAGTATATAACATGACACATATATATCATGACAAGTATATGACATGACACATATGTAGCATGACATGCATATGACATGACACATATATATCATGACAAGTATATAACATGATAAGCATATAACATGACACGTATATAGCATGGCGCATATATAATATGGCACAAATACAACATGACACATATGTATTATGACACATATATAACATGACACATATATAACTTGACACATATGTAACATGACAAGTATATAACATGACACATATATAACATGACACTCACGTATATAACATAACATGTATATAACATGACACGTATATAACATGACACGTATATAACATGACACGTATATAACATGACACATATTTAACATGACACGTATATAACATGACAAATATATAACATGGCACATATATAACATGACACATATGTAACATGACACGTTTATAACATAACATGTATATAACATGACACATATATAACATGACACGTATATAGCATGGCGCATATATAACATGACACATATACAACATGACACATATGTAACATGACAAGTATATAAGATGACACGTATATAACATGACAAGCATATGACATGACACGTATATCATGACAAGTATATAACATGACACATATATATCATGACAAGTATATAACATGACACATATATATCATGACAAGTATATAACATGATAAGTATATAACATGACACGTATATAGCATGGCGCATATATAACATGGCACAAATACAACATGACACATATGTATTATGACACATATATAACATGACACATATAAAACTTGACACATATGTAACATGACAAGTATATAACATGACACATATATAATATGACAAGTATATAACATGACACGTATTTAACATGACAAGCATATGACTTGACACATATGTAACATGACAAGTATATAACATGACATATATATATCATGACAAGTATATGGCATGACACATATGTAACATGACAAGTATACATACACATACACATATAAGATGGCACGTATACAATTTATATGTTGTTGTTTTTTTAATAGGCTTGGTGAAGCCATACAGACACTTAGACCCTCAAGCTTTGGTTTACCTTTCGTGTTGTCTGTCCATGTCTAGGCCATAACATTAGGACGGAGAATAGCTTAAAGTCTTTTATTAAAGGCAAGGAATGGCCGATCACTTCGTCTAGTAGGCCACTTTGATAATTTTTAACATACTTTAACAATTGTTATAAAATCTTTAACAATGTAAAAAAAAAAAGGATCTTATTTTCATTATGATGTGGCCCAATCTACGATTTTAAATTCCACTAGTAGTTTCTTCAACTCTCCCATTTCATAAACATACAAATGTTAAAGCTGATGGTACCAACCCATCAGAGGGCCGAACATAGGTAAGATTTTTTTTCAACATTTTTTTAGCGGGGAAAAAGGGGGTGGGATTTTTTACTCTTTGAGCCGACTTTTCGGTGGGCCGGATAAAATCACATCGCGGGCTACATCTGGCCCGCGGGCAGTTTTTTGTCCATTACTGTGTTAATCTATTTGATTCATGTTTTGTTAGGAAGTTGAGTAAGAAACTTTCAACATGCTTCGAGAACAAAATGTGGGAGAAACAAGGTGTTCAAAATATGTACCAGACAGACAGACAGACAGACAGCCAGAGTGAGCTGATATAAACTTATTACATTATTTGTAGCTTCTACCCCCTCCCCTTCACGTTGATCTTATATATTGGTCTCTGCTAAACCTCTCTCTTCCTACCCCTACTTGGCTACTTATGTGTGACTGATCACATGCCATAATGACAGCGCTCAAGGTCGTATTTGTGTTGCTGGTGGTTAAAGTAACAAGTAAAAACAAAATAAAAGGTGACAACTATGAAAACAATCTAGTTTGGCATTAACGTAAATAGAAACTAAAAATGGTCAAACTGAAATAAAACAACAAAAACAAATAGTCTGAGAAAGAATAGATCGAAGTGAAAACACATTATTTCAACAGCAAATCTACATAAATAGTTGTTAAAATTGAGTCCAAAGTAGAATTCAACAGTCAAAGCAATCCTGAGTTGAAGGATTAAAACATTGTCGTACATTGGCGTAGCTAGGGTGGGGAGGTGGAGGAGAATTAAAAACTCCCATGGGCTCCACTTAAGGAGACCTCACATTTTTTATTTTTTTTTACATTAAATATTTAATATTACGCAAAATGCTGGGGCCGCCAAAGAGGCCAAACCTTCCGAACCCCCCAAATGATGTCAACTTCCTAGATACGCCCCTGTTGTCTTATTGTTTTATTATACACGTTTGTTATGTTCAAACAGAAATGAAGAATACTAGAGCTTAGTCTAAATCTCCGGCATGATGACAGGGGCGTAGCTGATGTTTGAACTCATGACCCTCGCACTTTGACCACAAGACCAGGAGGACAAGATAGTAGCCTAAATAAGTAAGAAATGTAAAGAGTTTTTTGTTTTCTTATAGTACTTACACTACAGTCTACTGTACTTCTATCTTGCAATATCTGTGGTGAAAAATCTATTTTTGTTTTTTTGCGTTGAAGATCGTTTTCTTTTTTTTTTATTTCGTGTAACCCAAACAACATTACATCACTTTCAGTGTCAAGTTCATCTTTCTTGTCCATGTACACCAGGTATCAACATGTTTACACTCTACTTACAGTTTCAAGTTACAGCGAAAGAACAAACAAAAAATGCAAATAACTAGAATAAGAGGCAAGGGGAGTTCACTCTACAATGTGCAATTGACTTGTGAAACAAGTTCTTTTTAAAATCAATAATTGTCTTAAAAAATACCCTTGACTTTTTACATACATCATATTCTTTTTTTTTAATTATTTGATTTATTAATTAGATTTCATTCGGTCTATGAAACATGAGACATTTTACCGGTCTAATTTCCTTTGATTTCAGGCTGTCTCTTTTTATATCAATGCTTAATTAAATACCATAAATATTATTAATTAATAAAATATTTTTCAATATTTTTAGCGGCCCCGAAAAGGGGAAAAGACGTTATAAGTATGGTGTGGAATGTCTGTCCATCCCCCCGTCCGTACCGGTTACATTTGGTAAACTAGAAAAGATATTGAAAAATCGACATTGTGATATTTTACACCTTTTAAAGTTCTGGAGGCGCGGTCGCTGAGCGGTAAAGCGCTTGGGATTTTTAATTTCGGGATCTTCGGGCGCCTCTGAGTCCACCCAGCTCTAATGGGTACCTGTCATTAGTTAGGGAAAAGTAAAGGCGGTTGGTCGTTGTGCTGGCCACATGACACCCTTGTTAACCATAGGTCACAGAAACAGATGACTTTTACATCATCTGCCCTATAGACCACAAGGTCTGGAAGGGGAACTTTACTTTACTTTACTAAAAGTTCTGATGCAACGATTAATTTTTTCTTTTCTGAAAGTGAAAAATTTAATTTTTAAAATCAACTATGCAAGCAGTTTTTTTATGAAAACACACCATTTTACAACCATGTACCTGTTAATAGAAACAAACAAGGGAGGTAACTATTTACCATATACTGATATATTAAGGGAGTCAGATGGACCTTCTTTCTCTATTCTTCTCTGTCATTTGCCTTTGATAGAATTTCATTCTGATGTTCTTTCTGAAAATATTGAAACCTGCCCTTTTACCCACCTGCGTGGACCACTTCGGGGTCCGATTTTGAGTGTCCTGTTTCCACACAAACAGTTTATGTAGCCTTGTTTAAATCCTAAATTAATGTGTCCTCTTTTGGTTCTTACTATTATCTTTGAACATTAAGCTTTCTAATTTTTTTTTCTTTCTTTCATTTGTATTTTACTTTCTACTTTCTCTATCTCACTATCTCTCTTTCTCACTCACTCTCTTTCTCACTCACTCTCTTTCTGTTTCTTTTCCTCTCTATTTCTGTCTGTTTCAGTCTCTCTCTTTTTTTCTTTTACTCATTGTCTGTCTCCCTCTCCGCCTATTTCTTCTTATCTCCATGTTTAGTCCTCTCCCTCTCTCTCTCTCTCTTACACGTCCTCTCATTCCCGTCCTCCAGTCTATCACGCTCCTTCAATTCCCCCCCCCAGTAACCATCAAGATAAAAAAGGCACAGTGCTAGACTTGTGAATAATAAACTTCTTTTTTTTTAATTTTCTGCTGCAGTATAACGTCATAACTCCAGGCTTAGCTAGTTGTATTACTGAGAGCCGTCTCGAACAAGCTCGACATGACGCTCATGAAAACAACTAAGAATACTTCTACTTAGAAGAGGAAATAACATTATTAATATTGTTTTTACATTGACAATATCTACTATAGTACTTCAGTTCTACTCAAATGTAAATTGATAACATTTAAAAAAAAAAAGAAAAGAACAAAAACAAAACAAAAACAAAACATTTTCGCAGCACTCTGCTCAGCGCATCCTGTTTCTATAGGACTTTCTCCCGGCTTGAAAACCCTGGTGTTACGTTTTCTTCCAGGACAAAATGGAATGCCAGATTCTCAGTACACCTCTGACATTGATGACTAATATAAAGTACTAGAGTTCAAGTCATACACTGTCAAAGTACTGGCGTTTAATAATGTAACAATGAATAAGTACACCAAACTATCCACATGGAAGAATGGCTAAAGACGAATGACAGTGATGACTAAATACGCCCTAGCTATTCTCCTTAAATATAACAGTACTACATTCTTCTGGACTCTATACGTCATTGATATTCAATTCTACAAGATTCCCAAACTTCCACCTTGACCATTCATTTAGTTTATGTTTATCTAGAATGATCAGATTTTTTTTCACGCACACGCAATGTGACCTAATAATTCTGACAGTTTACGTACCACTGGTCAGCTATTATCATGTGATGTCAAGCGTGACATGCAAACATACATACACATGTTACAATCTGTGAACTAACCAATAGAGATAGTTCGATTTGGTCTCGAAAGAATCAATTTATGAAGCTCAGAATCCAGGAATACACTTGGCTAAGAATCTCGCTGGCGTAGATTTCAGCACTTTCCCTGAACTTCTTGCTTGTTAAGAGAGGCAGAGCCACCGTCACAACTAATATTTCAGAAAAAGCAGAAACACTGCCAAACTTTATCAACTTAAGATATTAATTTATGTTTGACTTGTACAGAAGCAACGTATATGTATAATGATTAGAATTATGCTGAAAGTGCTCTCACATGGTCCTTCGCAGACGATGATCATTGGTTATATCGATCTGTTTATCTTGCATGTCTATCTTTCAGTTTGTTTTCTCTACACTTAATGCACCTAATGGACAAACGAGTCGACATCGATTTCTTTCATTAGTAACACTTACGAAAATAGAGCAAGAAGCAGCGACATAGTGCATGCACTTACGCAGAAAAAAAGGGAAAACATATTATAACATACACACATGTATACATACACACATAACGTTGTACACTATAGAATCATTAATCATCTTGTTTATGTATCAAAGTCTGTTTTAAGATACTGAATAGAGTGTTACAAACATACCAAATGGAAGACCTCTGTACATTGGTCGTAATCTTTTCTTTTTTTTTTATTTGCAGTCAAGTGTACATGTCATATTTGAATTTTACCAATAAACAGAAAAAAAGTTGAATACATTTTTTGGCTCTTAAATGTATTTATATGTAAGTGTGTAAAAGTGCCTACTTATTATTTGTTTCATTGCTTCCTTTAGTAGGATCAGCAACACTTCCTGCTCTTAGAAATTACACCTGTAAATACAGTCGACTCTCGGTCAACTTGCGATCTATTTTCAGGTCGATAAGTAACTCAGTCATGTTAACCCTGGGACTTAGATCTGGATCTAAATGTTTCTTTTCCACTTTGCTAAATGTCATCATATTATTGATTAGTGTTGCAAATTAGAAAAGCTTACGTCAATTCACACTTGTCATATACACGTACGCATATACAAATACAACACACACATGCACACACACACATGCACACACACACATAAGAGAAACTATGTTGATATTTATTTTAACACATTTTCAGTGTCGACAGCTACCTACCGCGTATTACGCAAAACAAACAACAACAACAACAACATGCTAACAATCCATTTACCAGTCAGCATGTAATCTCCAGAAACTATCATTTCACGAACAAGTTTACGTCTGAGAACAATTATTGTCACTTCAAGTTTTGTTAAAACTAATTGTACGGCTCGGTGTTTGGCTTCATATGTTGTCCTAATAGGAGACTGACACAATTGTATCTTTTATTAATAAATATACAATATAATCAATAAAATGATAAACATAGATAGATAGATTGGTAGATAGATAGATAGATAGATAGATAGATAGATAGATAGATAGATAGATAGATAGATACATAGATAGATACATAGATAGATAGATGGGTAGATAGATAAAGAGAGAAAGAGAGAGAGAGAAACAGAGAATTAGATAGAGAGAATTAAATGGATAAGGAGATAGAATGAGAGAGAATCGAATAGATAGACAGAGAGAGACAGAGAGAGAGAGAGAGAGGGACAAAGAGGCATAAATAGAATCCATTTCAATCAAATAGGTAGATATAGATTGATAGATCTGTAGATGAAGGCTTATACTAAAGCTGAGTAGTTTACATCCACACGTGTACATATCATTTGATCCTCATTGAAACATTACTTAGTTACGTGCAGTTGGTATTTTATTGTTGTCTACAATGAGTTGACATATACTTATTTTAGTCTTCAAGACATACTTGTCACTAGGTCAAGGCTGTTATGGTTATGGCTGCTGGGCAGAGGGGGGTTGGGTGGGGGTGGACGAGGAGAAAAGGGTTAGTTCTTTCAAGTTTATCTCATACCATTATGTCGTGCTGATTCTGTTGGAGTACCTGGTCATAGTACCAACTAGGTAGAGCTTGTAGCACTTAGCATATCACAAGGAGTGATCTTCCTTTGAGCCATGCAAACACATGGAATGTAATAATGACCTCCACCGATCAAAGCGGAAATAGAAAAACAAACTAGCACACATTATTTGATAGAACATTTTTACGTACGAAAGTTTTGATTTCATGGAATTTCATAGTTGGCATTTCCTTTTAAATACATTTCTTTTTCTCAACAAATCAAAGCAAACATTTCTTTCCTAAAATACAAGATAATTTATCTGTTCATTCCACGATGTCATCAGTACTAGGATTCCGATGATGGTAATGATGACAATTCGTCATAGATGTTGAGGCTATCAACATCAATGCTCTGTGCAACCAGGTCGACCTTCAGTACTAGACATGGTCTGTGTGGACATCACTTTAACATGATGTCTTAGGTGTCTAGGAACCCAACTCACCATTGACTCACCACGTATGTTGGTCGTAAAGGGAAAATAAAGTAGATTTCATTTTCAGCTACTCCAAGCCGTAGATGTCTTACAGACAGACAGCTTTTAGCGACAGCTACATTGCATCTCAACTGAAAAGACGTTAGTCTGTGTCTTGTTCCTATTGCGTAGTATAAGCCTTGATGCTGCCGGGTTGTTTCGTTGTAGTATATCTAGATGTAAATCTAGCGACACAAGATTCAAGCGTGGTGGTGGATACGTCAAACAGAATATACTGACAACAATTCCAACATAGATAACTGAATGTTGTAGTATCGAAAACTTGAATTTAAAAAAATATTACACCAACAATGTGGCATACAAAAAAGATGCAGTAATAAGTAATAAATCATATCACCATAATGGAAAACTGAAAAGATTAAAATAAACTTTAAAAAACAACAACAAAGTATTAAATCCACAAAAGCAACAACTGAGTATACATCAACATAAAGAACTGATTAGATTACATCAACATAAGGAAAACTGAGTAGATTACATAAACATTAGGAACAACTCATTAGACTACATTGACTAGATTACATTAACATACGTAACAACTTACTAGATTACATCATTTTTGTTTATATAAAGTTGTAATCCTAGTTGAAAACTCTAAGATGATATTGAGATTATCCATTACAATGTACTTTAACGTACTTTAAATTTTTCTTCAGTTACTACTTGTTCAACAGTACACCTTATTGATAATTCCAGTAAGTCTTCTTCCATCAATGTTCCTCCTCTTATAGTTAAATTAGTTTCATACAACTATTCAGTTTTAACATATTTATATTCTTGGAAGAAAAGCTCTCCCATGTACATTATGTCATTGGCCTAAGGGACAAGTCGTTGGAAGAGAAGAACATACTTAGTTGTGCAGAAACAACTCTTGATTCATCATATTTTATTTTTGTCTGATCTATTATGTTACTTTGTCTGTAGTTATTCTTCTTGAAATTGCTTCCTGGGGTTTCATTATAGACGTTAAGACACGTGAACATTAGATCACTGGTACTTTGTCATTTTGACTATCTTTGTATTACTTGAGCAAAAACCAAATACAATTGAATTATAGTCAGTCGACTTAACTTTACAACCAATGTACTCTACAATCATGAAACGCACATGCCTCTTTTTTTTAGTATGGATGGAAATAGTGTTGTGGTTGTTGATAGTATGTTCTTCATAGTTTTATGCTAAAGAGATTAAAACATTTCTTTTACCTGCCTGAATGGACCACTTGGTGGTCCGATTCTGAGTTTGTGTTTTCACATAAACTATCTTTGTAACCATGTTGATGTTATTATTGTTTTATTAGACTCGGCATATGTGTGAGTTGAGCCAATAGTTGATAAATCTAGTTTCAGCTTGAAAGTGATGTTTCGAAGCCAATGATAACTTTGTGCTCATAAAAACATATAGACTCAAATAAAAACAACTCCACATTTATAACTACGTCTACAGACGTTTACGTCACATAAAAGTGTAGAGAGACGTAGAGCGTATTCTTATCAAAGCTGTGCTTTTACTCTTTTATTTGTAAACCATTGTTGCTAATAGTAAACATTCATCATCATTATCATCTGTCGCCTGACTTTCGTCTTATGGGCCAGTCCATTCTTTGATGGTGTTCAGCCATATGTTTTGTTGGACGACCTATTCTCTACTGTGAATGTAATTAATACACAAAAAAATGAACTAAAATTTCTAATCAAAGGCCAAATCTAGCTAAACAAAATGAGACAAGTAACAGTTAAGGAATCAGTGGAAAAATAATTTTATTTTAATACTTTAATGTTTGCAACATAGCAACAAAAAAAAAAGAGAGAACAGTAACTAGACAAAAATATACACATACATGTATACAGTAATTAGACATAAATATACACATACATGTATACAGTAATTAGACATAAATATACACATACATGTATACAGTAATTAGACATAAATATACACATACATGTATACAGTAATTAGACATAGATATGCACATACATGTATACAGTAATTAGACATAAATATGCACATACATATATACAGTAATTAGACATAAATATACACATACATGTATACAGTAATTAGACATAAATATGCACATACATGAATACAGTAATTAGACATAAATATGCACATACATATATACAGTAATTAGACATAAATATACACATACATGTATACAGTAATTAGACATAAATATGCACATACATATATACAGTAACTAGACATAAATATACACATACATGTATACAGTAACTATACATAAATATACACATACATGTATACAGTATATATACATAAATATACAAATACATGTATACAGTAACTAAACATAAATATACACATACATGTATACAGTAACTAGACATAAATATACACATACATGTATACAGGAACTAGACATAACTATACACATACATGTATACAGTAACTAGACATAAATATATACATACATGTATACAGTAACTAGACATAAATATACACATACATGTATACATATGCAAAATGTCAAAGTTTTTGTCGCTCACCTAGCTGTCTCTTGTTATTTCAGACATAGAGCTCACTATTGTAGATTCTTGTATATTTTGGAATACATTGTTCAACTTTTTTTTTTTTGCATGAGAGAAATAGGTGAGTCATAGGCCTATTTATGTCACAGATTTATAGGTCCATTATTGTCCATTATTGTCCATTATTGCCTGATCGATCATCTTGCGTTTCGTCTGTTCTGAAATCGATAAAAAGAAGTTGTCACAGGTATTTAATGTCATTGGTGGCGTAAGATAAGGTTTTTTAAAGAAAGAAGAAAGGTTTTGGAATTAAAACTAGGTCCTGTGTTTTAAAAACAGCAGCCTTTCAGTTTCGAGCGCGCACACACATACACACAAGTCTAATGGTTGAACCTAAAGTCATTGTTAGCTTCTTGTATAAAAAAGATTTTTTTGAATTGACTTCTGGCAAGTGCAAACGGTCGGGTAAATTTGAAAAGTGTGCCGATGTGCTAAAAAACTCAAAACATAAACTCAAACTCATATTTAAAGAAAAAATTCATGAAATTTCGTGCGCAAATGTTCTTTCACAGAAATTATCATTTTATACGTTTCACAAGTTCAATATCATTTTCCTACTATAGAGCAGATAAGGTTTCCAATATGTAGATCTAAATAGTATTTTCCTCCAATTTTTTCCAAAGCTAAAGTTACAAAGGATTATTTTTAGACAAATTGGGAATGTTGCAGTTGATCCTTTGCAGTGGCATTTGTCATAGTGTCTTGTATTTCTTGAAGCAGTACTTTCTGTACTTCAATACGTCGTTGGATCACATCCTAGTTTTGCACGAAGCGTTGAAATCCAGACCAACATATTGTCTTGTTGGGAGCACCATCTGTGCCGAATCCATTTATTTTTTTCCCAAGAGATTTTACACTTTTCCAAAACTGAACCAACTTTCTCATGCCGTAGTACACTCGTTTCAAGAGGTTTGCTAAAATGCAACTCGTTTACTGCATGGATTTAGTGAAATAACTTCGTTACAACTGAAGCGATTGGGCTTTTTAATTCCTTCTTAAAGTACGTCACAGTCTCGTTTGACATTGAGAGTTATTTGTTGACCTTGCGTCTAGAAGATGAAAACATGAGAAAAAACGTCTGGGTAGAAAGAGGAAGTAAGCATTATTAAACTCACTTTCAGTTCGTCTTTCTTCTGTACTTGAAGCAGTACACATGTATTAGAGTTGCCTTTGTTACCCGCTGTGATGAGGGCGTGATGTCTTATTCTAGTTGTATTTAGTGTGAGATTTACTTATTCAAAAGGTCCTATCATTTTTGTACCCGTTGTGAGACGGACGTAACTGTACTTTGTTATTATTTGGATTGTGTTTATATACCTTGGACGTAATGGTTTGCTTAACCAGTGATTTGTAACTGGACGTATTAAGTAGTTTGCAGTATTTTATCCTGTAATATTTTCATCTATAAGTAATATTGATATCAATCACGTACTAAATGCGTATTGCAACCCAATAGTCAGTGCCTAACACACGAACCGAGCAGTAGTGAGAATACAGCACACACAGACAGACCATTCTACATCTAGACTACCAGTATGATCATGTTACAAATTACAAATTAAACTTCTGAAGTAAAAAAACAACATGGCGTATAAGACAATCACCAAATAATTTCCTTTCTTAACATTCTTTTTATTCGAGATCTATTGTTATACGTGTTACTTAATGAACACATTACCTTTTAAATAATATGGATTTCAAAACGATGGCATATTATTAATTATTAACGACATTGCTTTTTTATTATGCCATGCGTAAATTTGTATCATAGAAATAATTTGTATGATTCCACAATTGCGTAACGTTGCATTGTGAAATAATTGGCATTAATCTTAATAAATTATAATAATTGAATCTTATTTAGATACAGTTGCCTCCAAAATCTTTATCAAAAAGCGTTTGAAATAAATAAAAAAATAATAACTATAACTATGGTAACAATTGGCACTATGGTAACAATGCACACTATGGTAACAATTCACACAATGCCAAAATTTAAATTGAAGCGTTAGAACACACCTAAATTCATTTTTTACGATGGTCTCAGGCGACCTCTGGAAAATCATCATTTGACCCCCAATGGGTCGGGACACACAGGTAGAGAACCCCTGGCATACGCCATATTACCAATCAGATAGCCCAGGATACCGCCTTTTTAAAAAGAATTGGATAGGCAGAGTTCCTTTCCTTTGCTAGAGAAAGAGGTGTTGAAGTTCATCACATTACAGATAATAATAGCACGATACATTACCTCCCCTTTCCCGCCATCAGCGATCAAGCTAAGAAAGAAAAACAAACTAAAAAAAAATTGGTCTGTTATCTTGAAGTGATTTTAACAGTTACATTCATGCTGAATTTTATGCCATTTACGGCGTAAAGAAAAACAGAAAAATACGGTTTGATGGAAGAGAAGAAACTTTTATTTCAAGGTGACGATAATCGATATAAAATCAAGAGTTGAACAAAATAAATCCAGGCAAAGTGAGAAATGATTTCAGCGTATCATACTTTGCCTAGGTAATGTATAGAGTGACCAGAACTGTTTCTGGCAATGTGTGAAAGGTTGATTTAAAGTATTTTAATGTTATGGCACGATTAGGAATTAGTTATATGTTTCGGAAATAGGGGAAGTTTTGACTTAGTGACAATGACGTGACTAGTAAAAACAAGACTAGGTTTTAGTGATAGAACGAAGTCGATGTAAACAGGCTAGTTCCAGGACAACGTAGAGATAGGTTACATTTTATGAACGTATAGAGATAGATAGCTGACAATCGACGGTTACCTTCAGTGCTATTAAACTTGTTCGACATTCAGTCTCATATTGGACTAACTTCTATTGATTGTTCGGCCTTTGGCCGGTGTTATTGGATGACGTATGATGTTGAGTGTTACCTACCTTTGGTTTATTTGTATTAGACACCGCGGAAACGGATACTATTAATAGACATTTGTCTAAGGTAGAGCCAAGCCAGGCTAAGTTCAAGCGTACTTAACCTCTAGAACACGCTTCCCAAATAACTTGTTCAAACATTTTACCAGACAGACAGACAGACAGAAAGAGTTGAAATAAGCTTTGTAAAAAAAAACTTATTTCAAAACAAAACTAGATAGTCAATAATGGCCAGGAAGTTACGCTCGTACAAAGGGAGCCTCGAAATAACTCGGTCGTCATCTAGGTTAATGGCAGATTAATGACCAGGTTGTTATTGATCTGAATCTAACAATCACAGACAATTAAAGATTTACTTTGATCACATTTAAATTGATCTGTAGATATTTTTTTTTGACAAGTATGGTTTTTTACAGTACTGCATAGAGTCTAAACTAGATTAACTTTATTTTGAAATCATGGGTTTATATTGACTACAGCCATGAATAGATTGAAATTATCATAATGATGGCCAATCTCAGACTAGACCTTTATAGGTATTTTCAAGTGACATAGTTCTGCTTATTTTGATGATTTTCTTTAAATTTGTCAATCAAATTTGTTTTAAAGTTTTTCTCAACTGTTTTGTGTTTCTGGACTTTCTTGATCTCGTTATACCTTTAATATTGAGACTTATAAAAAAGATATTTTCTGTTCGTTCGCGGTTGATAATATTTGCCATCATTGAATGTTTCTACTTCTAGTGATGTCTATAATGATAAAGATAATTATATAGCATTTTGGTATACGCTTGTGATCGTTTGATTTAAGAATTGTATTCTGAAATAATTTCATAATGGACCTTGATTATTCGGAGCAGCCAGCATTACGATTGCCTGGCGAGGTTTTAATATTTTTAAAATGATTTTTGGTTCGTTACTCTAGGGGAAGTATTTTTGAGTTTCCCCGCTCACATAAGTAAATATTGAACAGGCACACTACGAGCAACAATTAGAACAAATGAATTGACTATATGTTGAATAAAAAAAATACAAATTAATTTAACAACAACAATATCATACTAGCTTGGGTAGTGAGTCAACAATGATTCAGGTGGATTAATTTCATCATTGATTGCATATGAAGAAGTGGATAAGTGTTTCTATTTTGTGTTCTAAATTTTCTTTGCTGGTCGGTTGGCCGCTGGGCTTGTCTGGTAGATGCAGGAAGGACTTGGAGCTGAATCTTCTTGTAGAGGGATGAGGCTTGAGTCGAAAAGGAGTATGTCTGTAGCGAAAGGTGGGAAGGGTATTCTCAGGTCTATATATAGGGGTAGTGGATATTGGACAGTGGACAGCTGGAGCCTGGACTGGGCAGTTAAAGCTGGGCAGTAGGCGCTGAACACTGGGCAAGTATCTGGGCACTGGACCGTAGGCAATTGATAGTGGGCACTGGGCTTTAGGGCCGTTTGTAGTGGGCACTACTGAGATTCCTTCTCGCTGACAGAAAGGGGGGGGGGGTGAGCTCAGACGTTGTAGGCTCAGGTTTGGTGACGCTGCTGATCCAGTCGAAGCTGACGATCTAACAGGTGTAGACAGTGCAGATCTTGTGGTGAAAAGACTGCGAGTCTAGTGTGCGTGATATTGCATCACCAATAACAACCAGGCTGAAAAGAAAGCAGCACTTAGAAACTTCCTCATGGTAATAGGTAGGTTGGAACTCTCTTATGCCATGCAATCAATCAGATTGTGCATGTGAGGCATAGAGCTCATTCCGTTCATGAATACATTTAACAAAAGTAAAACAGGGTAAATAACTACATTAAGCAATACGTGAGGCTATAAGCCATGATGTTGTGATCATACAAGTAAACAACAGGTTTAAACTTCGAACTTCAATATTATATAAAACAAAACAAAATAAGGGAGACAACCCAAGAAAAATGTTTAAAAGTAAACAAGAATATATGGTAATAAAACCAACATAAAAGAAGAGAGTTGCATACCTCTCTAGTGGGCAATGTTGTATAAATGATTTGTAATTAAATGGGTAAATATGTAGATATAAAGGGGAAGGGAATGATATGCTCATAGATTAAATCTTATTCACAACATAGCGGGATTGAATAGAAGTAAAATTATAAAGACTGTAAATGCCATAGATAGATGTGGTATATCACATGCTGTCACTAAAATAAGCTGACATGTTATACAGCAGAACATTTACATGGATCTAGTAAGAGAGTACACGATTCGGAATCTTGTAAAAGATCCGATCGCTCCAGTAGATCTAGATTAAAACACCTCAACGCTAGGTTGAGGAAAATAATAAACTAATTAAAATAGGCGAGAACATTGGAGCCCATCGACAATAAAATGTGTTGAAGATAAAATACAAGGTTACATATTTACATAGTATTAATAGATGCACAAACTAATACACATATAAAGATTTGTATAAATAAGATCAACCTACCACGGTTGTTTAAATTATAGGCGGCTTTATGAGAGAAATTAAGTTCCAGCCTCGCCTATTACATATAGAAATCTGTCTGGCGGGTGTGGGCGTGGGTTGGAGCCCGCGTCCCCTCTTATATAGACTGGGACTCGAACTCATTAGCATAGCCAGAGGTGCCGAGCCAATGGATTTGGGGTATTTTGAATTTTAAAATAATATTTGTGCTTGACCCAATGGGATTAAAGTTACTAAATTTCTAAAATTACCGCCGTCCCAAACCGATGTGTGCCAACACCTGTTTGTGTATATGTGTGTGTGTGTATGTGTAGCATAACGACCGCAGTCCAACGCGGGACCGGTCGAGGGATGTTGACCTGCTGACCCTTAACCCGCCATCTTGGTATGAGTCATAGTGGAAAGTTTTGTCCCTTCCATATCACACGATCCGGTGACTCAGCCCATACCATGGGCGGGGTGACCTGGGGGGGGATTTCCGACTGGCCTTCTGTCTCCTACTGTTTACCATACTATTCTAATTTAATAAAACGAGACACTACATGTTGTAACTATTATTAGGGTGTTGAGTTTAATATGTCAATTGGATTCAACTTTTCTCTCAAGCGTTTAAGCACAAATGAAACTTTTATGTCGTCATATCAGTTTTAGAACCCCTGTAATATTTGGTGACTAGTAATCACTGAACCATTCCGTGCAGTCCACGAGGTGGACACGGCAGTTGATCTTAGACTCTGGTAGAGAGAGGAGTGTTATGGATATTATTGACAAATAGAGTTATGTACAAGTATTGAAGTTATTATAATTGATTGGTATTCATGACTTATTTCCTTGGATGTAATTTGTGATGGCCAATATCTTTTGTGATTTATTATTTTTGTGTAATAAAAACCATGTCTGCTACCAGTGAGTCCATTAATTATTCTAAATATTGTGGTCAAAGAGTTCAGCATGTTGGTGTTCTCACGCACTAGCAAATCTAGTGCGCGAGTGAAAGTATTTAACTAAGAATACAAAGGAATATTATATCATCTACAAGATCTACATAACACGACATTCGCGTTATCACGTCTACAACAAAAACCAGGCTGTGACATATATGCAAGCGTTTACGTATCCTCACAATCCCCATGATAGAAAAGCAATACTTTTTGTCTTTCATTGTTCAGGGCTGCCACTGAAACCTCAAAGAAAAAAAATGGTTTATATTTAATTACAATGAGATGTAAAGAACATCTAACATGACACTAGCATCGATTGAAATATGTTGTATCTATTTTACATAACTTTTATAGATTTATTAATATTCATATAGATTCTGAATATATAAAAAGGATCCAAGTATACTAAGGTGTCTTTTTACTGATCAATTTCACACAAAAGAAATAAATTTGGAGAAATAGATCAAATTATCTCCAAAACATTTTAAAAGAATAAAAACCTAGTAACCAACACTTATCAACATATGGTACAATAATATTGACTAATGGGATTAAAAAATACTAGGTTAGTTGGATAAAGGCAAATCCATGGTAAATAATCAAGTTCGATCTACACCACGAGTAAAACTAGAGGGTTCTAATAGACTGTAAAGTAAAACTAGAGGGTTCTAATAGACTGTAAAGTAAAACTAGAGGGTTCTAATAGACTGTAAAGTAAAACTTTCAAATTTCCCATTCAAGGCAAAGGTTAGCAAACTTTTAGTCCCATTTGTAACTGGTACAGCTAAAGTAAATAAAGTAATCAAAACACATCTGGTGTAAACATTGAGATATAAAAATGACCTTTTCCCTTCTTGACCCTTAGGATAGAGTAATTAGAAATAACATCGTCTAGACCACTATGGCGGATGAGAGTGTCGGAGGAAGTGTGAGGACATGAGAACGTCTGACACTGGATTGCACAAAACTCTCTTCTCAATAACCATTTCTACAGCCCTTCCATCTATACGAACACATCAATATAATGATCTGCATTGCGCGAGGCTGTGAGCTGTCCATTCTGTTGTTCTTATATTTGGCTCGCTCAGTGCACTCCAGTGTAAGATGTTTATTGAGTCTGTGAGTCTCACACGTATCACGGGATGTACTCAGACATCACAAACAGCCGTCCAACTTTCAGTCTAACCCATTGTATCCCAGCTCCAACATTAAGTGACGAACAACTTAAGTTAGGATTAAATAAATTTCAATCGGTTAAGAAATTGTCAAAAAATCATCTAACGAAAGGTCGGGCCCCAGACTAAGATATTAGTCTATGAGATTAACACTTTGGAAGATCATGCCAACAATCATAATGACAAATCTTGTTTAACCCACGGCGGCGTGTGACGAGATACAAACTGGTCAGACGAAACTTCTGTGCATAATTTATAACGAGGCCTGCGTGTTGGTGTGTAGCATAAACATTGTTTATACATTTTATTTTTAGTTTCTAAGTAAATCCATTAAGAGTCGTAAAGGTAAAATCGCAAGTTATAACAAGGGAAACATCCTGAAGTTCGGTATTAAATAACAACTTATAATGACACTAAGAAAGAAACATCTCTCTTTTTCATCAAGCTTGGACAAACTCGTAAAATTGCCATTAGAGCATAGAATTGGTTGCCTGAATCAGCCAGGAAAAGCAATAACTTAAAGGAGTTTTAGTCTCTAATTAATAAGATTTTAGATTTTTTAAAATAAACCTGCGTCTAGTTATCATTGTTGTTTGTTTTGTGTATTTCAAACCACCATTTAAGTTAACCCTTCACATCTCATTCACATGACGAACTCAGTAAGTACTTCACAATGGTACAGCTAAAGTCTGCAAGTGTAGACTCTGAATGTAATCTACTAACTTTCATTGATGTGATCCCCCAACCCTTTTTTTTTCATCCGTGCTAGACATTTTTCAATGTTGTATTATTGATGACTTTTAAAAAACGTTGAACTACTTCCGTGTGTATGAATGTAGTGAAGAGATTTCCTTTTGCTTTGGTTGAACAACAAGTAGAACACCAAGAGCCAACCAATTAACTCCCTTGGTCTCAACACCCGTAATGCTGTAAGGGAAGAGTGGTGGTGCAGTGTTGCAGCTGACCACATCGTTCAGAGGAGGAGGGCTTCCAATCTTTGATGCACCGTAACCTTTTTAATTGTGTACCAATACGAGAGGGTAATATTGCCCCGGGCTAGAAAATTGGATTAGCTTGTCATTTATTTCCTCAACTCCCCTCCAACGCGCACACACACACACACTTTCCTCCTATTTACTGTAAACACGAACCAAACTACGCAGATACATTCACACACGCTTCATTTGACTAGCAATAACTTAAAGCTTAGTGTCTGATAGGCTGAGTTTCAGTACTGCTTCGTCTTCAGCAATAATATCTTTTATTTTATTTTATTTAACAATCTTTTAGCTAAATGGCCAAAGACATTATAAGAGTCCAGCGAATATTTTAACAAAGCTTATATCCACTGACTCTGTATTTCTTATAAAACGTTCTGTCCACGTGATTTCCCTACGCTCAATCTCGGACCAAGCGAAATGTTTGCACACTTACTTCTTTTACCTCACAAAACAAGAATCAATTTTTAAAAACATTAACCAATTAGCTAATTAATTATTTTGTTTGGTATCTTGAACAAAGGAAAATAGTGTACTTGATTGAACATAAGGTGGTATAAGTTGAATTATTCCCCGTTATACTTTGTAGAGAGAAAAGTTTGAAGCTAACAATAGATAACTATAAAACCTTCTGTTTTCATAAGCACTTCCCTTGCACAGTGGTTAATGTGTTGACTAGATGAGGCTAAAGATGCTTTAGCCTTTGATTTCAAATTCAGATTGTTTACCTTTTTTTTCACATAAATGAATTTATAAGCGATCACCCAGATGCCCCTTCTTCTCACCCCTTTCCAACAGGTCCAGACAAGTGATATGATTCTAGAGTATTAGAAAGCTTGAAGCATGAAGTTGCGATAAACAAAAAAATTGATAAAAATATGTGTAATTGATTAGATTTTATTGTAGTTAATCTAGATGTAATACACATTTAATTACATGACTGATCCAAACTACACTTAATGTAAGCTTTATTTTTTTAAAGTATTTTTTATGATTTTTTATAACAAAATGTTAATACTGAACCTACTAATTCTAATATTATTAGCAGCACTAGAATAAAAAAAAAGTCCCCCTTTCAGACCTTGTGGTCTATAGGGCAGATGATGTAAAGGTCATCTGTTTCTGTGGCCTACGGTTAACAAGGGTGTCATGTGGCCAGCACAACGACCAACCGCCTTTACTTTTCCCTAACTAATGTCAGGTACCCATTAGAGCTGGGTGGACTCAGAGGCGCCCGAAGATCCCGAAATAAAAAATCCCAGTCTTCGCCAGGATTCGAACCCCTGTCCCCTGTTCGGAAGCCAAGCGCTTTACCGCTCAGCCACCGCGCCTCCTAGCACTAGAATGCAGTCTTGTTATCATTGCGATGAAATGGTGAATGAGCTATGGTGAAGTAAGATTCCACTAAGATTTGACCCATGGACCTCCTACTTGGTGACAATGCAATAAGTCCAGCGCTAATATCGGACTATCCAGATTCCATAAAAACAACTTCGGGTCATAGTCACATGAACAGCACAAAACCTACTCCAAATCCTTCACACTTGCCTTTTTACAAAATTTAGATCAACTCAAAGCCTGCGCGAGCCAATTATCACTTTACAAATAATTTTCACAGTCTCAGTCGATATTTTAATCGACCACAGGCGGATAATGGTTATGCTTGCCCTTGATGTGGCAATATATGTAGGTCACAGCAGGGGCTGCGTAGCCACGGAAAATACTGCATTCCGTACTTGGGTGGACTCAGAGGCGTCTGAAGATCCCGAAATTAAAAATCCCAGTCTTCACCAGGATTCGAACCCAGAATTCCCGGTTCAGATGCCAAGGTCTTTACTGCTCAGCCACCGCGCCTCCCGTCTATATAGAAAAGGAAAGATAAATCTTACATTATTGAAATATATGCTTTTTAAAAGTATTTGTATATTTTGCTTGTTTCCCATTTACAATACTTACAAAACAATACTATTCAAGTTTTTCTGTTCTCTGCTTCCCATCTTATGTTTGCTCCTTTGTTTACTGAGATAAACTTCAAACGTATTCATAATTCTAAGATACTTTCCTCACGCCATAATGCCAAGTTGGCCTCTACTTCTGAATACTTAGACTATCTGTACTAATTACAAAGTAGACACGAGCAATGCTTGAATCTATTCGAAACTGACACTTCAAACTGAAAGCTGTACGGGCAATGACTGGAGAATACGATGAACAACAATAACAACAACAAATACCCAGAGTTCACCAAATGACACTTCGCTGCTGACATTGCGTCAGTTTCTGACATTGTTTAAGCTGGGGAATGTTACATTGCCAACTTCACCCTCCCCAGCACGTGCGTTTCTTGGCAACCGTGAGCACTCCTGTTACTCACGCCTTACATTCCGAATTAAAGAATACAAATTGATCACTTATCAGTTTGCTAGACGTTTTACAGGCGGATGCATTCACATGTTGATTGTCTCAGCAGGAACAAAAAAACGAAGAATATTTACATTTACTAGATAATAGCGTCGTGTATTCGAAAATAAAAGCAAACAAATAAAAAACTCTGTGAATCTGTGTAACTTTGTTTGATGTTTTTTTTTCTAGATGATCAGCTGTTTCAATAATGAATGCCAGTTATTAAGATAGGCTACAAGAATAAGAATTGAGCGATGTGTTGTATCATTCGGATACACTTAGAAAGATAATAGCGAATCTCTTAATAAATCTCTAATCGTAGAACTTACTCTGCACTATATTAGTATTTTTGAATGAGTTGTGGATTAGTCAAAGAAAGGCGCAGAAGACTAAAAGAAAACTGAAATAAACTGCTGGTGGACAACTTTGTCTGCCCGAGATTCATATATAAAATATAATATATTATCACCCTTACCGCCCCCCCCCCCTGGATCCGCCAGTGAGTTTATTAGAAGATATTCTTGCGGTGTTACTCAAGTCAATACAACTAATCCGATACATTCATCATACTTCTTCTATCAAATTCAAAAGACAGAGAGGCATGGATAAAGACAGAGAGGCATGGATAAAGACAGTCAAGAGATCTTGTGTGGTGCCCCAACGGTCATACAGTCTAAGAGATAGGTGAAGGTGCCTTATACTGAATTGACATTTCATTTCCCTATTGGCCACTTTTTTTGCCTCTGGCTTTTTCTGCTAATTGCAGCCACGAATAGTTGAGTGCAGACAATTGATTACAATCGTAGCTTGTGTTACTGTATATTAATGGGCTGCCACAAGTTAAAAACAACTTAATTAAATGCGTTATAACTTTCCATTTCTAATTCTGGATTGTCCAGTCATAAAACAGATGTATAATCTATATATATATATATGTATAATATATATATATATATATATATATATATATATATATATATATATATTATATATATATATATATATATACGTCTGGTCTGTTTCATCCTGGACTTGCAGAGGTTACATTGTACAGAGCGGAAATGATGTGAACAGAAGCGCTCTCTAATCCGGGAGTCTAAATTTACCCCTTTGATTCTCTAGCTAAAAAAATAATTGCCTTAACACAAACCAGATAATTCAAGTTTACTTTTTTTTTTTTTCGACTTGTCAGCTATGAAAGACATTACTGATTAACGTTCTCAAGAAGAGTCTGCATGATTTTAAATGTTAAGTCGGACATGAAGAAAATGCTTGAAAATGTCTCCTATGAAGTGAAAAAATTTTTTCCAAGTTGGCGCCTTAGTGATGACTGCTACAAGCTTAGTCTTTGACACTTGAGCCTGATGTCTACAATGTAACACTTTATAAGCAAAATTAGGATTTGAAGAAAAAAATATATGAAAGAAATAAAAAAAACCATCAGAAATATTCAATACTTTGCAAGAACAAATTCAAGATCAAGGGTCATGAAAGTTAGAACGAAATTGTTAAGAACCCATTGACTCTTTTCGTACTGGGCACGTAACTTTTTGTGATGGGTCATGTGACTCATGCAGTAGGTCAGTTGACTTTGTTATAGGTCATATGACTTTTGTTATTAGTCATTTGTTCCTCTTATTTTCATGTGACTATTATGATGGTCATGTCGCTATTGCTATTTGTCATGTGACTTTCGTAATGGTCATGTGACTCATGTTATTTTCATGTAACCTTGAAAATAAAAATCAGCATAAAAAAATCATGTCTGTCACTTATTATGTTAGGAAACCAATCCTTGCATGAAGGTGTTACTAGTAACGCTACGAGACGAAACAAGTAGATTTATTTGTTTTATTCAAATAACCAAGGACAGTTAAAGATAGGTTTTAATTAGTTGCAACATGTACACAGAAAAGTACACGAGAAAGTAGATAGCTACGCAACTCCAGTCGCTACTATTGTCAGGAGTGTATGTCAGAACTCAGAAGTGTAAGAGATGTGTATGTTTCATGTGTAGGATTGTTGTGTATTTTTAGATGTGCATGTGTAGCGTGTAAGCCTTATTACGTATTATAGGTATGTGTATATGACGCCATTGTATATCATGTGTATATGTAAATGAATGACATAAACTATATGTTACATTTGTAATAGTGTGTGGGTGATATATGTTTATACCTGTATGTATATAATATGTGTATGTAATGTATATATGTGTATATCTCTTGTGCATATGACGTACGTGTATTTCAGTTCTATATGTCAGTTGGCTAGTTGAACAGTTGTTCTCAAGCAAACCTTGTAGCAACCATTGATGTTAAGAAGTTTATATCTCAAATAATGCTTGACTTGTCTAAATAGACGAGCACTGAACCTCATCCAGACCAACTGTATTAGATGTTGATGGCCTAAATATTGCTTACAAGACTTGTCTAGATTAATTAAAAAACAGGAGTGAGTGTTAATAACTAAGACAAATGAAAAGTGTCTGTCTCATAGAGCTATCTCATTAAATTTGCATGCACTGAACTTTGTGGAGAGATCTTAGAGATAAGATACAGATAATTTTATTGGCCCAAACAATGGAATTTCTGATTGACTGCACCTTGTCCACCTCAGTATTACTACTATAACAATAACAATATAAATGCAAACTCAAACATGCGTAACATAGTCACAAATACACGACCAGCACTATATGAGTGCGGCGTCTATGTACATTTCAGTGACGACAAGTGACCTTGAAACACCTTGACTGAAAGTGACATAAAGGAACCTTTACATTTCTTTCTTGTTCCTTCTATCCTAAATGGAAACAAGCCAACCATCTCGTCTAGGTCTACGGGTGCAAATTGTCTTTAAGAATAGTGTGTTATGAAAATGCAACTTTCAAGAGATGGAAGCTGTGTTCGAGTGATATCGGATGCTTGTTTAATTTGCCTATTTAGTCGATGTCTTTGTGTCATTGAAGTCTTACCATACCAGACAGGGGAAAGACCTGAATTCGAAATCATTGCTCAAGCATTCCCAGTCTTCCCACGCCAACACCGTAAACACTCTGCTAGTGGAGAGCTTATGAACATGGAAGATTGTATAGCTATCTATTGTTTCTTTAGTCTCGTCCTATTGTTCATGTTTTTGTTCACTCAGACGACGACTTCTAAAATGAACTAACTCAGCGTATGCCACCACTACAGTCAATTACAATTTCTTTCTCTTGTTTGAGATACAAAACAAAATAATTTATTACCAATAGTTAATTATCTAATTGGATAATTCTTATACTGATTCTTGTGTTGTTAGGTCAAAGAAATAATGATACAAAATGTCAGACTGATCCGAGATTTGGTGTGCGAGAAATAACGTGTAAATTTTTTTGTTTATTCGAGAGACAGAGTGAGTTGATAGAAGCTTTGTAAGAAGTAAATATAAATGTCAAAATCCAAAAATATACTTTTGAATTATTCCGAAGGGAAAATTTCATCCTTAAGGCACGTTGAGAGTTGGCTGAGTGGTATCGTCCTCTTAGTCAAACATTCTACAACCCTCATTCTGTCCAAGCCCTAAATTGACTTCATTCTTTCATATTTTTATTCTTTACTCTGTTCATTCATTATTCTGTCCATTCTTTACTCAGTTCATTCTTTACTTAGTTCATTCTTTACTTTGTTCATTCTTTACTCAGTTCATTCTTTACTCTGTTCATTCTTTACTCTGTTCATTCTTTACTCTGTTCATTCTTTACTCTGTTCATTCTTTACTCAGTTCATTCTTTATTCTGTCCATTCTTTACTCTGTCCATTCTTTATTCTGTTCATTCTTTACTCAGTTCATTCTTTACTCTGTCCATTCTTTACTCTGTTCATTCTTTACTCTGTCCATTCTTTACTCTGTTCATTCTTTACTTTGTTCATTCTTATTTCAGTTCATTCTTTACTCTGTTAATTCTTTACTCAGTTCATTCTTTACTCTGTTAATTCTTTATTCTGTTCATTCTTTACTCAGTTCATTCTTTACTCTGTTAATTCTTTATTCTGTCCATTCTTTACTCTGTTCATTCTTTACTCAGTTCATTCTTTACTCTGTTCATTCTTTATTCTGTTCATTCTTTACTCAGTTCATTCTTTACTCTGTCCATTCTTTACTCTGTTCATTCTTTACTCTGTCCATTCTTTACTCTGTTCATTCTTTACTCTGTCCATTCTTTACTCTGTTCATTCTTTACTCTGTCCATTCTTTACTCTGTTCATTCTTTACTTTGTTCATTCTTATTTCAGTTCATTCTTTACTCTGTTAATTCTTTACTCAGTTCATTCTTTACTCTGTTAATTCTTTATTCTGTTCATTCTTTACTCAGTTCATTCTTTACTCTGTTAATTCTTTATTCTGTCCATTCTTTACTCTGTTCATTCTTTACTCAGTTCATTCTTTACTCTGTCCATTCTTTATTCTGTCCATTCTTTACTCTGTTCATTCTTTACTCAGTTCATTCTTTACTCTGTCCATTCTTTACTCTGTTCATTCTTTACTCTGTTCATTCTTTACTCAGTTCATTCTTTACTCTGTCCATTCTTTACTCTGTTCATTCTTTACTCTGTTAATTCTTTATTCTGTTCATTCTTTACTCAGTTCATTCTTTACTCTGTTAATTCTTTATTCTGTCCATTCTTTACTCTGTTCATTCTTATCTCAGTTCATTCTTTACTCTGTTTATTCTTTATTCTGTTCATTCTTTACTCAGTTCATTCTTTACTCAGTTCATTCTTTACTCTGTTCATATTTTACACTGTTCATTCTTTTCTCTGTTCATATTTTACACTGTTCATTCTTTACTCTGTTCATATTTTACACTGTTCATTCTTTACTCAGTTCATTCTTTACTCTGTTCATATCAGAATGTCCAAGTTGCTCTTGTCTCTCTAATTCCTTTCTTCTTTAAACCATCACTCTCCCCTCCTCCTCCTTTATCCAGATGTAATCTTTTTTTTTTCTTCGTTTTTCTGTTGTTTTTTGGATGAAATGTTATCCTTTTGTTTTTTGGATGAAATGTTATCCTTTTGTTTTTTGGATGAAATGTTATCCTTTTGTTTTTTGAATGAAATGTTATCCCTTTGTTTTTTGAATGAAATGTTATCCTTTTGTTTTTTGGATGAAATGTTATCCTTTTGTTTTTTTGGATGAAATGTTATCCTTTTGTTTTTTGAATGAGATGTTATCCCTTTGTTTTTTGAATGAAATGTTATCCTTTTGTTTTTTGGATGAAATGTTATCCCTTTGTTTTTTGAATGAAATGTTATCCTTTTGTTTTTTGGATGAAATGTTATCCCTTTGTTTTTTGAATGAAATGTTATCCTTTTGTTTTTTGGATGAAATGTTATCCTTTTGTTTTTTGAATGAAATGTTATCCTTTTGTTTTTTGAATGAAATGTTATCCTTTTGTTTTTTGGATGAAATGTTATCCTTTTGTTTTTTGGATGAAATGTTATCCTTTTGTTTTTTGGATGAAATGTTATCCTTTTGTTTTTTGAATGAAATGTTATCCTTTTGTTTTTTGAATGAAATGTTATCCTTTTGTTTTTTGAATGAAATGTTATCCTTTTGTTTTTTGAATGAAATGTTATCCTTTTGTTTTTTGAATGAAATGTTATCCTTTTGTTTTTTGAATGAAATGTTATCCTTTTGTTTTTTGAATGAAATGTTATCCTTTTGTTTTTTGGATGAAATGTTATCCTTTTGTTTTTTGGATGAAATGTTATCCTTTTGTTTTTTGGATGAATTGTTATCCTTTTGTTTTTTGAATGAAATGTTATCCTTTTGTTTTTTGAATGAAATGTTATCCTTTTGTTTTTTGGATGAAATGTTATCCTTTTGTTTTTTGAATGAAATGTTATCCTTTTGTTTTTTGGATGAAATGTTATCCTTTTGTTTTTTGGATAAAATGTTATCCTTTTGTTTTTTGGATGAAATGTTATCCTTTTGTTTTTTGAATGAAATGTTATCCTTTTGTTTTTTGGATGAAATGTTATCCTTTTGTTTTTTGGATGAAATGTTATCCTTTTGTTTTTTGGATGAAATGTTATCCTTTTGTTTTTTGAATGAAATGTTATCCTTTTGTTTTTTGAATGAAATGTTATCCTTTTGTTTTTTGAATGAAATGTTATCCTTTTGTTTTTTGAATGAAATGTTATCCTTTTGTTTTTTGAATGAAATGTTATCCTTTTGTTTTTTCTCTGATTCTATCTTTTCTCATCTTCTCATTTTTTTTTATCTCTCTTTGTTTGTCACTCTCATTCTCTCTCTCTCATCTGTCTCTCTCTCTCTCATTTGTCTCTCTCTCCTTCTCTCTCTCTCATCTGTCTCTCTCTCGTCTGTCTCTCTCTCATCTGTCTCTCTTTTATCTGTCTCTCGTCTCTGTATACTCTCCCCTTTTAATTCCTATAATTCTCTGTTATCTCAACAACCTATTATCTTCCCATAAATGTTCCACACAGGTTTTATCGTTGCCAAGTTTGAAGAACAAGGTATTTTATATGCAACCCAATCAAATAAAGACACTCAGAACTTAATGAAAATACTTGAAAAGAATAAAGCCAAAATGTAGACTGGTGATAGAACCAAGACCGAGAAATCCATAAGCAAAAAACAAAAACAAAAAACAAAGCACAGAGTAAACTAAAATAGATTGCAATATTTATGCAAATTCTGCTTTTTTTTTTTTTGAGGGGGGGGGGGCGGGGGGAATCGTTCTGTTTAGACTTACACTACTAAGATTTAAATCACCGGCATTAGTAAACCAAACAGAACCAACTTGTGGCAGGGACGAGGCTAGAAATAAAATACTGACAATTATAATAACGTCTATAAAATAAAGGGTACCTCTTCAGGTTTGAAAGTTCACAAATTGCTGCCAAATGTAACATTCTTTAAATCATCGTGTAAACTTAGGGCGTCTTGGGAATATAACTCCCGGTTTCCGGTGCCAAAAAAAATAATTAAATACTTTTCGATTTCTGAGTTTGGACAAACTTGAAATAGACGTGCTTGTATCAGAACGAATCAGTTCATTAAGTCATTACGTTTCGAGATTCCTGTGAATTCTTCTACTATGAACTTCTTAGTATATTTGTGTTTCGTGATCTAACTGTGTATGTTCTATGATTTCCACTGAGACAATTAAATTCGTATATGTTTCCATATGATGAGTTCTGTTGGTTCCTGATCAATACTAGAATCCCTGGCATACAATAGTGTATTGCGTCATTAGATGTAACTTCTGAGGATCGAGTCAATCATTCACCAATCAAAACCGTTGTAACATTAATATTGATATTGTAGTTTACAAACCTAATTATGTGATTCTATATCCTGTGTTATTCTAATTAGATTTTTTAAATGAAAATTTCTATTCTTGGATTAGATGTGTGCTTTCTTAATTCATAAGTTTCCAATTTGTGTTTAGTACAAACAAAGTAACAGATAAAATATTTTATCAAAGTAAAAGAAATAATCAATAGGCTCAAAAACGAAATGTAATAGGCGCCCTTTGTTACAGTCGTAGGTAAATATAATTTGATTCTTGAGTAAATTTAACATGCATGAACTGCTAACGAGTTTTTTGAGAACACAAACTCACTTTATTATTTAGATATCATGTAAGGTTGTGTTGCAAAAAGCGCATTTCTAAACGCGGCACTGACTCTCCCAGAAACACCCCTCTCACAATGTCCACACTAGAGAATTCATGAAGAATACGCTTTTTTGAATGCATCATTACTTTTGTTTTTGAAAACACTGATTAGAATTAAACCCTATACACGTTCTAATAGACATTGGATGGTAAAATTTTCATGTTTTCAGTTTACTGATGCTGTGAGTGACGAAATGTTCTTCTTTTTGCCATTTCTTGACTGGTTTGAAGTGTTGGTACGATCTCTGATTACACAGCTGGTAAACATTCTCTGTACAAATATTACAAAGATAGCAGCTTGCAAGGTAGGAAGTTATGAGATTTATTCCTGATTGGTAAATGTTTTGTTGTTGTTGTTTTTTGCGGCCCCCGAAAGGGGAAAAGATACTATTACTTTTGTGTGAATCTCTGTCCGTCCGTCCGTCCTGTTTAGATCTCGTAAACTAGAAAAGAAAATCCGACATCATAATATTTTGGACCATTCAAAGCTCTGATGCAACGGCTATTTTTTTCTTTTCTAAAAGCGAAATATCTAGTTTTTTATATGACATATGCAAGCATTTTTTTATAAAAATACACCACTTTTACAACTATTCACTATTAATAGTAACAAACACGGGATGCTCTTTAATAGGGGAGTGTATTGATTACCATATTTGTAACACATATATGTAAATGGTTAATTTTTTTTTTTAAATTTTATTTTTTTTTACATTTGAATTGCTAAGTTAGGTAAGTTCTGTCAAATTAATTACTACATTTACATAAAAACAAATGTTTACTTTTTTTAAAGAGAGAAAAATATAATTTGGACATAATTTAAAACAACAATTAATAAGTAGTTTTTCATATTTTCTCGTGTACTGTAACATTAAAAACAAATACAATTGTACACTTAACTGAAGGAATTATTTATTCTAATCGGAAATGTCTTTTGAATAAGAGATTGACCCTTTAGAAAACAATTACATCAATTAGATATTCATTATAAGACATCAGTTCGGCCAGGTTCACATCTAACTTCACATTCACTTTCCCCTATCACTTGGTCTGCTGGATCGATGGGGCAACACACAAGCTCTGTCAACCATGTTTCTCCATTCTTCTCTGTCATTTGTCTTTGATAGAATTTCATTCTGATGTTGTTTCTGAAAATATTGAGACCTACATTTTTACCTGCCTGGGTGGACCACTCCGGGGGCCGATTTTTAGTTTGTGTTCCTAATTTATTTATTTATTTTCGTCCTATTTTAAAGAGCTAAAATTATACCATTTCATAAAATTAGGAGACGATTTTGAGTTAAACGACTAGCCTCAATAACGTTTTAAAATGGGTAGGTAGCAGCCTTCATAAATCTTATTTAACTATATTCAGCCGACACATGTAACAGCTGGGACAATCTGGGAGTCAGGAAATGCTCGTTTTCAAGATTGTTTTCTCCTTAGTTGTCGCTTTCCTTTTCGTCCAGTCCCGTAAACCTAATGGTTCTTAGTTTCAGGGGGTCGGCTACTTCCGTCAATAGGACTATTTGATCATTTACTTTGACAACGTAAATAGAAAAGTGGTCTCTCTCGAAGATGTACACAACCCACACAGGCGTTGATCCGCGTTGATTACTCTATCGTTATTTTACTGGACAGAACATATAGCGGCACTAAACCTGTATATGTGTATTATATTCTTAGAGTAGAACTTGAAATAAAATTTAACAGACAAGAAAATAGACATGCATAACATTTAATAAACTAGCGTTATCCACCGGCTACGCCCGTTGATTTGGTTCCAGGCTATATATAGTTTATTTTCCCATGAAAAAAAAAACATAAATCTGAATATTGGTCAATTGTATTTCTGTATTACGAGTCTACTTCGTTACTCCATTATCGTTACTGTTTATTTTATAACGGTCAAAATGCAAAATTGGTTTGACCGGAAATACATTTCCTATCCTCGATTTGATTATCATTGTATTAGACATATCAAACCAACTGGGAAGATACACCAGTGGAAGACTATCAGAGTATTGGGTTACAGTGATCTTGCAACAAGAAGCACGTCGCAGACTTGACCCTTTAGTTGAATCTAATTGAGGCTGCACTCGGTAGACACGGAAGTGCATGGGAAACATCATGTTGAACATTCCGATTTATGACGTGAAACTGAACCGTATGGAGGTCAAGTGGTCAACCAAGTCTCGTGAATCTTGGACAGAAGAGCTGCCCCGTTCCCCCAAACACACCCTAAATTCAACACACTATGGAGTTCTTTCTGGGATGGTTAGGCAGTCAGAAGACCTTCTGACCTACTGAAATACATACACACTTTTCAAACACAAACACTCACATATTTCAGACACAAACACTCACACTTTTAGACACAAACACTCACACTTTAGGACACAAACACAAAGAAAAAGTAAAATGAATTCGACCAAATCCAGATTGTTGGCTTCTTGATGTCTTAAGCGTACGTGCTTCCTAACCATGATTAGTTACCCGCTAGTAATGGAGAGGTTTCTTCCGCTAGGCTGCGATCCTGTGTTTCATTTTTCTGATCTCGTCTACGTTTGGCCTCTTTCCTCTCATCTATCAATTTCCATGTTCTGTCTTGTATCCACCGTTCCTTGTATGAACCTCGCCTCCTTCCGATAACTTCTTCCACGCACCCAATAGTGGTATCTTTAAAGTTGGCCCACTCTTCTTCAAGGGTCAATATATCTGCAAGAGCCTCAAAGCGGTTCGTTAGTTTCAATTGGAACACTGCTGCAGTATTGCCGTCTTTAAGCTTCTCTACATTAAATGGGCGGGGCCGTGTGGCTCGTTTTGGTTGGCGTTTCAATCGGAGCTTACATTTGCCACTGACATGGTAGTGATCTGAGCCGATATCCGTTCCTCTGCGGGTCCGCACGTCTAACAGAGATGACCTCCATCGTTTGGAGATGCAAATGTAATCTATCTCGTTAAAGGTTTCTCCATTTGGTGATCGCCATGTTTTTTGTGTGTTTTTGTTTGTGCTTAAAATATGTGTTTCCAATTGAAAGGCTGTTGGATGCACATAGAGAAATCAAGCGCTCGCCATTATCACTGAAGTTTTCTGCAGAGCCATATGGTCCCATTACATATTCAAAACCAGTTCGGTTGGGATTGATTTTGGCGTTAAAGTCTCCCATCATTAGAATTAGGTCGTGAGTAGGTGTTTCATCAAGAGTGGTTTGTAGTTGGGAAGCAGATCTGAAAGTAAAGAGAAGTTGTCGGTGAGATAAACGGGACTGGATTGAGCAGAAGGGACAAGAGGCACAAGCAGCTGCAAGCAGAAATGACACAAAAACCCTCCATCGTATTGTCCGAGATCTCACTGGAGCAAAGAGTGGACATGGGGCACCAATAAAAGACAAGCAAGGCAAAACTTTGTTAACGAAAGAAGAACAGGATGCAAGATGGGTAGAGCACTTTAAAGAGACCCTTAACCAACTGTCGCCAGACCAAACTTACATATTCAAGGACCCTCTCCAGACATTGACCTCAAGGTCAAGACAGACCCAATAACTGCTGAGGAGGTTACCATTGCCATTGCAGTGTTAAAGAATAACAAAGCACCAGGGCTAGACATGATATCAGCAGAAATGCTAAAATATGGGGGACCGTGCATTGTTAACAGAATGACTGATCTCTTAAATCTCTGTTGGCGAACTTCAAAAGTCCCAGAGGACTGGCTAAAGGGAGTGATTGTAAAGCTTCCAAAAAAGATCAACTTGGCAGACTGCAACAACTGGAGGGGCATTACTCTCCTCTCTGTCCCGGGCAAAGTTTTCAGCACTGTTTTGTTGAGACGGCTTCAACAGTCTGTAGATGAAAGGCTCAGAGAAGAACAAGCAGGTTTCCGAAGAGGCAGATCATGTACAGAGCAGATTTTCGTTCTACGAAATATCATAGAACAAAGTCTTGAGTACCAACAACGTCTAACGATCAGTTTCGTGGACTTCAAAAAAGCGTTTGATAGTGTCCACCGAGAATCACTATGAAAAATTGTTAGAGAATACGTAATTTCCAGAAAAATTCGTCCAGATCCTACGACATCTTTACAGTCAATCTAGTTGCTGCATTAAAACAGAAGAGGGAACAACAGAGTTTTTACAATCGAGACAGGTGTGAGACAAGGGTGCATCTTATCTCCCTTCCTTTTCCTCCTAGCCATCGACTACATAATGAGGAGAGCAATGAACCAGACTGCCTTTGGTATTTCATGGCATGAACAGCTCCGATTGACGGACTTGGACTTTGCTGATGATGTTGCACTACTCGGGGCTACAAATAAATGCATTCAAGAAATCACGGAGAGCCTAGACAGAGAGGCACCCAAAATTGGCCTCCGCATAAACTTGGATAAGACTAAAATTATGCGAGTGGGATATAAGGCAAAGGGTGTCCCCGTCAGACCTGGCGAGTCAAAGCTTGAAGAGCTGGACAAGTTCACGTACCTTGGCAGCATCATAACAAATGATGGAGATGCTTACCATGATGTAGAGTGCCGAATAGGAAAGGCAGGGAGCATTTTCCAAAGGCTGCAGCCTATTTGGACTAGCCAAGCCATTGGACTCGAGACACAATAGACATTCCAACTGCTACATATGCATGTGAGACGTGGAAGTCATCTGTCAAAATTGAGAAAATACTAAATAAGGCTCAACAGAGATGGCTGAGACGGATTTTGGGAGTCAGTTACACAGATCGGGTCTCAAACAAGGAAATCGTATGCCGAACTGGGAGTCTAACACTTGGTGAGGTTGTGACTGAGCGTCGCATGAGGTGTGCGGGACATGTTCTACGTCAAAATGAATTACGCACACCAAGAGTTGCGATAACATGGAAGCCAAAACAAGGAAAGCGCAAACAGGAACGCCCTCGTATTACTTGGCGACACACCTTCATGGAGGACCTCAGAACAGTGGACACCAAGTGGGAGGAGGCTTCAGACATTGCCAGTGACAGATCTTTATGGAGACAGCTTGCCGCCCAATGCGCCGAACGGCGCGGGAGGACCTAAGTCTAAGTAAGTAATGGAGAGGTACTTTCTATCGACCTCCATTGGGAAAAGTAGCAATAGGTTTTGTGACAACTTCGACGTTAAGATCTAAAAATAATTTTCACAGATTACATCAAGTAAACTTAATCACGTTTTAAAGATCACATCAAGTAAGCATATCCTAGTTTCACAGATGACCTCAAGATTAACTTTTTTGTACTCAAAAACAGTAGATGCAACAGAGGTTTAAAGATGCCTGGCTGCGCATAGGAAGAGGAAATCGTGTTCCTATAGTCTCCCTGCCTGACCTAGATTTGACGAATTCTTTTCCTTCCTAGCCTATATGTGTTCTCTCGACTTGTATAATGCTTTTATTACCACCTCCGCTAGGGTTTTTTTTTTTAAGGGCTTTAGGATAAAAAGACTTTGGAACTCTGAATTCAGTACACATATATAGTTTGATGATGATTGTTTCTTTAAATAGTGTCTTACATCACTGACACTCGTCTGTAGTTAGTTGTTTAAATATTGTCTTACATCACTGACACTTGTCTGTAGTTTGTTGTTTAAATAGTGTCTTACATCACTGACACTCGTCTGTAGTTAGTTGTTTAAATATTGTCTTACATCACTGACACTCGTCTGTAGTTAGTTGTTTAAATATTGTCTTACATCACTGACACTCGTCTGTAGTTAGTTATTTAAATAGTGTCTTACATCACTGACACTCGTCTGTAGTTAGTTGTTTAAATATTGTCTTACATCACTGACACTCGTCTGTAGTTTGTTGTTTAAATATTGTCTTACATCACTGACACTCGTCTGTAGTTAGTTGTTTAAATATTGTCTTACATCACTGACACTCGTCTGTAGTTTGTTGTTTAAATATTGTCTTACATCACTGACACTCGTCTGTAGTTAGTTGTTTAAATATTGTCTTACATCACTGACACTCGTCTGTAGTTTGTTGTTTAAATATTGTCTTACATCACTGACACTCGTCTGTAGTTAGTTGTTTAAATATTGTCTTACATCACTGACACTCGTCTGTAGTTTGTTGTTTAAATAGTGTCTTAAATCACTGACACTCGTCTGTAGTTAGTTGTTTAAATATTGTCTTAAATAGTGTCTTAAATCACTGACACTCGTCTGTAGTTTGTTGTTTACATAGTGTCTTACATCACTGACACTCGTCTGTAGTTAGTTATTTACATAGTGTCTTACATCACTGACACTCGTCTGTAGTTAGTTGTTTAAATATTGTCTTACATCACTGACACTCGTCTGTAGTTAGTTGTTTAAATATTGTCTTACATCACTGACACTCGTCTGTAGTTAGTTATTTAAATAGTGTCTTACATCACTGACACTCGTCTGTAGTTAGTTGTTTAAATATTGTCTTACATCACTGACACTCGTCTGTAGTTTGTTGTTTAAATATTGTCTTACATCACTGACACTCGTCTGTAGTTAGTTGTTTAAATATTGTCTTACATCACTGACACTCGTCTGTAGTTAGTTATTTAAATAGTGTCTTACATCACTGACACTCGTCTGTAGTTAGTTGTTTAAATATTGTCTTACATCACTGACACTCGTCTGTAGTTTGTTGTTTAAATATTGTCTTACATCACTGACACTCGTCTGTAGTTAGTTGTTTAAATATTGTCTTACATCACTGACACTCGTCTGTAGTTTGTTGTTTAAATATTGTCTTACATCACTGACACTCGTCTGTAGTTAGTTGTTTAAATATTGTCTTACATCACTGACACTCGTCTGTAGTTTGTTGTTTAAATATTGTCTTACATCACTGACACTCGTCTGTAGTTAGTTGTTTAAATATTGTCTTACATCACTGACACTCGTCTGTAGTTTGTTGTTTAAATAGTGTCTTACATCACTGACACTCGTCTGTAGTTAGTTGTTTAAATATTGTCTTACATCACTGACACTCGTCTGTAGTTTGTTGTTTAAATATTGTCTTACATCACTGACACTCGTCTGTAGTTAGTTATTTAAATAGTGTCTTACATCACTGACACTCGTCTGTAGTTAGTTGTTTAAATATTGTCTTACATCACTGACACTCGTCTGTAGTTTGTTGTTTAAATATTGTCTTACATCACTGACACTCGTCTGTAGTTAGTTGTTTAAATATTGTCTTACATCACTGACACTCGTCTGTAGTTTGTTGTTTAAATATTGTCTTACATCACTGACACTCGTCTGTAGTTAGTTGTTTAAATATTGTCTTACATCACTGACACTCGTCTGTAGTTTGTTGTTTAAATATTGTCTTACATCACTGACACTCGTCTGTAGTTAGTTGTTTAAATATTGTCTTACATCACTGACACTCGTCTGTAGTTTGTTGTTTAAATAGTGTCTTACATCACTGACACTCGTCTGTAGTTAGTTGTTTAAATATTGTCTTACATCACTGACACTCGTCTGTAGTTTGTTGTTTAAATATTGTCTTACATCACTGACACTCGTCTGTAGTTAGTTGTTTAAATATTGTCTTACATCACTGACACTCGTCTGTAGTTAGTTATTTAAATAGTGTCTTACATCACTGACACTCGTCTGTAGTTAGTTGTTTAAATATTGTCTTACATCACTGACACTCGTCTGTAGTTTGTTGTTTAAATATTGTCTTACATCACTGACACTCGTCTGTAGTTAGTTGTTTAAATATTGTCTTACATCACTGACACTCGTCTGTAGTTTGTTGTTTAAATATTGTCTTACATCACTGACACTCGTCTGTAGTTAGTTGTTTAAATATTGTCTTACATCACTGACACTCGTCTGTAGTTTGTTGTTTAAATATTGTCTTACATCACTGACACTCGTCTGTAGTTAGTTGTTTAAATATTGTCTTACATCACTGACACTCGTCTGTAGTTTGTTGTTTAAATATTGTCTTACATCACTGACACTCGTCTGTAGTTAGTTGTTTAAATATTGTCTTACATCACTGACACTCGTCTGTAGTTAGTTGTTTAAATATTGTCTTACATCACTGACACTCGTCTGTAGTTTGTTGTTTAAATATTGTCTTACATCACTGACACTCGTCTGTAGTTAGTTGTTTAAATATTGTCTTACATCACTGACACTCGTCTGTAGTTAGTTGTTTAAATATTGTCTTACATCACTGACACTCGTCTGTAGTTAGTTGTTTAAATATTGTCTTACATCACTGACACTTGTCTGTAGTTTGTTGTTTAAATAGTGTCTTACATCACTGACACTCGTCTGTAGTTAGTTGTTTAAATATTGTCTTACATCACTGACACTCGTCTGTAGTTAGTTGTTTAAATATTGTCTTACATCACTGACACTCGTCTGTAGTTAGTTGTTTAAATATTGTCTTACATCACTGACACTCGTCTGTAGTTAGTTGTTTAAATATTGTCTTACATCACTGACACTCGTCTGTAGTTAGTTGTTTAAATATTGTCTTACATCACTGACACTCGTCTGTAGTTTGTTGTTTAAATATTGTCTTACATCACTGACACTCGTCTGTAGTTAGTTGTTTAAATATTGTCTTACATCACTGACACTTGTCTGTAGTTAGTTGTTTAAATATTGTCTTACATCACTGACACTTGTCTGTAGTTTGTTGTTGTTTTTTCTCTTCTTATTGTTAATTTTTTTTTTTAGTAACTTTGTTCTTGTACGCAATATTTGCACTTTTATTATGCTTAGCCGGTTTTGTACAATTCATTCTATTAGCTTATAAACACTTTTTGTGTGGACATTGGGTGAATAGACCAGTATTTTGAAAACGACTCTAACTATTTTCTTACCAGTTCGAAAGTTAATGACTATCTTTGGAAAGATAATGAAAACTCTTGTTCTGGTTTGTCCGTTATAATTGTTTAAAGTAGAATCATCTTAAAAATTAATTTGTTTTACGGTTTTATATGGCAACAAATACTTGTTAGCGGGAGTTACCGCACCCTATTCAAATGAGCTTTTATATACAGTAGGGAAGGGAGCTGTAATACTTCCGCTGACGGCTTGATTGTTATTAATTAAAAGAACTTTATTGCTGTGTCGTGCGGTTACAATTATAAAACAATTGCAACATGTGAATAGTAGAAATTATAGTTATATAAAGGGGAATAAATACAACAAATAATAATGTTACTTATTTTTGCTTGTACACAGCTGATGAAAGGTTAAAACAGAGATACTGAGATTATTTTATTTGTACAACATAGTCTCCCATTAGCACTGCCATGCACTAATATTTTGATACTCATCTTGTCTCCCTTTAGCACTGCCATGCACTGATTATTTGATACTCCTCTTGTCTCCCTTTAGCACTGCCATGCACTAATATTTTGATACTCCTCTTGTCTCCCTTTAGCACTGCCATGCACTGAAATTTTGATACTCCTCTTGTCTCCCTTTAGCACTGCCATGCACTGATATTTTGATACGCCTTTTGTCTCCCTATAAAACTGCCATGCACTGATATTTTGAAACTTCTCTTGTCTCCCTATAGCACTGCCATGCACTGATATTTTGATACGCCTTTTGTCTCCCTATAGCACTGCCATGCACTGATATTTTGATACTTCTCTTGTCTCCCTATAGCACTGCCATGCACTGATATTTTGATACGCCTTTTGTCTCCCTATAGCACTGCCATGCACTGATATTTTGATACGCCTTTTGTCTCCCTATAAAACTGCCATGCACTGATATTTTGAAACTTCTCTTGTCTCCCTATAGCACTGCCATGCACTGATATTTTGATACGCCTTTTGTCTCCCTATAGCACTGCCATGCACTGATATTTTGATACTTCTCTTGTCTCCCTATAGCACTGCCATGCACTGATATTTTGATACTCCTCTTGTCTTCCTATAGCACTGCCATGCACTGAAATTTTGATACGCCTTTTGTCTCCCTTTAGCACTGCCATGCACTGATATTTTGAAACTTCTCTTGTCTCCCTATAGCACTGCCATGCACTGATATTTTGATACGCCTTTTGTCTCCCTATAGCACTGCCATGCACTGATATTTTGATACGCCTTTTGTCTCCCTATAGCACTGCCATGCACTGATATTTTGATACTTCTCTTGTCTCCCTATAGCACTGCCATGCACTGATATTTTGATACGCCTTTTGTCTCCCTATAGCACTGCCATGCACTGATATTTTGATACGCCTTTTGTCTCCCTTTAGCACTGCCATGCACTGATATTTTGATACGCCTTTTGTCTCCCTATAAAACTGCCATGCACTGATATTTTGAAACTTCTCTTGTCTCCCTATAGCACTACCATGCACTGATATTTTGATACGCCTTTTGTCTCCCTATAGCACTGCCATGCACTGATATTTTGATACTTCTCTTGTCTCCCTATAGCACTGCCATGCACTGATATTTTGATACTCCTCTTGTCTCCCTATAGCACTGCCATGCACTGATATTTTGATACGCCTTTTGTCTCCCTATAGCACTGCCATGCACTGATATTTTGATCCTCCTTTTGTCTCCCTATAGCACTGCCATGCACTGATATTTTGATACTTCTCTTGTCTCCCTACAGCACTGCAATGCACTGATATTTTAATACTCCTTTTGTCTCCCTATAGCACTGCCATGCACTGATATTTTGATACTCCTCTTGTCTCCCTATAGCACTGCAATGCACTGATATTTTGATACGCCTTTTATCTCCCTAAAGCACTGCCATGCACTAATATTTTGATACTCCTCTTGTCTCCCTATAGCACTGCCGTGCACTGATATTTTGATACGCCTTTTGTCTCCCTATTGCACTGCCATGCACTGATATTTTAATACGCCTTTTATCTCCCTATAGCACGGCCATGCACTGATATTTTGATACTCCTCTTGTCTCCCTATAGCACTGCCGTGCACTGATATTTTGATACTCCTTTTATCTCCCTATTCCACTGCCATGCACTGATATTTTGATACGCCTTTTGTCTCCCTATAGCACTGCCATGAACTGATATTTTGATACGCCTTTTGTCTCCCTATAGCACTGCACAGCACTGATATTTTGATACTCCTTATGTCTCCCTATAATACTGCCATGCACTGATATTTTGATACGCCTTTTGTCTCCCTATAGCACTGCCATGCACTAATATTTTGATACTTCTCTTGTCTCCCTATAGCACTGCCATGCACTGATATTTTGATACGCCTTTTATCTCCCTATTGCACTGCCATGCACTGATATTTTGATACGCCTTTTATCTCCCTATTGCACTGCCATGCACTGATATTTTGATACGCCTTTTATCTCCCTATTGCACTGCCATGCACTGATATTTTAATACGCCTTTTATCTCCCTATAGCACTGCCATGCACTGATATTTTGATACGCCTTTTGTCTTCCTATTGCACTGCCATGCACTGATATTTTGATACGCCTTTTGTCTCTCTATTGCACTGCCATGCACTGATATTTTGATACGCCTTTTGTCTCCCTATTGGACTGCCATGCACTGATATTTTGATACGCCTTTTGTCTCCCTAAAGCACTGCCATGCAGTGATATTTTGATACTCCACTTGTCATGATGTTGTTTATGATATTGCTGACACTCTCTATTTTTATCCCAGATCCTATAAAGTATTTAGTCTCATATATCCACGCTAGAAACATCTGCTCTACGTCGAGTTGTCCTTTGAACTACAATGATCAATACGACGAATAAATCAAAGCAACCTGGTGAGTACGTAACATAATCTTTTGTTTCGCCTCTATTGCTTTTGTGTTTTGTTCTACATGATTCCGTTTCTGTTTAGTCGTGAAGGCTATGGATGTATCGTAACATCCTCTAAGAGATGCATATAATACACACTTGTGTATTTGAGAAATTAATGTACTTTAAATGGCTTTAAAATTATTTGTTATTATTTTGAGATAAAGAAGGTTTGTCCCTCTTCGCTTTTATTGTGTTTATGAGAAAGGTCTTTAACCTAAATCTTTTGTGAGGTTGCTAGCGAAACGTGGTTGATAACAGGAATCAGCCTGTGTTGACAGAAATCTTAGTGAACCAGACACAAGAGTCTGACAATAAAGAAAGGATTTAAGAAATGATTGAGGAAATGATTGAAGAAATGAGAATTTACAAACAATGAATGACCACCACTGGAATATTCCATTCTGAAAAGGAAGAACTTTCTTCTTTCAGTTTTGTATATTGCATACACACACAAACACAGACACTCAAATACACACACATAGGCAAACACTCACTCAAACATAGACTCAAAACATCTTGCTTAAAAAAATATTTCTGTTTATCTTCCAATAAAGACGACCTGAAGTACAGCCAAACAATTTCAATCATTTTTGTTTTGGCCCCCCCTCCCTAGCTACAAGTACACAACGTTAATACTATTACGTTATATTTGTGTTGGTGTCAATCTTAGAGGATATACTGTCTGTAACATAATAGTTCTATTGGTGCCAATCTTAGAGGACATACTGTCTGTAACATAATAGTTCTATTGGTGCCAATCTTAGAGGACATACTGTCTGTAACATAATAGTTCTATTGGTGCCAATCTTAGAGGATATACTGTCTGTAACATAATAGTTCTATTGTTGCCAATCTTAGAGGATTACTGTCTGTAACATAATAGTTCTATTGGTGCCAATCTAAGAGGATATAATGTCTGTGACATAATAGTTCTATTGGTGCCAATCTTAGAGGATATAGTGTCTGTAACATAATAGTTCTATTGGTGCCAATCTTAGAGGATATACTGTCTGTAACATAATAGTTCTATTGGTGCCAATCTTAGAGGATATACTGTCTGTAACATAATAGTTCTATTGGTGCCAATCTAAGAGGATATAATGTCTGTGACATAATAGTTCTATTGGTGCCAATCTTAGAGGATATAGTGTCTGTAACATAATAGTTCTATTGGTGCCAATCTTAGATGATATAATGTCTGTAACATAATAGTTCTATTGGTGCCAATCTTAGAGAGGATATACTGTCTGTAACATAATAGTTCTATTGGTGCCAATCTTAGAGGATATACTGTCTGTAACATAATAGTTCTATTGGTGCCAATCTTAGAGGATATACTGTCTGTAACATAATAGTTCTATTGGTGCCAATCTTAGAGGATATACTGTCTGTAAAATAATAGTTCTATTGGTGCCAATCTTAGAGGATATACTGTCTGTAACATAATAGTTCTATTGGTGCCAATCTTAGAGGATATACTGTCTGTAAAATAATAGTTCTATTGGTGCCAATCTTAGAGGATATAGTGTCTGTAACATAATAGTTCTATTGGTGCCAATCTTAGATGATATAATGTCTGTAACACAATAGTTCTATTGGTGCCAATCTTAGAGAGGATATACTGTCTGTAACATAATAGTTCTATTGGTGCCAATCTTAGAGGATATACTGTCTGTAACATAATAGTTCTATTGGTGCCAATCTTAGAGGATATACTGTCTGTAACATAATAGTTCTATTAGTGCCAATCTTAGAGGATATACTGTCTGTAACATAATAGTTCTATTGGTGCCAATCTTAGAGGATATACTGTCTGTAACATAATAGTTCTATTAGTGCCAATCTTAGAGGATATACTGTCTGTAACATAATAGTTCTATTGGTGCCAATCTAACAGCAAAGATGAAAAAAGATTCGTCATGAGTAGGAACGGAATCTAACAAGATCATGCGCAGAGAGGACCTGGGCATTACCTGAAATTATTGTGTTGATATTATTTGACACGGTCTTCCTGCTACTCAGTAGCGTTCTGGTCCAATCTTCCTTTTTTTTTTCTCTTAGAGGGCGGTTGAAAAAAAATGGTCTACCGTGCTTCTTTAGGACGCACACAAGACACAATACAAGTGTGCGTGAATCTGAAAGTGTTTATACAAGAGAGAGAGAGAAAGAGAGAGAAAGAGAGAGAAAGAGATAAAAAAGTGAGAAAGAGAGAGAAAGAGAAATAAAGAGAAAGAAAGAGAGAGACAGAGAGAAAAAGACAGAAATAAACAGTGAAAAATAGAGAAGACACACTATCAGTAGTAAAGAACAAATAAACCAAGACACACTATCAGTACTAAAGAACAAATAAACCAAGACACACTATCAGTAGCAAAGAACAAATAAACCAAGACACACTATCAGTAGTAAAGAACAACTAAACCAAGACACACTATCGGTAGTAAAGAACAACTAAACCAAGACACACTATCAGTAGTAAAGTACAACTAAACCAAGACACACTATCAGTGGTAAAGAACAACTAAACCAAGACACACTATCAGTAGTAAAGACCAACTAAACCAAGACACACTATCAGTAGTAAGGAACAAATAAACCAAGACACGCTATCAGTAGTAAGGAACAAATAAACCAAGACACACTATTAGTAGTAAAGAACAACTAAACCAAGACACACAGGTCCATTCTGGCTTCACTTTTTTCCACCGCTGGTTTCGATAGTGTGTGTGTGTGTCTCTCTCTCTCTTTCTCACTATTTCTCATTTTCCTTTTTCTCTGCTTGTCTGTCTGCATGTCTCTCTGTCTCTTTCTCTCTCTCTCTCTCACACACACACAAACACTTTTTACACGCACGCATAATTTTCTCCACACCAATGTTTTGCCATTAAACTCTGGTACAAAAAAACATTGTCGACGGGAATAGAAAAAAAAAAGACAGGCATTTAAAAAATCTGGACACGTGAATATCACAAGGACATTTTATTAAATGGCCAGACCGCGTCTAAAACATAGATCTAGACTTCTGTCCAAAAGCTTCCACAGAAAGTAATCCTTAAAACCAACAAACTGATCTCGTTATCTGATTGAAACAGACACTTCGCTACAGACACACGTTTTACTTGTCCCGAATGAGTCGTCCTCACTACTAGACTAGAACAAATTCAATCTTTGTTTCCCTGTAATATCTTTTAATATACACAGATGAAATAAATAAATATACAGCCTGGAGATAGCTTCCTCTCTGGCTTGTTCATTAAAATAAGGATTCTTGTAATGCTCATTACTGAAGAAATGAAACTTCTGCTTGACAGGAAACTATAATTTAGCTTTATGAGATGGGCCTGGCGTCAGGGCTGTCAGAAGGCTGATCTGCAGAGACATTTTATTCAAATTTTAATTACCTTTTTTTTTTCATTTTCATAAAGAACAACAGAACCGAACTTAATGTTAACTCAGCTGCATACAATCACGTCACTCTACATATCATTGAACACTTCAATGTACACTCTACATAACATTACACTTTACACTTCATTGTACACATCTCTGTACACTCTACTGAACATTTTACTATATACTTCATTGTACACATCTCTGTACACTCTACTGTACACTTCACTATACACTTCATTGTACACATCTCTTTACACACTTCTGAACATTTTACTATACACTTCATAGTACACATCTCTGTACACTCTACTGAGCATTTCACTGTATACTTCATTGTACACATCTCTGTACACTCTACTGAACATTTCACTATACACTTCACTGTACACTCCACTGTACACGTACACCTCAATGTGCACCTCACTATACACTTTATTGTACACTCACTGATCAAGTCAGGTGCAATTTCGTCTTCACTGATCTAGAGTGAAGTAGCTGTCAGCCTCTGAAAGAGACAATTAAAGAGTTTTGTTTACAAAAGCCTCGAGACATACATTTGCTTATTAAGATGTTTCCACCGAATGTTTCTATGAGTTAGTTTTAAAACAAGATGTTATGTTTGCTTATTAAGATGTTTCCACCGAATGTTTCTATGAACTAGTTTGGAATAAAAAGCAAGTCTTATTGGATCAAATGTTCATATATTCAAATCTGTACATAATGTGAGATTGTGAAAACATGGAAAACAGAGGAGATGACAATTCTAAAAGAAAAGAGAAAAGCTAAACAGAAAATGGCGACATCTGAGATCTATTAGTAACGATGAAAGATTGTGGCATGGAGTAGCCTTGATAATACAGCATGGAGACAGACAGTGCATGCTGGTACGAACCTCACCAACAGCAAAAGAAACCAAGTTACCTTAGACAAGAATATAAAAGAAAGCTGTCCTATCAGCTAGCCCTAAAACAGATTCATGCACAAACTGCAAATTTTGCCGCTCGTGAATCGACTTGATTAGTTACACCAGACTCAACCCAGAAACCTAAATCAGTGACCATCTGGTTGTATCCATTGTTTTTCGAGACAGAAGGAGCCAGAAATATCGAACAGAATCAATCAGCCTCCAATACTTAACATTACTAAATAAAAGCTTTAAACAAGAAAAAAATATAAAGAAATAAGTGTTTATGAAGTGTAATGGTATCAATTAGTTTGGATCAGTCATGTAATTGAATTTGTAATAGATCCAGATAACAATTTAACAAAACCATTTCTAAAAAAAATATATATTTTTAAAAAAATGGGAAGAACCTAAATTCAAATTTCTGAGCTATAGGCGGTAGCCACTCTGCTAGCGAAGAGTCTCTGACCATGGAAGATAGTATAGTTATCTATTGTTTCTATTTCATGTTTGTGTTCACTAAGCCTGAGACGGCAGTCTAATATAAAGGGGACTAATTCAGCTTATATCAAAACTTCAGTCAAGTACTATTTTTTCCCTTGTTTGAAATACCAAACGAATGTAATTTATTACCAATAGTTAATTAACTAACTGTTTTTTTGTATTATTATTCTTGTGTTGTCAGGTAAAAGAAATAATTGTGCAAAAAATTTATTACAGCTTGATCGTGATTGGGTGTTGGACAAATAACGTGTACAAACTTTTGGGCAAACAGACAGAAAGACACACACAGACAGACAGAAAGACGCATACAGACAGACAGAGTGAGTTGATAAAAGCTTGGTAAAAAAAAGCTGCATGTGCTTGTGAAAATAGTTATCAATTGTTAGTTTCAAACTTTAAAGCGGCGACCTATTTGTCTCTACTAAGTATAAAGGGGAATAGCTCAACTTTTTCTACTACATCAATCAAGTACAATTTCTTTCCCTTGTTCAATACCAAACAAAAAAATTAATTACTAAAAGTTTATTAACTACTGGATTATTATTTATTCATTTATTTTTAAAAAATTCAGATAACAGAAATAATAGTGTACAAGTAGACAAACTTTTTAGCAGACGACAGAGTGAGTTGATAGAAGCTTTGTAAAAAAGATAAGCTCCTCCTAGTGTAAGCCACTCTTATAAATGTCCATCTGTAAGTGCTGCACTAGTAGAGTACGTTCTATGCTACAAGGAACTCTCATTGTTGCTGATGTCACTTTGATTCCATGTCGTAAGATTCATAATTAAACTTCTTAGAATAATTGTAACATGTAGAGTGCAGTATTCTTTGTGTAGACTAATGACTTACCTATAAGGTTTTGATGTTGAAATGATTAAAACTAAATTTAATAAGCAAACCAATGCAAAACCCTAGGAAATGCATTAAAATCTAACAATTTTGATTGGCAGGCTTAGCTTGAAGTCTGCTCTTCTGCTAAGATGTTTTCATAAGACTGTATCAAACACTTGCAGAAATGAGTAATTTTATTGGTACTTTAAGTTTTACCCTCTTTCTCACATGTCCCTTTGGACACACACAGTCACAGACACACACACACCACAAAGATACATTCATGTTTTTCCTATAGTTCTCAATGCTGTAATAGAATTGTGTGTAGTCTACTTCAAACACTGATAGATGCTGGATAAGAGAGAAAACTTTTTTTGACAATCGGTTAACGTTTTAAACGTAGGTTAAGGGTCATCACAATATTCATTTCAGATATAGGTGTGTAATAAATATACAATAGAAAAGTTCTATTTTGGGTAATATTCATTTTTGTTTTATTCAAAAGAATGCCTCACAAAAAATCTCAACAATATCAAACAAATATCTTACAATTAATACCATTGATATCACTTAATACCATTGATATCACTTAATTATATCATATTGTTATAAGCCTGGTGGTGGCACAGATAGGGGTGGTGGTGTGTGTGTAGTCAGCCGACGCAAATCGCCCCAGGCCAGCGCTAGACAAGCGGTCAACCGTGACGAGCTACGACGGTCAGCCGAGTCGAGTGTCAACAGGACGGTTCGGGAAGGATCGCCGTCGTGAACAGAGCTCAGGAGCGTCACGAGAGTTGTAGTCATCTGACCACCTAGAAACGTCGAGCGGCGTTCTGCCCGGTTCGAGAAGGCCATATATAGGGACCCTATATAAGACCGGAGGTGACGCAGTCAAGACGGTTCAGAGCCCGGTTCACTACTGTCCGGTCGACTACAGCACAGTTCAGCGGTGTGGTTCTGTACGGAGCATTACGACGGTTAAGTGCGGAGTACTGTCAAGTACAGTTGAGACGACTGGCGTCTTGATCTTGGTCTGCGATCGAGTCCGACACAACGAGCCTAGTGTGTGAAGTCAGTTCTGAACTGTTGAACCCAGTGCAAGCCCGGAACGAGACGGAGAGGCCAGTGCAAGAGTTGATACGGCGGTACGGTGTTATCGGAGAGTGTACAGTGTACGTGCTGCCAATTGTACAGTATTGGCTGTTATTTATTCAACCATTAAAGTGTTACGTTACTTTGGGGCCCTGAGTTGTCAAGTTCTTTAAGTTGGTGGTGTATGGTGCAGATTGCAGAGCCTGGATAGTGAGATTCGTAACGATATCAATATCCCCCAAAATTTGTCATCAATTGCTCACCAGTAGCTCATAAGTATCTCATCAAAGAACTCAACAGTTATTCCGCAATATTTCATCAATTTCTTACCTTTATCTCAATAAATATCTCTTTGAAAAACAATATACATAACCACTGGGAACAAACATTTTTTTAAGCAGTTGGTATAAATTGGGTTTTTCTTTTCTATGTAACACATAAGTTACATAACATTCTATAAAACCTACACAAAAATAAAGCAAACAAATCTTTTTTTTTTCGCTTGCTATTTTCCCCCCACAGTTGACTCTAATTAAGCTAATTAAGGTTTCCCCATACATCTGTTATTGTTTGCTTATATTCTGAAGGCAAATTCAACTAGTTCCTGGATGGGAGCTATTCGTAGCAAGAATGTAGAGTGTCTAGACATGCACACATTTTATAGCTATAACTCTAATAGCCATTGATGACTAGAACTAATGAACGCTTGCCAGACGCTACGGTCTTACACTGGGCGATACTTGAAGAACGGCTAATACATTTCTTAGAGGTTTATACAATAAAGGCCATTACAGAGACGAGAGATGGCCCATGGTCTTGCTACTGAGGACGGGTATCAAATTGTTATCACGGACAGAATGAAAAAAAAAAATTATTTGACCTGAAAGTGACCCAAGTTTAGGTTTTAGAAAAAGTTATTCCAGTATTTCAACTGCAAAGATTCATATTCATGTGATATACGGGCAGTTTGATGTTTTAATTGCATGTACAGTCTAGGATTCTCTGATGTTGGCAATAAGACATCGACTGTATGGACAGAGAAAGACCGAAAGAAAGGGAGAGAGTCAGAGAGGGAAACAGGGGCGGGAAGACATATTGAGAAAGGAAAATAGAGGAAGAAAGAGACAAAAAAAAACTCAGAGAGAGACTGAGAGACGGACATAGAGAGAGTGACTAAGAGACGTACATAGAGAGAGTGACTGAGAGACGGACATAGAGAGAGTGACTAAGAGACGGACATAGAGAGAGTGACTGAGAGACGGACATAGAGAGACTGACTGAGAGACGGACATAGAGAGAGTGACTAAGAGACGTACATAGAGAGAGTAACTGAGAGACGGACATAGAGAGAGTGACTAAGAGACGGACATAGAGAGAGTGACTAAGAGACGGACATAGAGAGAGTGACTGAGAGACGGACATAGAGAGAGTGACTGAGAAACGGACATAGAGAGAGTGACTGAGAGACGGACATAGAGAGAGTGACTGAGAGACGTACATAGAGAGAGAGACTGAGAGACGGACATAGAGAGAGTGACTGAGAGACGGACATAGAGAGAGTGACTAAGAGACGTACATAGAGAGAGTGACTGAGAGACGGACATAGAGAGAGTGACTGAGAGACGGACATAGAGAGAGTGACTGAGAGACGGACATAGAGAGATGGACTGAGAGACGTACATAGAGAGAGAGACTAAGAGACGGACATAGAGAGAGTGACTGAGAGACAGACATAGAGAGAGTGACTGAGAGACGGACATAGAGAGAGTGACTGAGAGACGGACATAGAGAGAGTGACTAAGAGACGGACATAGAGAGAGTGACTGAGAGACGGACATAGAGAGAGTGACTGAGAGACGGACATAGAGAGAGTGACTGAGAGACGGACATAGAGAGAGTGACTAAGAGACATACATAGAGAGAGAGACTGAGAGACGGACATAGAGAGAGTAACTAAGAGACGGACATAGAGAGAGTGACTAAGAGACGGACATAGAGAGAGATTGAGAGACGGACATAGAGAGACTGACTAAGAGACGGACATTGAGAGAGTGACTAAGAGACAGACATAGAGAGAGTGACTGAGAGACGGACATAGAGAGAGTGACTGAGAAACGGACATAGAGAGAGTGACTGAGAGACGGACATAGAGAGAGTGACTAAGAGACGTACATAGAGAGAGATTGAGAGACGGACATAGAGAGAGTGACTGAGAGACGGACATAGAGAGAGTGACTGAGAGACGGACATAGAGAGAGTGACTAAGAGACGTACATAGAAAGAGAGACTAAGAGACGTACATAGAGAGAGTGACTAAGAGACGTACATAGAGAGAGTGACTGAGAGACGGACATAGAGAGAGAGACTGAGAGACGGACATAGAGAGAGAGTGACTGAGAGACGGACATAGAGAGAGTGACTGAGAGACGTACATAGAGTGACTGAGAGACGTACATAGAGAGAGAGACTGAGAGACAGACATAGAGAGAGTGACTGAGAGACGGACATAGAGAGAGTGACTGAGAGACGGACATAGAGAGAGTGACTGAGAGACGGACATAGAGAGAGTGACTAAGAGACGGACATAGAGAGAGTGACTGAGAGACGGACATAGAGAGAGTGACTAAGAGACGTACATAGAGAGAGTGACTGAGAGACGGACATAGAGAGAGTGACTGAGAGACGTACATAGAGAGAGAGACTGAGAGACGGACATAGAGAGAGTGACTAAGAGACGGACATAGAGAGAGTGACTAAGAGACGGACATAGAGAGAGATTGAGAGACGGACATAGAGAGAGTGACTGAGAGACGGACATAGAGAGAGTGACTAAGAGACGTACATAGAGAGAGAGACTGAGAGACGGACATAGAGAGAGTGACTAAGAGACGGACATAGAGAGAGTGACTAAGAGACGTACATAGAGAGAGATTGAGAGACGGACATAGAGAGAGTGACTGAGAGACGGACATAAAAAGAGAGACTGAGAGACAGACATAGAGAGAGTGACTGAGAGACGGACATAGAGAGAGTGACTGAGAGACGGACATAGAGAGAGTGACTGAGAGACGTACATAGAGAGAGTGACTAAGAGACGTACATAGAGAGAGTGACTGAGAGACGTACATAGAGAGAGAGACTGAGAGACGGACATAGAGAGAGAGTGACTGAGAGACGGACATAGAAAGAGTGACTGAGAGACGGACATAGAGAGAGTGACTGAGAGACGGACATAGAGAGAGTGACTGAGAGACGTACATAGAGAGAGAGACTGAGAGACGGACATAGAGAGAGTGACTGAGAGACGGACATAGAGAAAGTGACTGAGAGACGGACATAGAGAGAGTGACTGAGAGACGGACATAGAGAGAGTGACTAAGAGACGGACATAGAGAGAGTGACTGAGAGACGGACATAGAGAGAGTGACAGAGAGACGGACATAGAGAGAGTGACTAAGAGACGTACATAGAGAGAGTGACTGAGAGACGGACATAGAGAGAGTGACTGAGAGACGGACATAGAGAGAGTGACTGAGAGACGGACATAGAGAGATGGACTGAGAGACGTACATAGAGAGAGAGACTAAGAGACGGACATAGAGAGAGTGACTGAGAGACAGACATAGAGAGAGTGACTGAGAGACGGACATAGAGAGAGTGACTGAGAGACGGACATAGAGAGAGTGACTAAGAGACGGACATAGAGAGAGTGACTGAGAGACGGACATAGAGAGAGTGACTGAGAGACGGACATAGAGAGAGTGACTGAGAGACGGACATAGAGAGAGTGACTAAGAGACATACATAGAGAGAGAGACTGAGAGACGGACATAGAGAGAGTAACTAAGAGACGGACATAGAGAGAGTGACTAAGAGACGGACATAGAGAGAGATTGAGAGACGGACATAGAGAGACTGACTAAGAGACGGACATTGAGAGAGTGACTAAGAGACAGACATAGAGAGAGTGACTGAGAGACGGACATAGAGAGAGTGACTGAGAAACGGACATAGAGAGAGTGACTGAGAGACGGACATAGAGAGAGTGACTAAGAGACGTACATAGAGAGAGATTGAGAGACGGACATAGAGAGAGTGACTGAGAGACGGACATAGAGAGAGTGACTGAGAGACGGACATAGAGAGAGTGACTAAGAGACGTACATAGAAAGAGAGACTGAGAGACGTACATAGAGAGAGTGACTAAGAGACGTACATAGAGAGAGTGACTGAGAGACGGACATAGAGAGAGAGACTGAGAGACGGACATAGAGAGAGAGTGACTGAGAGACGGACATAGAGAGAGTGACTGAGAGACGTACATAGAGTGACTGAGAGACGTACATAGAGAGAGAGACTGAGAGACAGACATAGAGAGAGTGACTGAGAGACGTACATAGAGAGAGAGACTGAGAGACGGACATAGAGAGAGTGACTAAGAGACGGACATAGAGAGAGTGACTAAGAGACGTACATAGAGAGAGATTGAGAGACGGACATAGAGAGAGTGACTGAGAGACGGACATAGAAAGAGAGACTGAGAGACAGACATAGAGAGAGTGACTGAGAGACGGACATAGAGAGAGTGACTAAGAGACGGACATAGAGAGAGTGACTGAGAGACGGACATAGAGAGAGTGACTCAGAGACGTACATAGAGAGAGTGACTGAGAGACGGACATAGAGAGAGTGACTGAGAGACGTACATAGAGAGAGAGACTGAGAGACGGACATAGAGAGAGTGACTAAGAGACGGACATAGAGAGAGTGACTAAGAGACGGACATAGAGAGAGATTGAGAGACGGACATAGAGAGAGTGACTGAGAGACGGACATAGAGAGAGTGACTAAGAGACGTACATAGAGAGAGAGACTGAGAGACGGACATAGAGAGAGTGACTAAGAGACGGACATAGAGAGAGTGACTAAGAGACGTACATAGAGAGAGATTGAGAGACGGACATAGAGAGAGTGACTGAGAGACGGACATAGAAAGAGAGACTGAGAGACAGACATAGAGAGAGTGACTGAGAGACGGACATAGAGAGAGTGACTGAGAGACGGACATAGAGAGAGTGACTGAGAGACGTACATAGAGAGAGTGACTAAGAGACGTACATAGAGAGAGTGACTGAGAGACGTACATAGAGAGAGAGACTGAGAGACGGACATAGAGAGAGAGTGACTGAGAGACGGACATAGAGAGAGTGACTGAGAGACGGACATAGAGAGAGTGACTGAGAGACGGACATAGAGAGAGTGACTGAGAGACGTACATAGAGAGAGAGACTGAGAGACGGACATAGAGAGAGTGACTGAGAGACGGACATAGAGAGAGTGACTGAGAGACGGACATAGAGAGAGTGACTGAGAGACGGACATAGAGAGAGTGACTAAGAGACGGACATAGAGAGAGTGACTGAGAGACGGACATAGAGAGAGTGACAGAGAGACGGACATAGAGAGAGTGACTAAGAGACGTACATAGAGAGAGTGACTGAGAGACGGACATAGAGAGAGTGACTGAGAGACGGACATAGAGAGAGTGACTGAGAGACGGACATAGAGAGATGGACTGAGAGACGTACATAGAGAGAGAGACTAAGAGACGGACATAGAGAGAGTGACTGAGAGACAGACATAGAGAGAGTGACTGAGAGACGGACATAGAGAGAGTGACTGAGAGACGGACATAGAGAGAGTGACTAAGAGACGGACATAGAGAGAGTGACTGAGAGACGGACATAGAGAGAGTGACTGAGAGACGGACATAGAGAGAGTGACTGAGAGACGGACATAGAGAGAGTGACTAAGAGACATACATAGAGAGAGAGACTGAGAGACGGACATAGAGAGAGTAACTAAGAGACGGACATAGAGAGAGTGACTAAGAGACGGACATAGAGAGAGATTGAGAGACGGACATAGAGAGACTGACTAAGAGACGGACATTGAGAGAGTGACTAAGAGACAGACATAGAGAGAGTGACTGAGAGACGGACATAGAGAGAGTGACTGAGAAACGGACATAGAGAGAGTGACTGAGAGACGGACATAGAGAGAGTGACTAAGAGACGTACATAGAGAGAGATTGAGAGACGGACATAGAGAGAGTGACTGAGAGACGGACATAGAGAGAGTGACTGAGAGACGGACATAGAGAGAGTGACTAAGAGACGTACATAGAAAGAGAGACTGAGAGACGTACATAGAGAGAGTGACTAAGAGACGTACATAGAGAGAGTGACTGAGAGACGGACATAGAGAGAGAGACTGAGAGACGGACATAGAGAGAGAGTGACTGAGAGACGGACATAGAGAGAGTGACTGAGAGACGTACATAGAGTGACTGAGAGACGTACATAGAGAGAGAGACTGAGAGACAGACATAGAGAGAGTGACTGAGAGACGTACATAGAGAGAGAGACTGAGAGACGGACATAGAGAGAGTGACTAAGAGACGGACATAGAGAGAGTGACTAAGAGACGTACATAGAGAGAGATTGAGAGACGGACATAGAGAGAGTGACTGAGAGACGGACATAGAAAGAGAGACTGAGAGACAGACATAGAGAGAGTGACTGAGAGACGGACATAGAGAGAGTGACTAAGAGACAAACATAGAGAGAGTGACTGAGAGACGTACATAGAGAGAGTGACTAAGAGACGTACATAGAGAGAGTGACTGAGAGACGTACATAGAGAGAGAGACTGAGAGACGGACATAGAGAGAGAGTGACTGAGAGACGGACATAGAGAGAGTGACTGAGAGACGGACATAGAGAGAGTGACTGAGAGACGGACATAGAGAGAGTGACTGAGATACGTACATAGAGAGAGAGACTGAGAGACGGACATAGAGAGAGTGACTGAGAGACGGACATAGAGAGAGTGACTGAGAGACGGACATAGAGAGAGTGACTGAGAGACGGACATAGAGAGAGTGACTAAGAGACGGACATAGAGAGAGTGACTGAGAGACGGACATAGAGAGAGTGACAGAGAGACGGACATAGAGAGAGTGACTAAGAGAAGTACATAGAGAGAGAGACTGAGAGACGGACATAGAGAGAGTGACTAAGAGACGGACATAGAGAGAGTGACTAAGAGACGTACATAGAGAGAGATTGAGAGACGGACATAGAGAGAGTGACTGAGAGACGGACATAGAGAGAGAGACTGAGAGACAGACATAGAGAGAGTGACTGAGAGACAGACATAGAGAGAGTGACTGAGAGACGGGCATAGAGAGAGTGACTGAGAGACGGACATAGAGAGAGTGACTAAGAGACGTACATAGAGAGAGTGACTGAGAGACGTACGTAGAGAGAGTGACTAATAGACGTACATAGAGAGAGTGACTGAGAGACGTACATAAAGAGAGAGACTGAGAGACGGACATAGAGAGAGAGAGTGACTGAGAGACGGACATAGAGAGAGTGACTGAGAGACGGACATAGAGAGAGTGACTGAGAGACGGACATAGAGAGAGTGACTAAGAGACGTACATAGAGAGAGTGACTGAGAGACGGACATAGAGAGAGTGACTGAGAGACGGACATAGAGAGAGCGACTAAGAGACGTACATAGAGAGAGTGACTGAGAGACGTACATAGAGAGAGAGAGAGGCGGAGAGACGGACATAGAGTGAGTGACTGAGAGACGGACATAGAGAGAGTGACTGAGAGACGGACATAGAGAGAGTGACTGAGAGACGGACATAGAGAGAGTGACTGAGAGACGGACATAGAGAGAGTGACTAAGAGACGGACATAGAGAGAGTGACTGAGAGACGGACATAGAGAGATAGAGACTGAGAGACGGACATAGAGAGAGAGAGAGACTGAGAGACGAACATAGAGAGAGAGAGAGACTGAGAGACGGACATAGAGAGAGAAAGACTGAGAGACGGACATAGAGAGAGAGAAAGACTGAGAGACGGACATAGAGAAAGAGAGAGACCGAGAGACGGACATAGAGAGAGAGAGAGAGACTGAGAGACGGACATAGAGAGAGAGAGACTGAGAGACGGACATAGAGAGAGAGAGACTGAGAGACGGACATAGAGAGAGAGAGAGAGAGACTGAGAGACGGACATAGAGAGAGAAACTGAGAGACGGACATAGAGAGAGAGAGACTGAGAGACCGACATAGAGAGAGAGAGACTGAGATACGTACATAGAGAGAGAGAGACTGAGAGACGGACATAGAGAGAGAGAGAGAGACTTAGAGACGGACATAGAGAGAGAGAGAGACTGAGAGACGGACATAGAGAGAGAGAGAGACTGAGAGACGGACATAGAGAGAGAGAGACTGAGAGACGGACATAGAGAGAGAGAGAGACTGAGAGACGGACATAGAGAGAGAGAGAGACTGAGAGACGGACATAGAGAGAGAGAGAGAGAGACTGAGAGACGGACATAGAGAGAGAGAGACTGAGAGACGGACATAGAGAGAGAGAGAGACTGAGAGAGAGAGAAGGAGACTGGGGAAGAGAAGAAGAGAGATTGATAGAGAGACAAAGACAGAGAGAGAGATAGAGAGATGGAGATACATGGACAGAAAGACAGAGAGAGGGGAGACCTAAAGAGAGAATGAGAAAAATGTATGTTTTACAATTTATGATTACAATGTATGGAAACTGAATCACTGACCTGTTTAATACGTTAAATGCTAAACATTTCTAGAGCTTTTTTTATACGTAAGTGCACCACAGAGCGAGTGAGAGAGAAAAAACACACACTCACTCTACTCAAACACATGTAATGAGAAAACCTTTCACTTTAAAACATGGTAGGTGTAGGGGGGGGGGGGGGGGACAGGTCTTTAAGTACTAGGTCAAAAGTTGGCACATTACTTAAACATTCATAGCGACACGAAAGAAAAAAACAACAGCTTAAAAATGGACCCAATATAAATAAAAAAAATAAATAAAAAAATAATAATAATATATTAATATTACCCTTAATTAAACCAAAATTAGAACTGGAAACAAAGCGATAATGAAGAATTGTGAATTTGGAACAGCAACGCGCGCATATACAACGGTATACTATCCACCCCATTGATCCTTCTGCCCACGATTCAGATGGATAGGATCTGCTTCATTAGACCTTATGATTTTATGTGATGATTTTATGCGATTGTTTTATGTGATGATCTTATGCGATGTTTTTATGAGATTATTTTATAAAATAATTATATGTGATGTTTTCATGAGATGATTTTATGTGATAATTTTATATGATAATTTTATGAGATATTCTTATGAAATCATCTTATGTGATGACTTTATAAAATGATATGCTATGACTTAATGTGATAATTTATGCTGTTTTTCTGACACTATTTTAAATGTCATGTTTTTATGTGATGATGTTATGAGAGATATTTTATGAGATGATTTTATGTGATGATTTTTAATAGTGATTTTAGTGATGATTTTATGCGATGATTTTATACGAAGATTTTATGCTAACATTTTATGCGATAATTTTATGTGTTCGCTTCGCCCCTGGCACAATAGTCGGAAATGTATATGAGAAGAAAAAAAATAGTATTTTACTTTCAGATGTATTCTTAATTGTATTCTTAATTGTATTCTTAATTGTATTCTTAATTGAGATTTCAACAAAACGGGTTGTGACAAGCAAGTGTTCATAGAAAAAATGACCTCATAGACATCTCTGGACCATCTTAAAATTCTTCTGTCCTGTCAGAGAGAGAGAGCTACTGGTACAGGCGTGCCATTAGGACATTTCTCAGTGGACATTTTTACTGGGTCTACAATGTCGATTCTGGCAGTTAGAGAATGACTTGTTAATTTAAAGAGGAATAATAATAATAAATAACATTTCTAAAATAGTATTGAACTTAAGAGATAATGTATTTTTACAAAGCTTATATCAACTCATTCTGTCTGTCTGTCTGTCTGTATGGTACACAATATTTCTCCCACACCCAATCTCTGATCACACTTTTTTATTTTACCTAAAACCACAAAGATCAATAAAAAAATAACTAGTAAATTAATTAACTATTGGTAAAAAATTATTTTGTTTGGTATCTCGAACAAGGGAAAGAAATTCTAATTATTTGACGTGGTGGTATAAGCTGAATTAGTCCCCTTTATAGGTAGTCGTCTGAGTCTTAGTGAACACAAACCTGACAAATAAGTCGAGACTAGAGAGACAATAGATAACTTTACAATAATCTTCCAATGTTTATAAGCTTTCGACTAGTAGAGTAGTTACAGTGTTGGCTTGAGAAGCCTGAGTAGGCTTGAGCCATCATTTCGAATTCAGGTCGTTCCTTTTTTTTTCTTATAATTTTTAAAAATGCTTTCTTATTGTTAGTCTAGATCTATTACAAGCCTAGTTACATGACCGATCCAAACTGATTAATACACGTACGATTGATATGACCTTTTTTATGTTTCTCTTTTTTTATATTCTCTCCTGTAGGCCGTATCTGTGTTCTGGAGTATAGCAGAACTGTGGGGTCTGTGAGATATGCTTACTATTTGATGGATTGTGGGAGTTTTTTGGTAAACACTATGGTGCACCTTATTGTGCACGGCATTTGTTAACTTATTGAGTCTAGTGTGAATGTACATTTTATTTTCTGTTATTGCCATAATGTTTTGTTTGGTGTTATGTATAAATTGTAAGATAGATTTCCCTACGGACCATAACGATTATTATTATTACTATTTTTGTTATTTAAGTTTAAAAATAACTTTAAAAATTATTTTTCATTGACTTCTAACAACTACACACGATAACGGGGCTATAAAATAAAATAGTTATCTCCCTTTTCTTGTCTCAACACTGTTCGTTACATGTGTGATGGGCTATATATAGTCAACTACCCCATTCAAGGTTGACCTCCCCTTCGATTTACTGACCTCTTGTCTAGACCATCTTCTGATCTATATAACTTCCGACTAGTGAATGTCAGGTTAGGTTTACTTGGTAAGAACTAAACTTCCTTGTACAGTAGGATGGTACGGGGTGCTTAGCGATAAAAGATAAGATATATTTGTTCTATTATTAGAAGCCTTTCCACTCACCGTAACTTGCAAAATTGTTTCTTGTTATTTGTAGAACATGTTTCGTAATAAAATATTCCCATACATGATGTAGTATTATTTATTCGAATTTGATCCAGTTTTACAACAGAGCAGCCCTAATGTCCTTTCAATTATTTAATTATACATGACAAGATAACTGTTGGTAGATAATATTTTATTCTATGACGTATGCTCTTCAAAATTAAACAAATAAATCTGGTCAAAACAAAGAAATCTGTTAACATTTTTAGGCTAATTGTTTTTTATTAGCGGCCCCCGAAAGGTGAAAAGACGCCATTAGTTTTGTGTGGCCTGACTGTCCGTCTGTCCCGTTTAGATCTCAGAAACTAGAAGAGAAAATAAAAATTGGACATGATATTTTAGATCATTCAAAGTTCTACTACTTTTTTCTTTTCTGAAGGGAAAAATCTAATTTTTTAAATCAATTATGCAAGCAGTTTTTTCATAAAAATACACCATTTTTACAACTATTCACTATTAATAGTAACACTTGAGGTTCTTTAGTAAGGGAGACGGCAATTTACCATATTTGAAACACATTTATGCAAATGGTTTTAGATTTTTGATCGAAAATATGTTTTTGGTTATTGTATTGCTAAGTTAAGTAAGTTCTGTGACACTAAATATACATTTGCCAAAAAAATGTTGACGTTTATTTTAAAAGAGAAAAAAATATTTGCTATGCAAATAAGTTGAACATAATTTAAAACAACAATTAATAAGTAGTTTTTCATATTATCACGTGTATTGGAGATACGATGTAAAAATAAATGAATTTTTTTTTTTTACGGAAGTGTTTTTTTCATGAGTCTTTTATTAAGAGATTGACCCTTTACTAAATAATTAGATCAATTAGATACTCATTATTAAGACATCAGTTAGCCCAGGCTCTAACTTCACATTCACCTATCCCTTGGTCTGCTGGACCTTTGGCACCACACATGATCTGTCAACCTTCTTTCTCCATTCTTCTCTGTCATTTGCCTTTGATAGAATTTCATTCTGATATTCTTTCTAAAAGTATTGAAACCTGCCTTTTTACCTGCCTGGGTGGACCACTTCGGGGGCCGATTTTGAGTTTGTGTTTCCACACAAACTGTCTTTGTAACCTTGTTTTAAATTTCAAACATATAATGATAAAAGGTAAATACCTTTTTTTTTTATTACAAAGCTTATATTAACTCCATCTGTCTGTCTGCAGAGGCGACTTATGTGGATGGCGAAAGGGACAACCACCCCCAGGCCCCGCACCCTAGGACGGCTCCGCGATGAAGAGATTCTTTTGTCATCGTTAGCCCCCGCTCCGCTATGGCCGGTTCTGCAGCCAGTCTGTCTGTCTGTCTGGTCATGTTCTTTCTCCCACTTCCCAGTCTCGGATCAATTTGACACTTTGCAAAACAATTCATAGTTGATGCCATTACATGAGTCAATAAACAAAATTAACCAATCAATTCGTAGTAATTATTTTATTTGCTTTAAATAGAAAAGGGATTAAACCTTGCAGTTTTGTGAGATATATCAGTGATTTTAAGGTTCTTCTCCTTACATTAGGTTTGTTTTGTTTTTTAAAAAAGGTATTTTTAACAACATTTTGTTTCTTTTTTTGTGTGTGTTTTGTTTTCTTTTCAATATACAAATAGGACTAGGCCAGATATAAGCAGCCCCATGCAACCTTCTGAAAATGCTCTAAGAAATAACATTATGTCACATTGATTAACTCTGTAGACATGCTCTGTATTAACGTGAAATGACTCCCTCTGTTAAGACACTACTAAAAGAGTTTGTTCGTTTGCAGCTTATCCGCACTTACAACAATTTAGATCTAAAACTAGAGAGTTGCCATAATTACCTCGCGTGTGTCAGCCTTCTGCGTTGTTCGAAACAGAAAATTTTATCGTTACATTACTGACGCGTCTGTGATCGTTGCCCCTGGCTTACAGTTCTCAGCAAAAAAAAATAAAGACAAGCCAAAATCTCAGAGCTCATACAAACAAGACAGCAAACGTCCAACTAGTCAGAACTCATACAAACAAGACAGCAAACGTCCCACAAGTCAGGGCTCATACAAACAAGACAACAAACGTCTATCTAGTGAGTGCCATGAATTAGAAGAAACCAAACTTCTTCGTGTTCATGCAAATCATGTTATAAATCTAAGGGAGGCAACACAACGAGGAGATGTGTTAATAACAGCGTATCTCAAACACAGATCCTTCTTAGCTCTTCGACTTGGTTGGATCTTCGATGTTTCCGTAATGTGAACATTCTTCCTAAGTCCAGACAAAGAGTAAAATAAAATGTATACACACCAACATATATATCCATAAGATGTGTACGTATATCTAGATATCTAGATGTAAACTTTTGCTCTACTGGCTATTGATACGGATATCATGGACTAAAAACAAAAACTACACACTTCATAGATTCCATTTTGTTTTAATGATATTTACACTTCGCCAGAAATACTTCTACTGGCATAAGAACTTTTACCAATTTTTAATTTTACAATCTTTTTACTTATAGTCATTTTTTTTTTAAAGTAGACCATAAGTACAATTCAAATTGACTAGCTTTGAAATAATAGAGCCTATCCAAGAAACATGCGCAAGACTTCAAGGATAAAGAGAATGATAGAGTCAACGTAAGCCTGGAATGGATTGTGATATGAACAGGATTGTTTAACTTCAGAAGGAAATCAATGTTTGTCAACCTTACAGCAGACAATAAAGAATAAGAAAAAGAATTTGCTGATGATGAAATTGTAAAGGTGATCTGTTTCTGTTAACCCACTGGGTGGACTCACAAAGATCCCGAAATTAAAAATTCCAGTCTTCCCCGGAATTCGAATCGGGGACTCTCGTTCGGAACCCAAGCGCTTTACCACTCTGCCACCGCGCCTACTAATAAGGGAATTTATTATTAAAAAATAAAAAACAATTACAGCATATGGTAAGAGCTTTTTAATTTGAAATTAGCATAGAAAATATAAACTAGATAAAGATTTACTTCCCTCTTTAATGGTAGACAGGCTAGAGATTAACGCTTGAATCCGTGCCCATACAAGCTGTGTAAAGTGTGATGCAACACGCGCTCGTGATCAAATAAACGTAAGGATAAAAACACTTTCTAACCGCTGGATGCACCATGTGATGACTGCTCAGTCACGACCAAGTAAAGCTTTAAATCAGGAGTATGTTGCTGAGGAATAAACCTTTGCTTTATATGTGAGTTGCGGCGATGAATCATACACAATGATATATTAAAAACAATACATTTCTAACGTCAGATTACATTTATATTCATCAATTGTGACAGTAACCATCACAATAATAACTGTTATTATGAACAACTAAAACAACTTCAAGCCGAATTTTCTATTCTGTATCAAGATGTTTCTTTATTTTAATGTTTAACATTATATTGCAATGTTGTTGGTTTTTTTTATTATTGTTATTTTATGTTTCGAGGATTTCCAACAAAATATGTTTCACACTCATCTGCTCTTCCTTTACATTTTAAAATCCAGTTTACGTTTCCTAAAGCAACATAAAAGGTAAATTTAAAAAAAAAAGGTTCAAAGACAGTTTGTGTAAAAACACAAACTCAAAATCGTGTCCCCGAAGTGGTCCGCCCAGGCAGGCTTCAATATTTTCAGAAAGAACATCCAAATGAAATTATATCAAAGACAAATGAGAGATAAGAATGGAGAAAGAAGGTTGACAGATCTTGTGTAGTGCCCCAACGGTCCAGCAGATCTAAGGATACTTGCAAGTGAATGCAAAGTTAGATGTGAATCTGGCCTAACTAGTTCCCCTTTCAGACCTTGTGGTCTATAGGGCAGGTGATGTAAGGTTCATCTGTTTTTGTGGCCTTTAGCCAGCACAACGACCAACCGCCTTTACTTTTCCCCAACTAATGTGAGGTACCCATTAGAGCTGAGTGGACTCAGAGGCGCCCAAGGATTCCGAAGTTGAAAATCCCAGTCTTCACCAGGATTCGAACCGGGACTCCCAGCTACCGCGCCTCTTCTGGCCTAACTGAAGTCTTATAGTTGATGTAATTGTTTTGAAAAGGCTCAATCTCTTATTTGAATGCTCCAAAAAAACACACAAAAAAACATTTTCACAATAAGAAAAAGTGCACGAAATTGAAATTTACAAGATTACTATTCGTTTTAATCTAGTTTTAACTTATAATGCATACTAATTAGCTTTTTCTCTCTAAAAAACTGCTTGCATAACTGATTTTAAAAATTAGATTTTTCGCTTTCAGAAAAAAAAAATTGCCGTTGCATCACAACTTTGAATGGTCTAAAATATTGTGATGTCTGATTTTCAATATCTTTTCTAGTTTACGAGATCTAAACGGGACAGACGGACAGACATTTTGCACAAAACTAATAGCGTCTTTTCCCCTTTCGGGGGCCGCTAAAAAGGAAAAGTGATATGGGGAGATGTGGAAGTAATATAATGCAACCTTAACAAAAACTGTAGAAAATGAAAAGAGGAAGCTCGCGTGAGATTCTGAAATAGACAAAAAACAACAATGTCAAGGACGCCGTATCGAGAGCTTAATGTTACCATTTAAATTAGACAAGCAAAAGAGCGTGAACATTAGATTCTTCAGTGGTGAATAGTGTTGAGAAGTCATATTGTCTTAAAATGTATTGTTACGAACATTCTTATATTCTGTACACCGGATACACCAAAATATTTCTATTTATGTATTTGCCAAAATTTATACAATTATCCTATAATTTTCTTCTCCTTTGTTGTCTTTCGTCAAAAAAATACAGCCTCACTGTGTTCTGTGGCACTCACTTTCAAAATCAACTAGGAACTAACTCACTGTTGCCTAGTGTTTAACATTAGAAATAGACTGATAATAAACTAGTACGAATGTAAGTTCTTTCGGTGTATTAGATTAGTAGTATAAGTACTGATACACCCAGATACTTTAATAACTACAAAAAAGTGACCCCTCAGGCATGAGATCCCTCTATTTATTTATAGCCCAGCCACAGATCTCCCAATGACCGCTCAATACTGGCCAGGCTGTATAAGCAACAACACATTAATTGAAAGCTCAACCAACTGTTGTTAGCAATTAATGACGAAGACCATATTATTCTAGTGACGTGATGTTGTCTCCCTTTGTGTCTTTTGTAGCCCGGAACTCTCGACAGTGGAGGAGAAGGGAGATGATGATTTATCGCACTCTGTTTATTTTGTTGTGTTTCACGTTCAAGAGTTAGGACCTTCTCTGTAACTCTTGTTGTGAAGAGGTTGAACATTGTTTTTGTTCATTGTGAGGCTGCTTGCACACTGTATGGTTTGAGTTTTTGAAAGAAGGAGCTTTCAGATTTAGTGGCATTTTGTCGTTCTGTTTCTAGCTTTCTATATATTCTATATTATATTTAAGTTATTTCTTTGTGATTGGTTCATCTCTCGTGGCCATACAAAAAAAAAAGTTTAGCATTCAAGCATATATTTAGCCAAGTAAGTCACTAAGTCACTTACCTTCGAAATTAATGACAAAACGTTGATGTGGTAAAGCGATGTACAACCATTTTACGTCGCGGTGTACTGTGAAAGTTCACATGCCCTTTTTTTGTAACTGAAACCGTACTGTTTTCTCCGAACGATCAAAGCCGTGTATTGTGCAAGCAGCGTTGGACTTTGTAGACACACCCAATCTATTTGAGTTTAACTAGAGGATGAATTCATAACATACACTGTTGGTGTTTAATGTACAGACTGAATGACGTCTATCAATCGTATTGACCAACAAACCCAGGGGCGTAGCTAGGAATTTTCCATCATCTCGGGGCCCGTAATATTAAATTTTTAATGTAAAAAACACTAATTTGGATGCTCCCCACATGTGGAAGACCGGGGGGATTTTTACATTCTCCCCCCTGCTCCCCCAACCCTAGCTACGCCACTGAACAAACCCCACACTCCCTTATCGCACTAAGATTTAAGACTTTTCACCACACACCCATGTAAAAAAAAAGATGGACATCTTACCAAGAAACTGAAAGTAGTCTCCGCCTGTAGAACAAAAAAATTGCATCCATTCATTCTCGATGGGTTTAGGGTCAAGCCGGCCACTCGAAGTTCTTGCATCTCTGACTCTCACTTGCATATTAGATTTATTTGCGAATGGAATCAATATTGAATGATTGATTTTTAATAACATGTTATTTCACTCAAGTCCCAGATATGGTGGAGAGTTCTGCCGAAGTAGGCCTAAGCCTTGCCGCAATGTCTTACTATGACTCGAATAACAAACTTCTTCTCGATCTGTCACTTTTGTTTAGGGACATGACACGTGCGACTGAGGGGCGAAAACCGCTTCGTTTCCTAGCAAAGGAACTCGAGGTCGAATCCCGAGAAGGACCAGAAATTTTAGAATTGAGATCCGACCCGACTTGAGTGCTCAAATACAGCAAGGAAACATTATTTAATTCCCCCTCCTCCCCTGTCTAAAAAAGAGATTGGACCAGAGTGCACTTTGCTGATCTCTATGGTTTTCCTCTGACTATGGATCATCTCGGTGAGATGAATGCCTGGGCATTAGCTGTGGTCTGAACGATGTCGCCTACACATCAGTCCCCCCCTCTCCACGCAGCTGATGTAACCAAAGGAACGGCAGTGCCGATACAGTTTGGGGTCAGCGGCGTCGCAGGTTCTGCCAGAATGTAGCACTGGGTGCTGCAAACTGCCTTAGGGTCGCCAGCTCCTGATTTTTCCTCAGGGTTGACTCCAGAAGCCATTCCCATGATTGGGTATAGCTGCAAGGCAACAGAGGTTTGATCTCAGAGTTTTCCTTCTCCTAGGTGGGTAGCCAACCACCATGGCTAACGAGCCCCTCCTGCCCGAAGCTTACTGTTGATATAATGTGATAATCCCGATAAACAAAATCCTTTTTTTTAAACTCCAATAATTCAAAATCTGAATGTCGAACAAGGAGTTTAATAATAATGAAGGGAACCGTCGAATGTCGTCAACCTAAATCTTTACGTTCCTAAAAACTGCCTCTCTCTAGAGCCGTCGAAAGTAGTCTGTTTACATTTCACTATTATTTGAAACAAAAATTAGAAAACAATTAATTCTCCAAACCGTTTTATTTATAGGAACTATTATTAGAATGTGAAAATAAATAATTCTTCTTTAACTATTGTGTTTACGAGACTTATATAAAGTCCCACACACGGGTGTCTGGCCGCATCTATCACCTCATCTACCACCTCATGTGGCTTGATTATTAAGTATGGTGGTCAGCTATTTGAAAGAGCTGGTCAGGGCACGGAGTTTGTAGGCAGTGTGTAACTGCTTTATCAAAACCAATAAAATGTTACACAGGAGTATGAAGCTGATATTATTGTTAGCTTCATACATAAACGGAGAGATCCCATAGCTTAAATGACAGTTAATGTCATCATAATATTCTTTTGCATTGCATACATTAAAGAAAACATGACAGGATTATGCGTCCAGATGTTGTTTTCATTACGGGACTCCGTCTCTTGGTCAGCAGAAAAAGAAACAGCATCTCCTGACCCCGCCACTTTCATTATGTCGTGACCGATGATCAATTCGTTTTACTCCACAGCTAACTTAAGTTAAAAACCTTTCATTTCCAAAAGTTTTACTCACACCAATTATGGTCACGAGAAGTTTGGGGCGTCTTGGCACCAGAGGTTCTGATGATAGTTTATAAATAGACTAAAACTTTTTATAACAAATAGTGTTGTTTTATATCTATACAATACTATAGTGTCTATATTATACATTGTCCCGCTCTACCGCCTTTGAAAAAAAAAATGTCTCAATAATTTTGACTATTTCATGAAAGTAAATTGCAAACTTTCAATGTGTGTTATGTGCTCGGGACAAGTTGTTTCATAGTCCCGGGTTTGAACCCTGCTGGCCGCCATCCCTCGCCATCCTATGGGAGGTTCTGGCTAAGATGTAATAAACTTTAATTTGTGAAAGAGCTTTAGAAACATGTAAAACAAGATTACAAAAAGAGTTTGTGTGGCAACACAAACTCAGAGGCGGCCTCCGTGGGAGACGGATCACTGTCGGATCCGCATATTCGCTGGTCGACTGAGGATGGCATCGAGCAGGGTATGAAACCGAGACCGTAGAGATAATCAGTTCTGCGCGCTAACCGCACGACCAGGCATTGCTCTTAATCTAATGACAAACTGGTTACAAACTAATAGCCTACTATTGATATATTCATTTAGGCCTAAATGGAACTAGAATGAGGATGTAGATCTACCTAAATTAAACTACTAATTTAGCACTCTCAATATCTATATCTACTAGATCTAAATCTAAAATATATATTTGGGATAATGTAGATGTAATTTAGATAAGATTTATATAAAAAAACACTAGATAATCAATTAATAGACTAATTGCAAAATCTAAATATTAAAATAGTAAATTAGTTTTAGTATTTTATAACATTGCAATATTGACATATTGACAATCTAGACTTTAGAAAAAAAACTACACTTTAAGCCTAGAAATTAAAATTATAGATCTTGATCTAGTCTAAATCATGGCTGTCTGGTAGTGCGGTTTGCGCGCTGGACTGTCGTTGGGATTCATCGATGGTCCCAGGTTCAAACCCTGCCCGCTCCCATCCCCCGTCGTCCTACGGGAGGTTGGGACTACAACTCTGAAGGAACATCCGAAACATGAACTTAAATCTAAATCTAGTTTTAAAAATCTAGCACTAGTGTAAGAAACAAAATCTAGATCTAGTGTAAAAAATCTAGCTCTAGTGTAAAAAAAAATCTAGATCTAGTGTAAAAAATCTAGATCAGATCTAAATCTATAATGTCTTTTTAAAATGCGAGTCACATTACGAGGTTTAATAAACATTACTATACCGAGTTGTTTTAGCATTTAAAGAATTTATTCTATATGACGTCAAAGGAAAAAAATCCACCACGTCACACGGCCTAGTTAGACTAAACCTACCTATTGAACGATAGTCGTTCTACGACTGAAGAAGGCCAACTAGATGAAATAATGCTTTCTTATAGAGTTGATTAATCCATTTATCATATATATATATATATATATATGTGTGCGTGTATATATATGTGTGTGTGCGTGTGTGTTGGCTTGAGCCGTTGTATTGTCTAGCTAAGCATATTGATTTCTGTCAGCCCCTGTCGGTCTTTTGATCCACAGCTCTCTTGTTAACTTCTAAAACTGTTGTGTGATTTTCTCGACTTCTGAGATCTGACCCGCTAACGTCCCCTCGGAGACAATGGTATAAACCCTTTCAGTTTGTAGATGAGCACAATCTCATTTCCTTTGAATTTGAAGATGTCTGTGAAGTCCGATCTTCGTTTTGAAAAGCCGATTGCACTTAAAGGACAAGTAGGTTGAGCCAAATGGAAGAATTGTCGGCCTTTGTCCCTTTGTTGTTTTTTTTTATTATGTTCGAATCTTTACTAGAAACACGCTCATAGTGGCAGCGTAGCGGCAGGTGTAGACAGTGATACGTGTTACTGATGGACTATTAGTTCGGTTGGTAATACGCTGTGTAGAGGCAAAGATAAAATATAATGCCTGGTCAACGGTACACTGAATGATGAAATAATACAACAATGCGTGTTAACAAAATGACGTTTATTTATAACAATATGAAGATTTAGCATCAGTTTGAAATATTTTACTGCACAACGTTGAACAAGTATTTAGTTTTCTAAACACAAAGCACCGCTTAACAAAATTAACTCTTTTTTTAAAAGACCAATGAACAACTCTTACAAAACATCACACATTATTGATTCACAAACATACTTCTCAACAGCAGCCCAAACGAACTTTATAAAACAGTTTCATCGTTAATTTCACATTACATTATTTAGTTTTAAAAAGTTATATTTTCGATAAACTCTCTCTGTGTGTGTATGTGGGGTGTGTGTGTATGTGTGTGTGTGTGTGTGTGTGTGTGTGTGTGTGTGTGTGTGTGTGTGTGTGTGTGTGTGTGTGTGTGTGTGTGTGTGTGTGTGTGTGTGTGTTAACAAAAAAAAAACGTTAGCATTATTAAAATTTATATAAGCCAATAATTTGTTGGGTTTAAACCCAACCTACAACTAACTTACAACACACACACAAAGTGTTTCCCAAGACTTTTTTCTGAATGGACACTTCGTACATTCTTTATATTGAACATATTTTCTAGAGAAGTTAATGCACGCGGTGGCCAGCTAGTTCATTATTAAAGTAGTTCGTGGAACACCTAGTCAGGCTTCTCGGAAAACTGGGGCTTGGCAGAATACAGCTTGAGAAACACTGACTTACAATATGGATGCAATCAGACAATGTAACAAAGCATAAAACTATTGAATGTGTTGAAGGAAGTAGATGTAGCGGAAACAAGAATTAACAATCATCATCACTTTAGTTCACTCATTTTCCACAAACGATTTTCATAAATAAAGTGTTTATTGTTTGTAGTTCATTATTACTCAAGTCAGAAGTCATTTCATTGCATTTAGACGGTATTTGCTTTTAATTGTGAGCTTTATTTATTTAAAGAAAAGACAACACTACGCTAGTCGCTATGAGAAAGTATCATTTTCTAGCCTGGAACATTTTATATTTGTCGTAAATTTAAACCTATTTATTTATATCAATCAGACACGGCTTATAGAACACAATAATGATAGGGCTTTCTTTAAGTGTGAATGATTTGATTATAGGCTAAAGTACATTTCGAAATTTTAACCAAATAAACATTTGGTTATGTTTAAAGTTTACATAACTATTTAAAAGTGGTTTGAGTGCTGGGACAAGTCCCAAAAGGCCCGTGAAGTCTGGGAGTGCATGAGGCACCCTGACCGCACTTCCCCGTGGTGGAGGCTGTCCAGGCCTTAGCAAGCTATTATAGCACAGTGCAGGACAGGCCATTTTCCTGTTGGCTCATATTTCTCGCGTCTATGGCCAAATTTTGATTCACGGTGCCCCCGCTGCGGAGAAGAAGAGGAAACCGTGCCTCATATTCTGTTTGACTGACCCAGACTTTCTGATCTCCGTCTCGACAGGTCTGGGAAACCCAAAATTCTCGAACTGTATGGCGACATTTATGCACTACGCAAGACAGCAGGGTTTCTGTCCAGGGCTTTTGCAAGAGAGGATTTGAGCCTCTCAAGCCCTTACTCTAATGGAGTTGGATGATGATGATGATTTAATTTCCTTTTTTATAATTAAGATTTTCAGTTGTACATTAACGTACAAAAGAGAAGGATACAATTTTGCAATGTAAATAAAATATGCACACAGCTTATAGTCCATCCTGTAAGTAACAAGTTTTTAGTTCTAGTACATTAGTTTCCAATAAAACTTTTCTGACATACAATATCGCAAAAATCAAAATGTATAAAATAGTTATTCTTTTTGAGGAACCTCCAAAATAAAGCATGAAAGGGAACACTCAGATATTGACCCTTACTTCTAGACAGTTCATTCCTATTTGAATATACTGTAGACAATACATGAATGGAGCCTGGTCATACACTTTGTTGAAGAACATGGTCTACATTTTATAGAAACCTTTCTGAGAACACTGGCAAGTACTTTCAATAATCCCACTAACATTAAATGAGCATGAAGTAGACTTTATCCAAATATTTTGTTGGAATACTAGAATTGTATCATCCACTGAAGAGGTAGACTAATCCTTTGATCACATCCTACTGACACTTGCGGAGGTCAAAGGTCATCCAGTTTCCTGCGTCTTTGTTTTACCACATTGGAAATCACTTTGTACAGGTCGCTTCTGAAGCCCTTGACCAGCGCAAAGTAGACAAAAAAGTTTAAGGCGTGCGATGAGTCATTGATGACGTAGAGCAGGTCCTTGACGTAGAACCAGACGTGACGCGGGATGCAGGTCGCCGGCCAGATGACGGTGTAGAAGAGACAAGATGGCGCGTTCACGATGAAGTAGAGTAAAGAGGCGCCGATCATGAGGAGGCTCATCTTGTTCTCTTGACTCTCCTGCCGAAGGATGGGCGACTCGTTGATGGAGCGCTTCCTCCGTAGCTCCTGTCGGTTGTTACGCATGACGTGAAGCTGTCGTATGACCAGCACTGTGAAGCAGCTGATCAGAATGAACGGGGCGATGATATGTGAGGCATACTGGACAAGGAGGAAGGTGTAGATGCCGATGTTCTGAAAGACGCAGACTATTTCCCCGTTGCTGTCCACCATGAACAGGGCGTAAAGTACGCTGACGTAAGTGCCCAAGACCCCCGACATCACAGCTAGGAGACATTTGCTTCTTCTTGTCGTCATGAGATACAGACGTTTAAGTGGGTAGCAGACGGCTATGCAGCGCTCGGCACAGATCAAGGCCAGAGTCCAGTTGGCGATAGAAGCAGTCACAGTGCTTGGAATGTAAATCAGCTTACAGCCCAACCATCCGAGCCTGAATTTGTTGTACAGAATCTGTGACTCTATCAGCTTGGTGATCAAGGCAGCGCTGTCAAATATGGCCAGGCAGCCGAGGAGTAACGTGGCCGGCCTGTAAGGCTTATGACTCAGTACAACCAATATAGTGAGTAGATTGCCAGGCAGCCCAATGCCACACAGAAACCACAAATAGTGCTTTAGGAAGCCATCTGTTTCGTACATGTAACTGGAGAATAGAATCAAAAGAAAAGTCTTTAATAAATATGTATACATGTTAAACCTTATTGCTCTTATTTGGTTTTTTATATATATATTTTAATATGTTAATTTATTTTATTAATGTTGCTCGTGTCTGAGTGGTCCAGACATTAGTTTTGCTTCTAGCAGCTTGGGAGTTATTGTTTAATTGTAGGTTGCTCAATATGCTGTCAAATGTCTGGCGTTTTTAAGTGTCGAACATTATTCAGTAATGATAATACATTGAAACTGAATTAAGTCACACATTGAAACTGAATTTAGTAACACATTGAAACTGAATTAAGTCACACATTGAAACTGAATTAAGTCACACATTGAAACTGAATTAAGTCACACATTGAAACTGAATTAAGTCGCACATTGAAACTGAATTAAGTCACACATTGAAACTGAATTAAGTCACAAATTGAAACTGAATTAAGTAACACATTGAAACTGAATTAAGTCACACATTGAAACTGAATTAAGTCACACATTGAAACTGAATTAAGTCACACATTGAAACTGAATTAAGTCACACATTGAAACTGAATTAAGTCACACATTGAAACTGAATTAAGTCACACATTGAAACTGAATTAAGTGACACATTGAAACTGAATTAATAAATCAGACAGCAGTAAAAAAGTGAGACGTTTTGTTGTTGTTGTGTAAATGGCAATGCGGATTTGTTATTTAACAATTTAAAAAAAAAATTAACAAAGATAGAGAGATTGATAGATAAAAGTCCACATTTAAAACCTTGCGATCTATAGGGCAGATTGTTAAAATCATTTTATCTAAGAATCCCGAAAATCAAAATCCTATTATTCACAGACATTCGAACCCAGGACCCTTGGGAGCCAAGCACTTTACCACTCAGCTACAGAGCACCAGATAAAATGATAGAGAGAGATTTAGAGAGAGAAAAATACAAGGCTATTGTTTATAGTTAGATATACAAATGTTTATTATTGCTATCATTAGTATTATCATTATTATTTATTATTATTTTTACTGCTACCTGGGTAAAACCTTTTTAATTGGCAAAGTCACAACACTTTGCAGACTAGCTGACTCTTGGAAATATACAAAAAAAAATCGCTGGATACTAAAACAGTTGATTACCTAAATTATCTCCCCGTGTCTATGAGAAATGACAAAAGTAATTACCTGTATCCTGAAAAACAAAAAATTAGAGTCACGGTAATTTCCTAACACAGCGACAGATTTTTGTTTCATTTTCAGGAGTCAACGTTTGAAATGAAAATGTCCACGTCTTATAGAAAAGAAGTTGTTTTTTTCTCATGAGTAACAGATTAGTGATAGGAGATCAAAGCAATATAGATAGATATATATATATATTTACAATAAAGCAGAAAGTAAGGCGTATGTATCTATGGGTGAATGTCTCGATAGAAATCAAAACCGTTTACCCAATCTCGATAAAACTTGACCGAAATGTTCCTTGGGTCCTAACTTACAAAGTTTCGTGCTGCAGTAGAAATAATTCAAGTTTTTTTCTATTTTAAGCCATTCTTGATGTGGTAGAGACATTTAATCGTGATCAAAGGCATATTCATGCCAAATTTCATCAAGACTGGTCATACGGTTTTTATTTTATTTGGGACATACACCCATACATACAAACGTACATACATACATACATACATACATACATACATACATACATACATACATACATACATACATACAAACTATATCTTCCACTTTTCAACTTTACTCATCTCGTCTCTCTTCATGTCCATCTTTACATTTTCCTTTTAACTCTTTCTGTCTTTCCAAATGTGTACCTCTCAAACTTCCTCTCTCTCTCTCTCTTCGACTCTTTTACTTTCTCTATTTCTTTATTTTGAACCTTTTTTTAGTCTCTCCGTCTCTCTGCCCCGCATTCCCTCTAACAGTTTTAGTATCTCGTTCTCTCTCTCTTTCTCCCTTTCTCTTTCTGAGTGCTTGTGTTCCACTTTTCAACTAATACTCTCTCTCTCTCTCTCTCTCTTTCTCCCTTGCTCTTTCTGAGTGCTTGTGTTCCACTTTTCAACTAATACTCTCTCTCTCTCTCTCTCTTTCTCCCTTGCTCTTTCTGAGTGCTTGTGTTCCACTTTTCAACTAATACTCTCTCTCTCTCTCTCTCTCTTTCTCCCTTGCTCTTTCTGAGTGCTTGTGTTCCACTTTTCAACTAATACTCTCTCTCTCTCTCTCTCTTTCTCCCTTGCTCTTTCTGAGTGCTTGTGTTCCACTTTTCAACTAATACTCTTTCTCTCTCTCTCTCTCTCATTGTCTCGTTTCTCTTTTTCTCAATTACTGTCTGTGCATGTCTGCTAGTGTGCAGAGTGTCTATGTTTAAGTATGTGTGTGTGTGTCTTTCTATAATTAAACAACATCCCTATAATTACAGCGACCACTTTCAAAGGACTGGAGCTGGTAGTTACTTGTGTCTCCAGATGTAGCTTGTAGCCCAGACATTAATATTCTGGACAACGTGAGGATAATAAATGAAACATCTGGCGGAAAGTTTAAATAGGAGAAATCTATTTATACACTAGTATGCCCTCATGTTTGTCTGTGTTACATAAAAGTGTAGAATTGAAAGAATCCGTCATTTGAATATCTAGAGACTCCGGTATGAACACTTCTGAATAAATATGGACTTATGAATTGTGTTATTTGTTTAGTTATGAGCAGGTCATTTGACTGTAAAGTTTAGATCTGGATGGATGGATTTGTTACTTAGACATCACATTGACTGCACAAATAGGTGAAAGTGACATGACATTGAAATGTAGGAAAAGAAATAACACAAGAAACTAGAAACTATCAATATAAACTGCAAACAAACATGGATACAAGTGATCAAACACTAGAAACTGTAACAAACATACAAAACAGTATTAAAAAACCCCACTATAAACAGTATAAATGAACGCTAAAACTGTAACAATTGTAGTAAACAGACACAAGAAAAGTAAACCAACATATCAAACAGTAAACAATCATAAGGAAACAAAGTTGCACATTAAAAAAAAAATATAATTTTTTTTAAAAAGGGAAATTAAAAGTGTCCTCTTACAGATTGGGTTCCCTATGCATCATTAATTATTTTTTACTAAATTTTAAATTTCAAAAATATTTACAGACTTTTCGCTGCAACTTTCAACCCATCTACCAAAGTCTATATGATGAAAAATTAATTTTTAAAAAATATATTCGAAATGACACCTATAGTATTATACGGGTTAGACTACTATATCAATGAGGGCTTTTATTCCAATAAACATGTAATGTTTCATTTTTGTATACCAAAATGTATTTTAAAATTGTTTACTGCTCTGATAGAATTAAAGTAAATAGACTTACTACGCACCAGAACATTAAGGAAAAGCAATAAATAAAACAAAAAATGATGTAGCAATTTCAGCCTATATTTTGATACGGTGCGCCAACGTGCAACCGTTTTAGATCGTAACCTAGCAAGTTCAACTTTGGCGATTAAAGTTCACTTATTGCTTAACTAAGAATCTGGATCACATTTAACATGGTGGAAACGGGACAGGAATAATTAGGATAATTGATAGATGGGTAATCGATTGATAACAAATATATTGGATGCCATTACTACTAGGACTCTGTTCTAGTGATGAGTTTGACAATAAGGAGAGAACCGTACAAAAACAGTCTGGTGAGGACAAGACTCAGGGGAGACAACCTCAAGCTCTTGACTGATTTCACAACGTTACTGAGAATAAATGTTGACTTAATTGTGGCTCCCGTTTCAGCTACTTGATTCAAAGTTATTCTCTCTTCCGAAGTCTAGTTAAAACAGCCCTCATAAACACTAACATTCATACGAGCTTTGAATGAGCTTTGAGTGATACACCTTCACATAAAATACACATCCAACATTAATGACATTGACATAGACTCCAGTCCTCAAGCACCGTAGTGTATGTTAGGGGATTACAGTTTTATATTTGTAACCAACGTGTGGTGAATAGATAGAGGTCCATCAATCGACGGACCAAATACTTTGTGCAGAGGGCACTAGATAGATAGCAATTTAGGAATGTTATGATCAGCAAAATATAACAATATATGATTGTTATCATTTCTAAAAATAATAAGATGGCTAACCTTTATCTTATACTGTTTACAAAGCTTACATTAACTCAATCTGTCTATCCCTCTGGTAAAAATTGTGTACACGTTTTTTCTCCTAACCCCAGTTTAGGTCAAGCTTAGATTTGGCACATTTATTTCTGTACTTGACAAAACAAGAATCAATATAAAAAATACTAATTGGTTAATTAACTATTGGCAATTAATTATTTTGTTTGGTATCTCGAAGTTCAATTAGCCCCATTTATGTTTTCTAGGTCCTGGTTTTAAAGTGTGAAGCAAATAATAGATAACTTTAAAGCCTTCTATTTTCATCAGCGCTTCCCTTGCACAGCAGTTTGTGTACTGGCTTGAGAAGGTTGAGGAGACTTGAGCTCGAATCCAGGTTGTTCAGCTTTTTTAATAAATGCGTTTAAAAAGCGATCACCCAGATACCTCCTTTTTTCTCCCTCACCCCTTTCCAACTGGTCCATATAAGTGATAGGATCATAGCTTATTCAGAAAGATAAAATCAGGAAAATTGCGCTAACCACCAAAAATTGGTAAAATAATATTTGTAATCGCACTGATGTATATCGGTCATGATCAATTTCAAATTTAATTACACAACTGTCCAAACTAATTGATACAACTACGCTTAATAAAGCACAGCTTAATCAGCACAGTTAAATACAGAGAAGTCAATAATTCAAATTAATTGTTAAATGTACACTGGAAAGTTCAGTGCAAGCACTCAGTGCACTGCTGATCACACTGATGTGTCGGATAATTCTTGGTTTGTGTTTTATTTGATTAACTTGTTTATAAATAACAATGTGACGCCCTATCCACCACTGACCTCATACAACTAATACAAAGTCGTTGGACCTCATTATGTCTTTCAAATGCAAGAACATGGGTCATGGATTGCGTAAGGGAGCTCCCCCCTCCCGGAAAAAAACGTAGCAGAGGATAGACGAGCACTAATCACCTGGAGGACTAGTAGCTAGACCAAAAGTATAACTGCAAACAGTTGACCTTGGCGTCGATGATTCTGAGATAATGGTTCCTGACAGAGAACGTTGGGAAAAAAATGGCTGCTTTTTTACGACATATTTTGTGATGGGCATACATTTCTTCTATTCCCTATTCCAGCTAATGATTTAGAGACAGTACAAATATTATTCCTAAAAAATACAAGAACGAATTTTGATACCATCTCTTCACATTTAATGTGACAGTTAGGAATTAAATAGTTTAACCATTCTCTAAAGTTTCCAAATTAACTCTGCGATTACTTTCTAATCTCGATGAGGTCTGGATGTGCACATTGACGCTTAACATAAGTCTTCCATATTTATACATTCAGTTTAGCATTTAAAAACAGTGTCTAGGACAATATTGTGTAACATTGTAGCATCATTATTTACTTTTATATTTATTATGTTATTTATTGTAAAATATTCTGTTTTGCACACTAAATTTATCAAAGGAGGTGTGGCTTGATTACAAATGCTAGTAAATAACATTGAATCGTCCACATCTTTTTCAAATTTTGAGCCCACCACTATTAAATCTCTGTATTCTAACACTATATGTTTTTTTAACAAGATGTAAATATTTTTATTTGTCTGAAGTCCAGAAATACTCATCATTATATCATTTGGTTTACTGTCTCGAGACTGAAAGAAATATATATCTATATGGGGCAGTGATTGAGTATTTGAATGTGTTCAATTTTGTATTTATTTAAAATATTTATATTACTATTTAAATATTCAATCTTTTCAATTGTTTTAAATCTAATTGTTAAGCCTTCAACATCAAATCAATATTTTAATTTAAGGAAATATAAAAGTGTATTAAGAGTCTAAAGAAATGTTGACCCACTTGAGTCAATACAAATATAATTAATACCTGAGAAGAGTCATTCAAACCCGTACACTTTTTTATTAACAAAGTGATCGATTGATCTCAATCTAATGATGTTGTCTGTAATGTTTCCAGTCCGCAAGTATTGATTGAGAGGAAATGAGGTCTACAGAATGGTTGACCTATCTATCTATCTATCTATCTATCTATCTATCTATCTATCTATCTATCTATCTATCTATCTATCTATCTATCTATCTATCTATCTATCTATCTATCTATCTATCTATTAGTAATTAACTATTACTGATTCGATCAACTTTTTCTTATATTATGTATTTTTAACAATTCCTCTTATTAGCTTGCAAATTCATGGGTAACACTTAAAATCTGGAATCTGGTTGAACATGAATTTCGAAAACTGATTTAATGATTTTCCTAGTAATGTGACAGTTTATGTATATCTTTGGAGAAAAAACTAATACACACAATGAAATATATATCCATCGTAAAATTTAATTTACTTTATTTTGAACACGAGACTATGGAAATTCACTAAAGAAGTGAACATAGATGAACATCTTTTGTAGAAATCATTAGCTGGACTGCTAGAATTAATTTGTGATCTCATGTAGTTCCATAATACTTCTACAATTTTTTTAATACGTAATAGCAATGCCATATCATCTCTAACTAGAACCAATATTCTTTCATTACGTATTGAGAGCAAAGTAATCGCTCTTACAAAAAGCCATTAGCTTTATAAATAATTACTTTGTTACAAAATATGATTGGAACAGTGCGATTCAACGGTGCCAGCTCTGAAAGTTTCAGTATAAACAGCGGAGTTAAACAAGGATGTGACCTGGCCCCAACCCTCTTTGGAAAACTATTTTCACTGCTAATCTACAATGCGTTTGACAAATCCACCGAAGGCATCTATCTCCATTACAAATTTGATGGCAAACTCCTAAATATTGCCAGACTGAGGGCCAAAACTAAAATCAGAACCACCCTCTTAAGAGATATGTTATTCGCGGATGACACAGCGGTAGTGGCACACACACAAGAGGAACTTCAGTCACTAATGCCCCGCTTCTCTCAGGCCTTTAAAGAAAACAAATGTTATGGGACCACCCGCTACAGCACCACCCTCCATCCTCATAGACGATAACAAGCTGGACGCCGTAAATGAATTCTGCTATCTGGGATCCACAATCCAAGATGACCTGTCTCTAGAAGATGAGATAAAAAAAACGCATAGGGAAGGCTGCCTCGACCTTTACTAGACTCAGGTCAAGAGTTTGGGAAAATCAAAAGCTCACTACAGTGACCAAAATGGAGGTCTACAAGGCATGCATTATGAGTACACTGCTGTATGGCAGTGAATCATGAACCACCTACGCAAAGCAAGAGAGAAAACTGAACTCATTCCATTTGCTATGTCTCTGTAGGATCTTAAAAATCACATGGAAAGAAAAGGTGTGCAATACTGAGATCCTTGCGCGAGCAGGTATTCCCAGCATCTTTATAGCCCTCAGACAACGCCGCTTGCGCTGGCTTGGACATGTTCTCCGAATGAAGGACAATCGCATCCCTAAAGTCATCCTCTACGGATAACTCGCGACTAGTTCAAGAAAAACTGGTCGCCCCCACCTCCACTACATAGATGTAATAAAATGGGACCTAAAATCAGTGAACATCAATACTGACCATTGGGAAGACATAGCTCTAGACCGCACCAGATGGAGAGAGACAGTGACCAAGAAAGCTATGGACAGTGAAAGAACATGGGCCTCAGCTCAGGAAGAAAAACGTACAATACGACAAACGGCCAGCTCCTCTACCACCGAACCAAAAGCCACTTTAACCTGCGCTATTTGTGGACGGGAGTGTCTCTCCAAAATAGGGCTCCACAGCCACATGAGAAAGTGTGTGAGATGAACCATAGTCGTTCTACGACTGAAGGAGGCCAAAAACTTTGTTACAATTGCTTTATTTAGGTTACACATCCATGAAAACATATAGATACTGGATACATGGACGTAGCCAGGGGGGGGGGGTCTTGGGATTAACCCCCCCCCCCGAAATGAGTTTTATGACTGATTTTTTGCTTTGATTTTGCTAATTTTTTGTTAGATTTTAATGTTAAACCATCACTTGCTTAAGCGAACCAAAGAAGGGTTTTGAGGTTAGAACCTCTCTCTTCTATAAAACAAAATATAATACAAACGACAGTCAAAAAAATTAAAAGAGCGTAGCCAAGGGAGATTTTGAGTTTAAAACCCCTTCCGAATTTTTTATAACATAAATACCCTATTTAATATAAGACTAAACCATACAACAGTCATCAGCAGGGCCGCCGCTACCTAGTGTGCAATGTGTGCACTGCACGCAGGCGGCCGAATCATTATTCCAAGATTCCTTTTTTAAATAAAAAATTTTGGTTTGATAATAAAAAAATACTTAAATGTTTTATATAAATTCTAATGATTCCATTATCCTTTGAAAATTTGAGGGATTCCCACGAGTTTTTCCATTGACGCCGGCTCAATTCTGGCCTTGAATTTTCGCGGGCTATTAGTGACCCTGTTAGAAGTTCTAGATCTAGTCATAAAAATTCAATTTTAAAAACATTTTCACTTTTACTTTAATGGCTGTTAGCTGACAGTAGAATATTTTTTGGACGATTAAAGAGTCCAAATGTAGATGTACATTCGTTTCATTTGCGTTCAAATTTAAAATACATTTTATCTTCTTTTCGTAGTAAAGTCAGTTAAAATTGGTAGGCCTATCTGTTTTATTGTATCTACTTAATATCTAATTATATATAACTGTATTTACATTTCTTATTATTGTTTTAGTGTCTATATTTAAAAATTGTGCAAGTATTCAGTATTAAATTATTATTACTTTTATTGTGCTTTGCATTACTGACCATCTGTATTTTAATGCAGCATTTCTTAAACTGTGGGTTCCCTCTCCCTCCCCGGGGCGAGTTCCTCTAATGGGTGGGGGGGGGGGCGTAACATCCTGACTAAAAAGGGGATGATGAAATTATCGTAATGCAAATGTGACACGGCAGACGATCTTGAGACATGAAAGAGTAAAGACGTTGTTGTTTTTTTTTTTGCTGTGAGCTAGATTTTGTTTAAATATCAGTTTATTTCATTACTATTAGATAACAGACCTACATTTCAACTAAAGCTAAATCTGTGAATATTGTAATAACAGTTATATTGAGCTTGTTTGTTCAAGTTATTTAAAGTTTATTTATTAAAAATATAAAACGCCATCATTGGTTCAATTGTACTAGCTGTTTGGAGCGACAAGTCAACGACCAACCAACAACAAGGGGTGGGGACGGCGAAAACATGTTTTATTTTCAGTGTCATTTATCTGAATATTAGTCACTTGACATTATCATGAAACATTTAAATATCTAAGTAGGAGACGTCGTTGCATCTTCTAATAAGATCTTGTCAAGTGTCAACTTTTTTTTGTTGTTGGGAGGGGGGAGAGGTGTATGCAACAATATGGGTTAAACATTTGGAAGAAAACATTTGGAAGAAAACATTTGGAAGAAAACATTTGGAAGAAATCATTTGGAAGAAAACATTTGAAAGAAAACATTTGGAAGAAAACATTTGGAAGAAAACATTTGGAAGAAAACATTTGGAAGAAATCATTTGGAAGAAAACATTTGAAAGAAAACATTTGGAAGAAAACATTTGGAAGAAAACATTTGAAAGAAAACATTTGGAAGAAAACATTTGGAAGAAAACATTTGGAAGAAATCATTTGGAAGAAAACATTTGGAAGAAAACATTTGGAAGAAAACATTTGGAAGAAAACATTTGGAAGAAAACATTTGGAAGAAAACATTTGGAAGAAAACATTTGGAAGAAATCATTTGGAAGAAAACATTTGGAAGAAAACATTTGGAAGAAAACATTTCAAAACGTCTCCGCTAGTGTGATTCTTTTAGATTTATTCCACAGACTTCATTAGAGTGACGACTTGGGTGTGACAAAAAAAAAAGATCCGCGACCGAGAAGTCTGACTTAACTCGAAGACTAATTTTAAAAGGATCACGCGCATTACAGTGTCCGTGCGCAATATGTAGGCCTACTACCTAGACTGTCCCTCGTATAATATTATTGGCCAGAGCTGCCTCTTTATTATTAGACTTAATATTGCCGTAGACTTTTTTTTTCATAGGATGACTAGAGTGCGTTCTGAAAGAGAACAAGAACATCATTAAATGGCTTTTTGATATTTTCTCTTCTTTTTTTTTTATTTTGTGACCATCATTTTTTTTATGCTTATTCAGTACTGAAGAGATTGCATTGCCAACAACACATAAGACACTAAAATAAGTTTAGGGTTTACACAACAGTTCACTTTAAAATTGTTCATAAACTGTTCAAACTTGATGATCACTAGGTTGTCCATTGTCCTTTGCTGTACACGAACGAAGTTTTTTGGGATTCTTTCTGAAGGATCTGTCCTTATTTCCTACAAGAGAAAGGCGTTGTAGACAACAGGAAAAAGAATTCCTGAAGTTGAAAACATATTAGGGAAATTTCCTTACTTAAATTTGGATTTTATACATAGTGTTACATTTTTATAAATGAAAATAAAACCTAAAAATTGTTATAATTAACACAAATTCTCTTTAATTTTCATTACAGAAAAAAAAGATAAATTAGGTTTGAAAATAAAACATCTTCGAGTGCATAGGGACACGACAATGATACCATTAGGAAAAGTAAAAAAAGGAATGGTCAATAAAAAAGATTTAAATCAAAGAGCTCGGTTGGTACACTGTCAAGCTCAGTCTTAATGAATTTTTAAAAAAAAGGGGGGGGGCGTATTTTTCAATTTCGCACGCAGGCGGCCACAACCCTCGCGGCGGCCCTGGTCACCAGATACTATGATAGCAAAGAGGGGATTTTTGTTTTAAAAAAAACCCTTCATAGGACTTTAAGTAAAAAAAAAAACTCCAAAGGATTCACCTCTTTAATATAAAATTAAAGCAAACTACACAAACAAAATTCTATCAGGGTAGCCAAGAGTTTACGCCCCCCCCCCTCTAGAAGGCGTTAAGTTTAAAGCCTCCTCCAGAAGATTTAGGGTTTATCACCCCTTACAGATAGCTCTGAGGTTTTAAACCCCCTCTTCAATAGATTTCTAAAGCAAACTACAGTCACCAAATTCTATGAGCGTAGCTCAGGCCAATCACACAGGCTGTCGATAGACAAGGGACAGTACTGCTAATAACCGCAAGTATGACCCGTGTTATGGTCATGTGATCGAGAGCCTTCACGGACGAGAGACAGTGCGTAAGAAAGGACAGTTGAGTCCAGGGACAGCAAGACATTAAGGACGGTGCGAGACTGTGAGTCCTCGAGAATGTATCTGTACGAGCTAGAGATACTAGTAGTGATTAGTTAGGCAGTTCTGTAGTGTAGCAAAGCGTTGGAAGTTAGTGTAGCCAATTGTGTTGAATTGGCTGGTGATGTATTTAGTCATTAAACCGCCACATTGTTATCTGAAGTTCTTGTGTTAGATGTGCGTGTTGTTTAGCAGTGTTTGCAAAAGGCCTGGTAGAGAACATGGTAAAAAAAATAATATATATTTTTATATGCGGGGGGAATCCCCCCAAACCCTACGAAATGTAGTTCTGGCTACATCCATGCTTGGAAATAATTGGAACCTGAACACAGATCTCGAAAACGGTTCTAACGATTTTCCTATACATTTTACAGTTGCTGTGTATCGTTATGAAAAGAATTTGTTGCTAGTTTGCCACACTGGGAAATCTCTACTCTGACTGTTAGAATTTTTAAAAGAATAAACAAAAATAATTATAAGAGAACTGCAAAGTCATTATCTTGAACAAACTACATTTTCGGGGTTCTTCCGCATGTAGGCTCAGTTCGTTACCTTGTTTAATAAATGAATGTTCAGGATCAATTTGCACACCATCTTCTAACACTAAGTCTAAAGTCTTATCACTAGAAAATGATAAAGTCTAGTAGATCTATACATTCACTTCACCAGGTGTTCTCGGAGGCGGGTAAGGAGAGGGGAAAGAGGCGGGGAAACAAATGTACAGTGGAGGAATCATCTTTTTTTAAAAAAGTATTTTTGCATCTTTCTTGTATAAAAACTTAATCTTATCTCACTTGTTTAGATACGAAAAAATTATTTCTAAAAATATCGCAGTAATTTCCTGTACATTAATCACAGCAAAATAACAAATTTGTTTATAAGTGCACTCACATTTTTTAACTTATCGGTGCTTACTATCTTATCTTATCTTATATAATACAGACGTTACTTCAAAAAAGAAGATGATTACGCCCTACGCGTCATGCATTTAGTCATGCATATTAACCAATGACTTAAATTCTGCCAAGTCACTGGTTTTTCTGGCTAGCTCAGGCAACCCATTCCATGCTCTAATAGCACTAGGGAAGAAGGAGTATTTGTACAAATTTGTCCTAGCATATGGGACGAGGAATGTGCCTTTATTTTTGTGTCTTTCAGAGTATTTTATTAAATTTTGTTTTTGTATTTGAAGATTATGGTTCAGTGTTTTATGTATAACTGCTACTTTACTTTTGAGTCTTCTGTCCTGAAGGCTTTCTAAATTTAGTGATTTTACTAATGGTGTTACCCTAGTCAAATGTGAATATTCGTTTGTTATGAATCTCACTGCTCTATTTTGTGTTTGTTCCAGTTTCTTAATGTTTTCTTGAGTTGAGGGGTCCCACACGGTGGATGCATATTCTATTATTGGCCTAACCAAGGTTAAATAACATTTTAGTTTTATGTTCTTATTTGATTTATAGAAATTTCTTTTAATAAACCCTAATGCTTTGTTGGATTTTTTTATAGTTTCATCAATATGTGGATTCCATGACAGTTTTTCATTTATTATAACACCTAGGTATTTTGAGTTTTTAGTCTGTGTTACTGGTTTGCCATGAATAAAATAAGTGGAATTAATTTGTTTTAGTTTTTTTGTTACTCTTAACAACTGACATTTTTCTGGGTGGAAAGACATGCTCCAATTTGATTCCCATTTCTGTAATTCATCTAATTCTCTTTGTAAAATATCTGTGTCTTGTTTTGTTTTTATTGTTCTATATATTATGCAATCGTCTGCAAATAATCTGACTTTTGTTCCTGAACTAATGCAATTTGGTAAATCATTTATGTAAATTAAAATAGTAGTGAACCCAAGACTGTTCCTTGAGGTACACCTGAGTTTACTGTTATTGGTGTTGATTTAGAGCCATTTATTATTACAGTTTGTTCTCTCCCTATCAGAAAATCTTTAATCCACTGATGCAGTGGACCGTTAATGCCGAAATATTTTAATTTTTTAAGCAAACTATGGTGGTGAACTTTGTCAAAAGCCTTGGAAAAATCTAGTAAGATAGCATCTATTTGTTCACTATTATCTAAACCTTTTGAAAAATCATCAATTAGTCCTATTAGTTGTGTTTCACATGATCTATATTTCCTAAAGCCATGTTGGTATGGGGTGAGGACATTATGTTTGTCTAAGTGGTTTATGATATTGCTACATATTATGTGTTCTAGTATTTTACATGTGATGCTTATAAGTGATACTTGTCTGTAGTTTCCTGGATCAGATTTTTCTCCTTTTTTAAATAGGGGGGGTGACATTAGCTTCTTTCCAGTCCTTTGGTACTCTGCCCTGGTTAAGCGATGCTTGAAAGAGTATTTTGAACACTGGGGCTAGCTCATTGCTTAGTTCTTTGAGTAATCTAGCTGGAATACCATCAGGTCCAGACGCTTTATTTGGTTTGGTGTTGGCTAATAGTTTTTTAATTCCATTTTCTTGTACTACTAAATCTTCTATGTTGTCTACTTGGTTCAAATTAAGAAATATGTCTTTGTCTCCTGGGGCTGAGAATGCTGATGCAAAGTATTTGTTTAGGATGTTTGCTTTAGTTTCATTATCATTATGTATTATGTTATGTTCATCTTTTAATGGCGCTATGCCTGTTGTTTCCATTTTCTTAGACTTAATGTATGACCATAGGTTTTTGTTGTTATCTTTAGATATTACATTGTTTGTGTATTCACTCTGCAGCTGTCTGCTTACTTTTTGGGTTAGGTGTTTAATTTTTATATACTTTTTGTTAACTCTTTCTGCCTTGGTTGCTTTAAATTTTCTATATAGGTTTTTCTTCTGTTTACAAAGCTTCTTTAGTCTATTATTAAACCAGCATTTATTTATTTTGTTTGATGTGTATTTAGTTGGTATATGATTTTCTATAATGCTTTTAAGATGGTTTTTAATGAAATTCCAGAGGTCATCGACTGGTTGGTTAATATCTTTTTCTAATAAGAATGTTTGTTGAAAGTTTAATGCAGCTTGGTGTAGTTGTGTTAGGTTACATTTATTCCAGAGTAAGATTTTTCTTTTGGTTTTTGTATTGGCTACTGCTTTTATCTGTGTATTTTTATGATCTCATGGTCTGATAGACCAGGGATAATATCATAATCAACTACTAATCCAGGTCTGTTGGTTAAGAAGAGATCTAATGTGTTGTTTAATCTAGTTGGCTTTTTAATGATTTGATCTAAACTTAGGTTGTGTAAAGTTTCTATGAAAAGCTCATTTATGTCCTTAAGGTTTTGGTGTTTATCTATGGTTAGTGTTTTCCAATTTATATCAGGTAGGTTGAAGTCACCCATAATCCAAAAAACTGCATTTTTATTTGTCTCTTTAAGTGTAGTAATCTGATTACATAGTTCCTGCATGTATTCTAAACTAGAATTTGGTGGTCTGTAAATGCTGCCTATTATAAGGGATGTTGAGGTGGTATTAATTTTACAAAATGTAGATTCTATGTTTTTTGAGTTAGGTAAGGTAATTTCTTCTGCTATAAGAGTGTTTTTTATTGCTAAAAGAACTCCTCCATGATTATCAGCCCTATCTTTTCTAAAAATTTCATAATTACTATTGAAAATTTCTGCATTATAAATTTCAGGATGTAGCCAAGTTTCTGTTCCTGCAATTATGTCTGGTTTCTCACATTCTAATAAAATTTCTAAGTCTGCTGTTTTGTTCCTAATGCTTTGAATATATACTATATCATATAAAATATGGATTGTTAAAAACTATTAAATAAATAAATAATTAAATAAAATCCCGCTTTACTATTTTAGATTCGGAATTCTGTCTTCTCAGACAACAGACGACTACATGCCCATCAAAGCCAATGAAACTAAAAAGTCGATAGCGCAACGGTCCGGATATGTCTTTGTATATTTTTTTTTGTTACGGTGAATTGTGGGGAATCAGCTCTGACATTATTTCCATTGGATTGATCAAAGACGCTCTCACGTCTGTTAGTTTCATAACAAGTATGTGTGAGTAGGATTGATTCTGTTGGGGCGTGGATATGTCTTCATATCTCTCTCTTTCAAAAAAATTACTTATCTTTTTTTGATTCAATGTATTGTGTTCTATTACTAAAAATAGTTTCATCGCGTGCTCCTCTTATGGGGAGATCATTATAATGAGAAATGGTGAATCGTTTGCCTGTTCAAAGATTGTAACTTGAGTTATTTCCCCAGAGAATACTTTAACAGTAAAATCGTATAAATCTTCTTCCTCTTATTATCAATTGGGAAATGCTTCACACAATCAGTTTAGTATCTGAGAAGAACTGCGCAACAGTTTCCAGGCCAGGAATTTCTCACTTTGCCTTTCTGTCTTTGACATGTACGTCGCTTTCTCTAGATTCTTGATACATTATTTATAAATCACAGCAATCGAATGGAGCATTTAAAATTTAAAATGCTGATATATACTCCGTCTATTACAAAATGTGTATTTTAAAAAAGCATTTTGCGATGTAACATTAAAAGTTGGTATTCCTGTTGAAGCTTTGTTTTCCAATCTTTAGAATTGTGACATTTGAAAGTTGGTATTCCTGTTGAAGCTTTGTTTTCCAATATTCAGTATTGTAGCATTTGAAAGTTGGTATTCCTGTTGAAGCTTTGTTTTCCAATCTTAAGTATTGTAACATTTGAAAGTTGGTATTCCTGTTGAAGCTTTATTTTCCAATCTTCAGTGTTATTAAAAGTTAGTATTCCTTTTAAAGCTTTATATTCCAATCTTCAGTATTCTAATATTTAGAAGTTAGTATTCCTTTTGAAGCTTTATTTTCCAATCTTCAGGATTGTGACATTTGAAAGTTTGTATTACTGTTGAAGCTTTGTTTTCCAATCTTCAGCATTGCGACATTTGAAAGTTGGTATTCCTGTTGAAGCTTTATTTTTCAATCTTCAGTATTGTAACATTTGAAAGTTTTTATTTCTGTTGAAGCTTTGTTTTCCAATCTTCAGTATTATTTAAAGTTAGTATTCCTTTTGAAGCTTTATTTTCCAATCTTCAGTATTCTTATATTTAAAAGATAGTATTCCTTTTGAAGCTTTATTTTCCAATCTTCAGTATTCTAATGTTTAAAAGTTAGTATTCCTTTTGAAGCTTTATTTTCCAATCTTCAGTATTCTAATATTTAAAAGTTAGTATTCCTTTTCAAGCTTTATTTTCCAATCTTCAGTATTCTAATATTTAAAAGTTAGTATTCCTTTTGAAGCTTTATTTTCCAATCTTCAGTATTCTAATATTTAAAAGTTAGTATTCCTTTTGAAGCTTTATTTTCCAATCTTCAGTATTCTAATTATTAAAAGTTAGTATTTTTTTTGAAGCTTTTTTTTTTCAATCTTCAGTATTCTAATATTTAAAAGTTAGTATTCCTTTTGAAGCTTTATTTTCAATCTTCGGTATTCTAATATTTAAAAGTTAGTATTTCTTTTGAATCTTTATTTTCAATCTTCAGTATTCTAATATTTCAAAGTTAGTATTCCTTTTGAAGCTTTATTTTCAATCTTCAGTATTCTAATATTTCAAAGTTAGTATTTTTTTTGAAGCTTTTTTTTTTCAATCTTCAGTATTCTAATATTTAAAAGTTAGTATTCCTTTTGAAGCTTTATTTTCAATCTTCAGTATTCTAATATTTCAAAGTTAGTATTCTTTTTGAAGCTTTTTTTTCAATCTTCAGGATTGTGACATTTTGACATGAATCAAAGAGATCGAGATGGTCTATTGTCTAGAGAAAGCACAAAGGTCTTACTGTACGCTTTCTTTTAAGTTGCTTGCTATCCAAAGGCTGCAAACGTTGGAGCACGGGTCACAAATAGTCATGTATTGCTGGTGTCAACAGTGTAGAGATACTAACACAATAGAACATGACAAGCTTACGTAATGACGACCCAACAGAGGTTCACCCGCCACGGGAGCGCTTAAAACGTAGGCGTCAGATTGCCCTGACTGGCATAGGAGAATATTGCGGACAGCAAATGATGGAGAACATTCACAATGAATGCGAGACACACATTTGAAACCCGAAGAAGAGATCTTGCAGAAGTAAGGCGCAGACAAAAGCTTTGTCTTAATCAATCTGGTGAAATATGCAGGTCGCAACCAGATCAGTGTAATCACATGAAATACCGGAAGGCATTGCCTGTATTAAAAAGTGTATTTTTAAAAGCCATTAGTTATGCACCTACTGGAGCTCGCTGGTAAGCAAACATTAGTTCCTGCGAAACACAAAGTTATAACTCTACAAGGTACTTTAAACAGAGCATCCCCCTCAGTTCGCAGTTACTCCAATATTTCCTGGTTACGATTGAATAACATCACAGCAGAAACGCTTCACTGCGTTCTCGTTGGTCATGAGCTCACTCTGTGTCTGTACCATGCATTACTGAAATATTGATAATGACACAGATAGCATGTCTCTGATGTCTGCCAGAAGTTAAGATCTCAGAGGAGAGTTTTAAAAATCTTTAATGGACACCAAGACTAATTGCTGACATTTTTATTTTAGCAGGTAGGCTGTATCTCTATTGATTATGACATGACCTGGTAGGGAAACAAGCTATCCCAATTAGCTAAATGCCTCAGACAATAAACTTGTGTATCTCGATCTAATGTCATTCATAAACAGAGTTATTAATATGGCAATACTTTGTGCTCTGTCTGGCCAGCCGAGATGAGTTGATAGTACGGCTATTATGGCTGACCCTTGTTATTATGTATTTGTGTGTGTGTTTGAAGGGGTGATATATGCATCGCAGACTCCACCAGGAACCTTTTCAGAAGAGACCACCCAACACCCTTGAGACTAGGGTTCAGTCTCGATCAAGTCTTTATTAGCTTTTTTTTACAGCAATGAGACAGACACTAAACAAATGAATACAATAATATACTGTTTAACCTACATATAGAGTTATGTAAATGGGTAACAGTTCAAGATGATTTTATTGATTGATCTTAGTGCTTTGATAGCAGTTCTATAACAATATACTGACCACAACTACCAATTCATGATCACACAAATTCGTGCACAAAGAAAATAAAAGAGTTTTTGAAAATAAATGTATCTCTATAGTGAGTTAATGTTTTTAAGCAGATTGCTTATAAGGGTAAAACCTGTGAAAGAAAATGAAGTCTTTCAAAGTTTATTTATATTTTTTTAAGCAATAAATGTATCAACCATTACGATGATACAGATCTAGGAGGGAGATATCTGATCTTTCTCATGAAAAAACAGAAACCGTAAAGATAGTCATAAAGATGTATGGCCATTATAAAGTGCAGAATATGTAAGCCTATAAAGAACTCAAGTAGATGCTCTTGTCAAAGTACAATTTTGGTCAACATCTTGTTGTAATAGATACAAAGAGGGAAAATTCTAGTAGACGATACAATGATATCAATTCAGAATGGCAGGCATGTTATGAATCCTTACGATAGCAGTCCAACTCTGAAGTACATAAGACACACACTCTCAAGCAGTTGTCAATATGCTACATTTATTTAAGAAAGTGTGGGCAAGAAAACACTAGGACTTCAAACGAAACCTATTTATTTAAACACAACATCACACTACAGGCTGTACATATATTAAATTACATTCTCTCTCTCTCTCACACACACACACACATATATATATATATATATATATATATATATGCGTGACTAAATGCATGACGCGTAGGACGTAATCATCTTCTTTTTTGAAGTAACGTCTGTATTATATAAGATAAGATATATATATATATATATATCGTATATATATATATATCGTATATATATATATATCGTATATAAACATACATCACTGTGATTTTATGTCATGTATATTATATTCACACCTGTGAAAGCTTTTGTATTGATCAAACGGATAAGACCAAAAAAAAACATCTGATGTGAATGCAATAGTGAAGGCTTGGATTTAAAGGGTCGTTTTGTTAGTCTGTTTCCTTCTAGTCGTCCTATTGTAATGTCCATATTTAATATTTAATTTTATCACTGTTTTGGACATATTAAAACACTTCAATCGAAAACCATGTCCATAGCTTTAATACACTATATGAAATAAAACAGTACACATCTCTAGCATGTGAACATTCTCACACCACGCTAGAAACATTACAACACAGAAGAAAGGGTTACTGATACAATAAATAGCATGTTTCACAAAATAAATATTCCAAAGTCAAAATCGGAACAGCGTCATTTTTTAAATTTGCTTCTTTAAATAATGAACAAATTCGTTTCGTTTCCGATTTCTTTTTTGTTTTTAGTAAAGCATTTTCTTTTCTATTTTCTTTGCTGCTAACGAAAACGTTTTGGTTTCTATTCACGGGCATTTTCGTGCTCTGAAACATCAGTGACACGCCTCAGCAGGCAGACGTGATTAGTGAACTAGTTGCTTTAAAGATGTTGATCTCGTGAGAGACACCAGAAGCATACGAGATACTTAGTATTACATTTCAGAGTGGGAGACCTAGAAGAGAGAAAGATAGGAGAGAGTTAGGGAAAAAGAAAGGTAACAAGAGATAGAGAAAGAGAAACTTAAACATATAAAGATAGGCATGGAGAAAAAAAATCAAGCGAAATAAATAAAAAAAAACTTTAAAAAAAACATAGCTTATCGAAGGGAAAGAACCGCAAAATCACTGCCATATGTCAGTAATGAAAGAATATGCTCCCTTTTCCTATACACAACAAAATTAATTAATTAGCCCTCAAAAGATTAGATTATTGTTGTTGTTTTTTTATTTATTCATGTTTTGTCATGGACTATAACTAATTGTTATTGTTAATTGTTTCAACATTACCTGAGAAGTGGGAGATATACGTGCTCAAAACTTAATCAATAACTCCACATTTCTTTATTTCCCTTTTTCAATACAATACTCTTTGTATTACTTCTTCGTGTTTTCTTATAGGCAACAAATATTGGTGTCTTCAGATTGATCCTAAAATAGGTCCGGGACAAATTGTTATAGACAACAAATATTGGTGTCTTCAGATTGATCCTAAAATAGGTCTGGTACAAATTGTTATAGACAACAAATATTGATGTCTTCAGATTGATCCTAAAATAGGTCCGGGACAAATTATTATAGACAACAAATATTGGTGTCTTCAGATTGATCCTAAAATAGGTCTGGTACAAATTGTTATAGACAACAAATATTGGTGTCTTCAGATTGATCCTAAAATAGGTCCGGGACAAATTGTTATAGACAACAAATATTGGTGTGTTCAGATTGATCCTAAAATAGGTCTGGGACAAATTGTTATAGACAACAAATATTGGTGTGTTCAGATTGATCCTAAAATAGGTCTGGGACAAATTGTTATAGACAACAAATATTGGTGTGTTCAGATTGATCCTAAAATAGGTCTGGGACAAATTGTTATAGACAACAAATATTGGTGTCTTCAGATTGATCCTAAAATAGGACTGGGACAAATTGTTATAGACAACAAATATTGGTGTCTTCAGATTGATCCCAAAATAGGTCTGGGACAAATTGTTATAGACAACAAATATTGGTGTCTTCAGATTGATCCTAAAATAGGTCTGGGACAAATTGTTATAGACAACAAATATTGATGTCTTCAGATTGATCCTAAAATAGGTCTGGGACAAATTGTTATAGACAACAAATATTGGTGTCTTCAGATTGATCCCAAAATAGGTCTGGGACAAATTGTTATAGACAACAAATATTGGTGTCTTCAGATTGATCCTAAAATAGGTCTGGGACAAATCGTTATAGACAACAAATATTGGTGTCTTCAGATTGATCCTAAAATAGGTGTGGGACAAATTGTTATAGACAACAAATATTGGTGTCTTCAGATTGATCCTAAAATAGGTCTGGGACAAATTGTTATAGACAACAAATATTGGTGTCTTCAGATTGATCCTAAAATAGGACTGGGACAAATTGTTATAGACAACAAATATTGGTGTCTTCAGATTGATCCTAAAATAGGTCTGGGACAAATTGTTATAGACAACAGATATTGGTGTGTTCAGATTGATCCTAAAATAGGTCCGGGACAAATTGTTATAGACAACAAATATTGTTGTGTTCAGATTGATCCTAAAATAGGTCTAGGACAAATTGTTATAGACAACAAATATTGGTGTGTTCAGATTGATCCTAAAATAGGTCTGGGACAAATTGTTATATACAACAAATATTGGTGTGTTCAGATTGATCCTAAAATAGGTCTGGGACAAATTGTTATAGACAACAAATATTGGTGTGTTCAGATTGATCCTAAAATAGGTCTGGGACAAATTGTTATAGACAACAAATTTTGGTGTCTTCAGATTGATCCTAAAATAGGTCTGGGACAAATGACGTGTACAATTATTATACCGAAAAGACAGACAAAGAAAGTTGCTATAAGCGTCGAAAAAAGAGAGAGAGAGAGAGAGATGAAGAAAGACGAATACAATCAGATAGAAAGATATATGAATTAAAAAAAAGAGAGTAAGACAGAAGAGAACGATGAAGAGAAAGAGTAAGACAGTGATAAAAAGAGAAGTTAGAGAGGGTGGGAAAGAGAGAAGTTAGAGAGGGTGGGAAAGAGAGAAGTTAGAGAGGGTGGGAAAGAGAGAAGTTAGAGATAGAAAGAGAATACACAAAAAAGCGAAAAGAAAAAATAAAATAAAACATACATAAAAACAAACAGAGACTGTCTTCATTGTGTGAACAAAAAATATCCCAGCAGCAACTTCATCTCCAGTCTAGTCAAGAATACCACGTGACCTCCTAGGGGAGATATTGCGCACTTTAGAATAAGTTTTTCTTGTCACTCTTAAAACTGTGCAAATACATCATTTCTTCCATTGACTAGGTTTAGATTATTCTTAGCAAGTATTCATATAGTGTCTAATTTGTCTCCAGACTTGAAATGCCATTTGAATGAGTTTGACATGCTAAAGTTCCTATAGGGAGAACTTTTAAAACATCTAGTACCATATAAATTAATATTTTTATATATCATGAGCGTAGGCAGGTTTTTTTTTCGGGGGGAATCCCCCCCCCCCGCGGAAAAAAAAGTATATATATATATATATGTGTGTGTGTGTGTACATAATTAATCTTTATTACATTCTGACCCTTTCGGAAGACGTTTATTGTGCCCTAGAATAGGTTCTCCCTGGAATTAGTGGAAAACTTGTAGACTCCCCGCCCTTGCTAGCAAGGGAGTATGGGGGAGCTCGCAGCGCTCCCCCAGCACGGGGCGAAGCCCGGCCGCCGAGCACTATTTCTGGTATTGAAAGCCAACAAAATGCATATTCTGAGCATTATCTTCCTATTAAAAATTATTATTTCAAAAACCTAATGTGCCATTCTTACAAGCTGTTTCCGCAACTCTTATTATGCGTAATTCATTTCGTCGGAGAACATTTCCCTCAAAACCTCATGCGACGCTCTGTCACAACCTAATTAAGGGTTCGTCTCCCAGTTCGGCATATGATTTCTTTGATTTAGACCCGATCTCTATAACTGACTCCTAAAATCTGTCTTAGCCATCTTTGTTGAGCCACATGTAGTGTTTTTCAATTTCGGTAGAAGACTATTCACACTTTATTAATGGAGCCCAAGTCACTGGTAGAAATGTGTAACCTCTCTTGACTACGCTCTTGGAATTATATGCCTGTATTTCACTTGAGATTTTATATCGAAAAGGGAAGTTTTTTCGTCAAAATCATCTGTTGAGGGATTTTAAAGTAAAAATCTCTGGAGTTTTTTTGCTTTTTTTTTAAATTCAAAACCCCATTTAGCTACGATCATTGAATTTGGTAACTGTAGTTAAAATTTTAAAATAATATTGAAGGGAGATGTTTTCAACTCAAAACGCTCTGTAGGGGAATTTTAAACTCAAAACCACCTGGAGGGGTTTTAAACTTTAAAGAAAAAAGCCATCTGGAGGAGGGGGATTTAAACTCAAAACCCCTTTTGGCTACGCTCATAGCATTTTGAGTGCGTAATTTGCTTTTTATTTAATATTGAAGAGGTAGTTTTCAGCTTCAAACCCCGCTGGCAGGGGGTTTTAAACTGAAAACCCCTTTGGCTACGCTAATAGATTTTATAGTGTGTAATTTGCTTTTTTTTATATTGAATAGGTACTTTTTAGCTTCATACCCCAACTGGAAAGGGGAGGGGGGGGTTTAAACTCAAAACCCCATTGGCTACGCTCATAGAATTGTGAGTGCGTAATTTGCTTTTTTTTTTATTGAGAGGGGGGGTTTATCGTTATTTTTGGAGGCGGTTTTAAAGTTAAAATCTTCCTGAGCTGTTTTCTTGGAATTTGGGATTGTCGTTTGCATTTTTTTTTTAGTTTTGTTTATAGAAGAGGGGGTTTAACTGCAAAACCCCTGGTAGGGGGTTTTAAACTTAAAACGCCTGTAGTGGGTTTTAAACTTAAAACGCCTGTAGTGGGTTTTAAACTCAAAGAACCTGGTAGGGGGTTTTAAACTCAAAACCCCCTGGTATATGGATTTCTATCTCAAAACCCCCTGATAGGGTTTTTTTTTAATCTTATAACCCCCTGTAGCGGGTTTAAAACTCAAAGCCCCTGGTAGAGGGTTTTAAACTCAAAACCCCCTGGTTAAGGATTTTAACTCAAAACCCCCTCGGCTGTGCTGTGGTAAGTGATGATTTAGTAGTAAAATCTCACTAAAATAAACAAAATTAAAGCAAAAATCAGTCACTTAATTCCGTCCCCGGGACGGGGGATTTCATTTCGGTAGGGGTTTGAACCCCAAATCCCCTCCCGGCTACGCCCATGATATATATATATGTATGTGTTTATGTGTGTGTGTGTGTGTGTGTGTGTGTCTTATCATATGAGAGACTTTACTTTTCCTATACATCTATATTTCTTAACATTGTCGTGCTAATTATTTGTCGTGAAACCTTTTTTACCCCCCCCCCGGATACGTTCATTGAATAAGATAACTATATTAGCTTTTTTACTATTATTATTAATATTGAGAGTTTGGGAGGGCTACAATTGTGGTACTGTAGTTTGCTTTGGTTTTTCAGGCCGCTTCTTGAATTCTCGTAGATTTACTTTATTAAAGGAGCCCACGTTCGTTTCCTTGAGCAGATGTTACACCACTCGCCGGCTACGCTGACGGAATGAGGTATCTATAGTTTTGCTTTACTATTGTTTTAATTTTCTTTTTGAAAGGGGGGGGGGAGTAAGAACGTCAAACCCTAAACCCTGGTTTTTATCAGGCTGTAGCTTAAATTCTCGTAGATCTGCTTAATTAATGTAGCCCAATGACAGCTACTGGAAAAAGATCAGCGTGTTAAGTATCTTATTCCGGGGAAAGGTTTCAACCGCACACCCCTTCCCAATCCCTGGTAACACGTATGTCTTTATGAGCATACACATTAGGATTACGTTTAATCTTCGTTCACTACAGAATGGTCCAATCATATTAATAAAAGAAAATACATTAACATTTTAGTAAAGATAGAATTAAATGTATTAACAACCTTTTCCTAGAATAGAGTCGGTCAGATATTCAAAATATTAATAGCCAATGTACAACGTTAGTAACAAAAATAATTAAACAAAATATTTAAATTGCTATTCCAGGTTACTCTTCTGAAATGCCAATTCTTAGCGGCCTCTTAAGAGGGAAATTCTGCTAAAAAATCATAAACAAAAAGAAAATCCGATATAAGTTTGTGCAAAATGACAGTTTGTCCGTCTGTCACAATCAGATCTCAAAAAACTAGAAGAGAAATGAAAAATATTATATTACCATGCTTTGTGGCTTGCAAAGTTTAGATGCAACTGCTACTTTTTGTTTTCTAAAAAAAAAACGTTTAGTTAATAAAATTAATTAGGTAAGAGATTTTTTCATAGAAATATGCCAATTCTAAAACAACTCATAAATGTAAGGGAGATAATGTTACAATATGTTAACAAAACAGTATAATTTTGTGTGTATTTTCAGTATCACTAAGTCATACACATCCGGTAAATGTAAAAGAAATGTTCACAACAAATATAAATATTAGTTAATTATGATTTTTGTGGTCAACTAGCTGATGAAATTAAAACAAAAGATTTATGTTTGTTTACATGGGCGTAGCCGGAAGAGGGGGGGGGCTTGGGGTTCAAACCCCCCACCCTTAAAATGAAATCCGCCCCCCGGGGGGAGGAAACAGAATTTAGTGACTGATTTTTTGCTTTGATTTTGTTTATTTAGAAGAGATTTTAATACTAAACTATCACTTGCCCCAGCACAGCAAAGGAGGTTTTGAGTTTAAACCCCCTACCAGGTTTTTTTTTAGTTTAAAACCCCCTACCAGGGGGGTTGAGTTTGAAAACCCCCCTGCCAGGGGTTTTCGCAGTTAAATTCCCCTCTTCTATAAAACAAAACAACGACAATCCCCCAAATTTCACGAGCACAGTTTAGGAAGATTTTGATTTTTAACCCCTCTCCAAAATTTTCGATAAACCCCCTCTTCAATATGAAAAAAGAAAATTACTCACTCAAAATTCTTTGAGCACAGCCAAAGGGGTTTTGAGTTAACCCCCACCCTATCTTCAATAGAATTTGAAGCTAAAAAATACCTCTTTAATACCCGGTATTAAAAAAATGCAAATTACGCACTCAAAATGTTATGAGCGTAGCTAAATGGGTTTTGACTAAGTTTTGAATTTCAACCCACCTTCAGCGGGGTTTGAAGCTAAAAATACCTCTGCAATATGAAAAAAAAACACAAATTATTCACTCAAAATGTTATAAGCGTAGCTAAATGTGTTTTGACTTAGTTTTGAGTTTAAACCCCTATTCTGCGGGGTTTGAAGGTAAAAAATACCTCTTTAATATTAAAAACAAAGCAAATTATACACTCAACATATTTTGAGTGTATTCAAAGGGGTTTTGAGTTTAAACACCCCTACAAAGGGGTTTGATGCTAAAAAATACCTCTTCAATTTAAAAAAAGCAAATTACACACTAAAATAATTTGAGTGTAGCCAAGACAATTTGGGGTTTTGAGTTTAAATCCCTCTCCTCCAGATGGCTTTTTTTTAAGTTTAAAACCGCCTCCAGATGGTTTTGAGTTTAAAATCCCCCTACAGAGCGTTTTGAGGTGGAAAACATCTATCTTCAATATTATTCTAAAGCAAACTACAGTTACTAAATTCTATGACCGTAGCTAAATGGGGTTTTGAATTTAAAAACAAACATAACACCAAAGATTTTATAGTTTCAAACCCCCAACAGATGATTTTGACAATAAAACTTCCCTTTTCAATATAAAATCTAAAGCAAACTACAGTCAGACGGGGAGTCTACAATTTTCCCACTAACTTCAGGATGAACCTTTTCTAGGGCCCAATAAACGTCTTCCGAAAGAATGATGGGTCAAAATGTAAAAAATATTATGTACACACATGCACGCATACATACATATACATTTTTTTTTGCTGGGGGGGGGGACGGGGGGGGGAGAGAAAAAAATCCCCCCAACGCCCCCCCCCCCCTTGAAAAAAAATCTTGGCTACGCCCATGTTTGTTTATAAGGCTAAGACTGTACTTTGCTTGTAAATATCAGGGAATTTTTTTAATGGACTTTCTACACTTCTGTACTGTAGTGTGACGGACATTGCAAGACATGGTGTTAAATTAGTGCCCTCAAAAAGTTTTAAATAATCAGATTTTATTTTTTATTTTTTGTTTAGTGCTCCCATCTCGATAAAAGCAGCGTATGTCTGTAGGTCGGTCTGTCCGTCACGTTTAGATAAAAAAAAAACATTATTATTATAATTTATAAAATCTCGTCAGCTTTCTCGTATTAAAAAAACACATACTACCTAGATTTAGATCTAATCTACATTTTTTACACACATCTAGAGTTTTTAACACAAAATGTTGCTTTTTACACTAGATCTAGATTTATATTCTAATTAAAATCATTTTAGATTTAGATCTAGAATTTCTAGGTCTAGTTTAGAATGATAAAGACTAGATCAAGATCTTGAGTTTCAATTTCTAGATCTAAATCTATACTTAAAAAGTAGATTTTGATTTCGTACTGTAGATCAATATTGCAATGTTGTAAAATATTAAAACTAATTAAATTTTTAAAAATTTAATGTTGCTTTCAGTATATTGATAGATTATATAGCCTTTATTTTTACGTAGCCCTAAATCTTATCTATATTACTTCTAAATTTATCCAATTTAGATTTAAGATCTAGACGTATTAGATATAGATCTTAAGAAGGCTAAATCAGAAGTTTAGTTTAGGAAGATCTACATCATCTTTCTAGTTCCATTTAAATACAAATGCCAATAGATCTGATGGTAACTGTTCTGGGACATCGAGCAGACGTTGTTGAAGTACAAGCTCTGTTGGTAACTGTGCTGGGACATCGAGCAGACGTTGTTGAAGTACAAGCTCTGTTGGTAACTGTGCTGGGACATCGAGCAGACGTTGTTGAAGTACAAGCTCTGTTGGTAACTGTGCTGGAACATCGAGCAGACGTTGTTGAAGTACAAGCTCTGTCGGTAACTGTACTGGGACATCGAGCAGACGTTGTTGAAGTACAAGCTCTGTTGGTAACTGTGCTGGGACATCGAGCTGACGTTGTTGAAGTACAAGCTCTGTTGGTAACTGTGCTGGGACATCGAGCAGACGTTGTTGAAGTACAAGCTCTGTTGGTAACTGTGCTGGAACATCGAGCAGACGTTGTTGAAGTACAAGCTCTGTTGGTAACTGTGCTGGGACATCGAGCTGACGTTGCCGAAGTACAATCTCGATACCTGTTTCTTTTCAATCACAAAACAATGCCAAAAGATTATTTATAATCGCTTGTCTGACATATTGTATATATACGGTAGTTGTCATTTGTAGAATAACTCTTTATCAATAATTAATATTACTTTGTTTTTAAGTTAACAGCAATGCCAGGTCGTGCGGTTGGCGCTCTGGACTGATTGTCTCGTGAGAAGTTTAGACTAGGAAGTAGGTTATGGTTTTGATTTGATTTTGATTTTAGGCACATCGGCACAATTTAGGCCATGTCGTGCCTGCATTCCCTTAAGGACTACTCTCTCTCTACATAACAAGGGCTAAATTCTATACAGTTAAATCATTCAAATCAAGGTCTATTCACAGTTAAAATAGTAAAGGTAGTAACAATTTAATAATTTGGTAAAAATCTATTGCAAATAGTACATGTTCACATATTCATAAATCAGATCTTCGTAGACAACCCCACTTCCCGGATAAAGCCCAGTACTTTCCCAGGGTCGACATTGTCGAATAGTGTTTTTAAGTTAGTGGCTCTAAAATATTTCTCCCTGACATCCTGGTATCTGGGGCAATCAACGAAGATATGTTCCACGGTGAGGCGAGAGTCACAGTACTCACAAAGTGGGGGCTCCTCTCTCTTCAGCACAAAAGAGTGCGTGATGTAGGTGTAGCCAAAATTAAGTCTGGTCGAGCTACCACGCCTTGTCAGACCCTTAGATGTGGGCCGCCACCAGACATCCGCCACAATCTGCCTGAGTTTATTGTGAGTCTCAGCCTCCCATCGGTCGCCACTCTCAATAGGTGGCAGAGGCAATACTTAGTCTCAGGTCCGAGCAGGGAATTTGGGTTTCTGACACCGCATAATTTAGGGCTCTCTTTGGTTCTCTGTCTGCGGCTTCGTTTCCCTTAATGCCAACATGCGAGGGGACCCAGATGAAGGTGACATCCCTATGGTCGGCTGTTATTTGGTCCAACAGCTTCAGGTTTTTATGTACCAATGGAATGTCAGTCTTTATCCGCCCAAAAGCTTGCAATTCAGATTTGGAGTCGGAGCAGATTATAAATGTCCTCCTATCTGATGCTTTGACGGCCATAAGTGCAAGCGATATTGCATGCAATTCGGCCGTAAAGATGGAGCAGCCATCGGGGAGTCTACGGGAGATTGTTTTGTTCCGAAAGGAGCAGGCACACGCGACCTTTCCATCCATTTTGGATCCGTCTGTGTAGATGGTGCCACAATCTCCGTAGCTCTCCTGCAGTTCCCTAAAGTGGACTTGTAGTTTGCTTGGGTCTGTATTTTCTTTTTTGAAATTAAGGAGGGATAAATTTAATTTACGTCTATTCATTAGCCAAGGAGGATTCTGAGGGGTTTCTATTTTAGAGATTTGGTCAATGGGTGGGTTTAAATTTTGAATGGGTTCACTCATTCGAAGGCCCAACGGCTGTATGACGTTAGGCCTTCGATTGTATAATTCTACCTCTGTGAGGTTAAATATGGAGTCGAAAGCAGGGTTCGTGGGGTTGAATTTTAGCTTGACTATATACTGCATTGCAAGCTTTTTCATTCTTATTTCCATGGGGAGTTCTCCAGCCTCCACATGGAGGCTTGGGATAGGTGATGTACGAAACGCGCCGAGACAAAGACGCAGGGCAGCATTTTGTATTGGTTCCAGTATTTTTAGATAAGACTTCCTTGCTGCTCCATATATTATGGATCCGTAGTCTAGCTTGGATCGAATTAGACTCCGATATAGCAACAGCAAGGTATCTCTGTCAGCTCCCCAGTCCGTATGGCTGAGCACTCTAAGTATGTTTAATGACTTTTGGCATTTCCTCTTAAGTTCCTTAATGTGGGGGAGAAAATTAAATTTTATAATCTAGGGTGAGGCCTAAACATTTTGTAGTTTTCACGACAGGGATCTTCTTTTTGTGTATAAATAGTTCAGGGTCTGGGTGGAGTCCCCTTAAATTACAAAAATGCACACTAACTGTTTTGGAGTCCGAAAATTTAAAACCATTATCGTTTGCCCAACCCTGAATTTTTTTTAAACATAACTGTAATTTTCTTTCTAAGGTGTTCATGTTTTTCCCATAAGTAAAAATGACAAAGTCATCAACATACAAAGAGCACTCTATGTCAGGGGACAGAGCATTTATGAATTTTTTTCAGGAATTCCCCTCTCAAAGCGGGGAAGGTGTCCCTTAAGCCCCATAAGCTCCAGGTCACGTAGAATGCCATGTTTCCAGGTTGTTCATAAGCCTTTTCTATATCGAAGAATACAACTACTAGATGTTCTCTTCTGAGTAATGCAGTTCTATTATAAGCTTCTAGCCTTACCAGGTGGTCAGTTGTTGTCCGCCCCTGCCGGAATCCGCACTGGTAGTTGGAGATCACTTTATTCCTCTCCAGGTACCTGACCAGCCTACTGTTTATCATTCTGTCCATGGTTTTGCAGATGCAGCTTGTTCGTGCTATTGTTCGATAGTTAGCTGGGTCAGAGCCGTCTCTTCCCGGTTTAGGTATCGGTATAACTGTAGCTTTCTTCCAGCTGTTTGGGAAAGTGCCTGTTTGCCACACACAGTTATAGACCCCTAGCAGGACTACTACAGTCTCTAGCAAACAATTAATTTTCTAGCAAGTAATTAAGCTTAAATGAATCTCTTCTATGCAAAGTTACAAAAGTTTTAGAGATTAATTCAAGCAGTGTGTGTGTACATTTGTGTATTTGTGTGTTGTTGCCCAGTGCTCGGATGTACATTTGGGTATTTGTGTGTTGTTGCCCAGTGCTCGGATGTACATTTGGGTTAATATTCAGTCGTTGATTTGTAGCTCCAAACAGTTGGTCCGTGTTCTAGTAGCAGTGAAAAACGTGAAATAAAACTTTAAATTTTTTTTTTTTTCATCAGAACTGAATTTCACTTTTATGTATAGATTTACATAGCTTTCGACTTGTATACAGACCTATAGAGAAACGCTGGTTTAAAACCAGTTAATTTAAAAAAATACTTTTAAAAAATATCTCTCTTGTATAAAGTCAATTGCATTAATTGATTTCAATCATCCAATTATGAAAAATTGTTTAAAAAACTTTTAAAAATTGAAAAAAAAACTCATATAACAGAAAGAACTACACAATAACGGTATGATTTTGTTTTCCTAAAATTTAACTTAAGTTTTCAATTATCACTAATTTACATATTAATTGGTTCATTGTTTTATTCATCCATATGTTGTGAGGGACAAGAAATACTTTGTGCAATGTTTCAACTTGATTCTAAAATGTGAAGTTGGAGAACCAACGTCTAAAGTGTTTGTACCAGACAGACGGAGCAGTTATTGAAGCTTTGCAGAATGCTGGAACTCAAACCTCCATCATGTGAGACCAACGTGTTGTTCCTCTGAGCATATCAAGTACCTGAAGGTTTTTTTTTAGTCTATTAGTAATTTTTTTTTTTACAAACCACCTGATTCTCTACATTATTGTGATGATTGTCACGTGTCGCCCGTCACCGATTTAGTTAATTTTACATAAAAAACAAAATTAATTAATTGCGACTAATTGATCTTCTTTTTGTTGGTTCCTATGTTGTCATGGACAATGAATAATAGTGCAAAGTTACAAGTTGATCCAAGAATTGGAAATGTGAGAAACACCGTGTCCAGTTTTGGACCAGACAGATGGAGTGACTTAAACAAGGGACCAAAAATGCGTGTCTTATCTGTCACACACCTCTCCCCTGTTCTCACTGCTTCCACTCGTACATCTCCATTTATGAACACAACTAGGACAGATCGTCACGTGGTTTCATCTGTATCTATTCAGATGAAATCACAACCAAATAGCCCGCCCACCTCTCCTCGTGGTTACACCAGAAACACGCACATACAAGATACACCCCATAATAATGTGTCTAGTATTTTACTGACTTATGTAAAGACTGTTAACGAACATCAGAACACGAGAATTCCCGTTACTTCAACTGTGCAACTTGTTATCAAACATTGACATTGTCAAACAGTTCCTAGACCCAATGATGTAACATTCCACTATTTTAAGGTCGGAAGCTATTGTGGAGCAAGCTAACATTTTATTTCTAAACGTAAACAAAATATAACAAGTAAAACATAAAAAAATACTTTTCAAAAATTATAATAGATCTAGAATAACAACAATAAATCTGTGCGATTATAAATAGTTTTAACAAATGTTTTTGTTTAGTGTTATTTAATGTTTTTAGCTTTCTCAATACTCTGTGAACCTATCACTTGTTTGAACTAGTTGGGAACATAGGGAAGATGAGAAAGAAATAGATATATGTGTGAATTTTACCGTAATTGGATTTTTAAAAAAAGTATCGACCTGAATTCGAACTGTTGGCCCAAGCCTACTTGCTAGTGAGATACTTAAGACAAGAGAAAATAGTACAGTTATATATTGTTTGTTTCAATTTAAAGCGTCGACCTATAAAGTGTGCTAATTCAGTCTATACCTCCACTTCAGTCAAGTACAATTTATTTCCTTTCGAGATACCAAAAAAAAAAAAAAAACAATAGTGAATTAATTAATTGTTTTTTTTTCCCTTTTTTTTAAATTGATTTTTGTGTTATCAGGTAAACGAAATAAGTGTGCAAATGTCAGCTTGGTCAGAGATTGGGTGTCGGAGAAATAAAGTGTATTTTTACCCAGACAGACAGACACGGTGAGTTGATATAAGCTTTGTAATAAAAAAAAAAACCTGTAGGAAAGTAGGCAGCCTTGCGGATCAATCACACTCTGACAAGAAGTAGCACTCAGTCAAATCTCTATACAACAGTATGTCTCTCACATTCAACATTAAACTGTGGCTTAGCTAGCGATGTGCAGGTGGTGCGGGTGCCCGACGCAACGGGTGTGAACAAAAGATTGACCCAGATATCCTTTTGTTTTTAGTCCAAGTCAAATAGGATCACAACTTATTGAGAAAGTTGAAAGCAGGAAATAGCACTAAAAAAACAATTCGTAAAAATATTTTACCAGATTTATTGTTGTTGGTCTAGATCAGGGGTGGGCAACTTTTTTTTTTTGTATCGAGTGCCGCATTAAAAAAAAATTTGGGAAAGGGGGGCCGCATATTATATATGTACTAACAACTTAGAAAAATTCACTTTCTGATTGTCTATATCCTCCTTTAATTCATATTTATGCTGTATTATAAGTCATAATTTTTTCACTCCTAATTGAGGAATTACAATAAGAGCAATATAAACTAAATTTCGATTAAAAAAAAAAAATTACCAATGTCTTTAAGCACCACATTTCACAAAAATGTTCAGTTGTACTTAATGTGTGATTACACTTATTTAGCTTCCACGAGAAAAAAAGATTGTTCTCGTATGTGTCTCCAAATGATGTGAAATTTTAGCTGCAAAGTTTTTTTAAGCTTCTGGTACCCATAAAATCTTTTAACCATTTCACTACAAATAGTTTCACTTTTCAGCAAAGGAAAATGACAAAACTTGTTTTCACTTGCTAGCCGGGAGAAATGTGAAAGCCTTGTTTGAAAAGATTTAACATGCACTTACATTTCATATGGAAACAAGCCATTGCAATTATCATTATGAAAAACATGAAATCTGTCTTCAACTCTTCATTAGAAATATTAGCAACGAAGTCACAGTAAATGTCCTTCAAGGAACATAACAATTTCGAGATTTTATATTCTCATTTCCTTGCCTATGCTTAGCCAGCGGATACATCGGAAAATTTTCAGTTGTACTTAATGTGAAGTAATTTACTATTTACACTCATGCGAAATATTTCAGAACTGTTGAACTAGCTTACTAGTTGTTATCCTTGTGACTGCTGTCAAATTACAGTCTCCATCGACCTCTGATTACACTTATTTAGCTTCCACGAGAAAAAAAGATTGTTCTCGTATGTGTCTCCAAATGATGTGAAATTTTAGCTGCAAAGTTTTTTTAAGCTTCTGGTACCCATAAAACCTTTAACCATTTCACTACAAATAGTTTCACTTTTCAGCAAAGGAAAATGACAAAACTTGATTTCACTTGCTAGCCTGGAGAAATGTGAAAGCCTTGTTTGAAAAAATTTAACATGCACTTACATTTCATATGGAAACAACCCATTGCAATGATCATTATGAAAAACGAAATCTGTCTTCAACTCTTCATTAGAAATATTAGCAACGAAGTCACAGTAAATGTCGAGATTTCGAGATTTTATATTCTCACTTCCTTGCCTATGCTTAGCCAGCGGATACATCGGAATATTTTGTTTCTAAATCTTCTAGTACTTCTCGGAACTGCCTGTGGTTAAGACACCTAGCTGTGATAAGATTGATTATTGAAATATTTGGATCAGTAATTTATTTATATTTTATGTAGCATTGTGCAAACGTTCCTGTTTATAGTTTAAGGTTCGGATATTCTTTATTTTAAACAGTCAGTATTTTTTCTCAGTCAAAGTTCAAACTTCATCCGTTTTTAGAATTGCCATCTTGTTTCGAGCATGCCCAACACTCAACACAGTTCTTCAAAGCATTGAATAACTACTGGTCTGAGATAGTATCTTAGACTGTATTGAAGTAACTGAGTGTATTGAAGTAACTAAGTGTATTGAAGTAACTGAGTGTATTGAAGTAACTGAGTGTATTGAAGTAACTAAGTGTATTGAAGTAACTGAGTGTATTGAAGTAACTGAGTGTAATTGAAGTAACTAAGTGTATTAAAGTAACTGAGTGTATTGAAGTAACTAAGCGTATTGAAGTAACTAAGTGTATTGAAGTAACTGAGTGTATTAAAGTAACTGACTGTATTAAAGTAACTGAGTGTATTGAAGTAACTGAGTGTATTGAAGTAACTAAGTGTATAGAAGTAACTGAGTCTATTGGAGAAACTGAGTGTATTGAAGAAACTGAGTGTATTGAAGTAACTGAGTGTATTGAAGTAACTGAGTGTATTGAAGTAACTGAGTGTATTGAAGTAACTGAGTGTATTGAAGTATAGCCAATAAAATTAATCATCGTTTAATTGAAACTTTGTATAATGAGACAGTTTCAATCATTTATAGAGATATTTACAGTTATTTTAATATATTTATTTTTTATAAAATATATTGTTGGCACAACTGATTTCTATAGGTCTACGCGGGCCGCATAAGAAACTCGGCGGACCGAATGTGGCGCGAGTGACGTAATTTGGCCAGCCCTGGTCTAGATCTATTACAAATTTAATCATACGACTGATCCAAACTAATTGATACCATTACATATTAAATAAGCTTTTTTAAAAAGTAACTTTGAATAAGTGTTGTTGTTGTTGTTGTTGTTGTTGTTGTTGTTGTTGTTGTTGTTGCATACTTCAAGGAACATAGAATGTAAGGGCCACGTGTAAAGAGAGTTGTGTCTAGGATAATACAAAGTTAGTTACATGGAATGTAAGGGCCACGTGTATAGAGAGTTGTCTAGGATAATACAAAGTTAGTTACATGGAATGTAAGGGCCACGTGTATAGAGAGTTGTGTCTAGGATAATACAAAGTTAGTTACATGGAATGTAAGGCCCCACGTGTATAGAGAGTTGTGTCTAGGATAATACAAAGTTAGTTACATGGAATGTAAGGGCCACGTGTATAGAGAGTTGTCTAGGATAATACAAAGTTAGTTACATGGAATGTAAGGGCCACGTGTATAGAGAGTTGTGTCTAGGATAATACAAAGTTAGTTACATGGAATGTAAGGGCCACGTGTATAGAGAGTTGTGTCTAGGATAATACAAAGTTAGTTACATGGAATGTAAGGGCCACGTGTATAGAGAGTTGTGTCTAGGATAATACAAAGTTAGTTACATGGAATGTAAGGGCCACGTGTATAGAGAGTTGTGTCTAGGATAATACAAAGTTAGTTACATGGAATGTAAGGGCCCACGTGTATAGAGAGTTGTGTCTAGGATAATACAAAGTTAGTTACATGGAATGTAAGGGCCACGTGTATAGAGAGTTGTCTAGGATAATACAAAGTTAGTTACATGGAATGTAAGGGCCACGTGTATAGAGAGTTGTGTCTAGGTAAATACAAAGTTAGTTACATGGAATGTAAGGGCCACGTGTATAGAGAGTTGTGTCTAGGATAATACAAAGTTAGTTACATGGAATGTAAGGGCCACGTGTATAGAGACTTGTGTCTAGGATAATACAAAGTTAGTTACATGAAATGTAAGGGCCACGTGTATAGAGAGTTGTGTCTAGGATAATACAAAATTAGTTACATGGAATGTAAGGGCCATGTGTTTAGAGAGTTGTCTAGGATAATACAAAGTTAGTTACATGGAATGTAAGGGCCACGTGTATAGAGAGTTGTGTCTATGATAATACAAAGTTAGTTACATGGAATGTAAGGGCCACGTGTATAGAGAGTTGTGTCTAGGATAATACAAAGTTAGTTACATGGAATGTAAGGGCCACGTGTATAGAGAGTTGTGTCTCGGATAATACAAAGTTAGTTACATGGAATGTAAGGGCCACATGTAAAGAGAGTTGTGTCTAGGATAATACAAAGTTAGTTACATGGAATGTAAGGGCCACGTGTATAGAGAGTTGTGTCTAGGATAATACAAAATTAGTTACATGGAATGTAAGGGCCACGTGTATAGAGACTTGTGTCTAGGATAATACAAAGTTAGTTACATGGAATGTAAGGGCCACGTGTATAGAGAGTTGTGTCTAGGATAAAACTAAGTTAGTTACATGGAATGTAAGGGCCACGTGTATAGAGAGTTAGGTCTAGGATAATACAAAGTTAGTTACATGGAATGTAAGGGCCACGTGTATAGAGACTTGTGTCTAGGATAATACTAAGTTAGTTACATGGAATGTAAGGGCCACGTGTATAGAGAGTTGTGTCTAGGATAATACAAAGTTAGTTACATGGAATGTAAGGGCCACGTGTATAGAGAGTTGTGTCTCGGATAATACAAAGTTAGTTACATGGAATGTAAGGGCCACATGTAAAGAGAGTTGTGTCTAGGATAATACAAAGTTAGTTACATGGAATGTAAGGGCCACGTGTATAGAGAGTTGTGTCTAGGATAATACAAAATTAGTTACATGGAATGTAAGGGCCACGTGTATAGAGAGTTGTGTCTAGGATAATACAAAGTTAGTTACATGGAATGTAAGGGCCACGTGTATAGAGAGTTGTGTCTAGGATAATACAAAGTTAGTTACATGGAATGTAAGGGCCACGTGTATAGAGAGTTGTGTCTAGGATAATACAAAGTTAGTTACATGGAATGTAAGGGCCACGTGTATAGAGAGTTGTGTCTAGGATAATACAAAGTTAGTTACATGGAATGTAAGGGCCCACGTGTATAGAGAGTTGTGTCTAGGATAATACAAAGTTAGTTACATGGAATGTAAGGGCCACGTGTATAGAGACTTGTGTCTAGGATAATACAAAGTTAGTTACATGGAATGTAAGGGCCACGTGTATAGAGACTTGTGTCTAGGATAATACAAAGTTAGTTACATGGAATGTAAGGGCCACGTGTATAGAGAGTTGTGTCTAGGATAATACTAAGTTAGTTACATGGAATGTAAGGGCCACGTGTATAGAGAGTTGTGTCTAGGATAATACAAAGTTAGTTACATGAAATGTAAGGGCCACGTGGATAGAGACTTGTGTCTAGGATAATACTAAGTTAGTTACATGGAATGTAAGGGCCACGTGTATAGAGAGTTGTGTCTAGGATAATACAAAGTTAGTTACATGGAATGTAAGGGCCACGTGTATAGAGAGTTGTGTCAAGGATAATACAAAGTTAGTTACATGGAATGTAAGGGCCACGTGTATAGAGAGTTGTGTCTAGGATAATACAAAGTTAGTTACATGGAATGTAAGGGCCACGTGTATAGAGAGTTGTGTCTAGGATAATATAAAGTTAGTTACATGGAATGTAAGGGCCACGTGTATAGAGACTTGTGTCTAGGATAATACAAAGTTAGTTACATAGAATGTAAGGGCCACGTGTATAGAGACTTGTGTCTAGGATAATACAAAGTTAGTTACATGGAATGTAAGGGCCACGTGTATAGAGACTTGTGTCTAGGATAATACAAAGTTAGTTACATGGAATGTAAGGGCCACGTGTATAGAGACTTGTGTCTAGGATAATACAAAGTTAGTTACATGGAATGTAAGGGCCACGTGTATAGAGACTTGTGTCTAGGATAATACAAAGTTAGTTACATGGAATGTAAGGGCCACGTGTATAGAGAGTTGTGTCAAGGATAATACAAAGTTAGTTACATGGAATGTAAGGGCCACGTGTATAGAGAGTTGTGTCTAGGATAATACAAAGTTAGTTACATGGAATGTAAGGGCCACGTGTATAGAGACTTGTGTCTAGGATAATACTAAGTTAGTTACATGGAATGTAAGGGCCACGTGTATAGAGAGTTGTGTCTAGGATAATACAAAGTTAGTTACATGGAATGTAAGGGCCACGTGTATAGAGACTTGTGTCTAGGATAATACAAAGTTAGTTACATGGAATGTAAGGGCCACGTGTATAGAGAGTTGTGTCTAGGATAATACAAAGTTAGTTACATGGAATGTAAGGGCCACGTGTATAGAGAGTTGTGTCTAGGATAATACAAAGTTAGTTACATGGAATGTAAGGGCCACGTGTATAGAGAGTTGTGTCTAGGATAATATAAAGTTAGTTACATGGAATGTAAGGGCCACGTGTATAGAGAGTTGTGTCTAGGATAATACAAAGTTAGTTACATAGAATGTAAGGGCCACGTGTATAGAGACTTGTGTCTAGGATAATACAAAGTTAGTTACATAGAATGTAAGGGCCACGTGTATAGAGACTTGTGTCTAGGATAATACAAAGTTAGTTACATGGAATGTAAGGCCCCACGTGTATAGAGAGTTGTGTCTAGGATAATACAAAGTTAGTTACATGGAATGTAAGGGCCACGTGTATAGAGACTTGTGTCTAGGATAATACAAAGTTAGTTACATGGAATGTAAGGGCCACGTGTATAGAGAGTTGTGTCTAGGATAATACAAAGTTAGTTACATGGAATGTAAGGGCCACGTGTATAGAGAGTTGTGTCTAGGATAATACAAAGTTAGTTACATGGAATGTAAGGGCCACGTGTATAGAGAGTTGTGTCTAGGATAATATAAAGTTAGTTACATGGAATGTAAGGGCCACGTGTATAGAGACTTGTGTCTAGGATAATACAAAGTTAGTTACATAGAATGTAAGGGCCACGTGTATAGAGACTTGTGTCTAGGATAATACAAAGTTAGTTACATAGAATGTAAGGGCCACGTGTATAGAGACTTGTGTCTAGGATAATACAAAGTTAGTTACATGGAATGTAAGGCCCCACGTGTATAGAGAGTTGTGTCTAGGATAATACAAAGTTAGTTACATGGAATGTAAGGGCCACGTGTATAGAGAGTTGTGTCTATGATAATACAAAGTTAGTTGTAGTTGTCTTAAGTGACTTTAGAAAATGTGTAGAGGCAATGTCTCACTTACCGAGATGAGTTGGTTGAAACGTTAGAATGGATTTCAGAGATTTCATATTCATCAGGATAATAACACATGATGACATTTTTATGTCTGTGAAATAGAAAAGTTCAGAGAAAACAATCATGCACTTTCTCATCAAAACTCTACATCTGTTGTTGTCAGTTTTGTTTGTGTTGTTTTCTTCATCTAGATTATTAGAGACGATAATAATTTTTAGTATCTATCTGGGAGTTGACACGCTCGTAAAATCCTTTCTTCAGAACTGGTTGGGATACAATATTGGTTTGAGATCAAAGCACGTACTAGCTGAGAGGACAAATGACAAATTGGGGATTGTCCACTTTTAATACTCGGACGTTGTGCCATTATCCCTGGGGGTCATTATGAATTAATACAGAATCCAGAATTCTACTTTGGCCTCATTCGGAGAATGCCCTTCTTTACTGATAGGATACATTTATATTCAACGACTGACCACAGACGTGAGATAAGCGGTGAAGATGTGCCATTCCTGGCAGTTTAACATTCTATCTAGATATCTTTGAGAACAGAAAGTAGAAGTCTGTTTCACTTGCAATGTATGTGTCTAATGAATGAAACGTTGATCTAAACTAAAATTCAAACAACCGGTAGTTTTCCTCGCACATAAAGTACCTTTATACAGAATAAATTTCGAGGCCTTCGTACTTCGAGTGACTAGCTAGTTGGCGACAATAAATTATTTCTGCTCTTGTGAATGAAAATAACAGCTTCTATCTTTTTCTTTTAATATTTATTATATCTGTTACCTGACAATAATATCCATTTATGTGTATGTGAGGTATGCTACTGAATTTTTTTTTTTTAGATTGTAGATTTAAGAATTTGTTTTCTACTTAATCATATTTAAATATATAAATATATATATATATATATATATATATATATATATATATATTAGTAGTGATACGACTAAGCTGACAATAATATCCATATCCATATATATTTATTAGTATTGATACGACTAAGCTGGAAACTGTATATCAGAAACGTAGGGCGCATTTTTTAAAGTTCGCAATATATTTAAATACGAAAGACAACTAATGAGTTTGTCTCGTATCTAAAGTCTTCAAGACTATGTAATGCAATACTAAGTAAATGTTTATCACTAGTTCATAAGATATTCTGAAGGAAAACGTATCACTCTTTATAGGTGAAATCCCAGAGCATTAAAAAAAAGATGCATCAGACTTTGCACTCTAAAGGACAGATTAAGTAAAGATCATCTGTTTCTATTAGTGTTAGAGTTAAGTGGACACAGAGCGTCCTAGAAAGTTTGGAAATTCAAAATCTAAATCTTCACAGAGGCTCGAACTCGAAACCGTTTGAACTCCAAGCACTTTATTACTCAGCCACCATCGGAAAAGAATGATAATGAATGATTTTTAATGATAGTGTTGCGCCAAGGGTCGGATTCAAGGGAGGGCAGTGGGGCTACAGCTCCTGCGCCTCCACATACACTTAAATCCGGCCCTGGATGAGCCTCTTCTCTACATATTATCTCTCTCTTTATCTTACTTTAACACACACACACACACACACATATTCTGGAAACAATAAACGGCACTACTGTTGCATTCCAAGGCTACTATCGTGTAAAATACACAGATATGAACCAATATTGTCCTCCTTTGCCATGTGCGCAAGTTTGTATTTATTTATTTCTTTGCTTTTTCTACCAGTTTTTTTAATTTTTATATTGATGCAGCCTCAACTCTTCGTTACTCCCAACCAGGAAAACTTAACTCTTACTGATACAGCTACAACGTCACAACTCTGTTAGGATTCTTTCTGTTTGCAAATCCAATAGCTAATGTTTAAGTGTCGCTCCTTCTTTTACTTCACCGAGTTAACCATTTACCGTGCTCTTGACGTGTTCAATACATTGTCCCATATCAAGAGAAAAGAAAAAGTATTTTACATTTTATTTTTTAAATAAAAAGGTTTGTTGAATTTTTATTTAGTTTTTATTTTCCTAGCCTAAAATATTGATCTCTCTCTCTCTCTCTCTCTCTCTCTCTCTCTCTCTCTCTCTCTCTCTCTTTCTGTCTCTCTCTCTTCACCTAAAAAAAATACATTATTTCCCAAAATAAAAATTAAAAAAAAATGTGCTTCCATTATATATAACTCTCAAATAAATTTTTTTTATACAAAGGGTTAAACTACTGCCAGGCTTTACTTTATCAAGGTAGAGTAGCAAGGAACTGCAAAAACAATAAATCTCATCCTGGAACATACAGACCAGTCTCATTCACCAGCATTACATGTATAATACTCGAACGTATAGAAACAAATGTAATGTTATTACAAGCCACTTTGATGAACATACTATACTTTCTCCCTACCAATATGGTTATAGGAAGTTTAGGTCATCTAAATTTTAAGTAATTGATAACTTTTCAAGTGGCTAAACACTAATAAGCAAAAAAAAATGTCTCTTAGTTTTCTTAAAAAATGATCATATTTTGATTCCGTATTAGTCCATTAATTAACCAATAGACCCTGGATTTCATGATAGGATGAGAAAATAATATAATAAAATAATGTAATAATAAATTCCTTTTTATCAACATTAATAACTTTAAACTCAGTTTTGCATCAAGATATAATTGTACGCCCACAACTGTGTCTAATTTACAAAATAGACCTACCTTATTTGATTAGACTATTTGAAGGTGATTACATAATATATTGAACAATAAAAACAGTATAGTGTACTAACATTTTACAAAAGAATTAGATGAATAACAGAAATGGGAATTCAGTTTTCATCCACGCAGAAAACAAAGTCATTTATAAATGGTATGAAAAGACTATGACCAAACAAAAAGTGATCTCTTATACTTGGCAGACGACCAAAAAACTCAAAATGGCTTCTAGGTCTTCCAGATTGACGACATTTTTAAAAGATCCGTACCACCAACATTAAATCTGTGCGATTTATTTTTACTAATCGTTTTTGTTTAACGCTCTTTCATGCTCTAAGCTTTCTTACTAGACCTATCAACTTAGTCTGGACCAGTTGGAAATGTGTAGGAAAGACAAATAAAAAGTAGGAAAGACAAATAAAAAGTAGGAAAGAAAAAGAAATCTGGGTGAATACCGAGACAGAGACAGATCGTTTTCTAAAAGCATTTTTGAAAAAAAGGGGAACGACCTAAATTCGAACTCAAGACTCAAACCTCCTCAAGTCGACATTCTAACCACTCTGCTAGTGAGGTGAATTTAAAAATTGCAAATTGTTTGTTTCAAACTTACTTTAGAGCGGGGACCTATAAAGGGGACTAATTCAGCTTATACCACCACCGCAGTCAAGTACACTTTTTTTTTACCCTTATTCAAGATACCAAACGAAATAATTTATTACCTATAGTTAATTAACTAATAGTTTAATTTTAGTAAATTGATTCTTATGTTCTCACGTAATTGAAATAATAGGGCCAAATTTCAGCTTGTTGCGATATTGGTTGTCGGAGAAATAACGTGTACAAGCTTTTTACCAGACAGAAAAAAAGATAATACTTACACTTACATAAAACACAATCTAATCAAATGCCCAGAAAGACACAGAGATAAAGATAATTTCTTATTTCCTATGCTATGATAAATTTGTAGAAGTTCTCTTTCCTGCACATATGTCAATAAAGGATGGAATTGGGTTACCTAAATATGTAACAAAACCATTGACTTAGAAGTGTTAAACTCTATAATTGAAACACCAGGAAAAGGTTAACACATGGGTATACTTAGGATTTAATTATCTTAGTTAAGTGATAGAACATCTGTACAATAAAAAAAACAAAAAATTTCATAATTTACTGTAAACATTTTTTTCTTATTATGGTTTCAATTTATAATGTATTAATAATAATGTTTTCATCTTATCAGCTAGTTGCCTCCTATTTTTCGTATGAAAGTAAACTCTATTAACCTTTGTGTATGCATATGTAAGTATATGTATTCACAATCTGCTTACTATGTATATAATTTCCTATAGATCTAACGAAAGTTTTTTATTTATTATTTAACATGTTATAAAATGAACATTCGGACATTTTATTTACAACTCTGTCTTAATTAGCCGTAAAATAATGAACAGAGTGCCACCAATTTAACTGGTCAATTACCTGTACGTGATGTTCTGGTTTGCGTCACTTTGAATTTTGGTATACACGAACTCGTGCAGACGTATGTAGTCCACTCTCACTGAACACCGAATGAACTGGGGCGCTGCACTGACGTCTGCTCACAGTAAAGTGCTGGATAGGGGAGATAACACATGCCGTCCTTCAGTGCTGTAAACATTAAAGGGAGGAAACTCGAATTTTAGTGACGTTACAGTGGTCTGGGAACTTTCTTGTTAACTGTTACCAAAAATATTTTTAATCCTTCTTGTTTTTTGGTTCAATTTCAAAATTTTACTGTAACATTTTAGTTTGACAAATATATGATTCTGGTTAAATAGGAAGTTACTTATCATTCACTGTCATCACTACATATTGTACATTTAAATATTTCGGAGTGTAATTACCTATTTCTTTGCCTGTTTTATTTTCTAACATTATCAAAGTTATCATTTACCTTACTAGAGTTCTTCACAGAGATAATAAAATAATTTTAAAAATATGCTGCAAATAAATCAGGAGCATACAAATCTAAAAAATATTAGGGAAACCACTACTATCTACTACTAGCCATATATTACCCGCGGCCCGCTGGTCTTAATTTGCGTATTACTGATATTGTCACTGAGAGTCACTAATCGTCTCATTTTACAGCCGTTTCCACCCGAGTGCCACAATGAGGCTGGGAAACATTGCCCTAGATTTTTAATAGACAAAATATTCATGTGCAAAAATGGCGGCATATCATTCAACCTTTAATATTTATTGGAGTTTTGTGAAGCATACTCACCTATGTAGATTTTAACAAAAAGAGATTAAACAATAAATAAATGAAAACAAACGGAAGAATATGTGAACAAAATAATTTTTTAAACGTTGTCTCGTCTTAAGTTTGCGCATGTCAGGGACTTTAAGACTTTCCGGTAAAAAAAAATAGCCACGATTAGATACATGTAAGCAACCTCTTTGCAGCTTAACGAAACAACTCAACATCTTAGTTTTGTGCAGAACAAACTAAAAAAATTAAAAACATTAAAAAAAACCCTCAAGTGACGCTCTTTCAAAGAAACAATTATACAACACACATAAAAAGACATACTGTAGACATGCACTTCAGATGCACAGCAGTAAATACACACAAAAAAGTCATGAGGCTAACAAATAATGACTTTTCAGCAGATACAGAGAAAGAGAGAGAGAGAAAGAGAGTGAGAGAGAAATAGAAAGAGAGTGAGAGAGAAACAGCGAGAGAAAGAGAAAGAAAGAGAGAGAGAGAGAAAGAGAGTGAGAGAGAAATAGAAAGAGAGTGAGAGAGAAACAGCGAGAGAAAGAGAAAGAAAGAGAGAGAGAGAGAACGAAAGAGAGAACGAGAGAAACAGAGAGAGAGAAAGCGGGAGAAAGAGAACAATGTTAGATGGCGCAATTCATATATAGGCATCTTTTTTCCTTACTATACTCTTTTCAAAAAGGACATACATGACACTATTATCGATAGCATGACTCGTGAAATGAAAGGATCTTCTATTTCTTTTAGAAAAATAAAAATATAACAAGGTTACAAAGACAATTTGTGTGGAAACACAAAGTCGAAATCGGCCCCCGAAGTGGTCAACCCAGGCAGGCTTCAATATTTTCAGAAAGAAGATTCAAATGAAATTATATCAAAGACAAATGACAGATAAGAATGGAGAAAGAAGGTTGACAGATCTTGTGTAGTGCCCCAACGGTCCAGCAGATAAAAGGATAGGTGCAAGTGAATGCAAAGTTAGATGTGAACCTGGCCTAACTAGTTCCCCTTATAGACCTTGTGGTCTATAGGGCAGATGATGTAAAGTTCATGTTTTTGTGGCCTACGGTTAACGAGGGTGTCATGTAGCCAGCACAACGACCAAAAGCCTTTACTTTTCCCCAATTTATGTCAGGTACCCATTAGAGCTGGGTGGACTCAGATTCGCCCAAGGATTCCGAAGTTGAAAATCCCAGTCTTCACCTGGATTCGAACCAGGGACTCCCGGTTCGGAAGCCAAGCGCTTTACCGCTCAGCTACTGCGCCTCCCCTGGCCTAATTAAAGTGTTATAATTGATGTAGTTGTTTTGAAAAGGCTCAATCTCTTCATCGACAACGTTTGTTGTTTGTACACATGGAAAAGGTAAAAGAAAATCGACTTTACAAGATTACTATTCGTTCTAAATTACGTCTAACTTATAATGCATACTAAATAGCCTTTTCTCTTTAAAAAAAAAACTGCTTGCATAAGTGATTTAAAAAATTAGATTTTTCGCTTTCAGAAAAAAAAAGTAGCCGTTGCATCAGAACTTTGAATGGTTTAAAATATTGTGATGTCGGATTTTCACTATCTTTTCTAGTTTACGAGATCTAAACGGGACGGACGGACAGACGAACAGACGGACAGACATTTCACACAAAACTAATAGCGTCTTTTCCCCTTTCCGGGGCCGTTAAAAAAATGTCCTAAATAAGCAAAAATAAATTCCAAAAAAAATGTGGATTTCCCAAATTTCTAAGATATTAGTGAACCTCTTGATTTTCTTGAGCTATTAACGGAAAACTTTTTAACCAAAGTGTCATGTCTCAAAGCCTAAAACCATTCGTTTAGAAACATCAGAAACATTCATCTGAACACGTGACTAGCTTCATTGCTACGATAAAATATCCGTTCTGATCTACAGTTCCGATACATTGCTAATGAAATTTCAAGTCGAGTTCATAGGTCTTGGCATAAACTCATTTCTCAATAGGAATTCATTGTTCTTTTCAGCTTCTTTATACTTTTGGGCTGAGCCCTATCATCGATTTTGTTTGTAGTCTTTTTCTATTGCGGTCTCTACCCACGTGACATCTGAGATGAAAGTTGTCTTATTAATTCGTGTCTATTTTTGTCTTGCGATACAAATATTTAAAATGGTTTTTCTAATTTGAGTTATCGACATATTTAAATTTCAAGTCAGATATACGTACACATTTAGGAATTGCTGACGTCACATAGACGCACTGTGGAAATCTCATCGTCTTGATGGCGCAGAAAAATGACGTCATAAAAACATTGATTACAAAGTTATTATTGACAATAAAATGAAAAGAGGAATATATTCCTTCTCTGTCCATGAAACATTAAATGTTATATCAAAACGGTCAAAATCATCGAAGTTTCTCTTGAAAAGTAGTTTTGTGTTCTTTGTAAGCGATATATCTATAGAATATGATAAGGTAAGATAAGATCATTTGTATTGGTCTAATCAAATGGAAATTCAGTTTGACTACAATTAAACACCTCAGCGTAACTAGGATTAGGTGCAAATACGAACAACATTCACACACGAAACACATACACACTCACAGCAAGCGCTTTATGAATTAGACTTCTATGTACTTTTCGATGACGACAGATGATCTTGTAACACTCTGACCGAAAGTTGGATAAAGGAGTTTTTAAATCTTTCCATTTTAGTCCTAATGGAAAGGAGACGACCACTTCGTTCAGATCTGATGTAACAGTGGTTTAATGAGTGCAGGTTGTCTTTGGGGGATCGTTTGTGTTTTGGAAAGGCATCTTTCAAGTAAAAGCTTTTCAAGAGATGGTAGATGTGTTCGAGTGATATGCGATGCTTTTTTAAATTAGTCTATTTAGTCTATGTCTTTGTGCCAGTCTCAGGACTGAGTTCTGGTCAGCCTGGGTCTCCTGTTTACTGTAGAGGAGAAGGAGGGCAATTCAGGTTGTTGACTTCGAAACTGTTAATGTTTTGGGTTGTTTTTATTTGGTGAGATGTTTTTGTTGAATATAATGTAACTTAAAATAAAGTTGTGTGGTTTTGTTCCTAGTCCAGGACAGTTGGACTTTTGGATATAGAGTCGAAGTGTAGACTCTAATTATTTCTCTGTGTTGTCACTATTCAGTCTATGGAATATTGAGCTGATATATTTTTAATTGATACTGGATATTTCAAATGTCTGAACTGATTCTGTATTATAGTACAGATAATGTAATAAACATGTTAAATGTCTGTGAGTTGGCATTCTGAATCTTTGTTCTATCGTTGTATGTGTCGTTGTGGTATTGCCCAGGACTTGGGTACATTTAGTAATACACATACGTATATTAGAGAAGAAATGAGTCTTGACAGCCAGTGAAGTATTACTATACCATCAGGTGAGAGGCAAAGGTAATTAAGCTGCTGATGGTTGCTGTATAGAAAAGTTTAATATTGTTTTGTCGATTTTAAATTTTCTTAGCTTTCTAAGATAGAATGTATGAAATGTGAACACAATGAATACTTGTCTACCCTGAACACTAAACTATTTATATTAGGTCTATAATACATCTTATTATTTTGATGCCTTGGCATGAACGATGTTTCAAAGACATTTATTACACGCGTTAAGCCAATTAAGTTTAACTACACCGTCTCGACTGTAGAATTTGCACCGGCATTGACTCCAGAATAAGCATTGATATGGAGTATCGACTATAGCGCAGACAAAGGTATCGAATATAGTACAGGCATTGATATTGCAATTAGAATAATCGGTGTCGAGAGGGGAAAAGCACCCATATCGAGCAAATTAAAAAAACGTGGTCACGAAAATAATGTACGACCAAGTTCTAGAGCCTCTCATGTAGGCATGTATTATTCTTGAATGTCCATTTAAAAAGTTAAATTTTTCTACTTTGTTTCATATAAAGGTAACAACAAAAATATGTAACTTTTTAAATTGCCACCACTTTTCTACCCAGAGAACTCAACGCCACTCCGAATGGGTTTGAACCACTCAGCTTCCGTTTAGAAGTCACCATTGGTCCAGATGTAAAGAATACAAAACTGAGTTATTGTTTCGTTTCTTTATAACAAGTTTATTTTTATTGACAATAATCTTTTGTTGTTGTTGTTGCGATAAATGTGTTCCTATTGACTACTTTCATCATTTCGACATAGATCTACAACATTCTGGGTTTGCTTGTGACAATCTCTACTCTGGAACATGTTAATTTATCTCTTCATTCTTGCGTGAAATATTTTCTAGCAACATTCTGCACATATTTCAGGAAAAAGTGCGTGAGAATAGATACGCTCGTCTTTATCTTGATGTTTTCATGATGATCCTTATGACACTACAAAACTGATTGATTGGATCTTTTCTCGGAAAAAATAAATTGGCAAAATAGTAAATAAAATAAAAGGAGGACAATACAAATTTAGAGCATTGATTTTTATTTAGAATTGCATGGATAAAAATTTTAGCGGCCCCCGAAAGGGGAATAGACGCTCTTAGTTTTTTGTAGTCTGTCTTTCCGTCCGTCCTTCCCGTTTAGATCTCGTCAACTAGAAAAGGTATTGAAAACTCGACATCATGATATTTTAGACCATTCAAAGTTCTGATGCAACGGCTACTTTTTTCTTTTGTGAAAGCGAAAAATTAAATTTTTAAAATCAACTATGGAAGCAGTTTTTTCATAAAAATACACCATTTTTACAACTATTACTATTAATAATAACAAACACGGGAGACTATTTGGTAAGGGTGATGACCATTTACCATATTTTTAACACATTTATACAAAAGGTTTTATTTTTATTGTTTTGTCAAATTTTTTTTTTCGAAAATTGTATTACTAAGTAAAGTAATCTTGGTCCAAGAAACTACCTATATTTATTTTTAAAAAAATGTTTATTTTTAAAGACAAAAAAATCTATTTAATATGCAGACAAGTGGAATATAATTTCAAACAACAATTAATAAGTACTATTTTATCTTATACACACGCAATACAGGTTGGCAAAGTGTCATAGTAACACTTAACGAAAGGGAAAAGTCCTATTTGTTGAGGTTTTGATTTAGAGATTCCCTCTTTACTAAACAATTACATATATTAGATAATCATTTAATAACATCAGTTAGGCCAGGTTCACATTTAGCTTGACCTTCACATATCCCTTCGTCTGATGGACCCTTTGGCCACGACACATGATCTGTCTACCGTCTTTCTCCTGTTCTCCCTGTCCTTTGCCTTTGATACAATTTCATTCACTGTCTTCCTATCGCTTACCCTGTTTTCCTCTTCATCTTCTTCCTGGTAGTGTTCTCTGAAGGAAGGTCTTTGCAATCTCTGAGGACCTTGTGATGTGGCTATAGAGTTTGAGTTTACGTTTTTTGACAATGGTTAGCTGGTCATCGTCGGTTCTAATTGCTGTATTAATCTTATATCTTCGTTCGTGATGCGGTCTTTGTAAGTGACACCTAGGATTGTATTATATCTATATAACCATCAGTTCATCGAATACAATGTAATAATAATAAATTAATACATCTCCGTTTCATGTGCTATCAAGTCGTTGGTTGATCTAACTATACAACAGCACGTCTCATCTTTTTGTATCGACGGTTATAGTTATTACTAGTTTGTAGTTCACAGTTTCTGAAATTCTTTCTTAAAATATTAAAATCTGCCTTTTTATCTACCTGAGCGGACCACTTCTGGGGCCGATTTTAAGTTTGTGTTTCCACACAAACTTTCTTTGTAACCTTGTTTTTATTAATAATTGTATATAATTAATAACATAATTTTTTTGTTTATTAATGTTATCTCAATTACAATTATAAATGATGCTTGTACTTGTAAGCGGGGGTGACACTCTGACAGATGTGCAATAGTTCAGTGGTCAAGAAGGTGACAAACTAACGTAGTTTCGCGAGGGGTATACAAAGGTGAAGAGTTTGCAAAATAATGTTGTACTCATGAACATAGCTAAACGGAATCTATAAGACATACCAGTGAGTCTTTTATACCTCCAATAGTGGTGTAGTAGTAAACTATATTTTGGACGTTGGAAAGCATTATGAACTTTTTATTATAAACATCAATAAAACAAATAGTACCGATGTGGCAGAGACTCTTTAATATACCTGTAATCAATTATGACAAGTAAGTAAGTAAGCAGCTACACTAATTAGTGATACCCGGTAATGTTGAAACGTATAGACTACAATTTATGTAATCAATTGCCAGTGTCGCTAGGTAGCCATGTAACATTCTGCAAGTTTCTCTTTTTCAATGACCTAGATGACATCCTCTTTAACCATTAACCTGCAAAACACATTGACTCTAGTCGACTATAGGAGATTTTCATACATGGTGGAAAACCTCTATGTAGCAAGAGTTTTGGTGTATCCGGTGTACAAAGTAAAGGAAATGGTGATAAACTATGTTGTTTTGAAATAGAGGATCATTTTTGTGCTCTATTTAGCACACCGTAGTATGCCATTTCTTTTACGTACTCAGTTTGTTGTGCTACAAAATAATGTCCGTCTGAAGGAAGCATTCGAATTTCCTTCTACGACAGTAGTGAAACTTAATAATTATTTTTATACACATATACAACACGCTACATAATTGTGCATTTTGAAATATAGACTAGCGGATTATATAAGGTTATTATATTTACAAATAGGAACACAAAATTCTTTATTTAGTAGGCTATTTACCAAGTCAATTTGGCTATAGCAATATATAGACTATTATAGTTTTTCATGAAAATCCCCAATACATATAGCCAGCTTTTTATGAACTGAACTTCTATGTACTTCTGTTTTTTAAAGGTATTCATTTTATGTTCACCTTTTAGCACTGCTGAATGTTATTAGCTAAGCTCTTCTGTTTGAAGCACAATAATGTTTTGTTATTTAGCTGACAACGTTTAAGTTCAGTTTAGCGTCTTTAGCAAGGTTTGGATTATCATGAACATCTTCAAAAATAACTCAAATATTTTCTGAACTTTTCGAAATGAAAGCATGTGCTAAATAAAATAGAAAGTTGAGAAACTAAAATAATCCGATGGAGTCACTGGCTGAAACACAGAGGGGCAGTGAAACACAGAAAACTGATGGGGAGGCCAAAAAAAATATCTTTCTCATTCACACACACAAACACACACACACCAATCCCATCATCGTCATGGCATTTGTCGATTCATAAGCCCGTTCTTTTTTCTGTGTCTATTTCCATAAAAAGTTGCTGCTTCAGAGATTCGGGTTAGAGTCTCCTTCCACTTATTTGTGTGTGTGTCATATTCAAACAGAGTGATATTTAGCCTTGACCTGCTAGCTAATGTAGTCTATCTAGTCTATCTATCTATCTATCTATCTATCTATCTATCATATATATATATATATATATATATATATATATATTATATATATATATATATATATATATATATATATATATATATATATATATATATATATATGTCTGTCTGTATGTCTGTCTGTCTGTCATTCTGTCACTCTGACTAACTATCTATCCAGTATCTATCTGTCCGTCAGTTTGTCGATCTATCAGTTTGTCTATCTATCTACCAATCTATCTGCCTGTCTTTTGTTTGTTTGTGTATATTTTTGTATATATATAATTGACCCTAAACTTTTTCTTAATTAATGAATATAAAGCGAAGAAAAGGTGGTACAAAACTAAGTACTTCCTATTCCTATTCAGAAGTTACATTACACCTTCCATTGAACATAAACTCAGGAATGTGCCTTGGAGTGGAATCACCTGGATGCCTCCCTTATCTCCTCGGATAACGGAACAATTAGACTTTGACTCGGCAGACTAATGAGGAGGAATGTGCTTTAGATACCTACGTAGGCCCATCTTTGACCTACATGCTGTCTCATTTACCTGCTGATTTCTCTCCTGTCTTTCCTATGTGTCTCAAATAACTAGCTCGCGTCCTTTGTCATGCTGACATGTTAAAACAACAAGTCGAGTCATTTGGGTTCATTGTTTATAACTGTAATCAATCGCGCAGTCTTTATTATGTTTGTGTGAGCTTGAGCTCACTGAGCTAGTTGTATATGTATTTTTGTTGTATAGGTGAGATCTATTTTTATATATTTTATTTTTATAGGTTAGTGTCAGATTTTATAGTTGTACTTCCGCATATTTATATAGGTTAGTGCGGGATAGTATAAAAGTGATGTACTACATGCTGTCTTAAAACAGTTGAGTGTACATTTGACCAGTGGTCAGTACCATATCTGTCTGTGTGACAGCTGAAGATCTTTGTGGTCTGTCGTCTAATTATTTTATTATTCTGTACCTGGGAGGGCGTGTAAGTTTGTAACTATTTTATATTTTCTTTTACTAGATCTATGGCACACTGTGTGTAATTATGCTAGATATATTTTAATTTAGTTTTATTTTCTAGTTGGCAGTTTATGTTTGGAGCATGTGATTTAAATATGGCGGCGTCCATCAGTCCTGCTTTGAGTTTTCTAGATCTAATAGAATATATGATTTTATGTATTGCAGGCTATTGTTGCTGCTTTTAGCTGCTGCAATTACACTGTTGATTTTAACTGCTGTTTCAAACTGCTTTTAGCTGCTGAATGTAACTGCTGAAATACATGCTGTTTTAGCTGCTATTGCTCTGTTGTACCTCTTTCTGTAGATCTAGATCTTGTCATTCTAGTGGTATTATGTTGTGTTGCCTTAGAGTCACTTAGTGGCTAAGTTATAGTCTGTTTCTGTTCTTAGTGAATACTAATAATATGGTACTAAGGCTAAGGTATTCTTGTTTTGGTTTTAGTTATGGGTTGGTTATAGTGGTAGAATATTGTAGATCTAGACTAAGACTAGTTTATTGTAGTGTGTTTGTGTAGCTTTAGGTATAGTATAGTAGTTGTCTTGTAGTGATTTAGTTCTCTTTAGTTAGATAGTTGTTTTGATCAGTTTGTGTTAGATAGTTGGTTTGGTTAGTTTGTTGGTGTTTGTAGTGTCGTAGATTTAGAGGGTTAGTATTAGTTGTTTTCATTGTAGTGTAAATATTATATTTTACTATTTGATTTATTTTTATGTAAATAAAGTATCTTTTTGTTTATTTATCCTAAACTAAAGTTTGTTCTGGCTTTCATTTAGTTTAGTTTAGTATGTCTGGCTGCTTAGGCGACTTTAGCCCCTTGGTCGTAGACTGAGGTGTCACAGATGAAACCTACCCAATAGCGCTAACATCTGCCTACTGTCAAATAATTTAATGTTGAGCAGAAGAGAATAAGGGTCTCCCACTCGTGCCTGCCTGACCTGCTTACATTTGTATTTGTCTTATGATGTTAAAAAAAACGGGTTGAAGTCTTTGTTTTGATGATTACAATAGATTGAAATTGAAATTATTTTTTTAAAATGTTCCAACCCTACATAATGCCCAGGCGTTCATCATATTTTCCACGAGATGGATCATAGTATTTCTACGACTGAAGAGGGTCAACTGTTATCAGGTCTATATTTCGAAAGTGTATTTTTTTTCCCGACATAGAACTACTACATTGTATTTTATTTCAAATCATTGAGTGAAGGAGTTACAGTGCACTATTCCATACATCGCTACCTGGTCGTGTGGTATGCCCGCTGGAATGTCATTGGGTCGCCTCGAAGTCACGGGTTCACTCTGCCCGAAGCCATCCCCCGTCTTCCTACGGGAGGTTTGAACTAGGAAGTAGATCATCTTCAACTGTGAAGGAAAATCCAAAAATTGTCAAACATTTTACACACAATCATTATTTTTAACAGAATCTAAAATTTATTTCAGTCGTAAAAACATGATCATCTATATATATAATTCTTTTCATGGCTTAACCATGCCTGACACCACCAAGAAGTCACGGAAAGATAACTTTTTTTTTCTGTAAAATCGGAGTAGAGTTTCCCCACGTAACTTTTGCGGCGGAAAAAAACAGAGGAAGTGAGAGAACAAGCAATTTTCTCTGTATTCATCCGTCACTAAATAGCAGGGCCGGACGTTACCATTGCGGGGCCCTATGCGAAACGGATTGCGAAGGGCCCAGTTTGGGTAAGGATGCGGATAACTAAATATTAAGAAATTTTTGAAAATAAATTCGTCTTTGCGTTTTATTCATTTTATATTACGTACATAATAACTTTACGAGCCTTGCGTGTAGCGAAGTTATACAGTATATCATAAAAAATTTGTTTCCTACATGAATCACGCCCAGTAGCAAGAATTACAAAATGTTTCAATCTTTCTTCGAGAATTGTTTACCTCAAGTAATTCTTCATTACTTTGAGGCGCGAGAAGCTTCTTTCACTAGATTCCACTATTACGGGTATTGCATAATGTCGCCTAGGATTGGTGTTTTCCATATTGAATGACACCCCAAAATGACAATTTTTGTCTATATATTTCAGGAGATTTGTATGAGTGTTCAAAAGATTTTAATAATTTCCAGAGATTTCCAGGACTTTTTTCATATATTTTGCAATTTCAGGAGATTTCCAGGAGCTCCTGGTAAATTAGGAGCCCGCGGAAAATTTTTTACAAGTTATAAAATGGTTTCAATGAATAATATACACCTAGGATTTAACGTGGGTTCTATGATAGTGCGGGGCCCACTGCGGTCGCATAGGTTGCAGTGCCCTGCAAAATAGTGGCGTATAAAACGCCGTGGGTCGACAAGTTAAATTATATTTTTAAAATGTAAAAGACTGCGTAGGCAGTACGTATCTCTTGGACTGGTCACAATGTTAACATTACGTGGACCTTACAGGTCAAGAGCTGTATTTATCAAGTAGTCTTCTGTTTTTTTTTTTATTTTATTGTAAATAACATGGAAAAATTAGTTAGCATCAATAACACTTTCTAGAGCTTTTTAAAAAAAAAGAAAAGAAAAAAAAGGAAAAAATTGTTTGGCAGCAGAAACAGTAAACACTGTCTAGACCTAATAATGCAGATCCAAGATTCAAACCTGGAATCTTGAGCTTGCTGGTTAAGCTCTGTACTTTAGTTTAAAGTCTTGAAGGATAATTTGTTTGAAAGCATGTCATGGAGATAGCTAAAATTATCATATTAAATGTGTCAGCAAGCAGGGCAATAATTATGCATAAAATTAACCCACTTTGAATACTAAAAAAAAGTATTTTTGATTGCATTACAAAATGATTGCTTTTTATAATACCCTTATTACCTTGCAAATTCTTTGTAGGTTTAATACAATAAAACAAGAAAAACAGTTACAAAATACTAAAAAAAAAAAAAAAGCTAATACAAAATGTAATTGTATCAATTAGTTTGGTTCCGTCATGTAATTAGATAGATGTAAACTCTAGCTAGACCAACAACAATAAATCTATGCAATTAAAATATTTTTACCAATTGGTTTTGTTTAGCGCTATTTCATTTTTTAAAGCTTTCTCGATATGCTGTGATCCTATTACTTATCTGGACCAGTGTGGAAAATCGGGGGGGGGGGGGGGGGGTTAATAAATATAGGGATATCTGGGTGGATTTTTTTCGTAATGGGTTTTTAAAAGCATTTACAAAAAATAAGGAACGACCTGAATTCCAAATCGTGGCACTCGCCTCCTTAAAGGGCTAGAGTGGGGAAGGCAGTAGATGCCCGCCCTCCCCCCATCACCCCACCGAATCGGCCAAGATGTCAGAGGGGAGCGACATAAAAAATATATATATAGATAGATATTCGACTACTGTGTTAAAAAACTATGATTTTTTTCCTAATAATTTCAATTAGCTTTAGTACGAAAGTTTAGATGGGGAGGGCAGTATATATAATCGCCCACCACCCACCCCCATCCAAATGGACCAACATACTAGAAGGGGAAGGACATAATATGTGAATTGGTTACAATAGCAATAAGAAGCTTTTATCAGATGTAAGGAATTAGGTTAACAAACTGTGCATTCTAAGAAAACAAAAACTCTCACTCAATCCTCCCCCGTTCGAAAGTTTACGGGGGGGGGGGGGAAGGGGGAGGGGAGGGGGGCATCAATACGATCGACATGATCTAAAAATAGGATAAAATATAAATAATTAGTATAAATTAACACAAGTAAAGAATTCGTATACAGTCGCCCCTACCACCCCCCAGGATCCGCCTACGCTTGGTGTAATCTTTATAATTAAAAAAGATTTTATTAAACTTTTCATGCTTTTAAACAGAATTTGGGTCATACATAGTCTCTAGACGTCATAAATGGATGCGCCATTGCCCTGAGGACGTTCACTAGCACAGCATAAAGATTGACATTTCTAATATTATTATTTGTTTTGGAAAATGAAACTCTTTTTTCAGTGTCTTGTTCACCCGTATAGCTTAACTACTAAGAAACGAGAGAGACTCTCTACCTAGCAGGTACAGCAAGGGAACTATAAAATACCGACAGATGGATTCGTTAAATAGACAAGAAGTCTAATATGCTTGTTGATAACTTGGGTGGTGGGGAAATTGACCTTATTACAACTTGTGTCTGACGTTGCAGATTTCCTTCTGGTGATGTCGTCATCTTGTCTACCACTATGTTCGTTGGCGTACATGTTTGTGGCCTTCTCCAAGCTTTGACTCAAAACAGTCCTTGTCAATCATTATAAACTCCTGGTACATCTTCCATCTGGTCTGGCTTCACATACTCTCATGAAAATGAAACAACACCCAGTCTGACCATATATATCTGCAGCAATCGTCTTCTAGTAAGTTAATATCCGACGCTAGAGATATTTTTTTTATTGTCGACCTTGCTTATATTTTTTACCGCGTACACACAAACGTATAAACACTCACACTAATTCACACCAACATTCATACAGTCACCGTTTCAAAACAAGCTTCCTGCTTGTTGTTATGAAGACACTAATGGCGCTGTAGTTTTCATTGCCGTGATGACTTTACGTTGTGTCGATATGTCATGGACGTCTCACGCTTGTCAAACCTTTGCACCAAAATAGAATGTAATTTTATAAACAGAAATAAACAGGGGGGTAATTGCTTTATTAAATGTCGATTCTCGATTTCTGGTGATTCTATTTTTAAATAGCTTAATATAGAAAATTCTAACTTTTATGAAACTTTTACAGATTTTATAGATTTACAATCGGAAATTTCTGTCTTCATCAATGGTATCTATTAATGTAATAAAATATATTGCAAGCTGTTTAGTGAAATCGTATATTTATAGAATTGAGCATTGATTTCCTGGATTTTCTTCTCTCTGAAATCGGGCCCACTCCTGTATATGATTATGATCATCTAAAACTGTATATAAAATGAAACAATATTCGTAATAATCATAGGTATATGCGTGTATGCATGAAACTATCAAAGTCAGAGTTTGTAATGATACATATAAATATTAAATTCTGGGAATTATCTTGTATTGTATTAATAACAAATGAATTTTATTATAGTTATACTATTGTAATATATTAAATAGACTACTACTACAGTAGGAAGTACAGAAAACATTACACAAGAAATTCCTCCCCACCACGAAACAAAAATCCCCTTCAGTTTTTCAAGCCCTTGATTTTCTATGATTTAAACCTGAATGAATTATTTCAGGACGAAATGAAACAAACTTCTGATACAATTAGTGTTGAATGAGAACAACTTTAGAAACCGTTTCGATAATGGTAATGAAAGTGTATGATAAGAAAGTTCTGTGTAGAACTTACACTGGCCCAAGCTATATCATTCCACATACACAAAAATTGATCGTTTTTTGTCAGATAGACATAGCCAGAAAGAATATAGTGTGTCTACAATAGAAGCATCGTATTGATCTATCGACCCGTTCAAGAAATGTTTGATAACATATAGAAGCGTAAAGTAAAGATATGAGACTGGAATTGGATTTTTAAAAGCACTCACAAGAAACAGTTTTGGTGAATACATGAATATCAATCTTGGAGCCAATTTTCTGCGGTAGTCTCGAGGTATGAGAAATTCAATGCCTTCTTCACCACGTGGAGCCATGATAAGTCACGTGACCTTTCAGTAGCAGGATTAAGCAATACATTTTGTTTTCTGTCGAGGTTCTCAAAATCCACAACGAAGCGTCTTTAGAGATAGAAGAAACATTCATCATCTTTAGAGATAGAAGAAACATGAATTGTCTGTAGATATGGAAAAAACATTCATCATCTTTAGAGATGGAAGAAACATTCATCATCTTTAGAGACGGAAGAAACATGAATTGTCTGTAGAGATGGAAGAAAATTTCATGGTCTTTAGAGATGGAATAAACATGCAATATCTTTACAGAAGGAAGAAACATTTATCTCTTTAGAGAAAGAAGAAATATTCATCGTTTTAAGAGATGAAAGAGACATTCATCGTTTTTAGAGATGGAAGAAACATTCATGGTCTCGACAACAAAACATTAGAATGAATTCATACGAGATTTGGAATGCAGAACTTCAATGAGCATGTAAGACTATACTCAATGCAAGTGAAAGTAAATTGCGTCACCAGTTTCAAGTTGTTTACACGCGACTTACAGCACACACAGACACACGCAAACATATACACAGACACCCAGAGACACTTACACACTGAGGTACGTTTTTTTCCCCTCTTTTATCTTCCAAAAACCACTCAGCATTTTTTTACTTTACGCGCGTGCTTGGTTCTAACTCAACCAGCATTTAATTAGCGCACAATTAGCGTCATGTGTTCTCTTAGTTTTACAGAAAGCAGATTGTAATCATTGATTAGTAGCGTGTTTGTGTCATGGACTCATGGGATATTATTTGTAAATATTGTACATGTACACACATACCCAGACATTTCCTATCTAGGGGAAAGTCATTTAAGTTTAATTTAAGTAATAAGTTAAATACATGACAAGGATGTTCAGAATAAGAAATAATGACACTATTTTTTAGTGGCGGGGAAGTGAAGTTGACAGTTATCAATGTGGCTGGGCTAACAATTTGTCTGCGAGCACAAGTGGCAAGGAATGTAGTTATAACAAAGTAAGCCCCGAGTAGCTTGATATGTTTGAAAAATGCACTAAATTGTAGGCGTACAGTCAAGAAGATTGGTGAACCTCTCAATGTGAACACACAAAATGGTCTTGAACTTGGATCTAATATATTGGGCTACATTATACTGGACAGAGAGCTTTCTTTTTTTGTTTGCGTTTTCTTTTTAAATGGTTAGAAAAAGATAAAAACATTAAACAAAAGTCTGGATTTTTTTCATTTTTTACCTTCAGAATTATAGTATGTAAATTTTAAACACTATAATATCATTTTTATGTGAAGAAATACTATATCTCTAATTTAAAAAAAACTCCCAGGAAATATAGGTATAATTATCACGGTGTTCCGGTAGGAACAAATTATACTCTTATTATTTCTCCTTATAGTCAGGTAAGGAATGCAACCAATGTCACTAGGTTGTTATGTAACAAAGAGGCTATAAGCTGGTTTGTGTTGTGTTTTGTTTTTTTTATCCTGCTATCTAAATGAGAAGGTAGACGTGTACCCATAACGAACGCATTTAATTTGAACTAATCCTAAAACATAATCTCATTCACGTTGAGAATGAAAAGACTCACAGAGGTTTAAATGTCTATCTCCGCACTGATAAAAGATAAAGTATTTGGCATGCCACTAATTCAAATGTTATTGTTAGTCACACCAAAGGCGAATCCATTGAACATATAATGACAATGTGGACTTTCAGATTTCTATGGCTAGGGAACTGGACTTTCGTGTCTAGTGTTATTTCCTTTTCACTGCAACAGAAGTCTTGGTTCTATTGCACTCAAAACAATTGTTAGGGCAAGTTGACAACTCGCAGCAGAATTTTCTGTTTTTTAGATAAACATCTTGTTGTGGTCTTCTGCAGGTTTAGCTTGGCCTTGTCCTTTCCTAGAATGTTTAGTACTAAAGGAAGGTAAAGAGTGTAATTATCAATATCCTCGCTTTTCTACTTTTACCTCCCTTGTATATTATTTTAATGATTATAACCCATTGATAAGATTGAAATGTAGAAATCATGTTCAACTAATTGTAGTAATGCTGTAATTCATGATTTAGTCAACTTTAATGCTGTTTTCAAAAAGCTTATTCATTCATTGATAGTGGCTGATAGTAGCCTAGGATTTTTCGTTGTATTCATCAATTTTACAACTAAATTCATTAGGATTTTATGTTTCACAGCAATCGAATATCAATTGAATCAAACCGTTTGTACTAGGTAGACAGGTGGGAGGAACGGCAGATTGCCCCCCCCCTCCTATCAAAACAGACCCCTACATTAGGTAGGAAGTGTATTTTAGTGGAGAAATCACAATATATACTCCCATTACACATGAATTCGTCGCCTTTTACGAGACCTTTTCTCAATCTTAGTTTTCACTTATTGTATAAACAATGTTGAATCTACAACTCACTTTATATTTAGACTTATAATATACAAAATCAGTGTAATAATCCTGCTTCGTAGTTTTTCCTTCTTATGACTTATTTTAAAAGAGCTTTGAATGACTTACCATAGCTTTAGAACACAAATATAACAAGGATATATTGAACAAAATTTATTATTCTAAATACATAACCGTAGCCCAAAATATTATTTTCTATTATTTTGTGTCCACTCCAAAGTCCGAAATATTATTTTCCAGAGACATTTTTCTTTGAAAGGCGATCCGTGAACCCCATTTAATTGACCTGCTTCTCTCAAACACTATTTCCAATGTAGTTAGGGGCATATAATTCATCTGTGAAAACTTATTACGTAAACATAGGAGTCAAATGGTTCTTAGAGATAAATTGTAATATGTATCCTTGTTAAAGAGTGTGTGTGTATGTGTTTAGATGGTGACGGTGGTAAGTATTAGCGATTGGTTGTTAATGAAACAACATACGTGGCATTGTCGTCACTTGGTCTTAGTTAGGACAGACGACTCCAGAACGTGAGACCGAAGGTTGAGTTATTGTAGTGAGTTAGATTTTGCTAAAAAAAAAATTACTATTGTGTTTTGTGATCTGTTATACGATGTGTCAAGCTGGCTTAGAGTATGTGGGTGTGTCTTGCTGCTCTGAACTGTTTTGTCATTCTAAATCAATAAAACACAGGAAAGAAACACACTTTATGGCTATTCTTTATAATGATACTACAACAGTTTTATATAGCTTTTTACTTTTAGCAATCAGTGGATAGAGTTGTATTGTCAAATTTAAAGCATTCAAATTAAAATACACCAGATTGTCTGATTATGTTTAGAATATCTGCATTTGGCCAACTATATTTGTCGTACAACAATAGTTTGGGAGATTTGTTGCTGAAAATGTGGAAACCTGACAATTTCCCGCATGGCTTACCAAACTGATGACCCAAGAGTGGACTCTTAGTGTGCCGCCCTCTAAGCTCAAACATACTCTCTTCGTTGTTTATTTTCAAGTTGACAAGAATAGCCAAAAAAAAAATAAATAAATAACTTATATTATTCAAGCCTTTTAAAACTCCACCTTTGTTAGTCTTAAATATTTCATGTAATAGTGACATTTTTGAAACAATTATGCTACCGTGTACAGTGTATGCATACACTAGTTTTTAAAACAATTTGAGCATTTTTGTATATTTGTTTTATATTTTGGTTGAAAAAAAAACAAAAAAAACAACAGCACATTAAGTGTCAGTCAGAGGCATAGCTTGGGGGGAGGGAGGAAGGGGGAGAATTTGAAAAATCCCAATTGAGTGTTTCTATTACATTAAATATTAAAAATACTACGCAAAATGCAGGGGCCCCCAAAGAGGTCAAGCCTCCTCCCCCCCCCAGGATACAAAAATGATGGCAAATTCCTAGCTATGCCACTGTTATCACTGGCCAGAATCAAAATTTAACTCCGAACGTCCCTTGATCTTCTATGAAATATTTCTCTGAATGATTCTCTAACCGGTTGCACAAATATTAAATAGACAAGAAAATTCATAATATGAGACAGATCTCTAAGGAATACCAGAAACAGCTCTACCACATGATTAGCTCTATGCGTCTGCCAAAAAAAGCTAAAATAAAATGTTTCTGGCAAGTTTAAAATATTAAACAAAATCGATGAACAAAGCATGATTCGACTTAATGAGCCTTCCAATTTCTGACGAATTTTCGATTTGTTTCGATTGTCAAAATTCGCTTGGAAATTGTGTAATTTTACAAGGACTAAAATTGTAAGAATCGTAGAAAATAGACATGGTCCAAAACAATCAACGGTGTTCATTATGATATAAAACATGATTTCTGATATATTCATTAGGATACATTTGTTTGAAGCCTCACCATAGGTTCTTGTCATTGCATTGAAAAGAACGGCAAATGAAAAAAAAATACATGCCATTGTTGCCATAGTAACGTGCACTCTTCTTGTCGATACAAAAGATTTATAATGAAAAGGTAAAAAAATGGACAGAAAACGTTCTATGCATATCAAAACTAAAGTCCAGTTGGCTAGAGCTACAAAGGCAACTATAGGAATGGTCATTGTTACGCAATACAAATATCCAAAGTTGTCTGTATTATAATAGTCCAGGACGTCGGTCAAGACTTTGCTCATCAAGGAGAGAGTATCGAATACAGCCATGTAGATTGTTAGTATCGATGTTGCGCTTTTCAATCGTCTTAAAACAAGAATAATGGAAGTATTCCCCAAGAAGCCGAATACAAGCAGGACTGAGGTAATAGTCAATCTTCTAAGAACGTCACTCCTAGTGCTGCAACAATACAAAACGTTTGATGTTGAATAAAAACCTAACATTGTAGACAACTTACCAGACATTACAATCACAAACTATGTTCATGTGCATGTGTTTGTGTGTTAACAATGTTTATGTGCATTGTCAGCCTATGTATGTGTCTGTATGTGTGCTTTGTGTGTGTGTGTGAAACAATGCTCAAACTATAGAACACAATGTTGAAGACATTTCAAATAAAAGAAACATAGAGCCGAATCTAAACAAGCAATAGAAAAAAAGATTTTTTAAAAAAAAGCTTATTTAAGGGAGAGAACCACTAATTACAGCCATTTATCTAAGAAAGACAGTGTTTAGCTCCCTTTCTCATATAAAATAACAAAAAAATTACTTAGCATTAATTGATTAATTAGCTAGTTAATTTTTGAATTGATTCGTGTATAGTCATCGTCTATAAATATTTGAGCAAAATTTTAAATTTATTCAAGAATGGGAAATGGGAGAAAAAACATGTTCATATTTTTAACCAGACAGACAGACAGACAGACAGCTAGAGTTAGTTGATTTAAGCTTTGTAAAAAAAAAAGGTCGAAAGAGGCACATATTTAAATCTTTATGTACACCAGGGAAATGTTTATTTGACTTGGCTCCAGTTTGAGTAGTCAATTTAATTTATCGGCCAAAAACAGACCCTTCCCCTCCCTATATGTCCGCAAAAGAATTGTACCAGAATGCTCTGATAAAGAAAGACGCGTAATGCAAAACAGTGTTTTGAAAAGTCAGTGCAATGTTTGTGTGCGTGATATTTTTATTGAAACAATGAATTACGGGATACACTTACTGTAGCCCGTATTTCATTGTTTTACTAAAAATTGGTATATTTTTATATGTTTTGAAAAGTCAGTGCAATGTTTGTGTGCGTGATATTTTTATTGAAACAATGAATTACGGGATACACTTACTGTAGCCCGTATTTCATTGTTTTACTAAAAATTGGTATATTTTTATATGCAGTGAAATCTAGTGACCCTTATGAGAAGGATTCTATATCCCGTCGCCTCCACGTGGCACCTCCGTGGAAACGTCAGCCCTGGAAACCAGATAGGCTAAGAACGAAAGCGAGCAGAACCTCCAGTGAGCTGCCACAAGAATGCTCTAGATTCTAGATGCACGTGGTGAGAATGGAAGAAAGGCCAACTAACCCAGAACTATCAGTGGCACCGTCACTAGAGGGAACCATACGTATGGTGATGGTTCTCCTACGATTTGATTCGGTACATTATAGGAGTAAGGAGAGTCCCTCCGGCCTTCGCATAGGAGGAGACCCCTATGACGTTGGTTCAAAGAGTCGTGTGTCATAAAAAGACTGGTGTGAATAAATGATCTCTTTGTTGTTGGGGGCCTCGCGACAGGGAGATCGATGAAGTGCCATTTTCCAATTCTGCCCACAGGATAAAATTCGTTCCATGGTCAAAGGTTCAGAAAATACATATATCTCAAACCTTTTGAAATATTTGAGCAGTGACCCTAACAGCAAAACACTTTCAATTTGTTCTTCCCAATCAGAAAGGCCCTGCCTCTTGACAGTTTCCTTCTTTCTAATTTGAAACTCTTTTCGGGTCAGTCAATTATAACTGATAAGAATAAAATATCTACTTTGAGGATGTATTTGTAACATTTAAATAACTTACTTCTCGCTTTCATTGCTATTCCTACTCAATAACGTCAAGTTGGGTACAGAAGGTCTTGAGGAGGTGTTCATCTCATACGTCTCATTCATGAGCCACATTGTGAAGGTGCTCTTGCGTTCAACATTTAACTCAAACTACCTGAGGAAAAAGTCGATTATAAATGTGTTCTTTTTAAATGTATTTTGATCTTTTGTTCAAATAAAAATAAGAAAGATTGTGACAAAATATATTAACCCTTGGAGATTCTCATCTATAGTGGATAATGTGTAAAAAGCAAGGAATTATATCTTCTTGTTGTTGTACGTAACATAGAAGTGTTGATAAGTGATGCATCTTTAAAGGCTTAGGAAACAGTTCGTCCATCGTGGTTCGATGATAACCACTTTTGTTATCCAGGGGGCTGAGGGAATCGCACTAAGGTTTTGTGCCTCTTCGAATGGCTGCTGAGACCTATGTGAGTGTTTGGCAGAACACTGGGCAGGTTATTCCACCTGGAGTTGGTGTTCTCTTTTCCTCAGCAACATGCCAGTTTTCACAGCGCCATGATGCTCTGTCATGTGCCTCTGTCTCCCAGGTGGCTGGGTCTATGCTGAACGCCTTAAGAGAAGTTTTGAGGGTGTCCCTGAAGCGTCTTCTTTCACCGCCTTGCGAGCGCTTTCTTTCCCTTATTTGGCCATACAGGAGTCGTTAAGGGATGCGGCGGTCTTCCAGTCTGCAGACTTGTCCTGCCCATCGTAGCTAGGACTGCATCAGGATTTTGTGGATGGATGCTTTGCAGACCCGCTCTTCGAAGGACTTCAGTATCTGGTGTTTTTTCTTGCAATTTGATATTCAGTATTTTTCTTAGGCATGTCATGTGGAAGTGGTTCAGTTTCTTTGCATGTTTTCTGTACACTGTCCATGTTTCTGAGGCATTGAGCAATGTAGGGAGGATGACGGCTCGATAGATCCCTAGCTTTGTATTTGTGGTGATGCCTCGTCTATTCCAGACTTTTTTAGACAGTGTGCCTTAGGATGCACTGGCCTTGGCGATACGCAGGTCAATTTCATTATCGATCTTTCCGTTTCTGGAAAGTGTGCTGCCATGATATGTGAATTTGTCCGCTGCGTTTATATCATGTCAATTTATCTTGATGCTTGGATCCGAGTAGGCTTTTCCAGGAGTAGGTAAATATAAGACTTCATTCTTTTTATGTGTTGATGGTAAGACCAAAGTCTGAGCATGCTCTTGAAAAGTCACTGACGATTCTCTGCAGATCATTTTCAGATCTAGGCATTTAGGGCACAGTCGTCAGCAAATAGCAAGTCCATGATTACTGCTGATTTTGTTTTTGATTTTGCTTTGAGTCGCCCCCGGTTGAATAGGCCCGAATTTAAAACATTTAATAAACATTGATAGAAAAGAACGTATAACTCCCAAGGATCTGACTCGAAGTTTTTTAATTCAAAATCTGAAGTAAACAGTCTCAATGCGTTGTACTTAATCTCGCTCATTTGTCATCTAAAAAATTTCTGACAGTATTATACAATCTTGTTACTATTTTTATTTAAAGGAATAAGAAGATAGTAATTTTAAAATTTATTAATCTTCTTTTAAAATTTCAAAATCAATTTTTAATATTGTACAATACTCAGATGATACTCAGATCCTACTATTTGAGTCATTAAAAAAAAATGGAATTGCTTATAAAATGGGTTCAGCATGTGGGACTATTAGGAAAGTATGACATAAATTTATGCATAGTTTACTATCTATATTTCTAGCAGAGAACAATACTTATATACTTACAGCGGAACTGAGCAGTGATACGATAGTATTATCAATGGTTGACTTTAAGAAAAACAGCTAGGACAGATCCACGAACAAATTAATCTACTATTTCTTTTCGAGTACAATATCAATGACAACAAGTGTGTTCCAAATATACGAATTTATTTTTCTCTTACAAATAAAACAATTAGGAAAATTAATCTGCATGAAAAATGTATCCAGTAAACCTTTTCATAAATGTCAAAGTTATGAATTGTTAAGTGCCTAAAGAACTTTGTCATCTGAACAAGCCATCCTACTATTTATTGTATGTAGAAATAGTTGTTTAGCATTTTGCTAATATTGTCACAAAGAATGCAGAACGAAATGGATGTTTGGATCTAGAAATGCTGGTAGTAGAAGACATGAAAATCCAATCAAATAATTTGTTTTAGCGAACCGACTTGAAACACAATGAAGGCAACGATGACAAATATTTTTAATATCACTTTCAGTTTGTGAAATCTAAACTTGCCGACACAAGAACAACAATGTTTCCTCTAGCATTGGTTGCTAAATGATCTTTAGATGTAAGTGTGTGCTCTATAGGTCGATAGTCTCTATACTTACCTTACTGTTCAACGTTTTCTATTACTTGTCAACTACTGGTTACTTTAAGGATTGAATGTAGGCGAGACTTCGCGGCAAGTGTTTTCTGTTTTGTGAGAGATGAACTCTAAACATGTAGAATAGAAGATAATTAAACAGCACAGATGTTCATTGTCCCTAACTCGTCAGACAATGAGACTTCTCTGATTGAATTCAAATAACAATGAGATTCCCTCCCCTAGCCTAAATCTCGTCAACTGATAAAGTTGGGGCTAGATGTAGACATTGGTCAGACTATATTAATCATGCACCATTAAGTTTCCACATGTAACTACTGACGCTGTTCACAAATGTAGTGGGCCATACCAAGTGCATGATGTGACCTAGTAAAAAGTGAATTCCCCATTCAGGCCTTGCGATCTTTAGGGCAGATGATGTAAAGGTCATCTGTTTTTGTGGCCCACGGTTAATGAGGGTGTCATGTGGCAAGCACAACGACCAAACGCCTTTAATTTCTCCAGTTAATGTCCTGTACCCATTAGAGCTGGGTGGACCCCGGTAAGAAAGCCAAGCGCTTTGACGATCAGCCCCCACAATTCCATGATGGGACCTATCTTAACAGTTTTTTGTTTGTGAAAGTTTAATTATCAAAACCTTATGTTCACATTCAGTTTGGTGATCTAACAGAAGGCAAGAGATCTGCTGGACGTCCACTGCTAAGGTATACTGATGTATGCAAACGCGACATAAGACTCTTCAGAAGCGACACTAGCACTTGGGAAAAAGTGGCACTGGATAAATCCACATGGAGGGTGAGCATAAAAGAAGTGACATGGATTGCATTAGTCATACACAACGGGGGTAGAAAGAAGGGTGAAAATGCAACGGCGCCTGGTGATTACAGACCAATGAACCCAGCTGTGTATCAAATATTGGCCTCTTTAGTCACACAAAATGTTGCGAAGGGAAAAGTTCAAATCTCTCGAGACTTCACCACAGACAGAGATTTTCACTTACATCTCTTTCTTGTTCCTGTTACTAAATGTACTCCATTTCAATGTTCCTTTGCAATGTTCCTTTGTAATGTTCCTTTGTAATGTTTTTCCATTGTTATATGACAATCATTAAATTATCACACGGTTACTTCTTGAACCCGTGAAATGGACCAGGCCAGGCTAACTTGTCATCCTAGAACAGGACTTTTAAAAATCTTTATCAGATCTCGTCTCAAACATAATAGCGCACTATGACTCTATATTTTCTAATATAATTTTGTTTCCATTAGGAAAATATCTTAGATAATTTCAGTTATTTGTTGATTTAGATATAGGCATGCATGTTTTTTTAATAAATTGCAGTTTTCTTTTTTTCTTTTTTTTTTCTGTTACTTAAATATTAATTTTTTTATTTCACTTGGGGTCTTCAAATTCACTTCGCCTAAGGCCTCTAATTATCCAAGGCTGAACTATCAGACCTCTGTTTTATACTATCAGACCTCTGTTTTATACTATCAGACCTCTGTTTTATACTATCAGACCTCTGTTTTATACTATCAGACCTCTGTTTTATACTATCAGACCTCTGTTTTATACTATCAGACCTCTGTTTTATACTATCAGACCTCTGTTTTATACTATCAGACCTCTGTTTTATACTATCAGACCTCTGTTTTATACTATCAGACCTCTGTTTTATACTATCAGACCTCTGTTTTATACTATCAGACCTCTGTTTTATACTATCAGACCTCTGTTTTATACTATCAGACCTCTGTTTTATACTATCAGACCTCTGTTTTATACTATCAGACCTCTGTTTTATACTATCAGACCTCTGTTTTATACTATCAGACCTCTGTTTTATACTATCAGACCTCTGTTTTATACTATCAGACCTCTGTTTTATACTATCAGACCTCTGTTTTATACTATCAGACCTCTGTTTTATACTATCAGACCTCTGTTTTATACTATCAGACCTCTGTTTTATACTATCAGACCTCTGTTTTATACTATCAGACCTCTGTTTTATACTATCAGACCTCTGTTTTATACTATCAGACCTCTGTTTTATACTATCAGACCTCTGTTTTATACTATCAGACCTCTGTTTTATACTATCAGACCTCTGTTTTATACTATCAGACCTCTGTTTTATACTATCAGACCTCTGTTTTATACTATCAGACCTCTATTTTATACTATCAGACCTCTGTTTTATACTATCAGACCTCTGTTTTATACATTTCTAAGACTAATGCTATTTTTTTTTAAAAGACCAAAGACTAATTTGTGCTACACGACCTTATATTTTTTTTTTTAATGACGGCTTTTTTGATGGCACCTTTTAACTGATGTTCGCATTTAGCTACATAAGTATATACACCTTTCTATAATTACATGATGATATATAGAGAGAATAATTACATTTTACTTTTCTATTATATTATGTCGGGCATTGCTGGTGTTAGCCTACCATAACCTAACAATAAACCTAACAATTATGTATTCAAGAGGTTTGATATGGATATTTTCATTATTTAACAAATGACGTAAATTATTTTTTACAACTACAAAAACTTACCAACTATCGAAACGCTACATCCTGAACTCCAGTGTCCCTTATTAAAACATCTATTTAGGCAATCACTATTACATAGGTATATACAACTTAATATGCCTAATGGTATGTATATTTACGCAACGTAAGCAAAGGTATCAACAATGTACATAGAGCATAATAAACAATACACGTCCACGTCCTACATACACTCAACTACCTTACATAATACACTCAACACGTGTTCATGTCAGCACAAGCTGAAAATGAACACAGAACTTCTGTCCAACATCAGGCCTAGACACTGTTGGTTTTCTATTGTGCAAAGGATAAAATAGTAAAATCTCACCCTGTTTACACCCTCCGCTTAAATCTAATAATTCTTATAAGATTAATTTTATTGGCCTTGCAACCCAGGTGTCTCCACCGTACACTCTCTTGTATACTAGTCCTTTAGCCCGATAATCGAATTTTATTTTTACTTTAAAAAAATATTCCACACCACAGCTTTGTTACAACAAAAATGTAATGCAATGAGATTTTACCACGTATGAAACGTGAGATACAGATAATCACCGGAAAAAGTGACTTTGTCTTTTAAAATTCGAAACTAAATATTGTTGTTCTCTGAGTACGAGAATAATGGGAATATTCCCGAACTGGCCCAAGGTGAGCGTCACAATAGTCATAATATATCTAATTTTTTTAAAAAATTTATTGATTTTAAATACATACACCCCCTCCCGAGGCGCATGGCAATAGGGGCTTTCCCAGCGGCGCATGACAGGTGTGAAGTTAAAATGGCAGTTTTCAAAATTTTCAGCACAAATATCACAAGCTATGAACTGAAAACTATCACCAACCACAAACTTACCTGCCGACAAGCAAAATGGACATGTACCTGGCAAACTATCGTGGTCATTGTATTACTTTGTCAATTGAAAGTCTAATACCTCAATCTGCTTTGGTATAGGAAATGTTATTACGATTTGTATTATTGTTACATATATCAATGTGGCAGTTTACGTCACGAGAAAAATTTTTTTTCCCTTTGCAACTTCTTGTGTGGCTAAAGAGGCCAATCTTGGATACACAGCTGCGGCCACAAGCGCCGTTGTATTTTTACCTTTCTTTCTACTACTGTTGTGTATGGCAATATGCAATCCGTGACCCTTCTTTTTTGCTCGATATCCATGTGGATCTATCCAGTCCCACTTTTCCCCAGCTGCTAGTGTCGATCTTGAAGAGCTTCGTGTCGCGTTTGCATACATCCGTATACCATAAAAGTGGGCGACCAGCGGATCTCTAGCTTTCCATTAGATCGCATACAGAATGTCTTGTGGAAGTCGACCTACTGGCATTCTACGAACGTGGCCAAACCAGCCGCTGCTGATAACAGAGCGGACGTCCTGGCGCTTTGCTCTTCGTAGCACTTCCTCATTGGTTGTTTTATCTTGCCACCTTATTTTAAAAATCCGCATTAAAAAATCGGAGGTGGAAGATATTTAGCTTTTTCTTGGTGCTAACGTGACTTAAGGATTATAAATTACCAAACCACATTTCATCCTCATTTAATAAATAAACTAGAATGTAAAGCTTATGTATCTCTTTCATAGAAAATCAAAACAGTTTCACCAATCGAAATGAAACTTGGCATGAACATTCCTTATATAATAGCGGTGATTAGGGCCGCCGCTACCTATAGTGCAATGTATGCATTGCACGCAGGCGGCCATATCATTGTTCTAAGGTTACCTTTATATTTTTTAAATTCTAGTTTAATACAAACAAAAATATTACTAAAATATTTTAAGATATCCTAATTATTCCAATATCCTTAAGAAAAAAAAAAAAAAGAAAACGATATTTATACACAAGAAGCTATTTTGGAAACATTTAATAAGAAAAGAGCGCGTGTGAGGAATTTCCCCAATGTTTTTTCCATAAGCGCCTACATATTTCTGACCTAGAATTTTCGAGGGTTATCTGTAATATTTGTTTCGGATGACGCTTACAGAATCAGATCAGTCAAAACATTTTTTTCTTCTTAGTATCTATTTACTACATATATATTGTTGTTTTATCAATATCCCGAGCTGTAAGTAATTATAAATTTTATGTTAAAAACATTTTCACTTTTATGTTAAATTGCTGTTAGTTAAGTGTATAATAGATGTAGATCTACATTAAGTTGTAGGCTACTGTCTGTTTGGAGCAACAAGCCAACGACCAACCAACAACAAAGGGGGCGGGGGACGGCGAAAAAAATGTTTTATTTTCATTGTAGTTATTAAACCGTGTCTGAATATTACCAATGTTTACAAATTAAAATATTTTACGTAAAAGACTTTGTTTCATCTTTTGATAAGACCGTTTTCACAAGAGGCGTATGCATCAATATGGGTTTAAACTTTTTGAAGAAAACATTTCAAAACGTCACCGCTAGTGTGATTCTTCTGGATTTTCCTATCTGAGATGTCAAATTTCTTCCGACCATTGCACTTCATTATAGGGACGATTTGTGTGTGTGGGAAGAAGATGATCTTAAAAAAGATCACGCCCATTACAGACGTCCGTGCGCTGTATACAGGGTGCCTCAAAAAAATGTATACACACTTTGAATTATCATAGACAATTTATTTCCCTTTCTACAATGCTAAATTTCTGGAATCGAAAAGCTTAATGTCCAATTGTATTAGGATGAATAATGATAAGGCTTCTCTTCGAGTCCGAAAATCAGTGAGGAATGCAGTATTTCCCAAGGCTGCGCAGCCCCAACTGTGACCTACATATTTTGCCAAGCTCAAGGCAAATATAACCATTGTCCGCCTATGGTCGATTTAGATTTTCTTTTCACCGTCTGCGTCTGTCCTCAGCAGCGGATTTTATTTTGTTCTTAAATGTGTATCCCGCGGCCTTTATAAGTGACCCCCAGCTGTCTCGTTCTGAGGCCACATGCAACCAGGTGCTCTCTTCTATGTCAGCTAAGGCAAGTTGGCGCTTAAGCTGGTCTTTGAAGCGTTTTCGTGGGGCGCCTCTGTTACGTCGACCACCTTTTAGCTCACCAAAAAGACAGCCTTTGGCATAAGTTCGTCCCCCATACGAGATACGTGCCCTACCCAGCGTAACTGTCGTACCATAAGAACCCCTCTATACTGTCCATACCGGCGTTCTCCAGGACATCGCTTTTTGTAGTGCAGTCTTGCCACCGTATGTCCATGATGGAGCGCAAGCACCTTTGGTGAAAGCGCTCAAGTAGTCTTAGTTGTTTTGTGTATAGTGTCCATGTCTCAGATCCATATAAAAAGGTTGAGAGAACCACCCCTGGTAGACATCGATTTGTGTAGGCAGGCGGAGCTATTTATTCCGCCAAACTCTCGCCTGAAGGCGTCTAAAAGCTCTACTGACCCTGGCCAGACGGTTATCAACTTCCCCGTGAAAGTGAGGCGTCATTTGACACTATACTACCTAGATATGTGAAGTGGTCTACCACGTTAAGGGGCTGTCCGTTTACTGTGATCCTTGGGGCTGAGTAGGTTTCATTGGGTGACTTTTGGAGTATGACTTCTGTTTTCCCAAGGTTTATAGATAACCAAAAGAGGCTGCAGCGCATGCAGGATGAATAGTGCATTCTTTAAGAAAACTGGAATTTTGGCCTTTTTTAGCGGACCCCTTAAGGGGAAAAGGCGCTATTAGGTTTGTGCAAAATGTCCGTTTGTCCATCAATCTGCCTGTCCGTCTGTCCGTCTGTCACACTTTGATCTCAAAAACTCGAAGAGATATAAAAAATATTATTTCACCATTAAATGCGGCTTGAAAGTTAAGGTGCAACGGCTACTTTTGGTTTTCTAAAAGCAAACCGTTTAGTTTATAAAATTAATTATGCAAGCGATTTTGTCATAAAAATACACCGATTCTAAAACAATTACGTAAATGTAAGGGAGGCAATGTTACAATATGCTAACAGAGTTGGACAATTTGTGTTTATTTTCAGTATCACTAAGTCAAATATATCTATAAAGTGTACAAGAAATGTTGACAACAAATATAAATAATAGTTAAAGGTGTTTTTTCTGGTCAAATTAAAATTAAAAGAAAACTATTCTGTTTGTTTATAAAGGCTAATAATGCACTTTGTACGTAAATATCACGCACATTTTTTAAAATGGACTTTTTATGCAGCGACTTTCGTGCAGTAGCGTAACGTCGCAACATTATGCGGTGCTGAACCAATTCCTTAAACTTTTTTTTTTTAAATCAGATTTCATTTATTCTTTGTTTAGTGCCCCCATCCGAATAAAAAAGCTTATTTTTGTGCGTTTTGTCTGTTGGTCGGTCTGTCCGTCACGATTAGATAACAAATAACACTAAAGGCTATTGTAACTCTGATTTAACCTTTAATTTTTCATTCAGAAATATTGCAATAGTTTTAAGTATCTATAATTATAATAGATTGTTCCGGATGTTTTGTGAAAATAAAATCAATGCCAACGAATATTTGTTTGCTCTTCTAACTTAGATTATATTTTATTTCAGTGCTTAAACGTTGCAATAAACACATGATCTTTAATATATTGTTCCGGTTTTTTAATGTAAATAGCATATATATGCTAAATAAAAATATCTATACTGATTTATATTTCATTAACTATACAGTTGTTCCGGATATTGTTTTATAAAAAATAAATTATGTCAAATGATTGTTTGAAATCGCATAATTGACTAATATTACACTTATATTCTTTGATACTGCGTCACTATAATTTATTTATCAATATCAATTGTTCCGAATTTTTAACTTAAACAACATTTTGTCAAATGACTTTATTTTTTCAAAAATATCGACAATAGGTTGTTCAGGATTTTAAAATAAGAAAGTAATTTACTAGAAACGATTATTGAAAATCACTTTTCAGACTTATTTTACAGTTATTTCTCTTGCCGAAACATAACAAAAGTTGTTTAATTGGTAAAGAATTTCCGGATTTCGTTTCGAAAAGAAATCGACCTACATTACCTTAATTTTCTTACAAATCGTCGCCAAAAATGATCCGAATTTTCTATGAAATATCTAGTAACGCTAATAAATGTTTGTAATCCCTCTTCTAATAAATAAAACAAATAATTTTCTCATTTACGAAAATTGGCTGTTCCGGATTTTTATGAAAAATATTTTAACTCTATTTTTTGTAAAATTGCACTTCTCTCTTACAATACATTTAACTTTCTAGCTAAAACATTAGAAAATCTAATTATCGTTAATATTATGTTCCGATTTTTAAGAAAAACAAGTTCCTAACACCAAAGTATGGTTTGAAAATCTCTCCATAAGGCTATGGTGCATCTAATTTTCATAACAGACCATCCCACAAATTTAATTAACGGTATTTGATTAATCTGGAATTATTATTTTCTCTTACTAAAAATATATAAACATCCGGAACAATCTATTATAGAAACTTAAAACTAATGCGATGTTTCGGAAGGGAAATTAAATTTAAATCAGATTTTCAATAGCTTTTAGTCTTTTTTTTTTCTCGCTATTAACATGACAAACAGGCAGACTGACAGACAAACCAAAAAAAGCGTCCTTAATCCTGATATATATATGTTATATGCATATTTAGTCTAACTGGCCCATCAAATGAAAGGCTAAAAGAACTCACTCGGTGCACCAATGTCTATGAACCCTCGAGAAGCTACTCGTATAGAAGACATTTTTTAGTCTAACTAGGACGTGTGACGTAATGGAATTTTTTTCCTTTGACGTCATATGGAGTTAATTCTTTAAATGAAATGCTAAAACAACTCGGTATAGTTATGTTTCTTAAACCTCTTAATGTGACTCGCATTTTAAAAAGACATAATTTAGATTTCTAATCTAGATTTTTTTTACACTAGAGCTAGATTTTTTTTACGCTAGAGCTAGATTTTTAAAACTAGATTTAGATTTAAGCAAGCCACTCCATTTGTAACTCCAAATGAAATTTTTCGAAACTGGTCAAGTCTACCCCCAGCCTCGAAAGCTGTAAATGGCCCTTCTTCTTCTTTAATCGGGATCTGATGATATGCATTTTTGAGGTCCAAAGTGCTGAAGACAGAAAACTGTGATATCTTCTCTGCTAATTCATCCATTCTTGGCATGGGATAGGCGTCTAGCAGCGTAAATCTGTTGATCGTCCGACTATAGTCAATAATCATACGTCTATTGTGCCTCTCATTGGCTGATATTAGAACATGTGCCCGCCATGGGGGCTTTGAGGGTTCTATTACTTCTTTGAGTAGTCTCTGAATCTCAGCATTAATAAACTTAGAGTCCTGTAATGAGTGTCTGCGTGACTTAGTTGCCACTGGGGTGCAGTTTGGAGATAAGTTACCAAAAAGACTAGGCGCATCTACTTTAGCTGGTCTAAGGGTACTTACGCACAGAGGTGGTCTCTTTCCACTAAAAGGAATCTGTAGATTCTCGTGTAGGCTTATGAAATCCAAGCCTAGAATAACATCTGAACACAATCCATTAAAAAGTGACAGTTTAATATTTTCATATTTTTTATCTTTGAGTTGAATGGTAACAAAGATATGGCCTTCAGTAACTCGAGACAGGTGAGTAGAAGCCATAAATATTCTGTCCACGAAGGTTTTTATCTGGTGTTATGACATGATTAGGAATTAGTTATTTGTTTCGGGAATAAGGGGAAAGTTTTACTAAGCGACAAATGACGTGACAGATCTTTAAAAAACAGGAACGCTCTTAGTGACGAGAGAAAGAAGACGCTTCGTGTAGAGCAGTACAATAGATATACGAATTTACGGACATAGCTGACATCGGACGATTCCCTTCTTAGTTATTAAATATATTTGTAAAACAACATCAGAGTCGACTACCTATTTTGATTGTTTCGGCCTTTCGCCGGTGTTACTGAAGTAGTTTGAGTTAAGCATTGCTTCCAGTCAGACATAGATCTACACTAGATATACCTCCAAGCATCAACACCGCGCGGAAGCCTGAACACTGGCCACTCGAGCTGATACATAACTCTCACAACTTCTAGTGTATATCAAGGCTTTAAGTGGAACCTTATTGAGAAGAATCAAGGAGGTTCATTTTCCTAGTCCTAAAGAGTGCAGCGTAGCGAGTGCAAAAGCTGTAGATTTTCCTGATATGCAAGATCTCTGAAAATGTCCCTTCTTGCCACACTGATTACATGTGGCTTCACGTGCGGGGCACTCATTTCGAGGATGTCTTCCTCTGCCACAGAAGTAACACTTACTAGATATAGCGCTAACCTCTTGTTTTGTTTGAGTCGAATTAATCGAGGCTCGTAGATCAGGCAACTGGGGAGCAACAAAATCAGCAGAGTGTTCTCTTACAGCATTTGTAGTAGCCCCACTAGTAGATTCTGGCTGTGACTCGTACAACAACGAATGTTGATAGACGTGTTCAAGTCTCTGGACTCCTCAAATGCATCCTTTAACTTTAAATCTGTTTTCTCTAGGAGACGTTTTCTAATGCTGTTGGAGGCAATCCCTGTGATAAATGCATCGCGTATGGATTCGTCACGATGTTGCTCAGCTGTCACGGCTTTGAAGTTGCAATCCTTGGAAAGACTGCGAAGTTTTTGAAGAAAGGCGTCAACGCTTTGACCCTGTTCTTGTCGCACGTGGCTAGTTTGTGCCATGTGAAGACCTTGTTATTGGGCTGCACATAGATGATGTTTAGTGACTGGATCGCTTCCTCATTTGTTTCCGTGTCACTTATCATCTGGTACACCGATGGCGAAATGTAGTTAATTAGTAGTTTCTTGTTGTTTACATTTTCTATAGTAACTACAGACAGAAAGTTTTTTTAAATGTTTCGTACCAGTGCAGCCATTTTTCTTGTACTTGAGGTGCGGTAGGTTCCACGTCGCCCAGGTGAGCTGTTCTGCCTCATCGTGGCACCTGGGTGGAAACGGTTACTTGAGGGGGTAGCTAGGCGAAACGAATGGCGAAACATAACCCCCGTGGGGATGCCCACGGGTAGACGAGAGTCAACCTCTTGCACAGGCGGGGTTGTAAAAAAGTCCCCACAAAACTGTCACACATCCATGCGCCGTTCCTCAAAGGAACGTTACATAAATGTCGAGTCCCCCACGGTTAGCTTGGTATAGTGAAGGAAAATGACGGAGGCTCCCGGTGTCTCGGCCTTCGGCCATGAGTCGGGGGCCTAAGGCATTGGAAACAGCAATGCTTTCATAGGCATTGACTCGGGTCGCTCTCAAACAGAACTGTGTGTTCACACAGGTTTTTTTTTTTACTGTTCAGGCTGGACGACCTAACAGGTTTTTTTTCAAACTTTGAGCTCGAAGAGCCTTCGGCTCAGCTCAGACGACAATCAAACGGTTCCACGTCGAACCTTTCAGGCCGAAGTAGTCTATCCATGTTTAGACAGATTCAGTGAAATAAATTGTTGTAATTAATAATAGCAATACCATGTTACATTCAAAGCTTTATTTCACTGAATGACAAACAACTACACGCATAGTAGAGTTCACAACACGGACTACGAAATACGGTCAGTACACAGGTTAACAAATGTAAACAAACACTAAGGGGCGACAATCCAAATAAGCAGATTCACGACAGTCCCTGACGTCAGCTTTAGAAAAGGGCAGAAAGGAAAAGTATTGAGGAAGAAAATTTTAGGTTCTGGAAGGTAGGATTGTAAAACAAGAAACTGAAGATTTGTTTTTAAAGGAGTATTGTTTGTCCATCGTGGTTAGATGACGACAAGTTATTGTCATCTAGGGAACTCAGAGCCCACCTCGCTCTGGGGTTTTATACCTCTTCATGTGGCTGGTAATACCTATGGGAGCCCGAAATGTGCGTCTGCTTGAAGCTTTTCTTCTGCCAGCGTTGTTCTCTTATTCTCAGCAATTTGTGCGCCAGTTTTCACAGCGCGTTGTCATTGTGCTCTATCATGTGCTTCCGTTTTCCAGGTAGCCGGGTCAATGCTCATTGAAAAACATGTTTATTCTTAATGGCTTTATTTTATTTGTCAGAATGAAATGTAAATAAGGACATATTTATTCTTGTGGATTTTGAAAAGAACATTTAATCCATTATGTAAGTATATTATTAAACTGATGAATAAATAAATATATAATTTAAATTCGTACTAACCCCACAATCCTATCAGAAACACTACGTCACAATGATAACTTTTTTTTTTTTACTTTAAGGTTTTTATTTTCCCTAAACTTCTCAACTAAACATTGCAGCATATGCAACAGTTTAACAGTGGAATGTTTTTTTCCGTTTAAATCAAACCTTATCTTAAACCTAACGTTGCTCTCTGTCTTTTTTTTTTGTGTAGTTTTTTTAAAGAAAATTTAATATAGTTGTGTCTCGGAAGTGGGCTATGTCCATACGATTTTTGTAACTTCACTACATTACAATTGTCTTGATTTTGTACAAATTATTTGTTTCAATGTTTTCCTAAATACTTGAACGAACAATAAGTAAACTACAAAGTTGAGATTGTGAGATAAATCCAACAGAACACTTCATACAATAGTTAAGATTGTGAGATAAATCCAACAGAACACTTCATACAATAGTTGAGATTGTGAGATAAATCCAACAGAACACTTCATACAATAGTTAAGATTGTGAGATAAATCCAACAGAACACTTCATACAATAGTTAAGATTGTGAGATAAATCCAACAGAACACTTCATACAATAGTTAAGATTTCAATAACTTTTTCATTCTTAATAAAAGGCCTAATAAAAATATAAAAAATTACTCCTGGCATGTTAAGGATTACAAACAAAATTGCTGAACTCAGCATAAGCCTGATTAATAAGCGTTCAGATTTTTGACGTTTATATGATTTTTGTCGAAAATCTGATTGTACAAAATTAAGTCTAATGATAATTAAAATTGTGAATATAGATGCCAAAAGACAGGGTCCGGCATAAGTCATACAATATTTTATAATAATAAGTATTTTAGATGATATGTGTGGGTATCAGGAGACATCGTTTGGATGAGTCGTCAAAGCTTCGTGATAGAACAATGGAGTACACAATGACAATACACAGTATTGTTACCATAGTAACGTGCACTCTTCTTGGGGAAACAATGAAACGATATTGAAAAGGAAAAAAAACGGAAATAAAACGTTCAATACATATGAAAACTTAAGTCCATTTGGCAGTGGTGATACAAAAACTAGGCGGGATCCACTTTGTTTTACAAAAGTGATATCCGATTCCTGTGCTATGATATCCCAGGCCGTAGCCAACACATTTACTTATTAAAGACAAACTATCAAAGGCTGCCATGTATATTGTAAATATAGATGTAGTGCCTTTGAATCCTTTTAAAACAAGAATAATTGAAGTATTTCCAAACAGGCCAAAGGTAAGCAGTACTGCAGTTATAACGATTCTTGTCTTAACAAAATTCGTAGAGCTGTAACATAAAATAATAGTATTTTATTACATAGGCAGCTCAATTTAAGGAAGCGATACATAATTTACAACAAAAATCGAGTGTTTGTATGAATGTGTTTTGAGTTTGTTTGTTTGTTTGTTTTGTTCTGTTTTTGGTATTTTGTGTGGAAAAAAACATATATATTCAGTATTTCACATGACCATGCAAACCCGGTTGCGACCCGACCTACATACATTGCCACATCTAATGCAAACAAAATAATTGTCTGTATAGGTTCTATTTAAGCTACTTATTCGTCTTCTGCGTCTGTTTTGATTCTCAAATGTGTGTCCCACGACCATCATGAGCGCTCTCCAGCTGTCTCTTCTAGAGGCCATGCCAGATGCTTTCTTCTATGTCAGTGAGTGAAAAATAATGATTGGTTTGATATTTGTAACGCTTTAAAGTAGCACCTCTGTTAAACCATCCTCCTTTAAGATCACCATTGGCTTACGCTTGTCACCGATACGGAATACGTGTGCAACTCAGTAGGCCTATAACTAACTGTAAAAACGTATATACAATTTTTTTCACCTCCAGGCAGGTAAATAAAAATGTACCGGTATGTTTTATAATGACCGTTCCTAGTTGTAGACGTGTTTATCGGCTTCCGAAAGAAAAAAACAACAACTATTATTTTGTTTGTAGGTCTGTTTGTCCGTACAGATTTCAAAACTGGAAACGATAATAAAACTAGATTTCATGATAACCATAAAAGGCGAAAGCCTAAAAACACCTAACGAAAACTTTTTCTTAGAAGGCGTAAATGAGACACTGGCCATACCCCTACTTTTTGTTCACAAGTCAATCATTATTAATCACATGTATTAGGCTATAGTGCCGCTATAGCTTCACATCAATCAGATCATTTCATTCTCTTGAATATTTACAATGTAAAAAATAATTACAGTACTAACTTCGTCAGCTAGAATTTCGGCCCGCATTCTTTCATTCTGTATGGATAGTGGACAGATATGTGGTTGTTAAATGAAGCCAAGATTGTAATATATAGCTTCTGATATTAAAAGCCGCTATTTTTACCTACATTTCGTTTAAAAAAGATAGACAGAAGTTTGGAGACCACATCTGTGTAAAGACTTATTGTGTTCGTATTTTTAGCGGCCCCCGAAAGGGGATAGCCCGGTATTAGTTTTATATGGTCTGTCCGTTTAGTAGCCCCTCCGTCCGTCACGTTTAGATCTCGGAAACTAGAAAATACATTAAAAATCCGAGATCATGATATTTTATATCTTTTAAAGTTCTGATGCAATGGCTACTTTTTTTTCTGAAAGGGAAAAGCTCAATTTCTAAAATCAACTATGGAAGCGTTTGTTTTTTTTTAAAACAACTATTCACTATTAATAGTAGAAAAAAAAAAACAAGAAAACAAAAAACAAGAAAAACAAAACTGGAGAGACTACTTAGTACGAGAGGTAGATCATGTATAAAAACAGTTTTGGATTTTTGATACAAGCTCTTACATTTTTAAAAAAATGTTAACTTATGTTTTAAAAAAGAAAGAATCTCTTTATTATGTATATTAGTTAAATATATTTTTAAACAATAGTAAATGAGCAGTGCTTCATACTAAACTTAAGAGTAAGTCGTAGAGACCATAATGTGGAGTACTCTACATTTCAATAAAGGCAAGAGTTTCTTTGTTGAGGCTATGAATAAGATATTAGTCTTCTATAAAACAATTATATCAATTTGATAATCATTTAATAACATCAGTTAGGCTATGTTCATATTGAACTATATTTTCATAACTATAAAATCATTAAATACATATGAATATTATCAATGTCATACTAACAGCATTAATAAATCTCAGTATCCTGTGGCATCAAGTCGTTAGTCGAACTAAAACTAGAACAGTATCGGCAAGCATTTCGACACGCGCATGTCTCTTCTTTTTGTATCGACGGAGATTGGGCTGTAGTTGTTGATAGTTTGTAGTTTTATGGTTTCTGATATTCTTGCTGAAACTATTAAAACCTACCTTTTTACCTGCCTGAGAGGACCACTTCGGGAAACGATTTTGAGTTTGTGTTTCCACACAAACTGACTTTGTAACCTTGTTTTTTTATTTTTTTATTTTAACAGTACACACAATAATAATATTGATGTAAACCTGTTTATAACCACCCTTTACTAACCTTTATTTCTCTTGCTAACAAGCCAAAAGACATGTTACAATGGCCACGTGAATGACCTCATTAGATACATGTAGTGCTATTAGAGCATGGAATGGGTTGCCTGAGCTAGCCAGGAAAACCAGTGACTTGGCAGAATTTAAGTCATTGGTTAATATGCATGACTAAATCCATGACGCATAGGACGTTATCATCTTCTTTTTTGAAGTAACGTCTGTATTATATAAGAAGATAAGATACTGTGAAATGAGAGAGACTTGTTTTTTTTTTAAATTATTATTGAGAGTTTATGATTAATTTGGATCAGTGTATTAGGAGTAGTGTTAAAGTATTTCTTTTACCCGGGATGACGGAATCATTGTAACTGGCTTGTGCGTCTTGTGAGTCTGTAGTCAGAGTAAGAGGTTTTATTAACCATAAGGCTTAGCAAAAGAATGGTTAGCTAAAGGCTCAAAAAGTAAAGTTAATAAAATTAGTCATTTTGTTTCCTGAATAGAAAATCGAATCTCTTTCTAGTAAGTTGATCCTCTTAGCTTATGTGATATTCACTTAATAACTACACTACACACATTTAGTGAACACATGCTTTTCTTACGGACGAGTTACAAGTACATGTAAACATAATAACGACAATCGATACAGCATACAATTTATATATATATATATATATATATATATATATATATATATATATATATATATATATATATATATATATATAACTTACTTAAACTTACCTACTTTGCAGAATGGTATAATTTGACTCCAAAATTATTGAGGAGGTGTTCAGTTCATACGTATTAATCAACCCCCACACTGTATTGATCCAATTTTCTAATCTATTCAAATTAACTAAAAAACAACAACAAAAATGTACGTTGAATCAGTTAATATTCATATTTGTATCATTTATTCTGAAGTATTAATGTTGCTCTTGTACTTTAATTGACGTTTTTTTTAGAGTTTCTATTTTGTCTCTGCTTTTTTTCTATGCTATCGTTTAAAGACATTTCTTTAATATTTTAATTGGATCTAAAATCTAAAACGCAATAAAGATCAAATTATTGTAATTAATTGTATTATAGAAATCCCCTAAGATTGTTGTAACTAATGTTGGCTTATTATAATTAAATTAAATCTTTTTGAATGAAGAAAAATGAAATTAGAAGAAAGAAATGCTGACACTTATTTTATAATCTAGATTTATTATTTTATAATCTAGATTTATTATTTTATAATCTAGATTTATTATTTTATAATCTAGATTTATTATTTTATAATCTAGATTTATTATTTTATAATCTAGATTTATTATTTTATAATCTAGATTTATTATTTTATAATCTAGATTTATTATTTTATAATCTAGATTTATTATTTTATAATCTAGATTCATTATTTTATAATCTAGATTTATTATTTTATAATCTAGATTCATTATTTTATAATCTAGATTTATTATTTTATAATCTAGATTCATTATTTTATAATCTAGATTTATTATTTTATAATCTAGATTTATTATTTTATAATCTAGATTTATTATTTTATAATCTAGATTTATTATTTTATAATCTAGATTTATTATTTTATAATCTAGATTTATTATTTTATAATCTAGATTTATTATTTTATAATCTAGATTTATTATTTTATAATCTAGATTTATTATTTTATAATAATAAAATATATTCCCCTTTTTAAAAAGCAGAGAATAAAACAAGCCACTATCTTTTTTAAAATGACTAATAAAAGATTTTAAAACAAAGGTTTCCATTTCAAGATATTATATGTTTTGGAAACATCTGTCTCTTGGTTAGCGGCAAATGTTTGTGCAGTCTGTCTGTTCTTCTATTTGTCACGTTTAGCTCTAAAAAAAAAAAACGCCGTTCAAAATTCGTTTTTACCAGATACTTACAAGCAAATGTGTTTCGCTAAGTATCCGTTGCTGCACGCAAACGTGATCGCACTGTTGCAGATGTTAACAACTCTTCGCCAAGGCCATGAATCCCTTAAAGGAAGTAGATCTTCGAAAGAGTTAACAGCTTTTCGGCAAGACTTTCAAAATCTTCGGTCTGACAACGAAAACAACAAATTTGCACAAGTCCTCTCGTCATTCAGTAATCATGGAACATCGATACTTATAGATGGTCACAAACTTGCAAACTTGTCAACGTTTTTCTAGATATTTGAGATGTATCAGAACAATGTCAACCCAGATAATGAGGTCAACTTCCGGACTGCACGTGCTATACATGCTGTCTTGTCATGCGGTTTGAGCACTGGACTGTCGCCAGACTTATCAATGGTCCCGGCTTCAAACACTGCCAACTTCCCATCCCCCGTCGTCCTGTTGAAGATTTGGCCTAGGAAGTAAACTATCTTCAACTCTGAAGGAACATGCGAAACATGGAAAACATTTTAGAAACATAATGCTGGCATTGTAAAACTTCAAGAAACTTTCAACCAAGTTAAAATTCTACAGTAATGTAGTCCTTTATTCACTTTGATATATTGCTTCAGAGTTCAGGACTTTATAACCCAGACACATTAAATGGCTGTACTCCTTCCATTTAAGCAATAACACTACCAAAATTGATTTAATGATAATAATAATTTAATTCATAAAACGTTGTTAACAAGCATTATATAAGTTCAATGCCCTATAATAACATAATAGACATAACAAGCATTATATAAGTTCAATGCCCTATAATAACATAACAGACATAACAAGCATTATATAAGTTCAATGCCCTATAATAACATAACAGACATAACAAGCATTATATAAGTTCAATGCCATATAATGAAATAACAGACAAAAATACCAGAGTTAAAATCACAAACTAGCCTATACAAAGTTTTGAACAGTAACTCTTGAATGTCAAGCATGTTGTTTTGTCTGAGATGAATGGAAAAAGAGTTCCAAACCTTTTGCCCAAGCACTAAAAATTAAAAACCCACACAATGTAACTTTTGACGAACTTTTGGCATGACCAGAAACGTTGAGTCCATGAAACGCAGGACTGTCTGAGGAACATTGGGTATAGTCAGTTCTCTAAAGTACATGGGCGTTGTATTTGTCTCATCACTGACTGGACTGTGAAGTCCTACACATATCATTATCTTTTGTCTAGGTTCCTCCTAAGTTTGGCTGAACTTGCATTCCGAATATCAGAGAAACAAAATCTAAAAGACATTTTTATGGGGAGATGTGCAGTGGAAGATGTTTGTGAGGTATAGGTATACAAAGGTAAGGTATACAAAGGTATAGGTATACAAAGGTATAGGTATACAAAGGTATAGGTATACAAAGGTATAGGTATACAAAGGTATAGGTATACAAAGGTATAAACTCTAAATAACTAAGTCTATATAGTTTTCTCTTAAAACTTTTTTCAGAAATAAAAAGCTCAATTCTCCAAGATCAAAATCGGAGGCATTTCAACTGACGTACACTAAAATAATCATCACATTCCAATACAAGTTAAACAAAATAGAATTTTTACCTGCTCATACATTCAACTCATATTTTTAAAAATATTTTTATTTCACGCAAAAATTATACATATAAATTTGTTACTGGTATCGTTTCCTCTTGGTTATGTTTCACTTGTAATTATCAGGGATATTAAATATCAAAATCTCAGAATTTTGAACAAAACATGATGGAATTTACTTTCTATAGTAACATAATCTTAAGTTTACTTCAAACAGGAACATATAGTGAAGGGTTTTAAAACTCATAGAAACTATTTTACAATTCAGATAAATTACACGTGTGTGGATAATATTTATTTGTTATCTAATAGCTTAACAGCAAGTGCTATCGCGTACCTACAGAGTCGTGATTGGTCAAGTGTCCAAAGGGAATTAAATGAACCAAACAAGACAAGGGTTTCTCTCTGTTTTGTTGGAAGTAATTAAGAAACTATTATACATTTAAATACTCTATGCTAATTGTGAAAGAAAGAGAGAGAGTTATAATTACCATATGACTATATCTACTTTTACAATTTTCGATTATTTTAGCGAAGTTAATTTTTAAACAGAGAACTAAAGTAACATACTTACAGCGGAACTGATTAGAGAAGAGTTCGAACAAAATCGAGGCACTGACCAAACTGCTGAAAAACCAAATCTCTCGTGTCAACAATGATAAGCCAATCGGTACCAATCATTTATTTATTACATATATAGCGATTAGGGAAATTAGTATAAGGGTAAAAAAGAAATTATATAGTTTGACATTTTATAAAATGTCAACGAAGAAATTAGCCAAGTGACATCAGTAATGGAGCATTTAAACTAATAAAAAAAAAAGTCCCTTTTCAGACCTTTCTATCCAAAAGGCAAATATTGGTTTGTCTCTTTTTATGACTAACCGTTAACTAGCAGGGTGTCATGTGACCAGCACAACGACCAACCATCTTTACTTTCCACAACTTAAGTCATGTACCCGTTGTGTGGTTAAGTGCTTGGCTTTGGAACTCTGGGTACTGGGTTCAAATCTCGGTGAAGACTGGGATTTTAACTTTCAGTAATTTTGGGGCATATCACTATCAGGCAAAGCTTTTGTCACAGGTTTTAAAGATGTAGAAATTAATGGGTCAATATAATTAGTGTATCGTAGGATTGACTTACCTTAAAGTAAGCCACTTGCACCTACTGCATTTAAGTTGTTTTGTTTCTTATGTATGTTGTATAATAAATGTTGATATAATAATACAATTAATCACAATAGTTATTTTTTGTAAAAATTGTAGAAGAGGGGCCTCGCAAGCATATTTATAATTGGGCCCCGCAATTTTTAAGGCCGGCCCGATAGTCAACAATGGTTTTTACTAGGTCTAGGTTACACATTCTTAATCTAAACTTATATATGTTTCAATGAGATCGATCTGAGGTCACGTTTTAGTGGACAAAAAATGTATTTAAGGTCAAAAACGAAAAACTATGAATGACTTATTGCTGAAATGTGCATTTGAATGTAAGTGTTTTGTACTTATTTAAGGCTGTAACATTGCCATTGTGATAGCATGGCTGTAACATGTACTTGTCACTAGGAAGTAACAATGCAGCTTTTGTTAATCGGCTCCTTCTGTCTCGGAAGACAATGGATGCCCCCAATTGAGTCACTGGTTTTGGTCTTGTCTTGAGACGGGGAAGAATCTGTTGTTACTAATCAAACCAATCAATTCTCGAGCGGCAGAATTTGCTAACGTTCGTGCATGTATACGCATCTGTTTTAGGGCTAGCTGTTTGGGCAGCTTTCTTTTTCTTTCTCTTGACTAAGGCAGCTATAATGTCTTTAAGGATTCTTCCATCTGGCATGCAGTTGACATGTTCGAGCCAGCGCAGTCTTTGTCAGGTCTTAATATTTCATTACTGAATCATTATTAAGTATTAATATGTCTAGTCATTAAAATTAATATTAATTTCAATGTGTATATGTGTTATAATTACTTTTTAATTCGTAATATTTTAAGCCCAAGTTCAGCCCGACAGCCACACCATACACACCCAGCTGTACATAAACTAATAAACGATGTATATGATGATTTAAATTAAATTATAAATCTAATACAATGATATTCAAACAATTATAGATCTAGGATATATGAATAATGATAATGATATGAATACAAGTATATATATATATATATATATATATATATAGTATGATTTAGTATAATATGATTCAAGATCAATACTTAATAGTATTTAGAAGAAAACAATATTGACGTTTTCCATGTTCCACTTCAAGATAAAGATTCTGTAATCAGGATCATTACTATACAAATCTTCATGACAATCCAAATATCTTCTATCCAAGATACTGTTCACCGACAATCAATAGGCAAAGTTCATAGTAGCATGACAACTTCACAAAGCACCACCAGGTCTGGATATAGCAACCTGCAATCTGAAATCTGGAACCTCAGACTCGTAGGATTACGGGCACGACATGGCCTAAGTTGTGTCGATGTGCCAAAACTCAAAAACTCAAACTCAAACTTGAAACATAGAGAGAGAAAAACCTGAGATGAAAACCTCGGTCCTGAAACCTAAAAATGAGACTTGCGATTTCACTCCTGAAACCTGATACCCTATAGAAAGATAAAGAACAGATTCTTCTAATCTTCAAATCTAATCACAAAATAAGCATACAATCGAATACATACTAAAAATAACTATACAATGTGAAATAAAACTCACCCTAAACAGGGGTCAAGATAATCCTTCAAGAATATATCCAAGGCCTAAGGCTATCCAGTAACATAAGCACAAGGAGAATTCAAGTACTCACAAGGTACAGCTTGGCTCTACAGCTCAAGATGGAGTAACAAGAACCAAACGATCTACTACGAAAGTTTTTACGTCATAAGAAATTATGACGAAGCGACAAGGGGAGATCACTTACTACACCAGAAAATAAAAATGCATGAATTACGTCACCAATAGGTAATGAAAGCGGCGCTATCAGAATGTGAACATATTTACTACACAACTAATTCAATAGTTGCAACAGTCTTCTCTTGCTCAGAAGCGTATAGATTCTGTGCATATTGGCCAGTTCAAAATTGTCCAGTAGTAAGTATAGGCTTTATTAGTTTAATTATTACAAAGTTACATTTAGATTCTCCAGTTCTCATTTATATTTTTATTTCAAAGGAAAATGCAAAGCCTGGTATGTTTTTTTTTTTTCATAATCAATATTCTAGATCTATTCTAGATCTATTGTGTTAGATCTAGAACTTGTTATATGTATAGAACTATATCCAGATAAAAGAAGCTTTTTTTTTAAATAATTGATCTAGAATTTGGAAGGATATATTAACTTTTAAGTTTCTCCGGAAATAAATATTTTTTATCTTAGCTGAAACCTTCTTTTTGGGGGATGGCAGCGGACAATGTTTAAACCTGTCACCATTGTGACGACTGTGTGGGAATCATACCACACAACAGCCCTCTAAAGTGTTATGTACCTTTAGGTTTCACTTGTGCGATCACGTCATACCTTTACATACGCTACGCCACTACGCAGTCCGCAAAAAAAAATTGATTCAAGACATTTCCAGTTCTATTTCTGGCAAACATTCTTCACTACGGAACAAAAACGCTGCCAGTAAAGGGAAAAATTATTTTTTGTCTGTCTGTTCATTCTCCTGTTTTAGTCAGCTCTAAGTTAATTCAGTGTGTGCGTGTGTGTGTGTGTGTCTACTAAGTATATTTCTTCACCTTTTAGTCTGTTGAACCGTTGGGGGATCACACAAGATTTGTCAACCGTCTTTCTTCATTCCTCTTTCTTTAGCCTTGGATAGAACCTTGGATAGAACCTTGGATATAAACTCTTTCAGCGGCTAGGCCCGTCTTTTCTTTTATGTTGTCTTCCCATCGCTTTCTTTGTCTGCCTCTTCTTTTTCCTGGTACTGTTCCCTGAAGGAAGGTCTTTTCGAGCTTTGAAGACATCGTAATATAGCCATACAGTTTTAGTATGCGTTTTTGGGGTAATAGTTTTTAGGTCATCATGGGGTCGAAACAGTCGAAAAGCTGTAATAACCCTATCTTTAATGTCTTCGTTTGTGATGCGGTCTTTGAATGTGATTCCTTGGATCTTTCTGTAGCATCTCAATTCCATTGCTAGGATATTATCCGAATAAAACAAAATTGCTTATTCGTCTTGCAATATGGAAACTGCGCAATAGTCTTTTCAAAACCTATGCTAGATATACACCTCGATCGAGTTTAGTCAAATTTAATATATTTTTTTTTACTTGAAAAAGGATAACAGTCAAACTGGTGTTTTCTCCTTGTGGTCAACGAGTTAGTTATTCTTTTCTCAATGATATATATTAACTGTCAAATTTCTAGGGAAATCGTTAGAGCAGTTTTTAAATCCGGGTCAAGGTTTCTGTTTCCAGGTTCCATGAAGTTGTGACTTGAATAGAGTTATTTTAAAAACAAAAAGCTAAACGAAACCTACTGATACATTTAAAAATGAAATATATTTTTGTACAGACAATAAAATACATCTATTTGTATCTATTTTTATTACATTAAATTACAGATTTATTAGTTCAGTTAAATGTTTCAAAATAAGTTTATTTATATGAAGAATCAAAAATAGTTGCATAAACTTGCACATATTTTTTGTACAAATGTAAAGCTTAAATATATATACACAAGGTGAAAATTAGAAACGAATTTAAATACATTTGTTTGTGATCATTCAAAATAAATATATACACAATTAAATGAATAGAAAGAGAGAGAGAGACAGAGAGAAAAAAACAGATTGATTTATTTATTAAGTAGGTCCAACAAATGTAACAGGAAAACTATATTCCATTATACAAATTAAAATAAAATATATTATATAATAAAATAATTTGTGATTTTGACACCGTCAGTTGTGTAAAAGTGTGCATTTACCAATTGAACAATCGGAAATGCGAACATTTGCGATTATCATTGATATAATCATGATATAGACATCCAAATGTAATACTTGATATAGACTTCTGTAGACCTACCTCTAGATATAGAATCTAGCTGTAATTAATACTAGGTTTACCTAAAAATATAAACAACGCTTATAAACTTTAATAAATTGAAACACATTTAAATTTACTCAGTTATACGGCAATACAGCTGACTATGCCATGTTGGCTCTAGACCTAGATATAGTCTCCAGCCAAATTTACATTTATTTATTTTTTACTTTGAAAAATTATAGCGATCAAACTAGAGTTTGATAATGCTGCGCACGTTGACGGATATATTCAACATCATACATTGATTCAGCGAGTCATCAGACGGTGTCGTAAAATGGAGGACAACGGAAAAAACAACAAAACTCTAGTTTGCTAGTGATTAATTCTTCTCTCAGCGATTGGCATCTATTGTTAAATTTGTCAGAAAATCGTTAGGGCTGTTTTGAGATCAGCTGTTGGGTCCAGGTTTCACGAAGAAGTGACTTGAATAGAGGTATTGTAAACAGAAACATTTAAATATTTTTCAAAATATCTTTATACAAAAACAGACAGACAATTACATTTTCAATTGTGCAGATACGTGTAAACTAAATGGGGACAGACTCTAGGGGAGGGGACGCTTCTGAGGCACGATTAATTGTCAGATTATTAAGACAATAAACAAGGGTAGGCAATCACGTTTGAAGACATTACTTCTGCGCAGTGCTTTCGACTATTTAAATTACGTATTTCTCGTTCCCGAAATAATTAAACCAATCTTCTTTATATTTCAACGCATTTGTTTCGTTATTGGTTTTGTTGTTGTTATTTTCTATACGTATACCTGGACTCATTGATCAACAGAGCAAGTATCATTGTTATAGAATAGAGACCAATAAAAACCTTAGCATTGGTAGGTAGGCTAAATGTTAATTAAACAATAATCAAACTAACAACTACGTAGCTGTTTACATTCTAATTACTTCTGTTACTGTGATACTTTAGATTTGTTTAATATTTCATTTTAAAACTGTATATGTATCTTAATTTATTTAGACTCAGACATAGACTTAGACTCAGACATAGACTTAGACTCAGACTTAGACTCAGGCTCAAACTCAGACTCAGACTTAGACTCAGACTTAGACTCAGACTTAGACTCAGACTTAGACTCAGGCTCAAACTCAGACTCAGACTTAGACTCAGACTTAGACTCAGGCTCAAACTCAGACTCAGACTTAGACTCAGACTTGGACTCAGACTTAGACTCAGGCTTGGACTCAGGTTCTCCTACACCGTTCGGCGAATAGGGCAGTAAGCTTTCTTTACAGAGATCGATCATAGGCGACTCCCACAGCGTCTTCCCATCTGGTGTCCACGTATTTTAGGTCTTCCTAGAAGATACGACGCCATGTTAGACGTAGAAGGGCTTGCTTTCACTTTCCTCTTCTCGGCTTCCATGTTATGGCTGTGACCTTGTCCCGTCAATCTAATACGACGTTAGGAAAATATTATACTCAGGTGACAAGTGGCCTAGCGGGAAAGTACCTCTATGCAGATGACATGATCTCGGTAAGTTACTCCTGGGTATGGGCGTAGCAAGGACTTTTTTTCGGGGAGGGGTATTTTTTTCTCCCCCCCCCCCGCCAATATACAATATATATATATACTTTATCATATAATTTTTAGAGTGTAATTAACTTTTTTTATATTGAAAAGGGGATTTTTAGCTTCAAACCCCGCTGGAGGGGTGTTTTAAACACAAAGCCCCTCGTGGCTACGCTCAATAGAATCTGGTGACTGATGTATGGATATTCTTATATTAAAGAGGGGGGTTTTATAGTAAATTTTGGCGGGGGTTTTAAATTCAAATCCCCCCCCCCTTAGCTATGTTCTTGGAATCTGGGAATCGTTGTTTACATTATTTTTTGTTTGTTTTGTTTTATAGAAGAGTGGGATCAAACTGCAAAACCCCCTGGTAAAGGGTTTTAAACTCAAAACCCTCTTGGCTGCGCTGGGGCAAGTGGTGGTTTAGTGTTAAAATCTCTCCTAAAATAAACAAAAACAAAGCTAAAAATCAGTCATATAATTCCAACCCTCCCTCCCCCATTGCGAGGATTTCATTTCGGGGTAGGGGGGTTGAACCCCGAAGCCCCCTCCTGGCTACACCCATGCGCCTGGGATCCTTCTCAGTCATTGCTGTTTATCCTCTGTTTATCCACCAGTGCAGTTGCCTTTAGGAGATGATTGTATAAGCCAAATATGTAACAAAAAAAAGGCTTAAGCAATTAAATGCTTCAGAAATAAATTGCAAGGACGGCGTAGAAGAATTCAAATGAATAAATTGTACAAGATTTTAGTGACACTCTATTGGGTTTTCCAAAGCAAGGTCTGGTTCAGTCATCTATGCTTTTTTTTAATTATTTCGTTTTTGCTCTCTTTGTAAAATCGAGAATCCATCTTATTGTTATAAAAATGTGGCTCAAATAGAATATCTTTTGGAAAGTGTGAAGGAGATGCCAGTGAAACTGTAGTATTTAGTATTATAGTATTAAATTATTTAAATCTCGGGGTAACCTACATTGGTCCTCTTGTCATTATTTGTCTAAAAGATTTTCGAAATGGTTCAACAAATATCAAATACGCCACAAAATTTAAGATATGTGTTGAATCAATGAAAAGAGTGAGTGTTATATCTAGAACTGTGTTCACACCTTGATAGTCTAAAGTAGGCCAAATCAGACAGAAATAGATCGTTCCTGGAAAGGTTAGTGTCACAAACAAAATGGCTGTACTTAACATTATCCGGCTTAACGAGCCTTCCAATTTCTGACGTATACTTGATTTACCTACATGTACGGATTTCTGTCTACAAAAATGAAGCTTTGCTATGACTGAGGCGGTGAGACCGCTGGTCAACAGAATGGGCGCTATATACATCAGTACAAACATGATAATGCTGCGCACGTTGACGGATATATTCAACATCATACATTGATTCAGCGAGTCATCAGACGGTGTCGTAAAATGGAGGACAACGGAAAAAACAACAAAAATAATTAGCATTGTTGCCATAGTAACGTGCACTCTTCTGGTTGTTACCATAGAACGATATAGGAAAGGGGAAAATATTAAAATAAAACGTTCAGTACACAGTAAGACTAGAATCCAGTTCCCTATGATGACAAACAAATTGACTGGGATGTGCCATTCTACACAGTCCAAAGTTCCAAAGTTTTCTGTATAATAATAGATCAAGCCATCGGCAATGTCTTTGCTCATCAGAGAGAGAGTATCTATGATTGCCAAGTAAATAGTTAGTATGGATGTAATGCTTTTCAATCGTCTTAGAGCAAGAATAATGGAAATGTTCCCGAACAGTCCCAGTGTAAAGAGCACGGTGGTAATAACAAATTGTGTCTTGTGGAAATCATTAAGGCTGTAATGAAAAAAAAGTGTCATATTTAGTCAAATAAAGTTGCTCAACAGAACAGCCATGACTTTGGTGCAATGCTAGTATGAGGAAAATAGATACGGATTTCGGATCAAGCTGAAATGTTGCACAATTATTTATTTTACCTGACAACACAAAAAATCAATAAAAATAATTGAACAATTAGTTGATAAACTATGAGTAATGTATTATTTTGTTTGATATCTCGAACAAGAGAAAGAAATAGTACTTGACTGAAGTGGTGGTATCAGCTGAATCAGTATCTTTATATATTACCGGCTAATTACATTACAGATCCAAAATAATTGATACACTTAATAGAAACTTCTTTAAAAACGTGTTTTTTTTAAATTTTTTTTTATTTTGCTTGTTAATGTTTTCAATATAAATGATGCCATGAGACTAGTAGAGGATGTAAATAGAGTAAGTGTATCTGGGCATGACCTGTACAAGGCAATGCAAACATCTAGTGACTGAAAGGAAAACAACTCGAAAAAAACCGGATCCAATCTTAAGTCGACTATAATATCTTGGCTGTACATGACTATGTACCCAGCAGAAGTCCTCCCTTACCGACAAGCAGTAGTTTTGAGCTATGATATAATACTGTAGTCATCTATAGTTCTTAAACAAAAACTTACAAATAAATTACTAAATATAATATGCAGTGTAAGAATACAAAAAAAAAAAAAAAATAGTTCCCCCCTTTCGGACCTTGCGATCTATAGGGCAGATGATGTAAAGGTCATCTGTTTTTGTGGCTTACGGTTAACGAGGGTGTCAGGTGGCCATCACAACGACCAACCGCCTTTACTTTCCCTAACTAATGTCTGGTGCACATTAGAGCTGGGTGGACTCAGAGGCTCCCGAAGATCCTGAAGTTAAAAATCCCAGTCTTTACCAGGATTCGAACCCTGGAACCCGGTTTGGTAGCCAAGCGCTTTACCGCTCAGCCACCGCGCCTCCGCAGTTTTAGAATAGGGTTTGAAAATTATTGTTCCGGATCTTGTTCCTTCTACCTCAAATATACTACGTAGAGTATTTGCATATATGTATATAGCTCTATGTATATGCATGATTTTTGCCCATGATAAAAAATAATACTATTTATTCTCTAATTATTTGGAAAGAAGTTTTGAAATATGTTTTTGTGTTAAAAAAATATAATTTACCTGCGTAAATAATTTTTAAAAAATCTATTTTATCTGTTGAAAAACTTACGTTTGATCGTCATTACTTTTTGCAGGCAGTAACGTGGCATTCAGTTCTGCAGTCTTTGAAGAGTTGTCCAGTTCTGACGACCTGTTTATAATCCACATTGTAGTGGACATCAGATTTTAAGTCTCCTGGGATGAAAATACCAACGTAGTGGATTAAGTATACTGAGATGAAGTAAATATAGTAATTTTTAGCTTCTTATGAGTGCAGACTTTATTATATTTTTTTTTAATTATTTTTTTTAATTTTATTATATTTTTAAAAAAATTTTCGACTGTAGTACAGGTTTTATAAAAGAGTTTTTGCTCTATCATAAAATTAAGACATTCAATAATATTAAAAAATGATTTTGTGATATTTGAATCTCACTTGGTGGAGATAGCGTCATGTGTTTACCGCTGTGATACACAAAATACGGCACTAGGGCATTAGCCGGCCTATGACTTTCTTGTCATTCAAAGTGGCAAGTCCAGGCCAGGCAGATTTATCATCAGGCTAAATTTTCTCTTCCTTCTTGCAGAGTGACAAGGAAATAACGAAATTTTATAATTCTATGTCAACATGCAAGGTAAGACTTGTAGGTGATCGCCAGACTCATTAATGTATAGTTTTCTACAATGTTGTGTAATTCCATTAGATAATTGTTAGGATTTATTCAATGAGATAGTTATTATGAGATATTGAAAGTGATGGCATAGTTATTATGAGATATTGAAAATGAGCTCGAAGAGAAGCTCTATTATTAGTATTAAAATGAAATCTAAAGCAATAGACTTACACGAGAGAACAACAGACACAAATGCTGCGTTACTTCAGAAATATGATTATAAAAATAAAATACACAGACACGACAGAACAGCAGAGAAATTGAAACCAATATCATTCCACAATACTAATAATAAGACTATGTGATAGACCATCATTCCTTTATATCCACAAATATAACAATAAGACTGGAATAAAAAATTAATCTGGCAAACTTGTCTCTAAAATGTCACCTAATAACTGTCAATGGACAACACCCACTTATCAAGTACACTTTGTATTATTTTATGTAGATCTACATTTGTTTAGCTAGTTGTGTATTGTAACTTGTTGTTGTTTTTATTATAAAGCTTACCAACTCACTCTGTTGGTCTGTCTTTCTGTCTGGTAAAAAGTTTGTACACATTATTTCTCCCACACCCATCCTTGGATCAAGCTAAATCTTCGCACACTTATTCACTGGCAGAGACAAGACATGAATCACAAAAAACAACAACAGCAGATTAAGCAATTATTACTAGTCATTCATTACTTTTTTTTAATAGCAACAAGGGAAACAATATTCAGTATTCTAAATGACTAAATGTGTTGTGTTTAGTCCCTTACAATAACTATTAACGCTATTTCTCCCTCATGCTTTCTCCAAACAAGTTGATACTTTAAAAAATTATTTATTGTACCAAACAAAACGTGAATCAATTAGTCTAATTGGCCACATAGTAAGAACTCTGGTTTGACAGCTATATTTATTTCAATCCTACTCAAATTAAATTTGGTCTATTTTGAACTCGCGTCAGTGGGAAGCGCCATATTTGTTCAGTAATTAAACCATACTTACTACAGATGTGGTCGGAAGTGGTCGGTTCCTCTCTATCAAGGCTTGAACAAATGATTTTTCCTTTTACACTCAGGGCGTATCAAGGTCATTTGACTTCACCGATGAGTATAGAAGCTTACTTCAGAAAGCGCTGATTGTGTGTGTGTGTGTTCTGTGTGCGAGTGTTGTTCATGTTTACATGCACATTGTACACACAAGCGACACCTGTTGATTTGTTCCCATGGCCGGAACCTCACCTCTTCTTTTAGACTTTTATATTGTTCATTTACATTAGTCTATTTATGTATGCAAACGCGACATGAAGCTCTACAAAATTGACTCTAGCAGCTGGGAAGAGGTGTCACTGGGTAGATCCACATGGAGAGACAACATAAAGGAAGGGTCACGGATTGCAGATGCCATACACAACAAAGGCAGAAAGAAGGGTGAAAATGCAACGGCGCCTGTTGATTACATATGCCCAACCTGCGATCGCAGCTGTGTATCAAGGATTGGCCTCTTTAGTCACACAAGAAGTTGCAAAGGGAAAAGAGCGTCTCTCGAGAAGTAAAATGCCACAGAGATTTATATAATCATAAATAATTTATATATGATATATATTCTTTCGTATATTCTTTTCTGTTCCTTGTTGTCCCTTTCACTCATTGTTTTCCCTTTAGGAATGTGCTATTTACACAATTGATTGTCCTCTGTTTCCAGAAACTCTGTTTTGTTTTGTTATTGTTCTTTTTACTTTTTGATCTTTACATATTTTTTCCTCGCATCTTCTAAGTGACTAAGACTTTGCTTTATTTATCCTTATTGGAAATTGAGTTGTCATTGCAAAGACTCTTTTCTAAAATTAAAAAAAATCCATAAAATTAAAACAGACACAACATAAAAAGTTCACTGAGCGACTAAACACAGATGTCTTGATCCTTTCCGCGTTTCCTAGTCAACGAGAAACGCTAATACATTCTTACATATTAACTCTTTCTTTCCTTAGCGACGATAATATCGTCGATTTTTTCTTAATAGTCGATTAAGCGACGATATTGCCGTCGGTGCATTAAACATCTTTGTTTCGTTCCTATTCTTCTTATTTGGAGAGATATTCTAACTATAATTTAATAAACACGTAACGAGTTTATTTATATAAGATTTTATGTCATTCTACTATATTATTGTATGTATAGTATGAGCTCAATCCCCATCCACCGAATTGTATTTGGTCAATGTTTTTGATTAGTTCATGAATATATAATAAGTCAGAGTCCTACCTGGCAATGACATACTTCCCTCTCCCACTTAATAGAGATGTGAGCTCTGCCAAGCGCATTGGATATTGGTTTCTATTTTCAAAAGGCATTGGCATTAGTTTAATGTACGCACAAGCTAAGAAACCTGTAAAGAGATAATTTTATTTGAAACAAATATTTCGCGTAAGGTTGCTTTGGGTGAAATGTCTCCTGTTGACACAGATAAAAACAAACAACTGAAGACTAGAACTACACCGAGCATAGTTTCAATACATAGCTGGAGATACCATAAATAAACTAAATTGACCATTTGTTGTGTCAATGAAAAATTGCATCGAGTTTGTTTTTTAGTTTCACTTTGTTTACGTTTGATTTGAATTCAAACCTAATGACAATAACATCCACCAAACATATCTCTTTCTTTCTTCTCCCCCCCCCTCCCCGTTATTTTCCGAACTGGTACAGATGCTTGTTTGTAAAATGTTTGTTTTACCCCGACTCATCCCCACACCGGGGAGAAATTTCCAGGTTCCATGCTGTTGTGAGTTGAAAAGAGGTATTGTAATAAGATATTCACTAACCTTCTATTGATCTTCTTATAAAGAGTTGTCTAAATGAATTTCTAAAGGGTTCAAAGCATGTAAAATAAGTAACGAAATTTAGAATATGCGAGAAATCAATTAAGAGAATTAAAAAAATGTCTAGGACTGGGTTTAAATCTTTATCATCTAATGTAAGCCAAATTACACAAAAAAAAAATGTCTCTGGCAAAGTAAGAATAACAAACAAAATAGCTGAGCTCAGCATTAGGCGGCTTAATGAGCTTTCCAATTTAAAACGAATATTTGATTTCACTACATGTCTGATCTTTGATTTTGATAAATTGATTTTTACTATGACTAAAGAAGTAAAAATTGTAGTAATTAAACAAGGACCTACACTATATATAACAAACTTTATAATTAGATGCGTGTTTATGTATATACTCACTATCTGGCATTGATTCATAGATTCATCGTAGGTTTGTGTGATAACAACTCAACACTACAAAAAATACAACAAAAATACACAACACTGTTGCCACAGTCAGATGCACTCTTCTTACAGAAACGATAGATCGATAAGAAAAATGAAAATAAATTGAAATCAAACGTTCACTGCATATTAAAACTACAATCCAGTTGGCTGTTGCTACAAAGACATCAGTTGGGAGATGCCATGTTACGCAAAAGAAAATATCCAAAGTTGCCTCTATGGTAGTTTATCATGCCATCTCCCACGACTTTACTCATCAAGGCGAGAGTATCTAAGGTTGCCATGTAGATGGTGAGTACTGATGCAGCGCTTTTCAATCTTCTCATAACAAGAATGACTAAAGTGTTTCCAAACAGTCCCAGTGTGAAGAGCACTGTGGTAATAACAAATTGAATCTCAGCGAAATAATAAAAGCTGTAATAAAGAGAAAGGAGTGATTTGGTGAATCAAACAGCCCTTCGTTTCAGCAGCTAAATATTAAACAATTCAATTTCATTTTCTTTCTTTGTATCCATGATGTGCGTGTCTATTAAAACATGGAAATGCAAAACAAAAATTTTAAAAATTTGTTAATTCAAAACTAGAAATAGATGTTTAGACTAAAATGTTGAAGTGAATACAAAAATTGAATATCATTTTTATACCTTAAAACTACAACAGAGTACTTAGTTGCAAAAAAATTCTCACTGAATGTTGAAATTAATCAATTTTGTTTCTTTCAAAAAAGAAGAGTTGACCTTACAGGATAAATTATAAATGTATTAATAATGTGAATTAAAATTTTAATTATTAAGGCAATAACTTATCTTCTGATAGCTTAGGGATGCAGATGTATTTATTATGTAAACAGTAATATCACTTTAAGAAATGAATCGGATACGAACAGCATTTCTTGGTAACAAAAGGCCTACTATTCCTGATGACAAAATTAAGATTAAAAGTGTAAAGTCAACAAGTTCTATTCTAGATATAGACTAGTAGATTCTATATCAAGATTCTATATCTATTTCAGATCTACATTTATCTAGAGTCAATCTAGACTAAGATCTAGACTTAGAACTAGATGTACACTTAGATCTAGATCTAATTCTAGATCTAGACCTAGACTTAGATCTTGAATCTAGATTGACAACTGAAATATTAATTTTTATTTGAGAAGGGAAAGTCTTGTCAAATCATATGTACACAACTGTAGTTAGCGCACTACCTAAAATAATCTAGGTCAAGAATTTTTTTTTCGTGTTGCCAATTTATCTAATTTTGTAAGAAGAATAATTCTTTTTTAGATTCTTTTTATTACATGTAACATGTTATTAACTTCGAATGTATGGATAAGATTAATAATTATTATTTAAAAAAATATAAGTGTACGCTAAATGAATATATGGAAATGCTGTGGCTGAGGGGTAAAACAGTTGGAACTGGAAGTCCCGTGTTTAAATTCTGGTGAAGACTCTCAGTGGACCAGTTCGGGGGCCGACTTTGAGTTTCCACACAAACTGTCTTTGTAACCTTGTTTTATTTCAGTTTGTACCTATTAAATTACTTACTCCGCAATGTCTTCAAACATCACAGGAAGTAATGTCATGTTCAGTTCAGCCGTCTCTGATGAGGTGTTCACTTCAAACGTCTCATTATTAAACCACATTTTGGTGGTTGATATCAACTTAGGATATTTATCTTCCTAAATTAATGTAAATATAAAAACCGAATTGGTCTTGGGCGTTTAAAGCTGGTAGCAAATTTGTATTATTGAAATTGCTGAGTTTATTTGATGACTTTCTCTATACGATTTTTGGATCTTTTTTTTTTTTTTTAAGTTTTATCGAAAATAAATGGAATTAAAAAACTCGAAACAAAAGTCAAGTACATTAAATCCTAAAATGACCTCAAGTAGAATTCGATCTTGCAGAGATGTGAAGATTAGTAAGTACATCAGAAAATGAGATTATTCTGCCTTTAGTTTGTCTTAATGAACAATGAACAATTGTTAATGCGTAAAACTTTCAACTACACTCTCTAGCTTCAGGAAATCATATAACTGTAGTTTGCTGACGTTAATCGAATTACATTTCTTATACGTTCAATTTTAAACCTTAAATCTTATTACAAGAAACTGAGAATTAGTAATAAGAATTAGATTTGAAGCGCTGATCGGATAAGCCTTGGTTATCGAACCTAGGGTCCTGGGATCGAATCTCGGTGAAGTATAGGAGTTTAAATTTAGGGATTTTTAGAATCCCCTGAGTCCATATGACTTTAATGGGTACCTGATGGCGTTAGTTGGTGAAAGTAAAGGCGGTTGGAAGTTGTGCTGGCCACATGACACCCTGGACGTTAACCGTTGGCCAAAGATCACTTTAACATCATCTGCTCTATAGATCGCAAGGTCTGAAAGGGGAACTTTGTTGTTTCATTTGAGAGTACACTAAATTGTTTCATATTTTAAAAAGATAAAGCATTTATAAATCTAAAGAAATAGTGCGAAAAAGAAATTCACATTTTTGAAACTGTTTGACCATTAAATGAATGCCTAATAGTCACGTTTGAAATGTGCACTTAACTTTCAATTATTCATTGACTAGTGATACGACTTTAAAAAGTATCAAGTTTATTATAAAGTGTTACACCGAGTGAGTGAGTGGACATATTGTTCACATTTAATAAACTTCGGATTTTATTTTATCTTATATAATACAGACGTTACTACGTTATGTAGTTTGATTGTTTTTATAGATCATTGTGTAGTTTGATTGTTTTTATAGATCATTGTGTAGTTTGATTGTTTTTATTGATCATTGTGTAGTTTGATTGTTTTTATAGATCATTGTGTAGTTTGATTGTCTTTATAGATCATTGTGTGGTTTGATTGTTTTTGTGGATCATTGTGTAGTTTGATTGTTTTTATAGATCATTGTGTAGTTTGATTGTTTTTATGGATCATTGTGTAGTTTCATTGTTTTTATTTGAACTTGGTTTTTTTTTAAGCAGGTTTTCAAATATTTCATTTGTCACACATATCTTGTATCTAGCCATGCATTTTAATTAGAGATATTAACTCTGCAACGATGTTGGTTTTCCTGGCAGACTGTATCAGACTGTATTCAGTTACTTGAGGATGTATAGGAACAAAATGGAGGGGAGAATGTGCAAAGGGAAACAATAAAAACAATACAAGAAACTAGAAAATAATGTTTTTATCATGTATCTGGTCATGTTTTCGATATTGAGTATTCCTATCCGTTCTTTGTACGCAAAGGCTGCATGGAGAGTGGGAAAACTTGTGTACGTGGCACAGAGTTCTGACCCTAGCTAGGTCTTTAGTTCATCTTGTGTACGTGGCACAGAGTTCTGACCCTAGCTAGGTCTTTAGTTCGTCTTCTGTACGTGGCACAGAGTTCTGACCCTAGCTAGGTTTTTAGTTCATCTTGTGTACGTGGCACAGAGTTCTGACCCTAGCTAGGTCTTTAGTTCGTCTTCTGTACGTGGCACAGAGTTCTGACCCTAGCTATAGGTCTTTAGTTCGTCTTGTGTACGTGGCACAGAGTTCTGACCCTAGCTAGGTCTTTAGTTTGTCTTCCAACACATTTTCTCTTACGTCTGACTCCAATGGCCGCACTGGACTGTGACTGATCTATTGTCTTAGTATTGTTCTAGCTGTTGCAGCTTCTGGATCGAGACTTTTTTTTCCTACGGCGGTAGCCATTAGAAAGATTTACCTCTGTATTTATAAGTATCAAGGCACGAAAAAACCGTAGCAACAATAAAGTCAGCATTCTTTCGAAATCACACTTGGTCTGGTAACATGTTTCAACGTGTCTTTATTCATTTGGTTTTCTCACAAATCACCAAAACGGTCAATGAATGGGTCAAGGGATGAATGAAAAATTAATCTAGCAAAGTTTTCTCTCTAATGTCGCTCAGATAAACAGTTGGTCGAGTCCAGCAACTTGTCAAGTGGATAAGTCACATTATACAATCTAGATTTTATTGTTAGGTTCGTTGATATTTGTGGCGCATGGATTTAGATAATTTATTACTGTTCTTTCACTGACTGAAATAAAAAAAATGGAGTTTACTTAAGATTTATCTCTTAAAAATCTATTTAGTAGATGCATGGTGGGAAAAAAGGTGGGAACTTTGTATGGCCAAGTACTAGGCAAATAAATCATAAATGAAACTCTGGATGCGAACCTCTGCTGCCTGGCACAGCTATACCCTAACTTAGGAAAGGCTTTGGGAGTCAACCCAGAGAGAAAATCTGGAGCATGCGACCATTAGTAGTTTTGGGCCCCGCAATTTGCAAGGCCAGCCCACAACTTTGTGGGTGACATCGATGCGACCATAGCTAATGCCCAGGCATTCGTCTTATTTCCATAAGATGACACATAGTCAACGTAGACATATTGTTACGTTCTCTCTCCTACTCAGGCCTTCTGTAAACATTGCTAAACACAACACATCAAGAACTTTACAAGGCTCCAAACAATCTGGTACTTTAATAATAATGAGTGAATAAGTAGATATCAGCCAATACTAGACAATTGGCATCAAACACATCAACAACTAAAATGTCACTCTGTACATCACCGTACAAAACTCTACTGTCTTTCTGGACTTGTACATCAACACCTGAAGACTCAACCAGGACCGACTTCATGGCCGACTAACAGTCCCGGTCTCGACGCTCTCCGGTCTTGAACTGCCGCTTTCCAACACACTGTGTCACTCGTACACGCAGGCTTTCGATCACATGACCATAACATTGGTCATATTTGCGTGTAATCGTGTAATCGTAATACTGTCCCCTGTCCATGGCCCCGCTGACCTGAGTGATTCACGTGTGTGTCAGCTGAGCCTATAGTTAACCCTTTTGTGCCGCCAATAGGGTCATAACAATATATACATATATATATATATACTAGCAAAATACCCGCGCTTTGCAGCGGGAGGATTATTGCATTAACATTTCAAATTTGCTTTAATTAATAGGCCTACATGTAACAACAAAACATTCTCATTTGTGCCAGGAGTGTTACCGCAGGGAATGTAGCGCATGTATTTTTGGAATAACCGGAACAACGCAGTTTTTGTGTGGCTTTTTGCAATGTTAGTCCGATAAGTAAAAATAATGTGTCATATGTACTGCCTTAAATATTTCATTACTAAGAAGAAAAGTAAACCTTTTGAAATAGAGAAGAAACATACATGTACCAATACACAGTTATTTGTTGAGGATCTCTTTGTACACCACGTTGTCAGTTCGGCCCTCCGGCTGCAGTATGACCAATCCCTGCGCCGAGCTTACTCTTGAGCATGCGACGTACAGTTGCCCATGTGAGAAGCAGTCCTGTCTCAAGTCAATGCCAACCTTTTGTAGTGTCTGTCCCTGAGACTTGTTGATTGTCATGGCGAAGCAGAGCCTTACTGGGAATTGGAGGCGTTTGAATTGAAATGGGAGGTCAGAGGGAATGACGGGGATGCGAGGAATCAAAACTGTCTCTCCTGAGCCACTGCCAGTGAAAATAGTTGCCTCAATGAGGTTCTTCTGCAGAGACGTGACTTGAAGTCTGGTGCCGCTGCACAGTTTAGGTGGCTGCAAGTTCCTCAGCAACATTATCGGTGCCCCAACCTTCAAAATGAGACGATGCTCAGGAGTGCCTGGAGGATTCAGAGAGTTGAGAAACTCTACCGGATAGTGCACCGCGTCTTCCATTTCCACAACTGAATCCACAGACTGATATGTTTTAGATTGTAAGGGGAGTTCTTGGAGTAAAACGTGGTTTATGGCCGTGGTCATGTCGTTTCGTGGTGTTAGGATAGCTCTCTGCCTCAACCATGACACGTCTATATGCTGGAGAGTTCTTATATTGGGATAAACATTGTAACGAAGGTTTTGCAAGGTCTTCACCAGGAAACAGAGATTTGAGGGAATTGCTATTTTAGAATTTTCTTGACTGAAGCTGCCATCACCAATACTCATCAGAAGATCAGAGAACTCTCCGGCTCTTGTGTCGCCATTCAGATGAACCCTCATGTTTATTCTTAAAGTGACGACAGTGATTTGACGCCACAGGTACGAAGACTTCAGACAGGCTTTCACTTCGTCGGCGAGTGTTCCTCTGGGCACGACTGGTAGGGTTTGCCGAAAGTCTCCAGCCAGCAACACTGTCAAGCCTCCCATACGTGTGGTCGTGTTTCGGATGTCTTGGAGGGTCCTGTCCAAAGCCTCGACACCCCCTCTGTGTGCCATGGTGGACTCATCCCAGACAATCAGCTTGCACTGTCTTAGCACTTCAGCCATGTTGCTCTGCTTTGATATGTTGCACGTGGAGGGCGAATCAGTGGTGTGGCTGAGGTTGAGAGGTAGCTTGAAAGCTGAATGAGCAGTTCTCCCACCCTGAAGAAGAGTTGCTGCAATGCCAGAAGAAGCCACAGCTACAGCAATGTCACCTTCCGCTCGGACTTTCGCAAGCAGAAGGTTTATGAGGAATGTCTTGCCAGTTCCTCCTGGAGCATCAAGAAAAAACACCGTGCCAGTGCCCGAGACAACGCTCCTCATGACTTGCTCGTAAACTCTCTTTCGGTCACCATTCAGCAAAGGCTCGTTGTTTGAGACTACATTGGCCAACTCCGAGGTGTCGTAAGAGGTTTCCCTCAAGTACTCAGGATTCGACGTAACCTCTGCCAGTTCTCTCGAATGTGAAGGCAGCCCGTAATGATCGACAGAGAGACCTCCGATAGCAATGACGTAGTTCTCAAGCAACTGAAGACACTTGTTGTAGATCATAGGCAACCACTGTTGGACTTCTGTTCCTCCATGATCTCTTTCAGTCTGTCTCCTAACATCTTCTGCCATGCTGTCTCTATGTTTTTCTCAGAGATTTAAGGGGTTCTCCATTTGGCAGAAGACCAGCATTACAGCGAACAGTTCACGAATCTTTTGAGGTGAGCGAGACAGAGCAGCTTCCTGGAGAGTCTCGTCCCAGTTGACATCGTCCTGTAACAAACCAAGTGCCCTGCAGGCCGACTTGTAGGTTGGATGGACAACACCGTCTACTGTTCTGAGAGATTCGAAAGAGGTGGGACCTATGATTTTGTAGAGCAGCAATCGAAGGTGGTAACATTCAGAGTTGTTCGGGTGCACAGTGTAGACCCTTCCAAGCACATTATCTTTCTTCACCCCCGAATGTCCTGGCACAGCATTCCCCTGCTTCCTCCGACGAAACATGTTTCTTGTCCACACATAATAAGATGGAACTTCGTGATAATAAAGCTCCTTTGCAAAGTCATCATGGTTGCAAAGATCAAAGAAGGCTAACAGAGTCGTCTGTGGTGGATTGTGTACTTTTTCTGCAACATTGCCCTCTGTGAAATAAATTCTCTGTCCGTTCTCGAGATGCACTGCAAGATGAACGACCGGAGGGTAGCGTTCGTGAATGGGAAAGCAGAAAATGAGCCACGCTGCTTCAGAGCTGCTGATGTAACGACCAGCTTCGTACCGAGAGACCTCGTCATCTGGATTTTGTATTGCAAAGACTGCCTGGTCACTTCCCTTGTTGACATACTTGCAGATGTATTTGATTTGATCGACTTGACTGAATTGCAGACTTCGACATTGATGTGAGCATTGAAGAAGCGGGACAGAACAGGACTGTAAGGGACCACCCATCTGTTGTCGACATTCACGTACCATCATCTGTCCACACCTTGAACCTGTCCCAGTTGTTGAGCACATACAACACAATGTCCCTTCGGACATCAGCAGTGAGTCTGATGTGGCCGTGCAATGTGTAGCACAGAGCGGACGTTGTCGACCGTTACGACCGTTACGCGTACGATTGGGAAACGAAACCTGCTGCACTTTTGTAAGTAAGCTGTAGGGAATGCGCCTGCCAAATTTCACCCTTGTACCTACACGGGAAGTTGCAGAATTAGTGATGAGTCAGTGAGTCAGTGAGTCAGGGCTTTGCCTTTTATTAGTATAAGTATAGATATAGATTGTATATTTCCGCATATATCTAATCTAGATTATATAGAGTATAGGAGTTTAAATCATAGCCAGATTGACTTTGGAAGCTTACAGAAGACGGCGAACAGACTTTGCCTAATTTTAGATCTAGAGATGAATGATAATAAAACCATGAGATATACGTCTCTAGCACGTAAAATCTTAAAAATTATTAAAAGCTCATTGTTCAATAACTTACAAATTGTTTTATTAAATTATTGAATTATTAAATTAGATCTATATCTGATGTCCTGGTAGAATAACGTAAGATTAATATCCAAAGGTCAAGAATGTGTTCTAAAAAAAATAACCTATTTGAACGAGAAGGTTTGAATAGAATTTTAAAAACAACTAAGTTTTTTAAAAAAGATGTTAAAAATTAATTCCACTTTTTATGGTGGTCTAAAATGTTTCATTTTATTAATTTCTTGAAATGCTTAAATAGTACAAAGAGTCTTTCTAGTGACCGCTAAAAAGCTAAAAGGAAAAAAATTAAAAGGCACACATTTTGTATGTGATGTTAAATACCACGAACATTGAATTATCTTTTTAACGGCCCCCTAAAGGGGTAAAGACGCTATTAGCTTCGTGTGAAATGTCAAGTTCAAGTTTAAAATACTTAAAACTCATATAAAAGCGAAAATGATTTTACAAATGGCTATAACAAATTAAAGAAATATTTTCAGATTTGGTCTTTATTTAACACGTACTTATACGTAATATTTGATTTTCAAAGTCTAGAAAGTAATTGTTCGTATTTTAATCATATTCTATTACAATAAACTGTTATCAGATTATAGATCTAATCAGTATATATAGTAACTATACTATACTCACGTTATTATATTCTATCGAATCATTATGTAAACCTTCAATTTTTTAGCTAGTAAATGTATTTTTGCAAGTATTAGAATGTGATAGAAAAGTAATAATATGTTCTAATTACATAGCTTATAACTAATCACTCTGTTCTTCTGTCTGTCTGGTACTATTTTGGTACACATTATTTCTCCAACTGCCCATTCTCTGATCAAATTGACACTTCACACAATTATTCACTGTACCTAACAAAACATGAATTAATTAATTAATTAGAGGTAAATAATTATTTCGTTTGATATTGACCAAGATAAATAAATCCTACAGCATTGAGATATATTAATTTAAAATAGATGATTTTTTTAAATAGTTGAAAACAGGCAAAGATACATTTCGACAAATTATTAAAAGAAATTCAAATTTGCTTCCACCAAAATAGTTGCATCAAATTATATTTAAAAACTATTTTATTGACATAGAGCACTAGCCACCACAGTATACAGAACAGACATACATGCAATTAAAAATCTTCTTGGGTATGTCAAACGGCTTGACATAAAGGCTATGATTTTAACTTAGAGCGAAATTATATCATTGTATAGTTGTGAGAAGTTTAAAACGCGAAGTTAGAATATTAGGTTTACGAAATTGTGTTTGACAACATTAATGTGTTAATTTCATTCTGATGTCTACTATTTTATACATTCCTTGCTGGGTTGCAAAAAAACAACAAAAAAAACCCAACCTTACTTAGATTTACTAAAACTAAGGCCTCCAGCGACGTTCGGCGCACATGGTGGCAGGCTCTCTTCACAGAGATCAGTCATGGTTGAGTAACTTCCAGCCTCTTCCAAGTTGGTGACCACAGAGTTGTGGTCTTCTCAGAAGGTTTGACTCCATGCTAGACGTGGATAACATTCTTTTCATTGTCTTCTTTTCGGCTTCCAAGTTGAGTGAAATACAGAACTAGAGAGAGAGAGAACAAGAAAAAGAGAGAGAGAGACAGTGTGTGCTTGAGAGATTGATAAAGAGAGATTGAGAGAGACATTGAAAGAGATATTGAGAGAAAGATTGAGAGAGATAGAGTGAGAGAGGATGAGGAGAGAAAGAGAGAGAGAGCGAGAGATTTAGAGATAGCGAGAGAGAGAGAGAGGGAGATATTAAGAGAGAGAGAGAGCAAGAGAGAATAAGAGAGCAAGAGAGAGAGAGAGAGAGAGCAAAAGAAGGAAAGAGAAAGAGAGAGCAAGCGAGAGAAAAATTGTGAGAAGAAATGGGAAAAAATGGAAGGGCAACTACAAATGCTCAGAGACAAAGAGACACAGTAGAAACAAATGGATAAGTCATTATTTCTACATAGTCCCATACACATCTAGGTTCCAAAAGATTGTGTACAAAACATATTGTTTGACCTTGTTAAGCTAAACAACAGCATCAATGTACATTCTACATTTCTTTTGGTTAAACTTATAACTAGACAAAACTACGCCATTTAAATATAGTATTAAATAATATAAAACAATTTTTCATTCAATCAGCAGGATAAAAATTGTAAGGATTTCCTAAGGGACCTAAGGTACAAATCATTAATGTGTGTATGAAAAAATTCCAATTGTCAAAATTAAAGTAACGACATGCTGAATTAAGGTTCTTTATCGTAGACCCCCATGTACATCTATGATGTGTACAGTTCTGATGTAAAAAATTAGAAGTAGTCCTATCGGGATAGTTTATAATAGGTGTCATGTTTCTTGTCGAATATCGAATGAGAGCTTGTCCATTTCTCGTTTTTACAATTCACTATTAGTTTCTTCATTTCTTCCGGATAGAGTGCGATGTTCAAGTGTGTATTTGTTTTCTCACATTTGGCAAGTGTGTCAGCCTTCTATTTCCTTCTATTTCAACATTGGAGAACTGTGTTCTTGATGCTGTTGTTTAGCTTAACAAGGTCAAACAATATGTTTTGTACAAAATCTTTTGGATGTTCCTTCAGATTATGTGGATAATTACATCCTAGCCCAAACCTCCGACGGGAGATGCGAGCAGGCAAGTTGACCACCGAACGTCAGTCTAGGCATCATGAGTAGTTTTATTTAGGAGGCATCAGAGTTTGTCAAGCTTTGAAGGACTTTTTTATTATTGTTCACAAAAAAATGGTTACTATTTGGCGAACTTGGCTGATTCATTAGCATGGTAGCTGTTAGCTCCACTCCTACTTCTTCTCTGTGGTTGTCAAAGAGCTCATTAGTTACAATGAACTTAATTTTTTTTTCCATTAGGCCATTCGATGAGTATTCCAGCTCCTTGTTTGTGATGGCTTTATGAGAGCCATCCATGCAAAACTCTGACCCCTTGGTTGTTAGGGCAATGGATTTGTAGAAGAGTTTACTAAATTCTTGTTGGAATAAAGTCAAATATTTCTTTCTTCTTACGTAAGTCTTTGCACACGACATATTTCTGAAAGCAACATATTTCTCTATACAGCTGGCTGTCAACCTTGTCTGGTAGTGATGCACTTTTTATTCAAATTATTATGGCTCAAAAAAATCAACGAAAAACTGCTCTTTCTGAAAACATTTACTATGATACTTTAATATTTAATGTTTTGAAGAACTTCTTCATAAAACAACAAATCCCTATATGAAAAATAATCTCCGTAGCAACGGATGGCGAGCTTGCAGACCTTTAAAAACAAAAATGTATTTAGTGATTGTATGCTTTACGTATTAATTGTTATATAATGGGTTTTAATTTGAATGTTGTTAATAAATTTATCTTTAAAAATTAATTTAACTAAAAATGTAGTTTTAAATTACTTTCTCACTCTTTGTGTCACTGGTTAGAAATTATTTTAAACAAAATGAATTGATGAATTTTCAAAAATGTAATATAAATTAAGCAGGGGGTCTACGCAAAACAAGAAAACATGGCAAGGGGTCTTCGAGACAAAAAGGTTTGGGAACCACTGGTCTAGACCATAGACTTATATATACTACTAAACTGGAAACCGGAAATAAATTCCTATCCGCGACTGATCGATCGTGAACATTTTGTAGAAAGTTGGATCAAGGCGTTGTTTTGTAAAGTAGTTCAAAGAAGTATAGTTGTTGTGTTTTTTTTCAACCCTAACCTATGTAATATATAATTTTATTATTTAGATCTAGATCTAGTAATTGAATTTTCACATTTTTTGTAGTCTTAAAAAGTCTCCATGTCCAGTCTAGATATAGTATATATATATAAGTCTATGGTCTAGATCTAGAAGGCTATCATTCAAATATTATAAAGTCTTGTAGATTTCTAGTTTCGCCGCTTAACCAGTTAGACCAAAAAAAGCTTTAGAACAAACACGCGTTAATTATCATCAGGGAAAGAGATCAGGTAAAACATCGGATACGTCAGTTTCTAGAAGGTCATAGTTAATAAAATATTTAGAGTAGAAGCTTCTAGGATTCTGGAAAATATGGTTTAGAAAAGTATAAATTGGGGAAAGCAAGTTAGTGGGGGGCCTTGCATAGAAACTGTCTCGGCATTGTAATAAGTTTTTAAATGATTGCAGGTCCAAGCTGAAGTTAAAGTTGTATCATTAAGTTATTTCAGTAATACGTTATACCTGTTAAGGTTGTATTAATAGAATAAGAAAGTTGAATATTAACAATATATTTAAGTCAAGTTGGTATTGAATTAAAAATCTACGTCCATGTTTAGTTTGAAGAAGTTTGATCAAGAAGCTAGAAAAGTACACAGATGTTTCTTTAGTGTGTTGTCAAGTTTCATATATATATATATATATATATATATATATATATATCTATATATATATATATATATATATATATATATATATATATATATATATATATATGTATGATGTATATATGTATGTATGTTTGTATATATATATATATATATATATATATATATATATCCGCAAGATGATTCCGTTTGTGCCATTGTTAATATAAGAAGAAAAGATACAGACTGTATTTAAAAAATAACAATAATACATCATCGATAAATATTTGGCAATAAAGAAACAGAAATCACCACATGGACTACATTAACTAAAATAACAGTAGAATGAAAGCGTTTGTTCCACTCGCTAAAAAAAAAAAGAACGGATCATCTCAAGCCAGCAGAAAGGTGAGGTACAGTACAAGGGATTTGTGAATTGTCAGGAACGTGTGATAAGTAATAGAAGGTCGTAAGTAAAGTTCCCCTTTCAGAACTTGTGATCTATAGGGCAGACGATGTAAAGGTCATCTGTTTCATTGTCCCACGGTTAACGAAGGTGTCAATGCACAATGACAAACCGCTTTTCCCCAACTAATGTCAGGTTCCCATTAGTGCTGGGTGGACTCAGATGCGCCCAAAGATCTCGAGATTAAAAATCCTAGTCTCCACTAGGATTCGAACCCAGAACCCCTGTCCGAAAGCCAAGCGCTTCACCACCAAGCCACCGATTAATAGGCACTAATTATGCTGTTTTACAATCTTAAAAGTCTTGTAATATTTAAAAGAGCTCATTGTAGGAAAAGACATCTTTCGATTTTTTCAGAAATATAAAGTAGATATCGAAGGTAATTTCTACAAGATTTCAGGATACAAGGTTGGCCTAAGTTGTAGGAGACATTCTTGGTGAATTGGGAGACCATTCCTATGGGAAGTATAAAGCTGCACGTCTCCATGACACGGTAAAAGTGGAGATGCAAGTGCAACAGACTCAGCACTACTGCTGCCTGGTCGTGCGATATGCGCGCTGGACTGTTGTTCGGACTTCTCGTTGGTCCCGGGATCTTGCCCTGCCATCCACGGTCGTCCTGCGGGAGGTTTGGACTGGGACGTAAATTATCTTCAACCCCTAAGGAACATCCGAAACATGTCAAACGAAACAGAGCTGTTGGGAACGAGCACAACAGAAGACCAGAACTGAGCTTTATGTTCAAATCACTCTCAACAAACACCACCTCTTCTGGCGTCCTTAGTTAAGTTGCCTCCCTTTCACTTACAACAGTATGATCATCCAAAACAATAATGTCAAAAAAAAAACAATGACATATTTTGGTATCTAAGGACTTACTTTTCGTTTATAATACCATTCACATACATAGTTGTTTGAGTAGTTTCAGTGGTAGATGAGAAGTTGTCCGAATCGTACGTCTCATTTTGAACCCACATTGTGATGAGGCTATAATCCAAACTGTCTGCAGTAAATACTTGCTGAAGGGGAATATTGACATTCTTTGTTGTTCTAAAATGTTTATACTCGTAATCTTTACATCACAGAAGTTGTAGTACCAAACGTCTGGTAGACAACTAAACCGTTGTAGGTATAATATATCTTAACTAACAAAACTTAAAATAACTTGAACACTTACTTTTGTGAACACAACTAAATAGAACTTTATTTATAATATAGACAAAATGAACTCGTGATTAATGAAATAATACTATTGTTTAACAAATTCCAACTCACTACAATAACACAACCTTTCAGTCAAACGATCTGGAGTCGTCTGTCCTAAATAAGAGCAAGTGACGCAAATGCCACCTATGTTGCATTATTCACAACCAATCGCTAACCTCTTCCCACCGTAATCCTATAAACACACACACACACACTCACACACACACACACTCCATGGCGGCGTGGTGGCTGAGTATTAGAGCGCTTCTCTTCCATACTTAGGGGTCTCGGGTTCGAAAATCGGTGAAGAGAGAGGATTTTAAACTTCGGGATTTTCAAGTCGCCCCTGAGTCCACCCAACACTAAAGGATAACTGACAGTATTTGGAGGAAGTGAAGGCGTCGTTGTGCTGGCCAATGTCCACATGAAATTCTCATTAACCTTCGGCCACAAAACAGATGAACTTGAAAATGAAAATATACGAATATATTCTTGAAAGGAAATAATCTATTATATATATTTATATATAATTATCTACGTCGCTCAACCATACGGGACACTACGCACGCACGCCGACTCTCTAGCCCTCGATGATAAAGATAACTCTTTTATTTCGGCTAGTCGGACTAGAGTTACCCCGCGACGACAGAGAGCGCGGCTCAGAAAAAATAAAGAGGGGGGGGGGGGGAGAACAAAAAATCTTCTCTTCTCTGTATATATAATTATCTACGTCGCCCAACCATGCGGGATACAATGCATGCACGCCGATTCTCTAACCTAGCAAAACAGACAAGACACTAAATGTGAAGAAAAAAATGTTGAAACAGTTTTAAAGTTGATGAGAAGAAGTTGTGTGATCTACATTCACTCATCTATAGAAAACATAAAACAAACAGAAAACATCAGACTCAATGAAACATTCATTCTGCAAACCTTTTATTTCAAATGTCAATGCAGTTCAACAGTTGATTGACCACAATCAATAGTGTTGTGAACAGACTAACGTTATATATTTTATAGAACTTGTGAGCTAGACAGTTGATAGTGATTAGAAAATGGCTTAGAGCTTATAACAATGGGGTATGTTGTTGTTTTAGATAACTTCCATAAACGCTTCATCTCCAAGCCTAGGTTCACATATTTCGGTCATTTTTCTATCTCAGTTTTTCTTAAATTATGAGACAGTAGCACGGCAATATCAATAATGGTAGCGCCTTTTTTTTTTTGTAATCGATGAGAAGTAGATCAGGGCGCTTAAAATCTACCGTTTTGTCGGTCAAGACAGGCCTGTCCAGGAAAAGCAAAGGATCAGTAGACTCGAGAACATTTTGTGGTGAGTATTTGTAATGAGGAGTATCCTTACTGATCAAATTATGTATCAAAGCCAAGTGCTGGTGTATTAGCTTTGCAACTTGGTTATGGCGACATAGGTAGGCAGATTCCTATAGGGCTGAACATCCTGCCAATTATGTGTTATATTGACTCACCCACATTTCCACATTTTCGGCATTTGTCAACAATATCGAGTTTTTGGTATGTTCCTCGTAATTTTTTGTCCTGATTACTCTGTCCTGTATTGCTGTAACAAAGCCTTCCGTTTCAGGGTAGAGATGGCCTGCTTTGAGCCATGCTAAGGAAGCAGCCTTGTCAATGTTGTCCCCATCTAATAAAGCCGGAAATTTTCCGTGGAGTGCTTTTTCTTCGCATTGGCGAATCCCATGCCCTACGTCGTCCAGATTGACATTTACATTGTGTAGGTTCAGAGGGGTCGCATCGGAGTCGTATTTCCGTAGAAAGGGAACTAGTTCATTGCTGGAAGCGTGCAGTTTTGATTGTATTTTTTAAACTTGCGTCTTAAACAGTTTGAAGATGTTCTGCAATCCACAGCCTTCATCCTTCCTGGGCAGGTATAACCTTATGGTGGATGACTTGGGGTGTAAACATCGAAATCTGGTTAATAATTTCCTAGTGAGTCTGTCAATGTCATGTAGGTCGGTGTCAGTTCATTTGATCACACCGAACGTGTAAAGAAGTACTGGGACGGCCCAGCTGTTTATTGCAGTGATGAGATTACTGCCAGATAGTTTTGTGTTGAGAATTTTATTTACTCTCTGCTTGTATTTACCAAGAAAGTATTATTATATTATTATTGATACCACTATTTATAAAGTTTGTAAGCATCACTCATTGTTAAAGTACCGAAGTTTATTGCCTTTTTTTTTTAAATAAATAGGAACTATACAAAAAATAACTAAAGACTTTGTAGTATTCATTCAACATATGGTCTTCAACATTCCGTAGTCTTCAAGTGTTTATAAACATCGTTACGATGACAAGCAAAGTAATAACTTAGAAATAGACAAATACAAATCAAGCGGATAAAGAATAAGGGTAGGTAATGCGGTTTTCAACTTGAGCTAAATTCATGTCATGACTTAATTCCCTTTTCAACCATAGGTATCCCTGTGTACGTTTCCTCTGACTTCCCTCTCCACATTTCACTTCAGTTTCAAGTTCTTTGTATACATCAGCGATGCTTGGCTTACGGCCAGCGGGTCAAGTCCGGTCCTTAACACAGCACTATCCGGCTTTTCGACACGACAACTTTCTATAATGCAATTAGTGCAACCGAGACCATTCGTTATAGAAGGCCTCAACCCTGACCTGCAACGTCATTAGCTGTGGGCAATTTTATTTAGACCAATAGCTCGTTGCCACGACGTACAGAACGAAAGAAATACATTTTTATTCTTTTTTTTTCCTGGAGAAGCCTTAAGTTGAACATTTATATCTTTAATTATGTTATTATACCGTCACTTTTCAATATCTTCCTTGGATAATTGAAAATGCTTTCGAGGGCTATGAAGGTACTGTAAGCATTGGAGGAAGAAGAATTACTACTTGCGTTTCGCAGATGACGTAGATGCTCTAGCTGGAACCAAAGATGAACTAGCTGGCTTGGTGAAGAGCATATACAAAACCTCTGCCGATGCAAATAAATGCAGAAAAAAACTCAAATTATGACCAATAGCCAACAGGGCTTTAAAAAAAGCTATAGCATTAGAGGGAAAAGGCTGACTAGTATCAGTAGTTTCAAATGTCTCGGAGCTATCGTCTCTGATGTGGTAAGGAAACCTGAACTACTGGCTCGAATTGAACAGTCCACAGCAGCACTTGCAAAATTCAAAATAATATGGAAAGACAAAGACATCAAGAGAGGCAGACAGAGAAAGCGATGGAAAGACAACATACAAGAATGAGCGGACCTGCCATTGAAAGATGCTCTAGTTTAAGAATAATTCAGCACTCTTAAAGCCGATGAATATATCATACGTTTCCTTTTCAGACCCTGCGATCTATAGGACAGCTACTTAACAAGCAGCGGGTCGTGTGGCCAGCACAACGACCAACCGTCTTTACTTTCCTTAACTAAAAAGTGAGACGTCCATTAGAGTTGGGTGGACTCAGAGCGCCCTGAAAATCCGGAAATTCAAAATCCCATTCACCGAGTTTTGAACCCAGGATCTGAATCCAAGCGCTTAACCGCTCAGCCACTGGGCTCCATATGATAATTAGTCGCATAATATTGTAAAGATGTTGTCAGTCACAAGAGACGTATTTTCAAGGACATAAAACTGTGTTGATTCTAAAGTAAAGAGTTAAAGATAACCCTAACTCAAACCCTAATTCTATTTGCTCAATCCTTAAACATATCACAAACATATTGATTGTTTCAATAACAAATTAATGTCACTTGACTATGTCTACAATATCATTAGTGGAAAGTAGTGGCATTACCAATTTATTGTAGACAGCAGTAAACATTTGTCAGAGCTCAGTGACTGGTTAAGTAAACAGTCAAATAGTACACATCATAAACACTGAAGGGTTTGGGGTTTTTTTTTGTAACACAGACAGTTGATGGTTTTTGTCACGTGTACTGACAGCAGAAATGAGATTCACAAACTGCATGCATCGAGAGTTGGCAACGCTTTACAAAGAGATGAGGTTTAGATAATAGTGAACAAATAGATGCTATCTTACTAGATTTTTCCAAGGCTTTTGCCAAAGTTCACCACCATAGTTTGCTTAAAAAATTAAAATATTTCGGCATTAATGGTCCACTGCATCAGTGGATTAAAGATTTTCTGATAGGGAGAGAACAAACTGTAATAATAAATGGCTCTAAATCAACACCAATAACGGTAAACTCAGGTGTACCTCAAGGAACAGTCTTGGGTCCACTACTATTTTTAATTAACATAAATGATTTACCAAATTGCATTAGTTCAGGAACAAAAGTCAGATTATTTGCAGACGATTGCATAATATATAGAACAATAAAAACAATACAAGACACAGATATTTTACAAAGAGAATTAGATGAATTACAGAAATGGGAATCAAATTCAAATTGGAGCATGTTTTTCCACCCAGAAAAATGTCAGTTGTTAAGAGTAACAAAAAAACTAAAACAAATTAATTCCACTTTCTTATTCATGGCAAACCAGTAACACAGACTAAAAACGCAAAATACCTAGGTGTTATAATAAATGAAAAACTGTAATGGAATCCACATATTGATGAAACTATAAAAAAATCAAACAAAGCATTAGGGTTTATTAAAAGAAATTTCTATAAATCAAATAATAACATAAAACTAAAATGTTATTTAACCTTGGTTAGGCCAATAATAGAATATGCATCCACCGTTTGGGACCCCTCAACTCAAGAAAACATTAAGAAACTGGAACAAACACAAAATAGAGCAGTGAGATTCATAACAAACGAATATTCACATTTGACTAGAGTAACAACATTAGTAAAATCACTAAATTTAGGAAGCCTTCAGGACAGAAGACTCAAAAGTAAAGTAGCAATTATACATAAAACACTGAACCATAATCTTCAAATACAAAAACAAAATCTAATAAAATACTCTAAAAGACACAAAAATAAAGGCACATTCCTCGTCCCATATGCTAGGACAAATTTGTACAAATACTCCTTCTTCCCTAGTGCTATTAGAGCATGGAATGGGTTGCCTGAGCTAGCCAGAAAAACCAGTGACTTGGCAGAATTTAAGTCATTGGTTAATATGCCTGACTAAATGCATGACGCGTATGACGTAATCATCATCTTTTTGGAAGTAACGTCTGTATTATTGTCACAGCCTGGTTTTGTTATAGGCATGATGACGCGAATGTCTCTGTGTTGTAGATACCTCTACAATGTTCTTTGCTGATAACTAAATACTTTCACTCGCGCACTAGATTTGCTAGTGCGTGAGAACACTAACATACTGACCACACTGATTACAACCTTTAGAATAAGTAATAGACTCACTTGTAGTAGACATGGTTTTTATTACATATAAAATATAATTCATAAAAGATATTGGCAAGTCCAGCCATCAAGAAATATTCACAATAACATAGTGAATTATAATCCAATGAAATACTTCAGATATCACATATACTCCAAAATTCAACCTTAACATCTATACATTATTACACTGGACAAGATATCCACAATATACCTCTCTCTACGAGAGTCCAAAATCAACTGAGGTGTCCACCTCGTGGTCAGTCCCCGACAAGGAAAAAATCTCGTGCTAAACGTGCACGGAATGGCTCAGTGATTACTATTCACCAAATATTACAGGGGTTCTAAAACTGACGTGACAATTATATAAGATAAGATAAGATAAGATGAGAACAGAAAGTATACATTTGAACATGTTGAGAGAGAATCACTTGGTTGCCAAACTGTGTGACTTTGAGGGAGGCGGTAAGAGAGACACAAAACAAGAAAAACATTTTTAAAATACTTTGTAAAAAAAAAAAAGTATAAAACGAAGTGTCAATGTATTCATTAGTTGTGGGGGTCAGTGACGAGATGTCATTTTACATTTGGGAGACATCTACGTCAACAACAAGTTTGACCAATTGTTGTTTTTTTAGCCTCGCTATTTCATGCTTTTAGCATTCTCACTACTCAATGACCCTAGCACTTCTCTGGACCAGTTGGGAATATTGGGGGGGGGGGGGTAAGAAAGAAATATCTGGGTTAATTTTTACCGTATTCGCTTCTTAAAAGCATTTATATTAAAAATGGGGAACGACATGAATTCAGACTTATGGCTCAAGCCTCTTCAAGCCGACATATTGACCACTCTGCTAGTGAGGTACCTATGAAAATTGATATAAGATTGTATAGTTATCTATTGTTTGTTAAAAACATAATTTGAAGCGGAGACAAATAAAGGGGACTTATTCAGCTTATACCACAATTTCAGCCAAGTACAATTTCTTTCCCTTGTTTGATTTACCAAACAAAATAATTAATTACTAATAGTTATATTTTTTAATTTTTTTTTATTTTTTTTCAGGTAAAAGTAATAATTGTGCGAAATTTCAGTTTGATCCGAGATTGGGTGTTGGTGAAATAACTTATTACAATACAGACAGACAGACAGACAGACAGAGTGAGTTGATATAAGTTTTGTAAAAAAAAAGGAAGGAAAAAAGTACATTTAAAATATCTATACACCTGTAAGTGATCAAAGAGACCAAAATAGAATAAAATAAATCCCTGAAAGAAAACATTGATGGTTCAATAGATGAATCCCTTTAATAAAACAAGTATTACACTTGGTGTACATAACATGAAGTGATAACAGCTTAATAAGTGACTTGTTATTTCTACTAGAAATGATAAAATAACCAAACCAACCGAACCAGACCTCACTTACAACTAGTGATGGGCAAAAGTTAACTAAAAAGTTAGAAACTTTTAGTTTAACTAAAAAAAATAGTTAAGGCCATTGTTTAACTAGAAAAAAAAAGTTTAGTTAAAATTGTAGTTTAATTTTTTTTTTAGTTACTTACTAAATAGTTTAATTAAAATTTGTACAACTTTTCAACATTTGGTCAGGATTGAAACGGACATTCCTGTTTTCGGTCATGTGATATCAATAACTTTGATTATTTTTTTAAAAAATGCAGTTAACAACTATTTAGTCAGTCTGCATTTGAAGAGGGTAAAATAAGATTCTGGTAGAAGTCATGGGATTAAATATTTGCAAATGAAAGTAGCAGTATAAAATAAAATGTTGATAACATTTTTTGCTAAAAGCTTCTATGCAATATTATAAATGGGATTGTTCCGAATTTTTTAGCGGCCCCCGTAAGGGGAAAAAGCCGCTATTAGGTTTGTGCAAAATGTCCGTCTGTCACACTCAGATCTCGAAAACTAAAAGAGATATGAAAAATATTATTTCATCATTAAATGCGGCTTGAAAAGTTTAGGTGCAACGGCTACTTTTGGTTTTCTAAATGCAAACCGTTTAATGTATAAAATTAATTATGCAAGCGATTTTCTCATAAAAATACACCAATTCTAAAACAATTACGTAAATGTAAGGGAGGCAATGTTACAATATGCTAACAAAGATGAATGGTTTCTTTGTATTTTCAGTATCACTAAGTCAAATATATTTATAAAATGTACAGGAAATGTTTACAACAAATATAAATAATACTTAAAGATGTTTTTTCTGGTCATCTAGCTGCTAAAATTAAAAGAAAACATTTCTGTTTGTTTATAAAGGCTAATAATGCACTTTGTATGTAAATATCATGCACATTTTTTAAAATGGACTTTTTATGCAGCGACTTTCGCGCAGTAGCGTAACGTCGCAACATGCTATGGTGCTACACCAATTCCTTAAACTTTTTTAAAAAATCAGATTTTATTTATTTTTTGTTTAGTGACCCTCATCCGAAAAAAGAAAGTTTTTTTTTGTGCGTTTTGTCTGTTGGTCGGTCTGTTCGTCACGATTTGATAAACAAGTAACACTAGTGGCTATTGTAAATCTGATTTAACCTTTAATTTTTTCATTCAGGAATATTGCAATAGTTTTAAGTATCTATAATAGATTGTTCCGGATGTTTTGTGAAAAACAAATCAATGCCAATGAATATTTGTTTGCTCTTCTAACTTATATTAGATTTAATTTCCATGCTTAAACGTTGCAATAAACACATAATCTTTAATACATTGTTCCGGTTTTTTAATGTAAATAGCATATAAATGCTAAATAAAAATATCTAAACTGATTTATATTTCATTAACTATAAAGTTGTTCCGAATATTGTTTTATAAAAAAAAATTATGTCAAATGATTGTTTGAAATCGCATAATTGACTAGTATTACACTTATATTCTTTGACACTACGTCACTATAGTATATTTATCAATATCAATTGTTCCGAATTTTTAACTTCAAACAAATTTATGTCAAATAATTATATTTTTTCAAAAATATCGACAGGATTTTAAAATAAGAAAGTAATTTACTAGAAACGATTATTGAAAATCAATTTTTAGACTTATTGTACAGTTAATTTTCTTGCCGAAACATAATAAAAGTTGTTTAATCGGTAAAGAATGTTCCGGATTTTGTTTCGAAAAAAGAAATCGACCTACATTACCTTAATTTCTTTCAAATCGTCGCCAAAAATGATCCGATATTTATATGAAAAATCTAATAACGCTAATAAATGTTTGAAATCCCTCTTCTAATAAATAAAACACATAATTTTCTCATTTACAAAAATTGGTTATTCCGGATTTTTTATGAAAAATAGTTTAACTCTATTTATGTAAAATCGCACTTGTCTCTTACACTACATTTAACTTTCTACCTAAAACGTCAGAAAATCTAATTATCGTTAATATTATGCTCCGTTTTTTAAGGATAACAAGTTCCTAACACCAAAGTATGGTTTTAAAAAATCTCCATAAGGCTATGGTACATCTAATTTTCATAACAAACCATCCCACAAATTTAATTAACAGCATTTGATTAATCTGGAGTTCTTATTTTCTCTCACTATAAATATATAAACATCCGGAACAATCTATAATAGAAACTTAAATTAATGCGATGTTATGGAAGGGAAATTAAATTCTAATCAGATTTTCAATAGCTTTTAGTCTTTTTTTTCTCGCTATTAACATAATGGACAGACAAACTGACAGACAAAACCAAATCCTTTTATATATATACATATATTAAGTCTAACTAGCCTATGAAATGAAATGCTAACAGAACAAACTCGGTGCACCAATGTCTATGCTGCTCGTATAGATGAAATTTTTTGTCTAACTAGGACGTGTGCCGTGGAATTAATGGAATATTTTTCCTTTGACGTCCTATAGAATAAATTCTTGAAATGCTAAAACAACTCGGTATAGTAAAGTTGAATAAAACTTCGTCATGTGACTCGCATTTTAAAAAGACGTAATAGCTAGATTTAGATCTAATCTAGATTTTGTACACTAGGTTGTAGTGACCTAATAAAACACTACAGGAAGACATGTCTTCAAGCTAGGCTTTATTGAACAAGAATGACAAAACAGTTCACACAGTACACACACACACACAAGCTGACCTGGACACCATGACATTTTGACACACTAGAACAGATCAGTTCACAACACACAACAGGAAACAAATACACAACATTCACGCCCCCCCCCCGTTTAGTTTCTTTTCGCTCTACTTCTGAGATTATACGAGTGCTGTAAGGGCGTATCTCTGGCAGGTGAATTTTGTCCATTTTCAATAATGTTTTCTTCTGCTCTTAAAGCAGGTGGAACCATGTTCTCTACAGATGTCTCTATGTCACCCCTAGAAGCCACTGAGTGTTGGGACACCCGGAGAAGTCTCAGTGTTACCAGGAGCCAGTTGATGTTGAAAGACCTCAGAATATGTCTCAAAGTCTCTTGGAGCGAAATCATGTACTACGGCCTCTGAAGATGAGTCGCCTCTCGGAGCCAAATGGTGAAGTGAGACAGTTTCTTCGCGTCCATTTGGAAGACGTATGTGGGCATAGTTCTGATTAGCTTCAATAAGCTCCACTTCATCTACCAGCGGATCATATTTGCTTTGCCTCGCATTCCTTCTTATTAGTACAGGCCCTGGAACAGATAGCCAGGTCGGCAGAGAGACACCACAGGCGGACCTTCTTTTATAGGAAAATAGTCTTTCGTGAGGCGTCCTGTTTGTAGCAGTGCATAGAAGAGATCTAATTGAATGTAGAGCGTCGTTTAGGGCTAGCTCCCATTGTGTATTAGGTAATCCTCTTGACCTGACGACAAAAAGAATTGACTTCCAGAGAGTCGAGTTCAGTTTTTCAACTTGCCCGTTCCCTTTGGCATTGTATGCTGTGGTTCTGCCTGTTACTATGCCTTTACCTCTGAGGAAAGATCGTAGCTCTTCAGACATGAAGGCTGATCCCCGGTCGGAATGTAAATACGAGGGCGTGCCGAAAATGCTGAATAGGTTTGTGAAGCATCTAATTACTGTTTGAGTAGACATGTCAGGACATGCATATGTAAAAGGAAACCTTGAGTACTCATCAATAATTGTCAATAAATATTTATTTTTAGTGGTAGAAGGGAGTGGTCCCTTAAAGTCAACACTAAGTCTCTCAAATGGTGATGTGGCTTTACTAAGCTGCCGGCAGATGGTTGATATCAACGAGGTTTTATCTCTGCACAGATGGGGCAATTGTTTACTACAGTTCTTGTTTCTTCAACTGCATACGGAAGATTCTTTGACCGGACGAAATGGAGCATTCGCACTATGCCAGGATGACAAAGACTGTTGTGAAGCTCTTTCAAGACCTAGGGGTGGTTGTACTTGCACAGAATCCACGAGAAAGAGCATCGGCGGCCATGGTGTCAGCCCCCCACATCCAAACTGTACATTGATAGTTCTAGTCTCCACCTCTGAATTTTGTCGTTTTTTATTTGACCGTGATGGCGAGGGTTAAACATTGAATGATACGGACCTTTGATCCGTGGTGAGTTTGAAATGCGACCCTAATAGAAAATGTCTCCATTTCTTGATTGATTCCACGATAGCCATTGCTTCTTTCTCTACGGAGGATTGACGTCTCTCGCTAAGAGATAGTGTTCTGGAGAAGAAGGCAACTGGTCTTTTGTTCTGGGATAATGTAGCGGATATAGCGATATCCGATGCATCTGTTTCAACCTCCAGCGGCGTTTTGTTGTCTACATTAGTGACAACAGCCATTTCTAGTTCTTTTTTAACGCTTGAAATGTATCTTTGACTCTCTCAGAGAGTGAGAAAATTCTGTTGTGTACCAAAGGATGAATCTTATCTGAGAAATGTCCTATCCAGTTGGCATAGTAAGAGAATAGACCAACAGCTCACCTTTGTGCATTTAGTTTCTCTGGTGGAAGAAGTTGACGCAAGGGCAGTAGTCTGTCGGGGTCTGGCTTCATCTCATTGTGGGAGACTTCATAACCTAGTATTCTTGAGGATGCGTATGCACACTTTTCCTCATTAAGAGTTAGTCCATATTTTTTTATAGCACCAAGAAATGTATGCAGATTTTTATCATGCTCTTCTCTGTCCTTACCACAAATGGTGATGTTATCAATATAAGCAGTGACTCTTGTTCTATGATCTTGTCGATTGTCCGTTGAAAACAGGCTACCCCGTTAGTTACTCCAAAGGGTATCCTACAGAATTGGTATAATTTCCCTCCAGCTTCAAATGCAGTATAAGGGCGATCAGTCTTCCTTAGAGGGATCTGGTGGTATGCGTTGCGAAGATCAAGGGTGCTAAATATTTCGTACTTAGCTATTTAAGAGACCATATCATCAATGCGAGGTAAGGGATAAGCATCCCGAAGTGTGAACCGATTAACAGTTTGGCTGTAGTCCACTACCATTCTTCGTTTGTGTCGTTCGTTAGTTGTTATTAAGACTTGAGCCCGCCATGGAGTCGACGAGGGCTCAATGATTCCATCTTTTAAGAGTCTCTCAACTTCTGAATTGATGAATAGAGTGTCGTTTGCAGAATATCGTCTGGATTTTATGGCGATAGGTCGACACTCTTTAAGCAAATTTTGGAAAATGAGAAGCGGGTTCGACATTAACAGCTTTCATTCCATTTAAGACCATTGTTGGTTTAGGCCGCTGAATAGTGATCTTTACACTCTCATGTTGTTAAAGGAAGTCATGGCCTAAAATAACATCCTCACAGAGGTTGTCAAGTATGTGTAGCTTGAAGTCTTTAAAAGTGGAGCCTTTACTCTTAATGTCAGCATTAACATGGCCTCGAGTATAACCAGTTAGGTTCGTGTTGGCCATAGATATATGTTTTGATGAGTGAAAAGTTTTGAATCTATACTTTCTTACAGCCGATGCAGAAATGTAACTGTCAAAACTACCTGTATCGATGAGGACATCAAGGATAATGTTGTTAAATTGTATTTTCATAACAGCACGAGATAGAGAAAGCGAAGGGGCGGCTGTTATTGTATACGCCGCTGAATCAGAGTTATGTCTGTAAACTGTAGAAAGTTTTGATTTGCATACCTTTTTGTAGTGTCTCTTTTTACCGCATTTATTGCAGATTACATCTTTAGCGGGGCATTTGCTACGAGAGTGGATAGCACCTCCACAAAAGGAACACTTGCCTTGAGTTGCAGCTATGGTAACGAGTGCCGAATGAATCTTGTCCTCTACTACAGAGCAAAGTGGCAATTCCGACGTAGTGGATAGTTGTGCTTGTGGTGTTTGAAAAGTAGTGGCTTGTTGCGAGTTATATGTCACAGAATGTTTCTGTGCCATCTCAAGAGATCTAGCTACCTCCAGTGACTTTGCGAGGTCCAGAGATGAGTACTCTAAAAGTCTCTGCCTAATCTCTGGTGATGACATGCCACTAATGAATGCGTCTCTGATGGCCTCGTTCTGGTTTTCGAGGGCAGTGACTGCTCTGAAATGGCAGTCTTTAGCTAGCAATCTTAATTTTTGAATATACCTGTCAACACTCTGTCCTGTTTCCTGTTTACAATTGGATAGGAGATAGCGAGCATAAACCTCATTGGTGTGTTTGACATAGAGTCCGTTTAGTGTGTTTACAGCAGATTCAAAGTCAGTACAGTCAGATATCAATTCGTACACAGCATGTGAGATTAAGTTACATAGTAGATCGAACTTCTCACCTTCTGATACAGCTAGTTTTAATGCGAATTTTTCAAATGTGTGAAGCCAGTGCTTCCAGATCCTTTAAGCGTCGGGATCATTTGGATCCACCACCAATCTTTCAGGTCTTAGAAAAAACGATCCATACTTAAGGTTAGAAGCACAATTAATCCACAGGATTCTTGTTCAATAAATTGTAGTGACCTAAGAAAACACTACAGGAAGACATGTCTTGAAGCTAGGCTTTATTGAACAAGAAGGACAAAACAGTTCACAATAACACAGTACACACACACAAGCTGACCTGGACACCAAGACATTTTGACACACTAGAACAGATCAATTTACAACACACAACAGGAAACATAAATACACAATTTTTTTTTCCACTAGAGCTAGATTTTTTACACTAGATCTAGATTTTGACTCTTACACTAGAGCTAGATTTTTAAAACTAGATTTAGATTTAAGTTCTATTTAAAATCATTATAGAATCTAGATCTATAATTTCTTGGTCTAGTTTAGAATGTTTGTTGTTTTACATGTTGCGGATGTTCCTTCGGAGTTGTAGTCCAAACCTCCAGTAGGACGACGGGGGATGGGAACGGGCAGGGTTTGAACCTGGGACCATCGATGAATCCAAACGACAGTCCAGCGCGCAAACCGCACTACCAGACAGCCATGATTTAGACTAGATCAAGATCTATAATTTTAATTTCTAGGCTTAAAGTGTAGATTTTTTTTCTAAAGTCTAGATTGTCAATATGTCAATATTGCGATGTTATAAAATACTAAAACTAATTTACTATTTTAATATTTCATATTGCAATTAGTCTATTAATTGATTATCTAGTGTTTTTTTTATATAAATCTTATCTAAATTACATCTACATTATCCCAAATATATATTTTAGATCTAGATCTAGTAGATATAGATATTGAGAGTGCTAAATTAGTAGTTTAATTTAGGTGGTTCTACATCCTCATTCTAGTTCCATTTAAATGAAAATGCTCAATACCAAAAGATTATCTAAAATCTCTCTTGTGACATATTGTACATATCCGGTAGTTGTCATTCCGTAATGTGTAGGTATATTATCAATAGTAGGCTATTAGTTTGTAATAAGTTTGTTATTAGATTAAGATCAATGCCTGGTCGTGCGGTTAGCGCGCAGGACTGATTATCTCTACGGTCTCGGTTTCATACCCTGCGCGATGCCATCCTCAGTCGACCAGCGAATATGCGGATCCGACAGGGATCCGTCTCCCACGGGGGCCGCCTCTGAGTTTGTGTGGCAACACAAACTCTCTTTGTAATCTTGTTTATGTTTATGTTTAATTTCTGTTTATAGTGGGAATCTGATTAGTTAGTTAGGTAAATATTATATTTAGTGGTTTTGATCAATTCATTGCGGCAAACAATAATTTTTTAACTGCAGGAACATCAAGTACACCCTTTTCATAGTCTTAAGACATTATTGAGATCTAAAAATCGACAGTTAGGCCTATATAGATCTTAAAGCATTAGGATAACCAACTCTAGAAATAAAAATCTTAATCCACACCATCTCTTGACCATAAAGTATATAGACTGTGTCCAACTGATTTTAACAACCTGGTCATCTAGACATACACATGTAGGCCTAGTGTACTGTACGTGTGTAGTCGATGATACTACAAGACTACCCTGCTTTTTTTTCATTACGCGTTATGCAATAGTGTTAGCTTAATGTGGAGTGGTCAGACGAGGCATGGCTAGTCAAGCATGTTCTTTACACTAAAATAGTTACACACGCTCCCAGCCCAGAAAGTAAATAGACGGTGTGTCCGACTGATTTTAACATGTGGGCCTATACAGTGTACTGAGTGTGCAGTCCATAATGACAAGATCACCCTGTTTTTTACCCTTGCACGTTAACGGTTATGCAATAGTGTTACTTGTATTTTTAGTGGTCTTACAAAAAAAAATGCACATCGGCATGATTAGTCAAGCATGTATTTTACACTATAAAATAGTTAAACAGGTCAAATGTTTCTTTAAACTCCGACAATGTCGCTTCTATTTTATTGGTTACTAGATCTAATTTTTAAACTCTAATTGAATGTTATTTAATGAGATTTTAAACTTTACCGGTATGAGTAATTACAAGTTTCCGTTATATATATAATTTTGTTTAAAAATACCATTCAAGCACACATATTTATTCAAACATCTTTTTTTTTTAATTGTGCATTAACGTTTATGTAAGAAACATATTCCTTAATACTGATTTTATTATGGATAAATATTTCTAGTTCAATACCGCCCCCCCCCCCAGAAAAAAGTTATGAAAAGTTTGTTATAGTTTAATTACTTTCATTTAGTTTAGTTTAACTATATTCTGATATTCATGATAAACTTTTAATTCAACTACTTAATTTTAGTTGAAAACTAGTTTTAGTTTAACTTTTAAAAGTGTGTTTAGTTCCCATCACTACTTACAACCAAACAAACCCAAAGGAACGGACCCTAACCTGTGATTCTGATTTAATTCACGATATGATCAAGACTTCCAAAGAAGTGGCAGGATACTTAATGCAAAGAGGGAAAAAAATCAGGCACTACAACAAACTCTTCAATAGGATGTTGATACTCGTAATTAGAATAGTGTTGTTTTTTTGTTTCTTTCGCAATCTATATCATGTCAGTGAAATCATTTCAAACCATTCTTGCTGGTTCAAAGCAGTTTGACAAACTTGAACAACTAAATAAAATGTTCATGAAATATTGTTGGGTTACTGTGCAACTTTCACATGACTATGTACCGACATTTAGATAAGATAAGATAAGATAATATTTATTGATCCAATCGAATGGAAATTCAGTTTGACAACATTTGACAACCTCAGCGTAACTACTGTAATAACATTATAGATGCAAATACGAACAACATTCACACACGAAACACATACACACTCACAACCAGCGCTTTATGAATTAGACTTCTATGTACTTCTCGATGACGACAGATGATCTTGTAACACTCTGACCGACAGTTGGATGAAGGAGTTTTAAAATCTTTCTGTTTTAGTCCTAATGGAAAGGAGACGACCACTTCGTTCAGATCTGATGTAACAGTGGTTTAATGGGTGAAGGTTATCTTTAAGAATCGTGAGTGTTTTGGGAAAGGCATCTTTCATAGAAAAGCTCTTCAAGAGATGGTAGCTGTGTTCGAGTGATAAACGATGCTTTTTTAATTAGTCTATTTCGTCTAAGTCTTTGTGCAAGTGAAGTATTACCATACCATCAGGTGATGCCAAAGTTAATTAGACTGCTGATGGTTCTGGTGTATAGTCAATGCTTCTTCGTCGTCGGTCCGTCTGTGAGTTCAATGTTTTAGACAGTGGCAATAAACGTGACTCAAAGGTATCTTTGCTTTCCAATGTGATGAAAAATATGCCTAGTTGTCTTTTGTGAATGCAGAAGATTTTCAGTGTGTGTATTGCCAAAGTGCGATCCCGGAAACAAGAAATGCTGACATTTCTCAAATGCAACTTTGACTGTTAAACGAACAATGGACTACTTAAGCCTTCATGATCTGTGTTTGACGTCACATTTTGTGTACTTTGACTGGAGCAATTAGCAATTTGATTGTTTGAAGTTGCAAGAGATAGCACGATGCAATTAATTTGTATTATTTTCTTTGTCCTATAAAGTTGAAATGATTTGGCTAATAAATTGTATAGAACTTTATTACTTCGTTTTGCTATTATCTTATTTCATAAGCTTTAACCAAACCTGGACCAGAACTCTAGATCTAACCGAACCGAACTAAATTAGATGGTTTAAGTTCCTGTGAATGAAATAAAGTCTTGCGAAGTCAGTAGACCGTGTAAATGAAATGATACTAATAAGTTTAAATATTAAATTCAGTTCAAGTACAAAATAGAAACTCAATTCTAAACGTTTTACTATACCGCACTGGGTGACATCAAACCTCTCCAAACATCTGTAGGAAAGTAAATTTAACTTTGAACTGTAATTCATCTCATAAAAAATGAAATGTTTTATTTTTTGTAATGAGACTTTAACAAAGTCTTTTTATAATTGTAGCTATTTTATAAAATGAACGAACTGTTTTTATACAGTGTAGACATTTTGTTCAGTATTTTCAGGGTACACTAGTGACAATGTAGACCTAGATACTTCCTTTAACAGAAGTTTTACATCACACAACACTCGACTCAAGTGTCAGCACCTTGTCAACTTCCTGTTGATTGTCTGGACGTCAACCAACATTCATTCATAGTTTCCTTCAAACAGGATTCGAATACATATATATGGAAATGCTTTAAAACAAAAGGATTTGTCTTTTTGGATTGTTTATTGTGACGTTTCTTTATTAAGAATTATTAATATAGACATGTGTAGCAAGTAACATTAAACTAAAAGTGAAGGAGTCATTTACCTCGAATGTATCTGAATTATTTATTTAAAATAATTTCTATTATTATGTTATTGTGACGTCAATACGTTATTGTAAACTAATATATGACATCTTGCTATCATAAATGTCTAAATCGTGGTGTAATTAATTCTACAAACTTCAATGATGGAAATGTTTACTGTACCAATGAATGTGTCTTCATTCAATGAAACTCAGACGTCAAGCAGTGAGTAAGTAAACATAGAACTTTAGTGTTGGTGACAATTAAAAAATTATACTAAGCATGTATCATTCTAAATTTAAATTAAATTATCAGTAGTTTGTTTTCTCTCGATGTTATTAAGAATTGTTCTTAAATCTATCTCTTCATCTGTTTCAAACTTACAGTCCTGCATTTTATCTCTGTCCACAATACATAGTTCTTTGTGGGCCATAGAAGTACAGCTTCCTAAGCACGTGTATCCATTTTAGAATCGGTTCTTTCGACTTAATAGTAGAAATGAATTACTAAATGTATTCATTACTAGGTATAACAAAGTGTTTAACTTGACAACTTCAGCGAATGAGATATAATTATTTATTTGCTATTGTTGTTATTAAATAACTTAAATAAAGCACAACTTTTATGCTTACGCCATACTCACAGCGCTGTGATCCAATCTCTTTTGTGGACCAGTAGGGGGAGGGGGTATATGGGAGGTTTTCGTGCTACCTTTAGACAACTCTACTTAAGTCGGGTGTCGAACTCAAGCCTCCTTGATAGGTAGCCAAGCGGCTTAAGCATCTTGCCCAAACATGTTGTAAGCCCTAAGAAATTTTTTAATTTTTTTTTTCATTTCTTTCAGAAAAAATTTCATTGATGCAACAATTTATTACATGGTTCTGTTCTTGATGTCTGTCGGGGTGCCAGGAAACGTTGCTGCTGTAGTCGTCATGCTCAAGATGAAAGTCCGAACCCCAGCTGTTCTAGCCGTGGCCTACATGGCGTTATTCGATAGCTTGGCTTTGATAAGCAAAAGCATCTCTTACGGGCTGGAGTACGAGAAGGTGGACTTTGGTGTCATCGGCTGTAAGCTGTATTACGTGCCAGTGGTGGCCTGCTCATCCATCGCTAACTGGACTCTTGTCCTCATTTGCGCGGAACGTTTTATCTCAGTCACCTTCCCTTGGAAGAGGTCACAAATAATTAAGTTCAGGTACCTCCACAAAACAGTCATCGCCATCACTGTAGTTCTGTCCATCTATTTCACAATTCATTTCTGCGTGTTCTTCGAGTGGGTCGACGGGAAGTGCCGGATCGTCAACTCCTACCTCGCGTACCGCTTCATCCGCCAAGCAGTGTCCACTCTCTCTCCTCTCATCCTGATCATTATTTGCACCGTCAGCGTCATGAGAAAAGTATCGTTCTCAAAGGTCAACAGGAACATTACGATGCAGACGAAGCTGAGCAGGAGGAAGCTGGAAGCCTTCATGAGTCGCATCATGATCACCACTGCCATTCTGTTCTTTGTTCTCAACATCCCCTACATAGTGTGTGTCTCCATCTTGTGGCCCGCCTTAGACTTTACCAGGAGATTGGACATCGTGATCTTAATAAACATTTCCTATTTCCTAAGAGACTCCTCCCACGCTTTAAACTTCTACATTTATGTTATTTCGGCGAAAGGTTTCAGAAAACAGTTTTTTCTCATAATTAAAGAATTTTTATTCAAAGAGAAGAAGAAACGAGAAGCTTCCATTGCTCTGGGTGCAAGATTAAACGAATGTTCTATTCTGAAGAGAGCAAGCAAGCTTTGAAAGCAGTCTGAATAGAATGTTATGTTTACATACGTCGCGGTCTAGACAGAAAGCAGTCTGAATAGAATGTTATGTTTACATACGTCGCGGTCTAGACAGAAAGCAGTCTGAATAGAATGTTATGTTTACATACATCGCGGTCTGGACAGAAAGCAGTCTGAATAGAATGTTATGTTTACATACATCGCGGTCTAGACAGAAAGCAGTCTGAATAGAATGTTATGTTTACATACATCGCGGTCTAGACAGAAAGCAGTCTGAATAGAATGTTATGTTTACATACATCGCGGTCTAGACAGAAAGCAGTCTGAATAGAATGTTATGTTTACATACATCGCGGTCTAGACAGAAAGCAGTCTGAATAGAATGTTATGTTTACATACATCGCGGTCTAGACAGAAAGCAGAACATTTTGCTAGACCATACTGCTCGTTCTCCAAAGCAGTCGTACAATGTATTATTGTACGCAATGAAACATCTGATTATTCTGCACTTGAATAAGTCATCATCATCAAACTCCATTTCATTGAGGGCTTGAGAGGCTCAAATCCTCTCTTGCAAAAGCCCTGCACTTGAAATGAAGAAATTTGGATCTTACAGCGCTGTAAGTCTTGGCCAGATCCGCTGCTGACACAAAGTATTATGAAGTGAACTCCATGTCTCGCTAATCTTGGGAGTCAGTCCGCACAAAAAGTGTTCACTCCTCTTAGACGTGTTCGAGATGAGTTACTAGGAAACTGACGTTTGAAATCCTTAGGATATAGAGACAATGCCATTGTTCTTTCTTTCCTCTAAACACTGTGATAAAACATTCTAGTTGAATAGATTTTTGTTAGAAACCAGCAACATTCTTTTTACTTACCAACAATTGAAGAGCGACAGAGTGTTTGGATTGCTAAATACATTTTGTGATATCTACATAACTATAGTTTAAATTAACACAGAGATCTACAGCGTAATACAGATGTATAGTTAGCAGGGCGAGATATATTACAATGTGATATTTGTTAGTTATAGACTTATATATACTTAAATTATTTAAATGTTACAGTGTTAGATAATAGATATGTTTTGGCAAATGTGTCTGTCAACAAGCGTAAGGAATGATTTACATAAAAGCAACCATCCAACCGTTCTTGAGGTCCGACTGTCCTCTTCCACGACAAAGACGTTTAAGTTAGATCTGCCATCTATGTTCATCTCTGAGACCAGGACTAGTGCGCGCTTTGTGGACACAATATCTTGCCACACCAAACCACATTAAGCCACATCAAAACACATCAGACCACATCAAGTCACATTGAAACACATCGAGCCACATCAAAACACATCAAACCATATAAAATTACAATCAATGTTCGTATTGTTCAGCGCCCAGTAGGTGATGTTTAGATTTAAAACAGTAATACCATCTTGACTTCCAAGACCTCACTCCATTATTTATCGTTTAAACATACACCTTTTAATATGTATTCATCATTACGTTTTCAAACTAAATATATATATATATATATATATATATATATATATATATATATATATATATATATATATATATATATATATATATATATATATATATATATATATATATGATTTTAGTTGATATATAGGATTGTAGTTGATTATATAAATGAATATAATATATGAATAAATATCCGAATTCTGAATGGTTATTATGGTACCTAGATCTCTAAAGTAAAAAGTTCTTAGGGTGTTTGTTTTTTTTAACTAGTGAACAAAAAATTTAATTTCTATCAATAAAACTTAAGATATAAGGATTTATCTAGGTATACAGGCTACGAGGATATACTTTATATTTGGACTGTGTGGTAGTGTACAGTGTTGATAAAAGAATAAATATCAGCAAAGTTTTCAGATTGTGTTTATGTCTGTACTAGATTGTTAATTGCTTTATTCACCTTGCTGGCAATGACAAATGTAGAGTTACATAAATCTAAACAATAATAGGACAGTGTAAGATGGTTGGTTTTGGAGGCAAAGTAAACAAAGCGATTGGCTTGTAGACTAAGCCAACATTGTTGATATATAAATCTATAATATAAAGCAAAAAGTAAAGCGTATGTATGCATATGTATATATGTATGTCCCGAATAGAAATAAAAACCGTTTGACCAATGTTGATAAAACTTGGCACAAAAGTTCCCAAGATCATGGCAGAGACCATAGGGTATGTTCAATGTCCCTCCCACAATTGGAGGGCCCTAAAAATGACAAAAAGTACCTAATTGTATCTCTATTAAATAGTGAAACTTTTTAACAAATCGGGTAAACCCTTTACACAGAAACACAGAAGTTTAGATATGACTATTTCAGCTGAACGGGTAAACCCATTAGTGTACTCTACTTTTATTTTCGTTGCAAAGTTTTAAAGAATGTTTGACAGATATAACTTCAATCCAGGAGATCAGTAATACCCAAACTAAGGCCAGCAGGCCGCGGGTCCTACCCAACGAGTGTAATGTCAAATGTAATGTCCAGTTTCTCCTAGTGTACAAGACTAAAACATTCGGTAGCCTGTGTAAGGAGTTTTTGAGGGGAAAAAAAGGAATCAAACCAATCCTTGATTGTACACTACATCCTGCAATAAGCTCTTGTTTATTTTTTGTATTTGGAGGGGAGGTGGGAAGATTAAATTAACTTCAGTGTTGGCTTGATGACCAGTCACACTTGTTTTCTTCTAAGTTTACACTTAGTTAATACTTGCTGGAGTCAAGAGATTTGTTTGTTTTCAAGATGATCTCTAAAGTGCACAGTTCACTCTTGATTGTGTTTTATGTGTTGAGTATCAGTAAACTTGAGCTCAGTATATAACTTTGTGATATGAATTTTTTTTAAAGGTTGAATGTTAGTGTGCACTTGAAATATTAAGTCTTTTATGTTTGTCTCTGTAGGGTATTTTATTTCCACCTGCGGGCCGATGAGAATGAATAATGCAATTGTCAGTTAGTTTATATTTTTTATCATTGTAATAGGGGTGAGGAATAACTTGCATAAACAAACGATACCTTAAACTCATTCAAATCACCAAAATGTCGAATACCATGATGACAGTCACTAGAAAGATGATGAGAATTTCAGTATTAGAAAATGATGACCTATTGACCTATGTTGTCCATACCCTTCCCCCCTCCCAATAAATAAAGACGCATACAGTTAAATAAGAAGGTAATTAATCTACTACTAAATAAAGACGCATACAGTTAAATAAGAAAGTAATCAATCTACTACTAAATAAAGACGCATACAGTTAAATAAGAAAGTAATCAATCTACTACTAAATAAAGACGCATACAGTTTGTTACGTATCTAGGCATTGTTTTTTTTCTTTGACCTGTTGCGGTCGAGAGACGGGGAGGTTGTCTGCCCCTTGTGTAATAAGTTTTTTTTTTATTCGTCAAGCCACACAGACAGTGACCGGTCCTTGACCTGTGTGTGTACCTCTGGTTGAAAGGAGGGTGTTTTTTTTTCTGTCTCTTTGAAGAGCGTTCTAGATCTGGGTGTTGATGACTTTCTGTTCTAGAATATACTGGATATCGACGCGTGGTAGGTTATATAAAGACCGCTCGCGTAACGTTGACAGACAGACATACGGAGACAGCCGTGAGACAGAATAGCGGAGACATTGCGTGACCCGTGCGTGGTATACCACTTGGTCGTGTAAGTTTTTTTTATTCAAGGCCTTGCTTGTATTTGTAATTATATTTACAAACTCTTGTATTGTAATATTTTTACATGCCATTTTTGTAAAAGGGTTTTGGTCAACACATCAATTCTGTATTGAGTAAATGTTGTTTTTTTTTCTTTCTTGTAACTTTATATTTGATTAAACATTAAGTTGATAGTTTACCTTCCGATTTCTTGTGTCATTTTTTTTTTGTTATTCATTGTAAGTCTTTGATTAAATTCAGACTTAAGATAAGTGACACAACTGTTTTTCTATTGTCACGTTCCCCTAGGCAAGCCATTTTAAAAATTAGAATTCAATTCGTAATACGTGACAAAAGAAGTTTGAGGGCTTTCGTCCCGGATATTTTTCTGAACCTATTTTCGTCTTACTTGAGTAATTTTGTAAAGGCGAAGTTGACTTTAACAAAATTTTTTTTTTGGTTCAAAGAGTCGGAAGTAAAGTATCAATAGTATTGACCAAACTCTTAAGGTTTTTTGTTGTACTGATTTTGTACTGTATATTTACATTGTATACATTTTTTTTTTGCTTGATCGTTTGCTAGTTAGTCATGGATATTCAGGTTTTTCTTGCAAATCCCTCTGTGGAAGAGCTTGATACTTTTACTAGGAAGGAACTGGTCCTTATTTCTAAACATTTAGGGTTAAAAATAAAATCAAATGCCCTTAAACAAGAAATCAGAGATAACATTGTAATCCATTATGTAGACGAGGAAGTGTTTTCTGAAGACCTTTTAGAAACCCTTAGACCCGATGAGGGTAAATCAGATTTAGAACTTCAGATAAAATTAAAACAAATGGAAATAGAAGCCCAGACGGCTAGAGAGCAGAGAGAAATTAAACAAAAAGAATTAGAGCTTGCAGCGGCTAGAGAGCAGAAAGAAATGGAAATGAAATTACAAATAGAGTTAAAAAAATTAGAGTTAGCTGCTAATGTAAGACCAGATTCTTCCCCTGCCAGTCATACTGCTGAAGCAACAAAATTTTTGAAAATAATTCCACGCTTTAATGAAGCCACAATTGACAATTATTTTCCACAATTTGAACTTGCTGTGAAAAATTTTAATGTACCTGAAACTTTGTGGCCCACTTTGCTGCAAACAGTTTTGACTGGTAGAGCTGCAGAGGTATTTTGTTCTTTGACCATTGAACAACAAAAAGATTATAATGTTGTTAAGGCCTTAATTCTTAAGGCATATGAACTTGTTCCGGAAGCTTACCGAAAGCAGTTCAGGGATTGTCGCAAATCGGATGGCCAAACCCATGTAGAATTCCTGCGGGAAAAGGAGCGACGCTTTGAGAAATGGCTCACTTCCAAGGAAATCGGCACCGACTTTGCCAAATTCAAGAACCTAATGCTGATGGAAGAGTTCAAGAGTTGTGTGCGGCTGGACGTCCGTACGCATATAGCTGATCGTGGCGAGGAAGATGTGCACAAGGCTGCAGTGTTGGCAGACGATTATATAATATCACATCAATTTGCCAAGTATACGACGGATGTCAAGCCAAAACAAGTCAAACAGCCTGAGTCCACTGCTAGCAACTCCATCAAGAACAGCAGTACAAATGACAGAAAACCTACTACAAGTAAAGCTACTTGTTCCTACTGCAAACGAGAAGGCCATAAAGTTGACGATTGTTGGAAACTGAGGAAGAGAAACGAAAAAGCTCCTTCAAAAGTCAGCGCTTGCACAGTACAGTGGTCGTCGAGGTTTACTCCCTCATCATCAAGCTATATCAAGAATACCTCGACACCACCTGTTTCAAATGTATTGACTGTACAAGACTCTCCGAAAATGTCTCCACGGTGTTCAAATGAATCAACAGTGAGTTCTTCAAATTCTTCTTTACGATGTTCCAATGACTCAACCAAGAGTTTTTCAAATACATCAAGCCGATGTTCCAATGACTCAACCAAGAGTTTTTCAAATACATCAAGCCGATGTTCCCATGACTCTATCCAGAGTTCCCACAATACATCATCCCGATGTTCCCATGACTCTATCAAGAGTTCCCATAAGACATCACCCCGATGTTCCAATGACTCTATCCAGAGTTCCCATAAGACATCACCCCGATGTTCCAATGACTCTATCCAGAGTTCCCATAATACATCATCCCGATGTTCCCATGACTCTATCCAGAGTTCCCATAAGACATCACCCCGATGTTCCAATGACTCCATCAAGAGTTCTCCAAATACATCCACAAGATGTTCTACTGACTCAAGAAAGAGTTTCTCCACTGCGTCTCCTAGAGATGTCAATGACTCCAGCGAGAGTTCGACCCAAGTCCAGTCTGCATCAACCAAAATTGATGTTTTATTAGAGGATTTTAAGCCTTTCATTTCGGAAGGATTCGTATCACTACCCGGTGATTCTACAAGTCTACGACCTATCACCATTTTGAGAGACACAGGTGCCTCACAATCGTTACTTTTAGAGGGTATCTTGCCCTTGTCTAAATCATTATCGACTGGGAAGAGCATCCTGTTACGAGGCGTAGAGCTTGGATGTATAGATGTGCCTCTACATCTAATCGACATAAAGTCAAATCTCATTACTGGACCGGTTGTTGTAGGTGTCCGACCAACATTACCATTGGAAGGCATCTCGTTGCTGTTAGGCAATGACTTAGCAGGTGGAAAGGTGATAGCCGAACCCATCGTCACTCAAACACCCGACTTATCTGCCACACCCGAGGAAGACCTAGAGTTATATCCAGCGTGTGCAGTAACAAGGGCAATGAGGTTGAAAGCATCTCAAGAAGAGAACGTCGTCAAGGCCAACAGTAACCAAGATGATGTGGACTTGAGCACCACATTCTTTGCTTCTCTTGAAGAAGAACCAACGCCAAATTCTGAAAAGCCGGCATCAACTCGAAAACAGTTGATTGAGGACCAAAAGAAGGATCCAGAGCTCGCCAAACTCCGAGAAACCGCAATGACATCACAAGAGGCAGAGCTAGCATCAACGTGCTACTACATCCAAGATGATATGCTCTTCAGGAAATGGAAACCTCCAGACGCATCCAACGAAGAAGAATGGAGAATATGCCATCAAATCGTGTTACCAGAAAGATACCGAGCGTACATCATGAATCTGGCTCATGACACACCAATGTCAGGTCATCTCGGCATCCACAAGACATACCACAAGATTATGTCACACTTCTTCTGGCCACGTTTGAAGAAAGATGTCATCCAGTACTGCCGATCCTGTCATGCCTGTCAGATGGTTGGCAAGCCAAATCAAAAGATCCCTGTTGCTCCTCTGAAGCCGATTCCAGCCTTTGAAGAACCTTTCAGCAGAGTACTTATTGACTGTGTTGGTCCTCTCCCAAGGACAAAAGCTGGCAACCAATACCTGTTGACCATTATGTGTGCTTCAACTCGTTTTCCTGAGGCTATTCCTCTAAGGAACATAAAAGCATCAAACATTGTGAAGGCCTTAATCAAGTTCTTTACTCTATTTGGTCTACCAAAGTCCATCCAATCGGACCAAGGAACGAATTTCACGGCCAATCTTTTCAAGCAAGTCATGACTCAGTTGGGCATCAAACACTGCATGTCGAGTGCGTATCATGCCGAGTCGCAAGGCGCTCTTGAGCGATTCCATCAGACTCTCAAGAACATGATCCGAACCTATTGCTTTGAGCACGAAAAAGACTGGGACGAAGGAATCCACATGCTGCTGTTTGCAACCCGTGAATCCATCCAGGAATCGTTGGGATTCAGCCCTTTTGACTTAGTCTTTGGCCATTCGGTGCGCGGTCCCTTGAAATGTATAAAAGAGACTTTGTTGTCACCAACAGCCACTGAAGGACTTTTAGACTATGTAAGTAAGTTTAAAACTAGACTATATGATGCTTGTGTTCTGGCCAAAAATAACTTACAAAACACCCAATCCAGCATGAAACGCTGGTATGATAGAAAGGCCCGTGTTAGAGAATTTTCTCCCGGGGATAAGGTGCTTGTATTTTTGCCCATACCAGGTCAACCCTTGCAAGCCAGATATTTTGGTCCCTATGAAATTGAGACCAAAATTAGTGACCTCAATTACACAATCAAAACTCCTGACCGTAGGAAAAAGACTCAGCTATGTCATATAAACATGCTGAAGCCTTATGTATCTCGGCCAGATCACTCAGAGAAGAGTAATTGTGTTTTAAATACAGTCAAAAGTTGTTCAAATAGCCATGTTTCTCCTATTGATGATGATATTGTAAAGGAGAAATTTGGACAATACAAAATACCTAATTCTTTTGTATTACAGAATTTGGATGTAAAACTGTCTCATCTGTCTTCGACAGAAAGGCCAGTTATCATGAAACTCATTAATGAATTTAATGACATTTTTTCTGATGTACCAAAACAGACTAATGTTATAATGCATGATGTAGATGTTGGCGAGGCTACTCCAGTCAAGCAGCATCCTTACAGGGTTAACCCTGAAAAACTTGCCATACTTAGGTCAGAAATCAAGTATATGCTTGAAAATGACCTCATTGAACCAAGTTCCAGTAGCTGGAGCTCCCCATGTGTCTTGATACCTAAACAGGACAAGACTTATCGCTTTTGTACAGACTACCGTAAGGTAAATGCTGTAACAAAGACCGATTCGTTTCCTATCCCTAGGATAGACGATCTCATAGATCGTATTGGTGACGCTAAGTACATCACCAAAATAGACCTACTTTCAGGTTATTGGCAGGTTCCCCTGACTGATAGGGCAAAGGAAATCTCCGCCTTTGTCACCCCTGATGGTCTGTACCAATACAAAGTGATGCCATTTGGCATGAAGAATGCTCCTGCCACTTTCCAGAGAATGATAAATGCCCTGCTTGCTGACATGGAGAATTGCCACGCATACATAGACGATGTAGTAATTTTTAGCCAAGATTTTTCTAGCCATTGTAAACAACTGCATTGTCTTTTTACTAAACTGTTACATGCAAAAATTACTGTAAACCTGAGTAAGAGTGATTTTTGCCAGGCTTCCATCCAATACTTAGGCCATATTGTAGGACAAGGCCAGGTGAAACCTGTAATGGCCAAAGTAGAAGCTATCCAAGCTTTCCCTATTCCTGCTGATCGGAAACAACTCCGAAGATTTTTGGGAATGTCTGGATATTATAGAAAATTTTGCGAAAATTTTTCTGTCATTGCCAGTCCTTTAACAAACCTCCTGAGAAAGAACGTCCGATTTACTTGGACGGATGAATGTCAGAAAGCCTTTAACCAAATTAAGCAGATATTATCTAGCTCCCCCATTTTGATGGCTCCTGACTTCGGAAAACCTTTTAGGTTAGCTATTGACGCCAGTGACACAGGTGTTGGGTCAGTCCTTTACCAAGAAGATAATTTCCAAGTAGAGCACCCTATTTGTTTCTTTTCCAAGAAATTTAATAGACATCAAAGAAATTATTCTACTGTGGAAAAAGAATGTCTTGGGTTGATTCTTTCTATACAACACTTTGATTTTTATATCAGTGGGTCCAGATGGCCACTGGTTGTATTTACTGACCACAATCCCCTTACATTTATCCACAAAATGTCTGGCAAGAACCAACGACTTCTCAGGTGGAGTTTATTTTTACAAGAGTACAACCTAGATCTTAAACACATAAAAGGCAGCGAAAATGTTATCGCCGATGCCTTATCTAGAGTGTAAAAAGTATTTTGATGTATATTTTTTTTATATATATCATGATAAATACATTCTGTAATGTAAATATTTTTTTTGTAATTCTAAAAAGATTTCCATTTCGTGGAAATGTAAACTTTTTATTTTTAGGAGGGAGGTGTTACGTATCTAGGCATTGTTTTTTTTTCTTTGACCTGTTGCGGTCGAGAGACGGGGAGGTTGTCTGCCCCTTGTGTAATAAGTTTTTTTTTTATTCGTCAAGCCACACAGACAGTGACCGGTCCTTGACCTGTGTGTGTACCTCTGGTTGAAAGGAGGGTGTTTTTTTTTCTGTCTCTTTGAAGAGCGTTCTAGATCTGGGTGTTGATGACTTTCTGTTCTAGAATATACTGGATATCGACGCGTGGTAGGTTATATAAAGACCGCTCGCGTAACGTTGACAGACAGACATACGGAGACAGCCGTGAGACAGAATAGCGGAGACATTGCGTGACCCGTGCGTGGTATACCACTTGGTCGTGTAAGTTTTTTTTATTCAAGGCCTTGCTTGTATTTGTAATTATATTTACAAACTCTTGTATTGTAATATTTTTACATGCCATTTTTGTAAAAGGGTTTTGGTCAACACATCAATTCTGTATTGAGTAAATGTTGTTTTTTTTTCTTTCTTGTAACTTTATATTTGATTAAACATTAAGTTGATAGTTTACCTTCCGATTTCTTGTGTCATTTTTTTTTTGTTATTCATTGTAAGTCTTTGATTAAATTCAGACTTAAGATAAGTGACACAACTGTTTTTCTATTGTCACGTTCCCCTAGGCAAGCCATTTTAAAAATTAGAATTCAATTCGTAATACGTGACAAGTTAAATAAGAAAGTAATCAATCTACTACTAAATAAAGACGCATACAGTTAAATAAGAAAGTAATCAATCTACTACTAAATAAAGACGCATACAGTTAAATAAGAAAGTAATCAATCTACTACATCAGACAGTATATTATGATACAAATTATTTTCTTAAAGCGAAAGTAAGTCCTAGTCAACTAAAGGGAAAGAATATCTAGATCTGAACATCACCATGAGTTATCCCCCTTAATTACACGCGTGAAATCCATAGCTATCGGAACATCAATATCTAGTAACATCGGGTGAAAGAAAGTACAATATGTTTTCCTTTGACCTCAGCATAGAGCCGGCTCGAGTTATCGGTAACACGGAAGTTACTAGCAAGCAATTTTATTTTAGCTTACACAATCATAGCTGTAAAAGATTTTAGTTCGATAATCTAAGTGCCTTTAAAGCAATGAGAAAGGTTCCAGGTTAAAGCGAATGTATAGATCTACTAGACGTTCTCAAATTCCAATAGGCCTTTAGATGTAGGGTTAGAAGTCGATGCGCAAAAGTGTCCTAAATATTTATTTATTAAATTTTTGAATGAGTAACACAAACATACGAAAATTCTCGAAAACGTAAAGTCCTTTGAAAATAACTATCTTCTCATTCTCTAGTCTAATTCAAATTTAATTTCTTTTTTCTTTTTTTTACTTTGAAAAATTATAACGGTCAAGTTAGATTTTTCCCAGTGTGTCAAACAAGCTAGTAATGCTTTTTATTTTTCAAACGATATGCAGCAACTGTCAAGCCGTTTTCCAGATCCGTGTCCATGTTGTTGAGTCCACCCAGCCAGTGTCCATGTTGTTGAGTCCACCCACCCAGTGTCCATGTTGTTGAGTCCGCCCAGCCAGTGTCCATGTTGTTGAGTCCACCCACCCAGTGTCCATGTTGTTGAGTCCACCCAGACAGTGTCCACCCAGACAGTGTCCACCCAGACAGTGTCCACCCAGCCAGTGTTCAATAGAGATAGTGTCAGACGGGGGAAAATCTCCAGAAAGACTAGCGGTAAATAAATGTGTATAAGACTAGAGGTAAATAAATGTGTATAAGACTAGAGGTAAAAATTAAATGTGTATAAGACTAGAGGTAAATAAATGTGTATAAGACTAGAGGTAAATAAATGTGTATAAGACTAGAGGTAAATAAATGTGTATAAGACTAGAGGTAAATAAATGTGTATAAGACTAGAGGTAAATAAATGTGTATAAGACTAGAGGTAAATAAATGTGTATAAGACTAGAGGTAAATAAATGTGTATAAGACTAGAGGTAAATAAATGTGTATAAGACTAGAGGTAAATAAATGTGTATAAGACTAGAGGTAAATAAATGTGTATAAGACTAGAGGTAAATAAATGTGTATAAGACTAGAGGTAAATAAATGTGTATAAGACTAGAGGTAAATAAATGTGTATAAGACTAGAGGTAAATAAATGTGTATAAGACTAGAGGTCAATAAATGTGTATAAGACTAGAGGTCAATAAATGTGTATAAGACTAGAGGTCAATAAATGTGTATAAGACTAGAGGTCAATAAATGTGTATAAGACTAGAGGTAAATAAATGTGTATAAGACTAGAGGTCAATAAATGTGTATAAGACTAGAGGTCAATAAATGTGTATAAGACTAGAGGTAAATAAATGTGTATAAGAGTAGAGGTAAATAAATGTGTATAAGACTAGGAATAAATTAAGGATACAAATAAATTCCAATAAGAGTAGGACAAATGAACTCCAATTCAACTAAGGATAAAAGTAAAACTAGGAATAAAAGAGCTCCAGTAAGACTAGTGATACATGAACACAAATATAAACAGGAATAAATGAGCTCCAATAAACTAGAGATAAATGAACCCCAATAGACTAGAGATAAATGAAAACCATTTTACTGGAGATAAATTCAACCAAATAAACCAGAGATAAATGAAAGCCATTTTACTTAAGATAAATGAACCCCAATACACTAGAGATAAATGAAAGCCATTTTACTGGAGATAATTGAACTCCAATAAAACATGTGGTACTTGAACTCCAAATATGTTAATTAAAAGATTTCTGAAAAAAAAATGTAAAAAATTTCTAGTTAGTAGGGAAGAATTAAGTCAGGAGATTTTGGTTATCACCACGAACCATCTCATCATTCCTCCGTGGACTTTAGCCTTTCTTGTACCACGGCCTACGTTGTGAGTAGAACCTGAAATAGTAACATAGTGTACATGTGTTTGTGTTTCTCTCTCTCTTTGTTTGTGTGTGTATGTCAGTGAGTGGATGTAGGCCTATAAATATAAACCTTCTGCTTTTAAGAGAAGAACAAACAAAGGCTACTCCATGACGTAAGGAGCTGGACAGGTGTTTATTGACTCACCCCCCCTCACTGCCCTCCTCTTCCTGTCTTTGTGTTTATTATAAACATATAAACATTACATCCTTGTTGTTCCCTCAGACATTTAATGTAATGAGCAGAAGAAGAGCCACTGTAAATGTTTTTTGAGTGTAATATTTTCTATTGTAACTTTATTGTTAGTTGGTTGGAACTAACAAAAGTCATTCCATGTTATAGATCTACATAGTTGAAGCTGACTTGTTCCCCATTTCTATCCCGGACATGCCCGAGAGCTTTTTAAAACAAGGAAATAGATGTCTACTTTGTTTTGTAACGTGACTACTATTTCGATGTCGTAAAAAGTCCATACGAATGGTTTTTTGATATATTAATGTTTACTCGGGTTTAATACAGTTTTATATAAAAGCGACATAACAATAACAAGGTTACAAAGACAATTTGTGTGGAAACACAAACTCAAAGTCGACCCCCAAAGTGTTCCGCTCGGGAAGGTAAAAAGACAGGCTTCAAAATTTCAGAAAGACTATCAGAAACTATGAACTACAAACTACCAACAACTAGAACCCCTATCTCCGTCGATACAAAAAGAAGAGACTTGCTTGTCGAAAGTGTTGCAGCTGCTGTTATATTGTTAGTTCAACTAACGGCTACACACATACAGGATACGGGAATTTATTATTATTATCATTATTACATTGTTCAATAAACTGATAGTTATAAAGATACAGTTCAATGTGAACCTGGTCTAACGTGATTGAATGATTCTCTAATTGTTTTATAAAGGGACACAATCTCATTCAAAGCCGCAACAATGAAACTTTTCCCTTTTAAAAAAAAATAATAATCATAATTCCCTTTCTTTTTGTTGTTTGGATCTTCACTAAATGTTTTGATCCTATGATATAAAAGTGGGGGGAGGGGGTAATATAATGAAAAGCTCTCCTGTTTCTAATGCGGTGGTTAACTAGGGTGTCATGTGACCAGCACAACGACAAAACCACATTTATCTTCCCAACGCAGTTTATCGGTTCCCATTTCCGATTTCTTAAAAAATTTAACAATCCGTAGTTATGAAGAGCAAAGTCTCGTCTCTAAGAATGGTATTCTCTTGAAAAAAAAAAGGTTTAGAATTTTTATATTTTTCTTGTTATTCTTCTTCATTCACTCACTAGGCGTCAGTACACGTGACACATCACGTGACCAAAATGGAATGATAAAACAATGTCAGAACAATCTCACACCTGCATGAATTATTTTTCAAAGACTGGCTGAGGGGCATAAACCTATCAAAGGAACTTCCTATCAAAGGAACTCCAGTTTGAATACAGACTGCTTAAAGGCAGCAAAAAAAGTCCCCCCCCCCCCAGTTCCCGTTTGGTCCACAAAATAGACTAGACTACTGCAAAATGTGGTGAATAAACTAACGAATTATATTTGAATTTAAATATATACAACAATGCCTGATTAGTTATTTAATTTTTTTTATTTGTTTTAATATGAATTAAGAATTACAACATTACCTGAATGTTTTGATGATAATATTTAGCATAATACACCGATTGTCATTTAAATAATTATATTTTTATTTAATTCTATAACACAGTAATAACACACCGGGAACAGGTGGATAACACATTGAAAGCACACTGATAACATCCAATCAAATCTTTTGATGTGTCTTTAAAACTCAAGTTTGTTGTTGACATTTTAAAAGCTCAACCAACGCTCTTCTAAATCCCCTGCATAAAAAGAAATACAGAAACATGTTCAGCGCGTGAGAGACGTCTTTGAAAACATACAGTATCATTGATGCGTAAAAAGTGTTCTCTTTAATAAACGGGGCTATTAGGAACACGTACACAGACAAGGGAGCGTTCAGAATGAAGTACAAAGCCACTGCGATGATCATTAATACACTCATTGTCTTTTCGATATTTGGCTGCGGAGGTTTGGAGGAGGGAAGGAAGGTTCCAGACTCGTTGGGTACGCTCCCCTCCCTCAGAGTGGACGCTCGATTCGTTTTCTCCCTGTAAATCTTTCTGATGACGGCGATGGTTAAAACTGTGATCAGAACGAACGGGATGAAAATGTCAAGGCCGTCTGACATCAAATGAAAGATAATGATGGTCCTCACAACGCATGAACATTTCTCGGCGTCGTAGTCTCGAAATGTTAAGCTCAAGGCACTGAGGGCTACAGCCAGGAGAACCGTCACGACAAGCACCGCGGCTTTCATTCGCGTCTTGGTGAGGAGGTACCTCTTCTGTAATGGGTAGTGGACGGCGATGAAGCGTTCCACGCAGATGAGCACCAAGGTCCAGTTTGTGATCGCCGTGGACATGCTCATGGGCACCATGCCTAGCTTACAGAACATGGGGCCGTTTTCCAGGTTCAGCTCGTAGGTGGCGCACTTGGTCATCAGGGCCAGGGCGTCGCAAACGGCCAGGAAGGCCACCAAGAAGGAAGCTGAGCTGGATGTTTTCATCTTGCAGAGCGTGACGAAGACCACAAGATTTCCGGCCACTCCCACACTGGTGATGAAACGAACCGCAATCAGGATGTTTGCATTAGCTGTCGTTCTGTGGAACAAACGAAAGAAGGCAGGTTTAAAAAGAAACATATTATGAACAGCAGAAATGTCTGGTAATTAGAATGTAGTATTTAGCATCGACTATTTAGACACTGTCTAATTACAGTAAGACAAACTTTATAAACATATTTATATACACTGTGGTCTAAAAGTAGGTGGACACTAAACAGTAACATTTATTTAGATTTATACTTTATTATAGTACAGACACATTCATTACATTCACATTTTTTTTATTGGGAACCAAAGTAATTATATATCCTGTACATACAGAGACTATTTCCCAATACATGACCTATTCCATATACTGCCTAAATATTTTTAACCTTCCTGTACATAATAAAATACAAACAAATTATCGGAATGAAATGATCTTTGCATCCAAAAATGACTAGATAATAATCAATATACCGAAGTCCAGAAGTGTTGGTCTCTGTATTTGTTACATATAGATCCAGAATTACGCTTTTTACTGAACTAAATAAGGTAATAATTTATTTTGTTTCTATATTAGGTAACTCTATGTCACAAAACTTACATCTTAGTGACGATGTGGTGATTAAGTAATCGGCGTGAAATTTGTTGACTGCATGTGTTTCGGTTTTATGAGTCGCCCCCCTTTGATTACCACCGCTTATCAGTTTATGTTTAAAGGAGTATCTCTCGTTTGACTATCTCTTGTTTATCAGTTAATGTTTTATCAGTTGTCCCCCTTTCATTATTTTATGAGAAAGGAAGTTAACGTTCTTTTTTTTTTTTTGTTTCACGATTTCATGACTCCCCCCCCCCCCCCCCGCTTTACTTTTCTATTGAGATTTCAGGTTTCTTAATTTTTACAAAGCTTATATCAAGTCACTCTGTCTGTCTGTCTGTCTGATAAAAGGTGTGTACACGTTATTTCTCCGACACCCATTCTCGAATCAAGCTGAAATTTTGCTCAATTATTCATTGACATAAACAAGACATTAATTAATTAAAAAAAAACAATTAGACAATTAATTACTGGTAATTTATTAATTTATTTTATAGCAACAAGGGAAACTAATACTTCAGTATCCACAGATATTGGGTAAATCTGTTGGGTTTAGTCCCATTAAATAATTGATAACGCTATACCTCCCTCATGCGTTCTCCGATTAAGTGGATACATTAAACAATTATTTATTGTACATGAGTCAATAAACAATTAGTCAATTAGTTATTGGCAATTAATTATGTATATATCGAATAAGGGAAATAACTTGTACAGTATTGTAGACATAATTTTAAGGACGGAGTTCTTTCCCTTTAGATAACTTTTTTTTTCAAAAGGATGTTTTATATTTTGCTTGTTAATGTTAACTGTTTAGTGTTATTGTTGCTTTACTAATTATTTCTATGTAATTCTCAGATACTTCAGTGTCCTACTAGTCAGATGTCTGATTTGGTTGTGTAGTTTGCGATTCAGACTATCATCACGATGGTTCTAAGTTCGCACCCTAACGTTTTACCTTTGCAATTCTCCAGGAGTTTCGAACCCTAGTTCCTTCTATTCACTAAGTCATGTTTCCAAATGTAAGCGTTTCTGTCTTCATGCAACACGTTGTCACAATGCTTGTACTAAGAACAATAATCCTTTGACAAGAGAAGGGAAACAGACCTACGCCCTGGTCAGTGTTGCAGTGGACAGACACTTCATCATTGCCTTCCAATACAAGGTTAAAATGGGGATAAAAATATTTTTTTTATATTTGCTTTTAGGTAAGCGTGCGTGTGTGTGTGTGTGTGTGTGCGTGTTAGCACATGATTGTGTGTGTGTGCATATTTGTACAAGGTGCACTGCAGCTATTTAGGGCACATAAAAGAACGACAATCCATGGGGATGGTGTTGCTACGGAAACAGAATAAAACATATCAGCATTATAACGTGATTAATTTATTAGGTATTAATTGAGCAATTGAAATGCAATAAAACAGCTGCTGGTATTTTAATCATTAAATAACTTTATGGCAAATTCTTTTTTTTTCTACGGTATAAATAAATATAATGTGTATTTTATAACAAAAAAAAAGTAAGTGAAAGAGCCTCAAAGGTCGGGCTCTTAAATCACAGAGATCTTAAAGCAAAACACTCAGTTTGAACTTATTTTAGTCTTTGATTTTCCTCGGCCACAAAATATTTATTACAATAAAACATCAAAACAAATTTAAAAAAAAAAAGAACGGAACTGTCAAGTCAGGTATTTTACAGTCCTAGAATTAATTTGTTTACACTTGCTGTCGATTCACTTTACTAACAAGCGGTATAGGATCAATTATTCCGAACGTAGTTGTCTATTTTCTGTTGTTCTAAAGCTTATATTAACTCACTCTGTCTGTGTGTCTGTCTGACTAGAAAAAAGGTTGTACACGTTATTTCTTCTACACCCATTCTTGGTTCAAATTGAAACCTCGCACAATTATTTATTGGCATAGACAAGACATGAATCAATTAATTTTCAAAAAAAAAATTTGTTAACAAATTACTGGTAATTAATTATTTGTTTGATACCAAGAATGGAAATTAATCCTTCAGTGTTCGCAGATATGGCTAAATATGTGAGGGTTATGTCCCCTTAGATGATTGTACATTTAATTTCTCCCACGCCCATTGGATCAATTTGAAACTTTCAACAATTATTTATTGTACCTAACAAAACGTGAATTAAAAAAAAAAACAGTTAGTCAATTAATTATTGGTGATTATTTTGTTTGATATCCAATAAGGGAAATATATATGTATATATATAGTTCCCCTTTCAGACCTTGTGATCTATAGGGCAGGTGATGTAAAGGTCATCGAACCCGGGCTCCGGCTCAAAAGACAAGCGCTTTATCGCTCAGCCACCGTGCCTCCATAAAGAAGTCTTGCCATGAACGAAGACAGACAAACCCTACAGCACACCTGAACCGTGCTGTAAGAGATTAATCTCAGCATGGAGCCTTTTTGCATGGTGGCTTACAAATGGTACAGACACCCTATGGCTTGGTTTCCACGGCAACGATTACATTTTGTTGAAACTTTTAAAAAACGTATTTGTTTTAATGAATTAATAAATAAACTTTATGGATCAAAGAAATTATATTGCAGATTTTTCACGGTGGGCCTAAACTAAACAATGTCAAGGACGATAAATTACATTTTACCAATGCCATGTATTTAGAAAAGTAAAATAAGCAAAGTACTTCTTTCAGATCTTGCGATCTATAGGCCAGAGGATGTATTGGTCATCGGTTTATGTGGTTAGGGGTTAACGAGAGTGTCATGTGGCCAGCACAACGACCAACCACCTTTACTTTTCTTCAACTAAAATCAGGTACCCATTAGAGCTGGGTGACTCAGAAGCTTTATCACCCATCCAGCTACAAATTTCCGAAATTAAAAATCCCAGTCTTCACCAGGGTTCGTACTACGGACTCCTCGGTTGGGAAGCCAAGCGCTAAACCACTTAGCACCAGCGCCTAAAAGTCAATTTGCCTTTTAGATAATGCAGTCTATAAGGAAGATGATGTAAAGGTCATCAGTTTCTGTGACCAATGGTTAACAAGGATGTCATGTGGCCAGCACAACGATCAACTGTCTTTACTTTTCCCCAACTAATGTCAGGTATCTATTTGAACTGGGTCTTCACCAGGATTCGAACAGGGGAACTCCGGTTTAGAAGCCAAGCGCTTTACCACTCAGCCACCGCGCCTCAGTATTGGTGTAAAACCAAGGTAAAAAGAGTGTATGCTCGTCTATTGTTGTTGTTGTTACTTGTGATTATTTGGCGAGAAACTGAAATGTAGGAGGGCCATTTCCAACAATCATTTAGCGTTCATGTTTTCAATTTGAGAAAATCCGGAGAAACTTATTATCGGTAATGAGATTGTGGTTTAATCTATTGAGTTGTCTGACAGCAGAACTCGTTCAATACTGTACTTACATTTCTTGACTGAAAACAAACGATGTGTTCAGACATGTGTTCGGACATGTGTTCAGACATGTGTTTGTTGATGTGTTCGTTATGTTAGACAAACTGTTGGTCTCCGACATTATCGCCATCCTCTGTTGTAGGTTACCAAGTGGACAAAATTTCTTTGATTCTTTAATTCAACTGATTCTTTGGTATAAGAAATCTGGATTTAACAGATTTCTGCTATTAAAAAAATGTCACACGACATCAGAGACAGATTGTACAGACTTTTTGGAAATAGACGATAAAACCATTCCTCTGTATCTTGTGTATCTACACGAATATCTCTTAGTCACATTCGTCTTTGTTCAATATCTGGAAGGGAAAAAAAACAAGAAAAACATTAAAAAATACTTTTTAAAAAAGCTTGTATTAAGAGTACTTATATCAACAAATAAAAGACTAAGTGATAGTAGATCGCTCTTAAGAAAACTGTGAGTGAATGAAGCACTTCAGTCATTTGGACGAAATGTTCACACGTGTAACCACAATACTTCCACTCCTTCCGGGTCACCCAGGACCAGGAGAGGGGGGGGGGGAGTTTGGAGAACAGAGCGAGCATAAGATAAACTGATTTCCCCTGGTTGGAGCCTACACACTTCCCACGGCTTCAGCTCAACAAAAAGTGACAGTGGTTCTTATACTAGTGGTGTACCTTCCATGACTCTTTGTTGAGCAAACTTGTTCTTATGTTGTGTTATGGCACGATTGGTTATTTGTTTCACTAAAAGGGAAAGCTAGAGACATTGACTTTACTAGTAAAAACAAGACTAGGTTTTTAGGAAGAATAGCGAAATGTAGACAGACTACTTCTGACGGCTTTAGTCAAAAGCAGCTGCTATGGACGTAAACATCTAGCTTGACGACATTCGACAGTTCCCTTCCTTATTATTTAACTCCTTATTCGACATTCTGCTATCAGCGACGATTAATTTTGGCCTGTGTTTTTTGAGTTCGTTATTTGACAGTTACTTCCGTTTGACTTATCTACATGAGACACAGAGTGAACGAACCTGACAACTAATTGATCCTTCAAAACAACTAAATTTGAAAGTATTAATTCAATAGATAAAATTGGTATTAATGAAAATCGACATAAAACGTCTTAAAATCATGTCAATAAAAGAAACTTTTACTCGAATACAATTCAATGTGCATATGTTAAGAGTTCATTTTCTAATTGGAGGACATTACAAATATGAAATTGAATGTTGAATTGACTTGAGGCTATTTAGGAGTCAGGTTTTTGAAATTCGAAATTGATTTTGACATTTAAATACAACCCATTACACTACAGCTACACTACAAACTGTTTACTAATTTAAAAACTACAATCTAAATATAAACTAACAAAAATAAAAGCAACCTACAGACAAAATATAAACTAAACTACAAACTACAAACAAACTAGAAAATACTAACAAACTACAAACAAAGTAAAAATACTAAAAAAATCAAAACTACAAACAAACTCAAAATGAGGTAGAAATTGACACTACTTACTCATTTTAAAAAACAACTAAAAACTGAATAAAACTACAAACATAGTAGGCTAAGAACTGCAAACAAGTTTTGAAAAAACAAATTGCAAAATATATACTACAATCATATACAAACCTATAAACAAACTACAAACAAACTAGGAACACACTACAGTCTAATAACAAATTACAAACTGTATACAAACTACAAACAAATAACAAAGTATAAGAAAACGACATAAAAACAACACCATAACTTTGTGAATTAGTGACTTTAAAATACAATCAAAGATATGTGCACTTTAACAGAATTAAGCTAATAGTCTGCTTTACATCATTTAGATTTTAAATAATATTAAATCTTTGAATTTTATAAATATATTATAAGTATTACTAAAAACAGAATTTTAAAAAGTACACTTACTTAAGTATGGGTGTACTCGAAGATGTTATCATTATATTAAACCAATAAATGTTATTTCAATTAATGACTCCGGTAACAGATGAACTAAAACAGATTGAGCTGTTCTAGTCTTACATTAATTAGCAACCACAGAAACAGAAAGATCACTAATGGTGTCCACATAACACACTAGACTCACTAGACTCACTAGACAATTTCGTTCCTGTGTTGGGTAATTCAGAATGTATCTAGTTTTTATAAGTAATTGTGTCAAGATATTGTAACTGTGGTAACGCCTACTGAGTCTAATGGGGGACCCACTGTGGACCTCGTGTTTCCCTGGAGGGCTGTTCTGATGTTATTGCGGAAGTTGAGTGGAATGTTTGGATTGGATGAGGTGATTTTTTTCCCACGTGACAAAGTGCAGGCCTGAGAGTTATTACATCAACTTTGGTTGCTAGGTGATCAGACCCGGTTATTTCACTTTAGTTTAGAATACAAATATTTTATGCCTTTAAGATCTCTCTCTCTCTCTCACTCACTCTCTCTCTCACACTCTCACTCTTTCTCTCACTCTCACTCTCTCTCTCTCACTCTCTTTCTCTGTTTTTACAAAGCTTATATCAACTCTGTCCGTCTGGTCAAAGTGTATACACGTTATTTCTCCCATCTGGAATCAAGCTAAAATAGTGCACAATTATTTCTTTTACCAAACAGCACAAGAGTGAATTTAAAAAGAATTATCAATTAGTTTGTGGTAGTTAATTATTTTGTTTGGTATCTCGAACAAGGAAAGAAAATGGTGGTGGTGGTAAATGCTGAATTAGTCCCCTTTATAGGCCACCTCTTCAAAACAACATTATACAAACAGTACACAACAATACTTCTATTTTCATGGGCGCCTCAATAGCAAAGTGGATAGGATGTCGGGTTAATGAGGTTTAAGCCAAGAGTTCGAATTCAGTTCGTTTCCCCTTTTTTTATATAAAGCGAATAAAAATTCACCCAGATATCGATTCATTTCTCCTCCCCACCCCCCACCCCACGCATAATTTTCTGTTTCAAGCTGGTCCATATAAGTGATTGGATCAGTGTATTGAGAAAACTAAAAGCTGGTCCATATAAGTGATTGGATCAGTGTATTGAGAAAACTAAAAGCTGGTCCATATAAGTGATTGGATCAGTGTATTGAGAAAACTAAAAGCTGGTCCATATAAGTGATTGGATCAGTGTATTGAGAAAACTAAAAGCTGGCCCATATAAGTGATTGGATCAGTGTATTGAGAAAACTAAAAGCTGGTCCATATAAGTGATTGGATCAGTGTATTGAGAAAACTAAAAGCTGGTCCATATAAGTGATTGGATCAGTGTATTGAGAAAACTAAAAGCTGGCCCATATAAGTGATTGGATCAGTGTATTGAGAAAACTAAAAGCTGGTCCATATAAGTGATTGGATCAGTGTATTGAGAAAACTAAAAGCTGGTCCATATAAGTGATTGGATCAGTGTATTAAGAAAACTAAAAGCTGGTCCATATAAGTGATTGGATCAGTGTATTGAGAAAACTAAAAGCTGGTCCATATAAGTGAATGGATCAGTGTATTGAGATAACTAAAAGCTGGTCCATATAAGTGAGTGGATCAGTGTATTGAGATAACTAAAAGTTGGTCCATATAAGTGATTGGATCAGTGTATTGAGAAAACTAAAAGCTGGTCCATATAAGTGATTGGATCAGTGTATTGAGATAACTAAAAGCTGGTCCATATAAGTGAGTGGATCAGTGTATTGAGATAACTAAAAGTTGGTCCATATAAGTGATTGGATCAGTGTATTGAGAAAACTAAAAGCTGGTCCATATAAGTGATTGGATCAGTGTATTGAGATAACTAAAAGCTGGTCCATATAAGTGAGTGGATCAGTGTATTGAGAAATCTAAAAGCTGGTCCATATAAGTGAGTGGATCAGTGTATTGAGAAAACTAAAAGCTGGTCCATATAAGTGATTGGATCAGTGTATTGAGAAAACTAAAAGCTGGTCCATATAAGTGAGTGGATCAGTGTATTGAGATAACTAAAAGTTGGTCCATATAAGTGATTGGATCAGTGTATTGAGAAATCTAAAAGCTGGTCCATATAAGTGAGTGGATCAGTGTATTGAGAAAACTAAAAGCTGGCCCATATAAGTGAGTGGATCAGTGTATTGAGAAAACTAAAAGCTGGTCCATATAAGTGATTGGATCAGTGTATTGAGAAAACTAAAAGCTGGTCCATATAAGTGATTGGATCAGTGTATTGAGAAAACTAAAAGCTGGTCCATATAAGTGATTGGATCAGTGTATTGAGAAAACTAAAAGCTGGCCCATATAAGTGAGTGGATCAGTGTATTGAGAAATCTAAAAGCTGGTCCATATAAGTGAGTGGATCAGTGTATTGAGAAAACTAAAAGCTGGCCCATATAAGTGAGTGGATCAGTGTATTGAGAAAACTAAAAGCTGGTCCATATAAGTGAGTGGATCAGTGTATTGAGATAACTAAAAGCTGGTCCATATAAGTGATTGGATCAGTGTATTGAGAAAACTAAAAGCTGGTCCATATAAGTGATTGGATCAGTGTATTGAGATAACTAAAAGCTGGTCCATATAAGTGATTGGATCAGTGTATTGAGAAAACTAAAAGATGGTCCATATAAGTGAGTGGATCAGTGTATTGAGAAAACTAAAAGCTGGTCCATATAATTGATTGGATCAGTGTATTGAGATAACTAAAAGTTGGTCCATATAAGTGATTGGATCAGTGTATTGAGAAAACTAAAAGCTGGTCCATATAAGTGATTGGATCAGTGTATTGAGATAACTAAAAGCTGGTCCATCTAAGTGAGTGGATCAGTGTATTGAGATAACTAAAAGCTGGTCCATATAAGTGATTGGATCAGTGTATTGAGATAACTAAAAGCTGGTCCATATAAGTGATTGGATCAGTGTATTGAGATAACTAAAAGCTGGTCCATATAAGTGATTGGATCAGTGTATTGAGAAAACTAAAAGCTGGTCCATATAAGTGATTGGATCAGTGTATTGAGAAAACTAAAAGCTGGTCCATATAAGTGATTGGATCAGTGTATTAAGAAAACTAAAAGCTGGTCCATATAAGTGATTGGATCAGTGTATTGAGATAACTAAAAGCTGGTCCATATAAGTGATTGGATCAGTGTATTGAGATAACTAAAAGCTGGTCCATATAAGTGATTGGATCAGTGTATTGAGAAAACTAAAAGCTGGTCCATATAAGTGATTGGATCAGTGTATTGAGAAAACTAAAAGCTGGTCCATATAAGTGATTGGATCAGTGTATTGAGAAAACTAAAAGCTGGTCCATATAAGTGATTGGATCAGTGTATTGAGAAAACTAAAAGCTGGTCCATATAAGTGATTGGATCAGTGTATTGAGAAAACTAAAAGCTGGCCCATATAAGTGATTGGATCAGTGTATTGAGAAAACTAAAAGCTGGTCCATATAAGTGATTGGATCAGTGTATTGAGAAAACTAAAAGCTGGTCCATATAAGTGATTGGATCAGTGTATTGAGAAAACTAAAAGCTGGCCCATATAAGTGATTGGATCAGTGTATTGAGAAAACTAAAAGCTGGTCCATATAAGTGATTGGATCAGTGTATTGAGAAAACTAAAAGCTGGTCCATATAAGTGAGTGGATCAGTGTATTGAGATAACTAAAAGCTGGTCCATATAAGTGAGTGGATCAGTGTATTGAGATAACTAAAAGTTGGTCCATATAAGTGATTGGATCAGTGTATTGAGAAAACTAAAAGCTGGTCCATATAAGTGATTGGATCAGTGTATTGAGATAACTAAAAGCTGGTCCATATAAGTGAGTGGATCAGTGTATTGAGAAATCTAAAAGCTGGTCCATATAAGTGAGTGGATCAGTGTATTGAGAAAACTAAAAGCTGGTCCATATAAGTGAGTGGATCAGTGTATTGAGATAACTAAAAGTTGGTCCATATAAGTGATTGGATCAGTGTATTGAGAAAACTAAAAGCTGGGCCATATAAGTGATTGGATCAGTGTATTGAGATAACTAAAAGCTGGTCCATATAAGTGAGTGGATCAGTGTATTGAGATAACTAAAAGTTGGTCCATATAAGTGATTGGATCAGTGTATTGAGAAAACTAAAAGCTGGTCCATATAAGTGATTGGATCAGTGTATTGAGATAACTAAAAGCTGGTCCATAAAAGTGAGTGGATCAGTGTATTGAGAAATCTAAAAGCTGGTCCATATAAGTGAGTGGATCAGTGTATTGAGAAAACTAAAAGCTGGTCCATATAAGTGATTGGATCAGTGTATTGAGAAAACTAAAAGCTGGTCCATATAAGTGAGTGGATCAGTGTATTGAGATAACTAAAAGTTGGTCCATATAAGTGATTGGATCAGTGTATTGAGAAATCTAAAAGCTGGTCCATATAAGTGAGTGGATCAGTGTATTGAGAAAACTAAAAGCTGGCCCATATAAGTGAGTGGATCAGTGTATTGAGAAAACTAAAAGCTGGTCCATATAAGTGATTGGATCAGTGTATTGAGAAAACTAAAAGCTGGTCCATATAAGTGATTGGATCAGTGTATTGAGAAAACTAAAAGCTGGTCCATATAAGTGATTGGATCAGTGTATTGAGAAAACTAAAAGCTGGCCCATATAAGTGAGTGGATCAGTGTATTGAGAAATCTAAAAGCTGGTCCATATAAGTGAGTGGATCAGTGTATTGAGAAAACTAAAAGCTGGCCCATATAAGTGAGTGGATCAGTGTATTGAGAAAACTAAAAGCTGGTCCATATAAGTGATTGGATCAGTGTATTGAGAAAACTAAAAGCTGGTCCATATAAGTGATTGGATCAGTGTATTGAGAAAACTAAAAGCTGGTCCATATAAGTGATTGGATCAGTGTATTGAGAAAACTAAAAGCTGGCCCATATAAGTGATTGGATCAGTGTATTGAGAAAACTAAAAGCTGGTCCATATAAGTGATTGGATCAGTGTATTGAGAAAACTAAAAGCTGGTCCATATAAGTGAGTGGATCAGTGTATTGAGATAACTAAAAGCTGGTCCATATAAGTGAGTGGATCAGTGTATTGAGATAACTAAAAGTTGGTCCATATAAGTGATTGGATCAGTGTATTGAGAAAACTAAAAGCTGGTCCATATAAGTGATTGGATCAGTGTATTGAGATAACTAAAAGCTGGTCCATATAAGTGAGTGGATCAGTGTATTGAGAAATCTAAAAGCTGGTCCATATAAGTGAGTGGATCAGTGTATTGAGAAAACTAAAAGCTGGTCCATATAAGTGAGTGGATCAGTGTATTGAGATAACTAAAAGTTGGTCCATATAAGTGATTGGATCAGTGTATTGAGAAAACTAAAAGCTGGTCCATATAAGTGATTGGATCAGTGTATTGAGAAAACTAAAAGCTGGTCCATATAAGTGATTGGATCAGTGTATTGAGAAAACTAAAAGCTGGCCCATATAAGTGAGTGGATCAGTGTATTGAGAAATCTAAAAGCTGGTCCATATAAGTGAGTGGATCAGTGTATTGAGAAAACTAAAAGCTGGCCCATATAAGTGAGTGGATCAGTGTATTGAGAAAACTAAAAGCTGGTCCATATAAGTGATTGGATCAGTGTATTGAGAAAACTAAAAGCTGGTCCATATAAGTGATTGGATCAGTGTATTGAGAAAACTAAAAGCTGGTCCATATAAGTGATTGGATCAGTGTATTGAGAAAACTAAAAGCTGGCCCATATAAGTGATTGGATCAGTGTATTGAGAAAACTAAAAGCTGGTCCATATAAGTGATTGGATCAGTGTATTGAGAAAACTAAAAGCTGGTCCATATAAGTGATTGGATCAGTGTATTGAGAAAACTAAAAGCTGGCCCATATAAGTGATTGGATCAGTGTATTGAGAAAACTAAAAGCTGGTCCATATAAGTGATTGGATCAGTGTATTGAGAAAACTAAAAGCTGGTCCATATAAGTGAGTGGATCAGTGTATTGAGATAACTAAAAGCTGGTCCATATAAGTGAGTGGATCAGTGTATTGAGATAACTAAAAGTTGGTCCATATAAGTGATTGGATCAGTGTATTGAGAAAACTAAAAGCTGGTCCATATAAGTGATTGGATCAGTGTATTGAGATAACTAAAAGCTGGTCCATATAAGTGAGTGGATCAGTGTATTGAGAAATCTAAAAGCTGGTCCATATAAGTGAGTGGATCAGTGTATTGAGAAAACTAAAAGCTGGTCCATATAAGTGAGTGGATCAGTGTATTGAGATAACTAAAAGTTGGTCCATATAAGTGATTGGATCAGTGTATTGAGAAAACTAAAAGCTGGGCCATATAAGTGATTGGATCAGTGTATTGAGATAACTAAAAGCTGGTCCATATAAGTGAGTGGATCAGTGTATTGAGATAACTAAAAGTTGGTCCATATAAGTGATTGGATCAGTGTATTGAGAAAACTAAAAGCTGGTCCATATAAGTGATTGGATCAGTGTATTGAGATAACTAAAAGCTGGTCCATATAAGTGAGTGGATCAGTGTATTGAGAAATCTAAAAGCTGGTCCATATAAGTGAGTGGATCAGTGTATTGAGAAAACTAAAAGCTGGTCCATATAAGTGATTGGATCAGTGTATTGAGAAAACTAAAAGCTGGTCCATATAAGTGAGTGGATCAGTGTATTGAGATAACTAAAAGTTGGTCCATATAAGTGATTGGATCAGTGTATTGAGAAATCTAAAAGCTGGTCCATATAAGTGAGTGGATCAGTGTATTGAGAAAACTAAAAGCTGGCCCATATAAGTGAGTGGATCAGTGTATTGAGAAAACTAAAAGCTGGTCCATATAAGTGATTGGATCAGTGTATTGAGAAAACTAAAAGCTGGTCCATATAAGTGATTGGATCAGTGTATTGAGAAAACTAAAAGCTGGTCCATATAAGTGATTGGATCAGTGTATTGAGAAAACTAAAAGCTGGCCCATATAAGTGAGTGGATCAGTGTATTGAGAAATCTAAAAGCTGGTCCATATAAGTGAGTGGATCAGTGTATTGAGAAAACTAAAAGCTGGCCCATATAAGTGAGTGGATCAGTGTATTGAGATAACTAAAAGTTGGTCCATATAAGTGATTGGATCAGTGTATTGAGAAATCTAAAAGCTGGTCCATATAAGTGAGTGGATCAGTGTATTGAGAAAACTAAAAGCTGGCCCATATAAGTGAGTGGATCAGTGTATTGAGAAAACTAAAAGCTGGTCCATATAAGTGATTGGATCAGTGTATTGAGAAAACTAAAAGCTGGTCCATATAAGTGATTGGATCAGTGTATTGAGAAAACTAAAAGCTGGTCCATATAAGTGATTGGATCAGTGTATTGAGAAAACTAAAAGCTGGCCCATATAAGTGAGTGGATCAGTGTATTGAGAAATCTAAAAGCTGGTCCATATAAGTGAGTGGATCAGTGTATTGAGAAAACTAAAAGCTGGCCCATATAAGTGAGTGGATCAGTGTATTGAGAAAACTAAAAGCTGGTCCATATAAGTGAGTGGATCAGTGTATTGAGATAACTAAAAGCTGGTCCATATAAGTGATTGGATCAGTGTATTGAGAAAACTAAAAGCTGGTCCATATAAGTGATTGGATCAGTGTATTGAGAAAACTAAAAGCTGGTCCATATAAGTGAGTGGATCAGTGTATTGAGAAAACTAAAAGCTGGTCCATATAATTGATTGGATCAGTGTATTGAGAAAACTAAAAGCTGGTCCATATAATTGATTGGATCAGTGTATTGAGATAACTAAAAGCTGGCCCATATAAGTGATTGGATCAGTGTATTGAGATAACTAAAAGCATGAAGTAGCGCTAACTAAATACAATTGATAATCGCACAGATGTATTGTTGTTGGTCTAGATCTATTGCAAATTTAATGACATGACTGATTAAAACTAATTGATACAACTACGCTTAGTATAAGCTTTGTTTTTTTTAAAAAGTATTTCTTATGATCTTTTTTAAAACCATCACTCGGTCTCTCTCTCTCTTTCTCTCCTCTCTCTCTCCTCTCTCTTTCTCTATCTCTCTTTCTTTCTCTTTTTCTCTCTCTTTCAGACACATTCCTTCTTTGGGTTGTGTGTCTGAGGGGTATGAACTTCTTCATTTTCAAACCGCAGAGACGCCAAATGTTTGTTTAAATACGACATTTGACTGAGTTCAGACGTTTTAACTGAGCGTCGAAAGGGAGCATGGAAAGCATGTACACTAGGGAGATTGGACCACGATGCCCACAAGGGAGATTGGACCAGGATGTCCACAAGGGAGATTGGACCACGATGTCCACAAGGGAGATTGGACCACGATGTCCACAAGGGAGATTGGACCACGATGTCCACAAGGGAGATTGGACCACGATGTCAACGAGGGAAATTGAACCACGATGTCCACAAGGGAGATTGGACAAAGATGTTCACAAGAGAGATTGGACAAAGATGTCCACAAGGGAGATTGAACCACGATGTCCACAAGGGAGATTGGACCACGATGTCCACAAGGGAGATTGGACCACGATGTCCACAAGGGAGATTGGACCACGATGTCAACGAGGGAAATTGAACCACGATGTCCACAAGGGAGATTGGACAAAGATGTTCACAAGAGAGATTGGACAAAGATGTCCACAAGGGAGATTGAACCACGATGTCCACAAGGGAGATTGGACCACGATGTCCAAGAGGGAGATTGGACCACGATGTCCAAGAGGGAGATTGGACCACGATGTCCACAAGGGAGATTGAACCACGATGTCCACAAGGGAGATTGGACCACGATGTCCACAAGGAAGATTTGACAAAGATGTCCACAAGGGAGATTGGACCACGATGTCCACAAGGGAGATTGGACAAAGATGCCCACAAGGGAGATTGGACCACGATGTCCACAAGGAAGATTGGACCACGATGTCCACAAGGGAGATTGGACAAAGATGCCCACAAGGGAGATTGGACCACGATGTCCACAAGGAAGATTGGACAAAGATGTCTACAAGGGAGATTGGACCACGATGCACTGAGCATGAAGGACTGCACTAAGCATGCATTAGGATCATCATGGAGACCTAATGGCAATCAGCGTACATAATGCACCATACAAAAGCTATTACAATAATAATATGCTTGCTATCCAATTTAGTTTTGGTATGTAGGCTAGCTGTATGACAACAACACGTAGCACTCCTTTACGTTGACACATTTCGTTTTTTTTTTTAGAGTTACTTTGGACAGTGGCGTCACTGAGAGGTGCGGGTGGTGCGGGCCGCAACGGGTGACACAAATCGGGAGGGGGGGGGGAAACACCCAAGTCGGGAAAATGCCCTTGTCCAAATTGATACTTTTAGAAATAAAAAAAAATACTACCTTGAATGTTTCTCTGTTTAGTATCATTATGTCCCAAACTTCTATTTGACTTGTAATCTTATTATGAAATGTAGAAAAACGCTTCTAAAAAGGTGTGACGCCATAATTTAACATGGACGGCCATGTTTTTGCGTTCCTTTTTTTAGGCTTTCATGTTAAGGCTGACTTTGATCAACATGTTCGTCTTGTCTAATGGTATGTCTCCCAAATGTCAATCGATGCTCAGTTGCCACTTCCTTTAGTGAGCCAATTCCTGTGAAGGAAAAGATTTATCTATGGTAACATTATCTCGGGAAGCGGTGGCTGAGCGAAAAAACGCTTGGCTCTGAACCGAGGATCTTCGGTTCGAATCCTGGTTAATACTGGGATTTTTAATTTCGGGATCTTTGGGCGCCTCTGAGTCTACCCAGCTCTAATGGGTACCTGACATCAGTTGGGGAAAAGTAATGGATGTTAGTCGTTGTGCTGACACGCTCGTTAACCGTAGGCCACAGAAACAGATTAACTTTATATCATCTGCCTTATAGACCACAAAGTCTGAAAGGGGAACTTTACTTTTTTTACATTATCTCGGTACTTTATTCGTAGGCTCCTTCTCAGCCATCACTACTCAGCTTAATTTAAACCTTCCACGTCTCGAAGTGTAGGTGGCCTTTGGAACAATGATTGTATCGAGTAGGTGGATTTTAATCTCCAGGCTAATTGATTTGTTTGTTCAAATAGGCAGTACTTTTTGAAAGACGGGTCCTGCTTTCCAACCGACATGCTACACCATGATATACAACTTCGTTGCTTGTGATAGCAGTGCCTTAATAGGTTAACATTTCTATTTCTTTTGAGATCTGTATGACGAAAGTTGGTGGGGCTTTTTGGGTAACCCGCACTCAAGGATATGCGTCTTTATCCGTCATCTCGTATATACATTTCATTGTATTTCATAGTAATGCTATGTCGTCTGCAAAATCCAACTCGGTTTCTTTTACGCCATAGGAACCCGAATGCAGCCTGTTTAATGTATTTCAATGACATCGTCAATGGCGGACGAATTTTAGTAATGAAGTCGCACAATTTCTATACACATTTTTTACTTATGTTAATAATATATACTAATTATTTATTAACCCGGACACATTTTAGCAAAGAAATCACACAATTTGTATACAAATTTATTACTTATGTTTTTAATATAAACTTATTTATATTTCAACACACAGAAAAGCACCCGGAGGAGATGGCATTCCTGCTGAAGTCATTCAGGTTTGGAAAGCATGCCCTAATCAAGCCACTCCTCGAACTGCTAAACTTGCGCTAGGAACAAGGCAAATAGTCCCCCAGGAATTGAAAGATTTCAACAGAGTGACAATTTATAAACAACAATGAAGGAGAGAGTAACAATTGAGATGAGTTCTGAACTAGCCGCTTTTTCCAACCTTTACTCAATCTGGTGTTTTTCTATTGAATAAATAAGTTGGGACCATTACTCAGAACTTATACATGAATCCTAAAAATGCAAAAAATGTAGAGTAGAATCTAATTGGTCCTCATAATTTCTCCTCCCTCTATCAAACGTTTTTGTTAAGAGCTTTGAATTCTAGTTCTGTTACAAAACGAGGTTACAAACACTAACAAACACTGACAAACAGGGCTATTGAACAAAATGTATCACTGACAAACAGGGCTATTGAACAAAATGTATCACTGACAAACAGGGCTATTGAACAAAATGTATCACTGACAAACAGGGCTATTGAACAAAATGTATCACTGACAAACAGGGCTATTGAACAAAATGTATCACTGACAAACGGGGCTATTGAACAAAATGTATCACTGACAAACAGGGCTATTGAACAAAATGTATCACTGACAAACAGGGCTATTGAACAAAATGAATCAGTGACAAACGGGGCTATTGAACAAAATGTTTCACTGACAAACAGGGCTATTGAACACAAAATGTATCACTGACAAACAGGGCTATTGAACAAAATGTATCACTGACAAACGGGGCTATTGAACAAAATGTATCACTGACAAACAGGGCTATTGAACAAAATGTATCACTGACAATTATTAAAAATATTATTTTTAGAACATTTTTTTTTGTCATTCACACTTCAGGATCGGCCCTTGCCCTCAAGTTACTTTTATTTTACTTAATTTTAACTGCCTTTTTAATAGGATGACTAATGAGCTGTAGATGTCATGAGAATGAGGTTTCTGCATTGAAGAATGCAAGAAATCGCTTGGCTTGAGCGCTCCCCCAGACCCCTTAGCTGTAAAAAGAAAAGCCATCAACATGACTGTTTTTTTTTTTGTTTTGTTGCTGTTGTTGTTGTTGTTGTTGTCTTTCGCTGAGGGGTATGAACTTCTTCATTTTCAAACCGCAGAGACGCCAAATGTTTGTTTAAATACGACATTTGACTGAGTTCAGACGTTTTAACTGACCACGATGTCTTTAAATAATCTCTAATAAAAATGTTCAATTGAATGTTTCTCATATAATTGTACATTTTAAATTTATATAATCACTTTTAATAACATGTCAAAAAAAACAACGACATTTTAAAATAGAATCGAAAACCAATTTCCGGGTGTAAACAGACAATTAATTAGCTTACAGTTTTATTATTCAACATAAAGAAAAAAAAAATAGTTGTTTGTTTTTCTAAGGGGAGATTTTATTCCTTGATAGGGGGTGACACCCTGAGCTTACCGCACCGGATGACACCGACCCTAGTGACGCCTCTGTCTATGGATATTCAAATTTCATTCAATATAGAGGCCTATTTGGTGTATAAACCAATAAACTATAATAAATGTCAAAGAGAGAGATGGAAGTATGATTCAATTTTAATTGATCCTTAAATGTTGACCACCATAACTATAAATAATGTGCACATCCCGTTGCACCTTAATAAAACCCTCATACAATCTAGTATCGTGCAGTAGTTCTTCTGGCTTACTTCATTCTCTCTCCTAGTTACGTTCCGCCCAGGTATTCTAAGTTATCTTCCATCGATAGCAGAGTCACTCAAGTTTTTACCTCTAAAAGTCGACCCTGTCTCTCTGTCTAGCTCTCTCTTTGTGCCACTTCCTGTTGTCTCTTTCTCTTTCTCCTCCATTCTCTCTTTCTTTTTTTTGTTTCTCTTTCTTTCTCTCTGTCTTTCTCTATTTCTCTTTTTCTTTCTTCCTTTCTCTTTCTTCCTTTCTCTCTTTCTTTCTTTCTCTCTTTCTCTTTCTTTTTCTTCTCTTTTCTCTTTCTCTCTCTCTCTTTCTCTTTCTTTCTTTCTTTTTCTTTCTCTTCCCTTTTCTCTTTCTTCCTTCATCACTTTCTCTCTTCTCTTTCTTTCTCTCTTTCTTATTCTCTTGTTCTCAGTCATTCACTCACTCTCAATTTCTCTTTCTCTCTATTTATACTTGTCAACAAGGGAGACCGGATGTCAAAATCAGCCAGGGTATTTCTATACAATCAGGCTCATAAAGTGTAAATCATTTTATGGGCATCTAATTCTAGGCGTAGTCCTCGAAATCATTTTAATAAGTTTGATTATTGATAACTGTACAGCTGTACACATGCATACAGTGAGCTCTATTTTTTTAAACGAAATTTAAGCCTTATGTTGCATTTGTATCACTCAGTGTGTAGTCCCTAAAAGGGTGAAACTAACTACCATTAGCACTGTCTACGGATGTAGGCTATTTCATTATAATTACATTTTTTTTACATTCAATTAGTACTACACTGTAGAGAGATTTCTTTTAAACACGATGCCCAGAGAGGCCCCTTTATTAAAGAATATTATAAAACCTTTAACAATATAATACATTGTGGCATCCATGTGGTCATTTCTTTGGTCCCACCGGCCCATTTGGATACCGGCCTATCGAGCGTTTGCCCGAATGCACAAATAGCCAATTCTCCCCTGTCTGTCAATCTCGATTGACGTTCTTTCTCTCTTTCTCTCTCTCTCTCTCTCTCTCTCTCTCTCTGTGCATGGATCACTGTATACCAACACGACATGCGTCGTTTAAAAAGTGGGGGTTGAACAAAAGTCAAGTTTCACGATTCAGATCCAGCCCGGCTACTGTCCAACATGAAGTCGGTCCAGCACTGTAGAGTAGTTCAGAGACTCGAGGGAAGTAACATGAAGTCGGTCCAGCACTGTAGAGTAGTTCAGAGACTCGAGGGAAGTAACATGAAGTCGGTCCAGCACCGTAGAGTAGTTCAGAGACTCGAGGGAAGTAACATGAAGTCGGTCCAGCACTGTAGAGTAGTTCAGAGACTCGAGGGAAGTAACATGAAGTCGGTCCAGCACTGTAGAGTAGTTCAGAGACTCGAGGGAAGTAACATCAAGTCGGTCCAGCACTGTAGAGTAGTTCAGAGACTCCAGGGAAGTAACATGAAGTCGGTCCAGCCCTGTAGAGTAGTTCAGAGACTCGAGGGAAGTAACATGAAGTCGGTCCAGCCCTGTAGAGTAGTTCAGAGACTCGAGGGAAGTAACATCAAGTCGGTCCACCACTGTAGAGTAGTTCAGAGACTCGAGGGAAGTAACATGAAGTCGGTCCAGCCCTGTAGAGTAGTTCAGAGACTCGAGGGAAGTAACATGAAGTCGGTCCACCACTGTAGAGTAGTTCAGAGACTCGAGGGAAGTAACATGAAGTCGGTCCAGCCCTGTAGAGTAGTTCAGAGACTCGAGGGAAGTAACATGAAGTCGGTCCAGCACTGTAGAGTAGTTCAGAGACTCGAGGGAAGTAACATGAAGTCGGTCCAGCCCTGTAGAGTAGTTCAGAGACTCGAGGGGAGTAACATGAAGTCGGTCCAGCACTGTAGAGTAGTTCAGAGACTCGAGGGAAGTAACATGAAGTCGGTCCAGCACTGTAGAGTAGTTCAGAGACTCGAGGGAAGTAACATGAAGTCGGTCCAGCACTGTAGAGTAGTTCAGAGACTCGAGGGAAGTAACATGAAGTCGGTCCAGCACTGTAGAGTAGTTCAGAGACTCGAGGGAAGTAACATGAAGTCGGTCCACCACTGTAGAGTAGTTCAGAGACTCGAGGGAAGTAACATGAAGTCGGTCCAGCCCTGTAGAGTAGTTCAGAGACTCGAGGGAAGTAACATGAAGTCGGTCCAGCCCTGTAGAGTAGTTCAGAGACTCGAGGGAAGTAACATGAAGTCGGTCCAGCACTGTAGAGTAGTTCAGAGACTCCAGGGAAGTAACATGAAGTCGGTCCAGCACTGTAGAGTAGTTCAGAGACTCGAGGGAAGTAACATGAAGTCGGTCCAGCACTGTAGAGTAGTTCAGAGACTCGAGGGAAGTAACATGAAGTCGGTCCAGCACTGTAGAGTAGTTCAGAGACTCGAGGGAAGTAACATGAAGTCGGTCCAGCACTGTAGAGTAGTTCAGAGACTCGAGGGAAGTAACATGAAGTCGGTCCACCACTGTAGAGTAGTTCAGAGACTCGAGGGAAGTAACATGAAGTCGGTCCAGCCCTGTAGAGTAGTTCAGAGACTCGAGGGAAGTAACATGAAGTCGGTCCAGCACTGAAGAGTAGTTCAGAGACTCGAGGGAAGTAACATGAAGTCGGTCCAGCACTGTAGAGTAGTTCAGAGACTCGAGGGAAGTAACATGAAGTCGGTCCAGCCCTGTAGAGTAGTTCAGAGACTCGAGGGAAGTAACATGAAGTCGGTCCAGCCCTGTAGAGTAGTTCAGAGACTCGAGGGAAGTAACATGAAGTCGGTCCAGCCCTGTAGAGTAGTTCAGAGACTCGAGGGAAGTAACATGAAGTCGGTCCAGCACTGAAGAGTAGTTCAGAGACTCGAGGGAAGTAACATGAAGTCGGTCCAGCACTGTAGAGTAGTTCAGAGACTCGAGGGAAGTAACATGAAGTCGGTCCAGCACTGTAAAGTAGTTCAGAGACTCGAGGGAAGTAACATGAAGTCGGTCCAGCCCTGTAGAGTAGTTCAGAGACTCGAGGGAAGTAACATGAAGTCGGTCCAGCACTGTAGAGTAGTTCAGAGACTCGAGGGAAGTAACATGAAGTCGGTCCAGCACTGTAGAGTAGTTCAGAGACTCGAGGGAAGTAACATGAAGTCGGTCCAGCACTGTAGAGTAGTTCAGAGACTCGAGGGAAGTAACATGAAGTCGGTCCAGCCCTGTAGAGTAGTTCAGAGACTCGAGGGAAGTAACATGAAGTCGGTCCAGCACTGTAGAGTAGTTCAGAGACTCGAGGGAAGTAACATGAAGTCGGTCCAGCACTGTAGAGTAGTTCAGAGACTCGAGGGAAGTAACATGAAGTCGGTCCAGCACTGTAGAGTAGTTCAGAGACTCGAGGGAAGTAACATGAAGTCGGTCCAGCACTGTAGAGTAGTTCAGAGACTCGAGGGAAGTAACATGAAGTCGGTCCAGCCCTGTAGAGTAGTTCAGAGACTCGAGGGGAGTAACATGAAGTCGGTCCAGCACTGTAGAGTAGTTCAGAGACTCGAGGGAAGTAACATGAAGTCGGTCCAGCACTGTAGAGTAGTTCAGAGACTCGAGGGAAGTAACATGAAGTCGGTCCACCACTGTAGAGTAGTTCAGAGACTCGAGGGAAGTAACATGAAGTCGGTCCAGCCCTGTAGAGTAGTTCAGAGACTCGAGGGAAGTAACATGAAGTCGGTCCAGCCCTGTAGAGTAGTTCAGAGACTCGAGGGAAGTAACATGAAGTCGGTCCAGCACTGTAGAGTAGTTCAGAGACTCCAGGGAAGTAACATGAAGTCGGTCCAGCACTGTAGAGTAGTTCAGAGACTCGAGGGAAGTAACATGAAGTCGGTCCAGCACTGTAGAGTAGTTCAGAGACTCGAGGGAAGTAACATGAAGTCGGTCCAGCACTGTAGAGTAGTTCAGAGACTCGAGGGAAGTAACATGAAGTCGGTCCAGCACTGTAGAGTAGTTCAGAGACTCGAGGGAAGTAACATGAAGTCGGTCCACCACTGTAGAGTAGTTCAGAGACTCGAGGGAAGTAACATGAAGTCGGTCCACCACTGTAGAGTAGTTCAGAGACTCGGGGGAAGTAACATGAAGTCGGTCCAGCCCTGTAGAGTAGTTCAGAGACTCGAGGGAAGTAACATGAAGTCGGTCCACCACTGTAGAGTAGTTCAGAGACTCGGGGGAAGTAACATGAAGTCGGTCCAGCACTGTAGAGTAGTTCAGAGTCTCGAGGGAAGTAACATGAAGTCGGTCCAGCACTGTAGAGTAGTTCAGAGACTCGAGGGAAGTAACATGAAGTCGGTCCAGCACTGTAGAGTAGTTCAGAGACTCGAGGGAAGTAACATCAAGTCGGTCCACCACTGTAGAGTAGTTCAGAGACTCGAGGGAAGTAACATGAAGTCGGTCCAGCCCTGTAGAGTAGTTCAGAGACTCGAGGGAAGTAACATGAAGTCGGTCCACCACTGTAGAGTAGTTCAGAGACTCGAGGGAAGTAACATGAAGTCGGTCCAGCCCTGTAGAGTAGTTCAGAGACTCGAGGGAAGTAACATGAAGTCGGTCCAGCCCTGTAGAGTAGTTCAGAGACTCGAGGGAAGTAACATGAAGTCGGTCCAGCCCTGTAGAGTAGTTCAGAGACTCGAGGGAAGTAACATGAAGTCGGTCCAGCCCTGTAGAGTAGTTCAGAGACTCGAGGGAAGTAACATGAAGTCGGTCCAGCCCTGTAGAGTAGTTCAGAGACTCGAGGGAAGTAACGTGAAGTCGGTCCAGCACTGTAGAGTAGTTCAGAGACTCGAGGGAAGTAACATGAAGTCGGTCCAGCACTGTAGAGTAGTTCAGAGACTCGAGGGAAGTAACATGAAGTCGGTCCAGCACTGTAGAGTAGTTCAGAGACTCGAGGGAAGTAACATGAAGTCGGTCCAGCCCTGTAGAGTAGTTCAGAGACTCGAGGGAAGTAACATGAAGTCGGTCCAGCACTGTAGAGTAGTTCAGAGACTCGAGGGAAGTAACATGAAGTCGGTCCAGCCCTGTAGAGTAGTTCAGAGACTCGAGGGAAGTAACATGAAGTCGGTCCAGCACTGTAGAGTAGTTCAGAGACTCGAGGGAAGTAACATGAAGTCGGTCCACCACTGTAGAGTAGTTCAGAGACTCGAGGGAAGTAACATGAAGTCGGTCCAGCCCTGTAGAGTAGTTCAGAGACTCGAGGGAAGTAACATGAAGTCGGTCCAGCCCTGTAGAGTAGTTCAGAGACTCGAGGGAAGTAACATGAAGTCGGTCCAGCCCTGTAGAGTAGTTCAGAGACTCGAGGGAAGTAACATGAAGTCGGTCCAGCCCTGTAGAGTAGTTCAGAGACTCGAGGGAAGTAACATGAAGTCGGTCCAGCCCTGTAGAGTAGTTCAGAGACTCGAGGGAAGTAACATGAAGTCGGTCCAGCACTGTAGAGTAGTTCAGAGACTCGAGGGAAGTAACATGAAGTCGGTCCAGCACTGTAGAGTAGTTCAGAGACTCGAGGGAAGTAACATGAAGTCGGTCCACCACTGTAGAGTAGTTCAGAGACTCGAGGGAAGTAACATGAAGTCGGTCCAGCCCTGTAGAGTAGTTCAGAGACTCGAGGGAAGTAACATGAAGTCGGTCCAGCCCTGTAGAGTAGTTCAGAGACTCGAGGGAAGTAACATGAAGTCGGTCCACCACTGTAGAGTAGTTCAGAGACTCGGGGGAAGTAACATGAAGTCGGTCCAGCACTGTAGAGTAGTTCAGAGTCTCGAGGGAAGTAACATGAAGTCGGTCCAGCACTGTAGAGTAGTTCAGAGACTCGAGGGAAGTAACATGAAGTCGGTCCAGCACTGTAGAGTAGTTCAGAGACTCGAGGGAAGTAACATCAAGTCGGTCCACCACTGTAGAGTAGTTCAGAGACTCGAGGGAAGTAACATGAAGTCGGTCCAGCCCTGTAGAGTAGTTCAGAGACTCGAGGGAAGTAACATGAAGTCGGTCCACCACTGTAGAGTAGTTCAGAGACTCGAGGGAAGTAACATGAAGTCGGTCCAGCCCTGTAGAGTAGTTCAGAGACTCGAGGGAAGTAACATGAAGTCGGTCCAGCCCTGTAGAGTAGTTCAGAGACTCGAGGGAAGTAACATGAAGTCGGTCCAGCCCTGTAGAGTAGTTCAGAGACTCGAGGAAAGTAACATGAAGTCGGTCCAGCCCTGTAGAGTAGTTCAGAGACTCGAGGGAAGTAACATGAAGTCGGTCCAGCCCTGTAGAGTAGTTCAGAGACTCGAGGGAAGTAACATGAAGTCGGTCCAGCACTGTAGAGTAGTTCAGAGACTCGAGGGAAGTAACATGAAGTCGGTCCAGCACTGTAGAGTAGTTCAGAGACTCGAGGGAAGTAACATGAAGTCGGTCCAGCACTGTAGAGTAGTTCAGAGACTCGAGGGAAGTAACATGAAGTCGGTCCAGCCCTGTAGAGTAGTTCAGAGACTCGAGGGAAGTAACATGAAGTCGGTCCAGCACTGTAGAGTAGTTCAGAGACTCGAGGGAAGTAACATGAAGTCGGTCCAGCCCTGTAGAGTAGTTCAGAGACTCGAGGGAAGTAACATGAAGTCGGTCCAGCACTGTAGAGTAGTTCAGAGACTCGAGGGAAGTAACATGAAGTCGGTCCACCACTGTAGAGTAGTTCAGAGACTCGAGGGAAGTAACATGAAGTCGGTCCAGCCCTGTAGAGTAGTTCAGAGACTCGAGGGAAGTAACATGAAGTCGGTCCAGCCCTGTAGAGTAGTTCAGAGACTCGAGGGAAGTAACATGAAGTCGGTCCAGCCCTGTAGAGTAGTTCAGAGACTCGAGGGAAGTAACATGAAGTCGGTCCAGCCCTGTAGAGTAGTTCAGAGACTCGAGGGAAGTAACATGAAGTCGGTCCAGCCCTGTAGAGTAGTTCAGAGACTCGAGGGAAGTAACATGAAGTCGGTCCAGCACTGTAGAGTAGTTCAGAGACTCGAGGGAAGTAACATGAAGTCGGTCCAGCCCTGTAGAGTAGTTCAGAGACTCGAGGGAAGTAACATGAAGTCGGTCCAGCACTGTAGAGTAGTTCAGAGACTCGAGGGAAGTAACATGAAGTCGGTCCAGCACTGTAGAGTAGTTCAGAGACTCGAGGGAAGTAACATGAAGTCGGTCCAGCACTGTAGAGTAGTTCAGAGACTCGAGGGAAGTAACATGAAGTCGGTCCAGCCCTGTAGAGTAGTTCAGAGACTCGAGGGAAGTAACATGAAGTCGGTCCAGCACTGTAGAGTAGTTCAGAGACTCGAGGGAAGTAACATGAAGTCGGTGCAGCACTGTAGAGTAGTTCAGAGACTCGAGGGAAGTAACATGAAGTCGGTCCAGCCCTGTAGAGTAGTTCAGAGACTCGAGGGAAGTAACATGAAGTCGGTCCAGCCCTGTAGAGTAGTTCAGAGACTCGAGGGAAGTAACATGAAGTCGGTCCAGCCCTGTAGAGTAGTTCAGAGACTCGAGGGAAGTAACATGAAGTCGGTCCAGCCCTGTAGAGAAGTTCAGAGACTCGAGGGAAGTAACATGACAAGAGAATGTATTTCTTTACTTTATTACGTCGGAACTTGATGAACTTCTCAATGAGCACCTTGGCTTTACCCTGACTGCAAGTACGAGATCTGTGATCAGCTTAACGACGGACACGAAAACCTCTTAGTTTTTAAATGACACGCCCCATCATACAGCAGAGTTTCAAAAATGAATAATGTCTTCCAATAGATTGTTTTGTTCTAGGTCTCAATGGATTGCATGAACAATGCTTTGATGATGACAACAATACTACTGAGTTCATACTTGTGACTAGACACTGTTCTACACTAAAGGAGCAGATTAGATTACCACGAAACTTTGAACGTTGTCTCTTTTATTGTATACTTTAAATCTTACTATTCACAGAGGATTGTAACATGGCATAAATTAAAATGTGAAATTTACTTTGCTACCTAGTAAAGAAAGTGAAAGGGGAAATAATTCTTTAAATTCTAAGTAACATTTTTTTTAATTCGATGCTCTCCCTTACATATTTTTATTTCTTTTTTTCTTTATATAAACTAAAGATGAGAAACGAACCAAACCCGAACCGAACGAACCAAACTCGAGCCTCACTGACGACGGAATCTAGCCGAATCTGAATTTTAAAGCTGATCGGTACGAACCGAGCCGAACGAACTGTACTTACCTTGACCGAACTGCATCAAAGATTTTGCAATATTTTTTTAAAGGAAAAAATAAAAACTTAGTTTCAGTGATACGAGTTGACAGTTATTTCAAATTTTTGGAACATTTTTTTGTGCGTTAATAAAATGGGAGAGTGGAAGTAACGAAAAGTAGACTCTGACTGTAGAAATGACCAGGGGACAAGTTGGACAGATCTTTGCCCTTTTAATGGAAATAAGTCAATATGTTTTATTGCTATAGAGATGTTTGTGGCTGTTTAAAAAAAAACACAACTATAAACAGCAATATGAAATCAAAAACATAAACAAATATTGCGGCATTCTTAGTTTGAGCCACCAAGAAAAAGTTGCTTAGAAACGCCTAGAGATTACAGGAATGACCAAGAAGTGACAAGACAATGAGTGGGTAAGGGCATGGTACAGAGTTGGTCATATTTTAAGTAGTGAACTGAAGTCTTTTTTCGATATGCAGGGATTGCTTTATAGGGGGCTACTATCAGTGATGGAGGAAATGTGTCATGAAAAAAAGAATGCAGTTGAAGCCGCAACTTTTTTTTTCGCATGACAATTAGAAATCTCTATTAAAAACAAAAAGATACAGCAGAAGAGCTGCAAATGTTTACAATTAGCGCCGACATATCTGATAGCGTTCAACTCTTACTATTTATTCGCAGTACGAAAAGCAATTTTTAAATCACAGAAAAAAATCTGCTATGAGGAACATGCATTGGGACCACCACTGGCAAAAACCTGTTCAAAGTAGTTTCAGACATCATGGAGGATGAGGAGGCTTCTTTCCTTTGTGAGAAATTATTGGGAGTGACTACTGCACCGCCAGAAGTATAGCTGGGTGAAATAGAAAACTGGCAGCAAGAGTTATTAGAAAATGTTCAAGTCAAATGGAATCTCTGTGGCAAAAAGTTGAATCAGGCTGACATACGCGCCTTCTAAACGAAATTGCAACTATTCATTTAGCAGGCGGAAAGGGGCGAAATGATTGTGGCGTAATCGCCTGACAGACGAGCATCTAGATTCAGTGCATCAACTTGGTGTCTCATCAATGCAGTGGGAGCTTCAAAAGTTGGCTTTGGATAAACTTCCTACATCCCATGAATTAGTGTAAATATTATATTCACGTGGGAGGCGCAGTGGCTCAGTGGTAAAACGCTTGCGATCCGAGGGGTCCCAGATTTGAATCCTGGTGAAGACTGAGATATTCATTTCGGTATCTTAAGTTCACCTCTGAGTCCGACAAGCTCTGATTTTAGGTGGGTAAAAGGAAAGGCGGTTGATCGTTGTAATGGTTACATGACACCCTCGTTAACCGTGGACCACAGAAATAATGACCTTTACACCAACTGACATATAGATCGTAAGGTCTGAAAGGTTAACGGTTTTAAATTGATATCCACGGGTTTCTAACAAATTGCTTTATTTTTTTATGTAATGTTTTTTGTTTCTATTCTTTTATAAGGCCCGCGACACGAGTGTTGAAATTAAAATAGCCCACATTGCTGTTTTATCTAATTAATAATTGAATTAAACATTGTTACATGTAATCTGTTTTTGCTATTACCTAATTTCATAACATGGAACCGAACCCGAGCCCGATCTTGGGTTCGATTCCCATATCTAATATAAACCAGGCATTTTAAATACCCAACTATCGTGCCTCAGATGTATCTCTGCGATAATACGGTCCACGAGCCAACAGGACTTTAAAAGGGACCTCAGTCTTGAAGGTGAAAAGCTGTCAAGTGTCAGTAGTTTCAACTACCTCGGAGCTCTCGTCTCAGATGAGGGAACCAAACCAGAACTACTGGCCTGTATTTCTCAGTCCACTGCAGCCCTTTCAAAACTTAAAAGAATATGCAAAGACAAAGGCTTAGCCTTCGACACCAAGATCAGACTGTTGCGATTGTCATGGCCACTTATGTTTGCGAGTCTTGAACGCTGACTGCAGAACAAGAGAGTAGCATCCTAGCCGGATCTTAAACATCAAAGAATAAACACAAAGACTAAACACAAAGACTAAACCAAGACCAGATTAACTTTTAGCGTTAAAATCCCCATAAGTGTATCAAATGTTGGGCGTATACTTTATTTTATGTATAAAAATACACATTTTCACTGCTAGTCCTCATTAGGGGAGATAAGCTCAGTTCTGGTATCAAGACTGGAATGACAATTTTACATACCAGACCTGCTGTAACATAACAGTGAAACGGATTCTAACGAACAAGTACACCAGAGAGAGAGAGAGACTCATAGAGAGATAGAAAGAGAGAAACAGAGAAACACAGAATGAAAGACTGAGAGAAAAACTCAAGAGACATAGAGAGAGAGAGAAAGAGAGAGAAAGAGAGACAACCTGATAGTAAGATTTCACATGAAAGCCTACCAAGTACTGTATAATAGTTTCAAGAGAAGTGCCTGGTTTCTTTTTCTTTTTTGTTGTTTTTTTGTGTGTGTTTTTAGCGCCCCCGAAAAGGCAAAAGACGCTATTAGTTTTGTGTGGAACGTCTCTCCGTCTGTCCGTCCGTCCCGTTTAGATCTCGTTAACTAGAAAAGATAGTGAAAATCGGACATCATAATATTTTAGACCATTCAAAGTTCTTTTCTGAAAGCGAAAAATCTAATTTTTTAACTCACTTATGCAAGCAGTTTTTTCTTCAATATATAACACATTACAACTATTCACTATTAATAGTAACGAACATGTGAGGCTCTTCAGTAAAGGAGACAGCATCTTAGCATATTTTTAATACATCTATGCAAATGGTTTTAGATTTTTTGTGAAAAAAAAAAAATTTTAATATAATAATCAGAAAGTAAAGGAATTTTTTTTTATGGAAATGTTTTTTTTCTTTAGGAATAAGAGATTTACTTGACGATTTGAATGAGAGATTGACCCTTTACAAAACAATTAGATCAATTAGATAATCATTATAGGACATCAGTTAGGCCAGGATCACATGTAACTTCACATTCACTTTCACCTATCCTTTGGTCTGCTGGACTTCTGGGGCACCACACAAGATCAGTCAACCTTCTTTCTCCAATCTTCTTTGTCATTTGTCTTTGATAGAATTTCATTCTGATGTTCTTTCTGAAAATATTGAAACCTTCCCTTTTACCTACCTTGGTAGACCACTTCGGGGGACGATTTTGAGTTTGTTTTTCCACACAAACTATCTTTTAATTTTTTTTATTTTTTTTTGTTTGCTAACTTAAGTTAAAAACATATGCTCATATACAAACGTACTGAATCATAAAGACTTTTACGAACAAACACATAGATCTATATACATCAAAATATGTTAGGATAGACATGTGTAGCCATGTTAACGAAAAATTGGCTGCACTGTTCGCCTTTCCCATCTTCAGCTGTCACACCTGAAAACTGATAAAAGAAACATCTGCCAAATGTCATGTTTTGAGCGATGAAAAATAACATCTTAACACTGCCTTTATACTAAGCTTCGTCTGGTTGGCTCCAGTGACGTCTCTTTCATGTGAAACATTTCTCTGTCTAGATATATATATCTCATACACAAGCGCTCACACACACAAACGCACACATAGATCATTCATGTCTTATATTGCAGGAAAGCAAGCCAATGGATTCTACATTAATGACGTCTTCGCAGTGGCGTATCTAGGTGTTTGGCATCATTGGGTGGGGGGGGGAGGTTTGAGGGGATTGATCTCTTTGGGGGCCTCTGCATTTTGCGTAATATTTAATATTTAATGTAAAAAAAAACAATTTCGAACACTCATCAGGGCCCCCTCAAGAAGGGGCCCAGGGGGATTTTCAAATTCTCTCTTCCCTCTTTTCCACTCTAGCTACGCCTTTGCATCTATGCAGGCAAATATGTGTAGGCAAAGGGAAAAGATCTCATAGTTTGTATGAGTTAATATTTTCAAAACTGAAAAGCTTTAATTACCAGGGAATTTAGTTATTGGCGATTAAAAGATAGGGGAGTAACAGAGGATTAATTGGCCAAGGGATTTATTGACATGACTGAAGCGACCGGGGATTTAGTTGCTGGAGATTATGTGACCTTAAATTAAGTGACAAAATCACAAGGGAATACGTGACTGGTTATTAATTAACCAGAGAATAAGGGACTGGGATTCCTGGAGGAACATCTAATTACATGGAGAATGTTGTAGATTAACACAATTGTGTAAATATCTAAAAGTAAATCCATAAATTTATTGTATTCTGTGACTGACATCATGACAAAATCATACTTATTGACATCTAGATGTACGAAATCATACAAACTTACATCTAGATGTACGAGAGCACACAAATTGACACCTGCGCTAGATCAAACAAATTGACATCTAGATGCATGACTTCATACAAATTGACATCTAGATGAACAACATCATACAAATTGACATCTAGATGCAAGACATCATACAAATTGACATCTAGATGAACAACATCATACAAATCGACATCTAGATGAACGACATCATACAAATTGACATCTAGATGAACAACATCATACAAATCGACATCTAGATGCATGCCATCATACAAATTGACATCTAGATAAACAACATCATACAAATTGACATCTAGATGCATGACATCATACAAATTGACATCTAGATGAACAACATCATACAAATCGACATCTAGATGCAAGACATCATACAAATTGACATCTAGATGAACAACATCATACAAATCGACATCTAGATGAACGACATCATACTAATCGACATCTAGATGTATGACATCATACAAATGGACATATGCTCGAGATAATGCGTGAACTCTTTCATTAGACAAACACTTGTAGAAGCTGTAACCTGACAAGAACGAGACTACTTCAGTTTCGTGACAAGATTAATTGAGAACTTGTTCAAAAAAACGTTTAACGTCCGCCCTGTCACTTTCAAGATTTATCTCGTAATGACCTGTTGACCATTTCCAATGTTTAGTTTGCTCCGCCCAATCATAGCGTAAGCTGTCAACAATCTGATGACACATACAGCATGTGCGTTAATTTTGTTTCCTGTTATTTCCTCTGTCCTTATCCTACTTATAAAAAAATCTTAAGACAAGAGAGAAAGCTGACCTATTAGAAAATGTTATGTATTTATTAATGTAATGAAGATATTATGAAATTAGAGCTAAGATTTTGTAAATAGGCTAATGTTATGGGTTCGATCCTCATACAGGCCAATTTTGTGCTCTCTTGGTTGTATTTTCCAACATATATTTGGGATTGCTATTCTACTTGTTTCCTTCGTATATTTAGCTAATGACATACAGACTATACTTCGAAAAGACGATAATTACGTCCTACTTCCCTAAGTCAATCTAGTCATGCATGCTAATCTGATTCAGGCAACCCATTCCATGCTCTAATAGCACTAAGTGTCGCAGTTATGCCGCTTTGTTTTTTAGGCCATGAATATTTGCAGTATTTATATTTGTGCAGTATTTATATTTGTGCAGTATTTATATTTGTGCAGTATTTATATTTGTGCAGTATTTATATTTGTGCAGTATTTATATTTGTGCAGTATTTATATTTGTGCAGTATTTTTTGCCTTGTCGCTTTGTCATCATTTTGTTGTGACGTCTTTTTTTTCTTCTTCTTTGTCGTTTGTTGCTTCTACACCCTGTCAGTATTGATAGACAAGCTGTACTCTTGGTGGTCCTGAATTGTTTACATTGCTCTACGTTTACTGGACAGCCTTAGCGATTGTTTGGGCACTTTGACCCCTGTTTAGGGTGAGTTTTATTTCATATTGTTAACATATTTTTTTTTACTAATTCGTTCGTATTTGTAATTATAGTGTTAGATTAGAAGTTAGAAGAATCTCTGTTATTTGTTTTCTATAGGGTTTCAGTACTGGAGTAACATATTGATACTGTAGTTTCTGGAGTTACCCAGAGCAGTATTGTCGTCATTGTTATCCTTAGTATGGATTGTTGAAACCATCATCATCGTCGTCATCATCGTCATCATCATCATCCAACTCCATTTGAGTGAGTGCTTGAGAGGCTCTAATCTTCTCTTGCAAAAGCCCTGCACAGAAACACTGCTGTCTTGCGTAGTAGTCACCATACAGGTCGAGAACTTTTGGTTTCCCAGACCTGTCGAGACGGAGATCAGCAAGTCTGGTGCAGTCAAAAAGAATATGAGACACGGTTTCCTCTTCTTCCCCGCAGCGAGGGCATCGTGAATCAAAATAGGTCGGAACATGTTTGTATGCTACTATAAAGAATTCATGGTTATAGAAAGTTTGAACAGAGCCAATTTATTTCACTTTGTTAGAAGAATAAATCTTTTTTAGTTTTCTTTATTACAATGTAACATGTTATTAATTTCGAATATATGGATAAGATTAATAGTTATTATTTTAAAAAAATATAAGTGTACGCTAAATGAATATATGGTGATGCTGTGGCTGAGGGTAAAACACTTGGAACTGGAAATCCCGTGTTGGAATCCTGGTGAAGACTCTAGGGGGACCACTTCGGGGGCATATTTTAGTTTGTGCTTAACACAAACTGTCTTTGTAACCTTGTTTGCTTTGATTTTGTTTATTTTAGGTGAGATTTTAATACTAAACCATAACTTGCCCCAGCACAGCCAAGGAAGTTTTGAGTTTAAAACCCCTTCTATGGGGTTTGCAGTCAAATCCACCTCTTCTATAAAACACAAACAAAAAAAAGAATGCGAACGACAATCCCCAAATTTCAAGAGCAAAGCTAAGGAAAATTTTAAAACCCCCTCAGAAATTTACGATAAAACCCCCTCTTAAATACAAGACAATCCATACATCAGTCACCAGGTTCTATGAGCGTATCCAAGAGAGGTTTTAACCCTCCAGCGGGTTTTGAAGCTAAAAACCACCTCTTCAATATAAAAAAAGCAAATTACACATTAAAAAATCTATGAGAGTAGCAAAAGGGGTTTTGAGTTTAAATCCCCTTTTAGCGGGGTTTGAGGCTAAAAATACCTCTTCAATATAAAAAAAAGCAGATTACACACAATGCTATGATTGTTGCCAAAGGGTGTTTTTAGTTTAAACTTTTAGTTGAAACTTAAAAAAATACCTCTTCAATCTAAAAAAAAAAGCAAATTACAACTCAAAATACTATGAGCGTAGCCAAGCCAAGGGGGGTTTTGAGTTTAAACCCCCCTCCTCCAGAGGGCTTTTTTAACCCTTCCAGATGGATTTGAGCTTAAATATTCCCATTCAGAGAGTTTTGAGGTTGAAGACCTCTCTCTTTAATTTTATTCTAAAGCAAACTAAATTCTGTGAGCTCCAGAGATTTTTTAGTTTTAACCCCCCCCCCCCCCAACAAATGATTTTGACGATAAAACTTCCCTTTTCGATATAAGACCTAAAGCAAACTACAGTCACATAATTCCAAGAGCGTAGTCAAGAGAGGTTACAAATTTCTATCAGTGACTTAAGACAAGACTTAATAAGCCTCAACAAAGATGGCAAAGATTTTAGAAGTCAGTTCTAAAGATCTGGTTACATTCAGGGAAATCCTATGCCGAACTGGGAGTCGACACCTTAGTAAGGTTGTGACAGAGCGTCGCATGAGGTTTGCGGGACATGTTCTCCGACAAAATGAATTAGGCATAAGAAGAGTCGCGATGACGCTGAGGCCATTACGAGGAAAGCGCAAACAGGGACATCCTTGTACAGCTTGGCGTTACACTTTCATGGAGGTCCTCAGAGCAGGTGGGGAGTGGCTTCATACATTGCCAGTGACATATTTTTGTGGAAGCAGCTTGCCGCCCAATTTGCCGAACGAGGCGGGAGGATCTAAGTAAGAAAGAATAGTAAGAATAGCACATAAGGTTTTTGAAAAGAACTTTTTAACAGCAGGATAATGCACTGTAGATACCTCAGAATATACATTTTGTTGGCTTTCAATGCCGGATATAGTGCTTGGCGGCGGTACTCCGCCCGCGCTGGGGGAGCTCACAGCGCTCCCCCAGGCCCCTTGCTGGCAAGGGCGGGGAGTCTGTAATTTTTCCCTTAACTCCAGGAGGAACCTATTTTAGGGTACAATAAACGTCTTCCGAAAGAATGAAGTGTCAGAATGTAATAAAGATGTATTATGTGAACACACACACACATTTTTTGCGGAGAAAAAAGTCCCCCCACCTCCCTCCCCCACCTCCCAGCCCGAAAAAAAATCCTGGCTACGCTCATAATGGGAACATATCGTAACAAAGTTTAGACCCTTCCTCCTGTGACAATACTAAGTAAAAAAGTTACAACGGAAAAGTCTTTTAAATAAATTAATCGAATGTTATTTGTAAATATGTACAAATCAAAGCTTTGTGACTTTAATGTACAGTCTCAGTATTCTCTGAAGTAGTCTTTGTTGATGACACCGTGGTGTGTCCTCCTGTGCTACTGCTGCTCGCCCTTCGGAACGACCCAAACGCCCGATCATTGAACCGGAAAAGCTTTCTAAAATTCAATCGAAAACCTTTGGAGAAGGCCAGGTAAACGTAGAGGTTCAAGGCGTGGTTCCAGTCCCGAATGATGCGGCACGCGAAGTCCATGTGATGAAGCCCCCTCGACTTGTTGTGCTGGTAGATTTGTTTCAGCACCAGCGCTTCCACGCAGTACAGGATGTTCAGGGCGAGGTACAAGAAGGCAGCTGCTAGCATGAGCTGGCTCAGGGACGTCTCTATCATCTGAATGCTTGTCATGGTGGTGTGGCCGTTTTCCGGCCCGCCGTTTTTCGTTGAGCACGGCTTTATTTGAAGTGAAGTGATCGAAGCCCTTCTCTTGGAGCTGGAGCTTATCTTACGGAGAACGGCAGCGGTAAAGATGGCAATGAAGAAAAACGGTATGGCGTAAATAAGTGACACTCTCAAAATCTCTAGGAGGTGCTCGTCACCGTGTTCTACGCAGACGCCTTCCGATGCATCAGCTGTGAGAGCCTCCATGGTAAAGATAACCAGAGTTAGCACAATAGAAAGTATTCCAACGGAGATTATGAAGAAGTTTTTGCTTATCAGAAGCTGTCGTCGGAATGGGTAGCAGACAGACAAAAACCTTTCTACGCTGATCAACACCAAAGTCCAGTTAGCCACTCCAGCAAAGGATAATCCAGCCAAGTGGTAAAATCTGCAGCTCCAGATGGTTTTCTTGTGATCGTTGTAGTACAACTGACGTTGGACCATGTAGGCAGTCAAGGTCAAGCTGTCCATGACGGCCAGATAGATGATTAGGAACGAGGCCGCACCAATGCGTTTCATGCTCACAATAAGGGCGATAATGAGTGCATTGCTTGGCACGCCAAGAATCCATAGTAAAATATTGTAATTTCGAATTATATACTTGACATCTTCATAGGCCAGATTGGACGCACTGTGGGGGAAAAGCAAAACAAAATAAAATATTTACAATCAATTTACTTAAAAGTATAGAGATAACTATTCACACTATGCCTTCGCCAGAAAGTAATTAGAAAGGTATAGTATATAAAGATTACTTCATATTTATTGTTTTGTTGTAATTATATTATTATACCAAGCTTATATAAACTCACCCTTTCAGTCTGTCTATCTGTCTGTCTGGTAAAAACTAGAAGACTTATCCAAACTAATTGATACGACTTCACTTAGTATAAGCTTTGTGTTTTTTTTTTATATTTTGCTTGTTGCTTGCTGTTATTATATTTGTTGTAAAGAAAATGGTCACATAAATTCTGTTCTGTAAACTTACAGGTCATTCGGAGCAATGGTTTTGTAATTCATTTCCAGGAGTTTAAAGCTGCTAAATAAGAGTTTAACTATAACGATCACTGCCATGTGGGTACGTTTAGTATGCGTAAGGTACTGGAGCGAGAGTTTATAGTGGAATCTGATGAGAACAGGGAATTCTTGGAATGTCTAGACACATTGTACATAATAAGCGTCAAGTAAAAAGCTTTATTTGAATATTTACTTCAATTGTTGAAATGCATTCTATTTACAATCCAAATGATAAGTAAATCTATAAAGACTTGTTCAAGTTGAAGAAAATGCCTCATTGAGCGATTGTGCGCATAAATTTACCACTTTGGAAATCTTGAGTTGAGTTTGAAGAGTTTTCTTTTTTTTTCAACATTATATTCAAGTGTCTGCTACGAAAACCAGCAGTCGTAGTTTATTTTATAGGCTTACTATCGTACACCACAGTGTCCTAAGACTTTTGCTTGGTGAATGATTAATCTTAAATAATAGAATACGATCGGTTAAAATAGTAGAGTTGACCCAAAAAATAGAATCATAGAATGTTTTTTTAGCAGAGTGATTGAGTAAGCCTAAGCAAATACAGTAGACCTGGGCTATAAAATACCCACAGTAAAGTAAGCAGCTGTCTTTAACCGACGGTTCTTTTGCCTGATCCATGCAAGCCCGATGCACTCAAAGACAGTGTTACGAGTCTCAAGATCAAAAAACGTACATGCGCTGCCCGTCTTGAATACGTTTTACAGTTTAGCATTCCTATCTCTATTTAAGTTCAATACCTCAGAACTTCATTGAAGCTGTAGGGTGGAACTTGAATCTCGCTTATTTCTTTAGAAATCAAACAGTTGGTGTATATCGCTGAGAAAAGAATTACTAGTTTGTTGGCCACACGGGGAAAACTCTAGTCTGACCGTTATCGTTTTTCAAACAAAAAAATAATTAAATTTGCCTAGAGAACTAGGCCTTGATCTAGACCCAGCATCGTTTTGAAAGGACTATCAAAAAAAAATTAAATTTGCCTAGAGAACTAGGCCTTGATCTAGACCCAGCATCGGTTTTGAAAGGACTATCAAAAAAAACATTAAATTTGCCTAGAGAACTAGGCCTTGATCTAGACCCAGCATCGTTTTGAAAGGACTATCAAAAAAAATTAAATTTGCCTAGAGAACTAGGCCTTGATCTAGACCCAGCATCGGTTTTGAAAGGACTATCATGTTCTTGAAAGAACTATCGCGTTCGGGAATTCTTGAATGTAAAGCATTATTGATTTAAGAGTAAAATAAATGAATGTTCATGAAAATTTTGCGCATCGTCTTCTAAGTCTAGATGTAAAGGTCAGTCATTAGAATAATGTAATGAGTAGTAGATATATCAATTCAATTAACCAGGATTCTTTCTCCTGTGGAAAGGGACAGGGTGGAATAGGACGGGTAAAAAATGTTCCATTTTAATCTGACCTTCATTTTTTTCGTTAAGAGAAAAACACTCGCTCTATACGTAGTATAAATGAGGTATTGTCTTTTTATAATTATTTTTAAGGTTGTTGTTGTTTTGTTTTGTTTGTTTGTTTGACGTGCATTTGCTGTTGTTGTTGCTTGTTTGTCTTTTATTGTACATGTTGTCACCAGGAGAAGAAAGTCTTGCAGGTCAAACAAAGTAAATAATTTGTTGATTGCAAAAGAGCTTCGATTGCCGATTCCGAGCAATGCAAAGAGGATGAGGAATCGATTCTCGCGAAATCTCGAATGTTGGACAATATGAAACAAGGTTTATAGAAAAACAGAACTAGCCCCTGGGCGAGAAGAGGCTGTTCCTTATGTGGGGACAAGGCGGCATTAAGAAAACGCCCGCTTTTTTTCACAAGGTAGAGGAGACTATGTCACAAGACAGTTATCGCTTCATGATAGTGGTTTCAAATAAGATCTAGTTTCAACCTTGACCCTTGCGGTCGAAGGATATATAACATTATGGACATTTAAAACTTAAAATAAAAGTTTGATCAAATTAAATAAACGTTTAGTTTAAAGAGCAATGAACATTATAAACTGTCACATGCCAAACACTTACGTGTCATAATAATCTTCGAATTCATTTGATTGTTCCGTTTCATTGAGAGTGTCGCTTGAATTGAAAGAGGAACAGTTTGAGCCGGTGCCGTTGTGACAGTCAAGTATGGACATTCTTGGACATCACTGGAAACAAAACTACATTCTATGTTTATGCTTGACTTTGATTACTACAAACATACAAATGAATCAGAAACAAACAACACTAAACATAAGAAATCATGAAATAAAACATGTGGATCTTAAAACAAGATTACAAAGATAGTTTGTGTGGGCACTCAAAATTTTTAATCCGCGAACAAAGTAGTCCATTCAGGCAGTTAAAAAGACAGATTTCAATATTTTTAGTATCAGTATCTGAGATAAACTCCAATTGGTAGCAAGACTGAAAGGGCTAATCCTCCCCTAGAGCCATGGCGAGAAACTCTGCTGTTCGGCGTAATGCCTTTTGCTTCCATACAGGTCACGTGACTCTGCAGACACATTCCCCCGCGGCTCACGGAGCTGGGACACTCTTTTGCAAAATGTGCGCCACTGTTTCCACTGACTCTCCACAGTGTCGGCAACGAGCATCAAAATAAGGCCGGAACTGATCAAAATATGCATCAATGGGCCCGTTCAACACTGCACAATTATCGTTTGTTCCGACTTTTTTAACCTTCACCATGGACTGCTTATTATAAATATTCATATGTATTTAATGATCTGATTGCTGTGAAGATATGGCTCAATGTGAACCTGCCCTAACGGATGTTATTTGATGATTATCTGATTGATTGTTTGGTAGAGGCCCGATCACCCAATCAAGGCTTTAGGGAGGAAACTTGACCGTTTGGTTGAATATGGAAGAGTGTGTTATGTGGCAGGTTGTGTTTATATAAATATATGTATCTATCTATGTATGTATGTATGTATGTATGTATGTATGTGTCTGTGTGTGTATATGTGTGTGTGTTCATATGCATACATGTGTGTGTATGGCAGTGTATGGTGCTGAATACTTCTTTAAAAAATATGGTTTTTACCTGTATTTGACTAAGGCACAGACTAAATGCCTTAGTTCTCTTTGAATACAAAAGTGTTTTCGCATTTCCACTGCCAGTAGAGTTTTGAATAACAAACAAAAAACACATTTTTACTCATACAAATATTTTCTATAAAATTATTTTAGAGAAGACAAACTTGTTCAAATTACATTTTAAAAATATACAGGTAATATATTGCACTTCTTAATACAGTCTTCTCTGTTTTTGTTATTAATAGTGAATAGTTGTATAAAGGGTATAATTTTATTTTTAAAAAAAAACTGCTTGCATATTAAATTTTAAAGGTAAATCGTTTCGCTATTATATAAAAAAAGGAGCCACGGAACCAGAACTTTCAAAGTTTTAAAATTTCATTGTATCGGATTTTCAATATCTTTTGTAGGTTTTGCGATCTAAACAAACGGACAGACAGACCACATAAAACAAACAGCGGCCATGCCCCTTTTGTGGGCCGCTAAGTATTAGTATCAAAAGTATATCAACATTTTTAAACATATCAACATAAAAAAATAGAATATCAACATTTTAAAAATATTATTTCTAAAATTTTACAAATCAACTATTAACATTATAAACAAATCAGCATTGAATATAAATAATATCGAAAATAAATCAACATTATTAAAAGATCAATACAGTAAAACATATTAGCATTATATTGTTACAAATGACCAGTGACAGGAAGAGGTTAACGTGTGACCCCGACGAGATAACACAGCAGCGAGTGTTCTCTGGAATGTACATGTATAAACAGAGACAGGATGTGACGTGTCCTTACGTGTTATTCCAGAAGGTACTAGCAATGTCCAGTGACAGATAGAGGTCACAACTTGTGACCCTGGCAAGATGACACTGCAGCCGATGTTTTCTGGAATCTACATGTATAAACAAAGACAGGATGTGACGTTTCCTCACGTGTTGTTCCAGATGATACTGGCTGTGTTTGTGTAACTTTGGAGGAGAGATTAGGGACTCTATATAAGCCAGAGAGTTAATGTAAAAGTTAGTCGTGAGTAAGCCGTTACAGTCGATACAGACAATGTAAGATGTGTGCGGCTCTAGTGGTAGAGAAATGTGTACGACTCGATGCAAGTTAACTAGGGTAGAGTTAACTGGAGTGGACTACTGTCGTTAAAGGCTCTGATTCGGTAGACTTGAGTACGACTTAGTTCAGCTTTGGGAGACCTGGAGCGACACTGGGAAGTGTGTCGTTGGTCTGTTCTGTGGAATACGGCTCGATGCAAGTTGAGAAGAGATGAATTGCAACGAAGTGAAGAGATGAATGCATTGAAGTATAGCTAATTGTAAACTGACAGATATTGTACAGTCTTCTACGCTACATGTTACAGTAACAAATTGTTAGAGTTAGTAGTCATTAAAGTTATATGAAACTGAAAGTTGAGTCGTCAAGTTCTTTGCAGTGTTTTTATTTGTGTGCCTACTAATACATTTAGCCAGAAGATTCAGAAATACGTAACAATATTGATATAAACATTAAAAACACACCAACATTTAAAAAAAAAACATTAGGCCTATAATTATTTCAACATTTAAAAAAACGTTACCATTTAAAAACCTATGAAAACGTATGGAGACTTACGCTACAGCAATGTTACCAACACTTTGAAACTTGAGATAAATGTAATTCTACTATCTACATCCGTCTGTTACTACTCTTACTCTAGTGAGCGAGATGGGAAAAAGTTCCGGAAAGTTGTACTACTCTAGCGCAAGACTTTTGATGACCTAAATTGTCACAACAGTCATAAACAACGACAGATAGATAGATAGATAGATAGATAGATAGATAGATAGATAGATAGATAGATAGATAGATAGATAGATAGACAGACAGACTGATAGATAGATAGATAGATAGATAGATAGATAGATAGATAGATTGATAGATAGATAGATAGATAGACAGACAGACTGATAGATAGATAGATAGATAGATAGATAGATAGATAGATAGATAGATAGATAGATAGATAGATAGATAGATAGATAGATAGATAGATAGATAGATAGATAGATATTTATAATCAATATATATTTGAGATTGAACATGTTTAATATACAACTGCCAACTTTTCTGACATATATGTAAAATAAGAGGGAGGTAAATAGGTTTTATTTTATACAGCCATTCTACATTACAAAATCAATTTTTTTCAAACAAAAGAACTGTGAGAAGCTAACTATTAGTATTTTTTAAAGTTATTTAAATACTAAGACCCGAGTTTTAAAAAAATACAACAACCTGGTTTATATAAGTTTTGAACTGTAATGAAATATTATATCAATATTACACCATGCGGTGCAATGCTTGGATTTGTTCCTATTCTATTAGCCCCTATCAAACAATGACAGTAGTAAGTATCAGATCCTCTCTTCAATAAGACATACAGAATGAACATATTGCTATAAATAAAACTTCCACCCAACCCCCCGCCTCAACACTAAATTTACCTTACGTTTTGGTATCTCCTTTAGTTCGATGCAGATGTGAGACATAGGTTTGTACTCACGCACGTGCATGTGTGTACTGTACTCTACCTGCCAGCACATAATGAGCGACCCCCCGCATGACGTAGCACACTAATAAACTGTCCGTCTGTCTGTCTGTCTGGTACACAATTTGTGTACACATTAGTTCTCCCACTGCCCATTCTTGGATTTAGTTGAAACTTTGCACAATTATTCATTGTCCTTACCAAAACATGAATCAATAAAAGATTAAACAATGAAAAAAATAATTAATGGTAATTAATTAATATTGTTTGATATAGAAAATGGGAAAATATATTAAAGTATTGAGATATATGGCTGTAAATGTGAAGTTCTTTCCCCTACATAAGCCCTTTTTTTTAAGTACTGTTAATATTTTGCTTGTTTTAGATAGTGTCTATTTGTTGTATGTGGTTTTGTTTTTCGTTTGTTCTAGCTTACATCTAAAGAACCAAGAAGTTAAATGAACAACATTTCTTGACAGTCAACACTTAAGAAATCAAGACACTTCACACAGTTTCCTGACAACAACTACAGTGTCGATGGAAGGCAACCTTTTTTGTGTTTATCCAGTGGGTCCTATCAATTTCACTCTTAGGATTCACGAGCCGCATAATCGTGAAAATTGTCTACTTAACATATTCTTTTACGGTTTCATAAAGCACTGTGGGCTGAAAGTGTCGAATAACTATTTCTTCATCATGGGCTGGAGTACCCCGTGGATCGTAGGTTGGGCATCAATGTTAAAGATAATGTAATTTGTCATAGATAGCTTAGTTACTTTGTTCTAAACTATTTTGTATTAGGCATCGCTCGGTTGAATGATTTGTCATGAAATTTACCCGAGCTATTTATGGAAACATGCTCTAATGGCACAAGGGTAGAAGGAGAACTTGTACGAATTCGTCCTAGCATATGGAATAAGAAATGTGCTTTTATCTTTGTATCTTTCTGAGTAGGTTTTCGGTATGAATTAAGACTTGGTGTATTACTTGTAAGTATCTGTCTGTCGACTGTATTTAGTTGACCCAACAAAGTTGTGCACATCTTTCTAAACATTCTTTAGACTATTTCTCGGTGTTTCTGGACAACGGATAAAAGTTTCGTTGGCAATTCTTATTACATGTTAAAATGCTTGGATAAAATAGGTGTTTTATCTGCGCTTGACTACAGTCGTCTGCACCTGCACAGAAGTTTCCTAAGTAAGTTCGGTTTTCAGACCTTGCGATCTATAGGGCGCGTGATGTTAAAGTTATCTGTTTCTGTGGCCTACAGTTAAAGAGGGTATCATGTGGCCAGCACAACGACACATTTGCCTTTACTTTTCCCCTATTAATGTCAGTCTTCACAAGGATTCGAAACCAGGACCCCGGCTTGGAAGTCAAACGCTTTACCAATCAGCCACCGCGTCTCCTTTCTTTATGTGGATAACAAGAACAAGAAAATTTTAAAGAAATGCTTTTTTTTTTTAAAAAAAAAGCTTATATTATGTGTAATTGCATCAATTAGTTTGAAACAGTCGTGTAAATAGATGTAAGCCAACAATAATAAATCTGCGCGATTAGAAATAATGTTACCAATTTGTTTTTGTTCATAGCAACTTCCTGCTTATAGCTTTCTGAATCCTCTCTCTGTTGGTGTCTGAATACTCTCTCTGTTGATATGACGGAGAAAGATGGCGGCATCTCGTGTGACTATTACCGTGATCGCTTTTTAAATGCATTTATACATATTTTTTTTTTTATTGAACGACCTGAATTATAACTTGTTGGCTCAAACCTCCTCAAGACGACCCGGTAACCACTGTGCCAGCGAAGAGCTTATGAAAAGAGAAGGATTTATAGTTATCTATTGTTCGTTTCTAACTTAAAAACGGCGATCTTGTTCTTTCTGAGAAATAAATAAAGGGTTATTTAACTTATAAATCCACATCGTGTCAAGTACAATTTCTTTCTTTTGTTCAACACCAAAAAAAAATAATTAAATACCAATAGTTAATTAACTAATTTTTTTTATATATTGATTCTTGTTTTATGCGGTAAAAGACATTATGATTTAAAAAAACAGCTTAATCCAAGATTGGGTGTGGGAGAAATAACGTGAACAAATTTTTCACCAGACAGACAGAAGACGGTCAGAATTATTAGAGGCTTTGTAAAAATATAAGGACTTCCTCTTTTTGGAGAGTTTTAACAGTAATAATAAAGTGAAGTACCTAGGCCTAGATATTTGACATACAGATTAAATATAAAGCTATCTCTCTCTCTTCTTATCTCTCTCTCTCTCCTCTGTCTCTCTCTCTCTCTCTCTCTTCCTCTGCTTCTCTCTTAATCTATCTTTCTCTCTGTTTCTTCTCTCTCTCACTCTCGCTCTTTCTTGCACTCTTTCTTTGCTTCTTTTTTTTTTTTTTTGCTTCTCTCTCTCTCTCTCTCGTTCTGCTTCTCTGCCTCTTCCTGGTTTACTCACTTTCTCTCTCTCTCTCACACACACACATACACACATACACACGTACTTTTGCTGGAGACGTTGAACACTAGTTACACTGTCTGGGTTCTAATTACTTCTAGTGCTTACTTGATGTTCAGCTCAGATAATAAGTGAATAACAGGGGCGGCTCTGTAGTTCCTTGCGCAGGTCATTCTCGGCTTTTGATTGACGTATCCATTAGAAGCTTTTTTTTTTTTCCATCTGTGTTATAAATGTACAGCTCAGAGTACTGCCAGCAGTGTAAAATAAAACACTAGCCAAAAAAAAATTAGAATCAAGCAATAGTGCAATCTGCCCTACCCCTGCCTAAACTGCTAACTTTTCAAAGCGAAGTTTGAACTTGAGTCCACTTCGAGGAAGTGTAAGATCATATGAAATAAGATGGTGCTCATGTTTATACACGAAAGAGGAATTTATATTATTAACTTCCCTTATTATCCCCCTTTTAAAAAAAAAAAAAAAACGAAATAGTTTTTGTAAACACGGTATTTCCCCTTGAGTGAATCTTTCTCAAAGCTCCCTCTCCCCCGAAGTGTTACCAGACTGAAGTACTAAACTCATATGACCAGAGTAACACCTTTAGTAGAATCACTAAATTCTGAAAGCCTTCAGGATAGAAGATTAAAAGTAAAGTAGCAAATATACATAAAGCACTGAACCATAATCTTGAAATATAAAAACAAAATCTAATATTATTCACAAGGGAATACATAAAGATAAAGTCGCATTGCTCGTCCCATATGCTAGGACAAATTTGTACAAATACTCCTTCTTCCCTAGTGCTATTAGAGCATGGAATGGGTTGCCTGAGCTAGCCAGGAAAACCAGTGACTTGGCAGAATTTAAGTCATTGGTTAATATGCATCACTAAATGCATGACGTGTAGGACGTAATCATCTTCCTTTTTGAAGTAACGTCTGTATTATATAAGATAAGCAAACGAATGTTCACATTTACTCTGCTCTCCTTTCAGTGCCAGTGCTTAAGATATAGCTCTAAACCAAACAACATTACATCATAACAATTCTTGATTTACTAAGGAAAAACATATTAAAAATGGCAGTAAAGTTCCCCTTTCAGACCTTGTGGTCTATAGAGCACTTGATGTAAAGGTCATCTGTTTCCATGGCCTACGGTTCACGAGGGTGTCATGTGGCCAACACAACAACCAACCGACTTTACTTTTCCCCAACTAATGTCAGGTACCCATTAGAGCTGGGTGGCGCCCAAAAATACCAAAATTAAAAATCCCAGCTTTCACCCAGGACTCGAAACGGGTTGGAAGCCAAGCGCTTTAACGCTCAGCCACCGCACCTCCAAAAATGGCAACGGGTATTAGAAAGAGATGGTATTATACTTTACTTATATAGACGCACTTTTCTTTGTAATTTGCTAGATATTTAAAATGTAATTTGTTTGTAAAATGTTTGACATGTTCCTTCAGAGTTGAAGATAATTTACTTCCTAGTCTAAACTTCCAGCAGGACCTCGGGAGATGACACCGGGCAGGGTATGAACCCAGGACCACTGAACGACAGTCAAGTACATATGGCACGAGCAAGCAGCCATTTTATTTCAGCATTATGCCAAAAGTGAGTAACGTATTCGTTTCAGACCTTGAGATCTATGGGGCTCACCTGTTTCTTGATCGAACGGTTTACGAGGGTTTCATGTGGCCAGTGCAATGACCAACTTCACTTCTTTCACCAGCTAATGTGGAATCAGGGAAGTCCTAAAAATCCCGAAATTCAAAATCCCAGCCTTCACCAACGGTTAGAACCCTAGACCCCTTTACGCAAGCCAGGCGCTTTAACACTCAGCCACTACGCCCCACGTTATGTAGACACCCTGTATTGCTACGTAAACTTTGGTATCTATGTATAAGTATCTGTCCAAATTAGTTTAATTTTAACTGAATGAGCCAAATATATTTGTAGATTACTTTATGATTGTGTTATGATATCAGGACAATATTTTTGGTTGAAGTTTTTTTTCTTTATTTATCAAAAGAAACAGTTTCAATAATTCAGGTGGAGATAGCGAAGGTGGTTTGTCGTTATGCAGACCACATGACACCTTTGACAATCAGTGGAACCATTAATTCTATAGACCTAGACATCACGAAAAGTGTTTAAAGTTCCCCTTTCAGACCTTGTGGTCTATAGGGCAGATGATGTAAAGGTCATCCGTTTCTGTGGCCTACGGTTCACGAAGAGACGCCCAAAGAACACGAAATTAAAAAACCCAGTCGTCACCAGGACTCGAGCCTAGGACCACAGGCTCGGAAGCCAAGCGTTTCACCTCTCAACTATCTCTCCAATTGAAGAGGGTTTAAGAAACATTAAATTGATTCTATATTGTGATAGGTATTAGCGATGACTATGAAGTAATCCGAATTTTACATTGAAAATTTAAAAACAAATTGTTAGGAAAAATTACATTTGCTTAGAAGAAAAAAAAACATTTATTTGAGATCTTATTTATTTATACTTACTAAAAGATAAGAAATAATGTCATTCATACAATGTTCACATGATCAAAACATTTATTTGAGATCTTATTTATTTATACTTACTAAAAGATAAGAAATAATGTCATTCATACAATGTTCACATGATCAAAACATTTTTTTATTAAATGAAATGTTCAAAATTTAAAAACAAGCAAAATATACAACATCTTTTTTTTTTTAAAGTTTGTCTAAGTGGAAGAACTACAATATCACTGCTATATATCTCAATACTGCGGGAATAAGCTTCGTTTTTCCCTATATAAAACAAAATTAATTACCACAAATTGATTAACTATATTGCCTAATTTTTCGATTGATTCGTGAGTTGTCATCGACCATAAATACTTGTGCAAAACGTCAACTTGATCCGAGAATAGGAAGTGGGAGACAATGCACAAAACATAATAAGGGTATAAATCCATATATACATCCACATCTCGCTAAGTACATTTTCCCCTTTTCAACACAAACAAAATAATAAATTGCTAAGAACTAATTAACTAATTGGTAATTTTTTTTAATTGATTCGCGTGATGATAATGATTTCTACATTGATATTCAATGTGATATGCTATGGTGTAATGTACATCTTTAGATTTAGGTATTAAAAAATGCATTCTAGTATTTTTAACTTGTGAGATTCATTGCATAAAAAGAAAATAACAAACCTTGCTCTACAGGGAGAAGCGAAAGGTTTTATATTAAAAGGGGCGTAAAAAATAGTTGTTTATGTAGATTTCAAACTAACAATACTACAAAGCTGTGATTGACTATCTGACTTAAAAATCCGAATTTATAATGTTGTGCAAAGAACAGAAACATAGAGATATATGTAGAATTGATACAGACTTCTGTTTGGGGAAATAAGTATCGAACTGGGAGGCCCAACAGCTTTCTGTTAACAATATTAGAATGATGTTGAGAGTGTTTGGTTGGACGAAGAATTCTGAAGACTTCAGACAGCTCAGCTCTACAAAGTAGTGGATGTAGCATACTGAATTCCGACAAGTTTTGGATGTACTAAATCTAGATTGTAAATGTTTTCAAACAATCGAACTCGTGCTCGTCTGGTCCATTGTGTTAGCATTGGATTGTACGTGATTGTCCGTCACCGCCATAGTTTCTGACCAGAAACATAACCTCAGCATTCTCGAACAGCAAGACCACGACCTCATCATCCTCAAGAGGTTGGCCCTGAAACCTTCAGAGAAGAGGACGTAGACGTAAAAGTTAAGCGCGTGGTTCCAGTCGCTAATCATCAGCGCCGCGTACCTGGTGAAAGTGACAGATCTGGTGAGGTTCCTGACATACACGGGGAACATGATCAGGGTGTAGACGCAGTACAGGGCGTTCACGGCAAAGAACAAGACAGCGGCGGCCAGCATGATGTTGCTTAGAGTGTTCTCCATTTCTTGCGTGGCGGACTGGGAGTTCTTCCTTGGCTCCTTCAAGGAGGTGACGCTCTTCAGCCGCAAGGATCGCTTCTTTGAGACCGACCGGATGCTCTTCAGGACGAAGATGGTGAAGATCAGTAGAACGGTGAACGGCGCCACAATGTTTGTGATTGGTGGGATGACCATGTACTGGTAGAACTTGATATACTTGGTGCCACACCTGGACTTAGTCTCGTATTGAAAGACAACGTTCAGGCTGATTGCGTAGACAATGAGAAATAAAGGGACCACAATTAGTATGAGCTTAATCCTGAAATCTGTCAGCCAGCGTTGTCTCTGTAGGGGATAGCAAACTGTCAGAAATCTTTCAGCACTTATAAACACCAATGTCCAGTTAGCTATTGAAGCGCAGGACATTTCCGGAATGGAAACCATTTTGCATCCGATGTTCCCAAGACTTACATTGCTGTAGAAGATGTTTCTTTGGACCAACTTGGCAATGAGAGCCAAACTGTCAAACACTGCAAGGTACACGATCAAGTAGGAAGACATCCCGCGAGATCTCATTCTCAGTATTAGAGCGATGATAAGGATGTTGCCAGGCAACCCAAAGCCACAAACTAGCCACATGTAGTTTCTTAAATAAGGTTTCATGTCGTCTATAGCTTTAAACCATTCTCTGAAAATAAAAAAAAGAGAATACTACTAAAACCTAGTGGGTCCCCTGTATTAATATAGTCTGTTGTATTCTCATTGCACCTAAGACCTATGCCACCGGACCCACACCCAATATCCCGGCTTTATTTAAGTTATATCTCAATAATGTAGTAGTTATTTCCTTTTTTAAATCAAAGAAAATAATTAATTACCAATACTTAGTTGACCAACTGGTTAATTGTTTAATGGATTCATGTTTCATTAGGTACAATAAATAATATTTTAAATTTTCAACTTAATCTAAGAATGGGTGTGGGGGAAATAACGTGTTCAAACTTTTTACCAGATAGACAGAGTGAGTTGATATAAGGTTTGTAAAAAAGTAAAGATCCCTTTCATGGAATGTTTTTAGTTGCTATCACCGATTGTTACTTATTAGAGTTAGATGGACTTAAAAACAACTTATATAGCCCTTAGCAGTAGCGTAGCTAGGAATTCGACATAATTTGGGGTCCCGAAGCACTTGACCCACGGGTGGGCTTCATTTTGCGTAATATATAGCATTTAATGTAAAAAAAAACACGGGGGATTCTCAAATTCTCCCCTCCCTTCCCCAACCTAGCTACGCCTCTGGCCCTTAGTTTGAAAATAGTATTCACCAGGATGCAAACTAAGGACCTTTCGGTTTGGAGAACACACGACCACCATGCCTCGCATTTACTTATTTTAACATTATACAAACTGTTCTTTTTTTCTTCTGACACATTCGGCTGACGAGCAGGGGATAGCAATGATGGTAATGTATGAGAGATACATTGAAGATATTAGGAAGGATTAGTCAGTTCCAATAACTGTGGGACATTTATAGAATAAATAAACTCACTGTCTACAAGTTTTAGTGCTTTGGATGTAAGATCACAATGCAATGCATACTCTCTTTAAAGTTATTAGTCTACTCTCTACAACAAATGAAATAAAATATACGATCGATCGATGCTCATGAAGACTTAATTAGAACAATTTAATTTCCTTGTCCTTGTGTTAGTTCAGTTCTATGTTTAAATTTATTCTTTGATATATGTGCAGGGGCGTAGCTAGGCATTTTCCATCATTTGAGGGCCCGGGAGGCTTGACCTCTTTGGGGGCCACCGCATTTTGCGTAAAATTTAATATTTAAAGTTAAAAAAGAAACATTTGGGGGATTATAAAATTTTACAATGGGAAAAGGGAGTTAACAAGTGTTTCATAAATTGGGTTTAAAAAACAAGAAAAACAGTTCACATTCGTTCTTAAACAGACAATACCCCCACCCCCCGCGCGAGGAGGCGCGGTGGCTGAGCGGTAAAGCGCTTGGCTTCCGAACCGGGGACCGGGGTTCGAACCCTGGTGAAGACTGGGATTTTTAATTTCGGGATCTTCGGGCGTCCTTGAGTCCAACCAGCTCTAGTGGGTACCTGACATTAGTTATGGAAAAGTAAAGGCGGTTGGACGTTGTGCTGGCCACATGACACCCGTGTTAACCGTAGGCCACAGAAACAGATGACCTTTACATTATCTGCCCTATAGACCACAAGGTCTGAAAGGGGAACTTTACTTTTTTTTTTACCCCCACCCCTTTTTACAACTTATAGAGCGACTTTGTTTTCTTACTAGCTAACGTTTTGTTACATTGCACAACAATGGAACATTTTTACCTCACTACCCCCCCCCTTTCTCCCAGACAAAGAATACTGGTTATGCGAATTTATATATATAGATGTATCACACTTTATAATATACCTATTCCTTTAGATGTTGACTCAGAAAAAGATGCGTCAATTTTCCTAAATATGAATTTCTTACACTATTAAATCAAAAGGCAACTACACACACAAATACCCGAACGCAATAGTCCTTTCAAAAACAAATGTTGGATCTAAACATAGATTTAGTTCTCTAGCCAAATTTAAATTTATTTCATTTTTTACTTGAAAAACGATAGCGGTCAAACTAGAGTTTTCACGTGTTTCCAACGATATACATCAACTTTTAAATTTCTAGAAAAATCATTAGAGCCGTTTTTGAGATCAGCATCCAGGTTCATCTTCCACTCTTGCACCACCCACACACCTTTCATAATGTTTTGACTTGAATAGAGCTATTGTCAAGACAAAAACTATAATACTTTTAAAAAGACAACACCTCCTTTATTTATAATTTATGCAGCGATGATTTAGCCTTAGTAACTCATGAAAGATTTTGTTAGAAAATGGAAATTTTTCTTAACCCGCCCCATCCACCCTTTTCGATTAAAAAAAAAATTCTGGCTATGCGAATGTAGGCCTATAAATCTACTACACTTTATAATAGGCTATTCCAATAAAGACCTTTACATCTAGACCTAGAAACGAAGCGTAAAATGTTTCTGATTTATTAACCTCTTGTATGAATAGTTTGTTCTAGTTTTATAGCCAAATTTGAATTATTTTATATTTATACTCTTAAAAAATTATAATGGTCAAACTATATTTTTCAAAGTGTGGCCAACGAGCTAGTATTTCTTTTCCCAGGATATAAATCAACTGCCAAATTTCTAGGAACATCGCTAGAGATGTTTTTGATATCTGTGTCAATTTTTTTTTAGAAGATTCCATGAAGATATGAGCTGAATAAAGGTACTGTTAAAAAAATGTCAGGCACATGGGCAAGGCAACATGCATGCAGCTCGTCAACCCAAGCCTCACGATATGTTTTTATAATCTTTCTGGGATTACACAAACAGAAGAAATCGCAGGTAAAAATGTTTCTGTAAGTCAAAAACTTTGATGGAGTGATTGTAGGACAAAGGGAGGTGACTGAGTGGTTAAGCGCTTGGATTCTGAACCTAGGGTCCTGGGTTCGAATCTAGGTGAAAACTGGGATTTTGAATTTCGGGATTTGTTGGGCACCCTTGAGTCTAGCCAACTCTAATGGGTACCTGACTTTAGTTGGAGAATTAATGGTGGTCGGTCGTTGTGCTGGTCACATGACACCCTGCTCGTTAACCGTTGGCCATAAAAACAGCTGACCTTAAGATCATCTGCCCATATATCGTAAGGTCTGAATAGGGAACTTTACTTTGTTTTTATAAGACCAAGTCTAACATCTTTTGTCACATACTCACAGAAAATGGTGTCTGGATAATGAAAAGGCACTGGCACAGTCAAGGTATCAGATAGCATTTTGAAACAAATCCTATACTCTTAAGCAATCAATTCTTGATGTATCTGTGTATCCTATACTCTTAAGCAATCATTTCTTGTATGTATCTGTGTATCCTATACTCTTAAGCAATCAATTCTTGTATGTACCTGTGTATCCTATACTCTTAAGCAATCAATTCTTGTATGTACCTGTGCATCCTATACCCTTAATCAATCAATTCTTGTATGTATCTGTGTATCCTATACGCTTAAGCAATCAATTCTTATATGTATCTGTGTATCCTATACCCTTAAGCAATCCATTCTTGTATGTACCTGTGTATCCTATACCCTTAAGCAATCAATTCTTGTAGGTATCTGTGTATCCTATACTCTTAAACAATCAATTCTTGTATGTATCTGTGTATCCTATGCCCTTAAGCAATCAATTCTTGTAAGTATCTGTGTATCCTATACGCTTAAGCAATCAATTCTTGTATGTATCTGTGTATCCTATACCCTTAAGCAATCCATTCTTGTATGTACCTGTGTATCCTATACCCTTAAGCAATCAATTCTTGTATGTACCTGTGTATCCTATACTCTTAAGCAATCAATTCTTGTATGTACCTGTGTATCCTATACCCTTAAGCAATCAATTCTTGTATGTATCTGTGTATCCTATACGCTTAAGCAATCAATTTTTGTATGTATCTGTGTATCCTATACCCTTAAGCAATCCATTCTTGTATGTACCTGTGTATCCTATACCCTTAAGCAATCAATTCTTGTATGTATCTGTGTATCCTATTCCCTTAAGCAATCAATTCGTGTATGTTTCTGTGTATCCTATACCCTTAAGCAATCCATTCTTGTATGTACCTGTGTATCCTATACTCTTAAGCAATCAATTCTTGAATGTATCTGTGTATCCTATACTCTTAAGTAATCAATTCTTGTATGTATCTGTGTATTCTATACTTTTAAGCAATCATTTATTGTATGTATCTGTGTATCCTATACTCTTAAGCAATCAATTTTTGTATGTATCTGTGTATCCTATACTCTTAAGCAATCAATTCTTGTATGTATCTGTGTATCCTATACTCTTAAGCAATCAATTCTTGTATGTATCTGTGTATCCTATACTCTTAAGCAATCAATTCTTGTATGTACTTGTGTATCCTATATCCTTAAGCAATCAATTCATGTATGTATCTGTGTATCCTATACTCTTAAGGGAGCAATTCGTGTATGTATGTGTTTGTATATATATTTATATTTATATAAATTTTATTTCAAAAAACGGCTCTAACGATTTTCTTTAAAATTGCAAGGTACGTGCATATTAGTGAGAAAAAAATTCTTAACTCATTGGCCACATCGGAATAACTCGAGGTCGACCTTTATATCGGTTTGGAAATGTCTCTTATCGAAAAATTAATTTTGGCTAGAATGTTTTATGAATGAAACTTTTCCATGACGTCAAAGGGAAAAACGCTGCTTACGTCACTAGGCTTACCGCAGTACACTAAAATATTTCTTTGCAAACAAAGAATCAATAGACCTAATTAAACATTTGCGCAGCATCTTACTGTAGATTGGTTTATTATAGAACTATGAAAGAAAAGTAATGAAATTAAATGTGCCAATGTATGATTAGTTATTGTGTTTTAAGTGCTTAGTAAATTGTTTACTCTTTAATTGCGTAGAGTGGTGTAGATACCTTTTACTTTGTTGTTTATTTTGCTGGTGACCTCCAGCTGTCTCGTTCTGAGGCCGCATGCAACCATGTGCTCTCTTCTATGTCAGCTAAGCCAAGTTGGCGCCTAAACTGGTCTTTTAAGCGTTTCGGTGTTACGTTGACCACTTTTTTTAGCACACTAAAAAAGACTGCCTTTGGCATGCGTTGGTCTGAGATTCGTCTCCCATACATGATACTGCTCTGTCCAGCGTAACTGTCGGACTTAAAGAATTCCCTCTATATAATGGCTGCGGATACACATTTGAGACCAAAAGAAAATCTGCTGCCAAAGACAGACGCAGACGCTTAAAGAAAATCTTAATCGATCACCGCGGACAATGGTTATGATTGCCCTGGATGTGGCAAAATATGTAGGTCACAGCTGGAGCTGCGTAGCCATGGGAAATACTGCAATCCTCATTCATTTTCGGACTCGAAGACAAGCCTTATTATTATTATTATTTTGCTGGTGAATTATTACCATGTGTTCATATTTCGGTGTCTACTGTCCCGTACCAAAAAAAAAGGAAATGGTCATAACACAGCTTCTCTACGTCTTACTTGCTCACACTAAACATGATATCCATCTAGTGGTCAACGAGTTTGCGTACGCTGCAGCCTCTTTTGATTTAACTATAAACCTCGGTAAAAAGCTTGGGGTTAGGGCGTGGTGACGGAAGGCCCAGGAGAGATCAGAATGGAGGGATCTGTAAAAGTAGACCATATCCCTCAACGGGCTGTAGCACCACTGGGATGGATGGATGGCAAAAGCCGGTATGAACTTCTTATAGTCCGACAGTCAGGCTGGGCAGGGCACGTATGGGGGACGAACATGTTGTTTGGCGCAACAGAGGTGCCCCACGGAAACGTTTCTTTAGAAAATTAATGCAATGATTTAAGTCTGGTAAGAAAAAAATGCGCCATTTTACTTTGTCACAAAGTGCCTGTTTTACCCTATAACGTAGAGATTTGTCTGAACGTAACCACCTTAGAAGTTACACTGCAAAGACTTTCTTCCAAGCCAGTAAAAGTAGACCTACAATAGTTTTACACAAAAAATGGATTGCAAAACTATAAGACGGACGTGAGCTGTGGTTTGTCTAGACTGTATGAGGACTTAAGAGACTTTATATTTAATTGTCATGTACAATTACATTTAGAACTAACAGAACACTAAAGCAACTCTTTAGATTTGTAGTCTTTATCTGATCGTTCATTTTCGTAATTACAAAAATATTCCCAAAATGACTTGGGGCATATAACCTTTCTTTGAAAATTATTGAACCGAGTGAGGCTCGGCCACCTGATATTTGTAAATATAATCTGAACTAGTCCTGGATCACTTGGTGGTACACGGAAACGTAAAGATCACTATGCTCATTTTTGTACTACCATAATTTAAAGAAGAATATAGAATTTTAAAATATGTAGTGACTCTTTTTAGACCTCGCGACATATGGAAACAGGTCATGTAAAGCTCATTGGTTTCAAGGACTAGGCTAACGAGGGTGTTAGGCGACCAACACAATGACCAACTACTTTTACACCCACAACATCCGCCAGTTACCCACTGGAGTGGAATAGACTAAGGGGCGTCCTTAATAATGTACAATTCTAAACTTCAAAATACAATGGGATTCAAACTCAAGACCCCTCGCCAAGCACTCTACCACTCTACCACTCGGCCCCATAAAAAAAAAATAATTTCTAATTTAAAAAATAATAATTTCTAATTCAAAAAATAATAATTTCTAATTTAAAAAATAAAAATTTCTAATTTAAAAAAAAATAATTTCTAATTTAAAAAAAAATAATTTCTAATTTAAAAAATAATAATTTCTAATTTAAAAAATAAAAATTTCTAATTTAAAAAATAATAATTTCTAATTTAAAAAATAATAATTTCTATAAAAAAATAATAATAATTAATAAATAAATAAATAAATAAAAATAGATAAATTAATTTAAAAATTAAAAAAAAACAACAAGGATCTTAGTCTTACCTCTCACTGGTTTGTCTGGCCCAGGTTAAATTGGTCACGTTGTCACCTGGCTTCATCCACCTAGAGACACTGCCGTCATTTAGATATGCCATTTTTTGTATTTATGCGCACTACTTAGGAACGTTTGAAGTAAACATTGTGAGATGTCAAAGTCTTAGCTATCACTAGCCACATTTTAGTCGTCCTTTCAATAACAAAGGCTGTCAGTTGTTGTTGTTGTTGTTGTTGTTGTTTAAATACATAACTTGGAAATCGAAACTTTGCTTAATTTCTAAGCATTCGATCCTAGAACTGTTAATGAATGAAAACTATCAACATAAGCCTATTGTACTGGCGGGGGAGTGGGACATTGGAGGTTCAGAGTTCTCACTTTCAAGAGCTAACTTCACTTGTCGGTCGGGTGGATGACCTACTCAAAACACTTCAAATGTGAGGGAAAAAAAGAGTGCTCTGACTTGTGGGGACTTGTCACAGACATCTTTACACCGGAAATGTTGTTATGCAGTCCTCCACGTTCTAACGTGTACTCTACTACCATCTAACATTGTAAGTAGCCTTAGTGTTTCAATAGCTATAGTGGGTGGATGCAACTACATACTTCAAGTCATTGTAGTCTCCAGGCTTGCCTTCTCAAGAGCTATCTGCATACAACATGCATATTTGTAGCAATGTTTAATACTAATATTTCTTTCGTTCTGAGTCAAGATAGTTAAAACCAAAAAAGAAACAAGAATTTAGTGGATATATTGCATTATCTTTAACTCTCTATCGTACTCATAATAGTGTAAGTAATTAGGCAACTTGAGTTTGTTTGTCTTTGTAACGACACACTATTATTGCCTGACAAGGAGGAGAGATGGTTAGAACATCAATACATGAAAAATTAAAGCATGTAATATTTAATAGCGAAAGGACAAGGAATGACAAAAGGGATGAGATCGAGAGAAAGAGTAATGAAGGAATACGGGATTGTAAGAGGAGTAGAATTAAATAAACTCTTCCAGAAGGAGAACAGAAAGATATGGGGCGGCGAAACGGACTAAATGTCCAGAAAGAAAGACATAAAAGAATATATTAGATTAGTAGAAGACTAGAAGGACTTAAGAAAGATTTTGTAATAATTACTATATCTCTGCAGAGTGATTGAAAGGAAGACTGAATAAGAGAGTGGAAGTGAGAAAAGAAAGAAAAGACTTAAGGGATTGAAAGCTAGTGTAGCATTTTACGTTTAGTGGCACTCTTTTTTTTTTTAAACTTCTTTTGTGACTAAAGAGGTCAATCCTTGATACACAGCTGCGGTCACAGATTGGGCATATGTAATCACCAGGCGATGTAAGACTTTCTCATTTCTTCTTATGGTGTGTACACGATCTGCTATCCAGGACCCATCCTTTACACATGCTCTCCATCTGGATTGATCCAGTGCCACAGGCTGAGAACCCCTGCTGTACGTGATCTAATAGAAGGCAGGAGAGCCGAAGGTTGCGGACTTTGAAGTTATGCTTATATATGTAAACGCGGCATGAAGCTCTTCAAAATTGCTTGAAATACATAGGAACAAAAAGTATTCAATTAACTTTCTTTCTATTTAATTTTTTTAATTATTTTTAGCTGCCTATGTTGAGAGTTCAATGTAAATTATTAATTTATTATGATTTGAAAAACAAATGTGCAAACTTTGGTCTCAAATAGCTAATAATCAAAGTGTCCGTCAAAGGAATTTTGATCCGTAAAGAAAGAAAGTCCAAAATTTGAAAACAATATCCTGTTACTAAAAAAAGATGAACTACATCTAGATCCGGTATTACCTCTTCTGCTTTCTGTCTTATCATTTCTTTCTTTGACTATTAAAAAAAAATGATTTGTATCAGAGAAATGATTATAATAATCATGGTCTTTATACTTATGAAAGGTAGGCCTAAATCTTAACATCTATTAACACTGAGAAATATAAATAATAATAATATCTTCCGCATAGTCCCCATAGTGGGCAAAATATTTGCCATATAAAAATAGTATATAGTATTGTGATAATAATGGCACTATCCCGGCTGAAAGAGAGTGCAACTCAAGTGATAGCTTCTAAGTTCTAGAGTCTCAATGTCGATTAAGGAGTGGTAGATTCACTATAGATTCACTATAGACATGATAGAGACTGATGCAGGTGAAATTCTGTGAACGAGACAGACCACTATACATCGTATATGTTGCTCTGACGAAAGTCTTTGACATCTTATCTTATCTTAAATTATACAGACGTTACCTCAAAAAAGAAGATTATTACGTCCTACGCGTCATGCATCTAGTCATGCATCTAGTCAAGCAAGTTATCTCATGACATTTCTATTTACCAAATTTGATTGTTATTTTTAATTGTCTCTTAGCAATGTAGAAATCATTTGTGGGACTCTAGTTTATACCTGTTCAATTCTTAATTGTATTTTTTTTCTCTGCAAAGGGAGCTCATCTCAGTCCATCAGCTGGTTCCGAGTTTTCTCCATTTCCTTTAGTTGTCGTCAGTATGGTGTTGTGGAGGAGGATGTGGACACCATTGGGGTGGAGGTGGCGCTTAACTACACCGGTGTCACCAATCCTGCCTACAAGTGGACTCTGATGGACGTTGTGTTTTCTAGAAACAACATGAAGATAAAGAGTCCTGTAAGTTTTTTTAATATTACTATCGAAACCCCAAACATTGAAACCCCAAACATTGAGACCTCAAACTTTGAAACCCAAACATTGAGACCCCAAACTTTGGAATCCCAAACATTGAAATCCCAAACATTGAGACCCCATACATTAAATTCTAAACAAAATCAATGTTGGCATTAGAGCAAGTAAAATCAACAAAAAAAGAGTACAGTATTTCACGTCTAGAACCAGCATTGAGCTACACATTTAACGCAGGCAAATCCTTACATTTAACGCACCCAAATCCTTTGTTCGAATCTTGGTGAAGACTGGGATTTTAAATTTCGGGATCTTCAGAGTACCTCTGACCCCACCCACCTCTAATGGGTACCTGACATTAGTTGGGGAAAGGTAAGGGCGGTTGATCATTGTCCTGGTCACATAATGCCCTCGTTAACCGTGGGCCACAGAAACAGACGACCTTTACATCATCGGCCCTATAGATCGCAAGGTCTGAATTGGGAACTTTACTTGTTTACGTACTAGACAATGTCAATGGCCTCATCTTGTAAGATTACTGTTGCTACTAAATAATAGAAAACAATTACTGTTGTTCTACAAGCTAGAAAGCATGACCATGCTGATACGTGCACAAAACTTATTACAAGGATTATTCACATTTATAAAATACTTACGTATTATGTACACTGGATACACCAAAAAGCTTGATATACAAGCATTAGCCTCCGTTTATGAAAATCTGCAATGCGTCACAATAAGGCGAACTAAAATTAGAACTGTTTGCTTGCAGTCTATCTCGGTTGATTTGGCCCACTGCTCTAGTACAATGGTCAAAACTAAGGTCAGCTGTCTCAACGTGTCAGACATCATGTTGGTCACATTGCACGTGCCGTCCAGCAGAGAGTTCAACAAGACGACGGTGTTTGTCGTCTGGAAGACTATCCACAATAACTTCCTAACTTCCTACCACGAGGATACGCCCCTGATCGTCAGTGAGTTCCTAGGAAGGTTGAAGACTTGTGATTAGCATTTGTTTGTGTGTCAAAGTTTGGAATGTTTGAAAAATGATCACGTGAATGAAAGGGTAGGGCGGGGGGGGGGGGTTCAAGTTTAAATCCTTAGGGAAATGTGTGTGTGTATTGAACCCTTACATAAAACCTCTCCAGGTTTTCATATAGTGTCATATAGTGTCTACCTAGAGACATTAAGCATGATAAAGTAGCATATAGTTCTTAGTGCTCTAGGCATGTTAAAGTAGCATAGAGACCTGAGCGCCCTAGGCATGTTAAAGTAGCATAGAGACCTGAGCGCCCTAGGCATGTTAAAGTAGCATAGAGACCTGAGCGCTCTATGCATGTTTAAGTGGCATAGAGACCTGAGCGCCCTAGGCATGTTAAAGTAGCATAGAGACCTGAGCGCTCTATGCATGTTTAAGTAGCATAGAGACCTGAGCGCCCTAGGCATGTTAAAGTAGCATAGAGACTTGAGCGTTCTAGCCATGTTAAAGTAGCATAGAGACCTGAGCGCCCTAGGCATGTTAAAGTAGCATAGAGATCTGAGCGTTCTAGGCATGTTAAAGTAGCATAGAGATCTGAGCGTTCTAGACATGTTAAAGTAGCATAGAGACTTGAGCGCATGCATAAAATTTTTACTAATTAGTTTTATTGATTTTTTTAGAAATAAATGTTAAATTTAAATTTGGAAATCTACCTAATTGTGATACATACGTCTGAACTTATCACGATTTATGTGACTTCAATAAAACATGTCAATATAGAATTCAAATTTGGTAAATACAGTAGTTAAACGGTTAAGGTAAATAACTACATTTCGTAAGTCTTGTTACTTCCAACACAATAGCTATAACTCTTTCAAGGGAGGGTATCTTGTAAAATAAAGTTGAAGAGCCAGTTTGGATTTTCCCCCTTGCAATCTCAGTGGTTAGTGGTGTCTAATTTCAACAAATATTGACTCTGATAATCCGTTAATGGCATCACTAATACTGTACAGTTTACACTATTTAACTTTTGAACAAAGGCAGCTTAACTGTGCATTGAAGGTAGTTTAAATTTGTATTGAAACTATTTCAACCTTTCATTGAAAGCATATTTAATTTAGAATTTAGAAGTCAGTTTTGCTTGGTAGTGTAGCATTTCAAAATTTTATCGAAGGCAGTTTAACTTTGCTGTCTTGAATTTCAACATTTTATATAAGGCAGTTTAACTTTCCATTGAGGGCAGTTTAACATCGAAACATCGAATTTAACAGCTTATCGAAAGTGGTTGAACTTTACAGTGTAAACTGTAGGTAGTTCGATTTGCAGTGTGGCAATTTCCTAACAGGGATGAGTTACTGAATGGCGTAAACCGCTAACAAGAGGGCTCTAGTTTAAAACCTGATCGAAGCTGAATTGTGTTTATTGAGCGCCTAAAGACAACACTGCAGCCTTCTCCCAGATACACCCTTCCGCGAATGTCCAGAAAAGAAATTGAACCATAGTGCAGTCAGCATGTGATATACAAAAGTATTTTTTTTCTAATTAATTACAGAATTATATATTAAATGTTTTCTTTATCACTAAACTGCACATCAAAAAACAACAACATTTATCACGTTTAAGTTAAAACAATGTTCTCCTATTGTATTGCAAACACAGTTTGACTGTTAGCAACAAGTGATTCAAAAAGTACTTCCTAATCTCTGGTCTACGACTGTTTTTTTTTTTTTTTGTTACTGGATCTGGGTTAATTCACAGTGATGTTGAAATAGCTTTTTTTTAATGCTTGATGTTTTAATGGAGGACGCATTGCTATAACTTAAACTTCTTATACTTTGAGATGTACTTTTTTCACCTCTTTGAACAATTTCTGATTTCAAGGACAACATCTGCCATCTTTGACCATGAATCAAGTTCCAACGAATTTGAATATCCAAAGCTACATGGTTCCCTACGGGACAACGGTGAATGTGGTCTACTGCGTCCGCCAAGTTGACCATTTTAAATTAAGTATTTCCGTTGGTAAAAAGCTCAAAAATGTTACCAACGAAGACTGCGTGAGTCAGACATTTGTTTACCTCCACGTTAACACAGTCTTGCAGCTGTCTTTTGAAGAGACCAGTGGGAAGTGCAATCGTTCACATGTTTATGAGATCTACTTTGGGCCACGTACGTTGACATTAGCTTTCTTTTTGTTTGAATTCAAGAGCACGTAGAATACAATTATACGTAAGCACTGTGTTTGAATCCTGACATGTTCTTTAGTTTTATTTTGGTCAGGAATACACGTGCCTGACACACCTCAGTTATTAATTCCAAACAAAGAAATCGCTTTAAAGCAATAAAAAGCTTGTAAAACTGAATACATGAGGCGCGGTGGGTGAGTGGTAAAGCGCTAGGCGTCCGAACCGAATGGTCCAGGGTTCGAACCTTGTTGAAGACTATGATTTTTAATTTCTATCGCATTCCCTTGGACACTCCCACAGGAGTTTTGTTTTGCAATTCATTCAGCCTGATTACTTCCTCAAGTAATTGATTCCACCCGAATGTCACGTTGAGGCAGAATAGCGTACCCGGGAATCCCCAAATTAACAAATATTCAGGTATGTCTCTGAACTCCACTTAATGGCCTCTAGGAACATAACCCCGACACTATTACTTCACTGTCTCGGCACGTCTCTGCCTCGTATGGCAATCTGAACATACAAAATAATGATGCTAGTAAAATAATAGGCAACAAACAAACCGCACTTGGACACCTATTTGAGAAAAACATTGCTAATGAGGCTATACAATTTTAAGCATAAAAAAATCACCCTCTTCTTCATGACTTTAACATTCTACCATCACATGGAAGATAGAAGACACAGATCACAACAACACATGGACACTGAAACTCTTTTGTTTCTTTGGCATTTAAATCGTTTAACAAAATGTAACTTGTAAATTTCGCATGTAATGTTAAAGAGAAACTAGGATATGAACGTATATCTTGTGTGCTATTGTACAACCTGTTTGCTCTCATTTTGTAATGTTTTTTGTTGCAAAGCACGATTGTAAAACTAATTTCCGAAGGGATAATAAAGATTATTATTATTATTATTATTATTATTATTGACAGCTATTATTGACGTCTACTTTCTTATCTGTCTTTTATTTGTGTAACTTTTTACTTTCCAGATAAACTGAGGGCAACGTCAGACTGTGTTCAACTCTCAAGTCATAGACCAGGTCCGATGTTTAAGCTATTAATGTTATGTGCCATAGGTAGATAGACTAAGGTATTTAATTGGCCGCCTTCAGTCGTAAAACGGAAATTTTTCATCTTAAGCGTTTGAAGGAGACGAAAACCTGGACATGAGCTATGGCCGGAATGTTATCGACCACACAGAAGTCCGCCCTCCCTACTGGGTCTAGAGAAGAAAAGCAAATTATAACAAGTACTATTTAAAAAAATAATATCAAAGTGGAACAACTCCACATTTAAATATCTCTAAATAATGTACGATTTATTTCCCTTTTTTAAATAATTACCTCTATTTAATTAACTAATTGGTTTAAAAAAAATATTGATTCGTGTTTTGTTAGGAATAATGAATAATTGTGCAAAGTTTCAACTTGATCCGAGAATGGGCAGTGGGAGAAATAGCGTGTACAAAATGTGTAGCAGACAAAGTGAGTTGATAGAAGCTTAGTAGAAACAATATACAGTTTTGGATTAGCAGCGTCCCAATTTCAGGCTGCATGTAGCACTGTGTGCTGCGGTCTGCCCAATGGTTACCGACCCTTTATTTTTTACTCAGGGTTGACACCCCGAAGCCTTTTTTTATTCATGTTTGGGTTTAGCCGCAAGCCAACAGTGGTTTGCATTCTGGGTCTTTGATAGTGGGTACCCTGCCAAGGCTGACGTACACCTCCTGTTCCAAGCTTCTGGTTTAGGTGATGTCCCATTATTCTTGTCAGTGTTAATAGTTTCGCGCGACTAGTATTTCTACAACTGAAGGAGTTAGATGGTTGTCTGCAGGGCCGGATTTAAGTATGTGGAGGCCCCGGGGCAGGATTTTAGTGGAGGCTCCTACACTTTTTCGAAAGCGTTAATGAAGATCCACTTATGAATGACAATACTTATATATAAAGCATGTTATTTTTAGAAGAAAGAAATAGAGTTATTTGTAAATTAAATGTATTTCCTTTAAAAAGAAAATTCATATGCATATAATAAAGTTTTAAAAAGTGTATATTTTTTTAGTTTGTCTAGGGTAAGGCTCTTGGTAGACGCTCTGTTGTAAATCTGGAGCTGTATTTACTTATTCCGAACAAGCGTACACTCCTTAATCCCGACATTTTTTTTTCCAGACGTAAAAATGCGGGAAAAAAATGTAGAAAAAAACTAACTTAAAAGTTTCGGACCCGTCGAAATTCGGATATATTTGTATCTTTTAACTGGAGGCTCGTTTATTGTGAAGTCCTCGGGACTGTAGCCCCGCCTGTCCTCTCTTAAATCCGGCCCTGGTTGAGATTATGTGAGACGTGTGTCATTGAACGCATTTTATAGGTAATGGAGGGCTTATAATAACTACTACACGCAGTAAGTGCATTGCACAAAGGCCGCCAAATTTGAAGTGCCACTTTTTCCCAACTGTGTGTCGATTTTGAAGACTTTCATGACGCGTTTGCATACATCAGTATATCGTAAAAGTGGACGACCAGCGGCTCTCTTGCCTTCTGTTGGATCACCAAACAGAATGTCTTGTGAAAGTCATGGTTTTCTGTTACATTTCCAGATTGCGTCTGTCTTCAGTAAATAATGAATCCTCAAAAATATCCTTGGAATCAATCAAAAATGGAATCAGCTATTTTAGACTCGTTTATAAACAAAAAATGGAGTTATCAGTTTGATGTGTATAAAAGAAGAACTTAGTTGTTATTTAAAAGAAATAACTAATTAAAGTACTAAAATAAAAATAAAAATAAAAAAAAGAACATAGAAAAAGAAATACTATACAGTAATACTAGATCTAGCTGCCAAAATATGTATAAACATCTTTAGAAAAAATGTAGGTCAGCTGTCGTCTGCTAGCAGGACCGGCACAGGTAATTGGAAGCCCTGGGCGAAGTGAATAGAACAAAAAAAAAATAAGACTGAAAACTATGCAAAACGTTCCTGCATCTACATCTTATCAACTATTGACATACTCTATCGCCGATAGCACGAACGTGCTTCATGGACAATTCATAAACGCCAGATTACAAATAACGTCCCGACATTTTATCCAAAGGAAGAACATATGTTGTCCGACAACTAGATCTAAGCATTGGCGAATAAATCTTGAAGCAAGAAGAGACTTAGAGCTTGGCTAGTTGACATGGAGTCATAGAGTTCTATGTAGTTGACATGGAGTCATAGAGTTCTATGCTAGAGATTTGATCCATGTTTCGCAATTTTTTTCTGTAAAAAAAAAGTTGAGTCCTGTGCGAGGCCTAGTTTGTTTATGCCTAAGGCCGGCCCTGATGCTAGTTATTTGTTTAACTTCAAATATTTCAATATCTATATTTTAATAACCTCCCTTTCTTGATCAATTTGCAGAGTTTGTGTGGATTTTGGCAATTTCTACCTCAATCTACTCCTCATTGACCTTCAGTGCAATGAGCTACGGAAAGGAGACCTAAAATCTACAACAACCTGCAGTCTACTCTGCAATGTATTTAATAGCCAGTTTCAGTGTAACCTGTGGCTTCAGTGTTATTGGAAATGTGTCTTAGTAGCCATCTCGGCATCGCCTACATTTCATGCTTGAAATAGCCACAGCGTTCAGGCTGGTTTATGTTGTCTTCTTTATTACAGGCTGGCTAGATTGAATTCTAATTCAGACTGATTAGGTGGTCAACCAGTTCATACCCATGCTCTTGTTTCATTTGTACTTGAAACTACATGTGTCAGTCACAGACAAATAATTTATGTACTAAAAGGACCAATCCAGTATGTTAATAAAATGTATTGAAGACGTGTAGCTCGCAGATGTAATTTTTTTGTCTGTTTTCACTGTCCTCAAGACAGGTCTTAAGACAGTCGAATCCGGTTCATTGGACCACCTGTTAATCGGGTCAGCCGCTTATTCGGACCGAATTCGAGGTTACCGAAGTCAATCCTATTATATAGTTGATTCTGGTTAATTGGACCAGCCGGTGATTAGGACCAAAACCAACGGGTGGTCCAATTAACCAGATTTGACAGTATAAAAATGTATTGTTTATTTTTGTTAAAGTTGTGTTAAGTAATGTTTCCCATGCAGACATTGCGATCAATAGCAAGGTTATCTGTTTCTGTGGCCCAATGTCAACGAGGGTGTCATGGGGCCAGCACAACGACCAACCGCCTTTACTTTTCAGGTCAGGCCAGGTATCCATATGAGCTGGGTCCCAAGATCCCGAAATTAAAGATCCCAGTCTTCACCAGGATTCAAACCCGGGATCGGGGTTCGGAAGCCAAGCGATTTACCGCTTTGTTGTTGTTGTTGTTTTATGCTCTACCATCATAAGGATGCTATGGTTCGTGAAATGGAGTCATGGCTTACTTGGCCACATGATGACAATGAATGCAATTCATTATATGCTATGTTGCTATGTAACATACACATGTTAATAACCATTTGCTGCACTGTGCTTTATTTAGCGCGCCATAAAATAATAAGAGTTCTCTTGGCTTACGTGAGTTACATTACACTTCGTAAACACCAGAGTACAATTGCCATTTTCGTTGCTCGTGCTAATGTGTCACGCTAACCTATCGCGGCGCGATTCTAAACGTGTTGCGTAATTAGTTTTAAATAATTCACATGAATATGACATCAGCGCGAGTGCAATACATGGGTAGCTTTGTTTAGATGCAGATGATCATCGGATACGCATACATCGCCGCTCGCGCAGGCACGCCCCAACATACACATACGCGCACTTGAGATTACCCTGGTATACCGTTTGCTTTCTGAGTGCACAGTGTTTCCTGGTCTGATGTTTTGACAGGTCAGGATCTAGCCTCGAGTCGGCATGACGACTTCAAGACTAACCAGGGCCATAGAGAATGAGTGTGTTAACCGGTGGCGTAGGAAACATGTGGGCCATTTAGAAACGAAAACCAAATCTAACACCCTCCCACCCAGTCAGGACCGGACTTAGGCCACTGCAACGTATGCCGTCGCAGTGGGCAAAGACGAATGTATTTTCTTAAATAAAATCTTAATTTTGACGTTAAGCTTGACTCAACCTAGACTGGGCCCAGCGCAATCCGTTTCGCATAGTGCCCCGCAATTGTTAGGGCCGACCCTGCACCCAGTAGATGAAATCGTAGTCGTAGCAGGGTATCCGGTGGTCTGGATTCAGTGCCCTCTCAGTGTAACTGAATTCAAATCATAACTAGTGCCTAGGACAACAAAATACAAATAAAGTCATGGCTGAATGTTGTTACTATAGACCAGGGGTGGGCAATTTTGACCCGCGGGCCACGTGCGGCCCGTCGGAGTGTTTTATGCGGCCCGCCGACACCTACAGAAATCAGGTGTGCCCACACTATATACAGATTAAAAAGCAAATATATTTAAATAATCTGTATATAAATTATTGAAACTGTCTCATTATAAAAAGTTTCAAGTAAACGAAGATTATGCTTATTAGTTATACTTCAATACACTCAATTCAAGACAATCTCTTATCAGTATTTATTTAATGCTATGAAGAACTGTGTTGAATGTTGGGAATGCTTGAAACAAGATGGCAAGTGTAACAACTGCTGGTGCTCGATCTTTGATAGTGTAAAATAGTTTATTTTTTGTTTTTATATAAAAAAAAATATATCCCAACCATAAACTCTAAACAGGAAAGTTAGCACAAAGCTGCATACAATTTCAATATATCATAGATTGGAGAAGTAGTGTAATGAAACTTATTAGGGCTTGGAATGTTAACCAAAGGTATTTATTTAAGAACAAAATAATCCAATGTATCCGCTATCCTAGCATGGGCAAGGCAAATGAGAAGATTATAAAACCTCAAGAAAGAAATTGTTATGTTACTTGACGGACATTGGCTGTGACTTTGTTACCAATATTTACAATAAAGAGTGGAAGACAGATTTCATGTGTTTCATAGATTGCTATTGCAATGGGCTTTTTTTTCATATAAAATATAATTACATGTCAAATCTTTTCAAACAAGGCTTTCCATTTCTACAAGCAAGCAAAAGAAAATAGGTTTTGTCATTTTCCTTTGCTGATAGGTGAAACTATTTCTAGTGAAATGATTAAAATTATAATACTTTTTTAGATTTCTTAATTGTGCAATTTATAAAAGCAAATTTTAAGACGTCAAGGACCAGATTTCAATACCATCAGCTTACCATTAGCGCAGAAGCTGATTCAGCTCCAGAGGACACATCTCCAAGCAAAGAGAAGCTCCAGTCAGTACTACCACGGTGTCTTATGAATGCCAGAAGCTGTATTTCCACACTTAAAATAAAATAGCTGCTGTTCACATTATTTGTGTACACATACATCTGTTCTTCTTCGTTCTCATTTTACATGTTGGAGAGTTCAGATCAGTATTCGTATATCTGAATAGTTTTGGTTCTATAGGAGGGTTTTTGGGCCAAAGTCTTGTTCGGGTTTCTTGATTTAGAATGCACAATTGAAGGACATGGTCAGCATTCTCTGGTGATGGGCAAGTTTCTCTCGTCCTGAGATTTAACTTCCGGAACATATATTGTCTCATTCAGTGAACAAGCCTTTTCCTTTGTGGAAACTAAGCAAGCATTACTACTGGTCGATTTTGACTGACTGTAATTTGGCAGCAGTCACAAGGATAACAACTAGTCAGCTAGTTCCACAGTTCCGGAACATTATGCACGAGTGTAAAAATTAAAATACTGCTCATTAAGTACAACTGTATATTTGTCTTGAGATTTTAATGTAAAATGACAACAGCAATTTGAAAAAAAAAATCGTAAAATTGGTTTAAAAAATTGCTAACTCTTGTTGTAATTCCTTAACATGGAGTATGGAATAAAAAAGAAACGTGAATATAATACAGTGTAAATATGAATTAAAAGACATTCTACACAGTTACCTTAGAGTGTCTTTATAAGTTGTATATAAATATGCGGCCCGCGATTCCCATTTTTTAAATGCGGCCCTCGATACAAAAAAGGTTGCCCATCCCTGCTACTCGAACGTTTATGAAGCCAGTTGTTAAGATTATTGTTAAGAAAAAGTTAATGCCGAGTTCAATATGTAAGGACGAATAGCTATATAAATAAACTTTGAAGAGTTGAAAGAGCCAGTGTTCCCTGTCATCCCCCAGGTGTGGGTGAGGGCTAGTTCATGAGCTTCTCTACAGTTAACCATTAATACATTTGTGGATCTACAGTGGATGGTGTGCAGCCAGCACGATTATCCAACCTAAAAAGCTACGGTCTGCGGGCTTTTTCAGTGCACGGACCAAAGGTTTGGAGCTTACACCCCATTGATCTCAGACAGACAACATGCTACACTACTTTCAAGAATAACATTAAAGCCTACTTGTTTAAAACATTTTTAGATTAGTTTGTCATTCTAGCTCTCATGTTTGTGTTTGTAATGTCATCACAGTGCCTTGGGCCTACATTTTGTTTGTTAACAGCGCTTTATAAATAAAATTATTATTATATAATTTAACAGCAGGAGCGTCCTGGGGTTGCGGTCCGTACCGGGTGACACCTACTAGAGGGGGGGGGGGAAACCCAAGTGGAAAAAAGGCAGGGTACTTATAAAAATATAGTTGACTGTAACTAGATACATTATACATTACATACATTATACCAGTGGCGTCACTAGAGGGGTGCGGGGGGTTCGGTCCGCATCGGGTGATACCCGTTAGGAGGTTGACACCCAAGTAAAAAAAATTCACTCTTGGAACTACTGACAATTTGAAAAAGTAAGTGTCAGTGGCTCAATATTGGAACATGTTATTCACAATTGATAAATAGATCTATATATATATTTTAAATATATATATCGGCTAAGCATATTTTTTGTTTTTTAATGAACCTTTACAAATAGTCCAAAATGTTACATTACATCTTATATCAAAAGCAGTTGTTTAACCTTTACTTTCAGCTGTATATTAGCTGCAACTATATAAACACTGCTTTGATTTTTTAACAATGTTTTTATCGAATCTGTTGAAATAGTGGCTAGCGCCGTAATATCAGGATGCCAACCAATAGTCAATATTTTAAAAATGACATTCTTCAGGCATAAAATATGTAATTAATGTAAAATTTTGTAGAATTAGAAAGTAAATAAGTGACTATTGAGATTTCTGAAGATGATGCTGTAGTTTCAGAAGTTGAATGTAATAGAAACCTAGATGAAGGAAATGTTACAATGAAACAGTTGAATGATATAGACGTCAATATTTTAGAGGATAGTTTCATCCTGTCGTGTGCCTATTTCACATAAATTGCGCAGAAAATTGTCCCGAGGAAAAGGAAAAGTACGCCAGTGGTTAAAAGAAGGGTTCCGATGCTTATCCTACTGGGGATGAATTAGTCACTTAATATCAAGAAATTGTTTGTTGTTGTTTTTGTTTTTTTTGTGGTTGTTGTTGTTGTCAACTATTTTTAATTCTATAGAAATGAAATACAAATTAGTAATTTAATTTATTAGTGGTGGAAATAAACTCCGAAATTAGAATGTCAAAGGATGTCTGAAGAATAGACATCAAGTTTAGAAAATTGGAAAACAAGGGCATCCGGTAATAAATACAATTGACAAGGAAGTCGTTGCTATGATTGATATAAAGAAGAAAAACAATGGAAGGATATATCGCACGAACTGTTTCTATAAAATCAGAACATTTGACATTTTGTGACCATATAAACGAGTCTTTATTGAATATAGAATTTCCATAAGATGATGGAAAAGTTCTGTGGATAAAACCCATAACTGAAAGTGTATCTATAATGCTTACAAGTTTATAAATGTCTTAGAAAACCACGTAAGAATTTGAATTACTCTAAGCACCTTTGTATTGTGTTTAACAGCACAGCTGACATAGTACACACTGATCTGATTCATAAGTTAGAATATTTTAAGGGAGAAAAAAAGCTGACGAGACCTACTTAATGTCTTAAAGTGTATAAAAAGGAGTGAGCTTAAAATTAGGATATGTCGAGCTAAGGAATATACAAAAATACAGCTTCGGTGTATGGAGCCATAAAGGATTTCTGAAAATTTATTTTAAGAACCAACAGAAAAGCTTTTTAACAGATGTGTATAACATTCACATATTCTATGTGTTCATTATTCTTTTTCTGAAAATGCTTCTTGCCTAAAAGTTTTAGTGCAATGGAAATAATTTTTTCATCCTAAAATTATAGCCTATAGAGGCGCAGCTTAAGACCTATTGCCAGATGTCTTTCATTTTACATCCATCCATCCATCCCAGTGGCGCTACAGCCCATGGAGGGCTCTGGCCTGCTTCAACACATCCTTCCATTCAGATCTCCCCTGGGTCTTTCGTCTCCACGCCCTAACCCCAAGCTGATGCAGATCTGCTTCCACATAATCAATCCATCGCATTCGGGGTCTGCCTTTGGGTCGCCTGCCTTTTGGTTTTTGCCTGTATACGATTTTCGCTCCTCTGTTATCTGACATTCTTTCAAGGTGACCTGCCCAACCTAGTCTGTTGTCTGACATTCTTTCAAGGTGACCTGCCTACGTAGTCTGTTGTCTGACATTCTTTCAAGGTGACCTGCCCAACCTAGTCTGATGTCTGACATTCTTTCAAGGTGACCTGCCCAACGTAGTCTGTTCTTTTTTATTTCGTTCACTATTAGTGTGTCTTCATACAATTGATATATCTCATGGTTAGTGCATGTCCTCCACCCTGTTTCATCCTGTAGGGCACCATATCTCATGGTTAGTGCGTGTCCTCCACCCTGTTTCATCCTGTAGGGCACCATATCTCATGGTTAGTGCATGTCCTCCACCCTGTTTCATCCTGTAGGGCACCATATCTCATGGTTAGTGCATGTCCTCCACCCTGTTTCATCCTGTAGGGCACCATATCTCATGGTTAGTGCATGTCCTCCACCCTGTTTCATCCTGTAGGGCACCATATCTCATGGTTAGTGCGTGTCCTCCACCCTGTTTCATCCTGTAGGGCACCATATCTCATGGTTAGTGCATGTCCTCCACCCTGTTTCATCCTGTATGGCACCATATCTCATGGTTAGTGCATGTCCTCCACCCTGTTTCATCCTGTAGGGCACCATATCTCATGGTTAGTGCATGTCCTCCACCCTGTTTCATCCTGTAGGGCACCATATCTCATGGTTAGTGCATGTCCTCCACCCTGTTTCATCCTGTAGGGCACCATATCTCATGGTTAGTGCGTGTCCTCCCCCTTGTTTCATCATGTATGGTACCAGAGATTTTCCGTTCCCAAGTATTAAGTAAATTTTAAGATGTCTTAGTTTGTGTCCAGGTCTCACTTGCATACATTGCTGCTGGTCTTATAATGGTTTTGTATATTATTTTCTTGGTTTTCCTTGAAATTGTTTTGCTCTTTAGTAAATGATGGGTGCTGTAAAATGCTCTGTTGCCTCCTGCTATTCTTTCCTTTATTTCTGTTAGTAGGTCATTTTTTTAATTAATTGTACTTCCTAGATATTTGAAAGTTTGGACGTTTTCAAATTCGTGGTCTTTGATTTTGATATATTGTCCCTCTGTTTGATTGTCTCTTGCCATTGTGATGTACTTGGTTTTACTGTCATTGACCTCAAGTCCTGCTGGTCGAGATGCTTCTATTAGTTGTGTGACGGCTCTGGCAATGTCAGAGGTTTTTTTACCCAATAAGGAAATGTCATCGGCATAAGCAAGGTATTGCAGAGGTTGGCTGTATATCGTCCCTGTTGGTTGTGGATCCGTGTTTTCTCTCCTGAAGTAGTTAGTAATAGTTCCCCTTGTGTTTATGTGTATATTTCTTATAACAATCTTCAGTGTTAAATTGAAAAGCATGCAAGAAAGTGAGTCTCCTTGTCTTAATCCTCATTTAATCCTAAATTCTCGTGAGTGTTCTCCTTGTATTATGACTTTGCTTTTTGAGTTGTTTAATGTCATATGTATAAGTCTTGTCAGCTTGTTGGGTATTCCAAAATCCTGTAGAGTGTCATATAGGTATTTCCTTCTGATACTGTCATAAGCCATTTTGTAGCCTATAAAAAGTTGGTGGATTGGTATGTTGTATTCACGTTTCATTTTACATATCTTTGCTTAAATTTTTTTTTTTGCGGGGAAGATGTACTACAAGGCTTAAGATACATAAATGTAGGCCTAGCTTTAAACTAATGACAAAGTGGTGGCTAATTAAACTTTGACTTTACCAAAAGCACAACACGTTCGACAATAGAGCAGACGTCACTTTCATTAAAACGTAATCATTAAAGAAATTAAAGTGATTAATACGTTTTAAAGTTTTAAATCTAGATAAGTAAAAAAAAACATTGTAATTTACTTGTAATTTGCATTGTTGCAAAGTTGAGCTATAGGCTATAGATAGATTGTAACAACTGAATTTAAAAATTTAATTGACACTCTTTCTTATAGTTATTTAACAATCAATTAATGTAGTTAATTATAAAATATGTGTATTATGGTTCAACAAACAAACAAAAACACAACATATTTCTGATAGGGGGAATGGGGGTGAAACCCTAAGTTGACCGCACCGGGTGACATCCACCCTAGTGACGCCACTGCCATATACTTATGTACGATTAGTATACAGACACCTACTATGGGGTGAAATCCAAGTGGGAAAAAAAAACAGGTTACTTAGAAAAATATAGTTGATGTAGCTAGATACTATATACTTATGTACGATTAGTAAACAGTTCTATGTCTAAATAAATTGTATTATATTGTATGTACATTTACTTGTCTGCATGTCCAAAACGTTACGTGTGGATAAGAGAAGCTTGAATGTGTTTCTAGCGTTCGCTGTGTAAATATTCCATAGTTGAGTATTAATTAAGTAAAAACGACATTATTAACCATTTTTAAAGATTAAAATCATACATTAATCATCATTAAGTAGAAACTTCTCTCTCTTTGTGTGTGTGTGTGAGAGAGATAGAGGGAAAGACAGAGAGGGAGAGAGACAGAGAAAGTGAGGGAGAGAGGGAGAGAAGAGAGAGAGGGAGGGAGAGGCAGAGAGAGATAGACAGAGAGAGTGGGGGAAAGATGAGACAGAGAGAGAGGGGGGAGAGACACAGTGAGAGACAGAAAGGGAGAGACAGAGAGAGTGAGGGAGGCAGAGAGAGATAGACAGAGAGAGTGGGAGAGAGACAGAGAGTGAGAGAGAGTGAGGTGAGGGAGCGACAGAGAGGGAGGGAGAGAGAAGGAGGCAGAGAGAGATAGAGACAGAGGGAGAGATACCCCAGAAGGGATTACAAGCAGAGTTGATATGATGATGACAAATATGAAATTCAAGATCAGTACAAACTTACACGCTCAATAGCAGTGGTCTTCAACGGGAGCGCTAGAGCCGCCCCCCCCCCCAGAGGGGGGGGGCGATTTTGTGAATATGGGTGGCGCTGGGGACCAAAGGGGCGGTAATTTAACCTTTTCTTTAACAATTAAAACATTGACAAAGCATTACAATTATGTTTGAAAGATAAATAGATTCAACAGTTCAATCACTTCTATTTAAGTAGCACATTCTCTGGTGCAATACTGAAAGACTAAAACAATTATTATATAGCTTTGTATAGAACTAAATGGTAAGCTTTTCCTACGTGCAAAAATAAATCACGAAGGACTCCTACATTAATGACAGTATAGTTACCCTACAAACACACCATGTCCATGTCGTCCATATTGGTTGGAGCCAGCTACATCTCCGAACAGCTTCTATTTCTCCCTTGTCCCATGTGTAGGTCAAGTTTTACCAGCGCCATAACGAACTATAAGCCGCTGAAGTAGTGAATGCATGTTTGTATGTATTAGTGTATGCATTTTGCATGTATGTACATATATATGAATCCCGAAGTGATTTTTGAGGCGCGAGCATTGGGAAGCTTCCTCTTATCGGCCATTGAAGGAGTCCCACTCATTCACTTCCAGTTTTTTTCAGTTACTGAACTTCAATAGAGTCCAAAGTGCTGATTGTGCAATTTTAAATCATTCTTCAGCTTTAAATCGGTAGCCATCTTTTTCTGTGATAACATTCTTCAAAGACTAAGACTTTAAGACTGCTTTATTGATTCTTATGGAAATTCGTTGTGATTACAAGGACTCTTGTCAAGACAACACAACAGAAACATACAGATAAATAGAACAGACACAACATAAAGAGTTCATTGATCGACTACACACAGACGTTCTGGTTTGTTTCCATGCTCTTCTTTAACTTGACTTGTACGCTTCTTGATGGAAATAAAAGATGTCTACATCTTACTCGCCATCTCCTACAGTCAACTCTGGAAGGTTGAAAGGGTTTGAACTCGACGACATTGTGATTTTACAAAGCGCAAACCTCCCGATCAGGCAGCACTTCCGCACCTCCCCCCCCCCCCAAAAAAAAAAAAAGAAATACTGTTACTGTCGACATGAACTTATCCGTTCTATATGGCTAATATTCCTCTTGGACGTAATCTCCATGTTAACTCGTGGCATTCAAGCCAAGTGTGGTTGTCTCATAAATAATGAACCATTCCCCCAACCTCCCCCCCCCCCACTAAATCACCGGAGAATGGCACCATCAGCTAAATATCAATATATAGGTCAGAAACATTGGCTCTGATCTGTGGTACACTTTCAGGGAAACTGATTCCATGCTGGACATTACAGAACGTCTAATTTGGCATAGTTCAAATATAAAGGTATTATGAGAGACATTTTTAACATATTTTTATTCCAGGTAATTAACAGAATTTTTTAAATATATATTTTCGCTCGTTTTAAATGAATGATGATGAATACAACTTGTCGTTTGATTTACTCTTTAACTGTTTACTTAGTGTCGGTGTCAAATGTTAAATGTTTAACTGCTGCTCAACAAGGTGGTTTGTTTTTTTTAGAAAATTATAAAAATAAATTATCTGGTGAATTTCATGTTTGTTCTTCTGAATATTATGATTAGTATTTGTAAAGATTTATTAGTATAATTATGTAGTTTCTTTTATCTATGGCGTAAGGACATTTAGAAACATATCTAAATGTGATAACTTTATCAGTTGCATGAGAACTTGACTATTTCTTATAAGTTTTGAAAGTTGATTTTAAGGTAAAGCCTTGTGTGTATTTTAAATACGGTCAAACGATGTGTACGTATAGTTACATACAGTGCTTTTTTTTTGTAAAAAAAAAAAAATAGGTGCCGGTACTCAGTGATGGATTGTCTAACTTTTAACTACTAATAAATTAATAATAAACGTTAAAATACAAGAAAAGTAATATTTTTCCCCCACATTGAAAAAGGTGCCGGTACGCCGTACCGGTGCGTACCGTCACAAAAAAAGCACTGGCTACTTACTAAACTTTAAACCAAGGAGCTGATCTATTGTACTGCTGGCCACATTACCTAGCATCTTTCTTGTACATCTTTTATGTCTTAATTAGTCACTTTAATTCAACCTGGACCGAACTAAGACTTGATGAGGACCTAAGATATTTCAGATATTGGGGCACATTTAATCAAAATAAAGCAATTTATTTCTTTGATTTTTCTTCAAAATGGTTAACAATATCATTGGAACCATTTTTGGGCGCCTCCAAACAAGTTGGAGCCCTAAGCTATAGCTTACGTTGCCTATGTGTAAATCCGGCACTGCTTGGCTTAGAACTATATTTCTGGCCGCTGAAATAAATATTTGTCATGAAAGTCGGCAAGAAAAACTGTAAGTGATCTACTTTGTTTTACTCAAATCCGCAGAATCCGAAAATTTTACCAGCTAAGACATTTGAAAACACAAAAAAAATATTTTTTTTATTTTTAAACACAGTCGACATAATAAAAAAAAACTTCACAATCTCCAACACATCTCTCTTGTCACCCCACTTTTCATTCAAACTATGGTGCTATTAGATAAACAAAGAAGCAAAATATAAAAATAGGCTATTTTGAAAGTAATGTTGAAGTTATTTCCCTTATATGATGTCAAACAGAATAATTAATTACCAATAATAAATTCACTATTTGAGTATTTTTGTTTATTGATTCATGTTTTGTTAGGTACTATAAATAATTGTTTAAAGTATCAACTTAATCGGAGAATGCTTGAGGGAGAAGTAGCGGTAACAATTATTTAAGGGATTAAACCCAACAAATTCAGCCATATCTTTGAATACTGGAGTATTAGTTTCACTTGTTGCTATTGTTATAAACCTGGTGATGGCACAGATGGGGGTAGTGGTGTGAGTGTAGTCAGCCGACGCAAATTGCCCCAGGCCAGCGCTAGACGAGCGGTCAACCATGACGAGTTACGACGGTCGGCCGAGACGAGTGTCAACATGATGGTTCGGGAAGGATCGACGTCGTGAACAGAGCTCAGAAGCGTGACGGGGGATGTAGTCATGTGACGAAGCTAGAAACGTCGAGCGATGTTCCGTCCGGTTCTAGAAGGCCAGCAGGGACCTTATCTAAAGAGCGGAGGTGTCGCAGTCAAGGCGGTTCACGAGAGAGGTTCACTAGAGAAGGTTCACGACAGGGCTCAGAACACGATCGACTACAGCACAGTTCAACGGTGTGGTTTTGTACGGAGCATTACGACGGTTCAGTGCGAGTACTGTCAAGTACAGTTGAGACGACTGGCGTCTTGATCTTGGTCTGCGATCGAGTCCGACACAACGAGCCTAGTGTGTGAAGTCAGTCCTGAACTGTTGAACCCAGTGCAAGCCCGGAACGAGACGGAGAGGCCAGTGCAAGAGTTGATACGGCGGAACGGTGTTATCGGAGAGATATTTGTACAGTGTACGTGTTGCCTATGGTGCAGTATTGGCTGTTATTTATTCAACTATTAAAGCGTCACGTTACTTTGGAGCCCTGAGTTGTCAAGTTCTTTAAGTTGGTGGTGTATGGTGCAGTTTGCAGAGAGCCTGGATAGTGAGATTCGTAACACTATTAACACAGTAATGAATTACCAGTAATTAATTGTCCAATTGGTTACTTTTTTATTGATTCATGTCTTCTCTATGCCAATAAATAATTGTACGAAGTTTCAGTTAGATCCGAGAATGGGTGTGGGAGACTTAACGTGTACATACTTTTGACCAGACAGAAAGAGTGAGTTGATATAAGCTTTGTACAAATAATCTCCATGGAGGTATAAAAATTTTAATTTAAAGTTAGATATCTAGAATATTTTAGATTGCTCTGGTATTTGACCATCACTATATTCTAGTTCAAACTAAAATTTTCTATCTTTCTAGTAGAGTGATACACCTATGCTGTTTAAGTGATGGACGAATCAAGAAACACGACAGTTGCCAAAGAAGTTTTGATCTCACGGGAGTTACTATTAGCAAGGTTTGTTTCGGATGTTTCTTTAGACTTCCTAGTCCAAACCTCCCGCAGGACGACTGGGGATGGCAGCGGGACCATTGATACGACACAATGACTGTCCAGCACTCATGCCGTATTTAACATCAATATGAAACAAGCAATAGAAAAAATACTTTTGTAAAAAAACATTGCTTATTTAAGGGGAAGAACCGCTCATTACTGCCATTTATCTGAAAATTACAGGGTTTAGATAACTTTCTGCTATATAAAATAAAACAAATTTTAATTAGTACTAAATGATTAATTAATAGTTATTTTTTGGATTGATTCGTGTATTGGCATCGACTAGGAATTATGCAAAATTTCAACTTGATCCGAGAATGGAAAAAGGAGAACAAACGTGTCAAAACGTAATAAAGGAATTTAATGCATATATACATCCACATCTGTCATTAAGTAGCATTTATTCCCCTTATTTCGATATCAAGCAAAATAATTAATCACGATAAATTAATTAACTAATTAGTTAAGGTTGTTTTTTTTTTGTTGATTCCCCATTCCCGCTCTATGAATAATTGTCCGAAGTCTTCACTTGATACGAGAATGGGAAATGGAATCATTTTGACAGACAGTGTGAGTTGATATAAGCTTTGTACAAAGTAATAATTTGGAAAAGAATAGCTGTTTAAAAAAGAGTTTATAAAGTTTAATGTTGTTTTTATTAGATTTGTCCTACATTCTGCTCTCTAATCTGGATGTCCAACTATTGTTTTTATTAGATTTGTCCTACATTCTGCTCTCTAATCTGGATGTCCAACTATTGTTTTTATTAGATTTGTCCTACATTCTGCTCTCTAATCTGGATGTCCAACTATTGTTTTTATTAGATTTGTCCTACATTCTGCTCTCTAATCTGGATGTCCAACTATTGTTTTTATTAGATTTGTCCTACATTCTGCTCTCTAATCTGGATGTCCAACTATTGTTTTTATTAGATTTGTCCTACATTCTGCTCTCTAATCTGGATGTCCAACTATTGTTTTTATTAGATTTGTCCTACATTCTGCTCTCTAATCTGGATGTCCAACTATTGTTTTTATTAGATTTGTCCTACATTCTGCTCTCTAATCTGGATGTCCTACATTCTGCTCTCTAATCTGGATGTCCAACTGAGACAAGACTATTGTTTTGTTGTTGTTGTTTTTTTGTTTTTATTTTACTTAAAGAGATGTAAACTCTATTACATGGTATTCAGGGAAAATAAATGTGACAAATGTGACAACTAAAATATCATGCTTACACTAAAATCTGAGAGATGATTTTGAATGGTGTAGTCCGTGGCGCTATTCTACTGTATATGACTTCAAATAGAACTGAACCAGATAATCATCAGTGATGGGACATTTCTCTGAAATTGTAAAAAGCATGATAAAACGATGAAGAAAATGTCAGCCTAAGTGCACGAGCTCTGTGCTAAATGTCTTTAAAAAGTCTTTACAAAGTAGACCAAGACAAAAAGATGTCAGGATAAACATGGACCCAGCTGACGGGAATCCCCCAGAAAAGTCCGATGGCGGAATACAGTTTTTCCCCTATGATCCACTGGGGGTCAAAAGGACTAAGTCAAGTCAAAATCACGCAAAGCCAGTTGCGACATATTTTGCCACATCTGATGCCGTTGTCAGCTGGAAATCTATTTAACTTAATATTTTCTTAGGGTCTCAAAGAGGTCTCAAACTACTTGAGATTGCCAATCACTTATCGAGGCTCCTTAACATTATCTGCCCTATAGACCACATGGTCTGAAAAGGGAACTTTACTTTTTCTTTTCTTTTATCGAAGCTCCTCGTAATTTTAATCACAAGGTTTCAATTGATGATTACTAAATTAGATTTCAAATGATAGAGGTGCTTAAACATAATTATTAATACTCTAATTTTATAATTATTGCATTGTAGTTTTGATGGTAATTATGTTTAAATAGTTACTTCTAATATAAGTAAAATATACTTAAATCTTTTAATTTTTTATTACATTCTTTTTTTTTTTCATTCAACAAGGGACATTAATCAATACTATTTATTTGCGGTGCTTGCCATGGGACTGCCAGGAAATCTATTGATCGTTGTGACCTGCCAGTCCATCCAGCCCCTCAGCCTGTCCTCGCTCTTGGTGTCCGTTGTGGCTATGTTCGACACGCTGGCCATCGTAGTCAAGCTCACTGACAACCAGCTGCTTCTCCACCGCGTCAACCTGGACGCCTTCCTGTGCAAGACTATCGCGGTTTTCAGCAAGTTCTTCTCCACCATCGCCGTGTGGATGCTGGTGATGCTGTGTGTCCAGCAGTGTCTCGCCGTGTACCACCCCACCAAGAAGAGCTACTTTCTCTCCAAGAGCCGGAGCTGCATCCTTATGACCGTCATCTCCTTCGCCATCTTCGCCGCGCTCCTGGTGCTGTACTTTGTGGACACCTACTCCCGTTTCAACGTGATACACACGTGCGCCGACGAGAACTCCATGACCTACGAGTCTCTGTTGGTCATCGAGAGCCTGCACGTGATCATACCTCATATGGTCATCACCGTTCTCGTCTTCTTCCTCCACTGCGGCTTGGGTCACTTCAGCAGAAACTACTGCTCCATATTCATGCAGCAAGAGAAGGACGCCGCCTCTGCTTCCAACGAAGTTCACACTGACGTCGAAAACCGAGTTCTAAAGAACAGGGACGATGAGATAACTCTTGTCAACTTAACAAGGGCAGCAGCTTCCATGTTCCTGATTCTCTCCCTTGGTACTTGCGGCTACGTGATCCTGACAATCCTAGACCACTTTGAGGTTATGACGCTGCAGCGCAATCCTAAGTGGTATTTGTTCGCTCAGATCTCAAACCTCATGCTTGACTCTACATTCTGTCTCAAGTTTCTGTTGTACTTCCTCAGTTCAGGAACTTTTAGAAAATATTTTGTCAGTAGATTTTTATGTCATGGATAAAGAACAACTACACCATTTTTATATTCACATTTTTTATACTCTTTGATATTTGTACAAGTTTTATCAAATGTACAACTTTCTTGGGTGTTAAAAGCATGAGCTGTGATTACTAACATCACACGTCGGTCACATTGAAAACAAACATTTTAAACAAACATATACTAAAAAATATGTATAAACTTTTTTTATGATATCGAGTTTAAGATCTTTTTTTTTTCAACATTTCGATAGCAGGGCGTGGTGGATGAGTCGTAAGATTCATGGCTTCTTGATTGGGCGGGGGTGGGGGGGGGGCTCGGTTCGAATCTTGCTGAAGACTGGGCTTTGAATTTCGGAATTTTAGGACGCCCCTAAGTTCACCCAACTATAAGGGGTACATGACATTAGTCGCGTAAAAGTAAAGACGACTGGTCTTTGTGCTGGCCACATGACACTTTCTTTAACCGTAGGTCCTGGAAATATGACCTTTACATCATCTGTCTTATAGCTCGCAAGGTTTGAAAAGTGTTCTTTACTTTTACTATATAATATTATTAATGGTTACACAATGCAAGGAATGATAAACATTTCAGTACAACATCTATACAAAAGCTACTTCTGAATAGTCACAAGAAAGAACGCATGCAATGTTTCCACCTTAACAGGCACTCGGGTGGAAACCATCGTGTGAGGAAATAATTAGACTAAACAAGATTCCTGTGGCCGAGAGCATTCCCATTACACAGTGCGGAGTTTAAGAGAGCTTTCCCGACCATGTCAAAATACAGTCTTTGTTCTTCAAGAGACGGTTTTATTGATGGCGAATACTGCTCGGTTAGCTTGGTAAGCTATGAGAAAATGGCGGTGTGCTCGGCCTCTGACGATATATCTTAGTCCGTGTTAAATATGGACATTAGCTTGGACCTCTCTCAGACAGAGCCTTTGTTCAATCAGACTTACAAGTCGAGAGTTTCAAGAACTTCGTCTCAACTCTTTTGACAGTAAATCGGTTGTTCTTCCAGGCTACACTTTGGTGATCATGTCACAAACCTGATTTCATTTATTTAGTGAAAATCTAGTTTGGAAAGAATGCATTTATTATAAAATGCTCACCATAAGTATTAACTTTCGGCTTTGCTCGCATTTTCATTAGTCAGGTTAACATTCTTTGAGCCATAAAATAACAAGTGACAAAGGAAGAGAAGAGATATGGGGAACTGTGGTAGAGATGTAAGGAATTGTAAAGAAAAATATAAAGGAAAATCGGGAGAGGATTTGATAGAAATAAAATAAAACAAACAATTGAAAGGGAGCTGTTACCAAATAACTTAACATTCTTTGTGCTACACGCGCAGACGTTTAGAAATAAGGTTTTAAAGTACTAAAAAATGTGAAAACAAAATACGTAGAACACTAACAGTTCTGTCCACCGGATACATGAAGCTAGTTATAGTTATCTACCCATAGATCTGGTAGGTTTTAACACCTTTTTTTCCCAGTGTTTAGTTACTACTCTATCTAATGGGGTGAAAGGAAGGGCTGCTTCTGAGACACCAAGTTTACATAACTGTTTTGTGAATGTATGTCTTCACGGTGTAGTCATGTCAATTCCTTGCAGTCTCCTGATAGGCATCAAGAATATGCGCCACTTGGATTGTACAATGGAAACTTACTTATGGTGGCGCGAATAAACAAAACTATCATAAACTACTACATAGTATTGATAAGTTGACCAACTGACCATGTATTTCATCTTGCTTATTAAATCTCCACTCCTACAGTTTCAAATGTTCAATGATTCTTGACAAGTATAATGATTTTTTTTATGAACATTTCTTTTGTATTCAAACTGTAAACATATGATTCTTTACTCATTTTCTGGCATTAAAAATATGTCACATTTTTTTAATTGACAAATAAACGGGTTTAAAGTACATCTTTGGTGTAATGTCTTTAAAAGTGTATGAACTCTGTGACATAGTTCAAGCTTTAAAAAAAAAACGAAACGCGTAGCACGTAAGTATCTTTTCTTTTGATCTAACGTCTGTCATCTAGAAAAAGAAAGTTCAACAAGAGAATATGATTCTATAAGTTTCACGATGTCTATTTGATGATTTCATGGTTCTCGATAACGTTCTGGAAGAGATGTGAACTTTGATGAATAAATCAATCTCATTTTTAAAATGTATACATATTTTTTTAATCGATAAAAACAAATTGGCTTAGAAAAAAATAACAAGTTTCAGAAAATTTAACTTTATCCAACTTACTGCCTTCATTTCTGAGCATTTGTGATTGACTTAGAACTATTGTACTGCCAATTATGACGTTTACATTCAATATACTGATTGGAGTGTCCATTTAAGGTCAAGATATATTTCAAGGAGCTGGATCTCACTGTGACATGGCCGACGGTCCATAGGCTGAGTATCACTGTAATACTGACTGATGTTCCAGAGTTAATTAAATCTATCCTGACCTACCGTCATCTGTTATCTGGCATTTAAGAGCTAAATAGAGATTTGTTTGTTTGTTTGTTTTTTGTTTTGTTTTTGTTCTTAAAATAAAAATAAAAAAATATTGTTACGAATCTCACTATCCAGGCTCTCTGCAAACTGCACCATACACCACTCCGTACAGAACCACACCGTTGAACTGTGCTGTAGTTGACCGTGTTCTGAGCCCCTGCCGTGAACCGTCTCGCGTGAGCCTTGCAGTATTGAGCCCCTTTTCTCGACCGTCTTGACTGCGACACCTCCGCTCTTATATAGGGTCCCTACTGGCCTTCTCAAACCGGACAGAACGCCGCTCGACGTTTCTAGGTGGTCAGATGACTACAACTCTCGTGACGCTCCTGAGCTCTGTTCACGACGGCGATCCTTCCCGAACCGTCCTGTTGACACTCGACTCGGCTGACCGTCGTAGCTCGTCACGGTTGACCGCTCGTCTAGCGCTGGCCTGGGGCGATTTGCGTCGGCTGACTACACACACACCACTACCCCATCTGTGCCACTACCAGGTTTATAACAATATAAAGACATGGTTTGTGGCTGATCTACTAGCACAAAAACATGTGGCTTGGGTTTAATTAATAAAAAAAGAGCAAGCCATGTGTTTAGCCATGGGAGAGAAGCAGGGAATAAGAAATAATCTTGTTTAGCAAGAGTTTGGTACCTTTTTAAACTACATTACATTTTATACAAAGTTTACTAATAGAATATATATTAGATATTTTTGGTATATGGCACATCGTCACAGTTTAGGCCATGGTACACCTCTAATCCTTTAAGGATTACTTACCCTATCTAATGAATATAGGAGATGACAGACAGACAGACAGGCAGATAGACAGATAGACAGATAGACAGACAGACAGACAGATAGATAGATAGATAGATAGATAGATAGATAGATAGATAGATAGACAGATAGATTGACTGTCAGATACATTGACAGACAGATAGATAGACAGACAGACAGACAGACAGACAGATAGATAGATAGATAGATAGATAGATAGATAGATAGATAGATAGATAGATAGATAGATAGATAGATAGACAGATAGATTGACTGTCAGATACATTGACAGACAGATAGATAGACAGACAGGCAGACAGATAGATGATAGATAGATAGATAAATAGATAGATAGATAGATAGAGAGAGAGAGAGAGAGAGAGAAACAGATAGATAGATAGATAGATAGATAGATAGATAGATAGATAGATAGATAGATAGATAGATAGATAGATAGATAGATAGATAGATAGATAGATAGATAGATAGATACATTGACAGACAGATAGATAGACAGACAGACAGATAGATGATAGATAGATAGATAGATAGATAGATAGATAGATAGATAGATAGATAGATAGATAGATAGATAGAGAGAGAGAGAGAGAGAGAGAGAGAGAGAAAGAAACAGATAGATAGATAGATAGATAGATAGATAGATAGATAGATAGATAGATAGATAGATAGATAGATAGATAGATAGATACGTCTAAACCAAGAGTAGCAAGTAATGATATTCTCTACACAAGAGAGAGAAGAGAGAAAGAGAGAATGAGAAAGGTAGAGAGTCATTGAGCTATTAGAAGCACCGCTTCACCTGTTTCAAGAGCTTTACATTTTTGTCTGTTCGTTAGTGAAAGTTTCAGGTGCTCAGTAGATTTTGCTGTTCAAATTTCAACAGGATGTTGCATTTCCTGTGGGATGGTAACATACTTTCAACTTACAATCGGTTCTACATAAGGCAATAACAGTATTTATTACTTCCAATGCAGGTAATTGAATATATATATATATATATATGTTTCTAGTATGTAAGGAGAAGGTCCATGTGTTATCAATTGCTCGTATCCAAATATTTCTGGACGCAAGTCTGAATGAACTAATATTATTTATATTATTTTCTGATGTAGAAGGTTTGTCAAAACATTTGTTGGCAGTTTTGATTTTAAAAGATTTGACTATAGCAAAATCTAAATAAACGTTTTGTTCTTAACTGTAGCAGGTGACAGGTTTGTTTTTGTTGTTCTTGGGAGCATTTCTTAAGTAATGGTTTTCTTCCGGTTGCCATGATGTTCAAGACAGATAGACGCCATTAAAAAAAAAACACTAAGTGCATTGCCTATGCTAAATGCTGGCATTTTAATTTAAAGAATGTTAACAGTAAATTCTGTGCCAAGATTGCAGCAGTACTAGATCGACCTCCCAACCAAGCAATATCATGTCTGTAAAAATCTGGACGATGTCGCAACAAATAGTGAATGTTAGTTTCAATATGGTAAATTTTATCTTCCATCTGAGAACATTACGATAGAAAAAAAAAAGAAATCAAGCAAAATGTAATATATATATATTTATTTATAGCTTATCTAAGAAGAAGAACTATATATTTATAGCCATATATATCGGTACTTTAAGATTTTTTTACCTTTAATCCATATCAAACTAAATTAATTAATTACCACTAATCAAAGTATTAATTGGTTAATTTTTTTTATTAATTCATACTTTGTTAGAAACATAGACCTATATATATACATATATATCTACTCTGGAAATTGGAAACAAATTCTTATCCGCAATTTATCGGGAAGTCGCCGCTTATCTAGAAAAAATCGATCTATTCTGTCTAAGAAAATTAATGATCTTTAGGTTTCAAAGTTTAGAAATAATGCAAAAAAAATTACTAAATAATTACATACAATTTAACCCTTTAGGCGCGTGAGGTAGTTTAACCTCCAAACATTAGAATTGCAATTCCATTGTGTATGCACTTATTGTAAAACAGCTCAACACTTTAAGGGTTCAATAATTATCTTATCTTATCTTATATAATACAGACGTTACTTCAAAAAAGAAGATGATTACGTCCTACGCGTCATGCATTTAGTCATGCATATTAACCAATGACTTAAATTCTGCCAAGTCACTGGTTTTTCTGGCTAGCTCAGGCAACCCATTCCATGCTCTAATAGCACTAGGGAAGAAGGGAATTTCTACACAATGGTAGTTAAACACGCTATGGTACTAATCTTGTATACAAAAGCAAAGAGTAAATGTCTAACTTAAATGATAAAAATAATAATATCACATTACGCTAATCCTTTTTAAAAAGGAAAATAACTGTCGGTGTATAAGTCTATTTTAATAATGCATGTCCACAGAACTTGAACCAGCACATTGCGCTCCAGTCTAATCTGTTTTGTGGACCTGCTGGATATCAGACAAATAAAGGAGAGCGCTATTGGGAGTACATTTGAAGAAATAGAATGGAGTCTGAAGAAAAAAAACTTAAGAAAAATGAAAGGAGAAATGTTTGGGAGAAATGTTTGGGAGAAATGTTTGGGAGAAATGTTTGGGAGAAATGTTTGGGAGAAATGTTTGGGAGAAATGTTTGGGAGAAATGTTTGGGAGAAATGTTTGGGAGAAATGTTTGGGAGAAATGTTTGGGAGAAATGTTTGGGAGAAATGTTTGGGAGAAATGTTTGGGAGAAATGTTTGGGAGAAATGTTTCCAAAGCAATAAAAGAAGTAAGTGAATGCTTTGAGCGGAGGAACTGAACAATTAAACAAGTAAAATAGAATGCTTTGAGCGGAGGAACTGAACAATTAAACAAGTAAAATAGAATGCTTTGAGCGGAGGAACTGAACAATTAAACAAGTAAAATAGAATGCTTTGAGCGGAGGAACTGAACAATTAAACAAGTAAAATAGAATGCTTTGAGCGGAGGAACTGAACAATTAAACAAGTAAAATAGAATGCTTTGAGCGGAGGAACTGAACAGTTAAACAAGTAAAATAGAATGCTTTGAGCGGAGGAACTGAACAATTAAACAAGTAAAATAGAATGCTTTCAAAAATACTAAAACTGATATAACTGATAGATCTGCATATTTGAGAAGAGACTAAATGTGGCTCAACAAAAATGGGCTGAGACGGATTTTGGGAGTCAGTTACACAGATAGGGTCTCAAACAAGGAAATGTTATGCCGAACTGGGAGTCGAACACTTAGTGAGGTTGTGACAGAGCGTCGCATGAGGTTTGCGGGACATGCTCTACGACAAAATCAACTATGTATACCAAGAGTTTCAATGACATGAAGGCCAATTCGAGGAAAGCGCAAACAGGGACGTCCTCGTGTAACCTGGCGTCACACCTTCATGGGGGACCTCAGAACAGTGGACACCAGGTGGGAGGAGACTTCAGACATTGCCAATGACAGATCTTTATGGAGACAGCTTGCCGCCCAATGCGCCGAACGGCGCGGGAGGACCTAAGTCTAAGTAAGTCAGCTTATTAACTGACATATCTCTCAATACAACAAAATTAATTTCCCTTTTTTCTATATAAATTTTTTTTTCACATTGCCTAACTGGTTAATTAATTTTTTTTAATTGATTCGTAAGTTGTCATTGACACGCAAAGTTTCAACTTGATCCTAGAATGTGAAGTGGGAGAAAAAAGTGTAAAAGAATCCTACCAGACAGACAGACAGACAGACAGACACACAGACAGACAGACAGACACACAGACAGACAGACAGACACACAGACAGACAGACAGACAGACAGGCAGGCAGAAGGAGTTAAAATAAATATAAGCTTTATAAAAATGTCGTTCTGCAGTGTTTAAAATGTACACCATAATGTTATTCGCTTTGACCTATGCATAGTTATAAGTAATTGAATATTCTCTCCGCCACAGATACACGGTGGTTCTAATTCTGAAAATCCTTCATAGATGTGTTATGGTAAATTGGAGTGTTGAAGCTCCTGGAACTATTTAATAGACGCGCCTCTACTTCTACTCCACACATAACATTCAAATAAAACTGTGGTGCTCGCTTAATTGCGTAGCTGCCTTGCTACCTCTGATCAATTGATTATACAGAACGATGCAAATAAGCGGAAAACCTGTCATCATAATATTTGGAACAAAGAGGTTTTCTTTTTTTTGTTTAGCTACTATACCATAATATGCTCTATGTTATGAATATAATGTCAAATCGATCGAAAGCATCCTTTATGTTTCTCTTGATGCAGATCACATTATGTGTTTAGTTATCGATCAATAAATCTATTATATTTAAAGTATTTAATATCTGAACTATAGGCACAAGTTTAATATATATATATATAAACTATACTTTTAAACAAATTATATTGAGTAAAGTGAGAACACTTCTGTTGCTGCTACATCTCTCTATTGCAAGGTTTATCTCCCTCACTACTTTTTCTAAAACAATATTAATTAATTACGACTAATTGATAAATAATAGATTTTTTTTTAAATTCATGTATTTGTTGTCATTGACTATAAACAATTAAAAGCAAAATTTCAAATTGAGATCTGAGACTGGGAGGTGGGAGAGAAAAAATAAAGGTATAAAATATTCCACCCGGACAGACGAACAGAGTGAGTTGATATAAGCTTTGTCCAAAGGTGGGAACCTTCTTTGAAACATTGCCCTCAGCACGGTAGACAATTAAGATAAATAGTTCAGTTCAAGAGAGAATCTTTAAAGACAAAGTTTCTAAACCATTTTATGTACATTCCTCTTAGAGTCGTCTTTCTTTTTTTTTTAAAGTTTCCTTCCCTGCCCCGCTCTTCTTTGACAAGCACACACATACACACATACACAATCTCTTAGAACCGTTATGTGCGATTACCTAATTATTACTTTCTTGAAAACCCCTCCTTCTGATCCAGCGTGTACACCCCTCCTCCTGGTAGACCAAGCATCACCCCTGGTACCCGTACTCACCATTTGGGAAATGCTGCCTGTTGATATATCTAGGTAAAACACACAAAAAAAAGGCCAATCCCGTGATGCTTAGACTTCAAAAAAATGTTTACTTTTCCAACCCAGGTAGCTGGGGGAGGCAAGTGGTAGGACAGAGGGAGAAAAAATTCAGAATGAGTTTTTTTCTCACCCAAGTGCTAGAAACTAGAGGTACGCTACTGTTTGCAGTGCAATGATAGTAGGAAAATAATTATATACTTCCTGAATCTATTGTAAGTAAATTGGTTTTCATGTTTTTAGTAGCGGTACATTACATTTATAACCAATGAAACTCAAATAAATAGAAGATATGCAATTCATATTACAGACTAAACATACCACACACTTGTTAATTTTAGATTACATACTAACAAGTAGATCAGTATACATGTATATATATATATCCAAAAATAAAATTTAAATAATAAAAAATAATAATAAGTTGGGGGGGGGGAGAATAGTTAAACCTTAATTAGTTTCTACAGGCCCATTGTTTCATATTTATTTCTATTGATATATTCCCACATTTTTATTTATAGAGACAGATTCGCACTGTCTTTTTCTACAGACCCATTCTGATACAGTAATTCGTACGAATTTATTAATACAGGCTTATTTCTACACAGGCACCAATATAATTCATTATATGTACTACACCCGTGAGTATAATTTACTATACCCACTGACTTGCCTCTATACATTTTGTCCCACCAGATATATTCCCCAATAAATATAACAAATAGTCACTAATGGAAATAAAAATGAGTACAAATGTTTGTTAACTAGTCAGACAAGGCATTACAAGCTAACAACTCATTGTCCCTAACAGAACATGAATAAATAAATAAAAAAAAACAATTAATTAAGTAATTATTGGTAATTATTTAATTTGTTTAGTATATAAAAAGGGAAATACATCTTACAGGATTGAGATATATGCTTGCAAATGTTTGGTTATTTCCCTTATGTGAGCATTGTTTTGTTGGGTTTTTTCATACAGTATTTGTTTATTTTACTTGTTAAAAAGTGTATATCAACTCAGCCTGCCTGTCTGGTACATATTTTGGACATATTATTTATCCCGCTTCAAATTCTCGGATCAAGTTGAAACTTTGCACAATTATTCATTGTTAAAAAAAACAACATGAACCAATGAAAACATTAACCAATAAGTTAATTAAATAGTGGTTAGTAATTATTTATTTTTGCTTGATATGAAAAAAAATGAAAATAATTAAATCTTGCAGTATTGAGAAATATGTATGTCAATGTGAAATTATTCCCCTTAAATACTCTTTCTTTTAAGTATTTTGTTTGTAGATTTGTCCTGCTCAGTTGAATCAGGAATACGTCCTCCAGTCACATAAGTATTGCAAAATGATTTGACGACATTTGAAAGAGTAAACCTTATAATCCTTGACTTGATACAGACTTAATATCGTGGCTGAACACTTCCTCACGAGATATTTCAAAACTTCTTTGATCGTAAGGTTTTTTTTTAGGTTAATAGATTGACCAGGTAAAGAAGTCAAAAGTGCTACCCTCAACAGCTGCTTGACTATCTCACCTGTATACACCTAACCTACCTACCAGCTAGCACGTCAGGTAACTGTAAAATTATAAACACTGGAATTAGGACTTTCCTCTTTCTACACAGACCTATATACGTTTGAAAAGTTCACACTATTGAACAGAGTGTGGAATATCTTCAACCATAAGGCCAGTTTAATGATGACATCTAGAACAGGGACGAAATGAACGGTATGAAAAGTGTACGACTGCTGAGGGACCTCAGGCTGAAGGAACCTGTCGAATTTTTTTCTGCCGCTAAGAATGAAGGAAATAGGCAGCCTTTTAGTTGCAAAAGAGGGACACTAACGTGACCTTCTAAATTTGTAATTGCAAAATTTGTAGGCGCGGTGGCTGAGCGATAAAGCGTTTGGCTTCTGAACCGGGGTTCCAGGGACCTTTGGGTGCATCTGAGTCCACCCAGCTCTAATGGGTACCTGACATTAGCTGGGGAAAAGTAAAGGCACTTGGTCGTTGTGCTGGCCACATGACACCTTTGTTAACCGTAGGCTACAGAAACAGATGACCATAACATCATCTGCCCTATGGATCTGAAAGGGAAACTTGACTTATTGCAAAATTTGCACGGGAACCCTAAGTCCTGGCCTACCGAGACGCTCCATCCCGCGTCACGTTACGAACATAGCGCTGCGGTTTATCCATCTTTAATTGAAAGCTGCTCTAGAGATGCCTAGCTGTTAATTGTTAGAGTCACTATTACGTTCATCTGCCTCTAGACCAATGGTTAACGAGGGTATAGTGTGGCTAGGACAAGGACAAACCAAACCAACTTAATTGCCATCCATGTATTATCTTACCTTATCTTATATAATACAGACGTTACTTCAAAAAAGAAGATGATTACGTCCTACGCGTCATGCATTTAGTCATGCGTATTAACCAATGACTTTAATTCTGCCAAGTCACTTATTCTTTCAATCTGAAAGCAAACTGAAGGATTATAGCGAAATAAAATTCCGGGTGCTTTTCGGTAGATACAAATCCTACGTATCGCTCAGAAAATAAAGATCGCTTGAATCTTACATTACAGATTCCACGGAACGGAATCATTGTAATAGCGCCGATATTTAATTGAAAAAAAAAACAACAAAATAACCATAAAATAATTTATATTGTACAACATTTTTTTTATGTTAGCCCATGGTTAGCGTAGGTTGGTACATAGAATAATAATCAAAAGTCGCACAGTGTTGTTTATTTATATAAATATATATCATTAGTATGATCATGTGTTAAAGTATAAAACTATCTTTGCGAAGAGAAGTTCTATCATCTTAGAGTTGAATTAGAGTTTTAGACCTAGAAATAGAGAGATGTGTAACCTTTCGGGTAATGTCTAATGAAAGAATGTACGTCAAGAATTCTAAATTCGCAGATATAAGGAACGAATTTATGTAAAAATGCTTTTGAAACACAAATTTGTAGCTTAATTTTATTAAATAATGAAATCAATAGACTATATTTTGTAATTTGTAAGTGTGTAAGTAAAAAACTATATGTTCAAAGTGTATTTCTTAAAATTAGATCTAGATCTAAACCCTTTCGATCTTTTCTCATGTCAACATGGTAAACATGATCTAGTTTCATAAAGTAGCATACTTTCATAGAGTTAGGCACATTTTAATTAGGGTCTTTAGTTTGTTTTGGGGCTACTATACATACGTCACGGTTCCAGTTTGCACCCAAGGAACATTTGTTCAAAGTTTCATCAAGATTGGTCTAACGGTTTTGATTTCTACTCGGCACATACATAATACGCCTTACATTCTATTGTATGCAATGTGAATGTAAACGTAGTCTAAACTATGCCAACTATGATTAGATCAAAGCATTACTTTGAGATTTTGTCTAGTGTTATCGCCTAATTGCATTAATATGTTTCCTCTGCCCTCCACCTACACACGTTCCAACACGCACACACACACAGGTATCAACTTGGCGATATTACATTGGTCTTTTTTTTTTACTTCCACATTTACTTTTCAGATTATTTCCTGTTTACAACTTATGTACACAAGATCATCTCCCCTTTCGACATATTGCCCTAAATAGAACAAATTACTTTCATTTTCTTTTACCTTTCTTTCTCTCTCTCTCTCTCTCTCTCTCTCTCTCTGTCTCTGTTTCTCACTCTTGATCTGTAATCTTTATTTAAAAGAAACATTTTCTACTAGATGTAGATAGCTAGATCTAAATCTATTCTCTAAACTATTTTTAAACGGCTAACCAAAAAAAAAAAAAAAAGGATTCTGAAACGTCAGCTATTTCATTTCATGATGTCCCCGGAAGTCATAAATAGCAACACAATGATTACAAAAACATAGAGCGCCTTCGTTGTGATGCATGGATCTGGAATAGGCGAGCTCTCTTGTATTTAACTTCTTCAAACTGAAGGATGAAGATCCAATTCACACATTCTGTTTTTCATTGTCGATTTCTTTAATAACTTTTTTTAAAAGCCAATTAAAAATGTTACATAGCCAGTTGATGTGTCTGCTCATACACTATTGGATAAAATTGAAACTAAACCTTTTTAACATTCAAAACGTTCAAATAAACGTGAATGCACAGTCCTGGCCTGGTAACCAAATCTTAACTTAATTATAGACACCTAAACGTGAATGCACAGTCCTGGCCTGGTAACCAAATCTTGACTTAATTATAGACACCTAAACGTGAATGCACAGTCCTAACCAGGTAACCAAAACTTGACTTAATTATAGACACTTAAACGTGAAAGCACAGTCCTAACCAGGTAACCAAATCATGACTTAATTATAGACACTTAAACGTGAATGCACAGTCCTAACCAGGTAACCAAATCTTGACTTAATTATAGACACTTAAACGTGAATGCACAGTCCTAACCAGGTAACCAAATCATGACTTAATTCTAGACACTTAAACGTTAATGCACAGTCCTAACCAGGTAACCAAATCATGACTTAATTATAGACACTTAAACGTGAATGCACAGTCCTAACCAGGTAATCACATCTTGACTTAATTATAGACACTTAAACGTGAATGCACAGTCCTAACCAGGTAACCACATCTTGACTTAATTATAGACACTTAAACGTGAATGCACAGTCCTGACCAGGTAACCAAATCTTGACTTAATTATAGACACTTAAACGTGAATGCACAGTCCTAACCAAGTAACCAAATCTTGACTTAACTGTAGACACTTAAACGTGAATGCACAGTCCTAACCAGGTAACCAAATCATGACTTAACTGTAGACACTTAAAGGAGTAACGTCTGATGTCAGAAGCTAGATCTAAATAGCAGTGACCCCACAAGTGAACTTTATAGTTGGAAATGTTTTGGAAAAAATAAATCTATTAAAATCATGCTGAAATAGTTCAAAGGTTACTCCAAATTTTCTGAATGGAAAACCTTTTCATCTTTGTAAAGCTTATCTCAACTCTATCTGTCTGGACTCTTACACACGTTCTTTCTGCCACTTCCCAGTCTCGGATTAAGTTGAAACTCTGCACAATCATTTATAGTCGATAGCATAGAATTTTTTTTCCATTATTGTAATAAGCATTTTTTTTTTGTGTTGTCCGTTAAGATTGAGTAGATCTGAGCATCAATCACAACAATATTTTGATTTGAAACAAATTGGAGCATTGACTTTCTTTTAGATTTAGATCTTTATAAAAGAAAGATAAAGACTTCTTTATAAAAGTGGGCTTAAGAAAAGTAGATCAGAGCGAAAAGTAATAAACAAATTAACTCTCACTGCATCTATGTACTTCAAATGTAGTCTAGGAAGTCATGAGTGTGAGAGCCTTTGACTCCGTTGAGAATGGGCTGCTCCTTGATTTAGAATTCTCAGCGTTGAGAACTCTCTCTCTTATCATTATTATTATTATTCCTGCGTGTTATAACGCTTTGTTAAATCAAATGTTAGTTTAGTCGCTATTTCAATTTTCTACTGGAGAGAAAGGGGGAACGGTGGCTGAATGGTTAAGTGCTTGGCTTTCAAGCTTGAGATCATGGGTTCGAATCTTGGTAAAGACTGGGATTTTAAATATCGGGATTTTTAGGGCGCCCCTGATTCCACCCATCTCTAATGGGTACCTGGCTTTAGTTGGGGAAAGTAAAATCGGTTGGTCGTTGTGCTGGCCACATAACACCTTGCTCGTCAACCGTTGGCCAAAGACACATATGACTTAATATCATCTGCCCTATAGATCGCAAGATATGAAAGGGGAACTTTACTTACCTTTTACTATAGAGAAAAGGGTATATAGAGTTTAAAGGGTTAATATTTCAGCATTCAGACCGAGTTCAGACATAGAAGTGATACCTTCGCTTGTATGTTTCTGTAGATTGTACAGGATATTAAAGAAGAAAAATACTTTAATTTCTCACTAACACTTTCTTAACGTATTGTAAGGGTAACTTTTTGTTTTTAGAAGCTCTTTGTAAGCGTCTCAAGAGTTGAGTTGAAGACTCTTGGAACTCTAAGCCTATGGAAGCTCGCCACCATCTACCTATCTTAGCAAACTGTTCAGTCTGTGAAAGATTCAAACTGATGTAAATTTGTAGCACCTCTTCTGTTACCGATCGTTTGTATCCTTGAGTAGAGTAGCACTCAGGAGGGAAATACTCCATACACTTACACTGTAACACATCCGCCGTGTAGGTGTAAGCCGTAAAAACGGCGCCTTTAGGGACAGTGTGTGAAACACGCTGGAATTTCTGCCGTCCCCGCAAGTGCAACGGACTCGATCCTTAGGTCCCGTAAGTGAGGCACTGTTTTTCTTCATTGTATGGCTAATCGTTCAACTTACGAGCGCCACCTAGAAGCAGAGACGCATTGCTAGACTCTTATAAGTCAGGATTACTTAATAGACCTTTTTTTTCTACTCGGCGTTTGGGTTAGGGTTTGGAAAAAAATCGCCCCCCCCCCCATTTCAAAAGTCTGGATCCGCTAGTGATCCAACCACACAAGACTTTTCATATCACCCACTAATTTCAAATATCTTTTGTATAAACACAGTTCTTACCCTTACCAATATTGACCATGCATTGTACTTTAATATATTTGATGACAAGTACACTGGTCACAAATTTTATATTATCATAAATAGGTTGCCAATATAGCTTTCTGCAGAGACCGTTTCGTCATGCACTAATTATTCACATTGTTTAATTAGTTGCTTCCCCTTTATAATAACTTTAATTTTGTTTCTAGCAGATACGATGTGAATCTAGAAAAGACTTGGAACCTGGTGTGAATTTGCATCAAGAGAAAAGTTGGGTAGAATCAGACACTTCCAGTAGAACCAGAACCAGATACTTCCGGTAGAAGCAGATACTTTTTCTAGAACCAGATACTTCTGCTAGAACCAGACGAAATGTTGAACAGCACTCTCTTTTCACTGAGATTGCTGGTCAAGTTGTCGTTCCTAGGAGGCGGCAGCTATGACGACCTGACATCTAAATATAATGACAGCATTGAAACGTTTAACAATCAGTAAGTTGGTAGTCATCTATCTCTCGCCTTTAACCATTTAACTTCCATTAAAGTAGCCTACAGACCTAGTGTGAGGCGCGGTGGCTGAGCGGTATAGTGTTTGGCTTCTGAACCGGAGGCCCCGGGTTCGAATCCTGGTGAAGACTGGGATTTTTAATTTCGGGATCAATGGGCGCCTCTGAGTCCACCCAGCTCTAATGTCAATCCCTGACATTAGTTGGGGAAAAGTACAGGCTGGCCACATGAGATCCTCGTTGACCGTAGGCCACTGAAACAGATGACTTTTACATCATCTGCTCTATAGACCACAAGATCTGAAAGGGGGAACTTTACCTCTACAGACCTAGTGTAAAACAACTTTTGTGTTCTCCCATACTTGCTCATGAGAATATTAAGTAGGGACTCTACCAGGCCGCTGGTTATTCCAGACACGAACTTGTTGAAGTTTAACGAGGCAAACAATGTTCACATGAGAGCTACAATTTTAGTTCTCATTATAATAAAATATGTGTGATGAATGATCTAATATAAATGGTTTCATGAATTTTTCTGGTAATGCTAGTAGAAAACAGTATTTTATACACACAAGTCAAGCGTATCCTGTTTCTGTTTTAAATATATAAGAAGAGATTTTTGTTATAGGTCTCATTATTGACTCTAGATTTGAGATGAATTGCGCAGTAGTTTTCATTTCGGCAGATCTAAATACAGATTGTTTTTTGAGAAGGCATTCAGAGACAAGTCAAATTTTTCTTGGAAGGGGCATTCTGGGACAAGTCAATTTATTTATGAATGTGAATTCTGGAGCTAGTCAATACATCTATAAAAGGGCATTCTGGAGCTTGTCAATTCATCTATGAAAGGGTATTCTGGGAACAGTCAATTTGTCTTTGAAATGGACTATCTGGAGTGAGAACATTTGGGCCATACTTCCGCTACTCCTCGGGGAATGTTTAAATAGGTGTCATTTTACATCTTCCTGAGAATGGGTTTCTCATTTATCTGTCCATGTCAGGAGCCTAAAGTTATATGTTGGTCGGGATAGCAAATAGTAAGCGTCGTTTTTCCTGTAGTTTAATTGAAAACTTGACACGCTTTGATTTTTAAAAGAGCAATAGATAGAGCATTACTCTACTATTGACCCGATTTAGAATTCCCTAAACCTGAAAATATTTCGAGCGTGGATGCATCTAATTCATTGTTTTCTTATTGTTGAATGATATAATTAAACTCCAAGCTATTCAAATGGATGAAAACTGTTTTTATATTATAAATAGTCGATCTTAATTTCTACTAGGACTCAAAGGTTATAACCGACCGCGGGATATAAGGAATAATATATACTTTAGATTAATGTGATGTGAAAAAAATACGTGATTCATATATAACTGAGTTTTTTATTGCATTTCTTCTGACAGGGTAAACGAGGTGAACAGGCTCTGGTCTATGGTGCTTGAGATTAAACAAATCTACATGTGGGTGTTGCTTGCAGTGGGCTTCCCAGCCAACATCCTCGCTTTGGTGACGGTCCTTACAATGCACGTCATGACACCCATCGCTTTGCTCATCGCTACCTTGGCTGTTTTCGACGGCACCGCACTGATCGGCAAGCTGATAGGTGTTCAGATCTCCTTAAGACGATTGTACCTGGGATCGTTCGGCTGCAAGATGGAGTTTCTCATTCTCTTCCTGTCCTCCATGGCTAACTGGGTCCTGGCATTGATCTGTTTAGAGAGATACATAAGTCTAGTGCACCCTACAAAGCGCTCCAGGTGGACAAGTAAAAAAGTCGTCTGCGCGGAGTTGATTGGAACAGGGACTTTCCTCCTGTCAATCTTCGCAGCGATTTCACTTAGCATGCGAGACGCCTTCCAGTCCGGCTATCAGTGCGGGGTCTACACAGACTATTACTGGTTCTATACTCATGTTTGGTTTTGGGTCAACGCTTGCCTATTCCTATTCATCCCTTGCTTAATCATTCTTCCTTGCACCATCCTCACTGTCGTTCACATTGCCAGAACCCAGAGGCGTTATTGTGACGACAAACCGGCCAGTCCTTACTGTGATCTTGAGGCCCCGCTGAGCCAGAGGGAGAGACAGTACCAATTGAACATGACAGCTATGATGGTCATCGCCGCTTTGTTTTTCATCGTCCTTCGCTTGCCGTCTTGCATTTACTACCTCTCGTACCAGGAGAGCGCAGACCTGGTCATTGAGGCGCGCTGGGCAGTTTTTGAGCAGATCCAGTTCTTGCTGTTCGACTCCACGCACGCCATCAATTTCTTTATTTACTTTTTGTCTTCACGTGTGTTCAGACATCACTTGCTCTACCTGCTGTCCTGCAAGAAATACAAAGGCACGGCAACATTCGAGGAGCAGGCCTTGGAGGCGTCGCCCAGCCTGAACGAGTGCCTGACGAGGGACGACAGCTGCAGCAAGCGTCTGAGTCTTGAGCTGTCTAGATGATCCTCTTCCACGCCATCAGTAACAAGCTTAGAGAGATGTCAAAGGAACGCGTGTGCAATGTGACATCAAATGTAGTCAATCTAATGCAGTGTCTTCATACATCTGTGACACTGTGGATAGGAATTATTGACATAAGAAGCTGGAAGGAACAGCTTAAGGGTGAAATCCCTATTGCAGTTGGCAATCTACCTTTTCATTATACCATAACGTTTATTTCCTTTTTACAATACCTCTATTCAAGTCAGAACTTCATGGAGCCAGGAACCAGCATGGACTCTGATCTCAAAAAACGATTCTAACGATTTTCCTAGAAATTTACTAGTTGATGTATATCGCTGAGAAAAGAATGACTAGCTCGTTGGCCACACGGGGAACAACTCTAGTTTGACCTTTATAATGTTTCAAGCAAAAATATGAAATTAATTTTAAATTTGTCTATAAATAGGAGGAAAAAACAACATGGCATAGTCGGCCGTAGTGTACCGATAACCGAGTTGTTTATTAAATTTAAAGTCGCAGATAGTTTATTGATAAGTTATCTAAGCTTTACTTATAATTTAACGTCAATGTAATATAGATTACGTCTAGATTCGTTAGAAGTAGATCTAGATTAGATCATAAGAGTTCTAAATCATAAGTCTAAATCTAGTTCTTGATGGTTATAGAAAGAAAGTACCAAGAAAGATTCTCTCAATTATACAAATGCCCGCTTGTCGAATCGTTAGTGTCGTTCGTTCAAGGGGCTGAAGGTGTCAAAATTATAAGTTTGACGCTAGGTTAGAGATTTTAAAGATTTTAGGCTAATTTTGTTTGTTTGTAGGCCTATATCTTATTTTATTTTTTAAGGTCTATAATGGAAATATTGTCTTTAACAAAATGTTGTTGTTGTTTTTTTTTTTTGTTGTTTTTTTTATTAATTAATCACCTCTACATTTCTTTTTCTGTGACTATTTTCTTTCATTTTTATTTTTTTTTACATTTTTGTAAGAAAAAAAATATAAGTACCTCTTTAATTGTGAAACTTTTTTCCCCTATTCTTACTATCAATTTACAATAAATGTTGTAAAATCGATTTTTTAAATAGCATTATTTATTCATGAGTTAGCTAGACAGTTTTAAGTCAAAACAGTTTTCAAATGCTACTTAATATTGAACGCGGGTAGAAGAAGCTGTGTATATCGCCAGCCGGCCAGCAAACTGTGAGCAGGAACGGCTAGGACTCGTTTGTATACTCGGCATGCAAATCATTCGAGATATGGTCATGTGACAGTCATGTTGTGTTGATGGCATTTTCGCGATGCTTTCAGGGACCCTATAAAGAAAAAAAGTGGCAGAGTCAAGACAATCTTGTATAGTAGGAGTTTAGTACAGCAGTACGAATTTAGTCAGGTTATACAGTGAAGCAGTTTTACAGTATAGCTTCTCCTTCGTGGTCGAAGATAAGCACATTTCTCATTTTCTATGGACTCCAAGATGGCTGTAAAGTCAAATCTTCTCTTTAAAACGCCGGCCGCATATGTGGCATGGGTGGGTTAGTTGCAGATAGGCCTGCTTCTTCTCTCAGCTTTTTGTTGATCCGGCGCTCCTTCGCCCTGGCCACTCTTCTTGCTTCAAATCCTGAGACTCCGAGACTCACAGCTTCTCGCCATGATGAACGATCGAGAGCTAGTGCTTCCCAGCCGTGGATGTCGATATCGCATTCCTTGAAGGAACTCTTGAGGCTGTCTTTGTAGCGCTGTATTGGCCTCCTTGGGAGCGCTTTCCTGCACACAACTCTCCGTACAGAAGTGGCTTCGGAAGGCGTTTGTCTGGCATGCATGTCCCGCCCATCGAAGTTGGGACCTTTTTACTGCCGCATTGATACAGTGCATGTTGGACAGCTTTAAAATTTCTGTGTCTGGTATGTGGTCGGACCAACGCACCTTATGGATACTCCGTAGACAGCGTAGATGGAAGGAGTTTAGCTTTCTGGTGTGGGTCCAGGACTCTGACGCATAAAGGAGTGACGGGAGAACTACAGCACTGTAGTTTTGTAGTTTTACAGTAATGCACAGTCAGTTCTTCTTTCCTTCTTCTTCGTTCTCATTGTTATGTTGGAGTGTTCAGATGACTAGACCAATATAGGAGATGAACTGTGCAGTGTTTCCAAATCAGGGAGCTCTCCATATAGTTTTCTTTCTATTGGGGTGTTGTGGGGCCAGTACCTTGTACTTCCCTCTTGGTAAAGAACGCAGTTTTGAAAGACATGGTCAGCCATCTCCGTGTGACAGTTCACATGGGCAGATTTAACTGGTTCCAATTCTGAGCTTCCGGTACATATGTTGTCTCATTCTGTTGTGTCCGTGTATTTGACGGCGGAAAAATATGCAGGTCACAACTGGGTTTACGTAGTCATGTGAAACACTGCACTTACCCTTAGTCTTCACTTTTTCGAAAGTTTTAACAAAGAGTTACTTATTTATACAACAAAAATACTAGTATCTAAAAAGCATGCCATATTATAAAAGAAAGTGAGTACTTGTACTTCGTTTTAAAAAATCATTTAATATGCATATGTTAGTAACAAATGCTTGTCAGAGTTTTACAGCCGCCTTTTTTAGGAAGTCATTCGTTGGCAAGTGTAAAACAACGCAATCTGGCAACATTTGTGTTGAATCTCTTCGTAATCGAATACAAGATTAAACTCGCCTCAAACAACCAGTGACACAGCTAGACTGAGTAGCAGAGATAAACGGTCTTTCAGTGTCTTCTTTAAAAGAAAATGGAAAACAAGCTTAAGAATAAGAACTGTTCTTTTCAGTAATAGTAAAGTTCCTCTTTCAGACCTTGATCTACTGGGCAGATGATGTTACGGTCACCTGTTTCTTTGGCCAACGGTTAACGAGCAGTATGTCCTCTGGCCAGCACAACGACCAACCGCCTTTACTTTCCCCAATTAAAGTCAGGTACCCATTAGGGTTGGGTGGACTCGGGGGGGGGGGGACCCTAAAAATCACGAAATTCAAAAGCCCAGCCACACCGAGATTCGAACCCAGGCCCCCAGAAACTATGCGCTTAACCACTCAGCCACCGCGTCCCAGTTAGACAAAATAAGAGCTCTGTAAAGGTAATGACCAGATTGAGACACATTGAGACACAATCAAAGGTCTCTTTTAAGTAAAAGTAAGCAAAGTTCACTTTCAGACATTGTGCTCTATAGGGCAGATGATGTAAAGCTTATCTGTTAACAAAGTTTACTGTTAATGAGGGTGTAATGTGGCCTGCACAACGACTAACCACCTTTACTTTCTCCAACTAATGTAAGCTACCAATAAGAGTTGGTTGAAATCAGGGGCGTCCTATGGAATTCAATTAAAAAAATAAAAATAAAATATAAAATAAGAGTTTTGAAATGATTTTGAATTATACATTTGTTAATACAACAGTTTATATAAAAGAACAAATTATATTTTTTAAAAAAAATATTTGTACTATTTTATTCTATCTGAGACTTCAACATATTTCAAACAATAAAATGTTATCAAAAATAGAAAGACTAATCATAAAATGGTCACTATTTAAACACTGGTCTGACACGAACACAGCAGACTGTGAACCAAAATTTTCCCACAAGATCTATGAAAAGGAATCTTCTGAAACAATGACTGCCCTTGGGCCAGCACAGATACGTTGGTATCCTGTTGACCTGACAGTTCCACCAACGTGGCATACAGGTCGAAATGTGTCGTTATGGTGTCCGCGTTGTCTTTCAGATTGTGCACCAAGTCCGGGAACTCGCGGACAAAGGTAGACGGTAAGTAAATATAAAGAGGCAGGACGTGAAGAGTCCTGGGCTGCTCGACTAGATGGTACTTGGATGAGTCCGACAGGAGGAAGACTAAAGTGTTGTCCAGATGACCCCTGGACCTCATGTTACTCAGAAAGGTGGACAGTTCGTCGTCCAAAGTGGTGCCCTGAGAACTACGACGTCGCCTTGAGAAATGAATAAAGGAGAAGATGGGGCGCTCTGGAAACAGATCAAAGAGCAACTCAACGTTCTCGAGATGAAAGTTTCTGAGCCATAACTCGGGTCTCAGGGCAGATTTTACACTGGGAACTTTAGACTTGAGAAAATTGTAGGCTGTGACCAGTGGGGCGGAAGTGAAATCCGGAAATCTTGACCGAGAGAGATTAAACGATAAAGTACCATCTTCTGGACTGTCCTCTGAGCTGAAAGTGACATAGCCTTGACGGCTAAACTTCTCCCAGATAAATTCATTTGCTGCTTCTGTTTTGTTTGGTGAACTTGTTCTAGCAGTTTTAGCTGGGCGACCTTTCAATATTGGAAACATGTTGTAAAATTTGGTGAACACGTGCTGGGAGTGATAGTTCATTTCAATGGACTGCAATTCCGTCATAAGCACACCATACGTACGTTTCATACTAGAAACAAAGTCGAGCTGCCTCAATCCATTCACTAAGATCAACAAAACGCTGGAGTTTTGAGCAGAAATCCTTGTCGTCATCTTGTCAGAAAGAGCGTCTTTGTAGTTTCTTATCTCTAGGACTTTTCTGTTTGGGGTAACCTCAAATAAATAGTCTGCCAAAGGATGAGAAGACTTGTCTGTGCAGAATAAGCGAACGTGTTCGGCCTCATTTGATAACTGAACGGTTTGAGTGAAATTCTCGCTCCATGGGCCAAGTTGAAACCTGAATTTATCGTGGCTCCACAGGATGAGCTGATACACGCACGCAAACTCACTCCCTGGAGCTGCAACAGACAGAGTGAGGTTCTCATCCACAGAAAAAGAAACCTCCGGTTGTGATTTGTTTGACTTTTGTTTTGGTGGAGGCGGCACGACGAAAACGTTGTGGTTGGTTGGAACGGGTTTGGGAAGGACACAGTGGATTTTTGTGTCAGTAGCCTCATCTCTTGGGACTCTTCTGTCCGGCAAAACGTCAAAATTGGGCAGCAGGTAGATGAACAAGCAGCAGAGTAATGTTATGGTAATAAGGCCTTTGGTCTTTGACGCATCTCGCATTGTTAGTCTGAAATATACATTGAAAGCAATTTTTTTTTGTTAATGGAATAGAAAAGAATAATCCAGGTGTCAGGGGCAGGTATGGTGAGAGTGAATGTGTTATTTCTTTATTACTATTTAAGTATGAAAGAGTTATATCCCTTTGTTTTTTCCCGGGGCATGAATGTGAACAGTGATGTTTTTGAATGTGAGTTTTCCTTGTATGATAGATTGAAATTGGCAGTCAGTTGTTTTTTACTGGACTGATGCTTATGTACATTTATTTCTTATAAGTGGCTGTCATTTTTTGTGCTCTATCGGATATTAAAAGATTAACTATATTTCCATTAGAGTTGAAGTGTGTTTAGTAATAATTGTTCTTAATAGTAATAATTGCAAGTACCCCCCTCCCACACACCTAACGAGCCTAAGGAGCCGAAGCCACAGAACCCTGACACCAGGTTGTCACAGTCTCAGTTGACATTGCCTGATTTAATGTTCACGTCATGTTAAGAGGTTAAAAGACACGTGGAATTCCTGATGTAGAAAACAGGAAGTAGAATGAATAAAGTTGACTTTGAGTTCAATCAAGTCAGTCAAGTGATGTCCTCTGTACGAGTCAGTGATGTATTATCGTAGAATAGCGACTCTGTTAGTCGAGTTGTAACTCTGAGTAAGTAACTTTTGAGCAGTTGATGCCAGTGGTCTTTTTGAGACATGTAGTTAATCAGTATTATTCTGTACAGTGTTACCCGCTGAGATGCGGACGTGATTTGTAATCTACTCTGGAGATTTTAACGTATTGGATATATTTGATACCGCTGTTATGCGGATAGGATCGTTCTTGACATCTGTAGCTAACAAGGAGTGCAGTATTATTATTATTGTTGTCAAATAAATTTTATGTTTTGTCTGCTGAAACGGACTTAAGTCAATTTGTGGTATCTATGTTTGTCACGTGTCAAGAGTACTCCAGGAAAAACGAACCCAGCATTCTACGCATTCGCGACACACTAATAGTAACCACCCTCATGTGTAATATTATAATACTACGTCAACATTAGAACCTTTTACAGTTTTGGACCAGTTCTCACCCAAACTTTTGAAAAAAATAATGCATATTACAAGCTATCAGAACGAGATAAAGGAATTTAATTCTTTTGTTCGCCCCCTGACAGAACACAACAGAACCAGACAACATGTAAAAAAATTAGATCTAGCAAAACCTGCCCATGTGGAGTGTCTATGGAGAATGCCGACTATAACCTTAAATGTTACATACTATGGAAAGCTGCCTGATTGACCTGTGCAGCTTCTCTCATATATAGGACAGATTATCTAAACCCACCAACATACACTTGAGAAGGCAGAAGAAATCCTTCTTTGACATGTTTTAAGTAAGCTTGCTCTTGCGGGTTTGCCTTCTGCTGTATTTACAGACTGCCATAATTAGAACCTTTTCATTCGATCATACAAACATAGACCATGACTTTAACTAGAACATTGAAATAGCTCGATTCTGGTCCTTAGATAGTGGTAGAAACTTTTTAAAAAAGTAAAGTTCCCCTTTCAGACCCTGTGATCTATGAGTCATTGTTTCTGCGCACAACGACCAACCGCACTTCTCCCCTACCCATTAGAGCTGGGTGAACTCAGAGGTACCCATTAGAGCTTGGTGAACTCAGAGGTACCCATTAGAGCTGGGTGAACTCAGAGGTACCCATTAGAGTTGGGTGAACTCAGAGGTACCCATTAAAGCTGGGTGAACTCAGAGGCGCCCAAAGATCCCGAAATTAAAAATCCCAGTCTTCACCATGATCCGAACCCTGTAATGGACCTCATTCACCAATCGTACACAAACAACATTTTGCCATCTTCTATACAAATTACGCAATCCGTAAAGGCTGTCACGTGATACGTAATTTTCATTGTTTTATCAAAATTATCACGTGACTAAATGTTGTTTGTTTACGATTGGTGATTGGTAATTAAATGATTTATTAGATTTAGTGTAACTCCGGTTCGGAAGTCAAGCGCTTTACCACTCAGCCACCTTTTGTTATTAAATAAGTAGATTTAGATCTAGGCCAAGAAAGTTATTCATTCAAGCTATATCTAGATTCTAGAGTTGACTATAAACATTTACTAACCAATATGTTATTTCTTTCTTTGTCACATACTGTACAACAAGAACAATTGGGCTAGTTCAGCCATAATTAACCTTGAATACCAAACAAACCTGTTCACTCAATGTTTCTTGTGGTGCATGAGAATAATGCAAATGTTTGCGAGTGCTTCATTGCCACATTTAGCTTTACAGCATGCTGACTATGAGCCTACAAATAATGATTTATGTCACAATGACATTGATGCAGGGACAGAACCAGAACTTTTGAAAAAAAAAAAGGAGTGGGTATTTTTACAAGATAGATAGATAGATAGATAGATAGATAGATAGATAGATAGATAGATAGATAGATAGATTGATTGATTGATTGATTGATTGATTGATTGATTGATTGATTGAACGAGATGACTATATCTCATAGAAAAAGAGAAAAGGAATCACTGAACTGGACGAGTCAGTTGGGATTTAAATAGGCCGAAGCTTTTTAAACGAAACAAACACATCCAATTTTTTACCATGCGATACGAAATAATTTCAGATCCACTTATTAAGGAATGTATTCGTGTAGCGGCAGTGTAGCCAGTCAAGTATGCATGTCAAACATTTTTTTTCTTTGACAATGTATGTATGGCTCCTTCTATCTTGGAAAACAATGGATGTGCCCAGATCAGTCATTGGTTTTAGTTTCTTCTTGTGACGGGGCCGAATCTGGAGTGACTAATCGAGACCAATCATTCTAGAAGGACTCAACACTGGCATGTGGGCAGTTTAGAGCAATAGCTCGTTGCCACGTCGGACAGACCTGTCCTTATTGGAAACACGATCTCTCAAGGAGATACCCACTATGCATTGCTAGCGGCGTAAGTGAAAACTATTTAATCTCTTGATGCATGTATGTTGACCAGATCTCATCATATAGAAAACTGCTCACTATACAGGTGTTGTAGACTAGCATTTGGTTGCAGTGGTCAATTTGGCATTTTCCCAGACAGGCTAGGAGAGTTTTGTCATAGCTGCAGAAGCTTTTCCAACTCTTTTTGTTAACTCGTCTAAATTTAGGTTGCTGGCGATAGCTGATCATCCCAAGTATGTACATTTATGACACATGTTGTAGATCTACCTGCCCTAAAGCCAAAATGTGACTCAGGATAGAGTCGTTTAGACTAGCTCTGCAGCCAGTTTAATGTTACCTTTCCAATTATGCTGATCAGTGAAATGGCCCAATTACTGTAACAATCAGAGCGGTCACCTTTATTTCTTAGAAATATTGACTATGTTTGAATCTATTAATTCCTGGGGGACCATTCCTTGGCCCCAACACAATAATGACTTTGATCATAACTCATGTGAAACTTATTTTGCGCTTCCCCTCCTCCCCCAAACTAACGTTTGATATAGATCAGGGGGGGGGGTAAGTGCGGGGGGTGAAGGGTAGTGAGTAAAAACTATGTGTCCCTTTCCTCTGATTACATTTTCCTGGAGAAAAAAATCCACTATTTGGTTAAGGACATCTATCATCTGTAGTCCCATGAATCGGGGTTTTTTTTTGTTAAAACTTTAAACAAATACATTTAGCCTATTTTAATTCGATTTTGAGCTAAAAAAAAATACAAATAGGTTACAAAATATAAATACTATAAAAAAAAGCATGTCGCTTTTCTAGATCTATACAACGGAACTCCTACGCAGTGCTATGGTCTATTTTTCAACAGTGTGTTGTATACAGGTTTTATAGAAAGTTTTCTTGCACTCAGTGGGTATGTATTTTCTTGAGACAAGGTTTAATTTAGTTTATACATTATAGAACTTATATTTTTTGTTTAAAACGTTTAAAATAATTATTGCAAAAAAACTAAAGCAGTAATTGGGTTGGTACGTTGTAATAGTATATAAACGTGTCTCTAGTTGACTGCTATGTTCCCAATATCTTATAAATTCCACGAATCCATGAATTAAACTAGTGGAACGTGTTCATTTGAGAAAAAGAAATATACCCTTGTCCCTTATGGTACTTAGCACTAAATAAGCACTTGTACATATTTGTTCTAGTATATGGGATAAGAAATGTGCCTTTATCTTCATATTTTTCTAAATATTTTATTAGGTTGTGTTTTTGTTTTTTTTGTAAGTTATGGTAAGTTGTGGTTCAGTGTTAAATCAAGTCAAATGTTTAATCATTACTTTAATTTTTAATCTTTTTTACTAAGATGTCTAAGTTGTTTTTTTTTTAATGCCACGGCTCTATTTTGTGTCTGTTCCAGTTTCTTAATTTTTATTTAAGGGGGTTCAAAACAGTGAATGTATTTTCAAAGATTGGTCAGCCAAAGTTTAGTTACATTGTTAAATGTTCTTGTTTGTAAAAGAAAATGTCTTTTAATAAACCCAAATGTTTTATTTATATTTTTTTTTGCAATAATTTTCTCAATATGACCATTCCATAAGTTTTCTTTTATTACAACACATAGGTATTTTACTTTTTGTTTCAGTGTAAATAGTTACTTTTTTTTTGGCATTCAATGTTAGCGAAAAAGCATACGCAATAATTTACCATGCTCACACCTGTAGTATTATAAGTTTCAGCATCACTGCCAGTGCCTGGTCTGCCAATCTGAACATCACAACTTTTTACAAAACTTGATACAATTGTTAATGCTGCTAGTAGGTTCATGGGCGACCTGCAGACCGCACTTAGACACCTCTCTCTCTCTTCTCTCTCTTTCTTCTCTCTCTCTTTCTTCTCTCTCTCTCTTTCTTCTCTCTCTCTCTCTTTCTCTTCTCTCTCTCTTCTCTCTCCTCTCTCTCTCTTCTCTCTCCTCTCTCTCTCTCTTCTCTCTCTCTTCTCTCTCCTCTCTCTCTCTCTTCTCTCTCTCTCTCTTCTCTCTCCTCTCTCTCTCTTCTCTCTCTCTTCTCTCTCTTCTCTCTCTCTTCTCTCTCTCTTTCTTCTCTCTCTCTTCTTCTCTCTCTCTCTTTCTCTTCTCTCTCTCCTCTCTCTCTTTCTTCTCTCTCTCTCTCTCCTGTCTCTCTCCTCTCTCTCCTCTCTCTCTCTCTTCTCTCTCTTCTCTCTCTCTTCTCTCTTTCTCTTCTCTCTCTCTCTTCTCTCTCTCTTTCCCTTCTCTCTCTTCTCTCTCTCTCTTTCTCTTCTCTCTCTCTTCTCTCTCTCTCTTTTCTCTCTCTTCTCTCTCTCTCTTCTCTATCTCTTCTCTCTCTCTCTTCTCTCTCTTCTCTCTCTCTCTTCTCTCTTTCTCTTCTCTCTCTCTTCTCTCTCTCTCTTTCCCTTCTCTCTCTTCTCTCTCTCTCTTCTCTCTTTCTCTTCTCTCTCTCTTCTCTCTTTCTCTCCTCTCTCTCTCTTCTCTCTCTCTCTCACTTTCTCTTACTTTTTTTTTCCTTTTTTTTTATCTTTTCGTCTCTCTTGGCTAGCAATAGGGAAGAACTCCTCAATACAGCTGATGACTGGAGAATTGGAGGGATTTGGTTACGCCAACTGGCACAGCATCCCATAGGACAACAGTCAAGGGACAGGTGAAATGATGAGGTACTTGCCTACACCTTACACATATGATATCATATATGTTAGTTGTCATTTATTTCATTTCAACATTATATTGTATTACTCTTTCTAGGTGTTCCCTTCTCAGAAAGACACAAAGATAAAGGCACATTCCTCGTCCCATATGCTAGGACAAATCTGTACAAGTGCTCCTTCTTCCTTAGTGCTATTAGAGCATGGAACGGGTTGCCTGAGCCAGCCAGGAAAACCAGTGACTGGGCAGAATTTAAGTTATTGGTTAACATGCATGACTAGATGCATGACGCGTAGGACGTAATCATCTTCTTTTTTGAAGTAACGTCTCTATTATATAAGATAAGAAAACTACTCACTCATGATTTTCCCATTGATACAATCTTCTGATGACGTTAATGCTTCAAGTATTAGAGCTTGTCAACTTCCTGCCTATTGAAAATGTCGCTTTGCTATGTAAAATGTTATAACCTAGGAGCAACTCTGGCTAAATGTTCATAGTGAATTGTTAGGTACAACTAGATAACATGGTGCTGATCATTATAGCTTCATTATGTTCGCTTAGCTTCGTTACCGTAGGACAACTTCTCCTAACAGACTTGATTAATAGCAGGAATTTCTCAGAGGCGAGGAATTTAAGCCGAGTTAAGGCACATTACTGCCAGATGCCTGAAAGTTATGCCGGGTATATCACAGTAGATAAACAGCTAAAACATCATCTGTTCATCTGGTTGTTCCCATCCTTTCACAAAGTGAACACATCCCCGCTTGTCATTTGGCTACAAGGTGGGCCGGGCAGGTCCTCTATGGAGGGCTTGCTTTGGGAAAACATACCACTACAAATTGTTGACGGCCAGAACTTAAAAGTTCAATGTAAACCGCGGGAAACTTCTTGGACCGAAGCAATGTCCATGCTTTATATCGACAGAACTGTTGGAACTGGATTCAGCTTTGCCGATAATGAGACTGCCGGTAAAAGAATCGGACAAAACCAAATCGCTAGAGATCTTAGCAGTTTTCTACACCAATTTTACATCTTATTTCCCGAGTTTAAAAGCAATGATCTTTATATTGGCGGAGAGAGCTATTCTGCTAAATACGTCATTTCATTCGCGCATCGACTCCACCGAAACCATTATAAACATTATAAGCTCCCATTTTCAGGGATATATCTAAGTGGTCCCATCTTCGAAATCCAGATCAAATCTTCTCTCGACTTATTATTTGCAGTGGGTGCAATCTCATACCAGGAGCTTCTAAGGCACAGAAAGGAGGCTGACGCTTTTTTCAATTGGGACAGAAAAAACAAAAAATGTTCAAGATGAACAAATGTAAGATGCCCTGATGAAGAGCCTCCGTCCTGGCAATCCGCCAGATAATTTCGCATTGAAACATTACAAAAACTTCGGAGTAACACAAAAACTGGTGAATGCAGATTCAAAGCCCTATCTAAACGTCGGAGGACGAAATTTTAATTTTTACAATGATAAATTATCTCAGAGGTTAATACAAGATTTTAGATTTTCTTCTAAGCTTCAGTTGGCGAAACTATTGCAATATTACAAAGTGCTGGTGTTTTCTGGGGAGTTTGACGCCCTGTTCAGCCCATCTATGGTGGACTTTGGTCTAATGTCAACTCCATGGTCTTCGCAAAGGGATTTCAATATTTCGGACAGGACTGAATGGAGACAGCAGCGGAAGCTGTTAGGTTATTACACACACATTGATCGACTCTGTCGGTTATCATAGAAAGGGCTGGCCATCTGACTTCTTTTGATAAACCTAAGACAACGTTGGACATATATCAATTTATGCAACATGGATGTATACACTGAAAGTGTTCTTTTATCTTTTTAGTTTTTTATCTTCTTGATTGTTTTGGTACTTGTCCAAAACTTGAAAACATAAGATCATAAAAATCCTGAAATGTGAACCTTGTTCTAAATGACCATGAGGTAAAAAAAAAAAAAGTAATAATAATTCAGACACAGCTACTGTAGGTTTTCAAAGATACAAACTGGCAATAAGACTTAGACTTCTTAGACAATGTCCAAAAGTGGTCTTGACATTTGGCTTTTACTTTTGCTACAGCAGCAGGTTGGTGTCAATGGGTGTAAAGTGTAAAGAATTGGTAGGCCTAATTGTTTTTAAGAGATCAGTTCATATTTTAATTTTTTTTCAATCAATTGTTATATTTGCTTTAAATCAAGAATACACAATTTCAGAAACTATAAGAAAAATACAATGTGATTTCTTTTTCGTGATGAAAAAAATACTAATATTATACTACTGTAATACCGAATGAATAAAAGGGTTCTGCTATTAATAGTTATGATGCGTCGTAATTTGATAAGTATGTCCATTTTTTTCTTTAATTATATATGAATATATGATTATCACTTTGTATCCCCTTTAGCCTTTAGTTTATTGTTTAGTGTGTTCTAGACGACAATAAACAGTTTTATCTCTTAATGACCATGTCGTTTGTTGTCAATGACTTTCTTATTGCGTTTCCTTGCGATTCGTGATTGGATTTTGAAAAATTGTGCAAAGTTTCAACTTCATCCGAGAAACAATGGAACGTAAATATTTGCAAAAGGATCCACCAAGACAGACAGACAGACAGTCTGAAAGAGTTGAAAGAGCTTTGTAAAAATATATGGACAGCCAGGGCAGATAATTAAAAATTATGTGCGTTTCAAATTTATGTATTAATTTCTAAACTTTTTATTCCGCATTTTCCCCTTGTGTGTAATTGTGTTATTAAATCATGGTCGTATCTTTTTTTGGAAGAAAAAAGTTCAGCGTCTAAATTTTCCCGACTTCAAGTGCTATTTACCTCCCTTGACCAATTGTATTTCTAATCAAGGTTCGGTCATTTCGTGGTGACTACGAAACAAAAGCTGGGGCGGGGGTGGAATTTTGTAAATGGTTACAAATTTCTACCAGTCGCTGGGCTCCATTAATAAAGTGCAGTGATTAGCAGATTTGGTTTTTGAAGTACATTTTTTCCATAGCAGGATAATGCACTGTAGATACCTCTGAATATGCTTTTTTTTTTAATTGTTATTTTGTTTTAAATACCGGAAATAGTGCTTGGCGCCGGAGTTCTTGGTGGGAACTCACAGCGCTCCCCCAGACCCACCTGGCAGGCAAAGGCGGGGTTTCTACTGTCTTTCCACTAACTCCAGAAAGAACCTATTCTAGGGTACTATAAGCTTATTCTAAAGGAATGAAGGATCAAAAGTAAGAAAGATTACTTACTAACACACACACATACATACACAAATCATGGCTACGATATATATATCATGGGCATAGCCAAGGGAATTTAGTGACAGATTTTTTTGCTTTGATTTTGTTTCATTTTAGGTGAGATTTTAAAAATAAACCATCACTTGCCCCAGCACAACCAAGGGGGTTTTGAGTTTAAAATCCTATAACCCGGGGGGTTTTGAGTTTAAAAACCCTACCAGGGGTGGTCGAATTTAAAACTCCCTACCAGGAGGGGTTGAGTTTAAAACAACCTACCAGGGGGGTTTGAGTTTAAACAGGGGTATTTGCAGTTAAATCCCCCTCTTCTATAAAACAAATAAAAAAATGCAAACGACAATCCCCAAATTCCAAGAGCACAGTTAAGGAAGATTTTGATTTTAAACACCCCCTCCAAAATTTACGATAAACCCCATCTTCTTTATATAAAAAAGCAAATTACACACTCAAGATTCCATGGGCGTAGCCAAAGGGGTTTTGAGTTTAAACTCCCCGCCAGCCAGGCTTGAAGCTAAAAAAACACATCTTAAGTGTAAGAAAAAAAGCAAATTACTCACTCAAAATGCTATAAGCGTTGCCAAAAGGGTTTTTGAGTTTAAACCTCCCTTCAGAGGGGTTTGATGCTAAAAAAAAATACCTCTCCAATATAAAAAAAAGCAAATTACACACTAAAATTATTTGAGCGTAGCCAATCCTATTGGGGTTATTAGGTTTAAACCCATTTCCTACAGATGGCTTTTTTTTTAAAGTTTAAAACCCCTCCAGATGGTTTTGAGTTTAAAATTTCCCTACAGAGTGTTGTTTTGTTTGTTTGTTATTTCAAAAGTGTTTTGATGTGGAAACGTCTATCTTCAATATTATTCTACAGTTACTAAATTCTATTACCGTAACTAAATGGGGTTTTGAATTTTAAAAAAAACAACTCCAGAGATTTTTTAGTTTAAAACCCCCAACAGATGATTTTGACGATAACACTTCCCTTTTCAATATAAAATCTAAAGCAAACTACAGTCACCTAATTCCAAGAGCGTATTGAAGATAGGTTACGCATTTCTACCAGTGGCGGGGCTCCATTAATAAAGTGCAATGAATAGTCATCTGCCGAAATTGAAAAACACTAAATGTGGCTAAACAAAGATGGCTAAGACAGGTTTTAGGAGTCAGTTATAGAGATCGGGTCTAAATCAAGGAAATCCTATGCCGAAGTGGGAGTCGACCCCTTAGTAAGATTGTGATAGAGCGTCGCATGAGGTTTGCGGGGCATGTTCTCCGACAAAATGAATTACGCATAAGAAGAGTTGCGATGATATTCTGGTACAACTTGGCGCCACACATAGAGGTCCTCAGAGCGGGTGAGAAGACGCTTCAGACATTACCAGTGACAGATTTTTATGGAAACGGCTTGACGGCAAATGCGCCGAACGGCGCGGGAGGGTCTAAGTCAGTAAGAATAGCACATTAGGTTTTTGAAATAAAACTTTTTTAATAGCAGGAAAATGCAGTGTAGATACCTCAGAATATGCATTTTGTTGGCTTTCAATACCAGAAATAGTGCTTGGTGGCGGGGCTACGCCCAGCGATGGGGGAGCTCCTAGCGCTCTCCCAGACCCCTTTGATTGCAGTGGCAGGGAATTTACAATGTTTCCACTAACTCCAGGAAGAACCTATTCCAGGGCACAATAAACGTCTTCCGAAAGAATGAAGGGTCAGAATGTAATAAAGATGATGTACACACACACACATAAATTTTAAAAAATTCGCGCGGGGGGGGGGGGGGGTCGGGGGGGAGAATAAAATCCCCCCAACCCCCCCCCCTCCGAAAAAAATCCTGGCTACGCCCATGATATATATATATATATATATATATATATATATATATATATGTGTGTGTGTGTGTGTTTCCACGCCCCTTCCCCCCCCCCCTGGCTATGCACATGAACAACACCATCTTGCACTTGCCTGCCTGCAGACACCTATGGTGGGACGGGTGATACAGAAGTGTGAGAAACGTCCGAGCCAGTAAAGAATGTCAGTTTGTAATGGGCTTGATAGTCACGAGGACATCCATAAATTCAACAAGACATCTTGCAGTGGGCCTAGGCAAAAGACTTCAATAGATTCTTGTTTTGGCGTAGACTCCAGAATCGCAGCTTAAGAGGCGTTTCAAATTGACCTTATTGCTTGGTAATTGCTAACAGCTTTGCACTTCTTAGATTCTCTATTTTCATCATTATTAAAGCATAGAAGTCTGGAACTAGATTCTAGACCAGTGGTTCCCAAACTTTTTTATCCCATAGACACCTTGCCATGTTTTCTGGTTTTCGATAGACTCCTTGCTAAAATATAAGCTATGTTGTAACATAATAGTATTATATGTACATTTGCACTCTAGCGCGTCAGTGCAACGCCGCTGGTGTTTACGTAATAAATGAGTTCCTAATATGTCTTCCCTCTTAAACACTAGTTTGTTATTTGTGTAATACAAATATTCTACACGGTGTCAGAGTAAAACTTTGAAAAGCTGTCCAGACAAAGGTTTTTATTAATCTAATAATGGCTTCTTTTTACTTTGAGCAACCAATCTTGAATTGGAATGCTAAAGATCTGTATCAAAAGTTTTTAAGGTTTCAACAGCAGGTGAGCTTTTGTTTCAAAGGACCGTTAGCTGGTGCCGATAGTAAACAAAAAGCCAGATGGCTGGGAATGTGGATAGGTCAACAAGGCCGTGAGGTTTACAAAACTCTAAATATTAATGATAGTGAAGAGGGAGATCCGCAAATTTGCTATTAAAGAAAATAGAAGACTACATAAGGCCAAGACAAAATAAAAGAGTGTCTAGATTTAGAGCACATCAGAGAAAGCAGGTAGAAGGAGAAAGTTTTGATAACTTTGTTAAAGACCTAAAGCTTCTCATTATGGACTGTGAGTATGACAAGCCAGACGATATGCTTATTGATTTGATCATTAGTGGAGTCATACACGAAAAGGTACAGTTAAGACTACTTGACCAGGGACATAAGTTGACTATTAGCAAGGCTATTGAAATTGGACAACAATATGAGATGTCGCAAAGCCAAGTGAAAATGTTTAAGGGCCAAGAAGTTCTAACAATCAAGAGACAGTCACACAATGTACTCAAGCAGAAGTCTAAAGACAACTCAGATAAATTATGTAGTAAGTGTGGCAAGAACCACGAAAAGGGTAAATGTCTATCAAAAGGAACCACATGCAATTTCTGCAAGAAGAAAAACCACTGGTTTCAAATGTGCAGAAAAAGACGCAACGTCAATCTGGTAGAAGATGAATGCCACAGTGATGAAAATATTGTACCTATTAGTACTGCAAGTAGCCAGTATAAAAAGGGTAATATTGAGAACGTCAATGTCGTTGAAGACAAGTGGACTGTAAAACTAGTCGTACATGGCAAGACATTAATTTTTCTTATCGACACTGGTGCAAGATGTAACATTCTTGTCAAGTCAGAGTTTGAAAAGCTCAAAGACAAAGTAAAACTTGCTTATTCAGCAAAGTCACTCAAGTCTTACACTAATCATGTTATTAAGACTTTAGGAGCAGTGGTGCTACCTTTGAAAAATAATATCCAAGAGGTGAAAGCAAGGTTTGAGGTAGTAGACATTAGCCAAGAGAACATTTTGAGTGGTGACACAGCAGAATGTTTAGGACTACTACAACAGATAGACAGCATAGAATCCAAGGCAGAAGACGAGTTACAAAGAGAGTTCCCTGACATGCTGAGAACAACTGGAACACTGCCAGGAGAATACAAGATTCAGTGACAGGAAAATGTTAAAGGAGCTATCCATCCACCACGTCGCTTAGCAGCTTCGCTACGCAATAAAGTGGAAGAAAAACTTAAAGAAATGCAAGCTGAGGGATTTATTACTCCAGTACATGAACCTACTGAATGGGTTAGCTCCATGGTTGTTTCGTTCAGGAATGACAAAGTGAGAATATGTATTGATCCAAAAGATCTCAGTAAAGCAATCAGACGGGAACATCACCCGATGAAAACTATTGAAGATGTGATCACTAACATTCCAGATTCGAAGATATTCTCAGTTCTCGATGCCAAGTCAGGTTTTATGCAAATAAAGCTTGAACGTGAATCTTCATTTCTCACAACTTTCAAAACACCTCTGGGAAGATATAGATGGTTACGATTACCTTTTGGTATCAAATCAGCGCCAGAAATTTACCAAAGAATTATGAATGAAATGCTTTATGATATTGAAGGAGCATATGTCATCATAGACGACATTCTAATAGCTGGTAGAGATGTTGAACATCAGGATCACATTTTGAAACAAGTCATGCAAAGAGCAACGGAGTACAATCTAAGGCTAAACTATGACAAATGCAAGATAAGGCAAAACAGAGTACCTTATATGGGTCATATCTTGTCAGAGAAAGATTTAGAACCAGATCCAGCAAAGATAAAGGCAATTATTGACATGCCAGCTCCTCATGATAAAGATGGAATCAGAAGATTTCTAGGTTTAATTCAGTACCTAGCAAAATTTATTCCTAATCTAAGTCAAGCAGATGCTCCAATACGAAAGCTTCTAAAAGATGATGTAGAATTTCAATGGAATCATGAACAAAACAAGAGTTTTTAAGAATTAAAACATCTTTGTACAAACCCTCCAGTTTTAGCATATTATGATGTCAACAATAACGTAGAGATAGAATGTGATGCAAGTAAAGATGGACTGGGAGCAGTATTACTCCAGGAAGGTCGTATAATTGCATACGCATCAAGAGCTCTCACGGATAAAGAAACAAGATATGCTCAGATTGAGAAAGAAATGCTTTCAATTGTGTATAGTACAAGCAAATTTCACTGCTACATATTTGGTAAAGAAGTAACAGTTTATAATGATCACAAACCTCTGGAGCAAATCTTTAAGAAACCTCTACTGTCAGCACCAATGAGAATACAGTAGATGCTAATAAGACTACAGTGGTATGATCTGAAAGTCTGTTACAGAAAAGGCAAGGAAATGTTTATCTCCGATACACTTTCTCGTGCACATCTACCAAATACTGATATACAGACATGTGAATTTACAGATGATTCAGTGCATATGATCTCTGTAAGTGATTCAAAATACAGTGAAATTAAAGACTGTACAAGCAAGGAACTTTCAATGCTTCTGGAAGTAATTATGACTGGTTGACCAGACACAAGAAGCGAGACTCCAATAGAAGTCATGCCATATTGGGATTCAAGAGACCAGTTATCAACTTCGGATGGTATTATATACAAAGGTCTGAGAATAGTCATGCCACCAAGCTTACGGAAATACATGCTAAATCTGTTTCACAAGTCTCACTTAGGAATAGTCAAGTGTAAGCAGAGAGCCAGAGAAGTCATGTATTGGCCAGGCATGAATGCAGACATTGAAGTGACAGTTAGGGATTGTAGCAGGTGTGCTGAACATCAGAATAAAAATGTGTCAGAACCGCTAATACCTACCAAAACACCAGATCTCAAGGTGGTGAAGAAACACTTTGACTCCGAGAAACAGTCTCAGAAACATTATAATGGTAAGTGGAAAAGAGTTAAGAGTCATAATCCACTACAAGACGGAACGGCAGTCAGAATGCAACTTAATTCTAAGTGGAAACCAGGAACAGTAGTTTCGAAGCATTCTAAGCCTAGATCATATAATGTCAAAAGTGGAAATAAGGTTTACAGAAGAAACAGAAAACACATCAGAAAGTTTTCTGAGAAAGCAAACAGATTTGACAATAATTATGACTTTCCAGATGACATCTCAGAACAACCAGAACCACTAGATCTAGAGAGTCCAAGATTACAAACTACACTAGATTTTGAGCCGCCAATACACACTGCTTCTTCTAACACCTCTAGACCACATGAACCTTACGTAACACGCTCAGGCAGAATAGTTAACAAACCCAAGAGACTTGATTTGCGAACTTGATTTGTGAATTGACTTTTTAGTTGACTAGTTTAGTTATTTAGTTATTCTGATAGATAGCTTTTCTGAATTAAAGAAGAGATATGTAACATAATAGTATTATATGTACATTTGCACACTAGCGCGTCAGTGCAACACCGCTGGTGTTTACGTAATAAATGAGTTCCTAATATGTCTTCCCTCTTAAACACTAGTTTGTTATTTGTGTAACACAAATATTCTACATATGTTGCATTTTTGATAATTCATCAACTTCATATTTCACCTTTGCTGAAAAACTAATTTCTACCTAGTCAGTTAAAGAGTGAAAAAGCAACTTTAATCTACATTTGAAGTGTATATATTTATTAATAAATGTACTAATATATTTCATATTTAAACCAATTAAAATAACTGTTAATGGTGTGTAACAAACACACCAGAAACGTTTTGTTTTAAAAGTGTGCACGTTTACCATCCGTTGCTACAGATATTACGTTTTATATAGGAATTAGTTCTTCTATAAAGTAGTCCTTCAAAACATTAAATATTAATTTGCCTTAAGTATCATTGTAAAAGTTTCCGTAAAAAGCAGTTTTTCGTGTATTTCTTTATCCATGGATTAACAAATCGAACATATGCTAATAACAAATGCTTCATTACCAGACAAGGTGGACTCCGCTGGAATACTCATCAAATGGCCCAATAAAAAAAAACAGAAACTTCCATTTCAACAGGTGAACTCTCTGACACCCACGGAGCAGAAAGGCAAGCGTTTTGTTTTAAAAAGGGAAGCACTAGAACTAGCAGCTACCAAACTAGCAAATCTCCCAAGTACGCCAGTCTTCCTGACCAATGTGAAAACAGTCCTCCAAAGCTTGAAAAACTCTGATGCCTTCTAAATGAAACAACTGAATAAATCCTTTGTGCATAAATAAGTGAATGAAATAATTCTATAATATTAATGGGATATCAAAATTAAAGTCACGACCTGCTGAAATGAGATTCATTATCGTAGACCCCATTACACATCTCGTAGACCCCCAATTCACCTTTTCACTTTCGTGGACCCGTGGGAAGTCTTCGTAGACACCTGAGCGTCTGTATAGACCACTGTGGGAAACACTATTCTAGATCAATTTTAATTGCGAAAGTGATTTCCAGCGCAACAAAAGAGCGATAGATAGCGAGATTTCGCGCCATTCAGATTTTGTAAAGGTAGTATCGATATCGTTGTGTTCATTTCATTTGCTGTTTTCTGACAATATTTTTTAAAACACTTTGAATTGAATAGTAGTATCTTTATCGATAATATAGATTAGACTGGTATCAAATATTTTCAAAAAGACAAATCTATAATTAGAATTATTAGATAGATATATCTATAGGTCTAAGTAATCGAACTATTTATTATCTGCTTTGTTGGTTTGTGTTTGTCGATTCAGAAAAATGTCAACAAACAACTGCTTAAACTGGGTTTAATCACATACCCAATCAACAAGTTAAGACATTAACTCTATCTAGATGAGTAGATCTAGACTTTAGAGACTAGATCTAGATCTTTATAATAGTCTAGGTCTAGACTTCGAATTTAGATCTAGAGTAGATTTTTAGATGAGTAGATCTCTAGATGTAAAGAATCTATTTTATCATTTATCAAGATCAGATGTGTCAGTGCGCAATCAAATAGTCTACTATTGTTTTTTGTACTAACAGTCTTCACTCTTGAGACTGAGTTAGAGTCTAGCTATGAATAAAACGCCTAGAAAGCAAGTGAAAATAGTAGTAATAGAGTCCGATCAAGTTGTACAACATATTTTGCCTAAACAAGAAAAACATAAGGAGCACAAAAACAAAAAATGTAATTTAAATTGTAAATAATCTAGATTCTAAATCTAGTTTAGTCAGTCTAAATTCTAAATCTACTTCTAATCATATTCATGTTCTAATGTCAGTAATGTTACTAATTGTTAGCCCATTTCAGGCATTTGTTTTTCTAGATTCGGGAGTCAGAGATCTATTTTAAGTATTTTCTATAATAGTATTATATATAGTATTTATGCCTATCTAGATTCTAGAATCTACTTAGTAATAAATCTAGATCTAGAATTTAATCTTAGTGTAACTTATAGGCATAGGAGGTAGACTCTAGATTCTAGTAAAAGAAAGATCTGGAGGATTATAAAAGCAAAGTAGAAAATACCTAGTCTAGCAGCCAAGTCCAAGAGTAGAAAAAAAGGCAGGAAACTTCTTATCTAAACCTCTAATTATTTAAATTGAATCTATTTGACCATACACATGGCTCTAGGATTACTCTTTTCAGACATAGATTTATTACAGTAATAGAAGATCTTGCCTAGAATCTAGATCCTTCATCATTTTTACCTACAGTCTACAGCATAACAGACATAAAGATGCAGTTAGACTAGACCTATCTATATAAAATACACCAGATCTAGATATTAATGTGTGGATGAAAATTTAAAGCATATAATATACAATTTTTTGAGTCTACATAATATTACCACACCACGCCAATATTTTCACTTTTCACCCCTTTTGGGATGCTCAGTTATCCAGCAATCAGCCATTGTTTTTATTTATCATTCTTATGGTGTATCGTCCTCAGCCACAGCTGCTACTGCTGACCTAACATATTCAGACCATGTTGGTAAAAAGAAAACATGTGGCTCAAGTGAAGATGAAAGTTATGAAATGGGCTGTCAGGCACCAGGTTAGCATTTTTTTAGCCTAAAAAAGTTGCAAACATCTTTACTGTTAATTCAAACTTAAGGAATAAATCACTGTTTTATTCATTGATCTATCCTGTAAGCCTTAGCCTTAGGGAATAATAACCTATAATCTTTTTAGTTTCAGGAGGAACATACTGTTTTAATCAGTAGTTAAAATACTTGTCTTTATTTTTTATTTTATCTTACAAATTGATTACATAGAGGAAAAGGTTTTCTTTAAAATTTTGTGAATAATTTACACTAGTAATGTTTTTATTTAAATGTTTTGAATTTGTATAATCTATTTCCATGTCAGCAAAGTCACTTGATGACTGTTCCTCTAATTTTTCTGAAGTCTTCAAATTCCGTACACCTAAGAAATCTGGACAAATGGCTGTGAAAGGTTATTTTTATTATTGTTACCTTATTATCTATCTATATATATAATTCTCTTCTTCCCTCAAAAGTTAAAACAAGAAGTAGAGAAAAGATCACTCTCTTATTTCTGCGGATAGTCCAAGAGAAAACACTATCTTTAACTCTTACGGACATTGTAAAACATTTTACAAACACAAAACAGCAGCGCAGGACTTACCATTGTGACTTAGAAGTCATGGAAAGATTTTAAGTAATCAACTATGTATATATATATATATATATGTGTGTGTGTGTGTAAATAGCAGGGCCGTACTTAACCATTGTGGGGCCCAATGCGAAACAGATTTCGCGGGGCCAAGTTTGGGTAGGGAAGCGGACAATAATTGAAATTTAAAAGAGTTTGTATTAGAAAGTAAATTCGTCTAAGCATTTTATCCATTCTTAACTATGTACAGAATTACTTTACGAACCTTGGGTGTAGCAAAGTCATATATATCATAATAATTCTGTTTCCTGCATAGCAAGAATTACCAAATATTTCAATCTATCTTTGAGAATTGTTGACCTCAAGTAATACTTCATGAGTTTGAGGCGCGAAAAGCTTCTTTCACCATGTGACACAATTACCCTGGTGCATAATAATGCCACGCGTAAGATTGGCGTTTTCCATTTTGAATGACACCCCAAAATGACAATTTTTGTCTATATATTTCTGTATATTTTAAGGACTTTTTTTGTATATTTTGCAATTTCGGGAGATTTTCAGTAGCTCCTGGTAAATCGACAGGAGGGCGCTGGAAATCTCTTTTAAGTTATACAATGGTTTAATTTAATAATGTATACACCTTGAATTAGAGCGGGTCCTATGAATCTATATATATATAATTCTCTTCTTCGCTCAAGAGTTTGGACGAGAAGAAGAAGTAAAGGAAAGATCACTCTTTTATTTCTGCGGATAGAGTTATCCCACAAACTTTATGAGCCTTGCGTGTAGCGAAGTCTTACAGTGTATCATGAAAATTGTATTTCCTACATAGATAACGCTCAATAGCAACAATTAATGAATGTTTCAATCTATCTACAAGAATTGTTGAACTAAAGTAATTCTTCATTAGTTTGAGGCGCGAGAAGCTTCTTTCACCAGATTACACAATTACGGCTAATGCATAATGCCGTTTTTATTTATCGCCCGTGGGATAGGCGTTTTCCATATTGAATGACACCACAAAATGACAATTTTTGTCTTTATATTTCATGAGATTTGTATGAGTTTTCAAAAGAGTTGTAATAATTTCCGGAGATCTCCATGACTTTTTCATATATTTTGCTATTTCAGGAGATTTCCAGGAGCTCCTGGAAAATCAGGCGGCCGCGAGAAATCTGTTATAAGTTATAAAATGGTTTTATTTAATAATTTACACAGGATTAGTGCGGATCCTATGAAAGTGTGGTCGCATATGTTGCTGTGGCTTATGGCCGGCCCTGCAAAATAGCGGCGTATACTACGCTGCAGGTCAACTAGTAAATAATTATTTTAGCTTTTCAAAGTTCTTAGTGTTTCATTTCTCTTTATTTAGCTGGAAATAGCCTCACCCCCAAGCAGAATAAAGTTAGTTTATCAAAATCTGCTGCAAACACACCTGATAGAAAAACTTCCAAGGATTTAAGAACACCTCCCAGATCTCAAGCTGCATCAAAGAAAATGACTGACTCTGGTAATGCATAATGTACATGTTTATTGTAGTCTAAAGGCACAGCTAAGTAATGTAATGGCCACTTCATGTACTAAGCACAGTATATTAAAATTATCTAAACCAATCTAGCATGCCAAAGTGAAAAATACTCCAGGAATGGGCAGATTAAACAAGATTTTTTAAAAAGTTAGTGTTATCACACAGACTCAAGTAGCCCCCAATGGGACTACAATGCAGTAATTTAATAAGTTTCAACATTTTCAGCAAGAATATGAGAAGGTATGAACTACAATCTACCAAAAACCACAATCCTCTGTCCTTCAATACAAATGTTAATGTTAAAGCATGATTGCCTGCAATTACTTTGGCCTACACCCAATGCACAAGATCTAGATTGTCAAATGATTTGCAAGCTGTTGAATTGATAATGCTTGATTATTTCATATATTAGGAAGTGTAGAATAAACAAATAAATCATCTACTTTTAAATGGTCTTTATTTCTGGAATGCAATATTAACATTCATAATCAAAATCGTCTTACAAGATACAGAGACAGATCCAGTAACAAGTTTTCTTTTGACACAAATAATTAATTGAAATTCAAGTCTAAATTAAGCTATAAATTTAATAACATTAAAATTGTTTTAATAATTGGAATAAAAATGTGTTTTTTTATTTTGTTAATTCAAAACTAGATACTCATAAACATTTTAACATATTTTTGACTGTGGAGTGTCTGGTTCATTTAGTAACATTAGCAAAGACTAGTATTCCCATTGCATTTCTTGTAGTGTATGATGGAGTAATTGTTTGAAATGGTGATTGTATTTTTTTTTTCGATCTGTTACATTCATTTTTTTATATATATATATTTAATTAAATGATATTAAATTGTTGTCATTTTGACATTTTTTCAACATTGTTATCTATGTATGTTCACTTTCTAAAAATCACAATGATCCTTTTCGCAAAAGTAGAAACCAAATCGTCACATTAATCTTTTTAGATTCTGTTCCTTCAAGTAAACCTTTACTTCACAAGCGTATGGAATCAAGTACACCTTATAGGCTTCGTAAACGTAATTTGGATATACAACAAACAGGTAACTGTGTGCTAAATTTTTTAAAGCCATTTTTATGTGACATATTTGCTCAGAGAACTGTGTATCAAAGATAATGGATACTAATTCTGTCATGTTTTTTTTTTCCTCTCATTATAAATCCATTTAATAATACTGTTATTGGTATTCTTTGTAGTGGGCTATTATTGGTGTAGAACAGGAACTACTGTCATTGCTCATTGAGCTCCAATACAATAAAAAAAAAAAAAAATTATAAAATAGCTTTTATATGGAGCTACTTTCATGCTTATAGCATGTTCAGAGCACTATGGTCCAATCTCAGATGAGTCACTGGTTATGGTTTTGTCTTGAGACAGGGTAGTATCTAGTGTGGCTAATCAATCCCATCTGAAGTGGCAGAATTTGCCAAAGTTCGTGCATGCTTAGACATACATTAGCTCAGAATAATACTGGAGTCTATTTATAATGCTTTTCTCAATGTTGCTTTTTTCACAGTGACAAAATAAATATAATTTTAAATTTATTTACAATTAATATTTCATTATTTAAATTCATTTAATTTTTTTTCTCATCTGTGCAACAATTTGGTCTCATAATTAGCTTCCTCTTCTGATGATAGTATTGATGAGTCTTCCACTGAGAACTCAGAGGAGGAAGAAGAGAAAGATTTTGTGACCACCAACACAACTAGTACAACCAACATGGTGGGTCATTTTGTCATCTCTATTTCCTGATGTATATTTTCATATTGTATCCCAGCTAAACAAACTCCATTAAAAAATCTCTGAATATAATAACACAATATAATAAAATTTGATTTATATAATCATATAATAGTCCTAAAAGACTGTTCAATCTATCTATCCCTGTTGTTTAGATCTACTTTATCTTCTAGAAGATGCTTCAAAGTGAAAGAAAGGAAAAATAAAGCTCAACTGCTTAGAAAATTCATTGGCTAATAATAAAAAAAACTTTCAAACTAATTTAAATTTTAACTGTAATCAAACTGTCCTAATCAGCTGCCTAAAGTCTTTCTTATAGTGAAAATTTTCTGAACCAGTTGTGTTAAATAAAGGGAGAAATTGCTCAGGACACATGGGTTGAATATTTTTCTTGCCTCTTTTAGATTTTGTGATGTTGCTGGGATTATTGAAACTGTAAAATAAGAAATAGTTTTCTAGAAATTACTGAATATATTTTTTTAATAAGCTGTTTAATAACTTGGTTTTTATTATAATTAATTTCTATTTTGTCAGGGGGGCCTTATTCACAAATCAAAAAATTCCTTTTGTCTCATTAAAAAAAAAAGAGAATAGTTCTTTAACACTTAACCTACCTCTATCCCTTGAACTGTTGGACCATTGCGACAGCAGATATGATCTGTGTACCATCTAACTCCATTTATCCTCTGTCTTTTGCCATTGCGAAGTCTCTTTCAGTAACAGATGCATTGATTCTTCGATGCTATTTCCTCATCTTTTTTTCCTGTCTGCATCTTATCAGTCTTCAGACACCTTGCCAGTGCAGAACTAGAAAATAGGATCCTATCAATGGAATTGGAAATGCTATAGAAGGATCCTAATTGATACCTACAAAGACTACATCACAAATGAAGAGATTAAAAACAGGATCACAACCACTGTCAAAAAAACAAACTAAAACTTTATCACAAGGTCCTCAGGGCTTACAAAGACCATCCTTTAGTGAAACTGCCAGGGAAAGGGAGGCAGAAAGTGATGGGAAGACAAACTAAAAGATTAGAATTTCCTGTCATTGAAAGAGACTATCCAAGGCAAAAGACAGAGAGGAATTCCGAAAGACAAAACAAATTACGTGTGGTGCCCCATCAGTTCAACAGAAGAAATTATTTCAAAAGGTATGGTCATTAAAGCGTTTTTTTATGTGCACTAAATATTTAAAACCTTGTTTCAATACACCAACAACCAGGCAGCTACAGCTGAAGCCTACTTTGACCTACACTCTGCTGCCCCTGTGACATCTGACCGAACTCTGTCAGCTTTAGATGGCCCTAGGCTGGACTTGGACACAATCCGCAAGGTGCTAAAATCTTTTGACCCTGGACACCATCATCAACTCCAGGCACTGATGGAAAAACACACTCGCTTGTTTAAACGATGGATGTTCTATATGTGGTTTGTATTTTTATTTTTGTGAAAATACAATGTTTGTATAGTTTTATTTTTAGTTTATAAGGGGACAAACCTTTTGATTGGGATGAAATCTATAAAATAAAGGGATCATGACCAATACTACCCCTTTCAGACCTAGTGATCTATTGGGGCAGATATACAGTTTATGAGGGAGCCATGTGGCCAGCACAATGACCAACCACCTTTACTTCCCCCAATGTAGTCAAATGCACATTAGAGTTGGAGATTCAAGGTTGTCCTAATAACTAGAAATTCAAAATCCCAGGATTTAAACTCAAGCTAAGTGCTTTACCATTTGACCACCACACCCCTGAGATTAGCTATGCTAAAAACAAAATAAGTGTTGTTAATGTTCAAATAGAGTTACTATAAATTAAAAGAGTTGACAGAATTTTCTTTAGATCTTTTTTTATCCAAAGGTGAAATTATGTTATTTTGTTATAATTTATGTACACATTTAAGCTTAATTTCTTCTATTCTCAATTACAAGGCTAGCATAAATGGCTGCAGTTTAAAGTTTAATCTGAATAAATAAAAACATAACAAACTAAAGCTTACTTTTGTGCATCAGCCATATGCCGCATCTCATGGTATTCTAGTGCTCTGTTTCCCCACTTATGCTATCAATGTTTTCTTCTTTCAGCTGTGGTTATAATATATTACTGTATGGCTTAGGATCTAAACGCCTATTGCTGGATAAATTTAAAGATGAGCACCTGAAAGATTTCTCACACTTGGTGGTCAATGGCTATTTCCCAAGCCTGACAGCCAAAAATGTAAGAGTCAACTTTCTTATGTCTTTTTGTTGTTTTCCTTATCTATTGCATTTGTCAGATTTTTCTAGTTGATTTAACCTGCCAGCTCCTACCTTGGTAGGATGCGTTTTTTATGGTACATTCACTCCTAATGCATTTAGATGCGTTGGGACATTTGTGTTGTTGTTTTTTTTTAAAGAAATCTGGATGTGTTTAGCTTTTTTTTTTTCTAAGCATTTCTAAACGAAAGTGACATACTCTAGTGTATGAGGCCTACCAGGAAAATTAAATATTTTTTATGATGTAAAGGTATTTAAATATTAAAAGTTGTTGTTTTTTTAAACAAGACATATTATATTGTTATATGATTAAAGTTGTTTTAAATTCATAGCTATCTCTCTTTGCTTTAGTATGTTATGAGCGTTTTTCAAACTGGAAAGTCGAGTTAGTGGGTTATTTGAAATTTTTTTTTTTTTTTCATTTAGTTATCGTTGGTGTAATTGACTCTCTTGTTGTGTAAATATCCTTTAAAATTTCAAGATCTTATTCTTTGAATTATCGTATTATGGTGGTTAAGAATTTATTAATGCTGGAGCAATCAATTTTTTAATTTGATAATTGTGTATAGATATTGATTCACTTCTCTATGAAACTAATTATTTTAAACTTTAAACCTTTTTTTTTCAATTAGATATAGATAGATTGTAGTGGGCCAAGTTTAAAACCTATAGTTGAACTACTTGCTAAAGCTTAGATAACTAGTCCATTTGAAAGCAGTCATTTTAAACTATGGTTTAAGGCTATTTTTATTTTCCACCTCAGATTTTGAATTCCATCTCTGAAGAAATCCTGGACAATCCTAAAGGGTTTACCAATGTGTACAGCCAGATTGAGTTTATCAAAGAAACATTTAAACAGCGCAGTAAGATAAAGCACTTAATATAAAAAATTATAATATGGTTATAATTTATTTTAAGGGATGAAAATTGTATCAGCATTGTTAAATTGCTATAATATTTAATTTCCCATTAGATCATTAAGCTGTTTGTTATTAATCAATTTGATACAAGGAATTTTTTTCCTGAAGAAATTTTCCTTACTTTTTTTTACCAAATGATTCAACAATTTTTGTGATGAAGGATGAAATAAAAGTAAAGAAATTTTTTACAAATTAAAAGTTCACATTTCGAGAAGGTTCAGCTATTTTCTCTTCCAATGGCTTTCTATTTTGAAATACATTTTCTATCATTGGGTTGCTGTTTCAATCCTCTTTCTTTAACTCTGATCAGATGAAGACTTTTACTTAATAATCCACAATATCGATGGAGTTTTGCTGCGATCTGAAAAGTCCCAGGCTATTCTAAGTAGCCTGGCAGAGGTTGAAGGCATTCACATCATTGGCTCAGTGGACCATATCAATGCTGCACTAAGTGAGTATGATTTTCCTCATTCTGTACAATGTGAATTTAGACCTGTTCTATTAAACACAAGTCACCAGCAGAAATACATAATGTATTAACTTCTCTCATGAAATCTTGCTGGGCTATATTAGTATAGTAGTAAAGTGTTGTCATTAACTGCTGTAACATTGCAGACTTTGTCTTGGTTAGGAAGATTAACTGTTGACCTAGTTCAGTTCTAACCCATTCTTTTCACAGTGACATCTCAGAGTGAAAGAAACTCAACACAACACAAATGTGACCTAAAAAGGATTTCTAAATTTATCTTGGGTTTAGAGCCTGAGTTGACATTATTGTATACCCTTCCACTACAGCAATTGTTATCTAAGCTTTGGTTGATATTTTTGCTTTTATAACAATTGTTACATAGGTCATTGCTTTGACCCACTTGTATCCACAATTAAGTTATAATGACCTTGATTTTAAAAAGTTGTACTTGGCGCTCAGTAAAAGTTAAAGGTCCCCTATTTGTTTTGCTCAACTTTAAAATAACTACAGTTATAGCATAGTGTTTTTATCCCTCAAATTATTTGAGAGTGGACAGTTTACAGTGTGTGACTTATGAAACTTAACAATACTGACTGATATCCTGTTTTAGTAATATATGTACCTTTGAATAAAATTTAGTTTCATTTATCTACTATAGAACAAAGCTGCTGTAAATATACACATGAACATTAAATTAATGTTCCATGCTCCAAAGCTAATTAAAAAGTTTTACTTTTATAAAATAAAAAAAAAGCTAGTATTTCTGAATCAAAATTGTTAAAATATGTCCAAAATAATTGAAGTTCTTTTTCTTTTTTTGGATGCCATTGGTATTAATTGAATTTTTTTTTTTCAGTGTGGGATCAAAACAAATACTGTCGTTTCCAATGGCTTTGGTATGAGACTGCAACGTTCCAAAGCTACGAAGCAGAAAACTCGTATGAGAACTCTCTCATGGTTCAACAATCAGGTTCTCTGGCCCTCAGCTCATTAGTGCATGTTATGAGAAGTTTGACACCCAATGCTCGTCAGGTGTTTATCATGCTGGCTGAGTATCAGTTGGAGGTTGGGACGACACAGAACTATGTGGGTAAGTAAAATCTCAATTTTTTAAGGAGATTACCCAGAAATATATGAGTGTAAACTTTTATGGCCTCATTGTAGCACCCTTGTGGAAATTTTCTCAAGAGAAAATGGGATGTGCAAACATGGAACATCAATGATTACCTCCTATCAGCTTCCTTTGTACCAGTTACATTGCACAAGGTAAAAAAGAAAGGCTTCTCAACCCTTAAGAGTGTACTATGATGTGTGATGGCATTTTCCTGGTCAGTGATACAGTGTAGGAATACAAAAGGCTATCTTACTGGACTCTGCCACTAGTTTTGCCTGGAAGGGAAAACTTCCAATTGCTCAAGGAGCTGTGGCACTGCAAAATGAATGTGATTAAATGATCATTTGATTGATTGAGGATCTTCTGATAAAGTAGTTGGTGGATAGCCAATGTCTCACTTCTAATCTGTGTGTAGATTAAAGTTCTGCCACTTTTTTTTTTGTTGGGACATTTTTTTGCATTAAAATTTTATCTAATTCTAATATTTCTATTTCTAAACCTTTACTCTCACCAGGTATGTCGTTTCAAACTTTATATCACAAGTGCCGTGAAGCTTTCCTTGTCAACAGTGATCTGACACTTCAAGCTCAGCTGGTAGAGTTCAAAGATCATCGTCTTATCAGATCTAAAAAAGTTGGTTCACTGTTTTTTTGTTTGTTTTTGCTTAAACTCCAACAAAAAATAATGTACGCTTTAAAGATAATGATTAAATCATTCATATTTTTCTCTTTCCCACCTTTTCCCTCCTTTAGAACTTTGAAGGAATTGAACATCTAACCATTCCAATAGACAATGCCACATTGAAAGAATTTCTCCAAGAACACAAAACCATTCAAGGTTAAAGATTTCAATTCATTTGTTCATACAGGCAATAAATATATGAGATATGATAGGATATCAAGACTATTTTTATATTGTTACTAATCTGTTTAAAAGATTTATGCATTTTACATTGGAACTTCCATTTTTTACTTTTTATGTATGTATACATATTATATAAATGTAATAAATATTTTATTTGCACCTGTGACCTAACTTTGTTTTTGTTTTAAGCTTTAACATTTTGACCTCTTTCTTCCTGCTCCCTCTACAGTAACTTTTTGAAAGAGAATCATGTCTTACAGTATTTAGGAGTTCCTCCTACTTGCTAACCAAGTGTTAACTTGTAAAAAAAAAAAAATTAAAAAAGTACAAAAGAGTCATTTCCTGGTATCACTCAGTTTTCTGTAGCATTTACTCTTAGAGGCTTCAGTTCTTCCAAGAACAGTGTTCAGCGTCCAACTTTCACAACCATATAAGAGTACACAGACCACTAAGAAGAGTTTTAATTTTACTTGGAAGCTGATGATACTCTTCCAGATTTTCTACAATTTACTTAAAAAGATGGATGCTAAGCTCAAACAGGATTATCTCTTAGTGATCCTCCATCTCTTATTTTTGACCCTAGGTATTTAAATGAGTCATTTTCAATGTTTGGCCATTCAGCTATATGCAACATCTTGTATTATCTCCACTGCAAACTACTACGGTACTTAGCTTTTTTTTTTCTCAGCAGTGATGTAAATGCCCACTGCTGTAGCTGCAGATTTCAGTTTGGTTCCTGGTCTACATTTTGGCTGATGAGGTCTCATCACATGCAAAAGCTTTTTTGAATTTAATGTGTCCCAGTTTCTTTTGGTGGTAGAGGCATTTTTTCAGTTAACAGTCTGATGCTCATGATTTGTTCAACTGTGCATCTATTGCTATGAATATAATAAAGCTCAGAAAGGACCTCATTGGCTTTCATCAGTCTATGCAGAATTATTCTTTTTGCTAGGATAACTGATCATACTTATTGCTCTGTTTTTTTTTTACTTTGTCTCAAGTTTCCTTTCTTGGGAAGAGGAATAATTCAAATTGAGATCCATTTATTTTTTACATCAGTTTCAAAGCTCAATATTGTACACATGTACAGTTAGCACAATAGTTTTAACATAGTGTACCATCTACAAATTAAAAATATTATTACAGTTAAGGCTTGAAATGCATTTAGTTTACAAATGGTATTTATATTAAAAAATTACAATACATAGCCCAATGAAATATTGTAACAGTACCATCCCCTTTTATTTTGAAACCGTTATTAGTTTAATAAATTTGAATTATTTATATTAGGCCTTCGGGTTAGGATTAACAATGTTTTTTTAATTCAATAATAAGCTATTTGATTCTAATTAACTATTTTACATTTAACATTACACAAGCACCCTGGGGGCATTGTAATCAAATATAAAATGTCCTTTATATAGTTGTAAAACTTCAATACTAGGTCCATATTTTAAAAGGTGCAAAGTAATGAAAAGGTTTTCTTTTTACAAAGCTTATATTAGCTCACGCCATCTGTCATGTCTGGATTCTTTCACATTTTTTTCTCCAACTTCCCATTCGTAGATCAAGCTGAAATTTTGCACAATCATTAATTGTAAATGAAAATAAAACAATTTAGCAGTTAGTGTTAATTCATTAATTTCATTTTATACAGGAAAGGAAGATACATCTTGCAGTATTTAGATAGATTTTTCTCTTGCCTTTGTATAAGGATTGTTTTAAAAAGAATAGTTTATATTTTGCTTGTTACTTTTCATTATGGGTTTTATATAAATAAAATGAAGATAACTACTGTCAGACAGAAATAAATCCAGGAGGCTTTACTGAATCTTAAATCTATTAAATAAGACTTAAAATGCATAACAAGCTAGATCAGTGATGCTCAACCTAATTCAACGATTTTAACTTTCGACGCAAGTGTAGCGGGCCACATCAACAAAAAGGTACAAAAAATGAAATCAAAATTCACCTGAAACTATTTAAAACTATTGGTTCTGGTGCTTACGTTAATTAATGGGATATTAAAAGTCTTATTTTTTCGCATCTAAAAATGGCTTCATTTCTCTACTTAATATGTGAGCAACATTGTAGCTACCTTTACCAACATATTTTCCTTTCTCTTTTTGATAAATATTGCCTATCTCTAGGCGTAGTTTAACAATCTTTTATACGCAGCTCAAACCTAGAAAGCCTTCATATTTGTTCTATAATGCCGCTGTATATGTTTTTGAAACAGCCAGACTTTCTTTACAAAACATATGTTGACTTATTATCATGTTCGACAAAAAAGATCCATTCTCTTTTCCTGGTAGACTACGATGAGTTCCATTTCATAAACGCACTTGTTAAAGGTTATGGTACCAATCCATCAGATAAAAAGTGAGGACCCTAAAGAAGGTAATACATTTTCAACTCTTTTGAATGGGGAAGGATTCTCTACTTTTCGTGCCACGTTTCGGTGGGCCGGTGTCACGGGCCATACTTTGGGCATCACTGATCTAGATGATTCAAGTGGAAAAAAATTTGATAAAACTAACATTTGTATGTTCTGGTACTTCACATTTTATTGTACAAGTTATTAATTTTTTTATTTTTTTTTAAACAACAAAGAGTTGAACATAATACATACAACATTGTCTTCAACTTAATTTTTTATTTTGGTACATTTTGCAATCACATACAAAAATATTCTAGCATTCAAATAACTAAAAATTTCTATCATTGTCTTAGAAAATTTGATTGAAAATTAGGTCTGAGCTATCTAGGAAGATACGAGTTAAAAATAAAACTGCATTTTTACATGATATATGCATTTTTCTTTTTGTCTAAATCAATCCACTTTGAACTTCTCTGCACTTATTTAAGTCTGCTTGTGACTTTTAATCTACTGATGTAGATCTGACACTAAGTAATAATTTATGTTGACTTGATATACACACAACAAATAAGTTAATGGTAGGCTTTACAACAGAACAAGAACATGGCCAATATGTAACAGACACAGCATTCAATAGGACATGGTCAACATATGACAGACACAGCATTCAATATAAGTTAATAATAATAGGAAGGGAAATATTTTTCAAGCTACACTTTGAGAAGTCAACAAATTGGCAACGCAGGAAATGATATAGTTTTGCCTTAATGTTAATCAGAAGTAAGTTTTTTTTTTCAGTTCTAATGTCACGATTTTTATGAAGAGCTCAACTGAGAATCATATTTAAGGGGTCAGCCTTTTAGGGTCACGAGGGAACAGTGATGTTTTCCTGATATTGTCCAGTCCTAGATACAGCATAGTCACTCTCTCTAAACCTGGAGATGAAAATAAAGATATATTTAGGATACAAATTTAAGCTCATCTTTTCTAATTTAGAGTTTTTCCAACATTATACTAGATTGAAATCAAATTGAACAAAGTATACAACTAAAGCCAAGCAATCATCATCTTTGATTTATCTGTTAATCTATCAAGAGTTCTTTGAACTTGCCATTGCCATAATTTTGTATTTACATTTTCAGAAATTTCTTAAAATGGTGACATCTAACACAGTAGTTCTTGACAAGTTTAAAGTCATTTATAAATATAAAGTATAGTAGTTTTTTTCTGGTGTCAGCACTAAACTAACAATAACAAGGTTACAAAAAACAGTTTGTGTGGAAACACAAACTCAAAATCGGCCCCCGAAGTGGTCCACCCAGGCAGGCTTCAATATTTTCAGAAAGAACATCCGAATGAAATTATATCAAAGACAAATGAGAGATAAGAATGGAGAATGAAGGTTAACAGATCTTGTGTAGTGCCCCAACGATCCCACAGATCAAAGAATAGGTGAAAGGGAATGTAAAGTTAGATGTGAACCTGACCTAACTAGTTACCCTTTCAGACCTTGTGGTCTATAGGGTAGATAATGTAAAGTTCATCTGTTTTTGTGGCCTACGGTTAACGAGGGTGTCATGTAGCCAGCACAACGACCAACCGCCTTTACTTTTCCCCAACTAATGTCAGGTACCCATTAGGGCTGAGTGGACTCAGAGGCGCCCAAAGGTTCCAAAGTTGAAAATTCCAGTCTTCACCAGGATTTGAACCCGGGACCCCCGGTTTAGAAGCCAAGCGCTTTACCACTCAGCCACCATGCCTCCCCTGGCGTAACTGATGTCTTTTACTTGATCTAATTGTTTTGAAAAGGCTCAATCTCTTATTCGAATGCTCAAAAAAAAATATAAAAAATTTGCAATAAAAAAAAAAGTTAACGAAAATGAAGTTTACAAGATTACTATTCATTTTAATTTAGGTCTAACTTATAATGCATACAAATTAGCTTTTTCTTTTTAAAAACTGCTTGCATAACTGATTTTAAAAATTAGATTTTTCGCTTTCAGAAGAAAAAAAGCCATTGCATCAGAACTTTGAATGGTCTAAAATATTGTGATGTCCGATTTTCAATATCTTTTCTAGTTTACGAGATCTAAACGGGACAGACGGACAGACATTTCGCACAAAACTAATAGCGCCTTTTCCCCTTTTGGGGGCCGCTAAAAAGTGTACAAGTTCTTACCTATACCACCCCCAGCATGAGGTGGAGCACCATATCTAAAACTGTCAATATATCCTTTGATCTTGTCCAGATCTGTGGAGTGAAAAAAACAGATACTGACCAATAAGCTCCAAGACTCTGGGGAATTTTAATGTGCTTCAGACTGTGAACAATTCTACTTACCAATTTTGTGCACTTGAGCTCTTTTAATGAGGAACTCTGGGTCATGAACTCTCTGAGCCCCAGACAAAATCTCTTCCCCTCTCATAAACATGTCATAAGAATTGGACCATTTCTGGAAGAGAGGAGAATAAAGCAATTCAAATCTCATGTCACTTTGGGTTTCTGCTTCATAGGCCGAAATGTTGAACAAGCAAGTTTCCTGAGCAGAACATTCAACTACTTAAAAGTGAGTGTCTCATAGCACCAAGAATTAGCTCTATGGCGCAGCACAACTGATTTAGTGTTGATAGGCCATAAACCACAATGAAATGTGTGTGCCAATCACCAATGTATAAGCTTAAAAAATGTTTTGAGATTTCTAATGTTCAAAATATTTTTAAAAATGTGTAAAGAGTTATCCCTGATTTTTTTGTTTTACCAGAGATAGGAGTGAATGGATTAATCAAGAAATATTAAAAACTTACAGGATTTTGTGGATCAGGCATGGTGTAGAAAGGTCGAACAGCTAGTGGGAATTTGTCCAGGATAAAGAAATCAGTGTCATACTGGAACAGAAAAATGAACAAATGGAAACTGTTCAAAAACATAGCATATGTTTACTTGACTATAATCAATATACTTAACAATATCTCTTGAATTAAAATTAATAAATAATATTTATAAATATGTAAATATCTATATGAAATAGAAATGCAACAATAAAATACAAGTACCTTAGCTTTCACTAATCTGCCCAGTAACTTCTCATTGGGTGTTGAAAGATCTTCTTCATCCCCCATCTCAATGCCAGCTTGTTTCAGCATCTCTACACCATCTTTGTAGTTCAGGATTAAACTAGAGACAAGAAGAAACATTTTAAAACTTAGGTTTGACTATATTTATTTCTACAGTGGGTCCTTGCATAACCAACCTAATTTATTCTTGTCCAGCATTAGTTCTGCAAAACATTGGTGACGGGAAGTTGTTGTTTTAAATGTCATAATATTTTTAGTTATTTATTCAAGGCAAAAACACATTTTAAATAATAGTGCATCACAAATTCAACTTAAACATTTTGAATATTAGTAAGAGTACAAGCTTGACTTCGTAGAAGCAAAAGGATTAAGTTAATGCAACGAAGAACATTTTCCTCTGAAATAGTGTTGATAGAAAGTCTGACTGCTGTTTGTCTTCAACTGCCCCCACATTTTAACACTGAAAGGTTTGACATTTTCAATACATTTAATCACATGAGGCTTATGACTTTTTCCATTCATCATGAGAATTCTTTTTTCTTGTCTAAGTTGGTTCTGATAAGGATTAGTAATGTGGCAATGATGTCTCTATAAATATATTACAAAATATAACAAATTCTTAAGCTAGTTATAGAAATTGCTTTTTTTGTGTATTTCATAATAATAATACTGATGTATTAACTTTCTAATAGCATACCTTGGTTCCAAAAATTTAAATGGTTCTGCAGGAAACTGTTTATTGACTAAACTAATCTCCTCTGCGTACCTAAAATAAAAAAGGTTCATATTTAAATTTTGTTCAGTTAATGGTTTTCTTAGCCATGGATCTAGGAAAGTAATCATGAGTTTTTGTATTAGTAAGTCTGAGCTAAGAATTTTTAAAGATATGTCTTAAATCTAAGTGTTTAACTTTACTTTGTGTGTACATGTTCAATGTAGTAGTACTAGTCTACTGTAATCTGCTGTCTTCATATGTTTCTTAAATGTATTCATTATATTTATGTTATTACATTGGTCTAATCAATAGGCTGGAATTAAGATTTAATTTTTTTTTTTCTTTTTTACTTGAAACTTTGAAAGAATCAGAGCCTAATAGTCAAGAACAATAAATAGCAATTTTAAGATTCACAATGCAATAATCGTTTGCTGTTTCAAAAGCTTGAAAACAATATCTGTCCAGCTACTTACTGTTCCTGTAGACCTTTAAAGATGTTGACAAACATATCTCCTATCACCTCTAGAACTTCATGGTAGTGATAGTTGAAAGCCATTTCCAGATCTAGGCCAATAAACTCTGTTAAATGCCTATGAGTGTTGGAATCTTCAGCACGAAACACTGCATTAAAAAAAATATTTTAAAAAAATAAAACATTAAGAAAAATAAACAAAATAGTTCTTAGAAAAGAGAATAATTTGAAGATAAAACATAATAATAAAAAATATGCTTCTCTTATTGCAGAAGTGTTTTATAAGGTTATGAAGAAAATGTATTTTTCTTTTAAATTCTTGTTTGTCTAAGAATTACATTTTCTGATCACCTAGTGCTCTTGATACTCAGTGTAGTATAAAACAAGTAATGGTACCTGAACCCACTGTGAAGACTTTGTCAAACTCGGCACATACAGCCATCTGTTTATACAGCTGCGGGGACTGGGCCATGTATGCTTTGCTCTTAAAGTAAGTCACTTCAAAAACATTGGCTCCACCTTCAGATGCAGCTAAAACAAAACACCAAAGTATATTTTTAGCATTTCAAGATCTAATAACATGTTTATTCAAAGCTTAAGCAAGTAAGCTTTAGTGATTAGGGTGTGTTTTTTTTTTTTTGCATGTACATAGTGCAACAAAAAAAAAAAAGTCTGAGGGGTCAAAGGAAGAAGAGAAATGTGGGTCCAAATATTACTATTAATTAAAATTATTTTGAAAGAGAATTCTACCTGAGATAATCTTAGGGGTGTGGATTTCAACAAATCCTTTTGATGTCAAATAGTCACGGAAGAGACGACACACACCAGCCTCCAATCTAAAAATAGACTGACTAGTCAAAGTGCGCAGATCTAGAACTCTGTTGTCCAGTCTTGTGTCTTGGTTTACAGTGGCCAGCTCCTGAAATTTTAAAACAATTTGCTTTAGGCTAAAAACAGATCCCAGCAAAAATGTACTTTAGACATCCGTTATTAATATTATTTTAAAAATTTACATAATAGGTGTGACATCTAAATTTTAAAGTGTAAGGTTTTAACACCAAAGTGTCAGGAGTTCATATCCCTTTGAAGCCTGTGATTTTGAAGTTTGGGATTCTCAGGACATTCATGAGTTCACCCTATTCTTATAGGTGCCTATTAGCTATGGAAAGCAATAGCTATTTTTTTTGTCTGGCCCATTGACACTTTCGTTGACCATCTGCTTTAGATGAACTTTTACATCCTCTATTGAGCCCAAAGTTTGAAAGGAAAAACTTATTTGGAAGCATGAATATCTGTTTTTAGGTAATAAATATTGTTGCATGCAAAATCAAGATTGAAGACAAAGGTTATATTTCCGAAACAGGCATTAAAAAAAAACATCACCACCTACCCCTTCTCCCTCTGGACGACTAGCATCCTCAATCAGCAGAGGTAATCTTGGTTCAGCGGCACTGACAACCCAAACCTGAAATATATAAAAAACATGATTTATTTATTGTGGTACTTGGCAATAAACTGAGACATTACAAAATTGTGTGTTCTCCTGGTCTAAAATATAAATGAAGAGATAACTGTTAAATATGAACATTTTAATGGCAGCTGGTGTTTGTCGAATTAAATTTAAAAAAAATTATACCTTTCACCTCAAATTATTCAAAAAGAGGGATAAATAGTTTCACTGCCAAGCTGTGAGTCTTGAGAAGATATCCTAAAAGAAGCTAGATGTATGGAAGATGGGTACTTGACATTTGTTTGGAGGGCTAAGACAACTGTGCTAGCCACACTAAAGCTTAGTTAACTGTTGTCCTGGTTACCAAACTAACATATGCAACAAATATTCACCTGGTGAGCATGCAACTCCACATCTTGTTGAGTGCAGGACTGGATTTTCTGACTAACTGTCTGTACCACACCCTCTACATCAATGATGGACTCTGCTGTGATTCTGTACATAAAGAATCCCAAGTTAACATCCCATGACACAATTAGCCAGATATCTCAAAACATTTAACAAAGTCTGACCAAATTATTTTGAAATAAAAATAAAATGATTACCCAGAAATGAATTTAATCATCTGCTTACTAACAACTTCACTCTGAGCTGCCATGACCTGAATTGTCCACTTCTGTTGTCGAATCACAAAAAAACATTGTTTACCTGGAAGGATGTACAGAAAAAGTCAAACAGAAATTAGTTAGAATTCAGTCCAAATTTAAGATTACTAATAGAAGCAGAAATAAAACATGTTGTTTTCTTATCTTTATTTTTCCTTTTCTTTTATTTAGAAAGCTGGGGGATTTTTTTTATCATACTTTCTTCAGGGTAGAAATGCATGGTGCAAGCATGGTGCAAGCCAACCAGCAATTAACCAGGTTGTCATGTAAAAGCCAAACCAGGAAATTACCATGGAAGGGCTAAGAAATAAGGAGGGACAAAGAAGGAAAACATAAGTTCTCTTCAAAACTCTACAGTAAATGGGACACATTTGTTTAGTTAACCAAAGTGCTCTTTGACCAGGATAAGGATTAATCCCATTTACTTTAGCCAATAAATCTCAGGATTTAGTCTTTGATAACTTCGGAACCTACAAAAAAAAAACTTTGAATGTCAGCATCTAAGTGAGATTCTCAGTTCATGAACAATTTTTTAGTCCGGTTTAAAAGCCACATCCCTTAAAATTTGGCCATCCAAAATTCAAAAGTTTAGCATAATCCAAATCAATGATACAACAGCTAAAACTTACCTTTACTGCGACATGTATGCAATCTTCCTCTAACCCAAACTTTCTGCCCAGCAATGCCGGGTACTAACTCTGAGACTTTGTACAATCTACGCTGAATTCGCTCTTGTGACTGATTCAAGGGTAACACACCATAGTGTCCTTTGGATAAGTCTTCCTGCTCTTGTTCCTCCTTCTGAAAATAAAATATATATTTTTGTTTATTATATGAAGATTACATTAGTGAAAAAATATATAGTGTTAAGGGATAAAATTAAAATGTAGCTGAGCTTGGCTTCCAAACGTGGGGTCCTGGGTTTGCATCTTGTTGAAGACTTGAATTTTGAATTCCGGGATTTTTATGGTACCTCTGAGTCCAACCAGTTCTAATGAATACCTGACATTAGTTGGGGAAAAATAAAGGCGGCTGCTTTTTGTGGTAGCCACATGACACCCTCTTTAACCATGGGCCACAAAAAACAGATGACCTTTACATCATCTGCCCTATAGATTACAAAGTCTAAAAGATAAATGACACAAGTGTAACTTTATGTCTGTATGAGTGGCAGACTTTAAGCTGCCAAACCTAACATAAAATATACAAGTTAAAGAAGATGCTTCAGACAGATATGATGGGGATGGATCTGCTAATTACAGAAATATATCTATCTATTGGTCACATACAAAAGTCTATTCACCTGCCCAAAAATACTCATATCTTTATTTATAACCAAAAAACAATTTGCCATGATTTCTGAATTTACAAAGAAAAAGTATTATAATTAATACAAAACTGTAAATGTTTAGAAAAATTAAACCAAAATATATTAAATTACCTCTCCTTCATTTGGCTTTTTGTGCAGAGCTTTTTTGGCTGCCTTTTCTGCTTCTTTCTGCTGTTTTTTCAAAGCTTTTTTTGACAGAGGTACCCCATCTGGTCTGTGGAAAACAAGAATTGTCAATGTAGACTATTAGTAGAAACCTATATTAAGTAAACTTTTTTTTCTCTAAAGCAGTACAAATAACATTTTGTTCATAATACCATTGAAATCGCAATTGCTCAATTATTATCACAAACTAATATAAGTTTTATTTCATTAGTCCTGTAACAGAACTCAGAACATACATACATACTGTTTGTAAATACTGTTATAACTCTGGTGATGCGGATAGGGGTAATTGTGTGTGTGTGTAGGCAGCTAACGCAAATTACAACAGTTTTTTTGTGGGTTTTTTTTGAGAATTTAGCCAAAAAAATATTTTTTTTTAAATAACTGAAATGGAGTTATATCCCTTCTCTTAGGGATGGGGGAGATGGTTTCTGACAACTGCTTAGTGGCTTAATGGTTAAATCGAATCCCAACACCTATCCTATAGCAGGATTCTGCTTAATTATCAAAAAATACATTAATGAAATATAAAACAGTAATTTAAAAAAAAAGAGATTAGGCTTATTGGAGGAGGATGAAGCAGAAGGTACTGGGGCAGATGAATCTCTTGCAAGCCTATCTTCATGAAATACTGCTGTAGGTTAGTCTGGAAGAATTTTGTGTTTACGACATTTATGACACAAAACCACATAAGTCAAAACAAGGCTTTATATGGTATATCAGAGATGTGTCATAACCACAAAACAGCATAACTTAGGACTGACATAACATTCAAGGACCTCCTGTAATGACAAATTTTTAATATAAAAAAAAACAACAAAGAAATGATTATCAACTTCCAAAAGGTAAAGAAACAAAATGCTATTGTTTCAGTATCTGGGGAGAGCGTTGAAATAGTTCAAACTTTTAACTGTCTTACAGGATAAATTAAATTTCACAGCAAACAGATTACTAGTTCAAACTTTTAACTGTCTTACAGGATAAATTAAATTTCACAGCAAACAGATTACATCATCAAAAAAGAACAATAAAGATTAAAGCTACAAAGAAAAATTTTCTTTATTGTTAGCGAAAAAGCCTAGTCAATGTTTTACCATGCTAGCATCTATATAGATTTCAACATCTCTGCCTGGTTTGTCAAAAAAACTTTATAAAATTTATCTTAAATGATGCAGGTAAGATCATTGGCAAAAAAAAAAACACACTTGGACAGCTATTCAAGAAAAGCATTTCTAAGAAAGCTAATATAAAGATTTTAAGCATAAAAAAAAAACAACCTCAGATTCAGAATTTTATCATTTTACCATCACAAATGAGATATCACAAAAACAAACAGACACAAGAACTCTTTTTTTCCTTTGCCAATTAAAATGTCACGTATTGTTGTAAATTCTAAGAGAAACTGTGGTATATTTTTACTCTCATAATATATTGTTACGTGCAAAATTGCCAAACAAATTTCCTCATGGATCATAAACATTTATTATTATTAAAGTCTAGATTTAGCTGAGGGTAAATTTATTTTAAGCTAAACATAAGATATAAATAAAATATGGAATTTTTAGTTCATTGTTTGTTGTTTTCTTTTCATCAAATTAATGTATTTACTATATACACCAATTACTAATACAGTCACTACAGTCATTTTTTTCCATTTTTATTTATAGATCTAGACTAATCTACAGGATGACTTAAAATATTGACTCCAGACCTAGACTGTCAATGATTTTACTTTATAAGATAACAAATATAAACATTTCAATATATCTCTAGATATATATATATATATATATATATATAGCAATATATCTCTAGATGTATATATATATATAGCAGGGGTTCTCAACCTGTGAGTCGTGACCCTTTGGGGGGGTCGAATGCCATTTGCCAGGGGTCGCCTAAGACAATACGATTTTTTTTCTAGCTATTTGTCATTGGGATTTTTTTAACGTGTTGTAACAAGCATATTTAAACCATAGTTGATATAGATTTTTATTTGGGATAGTAAGGAGAATGAACATTACTCAAATCACATTTGTATAAAGTTATGAATCGATTGTTAAACATCAATAAAATAAAACAAAAAATGGGAGTGACAAATATAGATCTAAAAACATGGAGGATACAGAGGGCACTTAGTAAATGTAGCATTGCTCTTTAAAGTATACTTGTTTTTACTGGTATCTATCTATATATCTATCTATCTTATCTATATATATATTATCTATATATATATATATAATATATACTATGTATATAATATTGTCATTCGATAATACATATTTCAAACCACATCTCCATTGTTGCAGAATAATTTTAATATATTCATTATGGAACAATCCATGAACATGGACTTCAAATAAAAGAACGTTAAAAAAAGAAAATGACGATTTTTAAAGTATTGTTTTACTTTACTATATAAAGTATGATTTGAAATACCCCAATGTGTCATTTGTAATGAAGCTCTCTCTGCCAAATGTATGAAGCCAAACAAACATCTGAGATTTGCTGATAAGAACATCCAGTATTTTAGTTTTAAAGATGGAGTAAAAAATAAATTCTGACTCAAGTTCCATAATTCAAACATAGCAACCCTAAAACTTTCTTTATTGGTGGCTCTCAAAATTCCCAGAACTATGAAACCTCACACCATTGTCGAGACATGGCTAGAGTTATGATTTGAGCCGAATTTGTTAATAAATTTAGTGCAATGTTCATATCTATGGCACTGTTCAAAGGAGAATATTGACATGTTTTCTGATATCAATCAGGTAATTCAGGAAATGATGTCTGCTCCTTTTCCTATATTAAGCATCCAGGCTTGATAAATCCACAGACATTGTAAATTGTTCACATATACTGGTTTTCTTAAGATACATACATAATAGCGATTTCAAAGATTAGTTTCTAAGCAAACCTCTTGAAACATCTCTACAGCTTGTGATGTAATTGACAAATTTTGTTAATTTTTGGATTTCAATGTTTCGGTACAAGATAATCACCATATGAATTCACCTCAATTCACTGCATTATTCATCGTCATATATTAGCTTCAATATCAGTTAGTTACACAATTTTGGGTCAATTGTTATGAGTCATTCTGTTCTATTTCAGATTTGTTTCATGACTTCCTATTCCACTTTCAAAAAAATTTAGATTATTGTCTAGGATAGTACCAAGGTATTTAAAGGTTTGCACAATTTCAAGTCTCTCCAGCTACAGAAACAATATCATTTTCCTTCTTTCCCTACTAAAATCGATTATCATTTCTTTGTTTTTTTTTACATTTAATAATAAAAAATTATCTTTACAGTATTTTTCAATGTGTTCTATTTCTTTGAAATACTCATTTACATCTGAGCTCTCTGAGAGCAGGGCAAGAAGAGCCGCATCATCAGCGAATTTTGTGAAGGTGCAAAAAGGACTATCGGATTGAAAATCATTGGTGTACAAAATGAAACACAATGGCCATGTCACAGCCCCCTGGGGAGCCCCTGTGTTAACTATGCGTTCATTTGATTATATAACATTCAAATACATTGTTTACCCAAACCCTTTGAGATCTCTGGGTCAAAAATTCATTAGCCCATAGTATTATGTATGGACTAATCTTCAACGCTTTCATCTTTTCAATGAGTAAATGAAGTTGTATAGTGTTAAAAGCTGATGAGAAATCAATAAAGAACAATCTTACATAAGTGTTCGGTAAGTCCAGATGTTTAAATTTAAAATATTTAGGATGGCATCGTCTACACCTTTACCCTTTTGGTAAGCAAATTGTAAAGGGTCTAACTTATTACAAAGATCATTCAGAAGAAACATTTTAACCAATTTTTCTAAACATTAAAGACACAATGGAAGTAAGTGAAACAGGTCTATAGTCATTCATTTCCTTCGGTTTGGAAACCTTTGGCACAGGTACAATTATAGATGACTTCCACACAGGTGGTATCTCATGGTTTAGTAATGAAGTAGAAAAAATATCTTGGAAAGGTTAGTCCTGCTAGTTGTTCAGCACATTCTTTTAAGATTCGCCCTTTTATTCCATCAGGCCCACCAGCTTTCATTGGGTTGACGTTTTTGAAAAAGTTACAAACTTGCTCTTTAGTAATCGCTAATTCTAAACAGTTGTTAACATTGACATCCTCAAGGGCTTTGAGTCTTAGATAATTAAAATCTTTCGTATCGAAGCGACAATAGAAATTATTTAACTTATAGTCTAGATTCTAGATCTAGAACTAATTAATACAAAGTCAAAGTAAATTAGTCTTCCCTAGACTAGTTTAGAGACTCTTTACTAGACTAGAATGACTAGATTTTTCTAGATCTTGTCTACTTAGTCTAAAGTAAAGTAAAGAGTAAAGTCAAAAGTGTGTAGATTTTTAGTAGTTAAGTTAAAGTTGACTTAGACTGAGTGTAGCACTAGGCCACTAGGCTGACTAGCAGTGTAGGTAGACCTAGTTGTAGTTAATTACTTTATTGTAGAAGTAGAAATGTAGATTAGATTTACTTGATTTAGATCTAGAATCTAATCATTTTAATAATTTAATTTAATCAATGATTTTTTTTCAATCTAATAAATAATTAATACTTAGTTAGTAGATCTACAATAGATTATAAATTAGATCTATAGATCTAAATAATCGACATACCCAATAGCTTCTTCTCCACTCATTGTTGATTTTTATGGAAATTTAGAACTATCACTGAATTATTTAGACTATATTTTAGATAAATACACAATATGCCACTGTGATGACTGTGTGATGTGTGTAAAATTGTCTATTTACGTTCCACACCGGTACTGTAGCATCAAGGCAATGGGAATCGGATCTAAACTTTCATATTCGGACTCTAAAGTTTGCGGAATTGTATTTCCCGATAACTATATTCTATTTATATCTAATAATAAAAAAAATAAGTTTTCAAAATGTAAAATATTATAATACACATAATATAAAGTTCTTATGTGAAAGTGTGAATATTAATGTCATGGATTTACAAACTAGCCTTATAGATTGCAGACACTAAACTTCTAATGTAAAACTATAGACTATAGACCTATGACCTATTAGTCATTAGACTAGATCTAGGTCTTTGGCTAAGCTTTACTTTTATACAAATTTCTTATTTATTTGCTTCAGCACTAAAAATATTTTATATAATTTAGACGCCTAGATCTATATTTAATCAGTTCACAAAATATAGATCTATCATAAGAAACGTTTTCATTTTTAAGAAAAGTACAGTACGCGTAATATAATTGGTAATCTTTTAAAATAGAGAGATAATCGATTACTAGTTACACATTTTATATCCGGCTACTTCTCACGCAATGTGCAGCAACGTGTTAAGTTTAATATTTTGAAAAAAAAAAAAAAAACACTTTCGTTTTTTTGTTGTTGTTGGTTTTTGTTTTTTTTTTTACTTCCACAATCTATAAAGTTGTAAAATACCACCGAGTCAGTCCGGAGCGCGGGGCCCTTGGCGAGTGTCATATGAGGGGCCCTGCGCCAATATATAACGTAGCCTTACCACACCACGCTAACGCTGTAAGCCTCTAACGCTGTAAGCCTTATTTTTGCTACTAAACCTTACGTAGGTACTGTACTGTAGCCTACTATAGACTATAGGCACTGTATTGTTGGCCTTTTACTGAACGGTAGGGAAGGCTTCCAAAATATTGCGGAGGATTACCAGCTCCCGTTGCCTCATCGTGGCACCTCCGTGGAAACGTCCGCCCAGGGAAGTGAATAGGCCAAGAACGAGAGCTAACATGGCTCCCAGTGAGCTACCACTGTATGCTCTAGCGAGTGCACCTGCACGTAGTGGGGGTGTGAGACATGGCTCCAAGTGAGCTACCACTGTATGCTCTAGCGAGTGTACCTGCACGTAGTGGTGATGCGCTTGCTAACCAGTCTGAAACCCCCATCGCCCCGTTCCCCAGTGTTGATGGTCCCCTCATGGGTGCGATGGGACAGTATAGGCAAAAGGAGGGCCCCACGTGGGACTTGGGCCTCCGGCCCCGCATGAGGGGGGAACTCATGTCGGGGCTAGGCGTACCGTGCAACATGACAAGCCGGGTATGATTACATGATCACCTAGTTGCCGGGGGACTCCTGACAGAGGAGTTGGTGAGTAGCCAATTTCTCATCCTGGCCTCGGGATAAAATCCTTTCCCGGGTCACATGGTTCATAAAAGGAATGCGGTCATCTTGAACCATAAAGGACATCGGATTCCAAAATATTGAGTAACAAGTCCTAGTTAATGAGAACTGATCTGGATTGCGAAGCTGAAGGTGACAAGAAAATCTAGGAACGCGGGGCCCCCTCAGGCGCAGAGCCTGGGGCGGTCGCCCCACTTGCCACCACCTAGTGTAGCTACTGCACTGATTGATCGCGAGATCTCTTAAAATGTCGCATTCGCATGAAATATCGTACACACGTTTCTTTTACCTCTTAAGTGCTTATTAACCTTTAAAGTGCTGAGCTTTTTTACGAGAGTGCATACAAAATGGGATTACAAATACATGTACAATGATCGTGTTTAGAGGCTGAACGACCACACGCGTCTAAAGGGTTAAGAACGGTCATTTCCACTTCTTTTTCGACGCGGTCTAAATAAAAGCAAAACTAATCCTAATAGCATTAATAAGATAGATCTTAGCCTTTTTTTTTTTTCGAGAGAGAGGGAGAGAGCAAGTAATTGTAAATTGTAACTAGATTTATTTCGATACATCCATAAGGGGTGAGATAAACCATTGTAATAGATAAAACCAAATTGATATTTCTTTTTTTTAATATGAAAACAAAATACCAAAATAATTGTAGAAAGGGGAAGAGGATTGTGACATTTAAATGGGGTCTTCAGAAAATGCTTTTTTTTCTGTAGGACTGAAACTGATGGTACGAAGAAATGTATGCGACAGAAGCGTAGCTAGCAACGTGTGGGTGGTGCGGGCCGCACGGGGCATCAAGTGGTGGTGGGCCTCAAACTGAGGCCAAACAAAAGCACTCCTAATAGATATTTATATACCCCTAACCGGCTTTTTTGTGCCAATCTTGTTACGATATCTTACTTGGTTTATAAATAGACCAAAAAAATAAAATGACGATTAGGTTGGCTTCCTTTTTAGTATGTTAAGTGAATAGATCTTGTCTTTTAGGCCAGGTATTACAGAAAAGTTTAGGAGTACAATCAGTTTCAAAATTATTCCTTCATAAATAATTTGCTGTTTATGCAATTTCTTTAATTTCAAAGATCTAGGCATATAGCCGTGCTGAACCCCCCCCCCTTTTTTTTTCTTCGTTGTTAGATTAAATCCCGCTTTTGAAATCGCAACTCTAAAAGCATATTTTGAAAACAAAAATAAGCATAACAATACAACATCGGAGAAGCCTAGACTCAATTGTCAAGATATATATGAGCCAACCACAATTAGTAAACTTAGAAGAACCTGACACCTAGAGCTAGCCAAAGACACATCTCTGTTATGCTCTGTGGAATTGCAATATATAAAAAAAACGAGACGCGTGAACACTTAAAGTGAGTGTTTAGATCGAGAAACCTTAAATAGTAGGCTATACACTATATAGTCACCCAAAATAGTAGGCTATATAGTCACCCTAAATAGTAGGCTCTATAGTCACCAAATATTATAAATACCGGTATTATGCTATTCCCTAAATGGGAATCCTTAATTAAGTAGAAGCTTTAATGGAGCCTCAACTCGCCGACGATTGGACAAGATCAAAGGCATAGAGTGCCAGATAGTCATTAAAACTTACGTCTTTCTGACGAAAACGTAACAAACAGATGGGTAGACGGGCAGAACAAAGTAAAACTAAACCTGGGCCGGGTGGGGGGGGGGGGGGGGGATTTTGTTGTGGAATGCTGAAGAGTGAACAAAAAGTGGGAATTCTAAACAATTATTTTTAGATCAAGATATTTCAATCTAAGTCAGCATTTGTAGTAAAAGGTTCCGAAATAATATTTAAAACGTTTTCTGAATGCACTGGTACCGGTAATTCTTTATAATGCGTTTTTTTTCCCAAATTAAAGACCAACTGAAGAGGTTTTGGGGTCAAACGCGGAAACCGGTGTAATACTTTTTTTTTACTTTCATAATGCTTAAAAAAACATACATACGAAATATTATACATATATTCTTTGCAATTATTTAGATATAAGCAATTAAATGTGTGTTTTAGGGACTATTAAATTTCACAATCTCGAAGCCATTCGAGATCAGTATCTCCCAGACAACCAAGGTCGATGACGTAGTAACTAGAAAAATATGTCAAATTATTCAGTTTATATCTGTTATGGCACGATTGGGAATTAGTTATTTGTTTCGGGATTAGGGGGAAGTTTTTACTTAGTGACGATGACGTGATAAAACTATAAAAAGAGAGAACGATATAGGAGTCGACATAAACAAGACGCTTTTTATAACAACATAGAAAGGAGAAGCATTTATAGACGGCTAGAATTAGATGGCATTCGACTGTTCCCTTCATGATTATTAAGCGTGTTTGATATTCACCAGCTGAGTCGACTTCCTCTATTGATTGTTCGGCACACCCCCCCACCTCAAGAAAATAGTTACAAAGAATCGTGAAAAAGCAAATTTGAATAAAATGTCATTTATTTATTGATTAACTATCAATAATAGATACTTTAATTTAATTTTATACTTATTAAACAATAATTATATATGTTATGGTTGCGGAGCCACAGGAAATTCGGCATTCCTTATAAATCTTCAAACTTGAAGACAAGTCTTATAATTATTATTACAGCAACAGAGTAAGAATTTATACATAGAAAAGGGGGATTCCCGAACACATTTTCTAACGTTGTTTCTTTTTATAGAAGCAAGCTAACTATAATTTGTCTATTTTGCCAGATGAAATTGTTTTCTGTGTTTTGTTTCTTAGTTCACCTCTTAAGTCCACATTTTAAGCCCAGCGCACCTCTTACCGCCCCTTTGGCTCACAGCGCCCCCCCCCCCTTGGCTGGGCGCTAGCGCCCCCATTGAAGACCACTGCGTTAAACGACTGAATAAGATAAATTGATGAACTATATTTTTAGAAATTCTGCCATCGCTTCAAAAAAAACAACGTAGAATTTATTTTATTTATTTATTCTAATTTTAGAAGTGTCTATATTTACATACACATTTAGATCTTTTTCTTACTTCATTGGTTTCCTAGAACTTGCTGAAGTATTTCTATTCTATTTCTTTCACGATAAGCAAAACATACAGACTACTAATAAGGTCGTTCTACGTGACTGGATAGAAAGGTATTCTTACTGGATGTCATCGTTTTAAATAACAAGTAAACTATGAATAGTATGCCAGGTTGACGTTTTGTAAGAAGCAGTGTTTTTTTTGTTGTTGTTGTTATTTGTGTGTGTGTGTGTTTAAATAAATAGATGCCGGTACTCAGTGATGGATTGCCTTTCTTTTAACCTTTCTTTCTTAGAACCGTTTTTCCACATCACAATAGGAAAAGCCTCCACAAGGTGACAGAAATGCATCGGCTTCCAGATGTTAACCTGTCATCAAACCAAGATTGAAGCCAAACAGCATTGCAGTGAGAGCATGAGGAATTTCGTGGACTAGATATAAGTAGGTTATGAATACAAGCATGTCTGGTCCGGCGATATCGGAATACATTTTGTGAATATGTGGAGAATATTAGTCTTTTTTTTCTATTTATATTATTAAAATATTAAAAGTAATATTGGTTTACAATTGAAATGTACTACATTTCTGAAAAATAAATTAATTTTATTACAATAAATACAAAAACAAATTGTCTTATAAAATTTTTTTAATGATTGATTTAAAATGCATTTGTACTATTCACTGTAAAAAAGGATTTATTATCAAATAAAATGCATTTTAGAGATCATAGTTTGTGAACACAATTAGTTCTTCTTCTTCTTCTTCGTTCTCATTGTTATGTTGGAGTGTTCAGATGAGTAGACCAATACATGAGATGAAATGCGCAGTGGTTTCCAGATCAGGGAGCTCTCCATATAGTTTCCTTTCTAGTGGGGTGATTTGGGGCCAATGTCTTATACGGGCCTCTTGGTATAGAGAGCAGTTTTGGAGGACGTGGTCTGCATTCTCTGGTGATTCTCCACATGGGCAGATTTCACTGGTTCCAATTTTGAGCTTCCGGTACATGTGTTGTCGCATTCTGTTGTGTCCGGTCCTGAGTCGAAAGATTAGACGTTGGTCTTGTCGGGATAGCTTATAGTAAGCGTCATCTTTCTTGTGATTTGGATGAGAGCTCGTCCATTTCTCATTTATTTTATTTACTATTAATTTCTTCAATTCTTCTGGATAGAGTGCAGAGTTTATTAGTGTGTTAGTTCTCCCACTCTTGGCGAGTGTGTCAGCCTTCTCATTTCCTTCTAGTTCTATATGAGCTGGGATCCATTGAATTACAGTTTTTTTGCTGATGTTGTTGAGCTTTATAAGTGCTGTTTTGAGGTTATTAATATATGAGTAATCAGAGTTTTGCAAGCTTTGGAGGGTTGTTTTTGCATCGGTTAGTAAGACAATCTGACTGTGTGGGGAATTTGGATGATTTGCTAGGATGGTAGCAGCTAGTGCTAGTGCTTCCCTTTCTGCTCTGTGACTGTCAGAGAGCTCTCCAGTTGCAATAGATTTTTCTAGTTTTCCTCCATCTGGCCATTCGATAAGTATTCCAGCTCCTCCATTTGTGGTGGCTTTATGGGTTGAGCCATCTGTGTAAACTCTGATCCACTGATTGGTAGGATAATTGGTATGTAGAAAACAGTTCACTATTTTCTTGAGCTCTGTTGGTCTGTAATCAGATTTTCTTTTAATGCTTTCAATATGGTCCCTTATAGTAGGAAGAGGGCTTTCGTCCCAGGGTGGAGATTCATTATAGTGTATCGAGGATTCCAGGGTAATTTTTTCAAGTTGGTGTTTCTTTTTTAGGTTTAGATATTCCTGTATGAAATTGGTCCTTTTGAGGCGTTTTTTGGTGCCAGTTTTATGGATTTTTGTTCTGCCTCTCCATGGTTTCCAATTTAGTGAATTGGGAAAGGATTTTTATTTCTCTTCTTTCATCCAGAGAGATCAGGGCAGCGGTTTCCTCCATAGCTCTTATGGGTGTTGTTTTGATAGCTCCTGTCATTATCCTTAGACCAATATTTTGAACCTTGTCTATTTTTCTTAGGTTGGTTTGGGCTGCTGAGCCCCATGCTGTGGCACCATATTCTAATACAGGTCTCACGTAACTGGTATAGGTCTTTTTCAGGATGTTGTGATTTGCTCCCCAATCTGAGCCAGCTAATTTTTTCAAGAGGGATAGTCTCTGGATGCCTTTACTCTGTGTTTTATCTATTTGGCTTTTCCAGGTTAGTCTCGGGTCATAGGTGACTCCAAGGTATGTAGGGCTGTCATTTTTTTCTAAAGCTTCCTTATCTAATGTTAATTTTATTGTTTGCTGTTTTGTTGACAGTGAGAATATGGTATATGTGGTCTTTTTTGTGTTGATGGACATGCCCCAGTCTTTGGACCAATTATTGAGTATATCGAGAGCATCCTGTAATCGAAATTTCGATGTTCCTGCATATTCTTCTGTGCTAATTAAGGCAAGGTCGTCTGCATACATGCTGCTTTTAACTTTTCTTGGTAGGTTTTGATTTAGATCGTTTATGAATATTAGGAAAAGTGTTGGGGATAGGACTCCTCCTTGGGGGACACCATTTTTTATACCCACTGTGTGGCTTCTTTGTCCTTGCATGCAAACTAAGGCTTTTCTATTATTTAGATATTCCTTTATCCAGTTGTACATTCTGTGGGATATGTGATGCTGGATTAGTTTGAGCAAGAGACCTTGTTCCCAGACTTTGTCAAATGCTTTTTCTAAGTCAACCCACACAATTGTTGTTGGTTTCTTTTCTTGAAAGCCATCTTCTATTTCTTGTGTGATAAAGGCGATTTGATCTTCTGTTGATCTGCCTTTTCTAAAGCCAGCCTGGGCTTCAGTGAGTAGGTTATTTGACTCAAGGATCCATGTCAGCCTTCTATTTATCATTCTTTCCATCAGTTTGCAGGAACAGCTAGTGAGGCTGATGGGGCGGTAGCTATCCAGCTTGTTTCTTGGTTTGCCGTGCTTTAGTATTGGGATCATAATGGCTTTTTTCCAGATGTTTGGAATTCTGCCAGATTTCCAGCTAGCATTGAATATTTGTAGCAGTTTTCTTTTGGCTTGAGGACCCAAATGAAGAAGCATGTCATTAGATATTTTGTCTGGGCCCGGGGCTTGTTTTGGTTTGAGGACTTTTAGGGATTCATCAAGTTCCTTCATTTTAAGATTAGTGGTCATTCCCAAGGAGTAAGCTGGATTGTTTTCTTTTATTCTATCTTGGATTTCTGAGTTTACATCTTTATTTCTACTTTCATTGATTTGTATTTGTCCTACGCTTTGGAAAAACTTAATGAATTCATTTGCTGCTTCTTGGCCTTTCAGAGGTTTGTTGTCCTTTTCTATTACTATAGGAGTTGTTCTGTTTTCTTCCTGGTTGAGACATTTGGCTATACGCCAGAGTTTGTGGCCGTCTCTATATACGTTTAGCCGTTCTGTTTTTTCTAAAAGTAGAAGACAAGAAGACTAATCTTAAAATGAAGGAACTTGATGAATCCCACAATTAGTTGAATTACTATATAATTTTTATATTATATCGCTACACTTCTGGTATCTTAGCTGATTCGTTGAGGTTGGGCGGGGGGGGGGGCGATTGCTTCTACTGTCCTCCCCACCCCCCTTTCAAGGCGGGGGGGGGGAGCGTCCTACTTTTATGGAGAAATCATAGTTTGTGAACAAAATTAGTTGAATATCTATATAATATAAGGTACATATTGATGTTTTAACCCATTTGTAAATTATGTCGTACACAGACTCTTATCTCTAATTTTATCATTAGTAAATATAAATGAAAAAGGGTTGTACCAGGTGGGAGGGGCGATACGTGCAATCGCCTTCCGCCCATCGGACAAACAAATACTTTTTTCTTCTTGTATTTTAGTCAAGAAATTACAAAATTAAAAAAAAAAATGTCACTAATATAATTTGTATATAACATCCATTAAATTCTTATATCGAGTCGCCTCACCCTTTATTCTTTAATGTCAAATGCAATCATTAGCAGAAATCATAAAAAGGAGCGAAGATTAACGTTTTCACTCTACCGCCCCCTCTCCTTTCCAGACGAAAACATGACGTTTTAAAACAGAATAGTCAAATATGGCGACAGAGTGTATGTAATTGCACACGAATTTATCTTAGTTATTTTGAGAAAGACTTTTGGAAAATTTGGAATTCATAGGAAATTTTTCATTATAAGAGTAACAATTGAGATGAGTTCTGAACCAAAATATTATTTTCCTAGTCATCTTTTTCCAACCTTTATTCATACTGATATTTTTCTATTGTATAAAATATTTTTAGACTATAACTCACAATGAGCACCCCAATTCTAAGAATGTAAAAAAGTAGAATAGAATCTAATTGGCCCACTTAATTTCTCCTCTCACTTCCGAATTTTTTTGTCCACGTCTAACCTGGCGTCACACCTTTGTAAAAGTCCTGAATTTCGTGGGACTTGCTGAGAAGTGGCTGTGAAAGTCGCCTTAGACTGATTTCCGTGGAGAAAACTTAGCAGCCTTATGTATCAAATGGCGTTTGAGAGGCTTAGGCCTGTGTGTTTTTCTACACATTGAAACAAAAAATGTTACGTTCACCACACAACTGGTCAGATAAGATGTTTTGGGAATTGCCTTAAATTCACATTAAGTTGTCCGGGGCGAGCCCAGGGCACCAAGCGTTTTTCTAAATTTCTGAGCTTCAGAAACTCTTTCTCCTGGCGTCTACAACAAATAATAAAGTCAAATAGAATTAAATTAAAAAGGGTTGGGACATGTTGATACTAAACTGTGAGAGACATTCGAGGCAGTAATTTGTTTTTAAAGTTGCATTTTGGAAAAGTGCATTTTTCCCACTTAGGTGTCATCCCCTGGTGGGTGTCACCCGGTGCGGCCCGCATCTGCCTAGTGACGCCACTGGGGTTAGGGTTTACCTGGCATTAGGGTTTGGAAAAAAATCGCCCCCCCCCCCACTCCAAAGTTCTGGATCCGCTAGTGTATGGGAGCATAGATTTTCTATAAATAAGAGATTCACCAATCCAAGTGTTATACTTTATTCATTTAGTAATAGTGCTTATCAGATAGTTTCAAAATCATCTAATAAATTATTCATATAGTAAAATAATTTCAATACATTATTAACTTTACACAATGCTTTTGAGGACAGATATGATTGAATGCCCATCATTTGGCATATAATTTATGCGCCGCATTGCATATAAATGCCCGGGCCGATTTAGACACCCAGTCCGCCCCTGCTGCCTTCTGTTAGATCACCCTACAGAAATGTCTGTTAAAAACTTCTCAACGCTGAATTTAAATAATACACGTTAAAATTCTCAGAATTCAATTGCAGCAGTTTTTTTTTATTTTTTATTTTGCTACAGCAAGTTAATTCAATATTACGGGGACGGCCATACCAAGAGAAGGGGAAGAAAGGATCAATTTTAGCGTAATCGTTTGTTTTTTAAAGCATATATTTTAAAAAAGTGAATTCGAACTCATGACTCAAGCGTTCTCAAGCCGACATTTTAACCTCTCTTCTAGAGAGGTGCGTATGTAAAAAAGAGGATTGTATGGTTATCTAAGGTTTCAGACTTACTTTAAAGCAGCGATCTATAAAGGGGACTAATTCAGCTTATACCACACCCCAGTCAAGTATGATTTCTTTCCCATGTTCAATAAACCAAACGATATAATTAATTACCAATAGTTAATTAACTAATTGATAGATTTTTTTAGTCATTATTGTGTTGTCAGGTAAAAGAAATAATTGCTGTCTGAAAGTTTGGAACATTGAGCCTTCCATCGTGCTACCATAGAACTGGATTAAGGACCTGGGGCGACAGTGGGAAGTGTTGTCGGTTGTCTTTTTAGGTAGGAAAGGACTGGACTTCTTAACAATGACAGTGTTGTTAACCATAATGTCGCTGAAAATGCGGGAAAAAAATCTGTAAGAATAAAATAATAAATTAAAAGTTGTTTACCCGTCGAAATTTGGAATTTTGTTTTCTATATTTGTGGGGACTCTTTTGTCCTTGAACAGTAGCCTCGACTGCCCTCCCTCAAATCCGGCCCTGGTAACGGCGATTAGGCTACTGAGATGAACTCCAATTGGTGACAAGTGCCCTGGTAAGGAACTCTGCTGTTTGGCGTAGTGCCTCATAGCTTCCATACAAACATAGCGAACCACTGGATACGTCTTCCCGCAGCTCGCTGAGCTGCGGACACTCTTGCAAGACGTGCGCCACCGTCTCTTCTGATTCCCCGCAGTGTCGGCAACGGGCATCAAAATTTGGTCGGAACCGGGCAAAGTACGCACCTATGGGGCAGTGTCCCGTGCGCCACTGCGCTATTGTTGTTTGTTCCGACCTTTTTAGCCTCCACCAGGGTCCTCTCGATTGGGCGACGCATGTGCTGCCAGACTCCCCAAGCAGTGTTGGAGTCATCCCAGGATTTTAACCACTTTTCATGTACCCACTCTCGTAGCCTGTTGAAACGTACTTGGTGACTCGAAAGTGGGCACGGCCAGCGCCCCTTCTCGTGCTAGAGCATCAGCCACGGCATTGCCCCTCACGCCGCAGTGCGAGGGCACCCACTGCATAAAGATGACAGCTCCAATAAATAGGCGGATGTTATTTGCGGCGCCTAATGCCTCTTCCACCAATTTGGACTTTCCCCCTAAGCCAGCCATGGCTGGAGGTAGGACTGAGAATCGGTAACCATTACAACGGTAGTCGCAACGGTTATCTTTTCACGCATTTTTTGGAGCAGGTAATTGAGTGTATTGAGTGATTAGGCTACTAGAAACTTACAGAAATTTATCAATAGCTGCCTCCGCAGAGTTCTTCAGATCTATTGGCCCAATAATATCGGTTACAACAACCTTATAAAATAAATACATTTAAATGATTAATAAAACAAAATAAAAAAATAATGAAAAAAAAAAAGGTCCAGTCGCTGCTTGCAAAAACTATGTTACTTCCCTTTTACAAAGAAGTCGGTATCTGTTCCACAAATCCGATCCAAACTTTAAGTCCTGAAACAATTAATTAATACAACATTTAAAGGCAGCACTAGATCTAGTAAAGACACACATTTATCGTAGGGTCACGGGTTCGTGCCCTGGTCACTAAACTCACTACAGTCCCTTATTCTTCTTATCTTATCTTATATAATACAGACGTTACTTAAAAAAAGAAGATGATTACGTCCTACGCGTCATGCATTTAGTCATGCATATTAACCAATGACTTAAATTCTGCCAAGTCACTGGTTTTTTCTGGCTAGCTCAGGCAACCCATTCCATGCTCTAATAGCACTAGGGAAGAAGGAGTATTTGTACAAATTTGTCCTAGCATATGGGACGAGGAATGTGCCTTTATTTTTGTGTCTTTCAGATTATTTTATTAAATTTTGTTTTTGTATTTGAAGATTATGGTTCAGTGTTTTATGTATAATTGCTACTTTACTTTTGAGTCTTCTGTCCTGAAGGCTTTCTAAATTTAGTGATTTTACTAATGGTGTTACCCTAGTCAAATGTGAATATTCGTTTGTTATGAATCTCACTGCTCTATTTTGTGTTTGTTCCAGTTTCTTAATGTTTTCTTGAGTTGAGGGGTCCCACACGGTGGATGCATATTCTATTATTGGCCTAACCAAGGTTAAATAACATTTTAGTTTTATGTTCTTATTTGATTTATAAAAATTTCTTTTAATAAACCCTAATGCTTTGTTGGATTTTTTTATAGTTTCATCAATATGTGGATTCCATGACAGTTTTTCCTTTATTATAACACCTAGGTATTTTGAGTTTTTAGTCTGTGTTACTGGTTTGCCATGAATAAGATAAGTGGAATTAATTTGTTTTAGTTTTTTTGTTACTCTTAACAACTGACATTTTTCTGGGTGGAAAGACATGCTCCAATTTGATTCCCATTTCTGTAATTCATCTAATTCTCTTTGTAAAATATCTGTGTTTTGTTTTGTTTTTATTGTTCTATATATTATGCAATCGTCTGCAAATAATCTGACTTTTGTTCCTGAACTAATGCAATTTGGTAAATCATTTATGTAAATTAAAAATAGTAGTGGACCCAAGACTGTTCCTTGAGGTACACCTGAGTTTACTGTTATTGGTGTTGATTTAGAGCCATTTATTATTACAGTTTGTTCTCTCCCTATCAGAAAATCTTTAATCCACTGATGCAGTGGACCGTTAATGCCGAAATATTTTAATTTTTTAATTTCATTATATTCACCATCATTTTCGATACATTCACCATTTTCTCTCACTACAAATTATGGTCCCTAAAGCTGCATTTATGTATGCAATTTGTATACATTACTATTTTTTTTTTAGCTATTGTCAATAATATAGATCTAGATCTAGGCATACATGTATTATTCTTATTATTTTTAACCCGTCCACCAATATTCGAAATATTGACATTTAACTTAGAATTCTCATTCAAAAAAAAACAACTGGCATAAGTAATGCTAGTTTTGACTTCTATATTGAAGATTTCCAAAACAGTTTATAGCGCTTGTTTACAAAAATATATTATATAGATAGCTCTTGATCTATCATAAGACTGTATCTATCTATAGATCTGTCTTTACTCTAGATACTAGACCTAGACCTATGAATAGATCTAGATCAATATCAATCAAAAGGAGAGAATTAATAATTAACGCTTTTCAAGTACAGTACAGTGTCACTGTGTCATGTAAGTTTTGTAAGTTCATAAAAGTTGTAAATTAATGGGGTGATAATTAAATGATTACTAAAGTTCTAAAGTAAATGTAAGTAAAAAGTAAAAGTAATGTTACTAATGTAAGTTTACTTACAATTAATTCAATTATCAATTATTAAATTAATTTTAATTAAAGTATTTTAACAATTTAAATATTTTAAATTTAAACTATTCTTAGTTCTACTTTTTAAATGTAGACTTAAAGTAGACTTCACTTAGAGAATATATTATATAAATATATTATATAGAATTAGATCTTATCCCCCCTCCTACGAAATGAACCCCTCCTCCCTCAGGATGAGTGTAAAATTTTGTGACTGATTTTTTGCTTTAATTTTGTTAATTTTAGGTGAGATTTCAATGTTAAACCATTACTTGCCCCAGTGCAGCCAAGGGGGGTTTTGAGTTTAAAATCTCCCTCCATGGGGTTTTGAGGTTAAAATCCCCCTCCTCTGTAAAACAAAAAATAATGCAAACGGTAGTCACCAAATTTCATGAGCGAAGCCAAGGGGGATTTTGTGTTTATGATAACCCCCCCTCTTCAATATAAGACTAATGCATACAACAGTCACCAGATTTAAAGAGCGTAGCCAAGAGGGGTTTTGAGTTTTAATAAAGTGCAGTGAATAGCAGAATTGGTTTTTGAACTAAAATTTTTAATAGCATGATAATGCACTGTAGATACCTCAGAATATGCTTTCTTTAGTTTTAAGTACCAGAAATAGTGCTTGGCTCTGGACCCCACTAAGGTAGCTCACATGGCTCCCCCAGACCCCCTAAGTCCAGGAAGAATGTATTCTAGGGTAAAATACACGTCTTCCAAAATGATGGAGGGTTGGAATGTAGTAAAGATCAATTACATCCACACACACACACACACATATATATATATATATATATATATATATATGGCTTGGGGGGGGGAGAAAGTCGTCACTCATTTTATCTAGTCAGATCTTTAGCTACTATAACTAGATCTAGACGACTTAAGTATAGTAGTAGTAGGCTACTAGATCTAGACTACTAAAGTATAGTAGTAGTAGGCTACTAGATATAGACTCTATGTTAGATTCTAGATATGTATAATATCAGTATATCTATATCATATAAAAGGAATATTGAAACTATCTTTCTTTTCAACAGCACGAAAGTCTTAAAATCTTATTTCTAATGTCCCATGAAGTGTTCAAGGTCTCTTTATAGTACATAAGATTGTCTTCCTTGACAACAGTCAGTGAATTTAAACTTGTGGAACAATGCAAGTCATTTTTAGCTGCTTTGTAAATAGTACTTTTTGTTAGATATCTTTAAGGTGGCCTCTGATATCATCAATAAATTAATTTCTCCTCTTAATTATTAATTCTTTCCTGTTACACAGATCTGTGAACAAAATCCACCATATCAAGTCTTCAAATATTCCATATTCCACTGAGCAATTTTTTGTCATGGAAGATACACACTAATTCATTTTCAGTTCTAAACCTTTTTAATTTCATGAAATAAAGCACATCAGAGTATTCAGATTGCATGGAATCAAGGAACTCTTGTAATAGTCTGTGACCTTTTGGGAGCAAATAGTATTTACAAGCTTTAATATTACATCAAGGACTAGGTTTTATATTTAAGGTTTTCTATATTTAAGACAATTTTACAGAGGATGACTTGATGTATGATGCAGTTTAAGAAAACAACATTGAAAATCCCAACAAATCCAGATATTTTCTGAAAATCCCAACAAATCCAGATATTTTCTGAAAATCCCAACAAATCCAGATATTTTATGAAAATCCCAACAAATCCAGATATTTTCTTTATCATATTAGGAGCTCCATCTGTGGTATTACTGCATATTATTTATGTAAGTACTTGCGAAATTCTTATACTTTCCTCAAAAGCATGAAAAATATCTTTCCCTTTTGTTGTTCACATCTGTACTTTCGCCCATACTAAAGGAGCAGAACTTTCAGTTGATAGGCTAATCTTTGAGATTAACTGTGATGGACATTTTTACAAAGCCTATATCAACTCACTCTGTCTGTCGGTGTGTCTGTCTGGCCAAAAGTTTGTAGATGTTATTTCTCTGACAGACTGACACCCAATCTCAGATCAAGCTAAAATTTTGCACAATTATTTCTTTTACTTGACAAAACAAGTATCAATTTAAAAAAAAGGAACCAATTAGTTAATTAACTGGTATCTCAAACAAGGGAATAAAATAGTACTTGACTGGGGTGGTGGGATAAGCTAAATTAGTCCTCTTTTTATTACGGTGCCACCTCAACAGTCTAAAGAAACAACATAACTCTACAATCTTTCATGTTCATAGACTCTACGCTAGTAGAGTGGTTATTGTGTTTGCTTAAGAAGCCTGAGGCTTTAACTCACAAGTTCGATTTTCCCTTTTTTTATGTTTTTTTTTTCACTTAAAAAAAAAATTTAGTCTAGATCTATTGCAAATTTAATTACATGACTGATCCAAACTAACTGATATACATGTACGCTTAATATAAGCTTTTTTTAAAAAAAGTATTTTGTATGTTTTTCTTGTTCGTGTATAGATTTGACTCTATATATTATAGTTCTTCGAGATAAACTTACAGTTTCAAAATTACACAGAACTGTTTGTAGTTAGCATTGTGTTCCTTTATTGAAATTCTCGTATGCAAGCAAAAAAAATAAATAAATAAAAGGTTTAGAATAAAAAAAATAGTCATTTGAAAACTTTATTTAGTTGGGCCTACAATAATACAGCCGTTGGAATATATGCACTTTGTAAGCAGTGAACTGGATAAAACTAGACACACAGAACAGATACAACACAGACATACTGTATACATAACTTCTTTAATGCCGACCTTTTGTAGAAATTTATCAAATAGTATACTAGGATATCCAAAAACATACACACACACACAAAGACAACTGGTTCTACGACAAGTAGTTCACAGACATCTGGTTCCACGACAAGTGGTTCACAGACATCTGGTTCCACCACAAGTGGTTCACAGACATCTGGTTCCACGCCAATTAGTTCACAGTCAAGTGGTTCGCAGACATCTGGTTCTACGTCAAGTGACCAGATTGTCGATTGTCTCAAATACCTTCCTTCAGGGAACAGTACCAGGAAAAAGATGAAGAGGCAGAGAAAGCGATGGGAAGAAAACATTAAAGAATGGACGGGGCTGCCATTGAAAGAGGTTCTATCCAAGGCAAAAGACAGGGGGGTAATGGAGTAAGACGGTCGACGAACGAACCTTGTGTGGTGCCCCAACAGACTAATGGATGGATGAAGGAAAGTGAAACGTATTGCAAAGTTTGAGCATCAAATTTCTATTGCTATAGATCACTATAGAGAACTGTTTAGCATTCTATACCCTTCATAGTTTCTGATCTCATGTAACAGGTAATGGAGATCTGGGTTAAATAAATCATAGCTGTAGAGGTGCTTGCCCCCCCCCTCCCCGCGCCACCATGAGCACTGTCCCAAACTGTGTGGTGAGATAGAGAGGGGGGGGGGAGGTATAAAAGAACAAGTGACAGAGGGCTAGATATCTTAGGAGTTGAGACATTCTTGTGGAGCTTGCCATTCAAGCGGGGGCGGGGAAGGTTTGCAAATATTGTTTTGCTCTGGTTGCAGAGCACACATGCCAGCTCAGAGAAGCCAGGGCCACGCACACACTTGTGTCTCTTTACCCGAAAATCACTCGCCATGGCTGAGTGCACTCGCTTCCTAATCCCCACTAGGTACGTGCATAAGACTCGTGTTACTTCGTAGTCCTAAGAAACTCAAAACAGCTCAGTTGAACAGTCACAGAACAGATTCTTTCATTATTACGTTTCTTTTTTTTTTTTTTTTTTTACAAAACTTATTATCAACTCACTCTGTCTGTCTGTCTGGTAAAACTTTTGTACTCGTTATTTCTCCCACACCCGATCTCAGATCAAGCTGACATTTAGCGCAATTATTTTTTACCTGACAAACCAAGAATCAATTTAAAAAAATAAACAATAAGTTAATTAAGGATTGGTAACTAATTATTGTTTATGGTTATCTCGAACAAGGGATAGAAATTGTACTTGACTGATAAGGTGGTATAAGTCGAAAACTAGGTCGCCGCTTAAAATGTTAAAACTAACTATAGATAACTATAAAACCGATGTTGGTAATTCTGCAGGATTCAAGGGGCAGCCATCTTTGTTATTATTTAGACTGTAATCTTATATCTTTAGTTTTCTCTCAGATTTGGGTTTTTGTTTGTTTTTATTTTTGTGGCTAAAAAATATTCTAGATCTACTAATCCCCCCCCCCCTTTTTTTTTTTAGCATAAGGCGAAATTCTAATAGACAAGATTTACATTTAAAACAAGTTAGTAGAAAAATGAGTATTAAAAAACATTTGATAAAAAACAACAAAGATAACAACATATTAGATCTATACATACATATTATAGATCTAAATTTAAGGATCTAGAATAAAAAATAATCTAGATCTAAATTTATAGATCTAGAATTTTCTAGATCTACATTTATAGATCTAAATCTAAATTTCAGATCCATACATTTAGATATTATGGGTCATTTCATAAGACATAAATATAGGACATAAAGGACGATAAAAATACTTAAATAGTGGTAAAAAAAAATCAGACTAATTCAGAATAGATATAGACAATATTTAACAATTAAAAAGAAGACAGAACAATAAGAACTGTATTGTATTGACACCCAATTAAAATTAAAAGAAAAAATAGCATTGCTTTGAAACCACAGAAGTAATGTTAATTCTTGGTATTTTTTAAGACACTATCTTGGGATTTCTTTGGAACATAAACAATAACAAAATTGTAACAAAGATGGCTGCCCCTTGAACTCCTGCAGAATTACCCCCGTTTTCAGGTACACTTCACTGGCACAGTGGTTGGTGTACTAGCCAAAGTGGCTTGTGCTCATCAGTTCGAATTAAATTTGTACAACTTTTTTTAAATTTTAAAATATAAATCATTTAATAAGCTATCACGGTAACTTATTGACACAGATACGCCCTTCTGCCTCCCCCTTTTTTTTTACCCAACTGGTGCAGACAAGTGACAGGATTATAGCGCATTGAGAAAGCTAAAAGCATGAAATTACGATAAACGAAAACAATTGGTAAAAATATTTCAAAACCCACAGATGTCTAATTGTTAGTCTAGAGTCTAGATCCAACAAATTATATTACATGATGGCTGCCTAGTCGTGCGGTTTGCGCGCTGGACTGTCGTTTGGATTTATCGATGGTCCCGGGTTCAAACCCTGCTCGCTCCCATCCCCCTGCGGGAGGTTTGGACTAGGAAGTAAACTCTCTTCAACTCTAAAGAAACATCCGAAACATGGAAAGCATTTTACAAACTGATCCAAACTAATTATTACAATTACACTTATTATAAGCTTTGTTTCTTTTGTTGTTTTTTTTTTAAATTATTTTTATTCAATATTGCAGGAATAAGCTCCCTTTTTATATTAATAAAAAAAATAATTAGGCTAATTACCATTAATTAAATAACTAATTGGTTATTTTTTTTATTGATTGATGTATTGTCATCAACTATGAATAATTATGCAAAATGTCTAACTTGATCCGAAGATGGCAAGTGGGAGAACAAACGTGCACAAAACATAATAAGGGGAATAATTCCATATATATTGCCACATCTGGCAATAAGTAGCATTTTCTTTCCTTATTCGATACCAAACAAAATAATTAATTACTATAAATTAATTGACTGATTAATATTTTGATTTCTTCATGTTTTGTTTTGTTAGGTACAATAAATAATTGTTTAAAGTTTCAAAAGTTCCTTCTCTGACTATAATGGAACAGCAGTTAGGAATTCTTAAAGAACTGTTGGTTTAAATTTTTAAATTGTATCTTAATGCTTTCAGACATCGCCTTATTTCATATGATACCTTTGTTCTTAGTAACCGGATGAGGAAACTAAAGGGGTCTTTGAATTGTGATCATTCATTTGAATTGACCATTCATTCTTCTCCCCTCCCTTGTTCTGTCTTCTCCTCTGTAAGCACAATCTTTCTCCCTCTCTCATCCTTCCCATCTCACTCTCTCTCTTCCAATCTCTCTGCCTCCCTACCCCGCCCCCTCTCTGTCTCCACTATCCAATCTCTCTAACCACCTCTCTCCCTCTCTTCTTCCGTCATCTCTCTAACCATCTCTCTCCCTCTCTTCTTCCGTCATCTCTCTAACCATCTCTCTCCCTCTCTTCTTCCGTCATCTCTCTAACCATCTCTCTCCCTTTCCCCATCTCGCACACTCTCTTCCTCCTTCTCTCCCTCTCTCTCCCTTTCTTTTCCCCTTCTCTCTCCACTATCCTCCTTCTCTCCAACCATCTCTCTCCCCTTCTCTCCAACCATCTCTCTCCACTATCCTCCTTCTCTCCAACCATCTCTCTCCACTATCCTCCTTCTCTCCAACCATCTCTCTTCACTATCCTCCTTCTCTCCAACCATCTCTCTCCACTATCCCCCTACTCTCCAACCATCTCTCTCCACTATCCCCCTTCTTTCCAACCATCTCTCTCCACTATCCCCCTTCTCTCCAACAATCTCAGTCCACTATCCCCCTTCTCTCCAACCATCTCTCTCCACTTTCCCCATTCTCTCCAACCATCTCTCTCCACTATCCCCCTTCTCTCCAACCATCTCTCTCCACTATCCCCCTTCTCTCCAACCATCTCAGTCCACTATCCCCCTTCTCTCCAACCATCTCTCTCCACTATCCCCCTTCTCTCCAACCATCTCAGTCCACTATCCCCCTTCTCTCCAACCATCTCTCTCCACTATCCCCCTTCTCTCCAACAATCTCAGTCCACTATCCCCCTTCTCTCCAACCATCTCTCTCCACTATCCTCCTTCTCTCCAACCATCTCTCTCCACTATCCCCCTTCTCTCCATTAATCTCAGTCCACTATCCCCCTTCTCTCTAACCATCTCTCTCCACTATCCTCCTTCTCTCCAAACATCTCTCTCCACTATACCCCTTCTCTCCAACCATCTCTCTCCACTATCCCCCTTCTCTCTAACCATCTCTCTCCACTATCCTCCTTCTCTCCAACCATCTCTCTCCACTATCCTCCTTCTCTCCAACCATCTCTCTCCACTATCCTCCTTCTCTCTAACCGTCTCTCTCCACTATCCTCTTTCTCTCCAACCATCTCTCTCCACTATCCTCCTTCTCTCCAACCATCTCTCTCCACTATCCTCCTTTCTCCAACCATCTCTCTCCACTATCCTCCTTCTCTCCAACCATCTCTCTCCACTATCCTCCTTATCTCCAACCATCTCTATCCACTATCCTCCTTCTCTCTAACCATCTCTCTCCACTATCCCCCCCTCTCTCTCTCTCCTCACCTCCCCTCTCTTCATTTCATTACATCCCTATTTCACCCTCTCTCTCTCCTCACCTCCCCTCTCTTCATTTCATTACATCCCTATTTCCCCCCCCCTCTCTCTCTCCTCACCTCCCCCCTCTTCATTTCATTACATCCCTATTTCCCTCTCTCTCTCTCTCCTCACCTCCCCTCTCTTCATTTCATTACATCCCTATTTTCCCCTCTCTCTCTCTCTCTCTCCTCACCTCCCCCCTCTTCATTTCATTACATCCCTATTTCCCCCTCTCTCTCTCTCCTCACTTCCCCCTCTTCATTTCATTACATCCCTATTTCCCTCTCTCTCTCCTCACCTCCCCCTCTTCATTTCATTACATCCCTATTTCCCTCTCTCTCTCTCTCCTCACCTCCCCTCTCTTCATTTCATTACATCCCTATTTCCCTCTCTCTCTCCTCACCTCCTCCTCTTCATTTCATTACATCCCTATTTCCCTCTCTCTCTCTCCTCACCTCCCCTCTCTTCATTTCATTACATCCCTATTTCCCTCTCTCTCTCCTCACCTCCCCCTCTTCATTTCATTACATCCCTATTTCCCTTTCTCTCTCTCCTCACCTCCCCTCTCTTAATTTCATTACATCCCTATTTCCCTCTCTCTCGCTCCTCACTTCCCCCTCTTCATTTCATTACATCCCTATTTCCCTCTCTCTATCTCTCCTCACATCCCCCTCTTCATTTCATTACATTCCTATTTCCCTCACTCTCTCTCTCCTCTCCTCCCCTCTCTTCATTTCATTACATCCCTATTTCCCTCTCTCTCTCTCCTCACCTCCCCTCTCTTCATTTCATTACATCCCTATTTCCTTTCTCTCTCTCTCTCTCTCTCTCCTCACCTCCCCCTCTTCATTTCATTACATCCCTATTTCCCTCTCTCTCTCCTCACCTCCCCCTCTTCATTTCATTACATCCCTATTTCCCTCTCTCTATCTCTCCTCACCTCCCCTCTCTTCATTTCATTACATCATTATTTTCCTCTCTCTCTCTCCTCACCTACCCTCTCTTCATTTCATTGCATCCCTATTTCCCCCTCTCTCTCTCTCTCCTCACCTCCCCTCTCTTCATTTCATTACATCTCTATTTCCCTCTCTCTCTCTCCTCACCTCCCCTCTCTTCATTTTATTAGATGGCTATTTCCTTTCTCTCTCTCTCTCTCTCTCCTCACCTCCCCCTTTTCATTTCATTACATCCCTATTTCCCTCTCTCTCTCTCCTCCCCTCCCCCTCTTCATTTCATTACATCCCTATTTCCCCCTCTCTCTCCTCTCCTCCCCTCTCTTCATTTCATTACACCCCTATTTCCCTCTCTCTCTCTCTCCTCACCTCCCCTCTCTTCATTTCATTACATCCCTATTTCCCTCTCTCTCTCTCCTCACCTCCCCTCTCTTCATTTCATTACATCCCTATTTCCCTCTCTCTCTCCTCACCTCCCCCCTCTTCATTTCATTACATCCCTATTTCCCTCTCTCTCTCCTCACCTTCCCTCTCTTCATTTCATTACATCCCTATTTTTCCCCCTCTCTCTCTCTCCTCACCTCCCCTCTCTTCATTTCATTACATCCCTATTTCCCTCTCTCTTTCTCCTCACATCCCCTCTCTTCATTTCATTACATTCCTATTTCCCTCTCTCTCTCTCTCCTCACCATCTCCTCTTCATTTCATTACATCCCTATTTCCCTCTCTCTATCTCTCTCTCCTCAACTCCCCTCTTTTCATTTCATTACATCCCTATTTCCCTCTCTCTTTCTCCTGACATCCCCTCTCTTCATTTCATTACATCCCTATTTCCCTCTCTCTCTCTCTCCTCACCTCCCCTCTCTTCATTTCATTACATCCCTATTTCTCTCTCTCTCTCTCCTCACCTCCCCCCTCTTCATTTCATTACATCCCTATTTCCCTCTCTCTCTCCTCACCTCCCCTCTCTTCATTTCATTACATCCCTATTTCCCTCTCTCTCTCTCCTCACCTCCCCTCTCTTCATTTCATTACATCCCTATTTCCCCCTCTCTCTCTCCTCACCTCCCCTTTTTCATTTCATTACATCCCTATTTCCCTCTCTCTCTCTCTCTCTCCTCACCTCCCCTCTCTTCATTTCATTACATCATTATTTCCCTCTCTCTCTCTCTCCTCACCTCCCCTATCTTCATTTCATTACATCCCTAATTCCCCCTCTTTCTCTCTCTCCTTACATCCCCTCTCTTCATTTCATTACATCCCTATTTCCCTCTCTCTCTCATCTCACCTCCCCCTCTTCATTTCATTACATCCCTATTTCCCTCTCTCTCTCTCTCCTCACCTCCCTCTTTTCATTTCATTACATCCCTATTTCCCTCTCTCTCTCTCTCTCTTCTCACCTCCCCACTCTTCATTTCATTACATCCCTATTTCCCTCTCTCTCTCTCTCTCCTCACCTCCCCTCTCTTCATTTCATTACATCCCTATTTCCCTCTCTCTCTCTCTCTTTTCTCACCCCCCTCTTCATTTCATTACATCCCTATTTCCCTCTCTCTCTCTCTCCTCACCTCCCCTATCTTCATTTCATTACATCCCTATTTCCCCCTCTTTCTCTCTCTCCTCACCTCCCCTCTCTTCATTTCATTACATCCCTATTTCCCCCCCCTCTCTCTCTCTCCTCACCTCCCCCCTCTTCATTTCATTACATCCCTATTTCCCTCTCTCTCTCTCTCTCTTCTCACCTCCCCACTCTTCATTTCATTACATCCCTATTTCCCTCTCTCTCTCTCTCTCCTCACATCCCCTCTCTTCATTTCATTACATCCCTATTTCCCTCTCTCTCTCTCCTCACCCCCCTCTTAATTTCATTACATCCCTATTTTCCTCTCTCTCTCTCTCTCCTCACCTCCCCCCTCTTCATTTCATTACATCCCTATTTCCCTCTCTCTCTCTCCTCACATCCCCTCTCTTCATTTCATTACATCGCTATTTCCCTCTCTCTCTCTCTCCTCACCTTCCCCCTCTTTATTTCATTACATCCCTATTTCCCCCTCTCTCTCTCCTCACATCCCTCTCTTCATTTCATTACATCCCTATTTCCCTCTCTCTCTCTCCTCACCTCCCCTCTCTTCATTTCATTACATCCCTATTTCCCTCTCTCTCTCTCCTCACCTCCCTCTTTTCATTTCATTACATCCCTATTTCCCTCTCTCTCTCTCCTCACCTCACCTTCATTTCATTACATCCCTATTTCCCTCTCTCTCTCTCTCTCTCTCTCTCCTCACCTCCCATCTCTTCATTTCATTACATCCCTATTTCCCTCTCTCTCTCTCTCTCTTCTCACCTCCCCACTCTTCATTTCATTACATCCCTATTTCCCTCTCTCTCTCTCTCTCCTCACCTCCCCTCTCTTCATTTCATTACATCCCTATTTCCCTCTCTCTCTCTCCTCACCCCCCTCTTAATTTCATTACATCTCTATTTCCCTCTCTCTCTCTCTCTCTCCTCACCCCACTCTTCATTTCATTACAACCCTATTTCCCTCTCTCTCTCTCCTCACCTCCCCCCTCTTCATTTCATTACATCCCTATTTCCCTCTCTTTCTCTCCTCACATCCCCTCTCTTCATTTCATAACATCCCTATTTCCCCCCTCTTTCTCTATCTCCTCACCTCCCCCCTCTTCATTTCATTACATCCCTATTTCCCCCTCTCTCTCTCCTCACATCTTTCTCTTCATTTCATTACATCCCTATTTCCCTCCCTCTCTCTCTCTCTCCTCACCTCCCCTCTCTTCATTTCATTACATCCCTATTTCCCTCCCTCTCTCTCTCTCCTCACCTCCTTTTTCTTCATTTCATTACATCCCTATTTCCCTCCCTCTCTCTCTCTCCTCACCTCCCCTCTCTTCATTTCATTACATCCCTATTTCCCTCCCTCTCTCTCTCTCCTCACCTTCCCTCTCTTCATTTCATTACATCCCTATTTCCCTCTCTCTATTTTCTCACCCCCCCCCCTTTTTTTTCGCGCTGATTTTTTTAAATTTTTTTGTTTGTTACTTTTTTGCTAAGACGCGTGAAGTAGAGATTTCTATTGATTGGTACTGTAACCATTGATTAACGCACTGGTCTGGCAGCTCATTCAGCTTGCATGTTATCGCGCTGTATTGATTGTACTGATTGCTGAAGCTGTTGCAATATTACTTTGTTGTTTGTCTCCCTAGCAACACCCAGGCTCACCCCCCCCCATATCCCTCCTGGTCTCCAGAGCACGTGCAGTGTAAGCCTATGTGGCAGTCAACAAAACTAAATCCAGGCCTGCTCATTGTCTGTGCTGTGTGTCAACGTCTTCTTGCAGGAGGCTGTAGTGTCGGACAACTGTTCTAACGTCATGTCTATTTTAAGATAGCGTGATTACTTCCTACTTCTGTCTCTCTCTCCAACTTTATGTTTACACTAGACCCCTTCCCAATCTTTTTTTTTTTTTGGTCAATTTTAATCTTCACCAAGTTCACGCCTCCTCATGGAATCGTTGAATTTCGTATCTTCTACTTTTGAAATCACGTATTTTAGACTGGTGTCGAAACGATGGTCTGATAGAGATTGGAACGTTCCTCCCTACCTAGTGCTCTCTTTGCTTCACTCAGTAGACGTAACCCTAATGGTTAAATACTAGATCTAGGTGTTTTCTGCTTTCTGTTTAGATATACAACTACTTTCTTTTTTTAACATATGCTTATTTATGCCTTGATCTGCATTTACTTTTTACGTTTTGCTGTGCGCCATTTTTACTTTGAAATACTCTTTTGTTTTCTTATGGAATACCCCTTTGGTTTTACTTTGAAATACAGTTATGCATTGACTTTGATATACGCCTATGTTTTACTTTGAAATACGGTACGCCTATGTTTTACTTTGAAAAGCGGTACGCCTCTGTTATACTTTGAAATACGGTACGCCTATGTTTTACCTTGCAATACGGTACGTCTATGTTTTACTTTGAAATTCTGTACGCCTATGTTACATTTTGAAATGTTGTCTTCAATTGACTTACATCTACGGAAGCTACTTCAACAAGTACAGCTTACAAAAAGTTTTCCAGTCACCATTTCTCTTCCTCCTTGTCATTGATTGGATCACAAAAACATCCACCAGCAGTCACAGGAATGGAATATAATGGACATTATGGAACCAGCTTGAGAATCATCTAGACTTTGCAGATAACATTGCACTTCTTTCCCGCAACCGAAAGCAAATGCTGGAAAAAAAATGAACTTAGTGGCAGACGCATCATTAACCGCTGGGCTGGCTATCAAAGATAAGACAAAGATAATGAAGTTTAACTCAGCTAACACAGAACCTATTACTCTGGATGGCTGTCCATCTACTTGGGTAGCATCAAAGATGAAACAGGTGGAATAGATGCTGATGTCAAAGCAAGAATTGGAAAAGCAAGGGTCGCCTCCATACAGCTTAAGAAAATGGGGACGGCTAGAGAAATTTCCTTGACGTCTAATGCAAAGGCAGCTTTGCTTTATGGAGCCAAGATCTGAAGAACAACGAAAACTGCCATTAGAAAAGTGCAAACTGTCATTTACATCTGCATACGTATAATCCTTTCACATCCGTTGTCCAGACACGGTCAGTGACAGTGATCTCTTGCAAAGAACCAACCGAACTCTTGTAGAAGAAGAAATCAGAAAGAGAAGATATGGCTGGACTGGGCCGTGACGTCCGTACTGGGCACACTTTGCCCAAATCGCCAACTAGCATCACAAGGCAGGCATTGAAGTGGAACTCACAATTGAAGGCAAGAGAAAGACGTCTTAGAAGCGAACTAGACGCAGACACGTTAAAGTTTGATTACACCTTGGAAAAAGATGGAAAGGGTGGGTCAAAGCAGGGAACTAAAGAGATCTATTGTTGGCTGTAAGTTATTACGTGCACAATGTCAAACTGATCCATCAATAGTGGATCGTTGGATGTACATGTATCAAGATAGAACACAAAGAATAGTGTAATAGGCAACAATGATAGATTCCACTCGCAATATTATTCAACTCACGTATGGCAGATGGTGACATTCAATTCAGTGACTGCTAAGTTTAAATGTCTAGCTATCTATTCTATGTCTGTGGACAAGGTTACTCTGAGGACTACATTCACAGAAGAGAGAGCCGATTTAACTGTCCAATTTATCTGTTGTACAGACAGTGTGTGTTGAAACTTCATATATTTTATACACTGCTCGTGAACCATCTTTGGTGTAGTGTTCGGAGTAAAGTTTTGGAACCGCTGAGCCGTAAGACTTGAGCCAGTGCCTTGTGGTAATATAATTGCGAACTACTGGTAGCGAGCGATCGACAGCCTAAAAACGACTGGGCTATAAGATCTGAACCCAGAGCTTTACGGTAAGCAGCCTCGACAGTAATGTAGACATCTAGTTGGGTGTGAATGGAGACACATCTTGGTCTGGTTTAACTGAGCGCTCTCCCTCCCCCTCCCTAGCTGGACACACATGCTGCTCACTACTTCCTTCACGTGCTGCCTACCAACATCACCATAACACCCAAGTGTCGCGCGCACGATCCCTTTTTAAAAAAAATAGTTTTTGACTCTCCTTGTAATTTCCTCCCATGACTGGATCTACGTGCGTCTGGCAACTAGTTTCTCTGTGGTTCAAACAGTATTTCTGACTAAAGACAATACAGCGGACATTGTGCTACTTATATCTCGTCTATTCCAAATCAAGTCTGTAAAGGTTAGTTTCAGTACAGTCAAACTATAGATTTGTTTTTATATGTAATGCATATCTTGGTCAAATTCTATGTTGCACATGTTGTGAGTATTCTATTTCAATCCACTGAGATTGGTATTACCGTCTAACTATGAGTTTAGTAGAGCTACTTTAAATTCAAGTCAATCCCGTGTAATTCTTATTAACTACATTTGTCTGATAATTATCTGACTTGTATTCATTGTTATGAAGCCTATCGAAAAAACAACAACACCCCAGATTGGCGCTCTAGTGTACGTATTTAAAAAAAATGATGTTTAAATTCAGTTGGTTCTATTTGGTGTGTGTGTGTTGCATGTGCCTTCTATTAAACGCCCTCTACTACAGACCGCCTGAGTATGTGTGCGAAATATCGATTTTTTTTTTCATGCGTTGAAATCGATTTTATAGATGGGCCGTTGTATCGGAGAGGAAGGGGTGGTAACAAGGGGTCTATAAATAGTGCTGACGTAATGTGATCGCACATGTTCTCACAGGTGGAATGGTGAGTCCCGGAATACAATTGTTATGTCATGCTGACATAGTTGCATTTTGCCGAAGCTAAGCGGAAGACCACAAGAAAACTTAACGAGACTCACTGCAGACACAGGGACAAGCGCAAGACAAACTTATATTTTGAAGTAACGTCTGAAATTTATAAGATTAATATCTTTGGAAAGAGAAAAAGTAAATTACTCCTTTCAGACCTTGAAATCTTTAAGGCAAGTGCCATCTGTTTCTTTGGCCGTTGGTTGACGAGAGTGTCATGTGGCCAGCACAAAAACCAACCGCCTTTATTTTTCCAAACTAATGTCAGGTACCGTACCCATTAAAGTGGTCTTAACTCAGAGGCGTCCTAAAAATCCCGAATTTAAAAATTCACTGAAATGTGAATCTTTAGGTTTGGAAGCAAAGTGCCTTACCACCTTACCTTGACCACCATATTATATGCCCCCCCCCCCCTTTCAAATATAGGCCTGTCGCAAACTAGCAACGAATGCGTAATAAGAATTCGAACCAGAGACCTTCAGCTCTGCAACTAAACCACTCGACTACTGTGTCTCTCTAATTTAAAAAAAAACAACTTATGAGGCCTACATCCCAGTGCGGGGCGCAAAGGAAACCAAAATACAAATTGGTGTCAACTTTAAAAAAAAGTCCTTCAAATGTTAACCATCTCATTTAGGCCACAAAATGAATGCAGGCTAATAAACAACAAAGGGCAAGGAATGTTTTTTTTGTGTTTTTTTTTGTAAGTTTGGACGTGAGACTTCGTGAGAGACGTGGGTAGCGAGACCAATCGTTATAGATGGCCTGAACACAGACCTACGAAGTTTCAAATTGTGCTCGTTGCTACGTCACAGAACGTGACGTCGGGCATGTCAGCTCAAGGTAGTAAGAGAAGTGTAAACAGGAAGTCAAATTTATTTATACGTTGGCTTTAAATGAGATTCTTCAGGATTCTACGCAATCAACGTGTAAATGGAGTTAATTTGAAAAGGTTTTTTTTTTTTTTTTTTTTTTTCATTTTATCTCCTCTAGGATAACCTTTGACTTAAAAACCGTATAGCTAGTTAAGAAGTAAAGTATCCATTTCAGACCTTGCGATCTATATCTAAAGGGCAGATGATGTCAAGGTCGCCTGTTGCTATGGACTACGGTTGACGAGGTTGTAATGTTGGACTCGCGGGCGCCAGAAATTGAAAATCCCAGTCTTCACTGAGATCCGAACCGGGACCCTAGGTTAGGAAGTCAATCGCTTTATCACTCGGCCACAACTGAGCTTGACTTTAAAAAAATTAGAAAATCTTTCAGTTCATAAGTTTTCAAGCTTCACGTTAAATCTGCTTTTGTGGAACTATATTTATTATTCAATTTGGATTATATTTAGTTTTATTGCTTGATATATAGCGGTTCCACGACAATTCGTTCACTGACATTTCGTTCACCCGACAATTCGTTCATCCGGCATATCGCTCACTGACTAGTGTGTCCAATCTTTTCAGGATTTCTACTTGAGGATCAATTTTGTTCAATTCATAAAGAGGAATAATGGATCTTTGACAGACATTGGCTCATCAGATACAAATTTTGAAAATACAATGACGCGTGTGCCATTTAAATATATATATATATATATATATATATATATATATATATATATATATATATATATATATATAAATAATCCAATAATATGCATATTAAGTTTGTAGAAATTGCTGGAGGAAGACCACAAGACGCCATGCATCTAAGAACTCAAATATAGCGATAACTGTTTGTTTTGTGCGGTCTGTCTGTCATTAGGCCTATGTTTGAAAATGGTGAACCAGTAAGCCATTTGTCGTATAAACCATTTTTCGCGAACCAGTTGCTGGTGAGGCAGTTGGTTGCACATGTTTCGGATGTTCCTTCAGAGTTGAAGATAATCTACTTCTAGTCCAAACCTCCCGGAGAACGGCGGGGTGGGGACCATTAGTTAAAACGATCCAACGATAGTCCAGCGCGCATGAACAAGTTGTCGGTGAAGCATTTGTCGGGTAAACCATTTTTCGGTTGAACCCTTTGCTAGATATGCCACTGAGTAAGGCATAAGATCCGCTCACCATTTGAGCTCATATTCTTGAGAAAGTCCTACATGTTCCTAGAAGTACAAGAAAAAAACTTTTCTTTATTTCGCACACACATTTCTATCCATTTTATTGTCAAAGTAAATTTACTCAATCAAACCAAATCTGAAGTTACTCGTTGCAAAGCATTTTCCATTTTAGGCTTTTTTTTTCACGATTGTTCCCCGTATCTTTTTTTTTTTAAACGATTATTCCCCCTTTCACGTTACCGATGCTGTACCCGTATTTACATAACAACATAATACATCACAAACACACACACACACACACACACACTTTGATTCACTTATATACATGCTCACCGAGGCGTATTAAAGCCTTATCGAGATACTTTGGTGAGGCGGGGGGGGGGCGGTTTTCGATGTTTTATTTTTTTTTCTCCCTTTTCTATAGGGCATGCATGGGCTGGAACGAGGTTTGGCAGTGCGAGCGTATAATAGCTAGCTCTACGGCTCAAGCAGGATTCTTGCTCCCCCCCCCACCCCCATGCACCTCCTCTCCTTCCCCCTCCCGTGTCGCTATTGCACGCTTTGATTAAAATGCGACTATAAATATCAATGTTGGAGTATTGAGGGGCGAGATAAGAGTAGACGACGAACACTTAGAGGGTTGTAAATCTCAGATAAAAGTACTCATGTATAAAGTACTCATGTGTGGGTAAGAGAGGTTAGCGCTATGTAGTAGTAGTAGGGCTCCATCCTGGGGCCTGACACTGTAACGTGTCTGTGTGTGTGTGTAGGGCAACAAGCTATAAACTAGAAGTGCGAATGTTTTCATTGTATGCCAGAACTGTGTCGCCTTGACATTTTGTATGACATGACTGTAGATCTATTAAGTGGTGTAAAGGGATGCACACAGCTGAAACAAAGATCTCGTAGTCGGTACTGTGTTGTGTTCCAATCTTGGCCCAAAGCGATGAGGTGGCTGTGTTAACTCAAATCACGTGTAAGACGTAATCATCTTCTCCTTAAGGTCTGTAATTTATAAGATAAATCTCTTTAAAAATAAAAAAATAAAAAGTGAAAGACCCCTTCCAGACCTTGCGATCCTTAAAGCAGATGATGTAAATGGCTTTTGTTTCTGTGGCCGACGGTTGACGAGAGTGTCATGTGGCCAGCACAACAACCAACCGCCTTTGCTTTTCCCAACTAATGTCAGGTACCCATTAAATTCGTGTGGACTCAGCGGCTTGCCCCCGAAGAATCGCAAAATTCAAAATTCCCAGTCATCATCTAGATTTGAATTTCTAGGTTCGTAAGCTGAGCGCTCTACCACTCGGCCACCATTCCCAACATCGCGCTTGATTGTTACTCGGTAGTTATGTTTAGAAAGAAATTTCCTTTATCGTGAGCCCTAGAAGGCTACTCACTAGTTTCTATTAGCTTAATGAGTACTCTGAAAACGATACTAAGTGCTACTGAACAAGGATATACCTTTTGGGATCCTTTTGTAGCAAGCACACAGGATGAAAAAAATTAGAGCTTAAGAGAACGCGGAATAGCATTCCAGTGTCTATTGTGACCCGTTTCTCAATGCCTCTGCCTGGTTTTTCCCCCTGACACGATGTAGTTTGAAACTGAAAGAGCGAACACCCGTTTGCTCACCCCCTCTCTCTCTCGCCACTCGGGTGGAGGGGACTGTCACACGGTGTGCAGGGCGCCGTGACGCAGCTTGAAACCCGAGACAGCCTTCAAAATACCTGAACGTCTCACGTTGTCCTTCAGATGCCCTTCACGCTCCTCCACCTCTAAGTTGGGGGGGGGGAGGGCCTCTAGTTGTGTCCTCACCTAGTTCTCCCTCCCCCTCCCTCTCGGCGACCTTGTCACGCCTCACCTTCCCACCACCCTTCATTCCACTGTTTAATTGTGTGTGTATGTGTTTCTTAAGTGGTTAGGTCCCCTGAAGTAGGTTTTCCCTTGCCTGGGAAAGAGAGAGCATAAGCCAAAAGGAGGTCGATACACGTCCATAAAATGTTTAAGGTTGAGTCACACATTAGTGCCGTTTACTGAACGGACCCTAGGCCTAAGAATAGGTCGTAATCTTGTTATCATGTGTGTAGGATGTCTAGAATACAGGCTTGTACTGATGTGGGGGGTGGGCTGGGGAGAATAGATCGTATATAGTGCACTATTATACAGTGTAGTTGATTGTCAGTCAAACCCTTTGTTCCTCATATCGATATATTATTATCTTTTAAACTATATACATATATATATATATATATATTTATATATTGTATCAACATAGGTCAACTCCTATAACAGTATTGTGGTGTGGTGTCGCAGCATTCAACAAACAATATTGTGTTATAAGGGAGTTCCAGTCTTTAGTACAGCGCGCATGTAGTCAATACTAAAACAAATTTTGACAGAGTCAATGGTATAACTAAAGGAATACATACATGTGTTACATATATATATATACCACAATACTGTTACATCCAGGATATTCTAGAACGGGGCGTGTGTGTAGTCAAATCGTGGAATATTCAAAAATATATTAGTTAGAATAGAAACTTTTGTTATTTTAATTTCTCCAGCGTGTGTTGTAATTTGATTGTTGTGTGCTGGGGGGGGGGGGTCACGTGTAAGGCAGTTTTTTTTTGTTCTTTGCTCTTTCTTCAAAATGATTGAAAATTTTCCTTTAAACCATTTTTTAAAAGGGGGTGGGGCTTAGCTATAGCTTACGTTGTCTACAGGTAACTCCAGCACTGGTCACACGACTGTTCTGCTCAGAGAATAGGATCCAGGTCAATGGATGTATTTAAGTCAGTGTCTTGAAGAGAATGACTTCCTGGTTGCGATGACATCTCATATTCTCACTCATCTCTGGTGCTTGTGAACATTGTTTTTTTCATGACATTGATTGTTAACACGCACGTACACGCCATCACAGAAGGTAAGGGCGAGAATAATTGCATCAGTCCTCTCAAGATGTACGCATGTCGTAATGAACCCTTATATCGCACTGTTATCAGCAGTAAACGGCACCGCTGGCTTAGACATGGACACGTAATGCCGCAGGGTCGTCTTCGACGAGATCTTCTGTATTGTGATCTAATAGACGGCGTGCTGCAGGTCAACTCCTAAGATAATCGCACGACAAGAAGCGCTTAATATCGAAACCAATAGTTGGGAGGGTAAAAAAAACAAAACACAGAATATATCCATGTTATTAGTGCTAACATAAAGTACGAGTCATGGGTTGCAGATGGAGACCCTCCTAACCTGAAGTACGAAAAAGGCTGAAAACGTCGACACCAACAGTTGGAAGGGAAACAAAAGAACAGATCCATGTTTAGTGCTAACATAAAGGAGTGCAACCCAGGACTCTCCTTTATGTTGTGCTAACGTGCTTTTTTTTTCTTCCTACTGTTGGGTGTCGACGGAATCTAGAAACTTTTGGCTGGAAATTTAGGCACTTTTTGACAAGGTGGAAAATTAGGCTTTCTTTAATAGCGACCTTAATTTTGAAGATAATTTTAAAAATTGTAACTTATATTTGATACTTTGAGGGTACGATACAAAAGAAAAGCTGAATAAACGGGGGATAAAATGGCTCCGGATTAAGAGTCATTATCTTATACAGAAAATTACTGGATTCTGTGGAGGCGTGGTAGAGAGGATTTCCCGCTCACCCTTCATCGCCACCTATTGGTATTGATAATCACGGAATTTGTGTAAATAATTAGTTACTAATCTAAATACTTTAAATTATTTGTTACTATGGTATCTGGAAATTTAGGCACCCGGATATTGATGCACCCTGATAATTAGGCACCGGATAATTAGGCACTTTTTGACAAGGCGGAAAATTAGGCACCGGATAATTAGGCACTTCTTAATTAGCGACCTTAATTTTGAAAGTAGTTTTAAAATGTTAACATATATGTTATCCTTAGGCTATGGGCTATCGGTAACGTTATCAAAAAAATAGCAACTAAAACGATTCTTACTGAATGTTCATGGTATAAAAGGAAAGCTGACAAAAACGAGGGAAAAAATGACAATCGTGAGAATGTATGGAAAAAATGACTCCAGATTAATAGTCATTATAAAATATAGACCTCACAGGATTCAGGGAAAGGGAGGTAGAGTTGACTCTCCTCTCATTGCTTCCTGACCTTAGCCCTTCCTCCTCTACGCACTCCCACTAAAAAGAGAGGATTTGTCGCTGGTAGATGTTGAACTAGGTCGTGAAAATGACGTAATGAGACTCAAGGCTACACACTGGAGTACAGGGCAGGGTACACCATTGTATATTACTGCTAAAATGGAAGTCTGGAGAAAATTCTTATAGTGGGAATGGGAATGAGCAGGAGGGCATTGCGCGCGTTACTTATAGGAATTAAATATGTTGATAAACTAAAGCAGCATAGATATTTTATAATAGCATTAATATCTATTACCAACAATCCTTCTTTTATATTGTTAATGGGTAACCTCTTCAGGAAGATCTATTGTGTGAGTGTATAGGTGTGTTACGTCCTTCAAATGTAATTAACTTTTATCTTCTTATCTTATATAATACAGACGTTACTTCAAAAAAGAAGATGATTACGTCCTACGCGTCATGCATTTAGTCATGCATATTAACCAATGACTTAAATTCTGCCAAGTCACTGGTTTTTCTGGCTAGCTCAGGCAACCCATTCCATGCTCTAATAGCACTAGGGAAGAAGGAGTATTTGTACAAATTTGTCCTAGCATATGGGACGAGGAATGTGCCTTTATTTTTGTGTCTTTTAGAGTATTTTATTAAATTTTGTTTTTGTACTTGAAGATTATGGTTCAGTGGTTTATGTATAATTGCTACTTTACTTTTGAGTCTTCTGTCCTGAAGGCTTTCTAAATTTAGTGATTTTACTAATGGTGTTACCCTAGTCAAATGTGAATATTCGTTTGTTATGAACCTCACTGCTCTATGTTGTGTTTGTTTGAGTTTCTCAATGTTTTCTCGAGTTGAGGGGTCCCAAACGGTGGATGCATATTCTATTATTGGCCTAACCAAGGTTAAATAACATTTTAGTTTTATGTTCTTATTTGATTTATAGAAATTTCTTTTAATAAACCCTAATGCTTTGTTGGATTTTTTTATAGTTTCATCCATATTATAGGTATTTTGCGTTTTTAGTCTGTGTTACTGGTTTGCCATGAATAAGATAAGTGGAATTAATTTGTTTTAGTTTTTTGTTACTCTTAACAACTGACATTTTTCTGGGTGGAAAGACATGCTCCAATTTGATTCCCATTTCTGTAATTCATCTAATTCTCTTTGTAAAATATCTGTGTCTTGTGTTGTTTGTATTGTTCTATATATTATGCAATCATCTGCAAATAATCTGACTTTTGTTCCTGAACTAATGCAATTTGGTAAATCATTTATGTAAATTAAAAATAGTAGTGGACCCAAGACTGTTCCTTGAGGTACACCTGAGTTTACTGTTATTGGTGTTGATTTAGAGCCGTTTATTATTACAGTTTGTTCTCTCCCTATCAGAAAATCTTTTATCCACTGATGCAGTGGACCATTAATGCCGAAATATTTTAATTTTTTAAGCAAACTATGGTGGTGAACTTTGTCAAAAGCCTTAGAAAAATCTAGTAAGACAGCATCTATTTGTTCACTATTATCTAAACCTTTTGAAAAATCATCAATTAGTCCTATTAGTTGTGTTTCACACATCTATATTTCCTAAAGCCATGTTGGTATGGGGTGAGGACATTATGTTTGTCTAAGTGGTTTATGATGTTGCTACATATTATGTGTTCTAGGATTTTACATGTGATGCTGGTAAGTGATACTGGTCTGTAGTTTCCTGGATCAGATTTTTCTCCTTTTTTAAATAGGGGGGTGACATTAGCTTCTTTCCAGTCCTTTGGTACTCTGCCCTGGTTAAGCGATGCCTGAAAGAGTATTTTGAACACTGGGGCTAGCTCATTGCTTAGTTCTCTGAGTAATCTAGCTGGAATACCATCAGGTCCAGACGCTTTATTTGGTTTGGTGTTGGCTAATAGTTTTTGAATTCCATGTTCTTGTACTACTAAATCTTCTATGTTGTCTACTTGGTTCAAATTAAGTAATATGTCTTTGTCTCCTGGGGCTGAGAATGCTGATGCAAAGTATTTGTTTAGGATGTTTGCTTTAGTTTCATTATCATTATGTATTATGTTATGTTCATCTTTTAATGACGCTATGCCTGTTGTTTCCATTTTCTTAGACTTAATGTATGACCATAGGTTTTTGTTGTTATCTTTAGATATTACATTGTTTATGTATTCACCCTGCAGCTGTCTGCTTACTTTTTGGGTTAGGTGTTTAATTTTTATATACTTTTTGTAAACTCTTTCTGCCTTGGTTTCTTTAAATTTTCTATATAGGTTTTCCTTCTGTTTACAAAGCTTCTTTAGTCTATAATTAAACCAGCATTTATTTATTTTGTTTGATGTGTATGTAGTTGGTATATGATTTTCTATAATGCATTTAAGATGTTTTTTAATGAAATTCCAGAGGTCATCGACTGGTTGGTTAATGTCTTTTTCTAATAAGAATGTTTGTTGAAAGTTTAATGCAGCTTGGTGTAGTTGTGTTAGGTTACATTTATTCCAGAGTAAGATTTTTCTTTTGGGTTTTGTATAGGCTACTGCTTTTTTCTGACTGTGTATTTTTATGATCTCATGGTCTGATAGACCAGGGATAATATCATAATCAACTACTAATCCAGGTCTGATGGTTAAGAAGAGATCTAATGTGTTGTTTAATCTAGTTGGCTTTTTTATGATTTGATCTAAACTTAGGTTGTGTAAAGTTTCTATGAAAAGCTCATTAAGGTTTTGGTGTTTATCTATGGTTAGTGTTTTCCGATTTATATCAGGTAGGTTGAAATCACCCATAATCCAAAAAACTGCATTTTTATTTGTCTCTTTAAGTGTAGTAATCTGATTACATAGTTCCTGCATGTATTCTAAACTAGAATTTGGTGGTCTGTAAATGCTGCCTATTATTAGGGATGTTGAGGTGGTATTAATTTTACAAAATGTAGATTCTATATTTTTGAGTTAGGTAAGGTAATTTCTTCTGCTATAAGAGTGTTTTTTATTGCTAAAAGAACTCCTCCATGATTATCAGCCCTATCTTTTCTAAAAATTTCATAATTACTATTGAAAATTTCTGCATTATAAATTTCAGGATGTAGCCAAGTTTCTGTTCCTGCAATTATGTCTGGTTTCTCACATTCTAATAAAATTTCTAAGTCTGCTGTTTTGTTCCTAATGCTATGAAAATTTATTACTAAGGTTTTAAGGTATTTTCGTATTACTTCTTTAGTAGGTTTGTTTAGTGAGGTTGTTGTATTCATTTTAGTAGATTTAGGTTTAACAGGAGTGGATCTGGCTAGTGGTTGGTGAGTTTGTTTTGGGATGGTGTTTAGGATGTTGTATGGGTTAGAAGTGTCCGCATCAAAGGAATCAAACAGTCCTGATGTAAACTGAGGTAACCCACACGGTACACAGTGCCATGATGCATCTTTGTTATTGAATATATATGTAAATTTATGTAATATAATATTTATATAAATTGCAATGGAAATCGCAAAACGGCTAGAAATTACGATAAAATATAATGCTTTGAAAATGTAAAAAAAAAAGTTTATGGAAAAGACAGATGAGTTAAAAATGTAAATATCATTTTTTTGGAATATTGGTCTCTTATTAATACTTATTCTGCTTATAAAAGATTGTTGATGTTCCAATTTAACCCCGTCTTCTTTATCATAAACCAAACATATTTTCTACAATTTTCGAGAAGGTATGATTCCCCCATTCTTTTTGTGTTCAGTTCCAGAGACAATTTTTGTTGTCTTCAGAATGAAAAAAAAACGACAAAAAAGGTTTCATACACACATTAACAAACACACACACACACACACATATATGATTTAAAAAACAACAAAACAAAACGTTTCCCTTTCAACGCTGCCTTATGAAATTTAACTATCTGCATTTCCCTTATATATTATTATTATTTTTATTACTGTAATTATTATTATGATGGTTTTAACAGAAATGTGTCTACCCAAGTTTTTGGAATGCCTCTAAAATATAATCCCCAGACTTCCATTGTAACACCTTTGTGTTTCCATACCCTTTAGTCCAGTGTGTAGCCTTTAGATTCACTACGTAACTTTACGACCTAGTTTACATCTACCTGCGAGAAATTCTCTCATTTAAGTGAGAGTGTGTGCGCCTCACCCCGCCCATCCCACTTAAAAAGTACGACTCCTCCCTTTCCCACAAGCAGAGGGCGATTGCGATTTTATTTATCGCCAACACTCCCCGACATAATAAAAATATTTTATAATACTTTTTAATTCTAAGTATTTACATTAGTAACTAAATATTTACACAATTTGCATAATCATCAATTTAAAAAACTCACCAGTCAACCGTAGGGGTTGGTGATGGAGGGAAGCAATGAGCAGAGAATCATCTCTACCTCCCCTCCCCTGAATCCTGTGATGTCTATATTATATAATGACTCTTTATTTTCACACATTCTCATGATTGTCATTTTCCCCATTTTGTCAGCTTTTCTTTAGCTAGAATCGTTATAGTTGCTATTTATTATAACGTCACCGATAGCCCATAGCCTAAGGATTAAATATACTTAAACATTTTTTTTTCAAAACAAAGATCGCTTATTAAAGAGTGCCTAATTTCCGGTGCCTAATTATCCGCCTTGTCAAAAAGTGCCTAATTATCCTGTGCCTAAATTTCCGGGTACCTAAATATCCGGGTGCCGAAATATCCGGTGCCTAAATATCCGTAAATACGCGGTGCCTAAATATCCGGTGCCTAAATATCCGTAAATACGCGGTGCCTAAATATCCGGTGCCTAAATTCTGTGAATATATATATATATATCCCCGTAACCCTTAAAATCTGCTTGTTTGGGGGGGGGGGGGGCGGGCGGTAAAAACGATTTTCCAAATCAACCCCGCATCCTCTGTCGTTAACTAAAATATTTGTTACAATTTTCGAGAAAGTATGATCCCCCATCGCTTCTTTTTCACTACCACATATCTTCAAAGCTTATATCAACTCTGTCTGGTAAAAAGTTTATACACATTATTTCTCCCACACCCAATCTCGGATCAAGCTGAAATTTTGCACAGTTATTTATCTCTTTTACTTTCCATTACAAGAATCATTTTTGTTTAAATTAGTTAATTAACTATTGATAATTAATTATTTTGATTGGTATCTCGAGCAAGGGAAAGAAACTATACTTATTGATAAGGTGGTATATGTTGAATTAGTCCCATTTATTGTTTGTAGAAAGAAAAGTTTGTAAATAACTATCAAACCTATTTTCATATGCAGCTCCCTAGCACAGTGGTTACCATATTGGCTTGAGAAGGCATTCAGTTCGAATTAGGGTCGCTAACTTAAAAAAAAAAACATTTAAAAAGCGATCACCCAGATACCCCATTCTTTCTCCCTCCTACCCCTGCCTAACTGGTCCAGACAAGTGATAGGATCACTATATATATATAGCGTATTGAAAAAGCTAAAAGAATGAAATTGCGCTAAACAAAAAGAATTGGTAAAAATATTTCTAATCGCACAGATTTATTATTGTTAGTCTTGACCTCTTACAAATTTAATTGCATGACTGACTAAAACTAGTTGATACAACTATAATTAATATAAGCATTGTTTTTTTTTATTGCTCTTTAAATTTTCTTGTTTTGACCGTTAGGTAACCTTATAATAGCCTGGTGTTTGGCTATGTATGTTTTGAGCGACTCGTTCAGGATTATGTGTATTTATCTCTTAATATATCACATACCACTTCAATCTCTTCACTGGAGAGAGCGATACCGGAGCAACTTTACCCTGATAGTTTAAACGGCATTTCAGGACAAACTTCTTCTTCTTCGTTCTCATTGTTATGTTGGAGTGTTCAGATGAGTAGACCAATACATGAGATGAACTGCGCAGTGGTTTCCAGATCAGGGAGCTCTCCATATAGTTTCCTTTCTAGTGGGGTGATTTGGGGCCAATGTCTTATACGGGTCTCTTGGTATAGAGAGCAGTTTTGGAGGACGTGGTCTGCATTCTCTGATGATACTCCACATGGGCAGATTTCACTGGTTCCAATTTTGAGCTTCCGGTACATGTGCTGTCGCATTCTGTTGTGTCCGGTCCTGAGTCGAAAGATTAGGCGTTGGTCTTGTCGGGATAGCTTATAGTAAGCGTCATCTTTCTTGTGATTTGGATGAGAGCTCGTCCATTTCTCATTTATTTTATTTACTATTAATTTCTTCAATTCTTCTGGATAGAGTGCAGAGTTTATTAGTGTGTTAGTTCTCCCACTCTTGGCGAGTGTGTCAGCTTTCTCATTTCCTTCTAGTTCTATATGAGCTGGTATCCATTGAATTACAGTTTTTTTTGCTGTTGTTGTTGAGCTTTGTAAGTGCTGTTCTGAGGTTTTTAATATATGAGGAATCAGAGTTTTGCAGGCTTTGGAGGGTTGTTTTTGCATCGGTTAGAAAGACAATCTGACTGTGTGGGGAACTTGGATGATTTGCTAGCATGGTAGCAGCTAGTGCCAGTGCTTCCCTTTCTGCTCTGTGACTGTCAAGAGAGCTCTCCAGTTGCAATAGATTTTTCTAGTTTTCTTCCATCTGGCCATTTCAGCTCCTACATTTGTGGTGGCTTTATGGGTTGAGCCATCCGTGTAAACTCTGATCCTCTGATTGCTAGGATAATTGGTATGTAGAAAACAGTTCACTATTTTCTTGAGCTCTGTTGGTCTGTAATCAGATGTTCTTTTTATGCTTTCAATATGGTCCCTTATAGTAGGAAGACGGCTTTCGTGGAGATTCATTATAGGGTATCGAGGATTCCAGAGTAATTTTTTTCAAGTTGGTGTTTCTTTTTTAGGTTTAGAGATTCCTGTATGAAATTGGTCCTTTTGAGACGTTTTTTTGTGCCAGTTTTGTGGGTTTTTGTTCTGAGTGGGTGCCTCTCCATGGTTTCCAATGTAGTGGATTGGGAAAGGATTTTTATTTCTTTTCTTTCATCCAGAGAGATCAGGGCAGCAGTTTCTCCCATAGCTCTTATGGTTGTTGTTTTGATTGCTCCTGTCATTATCCTTAGACCAATATTTTGAACCTTGTCTATTTTTCTTAGGTTGGTTTGGGCTGCTGAGCCCCATGCTGTGGCACCATATTCTAGTACAGGTCTTACGTAACTGGTATAGGTCTTTTTCGGGATGTTGTGATTTTCTCCCCAATCTGTGCCAGCTAATTTTTTCAAGAGGGATAGTCTCTGGATGCCTTTACTCTTTGTTTTATCTATTAGGCTTTTCCAGGTTAGTCTCGGGTCAATGGTGACTACAAGGTATGTTGGGCTGTCATTTTTTTTCTAAAGCCTCCTTATCTAATGTTAATTTTATTGTTTGTTGTTTTGTTGACAGTGAGAATGTGGTATATGTGGTCTTTTTTGTGTTGATGGACATGTCCCAGTCTTTGGACCAATTATTGAGTATATCGAGAGCATCTTGTAATCGAAAAACTGAAAAAAGATTGTTTGTAGGTCAGGTTCCGGGATAGACGCGTGTGTTGGTGTATATGTTCTTAATACGTATGTCGTATGGAAGCGTTTGAGACAAGCAATATCGTCAATATTTTGTTTCCTTTAGTCTCTGTCTAGCAGCTTTGCCAAGGCTCTAGTTGTCAGCACTGGGTCTTCCAGTTTCCTTTACTCTCTGTCTAGCAGCCTTGTCAAGGCTCTAGTTGTCAGCGCTGAGTCTGCCAGTTTCCTTTACTCTCTGTCTAGCAGCTTTGTCAAGGCTCAAGTTGTCAGCGCTGAGTCTGCCAGTTTCCTTTTGTCTCTGTCTAGCAGCCTTGTCAAGGCTCTAGTTGTCAGCACTGGGTCTGCCAGTATCCTTTAGTCTCTGTCTAGCAGCCTTGTCAAGGCTCTAGTTGTCAGCGCTGAGTCTTCTAGTTTCCTTTACTCTCTGTCTAGCAGCCTTGTCAAGGCTCTAATTGTCAGCGCCGAGTCTTCCAGTTTCCTTTAGTCTCGGTATAGAACCCTTTCAAGGCTCTAGTTGTCAACACTGAGTCTGCCAGTTTCCTTTAGTCTCTGTCTAGAAGCTTTGTCAAGGCTCTAGTTGTAAAACTGATACTTCCAGTTTCCTTTTGTATCTGTCTAGCAGCCTTCTCAAGGCTCTAGTTGTCAGCACTGAGTCTGCCAGTTTCCTTTAGTCTCTGTCTAGCAGCCTTGTCAAGGCTCTAGTTGTCAGCACTGGGTCTTCCAGTTTCCTTTACTCTCTGTCTAGCAGCCTTGTCAAGGCTCTAGTTGTCAGCGCTGAGTCTGCCAGTTTCCTTTACTCTCTGTCTAGCAGCTTTGTCAAGGCTCAAGTTGTCAGCGCTGAGTCTGCCAGTTTCCTTTTGTCTCTGTCTAGCAGCCTTGTCAAGGCTCTAGTTGTCAGCACTGGGTCTGCCAGTATCCTTTAGTCTCTGTCTAGCAGCCTTGTCAAGGCTCTAGTTGTCAGCGCTGAGTCTGCCAGTTTCCTTTAGTCTCTGTCTAGCAGCCTTGTCAAGGCTCTAGTTGTCAGCACTGGGTCTGCCAGTATCCTTTAGTCTCTGTCTAGCAGCCTTGTCAAGGCTCTAGTTGTCAGCGCTGAGTCTGCCAGTTTCCTTTAGTCTCTGTCTAGCAGCCTTGTCAAGGCTCTAGTTGTCAGCACTGGGTCTGCCAGTATCCTTTAATCTCTGTCTAGCAGCCTTGTCAAGGCTCTAGTTATCAGCGCTGAGTCTGCCAGATTCCTTTCTTCATTGAAGCCATATCTCTATACCTTACTACAAATTGTTTAGAGTCGTGGGAAAGGGTTTTAAGAATTTTGATCAAAAATCAAATGGAAAATTATTTACCGACAACCGTTGTAGGGAACACGGCCAAAACGAAAGAATCAAAGTCTATTTAGCCACAAGTGGGAAGATTGGTTTTGGGGTGAGAGACTTCTTTGAGTGAGCTACTGCATTATTTGTATCTGAAACAAGATAGAACTGGGTGCAGATCGTGAAAAGCTGAGTCTGACGACGTTAGCGTGTTAGTGAAATATAGTATACTATTCTTTTTTGCTAAAATGTATTTGTATTATATTATTTATGTTTTTATTATGTCTGCCCTGCTCATGTCCAAACACATAGCTGCAACCATCTAGGAATTATGGAGAATAATATTTGCTATGAAGAATTCGACTATAAAATCAATAAAATTTGTTATGAAGAACTCGACTATAAAATCAAAGCTATTAATTAACCCTTGACCTTTTTAGCGGCCCCCGAAAGGGGAAAAGACGCTATTAGTTTTGTGCGAAATGTCTGTCCGTCTGTCCCGTTTAGATCTCGTAAACTAGAAAAGATATTGAAAATCCGACATCATGATATTTTAGACCATTCAAAGTTCTGATGCAACGGCTACTTTTTTTTTTTCTGAAAGCGAAAAATCTAATTTTTAAAATCAGTTATGCAAGCAGTTTTTTTTAAAGAGAAAAGGCTAATTTGAATGCATTATAAGTAAGACCTAAATTTAAAGGAATAGTAATCTTGTAAACGAAATTTTCGTGAATTTATTTTCTGTTGCAGACATACTTCTTTTTTTTTTTTTTGAGCATTTGAATAAGAGATTGAGCCTTTTCAAAAAATTGCATCAATTATAAGACTTCAGTTAGGCCAGAAGATGAATGTGTTAGGATGATTTTTGAATAAAACTATCAGGGAGATTTTCCTTTACGGAGGCGAATCTATAACCTGATTGGCCGCAAAGGTAGAAGTCTGCTTTGACCGTTTTCATTTTTGAAAATTATCTTCTTAAAATTAAATTTGCGTGTATCTATTTTGAACACAAGATCGTCATTAGGTTGTATTCATTGACGAGGAAGATCATGCGCACTTTGTCGTGTAGAATTCCTTTAGCTGGGCTGTTAGAATTTGTAATACTTATACAGTATCCATCATTCATTAGTTATAAAGAGCAAATTCATCGCTATTACAAAAAGTCATCAGCTTCATAAAGGATTAATGGTCCTGTTGTTTCAAGGACTATTTATATTACACTTGTTTTTTTGATTATTTTGTTGTGAAAATTGAGTTTTTCAAATTGCATGTGCTCCTGGTATTGTTGATTTTTGCCTCTTTATTTCAACATCGCGTCAAATCTTCAAATCATCCTCTTTCTATTTTTTTTTACTGGTTTCTTTGTTTTTCATCAGGCCTGTACCACCACCACATTTCTTTAATTCGCTTTCTCTTCTTTTTCTCTTACTCAATTTTATAGTGGATAAAAAAAATGAATGAAGGTCAGTGATGGAAACTTCAACATGTACAGAAAAGCTGGAGAGATTTTTAAAGAAAACGCTAACAAAAAAAATAAATAAAAAATTAATAAATAAATAATAAAAATAATAAGTAAACAAACAAACAAGAAAAATATAAAATTCTTTCTTTTTAAAGTGGCTTATCTAAGGGGAAGAACTCTACATTTAACACTACGTATCTAAATAATGTAGTTTTTTTCTAACTTTTTTCGATTTAAAAAAAAATTCATTACCAATAATTAACTAACTAATTGGTTAGTTTTTAAATTGATTCGTGATTTAATAGGCACAATAAATAATTATGTAAAGTTTCAACTTGATCCGAAAATGAGTGTTGAAGAACAATCATCTTAGGGGACAAAACCCCACATGGTTAGTCGTATCTGGAGGATTCATTTCCCTTTTTGGTATCAAACAAAATATTTTTTTTTATTAGGTAAAATTAATAATTGTGTAAACTTTTAATTTGATTCGAGAATAGGTGTGCGAGTATTAACATGTTCAAACTTTGTACCAGACAGAGTAAGTTGGTAAAAGCTTTGTAAAAACAGTTGGGTCTAACGGATATCACGCTGGATCATACGGAGTTCACGCAGAGGCGTAATGAATATAAACGTAAAACATAAGTTAGGCCTTACACCCAAATGTCTAACTCTCAAAAGGTAAATATGAACGTGTGATTTGTACCAAAACACAAACAATTCACTTTAATCCACATACATATTATTAAGACGTGTAAACATGGACAATTAAATAGACATAATACACAGTAGCATGGGCGTAGCCAAGATTTTGTTTTTGGTGGGGGAACCACCACCCCCCAGCCATATAGCGAAGACATTGCCATTATATATATCTGTGGGTGTGTGTACGTAATTAATCTTTATTACATTCCGACGCTTCATTCTTTCGGAAGACGTTTATTGTATCCTAGAATTGGTTCTTCCTGGAGTTAGTGAAAAGACTGTAGACACCCGTCCATGTCAGCCAGGTGTCAAGCACTATTTCCGGTATTTTAAAAACATTGCATATTCTAAGGTATACACAGTGCATTATCCTGTTATTAAAAAATTACAATTAAAAACCAGATCTGCTATTCACTGCACTTTATCAGGCTAATGGAGATCAGCGACTGGTAAAAATGTATAAGCTCTCTTGGCTACGCTCATGAAATTTGGTGATAGGAATGCGTTGTAGTAAATGTACCGATACATACAAACTACTGGATTTCTGTCACACAAAATACCAAAAACCCAAAAACCTATTAGCTATGCTCATAGAATATGGTGACTGTTGTTTGCTTTAGAATAATATTGAAGGGAGGGTTTTTAACCTCACAACTCTCTATAGGGTTTTTTTAAAACTCAAAACCCCTCATTGGCTACGATCAGAAAATCTGGTGACTGTTGTATGGTTTACTTTTATATTGAAGAGGGGGGTTTTATCGCTGGGACAAGCGATGGTTGAGCATTAAAATTGCACCTAAAATAAACAAAATTAAAGTAAAAAAACAGTCACAAAATTCTCTGCGGGGGGGGGGGGATTTTTCGGGGGGAGTGAACCCCCAAACCCCCCTGGCTACGCCCATGGACAGTAGTACAGAGACAATGTGGTTTTTAGTTAGTCACAAACAAATATCACAAGAGGGTGAGGTACCCAGGACTTTGATGTAAAGCCATGCAAGTCTTATATTGATATGAGCATCAAAACAAAGTTCTGTTGCAGTAGGCAGATACGTACTTCATCGTCTGCTCCAAACGAGAATTGTTTTTTTTGTTTGTTTTTTAACTGTTTCCCAATTCGTTTCTCATTGAAACTGTATTTTAGTGCTTCAATTCGTATTGACCCTTACTGCGGTACAGGGCAAGGGTTTCAGAGTAGAGACCGAGTTCAAATTATGTTGGCGGACTTCCGGCTGAAACTTTAGTGACCGTAGAAACAAATATCTTTTTTTTCCCTTCTGTGTATATCTACATAATAAATGTATGGACATTCCCGTGGACAAGCACAGGTCACATGACGTACTGCAATAATGGTGTGTACTGTAGGAAAGCGAGCCTTCGATTCATCCCAACTAGATCTATAAGGGCTCTTCTCAGAATCACGTCCCCAAGGGCGACTGCTGTTCGTCTCTCCACAGCTTGTCACTACCCATACATGGTACCTCACAATCGTCAGCTCGAGGCCGGAAAAAAAGACTTCACGGGAGGAGACAAAAAAAATGACCTAGTTGCTAAGTCTGTTCTTTCTATTTGTCGATAAGAAAAAAAAGTCCATAAAAGAAGATCACCTAGTGAGGTAGTCACACTTGTCTAGACCCATACAACCACATTTGTAATAGCCCCTTAAGTCTAAATCTATTATCTGATCTTGGTCACATTTGTAATGTCCCCCTTTAGTCTAGATCTATTATCTGATCTAAGTCATATTTGTAATGTAAGATCAGTGGCGTAGCAAGATACCCGTGGGCCCGGGTTCAAGAATATTGGTGGGCCTCTCCTCCAATAAGACAAATAAAATGTATGACAAAACAATTGAGTAATCTGAATGTATCGGTACATTGACTAAAAGACATTTCAATGCAAACATTTTTGCAAGTAGAGTAGCTATTTAATAATCTTATTATGATTGACTCTGTTAGAAGTCTCCAACACGAATTAAAAGTCAAGTTTGTACAATTTTAAACAGAATTAAACGAGTAAACGGAGCTTCAAATATATAAAGTATAGTTTTATGAATCCAAGTTCCCATTCTACACAATGGCATTCCTAAAGCACTTCTATGTGTCAAACTTTGAAGCATTGATACAAACTAGTATCTAGTTCTACGTCCATTATTTAACAGTAAATAGATCGAATATTTATTTACTATCATTTTTCTGACCTTTTAAGTAGCAAAGTAAGAAACCAGTGCAGGCATCTATTTCTAAATGCGCGAGCGGCTTCTTCTGATGAAACAATGCCCACATGCCATTGTAGTATCCAGTCATGTTGGAAGCACCATCAAAGCTTAAGCCTTGCAGTTTAATTAAGGATAAATGGGGATTTTTTTAATTACTTGGAGCATTTTTTCAGCAAATTCTGCTGACGTCTGATTCTAACAAATATGAAAACCTAGAAATGACAATCTGATTTCTTGTTCTTTGGATGTTCCGTCATCGGAGATCACTAGCACTATCAAAAAATAAATACAAATTTGTTATCAACTTTTTATTTGTCTAGAGTACTGCCACTAATGAAAGAGACAAATGGTACAGAATGGATGTCCTAAAATACCAGTATTATAGCAAGACACCGAGAGGTCCTGAAGTTCTGTTAGAATCACCAGAGACTGAAAAGAAGTCAGTCTTATTTCGGTAATTCAGAAACCATGAAAAATAACTACCAATTGAAAAAGATGACACTACATACATTTAAATACAAAACAAATAAAATACATAATAAGCTTTTGAAAAAATTGAATAATTTGCAGCTGTATCGAAATTTTTTAATTAGTGATACTCGGAACTATCCATACTTCTTAACCAAACTTTCTTCATCCCCCACCATTCCTGTACTACCCATAAGTGTATAGCTATAAACAGACAAGAACAAAAAACGAACCGGAGGATATGGAGACGATTGTCACCTCAAACGCACGATTGGGGTTAGCCACCATTACATTTCACAAAATCTGATGGAAAGCAAATCCTTACATTAGAGCTTAAAACACTGCTTTTAAGTTTATATAAATTCTGGGACAAAGCTGATGATATTTTGAGGGAGCTTATTAAATTCTATTTTTTGTCGGTTTTTACATTTATTTTTTTTCACATTGGTGTCACCCCAAAGTTCTCAACTAGACAAGCATCATGGGCCCAGGTGAGGTGGGCCCCTAATCGGCGTGGGCCCGGGTTCATTGAACCCCTTCGCGCCATGGATGCTACGCCACTGCTTAAGAACAATGTATTCACATTTGTTGTGTACCCTTAAATCTATATCTGAAGTCACATTGCATTTGTAATGTCTCTTTAAGTCTAGATCTGAAGTCATATGCATCTATGCATTCATACTAGTAATGTACCCTTAAGTCTAGACCTATATATTCACATATGTAATGTACCCTTAATTCTAGATCTAAAGTCACATTTGTAATGCCCCCCTTAAATCTAGACCTATGCATTCTTACTAGTAATGTACCCTTAAGTTTAGATCTATGCACTGATCTCGGTGCTGTGTATTTTTAGACGTGAAATCGTTGAGCTACTCTGTTAGTTCTACCTATGAAGATATCATCAGGTTGACACTCCAGGTTCAGTGATTTCATGAGCCCACTGTCACCTTGTCTTTCACCTTGGCAGTGTGTGTTATGTGGAAGTGTGTGGAAGGACTCCTCTGTAACTTGTGCTGTGGATGTGTCGCTCTGTGAGCACTAAGCCTGCCTGGCTGTGTAACTCTGAAGAGTGAGAGACGGGGGGGGGGGGGGGGGGGATTGTCTAAACACGTCGTGCACACGACGACGTTGACCGTTAGCTCAGGTGCACGGTGTCTGCTGGAATTTACAGGTCACAGGTCATGTCGCTGACCCCGGAGCCTCAATTTTTTTTGTGTGCGTGTCATAAAATGTTTTTAACTGCTCAGCCTGGTCAACCCCACCTCTCTCTCTCTCACTCTCTTTATCTCTTCCTCCTGTCCTCTGTTGCGGCCTCCATTCTTTGCGCGTGAGAAATGAGTTCTCCTACCCGCCCCCTTCCCCCTCTATACTATTTTTTGGGTCTAACCAGCACAACTGGTAAAAAGTTATTTAGTGAAGAGTGCTGTCAAGTTGAGCTGAGGAGTCGCGACAGTTGACAATCCTTTCACACGCACATTCCTAGCTCCCCCTCCCGCTCACACACCACCTCCTCACACCACAGCACATTCATACGCATGCGCACACGCAGAAAACAACGGAGCGAAGTTTTTTTTTTTAATCTTTGACTGTGGCCTCACCCTTGCACCCCTACCCCTTATGTTGTGTGCGATGTGAGACACACGGTCTAGGTAGCCACAAAATATTGTTTAATGTAGTTATAGAATCTAGTGGGTCTCCAAGACATGTCTCTACTTTTAGTAGGTCTACAGTACTCCCGGGACATGTTTCTAGTCATTAAATTCTTTTTCAGAAAAGCCGCAAGATTATTAAAAAAAAAAAAGGGGGGGGGGGGGTGGGCAGTAGTGTAAAAAAAAAAGTGAAACTTTAGCTACTGATCGTCTGTGTGTGTGTGTTTTAACTTTGAACTACCTTCAAATCTTGCACTCAGAGGTGTGACGGCCTATAAGAACAGGGGTGGGGGGTATGTACATTTTTTTAATAACAATTCCTATTAGATTGGCAATTTATTTAGCGCTGGAAGTAATTATGTTTACTTTTGTTTTAATATATATATATATATGTATATATATATATATATATATATATATATATATATATATATATATATATATATATATATATATATATATATATATATATATATTGTATTACATTTGTAAAATAATAGGTGCCTAGCTTGCCTTACTTTTAACTAATAATATATAAATAAAAATATTAAAAATAATAAATAATAAAATAATAATATATATATATATATATATATAATAAACGTTAAAATACAAAAAAAGTCATAATTTTTCCCCCACATTGAAAAAGGTGCCGGTACGCTGTACCGGTGCGTACCGTCACAAAAAAAGCCCTGCATTTATTTATATAGCGTATCATTCAAGCTTATACCACGTTCATGGCTAAATCTCTATTGTAGACCAGTCGGTTTCCGTTTTTCCTTAAATAAAAAATAAAATTAAAACAACTGCTCTCTACCCCAGTCCTTTTATTCTCTTTTAAACAAAAATCTATGCGGCCCTCGTTTTTTTTTTAAATTTGTCTCAAGCGGTGACGCGGACTTGAATGCCATTTTCCCTTGATTTACCTGTGTATCATGAAAATACAGATACAAATATTCATTTGTAGACTTTGCTTACTCACCAACAGATCATTCCCAAAGGACATAGTTAGTGTACAGTAAACATTTCAAATTAAAATCAATTAAAGATCAAGGTCGATATTTTTTTAAAAAGTGCTCATTTTACCAGTGGCTGTTTGTCCAGGGGACCAATTTTCCCCTGCCCAAGTTAACCGGAGGCCAAATTTCTATTGGCCTTTCTGCCTAAATTTAGTTCGACATGCCTGCTTTAGATGAAGTAGAGAGTCATTGCAGACACCAATGATAGTGAAAAGTATTACTTCTCCATTTTCTGGTCAGGTCTGTGCGATTGAAAGTAGAATGTAGATCAACTTTGTACAAAGCTTTTATCAACTTACTCGAAATAGAATGTAGATCAACTTTGTACAAAGCTTTTATCAACTTACTCGAAATAGAATGTAGATCAACTTTGTACAAAGCTTTTATCAACTTACTCGAAATAGAATGTAGATCAACTTTGTACAAAGCTTTTATCAACTTACTCGAAATAGAATGTAGATCAACTTTGTACAAAGCTTTTATCAACTTACTCGAAGTAGAATGTAGATCAACTTTGTACAAAGCTTTTATCAACTTACTCGAAGTAGAATGTAGATCAACTTTGTACAAAGCTTTTATCAACTTACTCGAAATAGAATGTAGATCAACTTTGTACAAAGCTTTTATCAACTTACTCGAAATAGAATGTAGATCAACTTTGTACAAAGCTTTTATCAACTTACTCGAAGTAGAATGTAGATCAACTTTGTACAAAGCTTTTATCAACTTACTCGAAGTAGAATGTAGATCAACTTTGTACAAAGCTTTTATCAACTTACTCGAAGTAGAATGTAGATCAACTTTGTACAAAGCTTTTATCAACTTACTCGAAGTAGAATGTAGATCAACTTTTGACACTTCCATTTCCATTCTCGGATCATGTTGAAACTTTGCACAATTATTTAGTGACCATGTCAACACATCAATCAATAAAAAAAAAAGTAAACTTGACCAATTTTTTAATATATCACTGATAATTAATTTTGTTTTGAAAAGAAACATTTTGCAGTATTGGCAAAAGTTCCTCTTTCCGACCATGTGGTCAATCGGCCAGATAATGTAAAGGCCATCTGTTTCTGTGACCCGCGGTTAACGAAGGTGTCATGTGGCCAATACAACGACCAACCGCCTTTACTTTTTCCCAACGAATGTAATGTACCCATTAGAGCTGGGTGGACTCAAAGGCGCCATAAAGATCCCGAAATTAAAAATTCCAATCTTCACCAAGATTCGAACCCGGGATCGTCCGTTTCGGCAGCCAAGAGCTTAACCACTCAGCAACCTGCAACATACATGGTAGAAATTATGCACTTCTTTCCCTTACATTAGCTTTGTTTTTTTTTTTAAAGTCTGTTTTCATATAAGGTTTGTTTAATTGATATATTTATAATACCTCTACAGTCGTGTCTCTTAACGTGCACGTAGATCCGTCTGACGTGTGTGTGTGTGTAACTGTAGTTGCGTGTGTGTGTGTAGTTGAGTATATTGTTTGTGAGTCATCCATCTTGTCGTGTCACACCTTCCTCGTTCGTTCATTCCTGTTCTATCGCTGCATGCTACCTGTACAGATGTGTGTGACTTTGATGTGTCTCCTGGTAGAGTTTGTTGATTGGCTCACCTGCGAAACACGGTTAATTTCGTCTCGACCTTGTTCGGAAATTTCCAGTTTTCTAATAAACTTGTGCATTTGTCGTCTCCCCTTTTCGTAAGGAGTAGATTGGTGACGACAATGAAAATCACTTCACCACCAGCTCTGGATTGCTGTAATTGGAGAGCTAGCCTGATAACTGTAGTTGTCCTAGAACCACAATCCTATTCCAGTCGTACGTTAATTTAGATGTGTGCAATACAATGTCCCGCCTATTTGCATTTAGTCCTCTCAAACTCTGTTAATGCGAACCAACGAAAAGCCTTATTTTGTTATATATTGGAAATACATTGTGTCGCGATAAAGCGAATTTAACAGACAATATCAACTTTGGAAAGTGACCAAAAAAAAAGGGAGAAAAAAAACTGGAGCGGGGTAAATATTTTGGGCATTTATTCAACAGGATAACATAGTACCCATGTGAGCGTTTTGCCTTCTCGAATGACAGTGATGCACAAACTAAGGTCTGCGGGGCATATCCAAACCGTCCAGACTTCTACCCACAGATGTTGCCCTTAACAGACTTGTCGGACATGAATACGTCAGTTGGTGCTACATGACTGGCTGGGCAACATGACTGACTGGGAATATGACTGACTGGGCAACATGACTGACTGGGAACATGACTGGATGAGCTCCAAGATGCAACAATGACTCCTCCCCTGGAAACTGATGACCTACACCGCTGTGTCTTGTTGTCTTCTGAAACGTCTACCCTCATTAGTGCTCCAGACCAAGAATGTGGATTTGTCATTTTGGCTTGGTGGCTCTCTTACAAATTAGGAATCATACTGGAGATGTTCATAGTGGAGATGTTCATACTGGAGATGTTCATACTGAAGATGTTCCTACTGGAGATGTTCATACTGGAGATGTTCATACTGGAGATGTTCATAGTGGAGATGTTCATAGTGGAGATGTTCATACTGAAGATGTTCATAGTGGAGATGTTCATAGTGGAGATGTTCATAGTGGAGATGTTCATAGTGGAGATGTTCATAGTGGAGATGTTCATACTGAAGATGTTCATACTGGAGATGTTCATAGTGGAGATGTTCATAGTGAAGATGTTCATACTGGAGATGCTCATACTGGAAATGTTCATACTGGAGATGTTCATACTGGAGATGCTCATATTGGAGATTTTCACGAGAAACTAATCATTGTCAAGGACGCTAAATTGAACTTCAATGCTGCCAACTAAATAAAAGTTACAAATGGAAGAGCTTTAAAAATAGACGTCTGCAGTGTTCCAACGTGCTCGTGTGGTATCATGCAACTTTAAAAAAATATACCGTATCACCAATTCCTTTATTTCGTACACCGGATACACCAATAGGTTGGATATTTATAGGTTTTCCGCCATGTATGAAAATCTCCGATATTAAAATGAGACACAATTTTTAAAAATTGTGAGCAAATATTCTAAAGTTGTACACTCCAATAAGGTTTACTTTAAAAATGAGTTGTCTAATAACCAATAGTGTATATTATAATTTAGGACACATTTTTGACCAATACAATTTATTAATGCACAATATATATATATATATATATATATATATATATATAACTAGGTCCAGTAAGCTGGCTCTAGACTAATGTCTTTTCGTGTTTCAAGTCTGAATCTACTAGAATTTTCTATATTATACTTTGAGTAGATTTATACATTGGCGTAACCATGTTGTTGTTTTTTTTTTCTGGTTTGGGGGGGGGGGGGGGGGGGGGGTAAAAATCCTTTTTTTTTCTATCCTTTATTATTAAGAGCGAAGTAATCGCTATTGTAGAAAGTGACCAGCTTTATAAAGGAGGAATTGCCAAACAAAAAGAGTTTTGTCACTTGTTATCGCTATAACTCAAGATAAAATAATGCTATTGAGTCGCGGTTCAATCCTAATCACTTTGGTACTGTGTCTCCGATGTGCGTGTGTCACTCCTTAATCCAACAGGTTGCTTGTTGCTCATAGGGCCTTTGTGACACGTCCGCGTGTGTGTGTAGCCTGCGACATTCACTTGAAAGGAGTCGTTCGTTCAGCTCGTCTTCTACTCATACCTTACACGGCTGACGTAAGTCTGCTTTATGGCTCTGGGGAGGGGAGAGGTCGCGGTTCTGGGGTTGGGGGCGGGGTTGGTACTCAGTTTTGAGGCTGTTGTTGACTTGTAGAGTTTCTTTTCCAACTTCCTTGTTATTCATTAGACCGCGCTGGGGCGTATTGCCCCTGGAGGAAGTGTGTGTGTGTGTACTGTGACACTTCTTACCACCACTACCTGTTCACGACGTTGCTCAACCATGCGTGCCAATATACAAACAAGATACGTGTGTGGGGGGCAGGGCGCGGTGGCGGAGCATTTATTGACCTTCGACCCGACTCCACTCAATCTCTTTTGTCAATACTGGCCAATGTCTCTAGGCTGGGCCTGGACGCGCTGACCATTGGCATGCATAGTTCTTATTCAAACGCTGGAGCCTATTCTCCTCACGAGAATCCCCTCCCCCCCCACACACAAGCCTACCCCCCTCCTTTTCTTACTCGTTCCCTGAAGCTTTTTTTTTTGTTACTCCTACCCCCCCCCCCTCCCTTCCCAATGTTGTTCACCTGACAAGCCTGAAGAAATAATGAAACCATCGTCTTTTGGTACATTCAAGGTCTTTACACAAACTTTTTATTGTAATCTTTGAGTCTGAGGCCTAGATACAAGAGTCATGTTCTTGAGTAGTCCACATTTAGAGATATTTGAGTAGGAGTTTTAGGGCACATCGGCACAATTTAGGCCATGTCGTGCATTTACAGATGTCAAATCTGCCCTGATTATTAAATGAGGATAATTTACTGGCTCACTTTAGTTATATGCTGTGGTACTAGATCTAGATCTATAACTGCTCATACTCTTTTCTCTGAGACTGGAGTTGTTAACGAACATGTATAATGTCGTTGTGTTATTATTATAGAGAATTAGAGATTCTATGTCGTTTTCAAAGTGCGACTATGTTTTTGGAACATCTAGTTCATGACTCCAGGTCCATCATTTCAACTCACCACCATGCATTTAATTTTTAACTATTGATATTTTATTTTTGTTTTAATATATTACCTTATGGCTAGAAGTTTTCCTTGATTATTTGTGTCACCTGCGACCTTTGAACTTGTCTCCAAAGACGCCTAAGGTTTCTCCCTCGCGCGCTCGAGAGACGCACATCCTTGGAATGTCAGCGCGAAGCGAGGCTATTTTTAGCTCGTCTCACTCGCCAAGCATACAGGACAGTCAACGAGGGCAGGTTGGGTCTGTTTTTTCCCCGACCTCCTCCTCTCTCTCTCTCTCTCTCATTGTATACCTACCCGTCTCTCCCCTCCCCTTATCTCCGTGTGTGTGTCGCTCAGCTGTGAGGCAAGCAGTAGTCGTGAATCCTGGTGAGAGTGCATGCAAATTTTTATTTTTTCTCTCTAGCTCGGAAAGCCTCACAGAGTGAATGGAGTTGTATTGGAGACGTGTAGACAGACCTAGACCTGTGTGTTCAAAGTTGTTCTATGACAAGTCTACTTTCTGACATCGCGTGTGCACTTTGGAGCTAGAACTACCCGTCTCCCCTACTATTCAAATTTCAGAGGACTATTTCAGTGCTCAAAAACTGAAGAGTGAGGACTCGTTTTCAATAGCTGTTTATTAATGAAGCGTTCGCATCACTTGTAAGTGGAACTGGCCTCTACATCTAGGCCTGGATCTTAAAGTGTATGATTTCTTTCGCAGTTTTTTTCTTTCTTGCACGCTTGTTAAAGGACATGCCAGTGTCACCCCGCTGGTCACGTGACCTTGAGTTAGGAGTACACTCGAGGATACCTGTTGGACACCGCTCAGAGCCGTAAGCAGGCGTCCCCCCCCCCTCCTTTCCTCTGCCCACATTCAGTGCGTGTGAGACACGAAAGCTAGGCCTTTTTTACCTGTTGATTCACGCTCGCTAGCAACAGGCGGAAACTAAAGCGTACATGAGGAACCAGGATAGGGCGAGCTGAGCACTCCCAATAGCCTCCCGTGGTTCCCTTCTTCAGGAGGGAGAGAGAAAACATCTACACCTAGTGGTCATGGCTTCAAAACGAGGTATTTTGTTTTACATAAATATTTTATAATCTATTACACGTGCGTATAGTGTTAGCACCTAGATTGACCTAGAACTATATAAAGTATATTGTACCTGTACAACTGATGACACTGTGTCTCGAAATGTCTGTAAACCAATTTTAATTGTTCGAGTGTTTGGTGACAGAATGAGGTAGATCGAAATTTAGATTTCGGTAGGCTTTCTATAATCTTTATATAGATCTATACTCGTCAAGAATTCTGTCTTAGGTTTGAGATCTAGAGTAAAAAACAAACAAACTCAAGTCAGTACTAAGTATAATACATTAATATAGACCTGGGAAGTCGTTTCACATGTATTTGTAGCTTGCATTAATTCTTAAATAGCTTAATTTAATTGTCCTACAGTTGGAAAGTACCCGAGTTTAAAATTTAAATCAGTATCATGACTAGACCTAGATGTGCCTAGCACTGGCTTTATATTTTATCTTGACTTGTGTTATGAGCAGACACTCGATTAGTGTTTAAAAATATGGACGTGTGCTACGCGTGTGTTTGGGGACCGCTGTGTACGGTATCTGGTCGTGGGCGACAAAACGTCAGGAAGCGTGTGATCTGTGATGTAGCCGATACCTCGCGTTATACAACCCCTCATTTGAGAAGTTATCAACCAGGCTGGGCTCTAGCACTCTGGGAGCTCTCTTGTCCCATGTGTGTGTCTGGCCAGTCTATATTTGGCACCTTGTGACACAGGTTCCTCTCGCGTGTCCTTGTCTTCGATACGGCTCATATATCTTGGGGAAAAGAGTTTGGCACAGTGTGTGGAGCTGGGGTGGGGTGGTAGAGATAAGCTGCAACTGTTGCACGGTTAATGCACGTACCTGGAGCTTGTAAAACGGTCTAGTGGTATGGGTAATTCTTTGGGTTCCCAAATGCCTTGTAAGTCTAGATATATTTAGATCTAATACAAATATAGATCTTCTCATGATGATGAGACACGGGCCTATTTTTAGCTCGTTAACATTTGAATACATAGTGATATTACGAAACAGCCCGTATGTATTAGTTTGTAGTCAATGAGTTGGTTGACACAATTGTGTCCAGTTTCTTGGGAATTGGTTTCACTATCCAATCAAATGACCACTTCCTTTATGTCATTTGCCGCTGAAGAAGATGTCACTAGATGACCGTTTCCAAATTAAAATAATAATAATAAGGGGGGGGGGGAGTTTAAGAGCACATTAACATTCAAGGTGTCATGTCATTGAATTCGTCACAGTATGAGTAGCCCGGGGGGGGGAGCCCCTTTTATCTTTGATGGCCGAAATTTAGGAAAAAAAAACATTTCATAGATGTCCTTTTAAACTAATGGTATTAAAATAATTTAAAGTGCCCCCCCACACCCCCTCTGCGGATGTTAGCCGCAATTATGCCATCTGTAAATGTTCTTATCATGTTTGGGTTGGTCATTTAAACCAGTGGTGTAAATACAATTTGAAATTGAATTACTTTTGTATATGTATATGATTTGGACTTTTTTCCCCCACTGGACTATGGAAGGGTGATAACTCTCCTATACAGTTGAACGAATGGTAACTTTCAAAGCCGCCCCCCCCCCCCCCCCCCAAAAAAAAAATCTCAAATGTGTGAAATTCGGGATCTTCGTCCATTTTGTCGCCATCTTTTCAATACAAAAACAAATTGTTAACGTATTTATCTCGCCCTTTTTTATTTGTATTTTAATAGCAAAATTAAAAAAAAGAAAAACGTCAGGTTGTCGGACTTGATATATATATATAGACAGTCCACGTGTAGCCGCCACATCTTTTGTCTCGCGATCAGCCCATTCAACGTCTCATGTTGTACGTACTATTTATACAAGTCTAACGATGACACCATTGTAGACATTGTCCCTGGGAAATTGTTGGTTTGTGAGTACGCTGGCGTGCTGTGCAGCCTGTACTTAGCCTAGACTCTGCTGCTCAGATAACACCATTTTCTTATCTGGACCTCTCTACGCTTTTTTTTCCTTGAAAATTTTGAGCAAGGACCCTTGAGGTCCTAGGTCATAGCTAAACGCTACTACTCATGTGGTATCCACCCCCTCCCCTCTCCTACCCGGATCCGCAACGTTGACATTGCCACCTACAAAGGTCACATGAAGTGACCGGCACCCGTACGGATTGGCTTGGGAGAGAAAGGGTGGGTCGACTGCTCGCTCCGGGCGATTACCTAAGCCTGGACTACCTGTTGTATTGTGTGATACGCGGTGGGGCCGTTGTTTATCTTTTGTGTTCCTTCTCTTTCTTTTTCTCTCTCTCTCTCTCTCCACTACTGCCTCAGTAGACACACACACACATCCCGACTAACTCCAGATAAAGTCAGATACAATGTGTTTTAGTGTGTACTGTATATATTACCCGAGCCTATCGTTTTGTTTCCCTTATCTCGGAAGGTGACATCAGCCCAAGTTTATGTCTCTTTTTTTTTTTTCAAGTTACCTTATTGAAAAACCATCCTGTTTTGTTTTAGAAATACATTCAGGAGACTCTGGACTTGATGAATTGAAATGCAGAGATATTTTTTTTTTGTTGCCGATGAAATGATAAATGGTTGACAAATAGGATCGCGATGTGATATGGTTGTCCTGAGTTTGAAAACATATTTGTATAATACAGGAAGAGGTATCTCTATTTTGTTTTGTATCTGCGGCATTTGAGAGCACACTCAAAAGTAGATCTGCTTGGAATTGTTGATGGTTCACTTCTCCTCCTTTCTCTGGTTTTTACAAGCCAGCTCTAATAAGTACCGGACTTGAGTTGGGGGAAAGTCAAAGCGGTTGGTCGTTGTGCTGGCCACGTCACCCTCCTTAATGGCCGGAGATAGAAACAGATGACCCTATAGATCCCTAAGTCTGAAAGGGGATACTTTACTTGTGCTACATGTATCAACTCACGGTCTGTCTGGGGTCAATCTTGTGCTACATGTATCAACTCACGGTCTGTCTGGGGTCAATCTTGTGCTACATGTATCAACTCACGGTCTGTCTGGGGTCAATCTTGTGCTACATGTATCAACTCACGGTCTGTCTGGGGTCAATCTTGTGCTACATGTATCAACTCACGGTCTGTCTGGGGTCAATCTTGTGCTACATGTATCAACTCACGGTCTGTCTGGGGTCAATCTTGGACACGTTAATTCTCCAACTTCCCTTTTTCTTCGTATCAAACGTTGCAGAACTATTTGGCTAATTGTCACTGCCAACACATGAATCAATAGTGTTACAAATGAACAGTGATAGGTACAGGTCAACGTATGACCCCGGCGAGATGACACAGCAGCGAGTGTTCTCTGGAATCTACGCGTATAAACAAAGACAGGATGTGACGTGTCCTCACGTGTTGTTCCAGGGGACGAACAGATCTAAGAAGGGGGCAGTTACTAATGAACAGTGACAGATAGAGGTCAGTACGTGTGACCCCGGCTTGATGACACTGCAGCGGGTGTTCTCTGGAATCTACATGTAAAAAGAAAGACAGGATGTGACGTTTCCTCACTTGTTGTTCCAGTGATACTAGCAGTGTTTGTGCAACTTTGGAGGAGCGATTAGGGACTCTATATAAGCCAGAGAGTTAATGTGAAAGTCAGTCGTGAGTGGGCTGTTACAGTCGATACAGACGATGTAAGACGTGTGCGGCTCTAGTGGAAGATAAATGTGTACGACTCGATGCAAGTTAACTAGGGTAGAGTTAACTGGAGTGGACTACTGTCGTTAAAAGTCTATACAGCGAACTACAGTGGACCTGAGCCGTTACACTCGATACAGTCGATGTAAGATGTGTGCGGCTCTGATTCGGTAGACTTGAGTACGACTTGGTTCAGCTTTGGGAGACCTGGAGCGACACTGGGAAGTGTGTCGTTGGTCTGTTCTGTGGAATACGGCTCGATGCAAGTTGAGAAGAGATGAATTGCAACGAAGTATAGCTAACTGTAAACTGACAGATATAGTACAGTCGTCGTTACTGTTGTCTACTGTGCGAGACAGTAGAAGAGAGTGGACTTGAGCCGTTACAGTCGATGTAAGACGTATACGCTACATGTTACAGTGACGGATTGTTATAGTTAATATTCAATAAAGTTATATAAAGCTGAAAGTTGAGTCGTCAAGTTCTTTGCAGTGTTTTTATTTGTGTGCCTACTAGTACATTTAGCCAGAAGATTCAGAAATACGTAACAATATTTAAAATATATTTATATAATTATTTAGTGGTAATTAAATTATATTTGTATTTTAACATATAAATAGCGGGGATAGATTGAGATATGTCAGTAATTGTGCGATTCTTCCTCTTATATAAGGTTAAGCTTGTTTTTTTTTTATTTATTGCGTTTTGATTTTGCTTTGTTAGCGGTCCCCGAAATGGGAATAGACGCTATTAGTTATGTGTGGCCTGTCTGTCCTTCTGTCTGTCCGTCCGTCCCGTTTAGATCTCGCAAACTAGAAAAGATAGTGAAAATCCAACATCAAAATATTAGACCATTCAAAGTTTTAATTCAACGGCTACTTTTCTTTTCTGAAAGCGAAAAATCTCATTTTTTAAATCACTTTTGCTAGCAGTTTTTTCATAAAAATTCACTTTTACAACTATTTACTATTAATAGTAACATAGAGGCTCTTTATTAGGGGAGACGATTGTTTACCATATATTTAACACATTTATGCAAACGGCTGTAGATTTTTTTCCAATGTTTTTTTTAAATATTTCTATTGTTTAATTATGTAAGTTCTGTTATACTAAGTACTATATTTACACACAAAATTTTAAAATTATTTTTTTAAAGCGAAAAAATCATCTATTTAGTATGCATACAAGTCAGACATAATTTAAAACAATTAATAAGTAGTTTCTCATATTATCGCGTGAACTGCAGTGCTACTCTAGTCGCAAGGCGCCTAACCTAAGAAGAAAAAAAAATCGTGTATATCAGCTGAGACGTAATTTGGACAGAGTACTAGCAGTCTACTTGTATGATGTGTCAGCTGAGGCGTTATTTGGATAGTGATGGTACTGATGACTCTACTTGGACCTATCTTCTCGTAGGAATCATTCGTGACAACTGATGTAGACAGAATGCCTTATGAGTTTCCGTTGTAGACCGCTTACCAGCGACCATGGTATTCAAACTGACCACCAGAAACATAGAAATGATCCATTGCCATCCTAACGTGTGTTAGTTCTCGTTAGCAAAGCTTGTATAACCTACCCCATTCATTCCAAGATAGGTCTAGAGAGGAAAGAAAGGACGATGAGAGAGGAAGAGGACAAGGGAGATAAAGGGCGGAAGAAAAAAGACGCTTGAAACATAATTTAGAAGAATAAGTAAATTATTTAAAATATTTAAGATTAATTAAAGGGGGTTTAAAAAAACAACTATTTATAAACATCAAAGACTAAAAGACTATGTACAGGTCAAAAAACTGCGTCATGATTTGAGCCAGAACACCAGTTGAGGTACAATCTATTCATAAAACAATAAGACCAGTTGAGGTACAATCTATTCATAAAACAATAAGACCAGTTGAGGTACAATCTATTCATAAAACAATAAGACCAGTTGAGGTACAATCTATTCATAAGACAATAAGACCAGTTGAGGTACAATCTATTCATAAGACAATAAGACCAGTTGAGGTACAATCTAGTCATAAGACAATAAGACCAGTTGAGGTGCAATCTATTCATAAGACAATAAGACCAGTTGAGGTACAATCTATTCATAAAACAATAAGACCAGTTGAGGTACAATCTATTCATAAAACAATAAGACCAGTTAAGGTACAATCTATTCATAAGACAATAAGACCAGTTGAGGTACAATCTATTCATAAAACAATAAGACCAGTTAAGATACAATCTATTCATAACACAATAAGACCAGTTGAGGTACAATCTTAAGATACAATCTATTCATAACACAATAAGACCAGTTGAGGTACAATCTATTCATAAAACAATAATACCAGTTGAGGTACAATCTATTCATAAAACAACAAGACCAGTTAAGGTACAATCTATTCACAAAACAAAAAGACCAGTTAAGATACAATCTATTCATAAGACAATAAGAACAGTTGAGGTACAATCTATTCATACAACAATAAAACCAGTGAACTTGTGTGTCTGAGAAACTATTTCAAAGAAGAATGACAGACTCGTAAAGATATAAAACACAGACAATAGAAACCTAGCAAAAACTCTATGAAGTAGATCCAAATCAGAGCTACAGAAATGAGAACTACGATCTCACTTGGAAAGATATTTGAGATAAAAGTGGCCTACGTAATACGAAAGGTAGAGCTAAGACTTCCATGCATTGACTAAGGACAACTATATAGGCGGCACTTATCAGTGCGCGGGGATCTGGGAGAGTATCAAATCAGGGACACGAATATTTTTAGGATGGATGGGCTGGCGGTAACAAAAGATTCTCTTTATCCCTTGCCCCCCATCCCAAGTAGCGTGGCCTGAAGCGGTTGCTCCACTAGCCAACACCTCTCGCCGCCTAGAGGTCAGAATGGAAGGAAGTTGCGAAGGCTGCAGAGCCACGGGTATGGAGGTGCCATAAATGATACATTAACTGAACCTGGTTTGGAAATTATAGAACAGTTGGTAGATATATATCTGTATCGACTTGTCAGTAATGAGTTCCATTAGGCATTGCATACAATTGATAAATAAATTGCTTCCCCATCGATATGTTTTTATTTAAACGGAAGGCAGATTGAATAAAATATTGGAATTCAAAGAGGATTTTTTCCTCACTTTTGAGCAGCCCTCTTGGGAAAAGCTGCTAGTGTCTTGTTTTATCTCAATCTGAAAAAAAAAAAAGAATGTTGCATGCAACTGGATGGCTGCCTGGTTGTGCGGTTTGCACGCTGGACTGTCGTTCAGATTCATCGATGGTCCCAGGTTCAAACCCTGCCCGCTCCCATCCCCCGTCGTCCTGCGGGAGGTTTGGACTAGGAAGTAAACTATCTTCAACTCTGAAGGAACATCCGAAACATATAAAACATTTTACAGTACATTTTAACCATTTTTAAAACAAGATTCAAAAGCCGTCCTTATTATTTCATTAGCTGAAATGTGTAGCATATTCTCTCACTAATGTGTGTGTGTGTGTGTGCAATGCACTATGAATGAATGATTACATGTGCCGCCATCTTTTTCGTTGAAATTTCCAGCATTTGAATTGACTATTGTAGACCAGGACACTCAGCTCACAGTCCCCTACCCTTTTCTCATCTTTAAGGGTGAGCACGGAAATTCAGTTTAAGTTGGGGGAAAGTTGACCCATGAAAGACACACACACACGTGGAATGAATGAGATCAACCATTGGTCATCTCTAAATGAGTAGTGAGTTCCCTCCTCCCCCAAGAGTTAGATGTTTAGTAATGGCCAAGAAATAGACCACTGTGTGTGTGTATGTGCTTTAATAAAGTTATAATAAAAGACAAAGTAAAAACAAATATTTCCAGGCGCAGTTGTTATTTTATCATTTGGCTCTGATAATGACCTTGTCCTGTGACCTTAGTTACAAGCAGAACGATGTCGCCTGTCATATGCGCACGCACGTCTTAACCAGAACTCTCGGGCCTTTTAGTAGGAGACGCGCACGCATTTGTTAAGAGTTTAGCTTTACTTAGCCCTGGGCTTGCGTTTTGTGTGCTTCCCCCTCACTCCCCCCTCTCTCTCTCTCTCTCTTCCCTCTCTCTCTCTTCCCTCTCGTGTATTGCCTAAAGGACTTGTGCACGACCGTCCAACCTGTTAGCTAGCGACCACTTCTGCCAAATATAGCGTCTCACGGGACGAGCCTAATCTAAGTAGGTCAGCACACGCAGGCATGCATGAACACGGTACAAGTTTCGGTCTTCTGGTCGTTTGTTTAACACTCCCCCTCACACGCCAGTTCTCACCCCCCTCCCTCTACTGCCTATATTTTTTTACTCGCATCTATTCTATCAGCGGTGCGCGCACACACACACGCACATAAAAGATATTGTTATTACTGCTCTGTTATGCCCCCCCCCCCAACACCATTCTAGCCCACTTGTGCTCCCCATGTCATTTCGGATTGACCTTTGCCCTCCCCCCACCTTTTCCCACCCAGTACCTTGTGCGCTAGTATTAGCAATGCATGCCTTATCTGAGTGAAAGATCCCTAGGTGTCGTCACAACTCATACTTTGGATTGTCGCTTGTTTACACGGTCTGGACTAGAAAAAGTAGCTTACCTGACATATAGTTCTAGATCTAGTAGACACTTGGACCAGAACGCATGAAATAAACGACACTGTATAGATGATACTACATGGCTGCGCTATGATTCTTTTGATTTAAGCTACTTAAAAATGGGTCAAAGACAATGAACTATCAATGCTAATAAGCTGTTGTAACTGTTTTATTACCAAATGAGTTTGAATGTTAGCTTCTTTTTTTTTACGTTCTATAGTTTACACTTACTCTTACCTGGCTAGCTTTGGTACTCTCTAGATTTATTATGTAATATGTTTTGTCTGCTCTTGCCCGGGTTTTATATTTCGAAACTTATTGTGCTGGCAAGACTTTTATCAGTTGGGTTGCCAGTTATGACTTTTTCCTCTAATTTATTTCAGAGCCCTTACATACATAATAGAGTTTCTAGTGCCTCTTCGATTTTTCCAACTCGTATCACAACATATTGGTCATCGTATGGGTCAGAAAGACATTGATAAAGGAGGCGGGGGCACGTGTAAGAGAAGGTGTAATTAAAATATATTGTTTGGCGACCGGGCCGACCCTAACAATTGCGGGGCCCTATGCGAAACGGATTGCACGGGGCACCAAAATTACAATTTTGTCTATTTTTCATGAGATTTTTTATGAGTTTTCATGAGATTTTAATAATTTCAGATTTCCGGGAGGCCTTGGAAACTTTATTATTATATACAAGTTATTATGGTTTAATTTAATAATTTACTCCTACAATCAGCGCAGAGATTATCGATCTAAAAAGATTATCTATTGAGAAGAACTCCACATCCCACTACTGTAAGATTTAGTTTAAAATTAGTATCATAAGAAAGACAGAGTTAATATAAGCTTTGTAAAACTTACTGTTTTCAGGTGAGCCAACAGAAGACAGCAGTCGGCTTGATCTTGCAACACACGAATGTAAGGATGAGAAGTCTGATGATGATATGGATGAGTCTTTGGATGAGAGTGATGATGGCGGTTTGATGATTGCTGACATGCAGGTGAGTGACAACCCAGTCAATAATGAATTGCAGGTGTTTGATGTCTACTGAATTATTTAATATTTTTTTAGATAAATACCATCACCAACTTATTCTCAACAAGAGAGTTTTTATGAAACTGAGGTGGTTCATGTTAGGCAGTCTTAGTAGTGGGCAAGAAAAGACCACATTCCAATATTCTTCACTATTATCTGATTTACGAGTCGTATATCCCCCAAAATCTTCTATTGTTCCATGTACGTTCCATCATAGTTAATGTGAGAGTCTTATACGGACACAAAGCTTCAGATATTTTATTTTATGTGAGAGTCTTGTATACAAAAAGTTCCACTTGTTCTATCTGATATTAGCTAAATAATAAACTTCTGTTTTCTTTTACAGGATACTAAAGAAACCGATGACACAGAGAATGATGCTGAGGTAATTACATTTGTCTAATTAAATTTATATGAATACATTTATACATCTTGTGTAAAAATGTGTTGCATGTTTTAAAGTTTAAAAAAAAAACCTGGGTGGTTACAAAAATGCACATGTGGCAGTTTGACTGTTTCCTTTGCAGACTTTTAATAACAATCTCCATTGAATGTGCATTTCTTACTCTTTAGATATTCCCTGTAAGAACTTTTATTTTAAAACCACAACCCACTGGATACTTACCATGTAACCCCCAACACACAGGATACTTACATCAAACCCCCAACACACAGGATACTCACAACTAACCCCCAACACACAGGATACTCACAACTAACCCCCAACACACAGGATACTCACAACTAACCTCAAAAACACCAACTAACTTTCAACACACAGGATACTCACCAACTAACTTTCAACACACAGGATACTCACCATCTTACTTTCAACACACAGGATACTCACCACCTAACTTTCAACACACATGATACTCATCATCTTACTTTACATGATACTCACCATCTTTTCAACAGTCATGATCATCATTTACTTTCAACACAGGATACTCACCATCTTTTTTTCAACACACAGGATACTCACCATCTTATTTTGAACACACAGGATACTCACCATCTTACTTTCAACACAGGATACTCACCATCTTACTTTCAACACAGGATACTCACCATCTTACTTTAAACACAGGATGCTAACCATCTTTCAACAGTCATGATCATCATCTTACTTTCAACACAAAGGATACTCACCATCTTACTTTCAACACACAGGATACTCTCCATCTTACTTTCAACACACTGGATACCATCTAACCCCAAATTCACAGGATCTAAGCCCGCAAACCACAGTATATTCACCATTGAAGCCCCAACCCACAAGTTGCTCATCATCTAAGCCCCCTAGCGACAGTATACTTGCCATTGAAGCCTCCATTACAAATCAAGAAAGAGTTTAGGGGGAGTGTATTAATATGTATAAAGATGTTGCACAGGCATTGGTAGGAAGGATAACTCTAATTTGAAACAAAAATCTTAAATTTTCTAGATATTATCCTGACAAGAGTTCCAGAAGATTTCATAAGCGAGTGTTTACTTTCTTTTTCTTGTATACATCTCTTGTTTGTGTGAAACTGGAAACATGCTCAACACTACAGCAGATATAAGAGTTAAAATAAAGGAATTGATTGATTTGAAGATGTGCAATTTGAAGATCCAAAACATCATATCATTAGATCTTTTTCATTGTGGTAGCTGCTCAATTAGCTCACACTTATTTTTTAGATATTTATGATTACATGCTTTCAGTTATTGGTTCATATAAATCTCTCTTTTTATTTTTCACAAGTATGTATCATCTAATCTAGAGCATAAAGTGAATGTTCCTTTTAAGTTTCTGAATTTGTGATGTGTTTCAGTGATGATAAAGTGTAGTCTCTAATCTATGGTATTATTTTTGATGGTTCATCTGTCGGAAGAGAAATTGATTTGCCCCGTGCTTTCTTCTGGTGATTCTTTAGTCTTCCTTTTTATCATTCTCATTAACACAGTCATTTCTCTGTATAATGTTGTCGCCATTAAATTATGACTGAACCATTTAAAGCAGTAAAAGGTCATCTGTTTCTGTGGCCTACAGTTAACGAGGGTGTCATATAGCAAGCACAACGACCAACCGCCTTTACTTCTCTCCAACCAATGTCAGGGACCCATTAGAGCTGGGTGGACTGAGAGGCGCCCAAAGATTCCGCTTTACTGCTTAGCCACAGTGCCTCTGACTGAGCCATGTAGTCTCGCTTATATTGTGTCAGTAAATTATGTCCCCTCACATGGTTCCTCTAAATTGTGTTGTTTCCCTTTGCTCTGTGTGACAGGATGACGACCAGCCCAAGTTAATATTTAATGGTCAGATGACTCGCAGACAATCTAAGCAGTTCAAAGATGCCAGTGACAGCTTTGCTGTGTACTCTGTCCGGAATGGCACCAACAAGGCCAGCAAGAACAGAACATGTGAATATTGTCATGTTGTCAAGGCCACACCAGCTGCACTTGTGCGACATCTACGGAAACACACAGGAGAACGACCATTTGTATGTCATATAGAGGTAGTCATGTATTTGCATGTCATATTGAGGTATTCTTGTAATTGTACGTGACATAGCATTAGTCATGTATTTGCATGCCATATTGAGGTATTCTTTTATTTGTATGTCATATAGAGGCTGTCATGTATTTACATTTCAATATTGTGGTATATCTTTGGGCGCCTCTCAGTCCACCCAGCTCTACTGTATGTCATATAGAGGCAGTCGAGTATTTGTATGTCCTATAGACGTGGACATGTATTTTAAAATATGGTGTACAGATATCTCTCTTTCTCTCTCTCTCTCCCTCCCCCCATTTCAGTCAGTTAAAACAATTTGGCACCTAAGCTGGTTTTTAAAGCATTTCCATGGAGCACCTCTGTTACGCCAACTACCTTTCTGCTCACCAAAAAGAATGCTTTTAGCATATGGTTGTCCCCAATACATGATTTGTACCTTGCCCAGCATAACTTTTGGACTATAAGAATTCACTTTGTACTGTCCATACCGGCATTTGCAAGAACTTCGCTGTTTGAAGTGTGTTCACGATGGAGCGCAAACATCTTTGGTGAAAGTGTTCAAGAAGTCTTAGTTTCATTCTGTGTAGTACTCATGTATCAGATCCATATAGAAGGGCATGTAAAGGTTATCTGTTTCTATGTCCCCCAGTTAACCAGGATGTCATGTGGCCAGCACAAGAACAAACTGCTGTTACTTTCCCCAACTAATGTCAGGTACCCATTAGAGTTGAGTGGGCTCAAGGGTGTCCTAAAAATCCTGACATTCAAAACACCAGTCTTCACAGACATTGAACATGAGACTGATCAGTTCAGAAGCAAAGCACTTTACCACTCAGCCATCAGGCCCCATATATATTTATTATGATGGTACATGATATCTCAAGATGGTAATGACCTGCTGGTCAATGTTAGGCCCAAAACTTTTTTTTCTACTATTTTCTATTTTCCTTTTGCTCCTTCTGTTCCCCTCTCTGAGTAGACTTAATTAGTGGGTCATTTACATACCAAACTTGTTCTTGTTTGCTTTTGTACCTAATGGTGAAGTAGCCAATCATTTTATTAAACTTTTCAATACAGATAGTGTTTAGATCCAAAATCTCCACATTTGTTGCTTCAAGCTTTTTGTAAGAGAAAGATTCACTCCTTGTGTACAAAATTCTGCTTGTTTATGTCACTCCTTGTGTACAAAATTCTACTTGTTCATGTCACTCCCTATGTCCAAATGTCTGCTTGTTTATGTCACTCCCTATGTCCAAAAGTCTGCTTGTTCATGTCACTCCCTATGTCCAAAAGTCTGCTTGTTCATGTCACTCCCTATGTCCAAATGTCTGCTTGTTCATGTCACTCCCTATGTCCAAATGTCTGCTTGTTTATGTCACTCCCTATGTCCAAAAGTCTGCTTGTTCATGTCACTCCCTATGTCCAAATGTCTGCTTGTTCATGTCACTCCCTATGTCCAAATGTCTGCTTGTTTATGTCACTCCCTATGTCCAAAAGTCTGCTTGTTCATGTCACTCCCTATGTCCAAATGTCTGCTTGTTTATGTCACTCCCTATGTCCAAAAGTCTGCTTGTTTATGTCACTCCCTATGTACAAATGTCTGCTTGTTTATGTCACTCCCTAAGTACAAAAGTCTGCTTGTTCATGTCACTCCCTATGTCCAAATGTCTGCTTGTTCATGTCACTCCCTATGTCCAAATGTCTGCTTGTTTATGTCACTCCCTATGTCCAAAAGTCTGCTTGTTCATGTGGCATTCGCTTTGGAATGTCATCATGATGGTCTAAAGTTTGAACCATGAGTTATGGGCTAGGATACAATAATCTTCATTTATGAAGAAAGTATGTGAAGTTTCATGGCTCTATAACTTGTAAAAATTCATTATACATTGGAATGTTGTTGTTTTTTTGTAATTCAACTGATGCATAAAGGTTGACTTAATATTTTGTCGTACCTTACCTGTTAGTTTATTGGAAAAGGGGAGGGCTAACATCATCAGGTACTTGTACTATGTTACTGTATAGACCCAGATCCATTATTTTCTTCCACCATCTTATTGACCTTTTCTTTCTCATTGTTTAGGTGTATTCCATTAGAGTGCCAAATTTTAGCGTTTGTGTGGATAGGGATTGAATCTTTTATCAAAACTTTCCTCTTAACTTCCTATTTTATTGTTCATTTTTCATTTTCATAGACCATTATTAATGACTGGATACTTAGCTTAAAAATAGTTGATCACAGTCTGAAATTTCAAAGCTTATTTTTTTAAATTTATTTTCTAATTTATATATTCACTTGAAACTAAAGCCATGTTTGACACTTATTTAATTATCTCCTATTTCTAAATCTAAAAATAACTCTTTCCTTCTGTCCCTCAGCAATGTGGTAAGTCTTACAAAGCCAAGAGAAGTCTAAACTTACACCAGACAACACACCATCCAGAATCTGGCAAGATGAGTGGACCACTGCCCCCTTCACTGTTGTCTGCGCAGATACCTTTAACTACTAGCCCACTTACAGTAAGTACTGTTTGTAAATGTATATTATGTAGGTACTTGTTGATCTGACAAGTCACCATTGTTTTCTGGCATTGAGAAAAGTCTTGAAATCTGCTTAAGTCAAACAGAAAAAGTATTACTGAGTCATTCTGCTGGACACATTATTAGGTAGTATGTTTGGTTCAGAACTGTTCTTTAGTCCTTATTTTTTTTAAATTTCTTCATATGAAGTTATTGTCTTGAAATTACTTCACTAGTACGCTCATACTACTTCCTCATGTAAGGCACTGTCTTCAAGTCTGTAAGTTTTTTAGAATTTTATGTGGCTATGAAGACCTACCTATTTTGCTAAAACTGAAGTTTTCTAAAGATGTATTTTGTGTTACTGTGTCTCAAGAGATGATCTTTTCCTCATGCAGCATCTCATGTGGCTAGTGATACCAATCCTTGAGACACATGCATTGGTATTGCATCTTGGTATTTTACATTTTAGTGAATTAAATAATACTTAACTATCCAGTGTTGATGGTACATCTGACATCACATTTGTGCTTGCTGTTTGAGGCAAGGAAACAAATGTTTTGACCACTCTTTTTTTAAAAAGATACTTACTTGTTCATTACAAATCTAATGATTGGCCTTTTGGCAAAAAAACAAAAAAATTGTTTAAAGCAAATAAAAATAAAATGCCTCCATAAAAATTAATTAATACTACAAGTACAAATCTTTCTTATTCATAATTATAAAGCAGCTCTTTTTTTTAAGAAATATTTCTTTGTTTTAGCAAGTGTCTCCGACCCCGGCCATATCAGAATCAACAAAGTCTTTACTTAGAGAGACTTTAGAGTCTAGCCGCAAGGCACGGGATGGCAGCACTGGACCAGAGGCTCATATCCTTGCTTTGAGTGGATTGTCAAGGCTGCAGGACAGGCTGTCAACTCCAAATCTTGTTAATTTATTGACCACTGACTTGTCAAAGTAAGAGGCTAAGACTAGCAAGCAATGACTACACATTAGTCTAATTATTTTGCTCTTCTTTATTAATTTGGAATACTTTTTCTAGAGCGAATAAAGATAGTTTCAAAATTTGTGGGTTAGACTTTTAAGATTTCTAAACACCTTAGAACAAATAATCTTTTTTAAAGTGTAGAGTATACCATGGCAATGATCTGAAGATAATGTAATAATATAATCATGGTTCCAGGGGACAGCTGTCGGCTGATGCTGTGACAAATTATTTGCTTAGCTCTGTGAAGCGAGAGAGAACCGAGGAGGATGAGATGGATAGGAAATCTTTGGTCATGGCTGAGGAGCAAGCAGAGGATCTGAGTATGTCTGCATCTAGAAGATCAGCTAAGTCCTCCGCAGCATCTACCTCTGTATTGGAGAGGAATTTTAAATGTGATGTAAGTGCTAATCTCCAACTTTTTCGAGTAACAAATTTTTTTGTTTCATGTATTAGTCTGTACTAGATGTTTTTATTATCCTCTGCTTTGTTCTCTGATAATAAAATGACAAACACTCAAAATAAATGATACTAATAAAAATGAAGAATTCTGCAAATGAAAAAATTACAGTGTAATGCAAACAGAATCGGTTAATTGTATGTAATGTTTCACTAAAACAAAATTAATGTAATGTTTCACTAATAAAATCTCTTAATGTAATATTTCACTGATGAATGCATCAAACCCTTCATTCATTTAGTTTTTGTGAATCAACAAAGCATGAGCTTAGTATATCATGTCTTGAGAAAAAAACTGAATTATATTCTATTCTATTCTATAGTGAGAATTATGAAAAATACACAATTTAAATTTTACAGTCTTGATGTTAATCTCTTTAGCTAAAATACATTATTAAAAAAAATACTTCAGTTTTTTGTTTTTGTTTTATTAATAAATGTTTTTTAGTGACTGTGAAAGTCAGTTTTGGCCTTCATGGCCTAGTTCTGCCAGTTATACAGAAAGTTACAAAATGTTTGCATGTTTCTGTCTTCCCTCTAGTTCTGTAACAAAACCTTCCGCCATGAGATCTCGTGCATTAACCACACCCGCACTGCCCACGGCATCGTCCTCAATCCACAGCATGTTCCTGCCGTAGAGACCAAACCCAGTGTTATCCAGTTACTGTCTCATGCCAAACAGGAATCCACCAGTGTTCACAAGTCAGAGCCTAGCATTGACCTGTCCTACCCTGCGCTGGGTCGGCCTGCTCACATCTCTGCTACTGCTTCCTTAGGGTCTGCTCTCAAAGTAGATCTTCCCTCTGCTGGCGGTGAAGGAGATATGCTGGAGGAAAGCAACACATTACCTTACCATATTACATCTCATATGGCTCAAGAGTAAGTTTGACAAATTACCTTACCATATTAAATGTCTTATGGCTCAAGAGTAAGCTTCAGAACTTTAAAAAATCCTTATTAATATATATTTCAAATTTATATTGAAGTGTAAGACCATATACAGTTGAATCTGGTTAATAAGATTACATCTGGACACAACATTTTGTTTCTAATAACTATCTGGTCCAATAAACCACATTGGGTTGTATATTAGGATTTGTTTCACTACTTGAGGATCCCATTTGAATAAGCAACTGGTCCGTATAACAGGATTGTCTGTATTGACAGTATATGTGGAGGGGTGTAATACTGTTACATTGACTGACACAGTTTATGTAAAATCTTTAAATTGTAAATTTTTAAAGCATGTTATAACACTAGCACAAGAGTCCAATATCCAACAGTTTAAAACAAACATTGGGTAAAACTAATTTAGTTTTTAACTGTTTTAAACCAGTTTCTAAGCATATAATTTGGACTTCATTGATTTGCTCTATTTGATGAAATGTAATTGAATTGTTTGAAATATTTTAGTTTCAACACTGACTTGAGACTTAAAGACACAGAGAAATCAGGTACTATGGTTTCATTGTCTTAACTTAGTATTCTTGTTCTAATCTTATTGTTAATGGTGTCGTAGATCTAATTCTAGTATTGCCAAGTAATTGTAGACATTCAGAACAAAGGTCTATTTTTGGGGGGTGGGGGGAGGACACTTTATAAATCTTGACTTTTCTTGTGTCTATAGTTCTCGCCGAGGATGGTGGCAATCGTCGCATGCGGGTGACAGTGGAGAAGGAAACAGTCATTGCCACTAGAATTGATGGTGTGAATAATATATCTGGCAGGAGGGCAACAGTCTTCAAGTAAGTCATGGGACAGAAGCTATCATCTCAACATGTGTAACTTATAAGCCAGTACTAACTCAATATTTGGATTTCATCTTGAAACTAAGTTTTGGGAGTACATCTGAGTCAAATTAAAGTTCCCCTTTCAGACCTTGCAATCTATGGGGCAGATAATGTAAATGTTTCTGTGGCCCACAGTTAGCAAGGGTTGTCATGTGGACAAAACAGTGACCAACTGCTTTGAAAGTAAATCAAGCTGTGGTAGAGTGTGTTCAACATCAAATTATTTCAATCTTAATCAAGAGTTGTATACATAAAGTAATAAACAAATTCTTTATGTGTAGAACATTCTAGTGAATTTTCTTATTAATAAGGTTTAACAGCAGTTGTTGTTTTTTAAATGCTCAGATAAAAACAAAAAGGGAATAATTGAATGTTTTAGCATAGGTTACAAAAGTCAAGTTAAAAAGTGTTTGTGTTTCAGATGTCACATGTGTTCAAGGATTTTCTCCTCACTACTTCGATTCAACCACCACCTCCCCTCCCACTGTGACAGCGAGGTACAAACTTATGACTGTAGGTACTGCGAGGCATCCTTTAGATCTCATATACAAATCGTCAAACATTTGCAGGTCAGTGCGTTGTCCTTTTGTCCTCAGACACCCAATGCTATTTATAGATCTATAAGTACCGCTATGCTTAGTTCGTACAAACTTGTTATGACTATTCTAATATGGGCTCAATAATTTTTTCAATTATCAGTGTCATAGAGAGAAGTTTACTGGACTGAATCCTTCTGGTACAGCTTTGAATAGTTCTGCTCTCTTGCTGGAGGAATTTAATAAGGTAATTTGAGTTCATTGCTCACACTATGGACCAGCAGTTTCTTGATGTTTTTGTAGTAGTGTTGAAGCATTTTTTTTTATTTTTAGAAGTCTTTGTTTTATATAAAGTTTTTGTTTTTATGTGAAGTCTGTGTTTTATATGTTTTATATGAAGTTTTGTTTTATATAAAGTCTTTGTTTTATATGAAGTCTGAGTTTTATAAGAAATCCTTGTTTTATATGAATTCTTTGTTTTAAAGTCTGTGTTTTATATGAAGTCTTTGTTCTTGATATCTGAAGTCTGTGATTTGTTTTTACCCAGAAGCACAAAGAACCACACAGTAACAATGTCTCCATAAACAACAATGGCATTTTCAATCACTCTGACAGTAGCGTCTCCATACCTGAGCCTGGGGAAAGAGCTAACGGTGGATACTCCTGTGTCAAGGTCAGTTATCAGCATGTTGGTTGATTCATTGCATGAAATAATTTCCTGTAGTTTAAACATAGTCTGCTGTACCAATCTGTTGTTGGAATGGCATCATGTGATTAGTTTAGTTGCAGCTTTGTGATCTGTTCTATTATTGAGTGTCTAATCTGCAATCTTTAACAGTTGTCTCTTGTAAAAGACATGTGAAATGCATGACCTTTTAAATTCTAGTGTCAGAAGCGGTTCAGTCGAGAGTATCTCCTACAGCGCCACATGCGCATCCATCAGACTGCAAATATTTTCTTCTGTCATGCATGCCACTATAGCTTCACTAGCGAGTTGGACCTGATGGAACACCAGAGAGTGAGTCAACACATCCCAGACTTTGTATTGCCTGCTGTATATATTCAATGACCTTGTGTAGCCAGAACAATATATACTAAACTAATACAACACAATCTACAGTTATATTTTTCAGTTTTCCTCTTCACTTTTCCAGTTCTCTCTAAGCATTTGACTCTCACTGGATTTTAATTGTGGGGAAGAACAAAAAATGAATTGATTTGAGTTTGTGTTGTGGGTTATTTTTTTGTTTAGCTTTTCTTAAACTCCTATATTTAGAAATATTGGGATAGAGAGAATGTTACAAAAGAAAAAGTGTTGTACATTCACTTTAATCTCTACCAATGTACAATCAAGTTCTTTGTTCCTGCTATGTAATTGTAATTCTGTTATCTCTAATGGCTTATGAAATATTCTTTGCCTCAATATATTTTTTGCTTTTATTTTGAATATAACATAATACTGCTGCATATACATGAACTATATTTAACCCAGAGTTACACTTTATGTTCATTCATGTCTTAGAACTGTGCAGTTAAGCTTCTATTTTATCTTTCATTACTTACTGTGGGAAGAAAAAGTGAACTAACCTATATATTCAAGAAATGTTATTGAAGAGTGTTTTGGGTAGTGTCAGATCACATTTAAATTGATGTGTTTCTATTTTACACATTCCTGTAAATACAAGATCTTGAGAAGTTTATCAATATATTGGTTGCTCAATTAATAAGCTTACAAGTCAAACTTTGCTTCTGCTCAAACTAGCTTTAATGTTGACTGATATATGTCAGTGATAAAATAGAATAAGATTATAAATTATATAAATGTTATTTAGCTGAAGAAAAATAGTAATGTAGATAATAATTATATAAATGTTAATTAACACATTTAAACTGTCAAGATTATATGTCATATTTTAAATATAGATTATTCATGCATCTACATATTGATGAAGCTATTTTTATTTTGTTCTTGTTTTCTGAACTCGGATGTCTTTCTAGTTTTCAGGTTTTAGTGATAAATTCTGTTCAGTTTTATTTAGTAACATCTCTGTTAGAGTGGAAGTACATAAATGCTAAGACTAACTGTATTAATGACTTTAATGTAGGCCAGCCACGGCAGCATGCAGTACACCAATCTCCTGAAGAGTCTAAATGCCAGCATAGACAGCAAGTTGTTACAGAACCTCCAGCACAGTGACAACAACAACAACCACAACATCAGAACCCAGGCGTACCCACTGGTAGACATGAAGGCTTTTGACTTGAGACGGGGGGAACAGGTGGAGGTCAGAATGACATCGGAAGCCACAGAGCGAGCAGAAATAGTGAGTAGTGCAAGTCTTAAGGAAACTCAAATGAGTTTTTTCTATTTTTAATTTTGTGTGCTTGTTAGTGTTACCCTGTGATACTACTAGTAAGACATATTGTTAGCGATGCATGTGACTGTTAGTGAGACTTTATTTGTGAGACATGCGACTATTAGTGAGATATTGTGATGCATGTGGCTATTGGACATATTGTTTATGATGCATGTTGTTATTAGTGGTTCTTTATGTGACATGCTGTTGAGATATACTGTTGTTAGTTATGCATGTGGTTGATAGTAAAATGTGCCATCATCATTTATAGTAAGGAATCATAGGGTTAAAAGATGTCCGGCAAAAGGAGGTCATGTCTTCATTTTTGGGGTCCTGTCCTCCATCCAACAGGCATTGGCCAAAAGTATACAAATATTTTTCACAACAATTGGATATTATCCATCTATTGGTTTTATTCCTTACATCTTCTGGATTAATTGCAAAAGCTCACCAGATAAACAGCAAGTAAGATGACAATATTTTTGACCACCTCCTTCTTGAATAAGTGTTTCGTTTGTTCATGGATGTTCAAATGAAACTAGTTCATCAAAATACATCAAGATATTCTAGTTTTGCATTTCAAGGCATAATAATAATCGAAAGGTGTTAAAGAGGAACATACACCCTCCAATGAGAGTTACTTTTCTCACTAAGTAAAATCAGAAATAAAGTCTTGCATGGAGTTCCACGAGTACGTTTGCTCTAATGATGGTAAGGCTTTGTCCTCCTCTGGGTGTGCTTGTGTCTGGTAACCTTAGAGGTTCATGGTGAAACATGGTATCCCTGTTATAAAGTAGTCATTGATAAACTTAATACATTTTCCTGCCAATGACTACTATATAATTCTTATTCCTCTACTTTGCTTATTACTCTGTGTCTGTTTAACAACCCATGACTAACTACAAACATGTGAAGTAATACATTTGTTTACCTTTTTGTTGTCAGCCTGTGTTAGATAGTTTTGATCAAAGCAAAGCTTTACTTATGATGATGTCACCTGGACAGGACAAAAAATTCAATCCACAAGTATTACAGGTTAGGTTTTAATTCTCTTGATATTGGGTTTACTATTTATTCACACATTTTAGAGTCCAGGGTTAAATACCTTCATTAAAATTGACCCTGGTTGCTTAAAATCTTCTAGTAGTTTTTAAAAAATGTTTTTTTTGGACTACAGGCTTTTTTCCAAGACAATGAACCAATCAGACAAAGTTTAGCCACAGTGGAAGACTACAGGAAACTGGTGAAACTGGAGGAAGAGATGAAGCAGAATGAAAAGAGAAAACATGAATTGGAAGAACGGCATAGAGTTGACAGGGAGAGAAGGCGGCTGAACGAGCAAGAGAAGTTGAAGCAAAAGTTGGCTCAGGAAGGGATGGGAGATGTCATAGTGGTGCTACCTGATGCTCCTCCTATGGATGAGGCTGCAGCAAGAGAACAGGACATGAACAGCGGATCTGATCGACCAACTGACCTTTCCATGAAATCTCAGATAGGAGTTGGCTTCATGGCTAGAAAATCAGAAAATCAGTCGACTCCTTCAGGATCAACAAGTGCCACAGTAAGTTGTTACAGTTGACTTTTATAATTGATCACATTTTTTTTTTAGATATTTAGTCCACTATTATTAACAACCCCAACTTACAAGGACATTTTCTGGCCAGTATATTACCATCATCATCTATATATTTCTCCACTATAGTGGTTATGTAACTCAGAGGGTACATTAAGTTTTCATTTGTTAATATCTTTAAGTTCTAAAAAGAACATCATTACAAATTGTGAGATACTAGAATTTGTTAAGTGCTTTAAAAAGAATGGACTGTGATCGCCACAAAAAAAATGATACAATTTAGATAATTAATAACATAATAGGCTGTTTGCTTAGAGCTTTAGCATCATAGACAGACCAATCGACCGACCCTTGTGAATTGATGTATGAAAATATGTTTTTTTTTACCACTCTATCTTTCTTGTATGTTTGCAATTTTTGCAATAGATTTTTTAAACACTTCTAGTCATCTACTCATCATCAAATTTTGCTTACAAGCTCATGCTCGACAACACAAGAAGCAATTAAAAAATTGACAAATTAGTTAATCAATTAGTCTTAATTAAATATTTGTATATATATAGAGAGAAAATGTACAAAGCAAAGGGAGATAAGCATGGCATACAGAATTATTGAAATTTAAAGATAGCTTGAGCAAAATAAAATAATTATAATAAGTTAATTTAGAGATTATATTAAAGACTAGTTGTTAATGTAAAATTATATTAAAGACTATATGTATTATTAAGATGTGGGATTGAACTAAAGAAAATAACGATTCTCAGATCACTGGTATCTCTCTGATTAACCAATATCCCTGGTAAAAAGAAATAATGTCACAATCTCCAAATCAAATTTACATAATCCCATTCACTAACACTAATTAAAGAAAACAACCCTCAGTTGAGAAATCCAAACTCATAACTCAAGTTTCTTAACACATTTACACACTAGTTAAGGTCATTTACTCCCAACAGCATAAACACAAATCACCCTACTTCAAACATGGAATAAATGGTTAGTCAGGGAGGAACAGGGTTACAACAGTATATTAATCAATTATAAACAAAACTTTGTGGTGACTTAGGTAATTAACATTTGTCTAAATTACTATTTTCACAATGATTTTAGATTCTACAAAAATATTATTAAATACATACAATGGATGAGGGCTATTATAATACATCTGTACTAGAAAGGTGAAAATAATTGGTACTAATTTTTTATAAGACTACACTTATATTATTAACATACACTATAAAGTAGAAAAATGTTTTTAAAAAGTGTTGGGTGTGAATTTCACTTAATCTCATTCTAAACACACCCAATACTTGACAATATACAACACAATAATATATTGCATGATGTGTACGAGGTAATCATCTTCTTTTTTGAAGTAACGTCTGTATTATATAAGATAAGATAAGATAAAAATACTTTTTAAAAAATTTTTTCACATTTTTATTGCATTATAATATAAGCCTTATTGAAAAATTTATTTTTACTTTTTTTTTTTCTACTTTTATTAAAATTAATATCTTAAAGTCGAACATAACAAAAAAAAAAATTGTTCTAGGAACTTAATATTTATTTTTTTGGTAACTCACTGCACAGTAATTTGGTCTTCAAGTTATCACTCAAGCAAACAATAATCCTACACCAACAGCATACTATGAAGCCCAGTTTAAATAATTCTGCTACAATTATAGACATTTAGCTTACTCTAATACACTTTCAAAAAATCATTTTTTCCCCATCATACCTTGATACTTTTAGTTATGATCTGTTATGCAAGTCAACATTTCAACAGTAACAAATGTTACAACAGGTTTAGGTTTAAATTTGCTTTTGGTAATGTCAATATGATCTTGACATATGTTTGACTCAACTTTCAGGAGACTAAACTCTTGCCAACTACAGAAGAAATTGCCATTGGGGTCAAAAGGCTTCTTTCAGCTGGGGTAGATCAAACCCTGACTCCTCCAGCCAAAAACAGGAGAAAGGCTCTAAAACCACAGAGAATCCAAAGTCAGAATGGTCAAAATCAGACTGCAAGAGAGGTGACTCAACCTAACAAGGGGGATAACAACAATAATAATACAGACTTGTACAAGATAAACAGTACATCTAATTATGGTGAGTTGATTAAATTATTTTTTTTTGGAAATGTTTTTTTTTTGTTTTATAATTTTGAAATGTTATTTCGTATTTGCTACTTTTGTTCTTGTTATATATTGACAATGTTGCATGGAACAGTTTTAATTTAGATTTTGCTGTCTGGTGAACAGCTTCATGCTGAAGCTTGAAATCTCCTTCACTGGGATTCAAGCTTGTATCCCTTGGTTTAGGAGCCAAGCACTTAACCACTCAGCCACCATACTGGTTAATAATTTGTCCCCCCAAAAAAAACTGTTTAAAATGACTAAATTCAAAGTGTATGTTGATGAAAATAAAAGAAATGTTTTACTTTTAACTATATTTCACTACATTTTGACTCCATTCCAGGGGACTCTTTGCCTAGAGAGAGCTCAGCATTTAGCCAGGTTAGTGTGTTCAAAGCTTTTGTCCCTGAGCGAAGTTCTAAACATGTGTCACCTCTGACCATAGCTAGCACAAGTTCACTTAAAACAGTTTCCACAAGTTACATACAAGAGACTCCTGACCTTGAAGCTTGTGTTGACCCATCCAGTGGGGCTATAGATTTGAGTGCTGATAATAAAACTTTCAAGTCAATAGCCACTATACAGTCACCTAGTGTTGGAAGCAGGGCTCTATCTTCCCCAGCAGCCTCATCCTTGGATCCCTCAGCTTTAAAAAAGAGCTCTTATCATCAGTTACCTTTGAAGAGGAGCACCAGCCTTGACCCTGCTGTGTCAGACTCAGAGAATTCCCTGTCTCATGAACTCACTTCTGCAGCTGATCTATCGAAAAACTGCAAGGAACTCAGCTTGCTGATACTTCCAACTGGTAACTCTGCACCGCTGGCTTCCAGTCTTCCAGCATCTGTGTCGCCCTTAGATCACGACAACTTGATAGGATTCCCACGCGTGTTGTGGAAATCAAGTCAGTCTGATTCTCCAGACAATCTCTCGGGCCGTACTCAATGGAACGGTAAGGAGACTAAACCCAACCTCTCCTCAAGTAAGAGTCAGACGTCCTCTCCTTCACCCGCACCTTCGCCGACAAATTCTGACAGTGCTGCCCTGGAAGGTGGCCGCAGGGCCACTACAACTTCATTGTCTCGCACCCACTCCAGGTTAGTGTCTTTCTTTGTTTTTTTCTTTAGTTAATCTATAATCCAGAGCTTATGTGCTTTAATTATGATTTATAACAACAGAATGAGTGCATCCAGGAGTTCTAAAAGTTCAGAGTGCTTGTACCCAGGGGGGAGGTCACTATTTTGAAAGAGCATTGCAGGAGTTTGTTGTGGATATGTCTTGAGTATACTGAAAGTAAAATAACAATTTTTATTTCTCTAACCTTGGGCCTTGGGGGGTGGGTGCTGTAAATTGAGTTATTGTTCTGTTGTTTTGTAAAGTAACATCTAACTGCTTACTATTATCAATACACTGTGACAGCATTAGAGAACACTCTTGTCAACAACAAAAGAGTTTAATTTTAACTATGCACTGAAATAAAATTGTTACTTGAAATAATCAAAAATTCATCAAGCATTTCAAAATATAGATTTAAAAAATCTCAAACATTGTGGGAGTTCCTATTGCCCATTGTCATCAAAACAAGGATGATGCTATAAGATTTAAGTACCCTGGCTATAATTTGCTACACGTGGACAGAAGCATGTTTTGCTAGCTAAAATCTTTAAATGCAAACCAGATAAAAGGGATTTGGAACTTTTAATTTTTTTATTTTAAAAGTAACATTCTTATATGTTACATACAGTTTGGATGGATTGCTGGTCGTGCGGTTTGCGCGCTGGACTGTCGATCAGATTCAAACCCTGCCCGCTCCCATCCCCCGTTGTCCTGCGGGAGATTTGGACTAGGAAGTAATTATCTTCAACTCTGAAGGAACATCCGAAACATGTAAAACAAACAAAACAAGTTTGAGTTAACTATTCTGAAAATTGTCTACAACCTATTTACTTTATTATTTGTAATAAAATCAAGAGCTATCAACATGTATATGAAATGAACTTTATCAAATCCTAATCTAGCTGTAGTTAACATGCTGAGTTTGAAAGTAGAGACTAATGATTTTTTTGTTTGTTCTTTGGTTGAATGTGTACAGTGCCAGGGCCACATCACTGTCACGCACTCATTCCAGGTTGGTGGAGTTGTCTGCTCCTGAGTGCTTACTATCAGTGCACTAACCTATATACCCACATTACAAGTAGTCTACTTGCATGCTGTAGAAATTAACTTTTATCTGTGTGTGTGAGCTTATATTCACATTAAGTTTGAAAGTTTGTTCTCCTGTCTTGTGACATTTTGTAGTATTGTTTGTGTTTTTTTTATGTTTCTTTCTTGTACTTTTTATTTTAACAATCAATTGGGACCAGACCTTTTCATGATTTTTTTTTACTTTCACTAAAACTAACATCTCAAATTTAAGCATTTATAAATATCTGAAAAACAATTCTAGAACTTAAAGCTGTGGAAAAGGAAAACCAATTTTGCCCCATGATAGCAAGCTTAATGGGTCATTCCTACAAGAGAAAAAAAAGTAAAGTTCCCCTTTCACACCTTGTGATCTATAGGGCAGATGATGTAAAGGACTTCTGTTTCTGTGGCCTACAGTTAATGACGATGTCATGTGGCCAGCACAACAACCAACTTCCGTTACTTTTCCCCAACTAAGGTGCCCATTAGAGCTGGGTGGACTCAGAGGTGCCTAAAGATCCCAAAATTAAAAATCCCAGTCTTCACCAGGATTTGAATCTGGGACCCCGGTTCGGAAGCCATGCGCCTTGCCGCTCAACCACCGCGCCTCCCATTTCTATAAGAACATTCATGAAAAGTTTCAAGAGGAATGTTGATAGGTGTTATACAGTGAGCAACTAGGGCAATGACAATATCATGAAGTTTGGTACATCTGCATGCTGCCTTGTGCCCTCATTTCACATCTTGGTTCCGATATAATTGAGTAATATACAATCTAGCAAATTTATTGCCATATGGGAGGAATGAAATTAACATGGCCCCATGCTGTATACCTTTCTTGACAATGAATAGTGATAAAATAGATCAAAGCGTACATTATTTTTATTTTAAAATTTCCTGGTTTTAATTTTCTTGACATTTTTATATATTATCAGAACAGCTTGATTTCCAATCATATTAGAAGTTGAGCATCTTCTAAATTGACATCTTTGTTTTAAGCATTCCTTGCTTCACTTCTGAATAGACATCTGTGCTCCAAGCATGGCTGCTTGGGACTGTGTTATATACTCTGGACTGTTGTGACACTAGTCCTGAATTTGAACCCCTGCCTGTGGGAGGTTTGAACTAGGATGTAATAATCTTTAATTCTGAAGGGACATCAGAAACATAGAAAACAAAAAGCATTCTTCACTTTACTTTGTTCACATCTAATTTGTAAAATGGAGGATCAAAGGTGACATGCTAAATGTGGGCTATAGTAAAAATTCCACAGGAAATGAAAGACCTGTGAGCAATGTGTAACACTCAAGTGGTAATATCTGACACAATGAATATGGCAGGCATCAGATGTTAAAGCACTCATTAATGGATGGTTGTTGTATCGCATAAACTAGGTTTTGAAAAACTTGAGATATTAATCAATGTTGTTTGACTAAACTTTTTCCCAATGAATTGTGAATACAAAAATACAGGGATTCTTCATTTATAAGTTAAGTTGTTTTTCTTTAAAAAAAAAAAAAAAAAAAAAGGATTTTAAGCAATATATAGGTAGTGGGTCTCAGTTTCACATCTTACTTTGAAGAACTTGTCAATAATTTCTTTTAATGTGTGGTGTAAACACAACTGGTCTGCGACATTGTCTCTTTTGCTTCTGTCACTGGGAAAATGGTTCTGTTTCTTCTAGAATAGCTTTTATTGCCAAGAATAATGGAGTAGAATGTAGATTTTTTGCTTCTGTTTCCCAGTGGTAGTGAGGCTTGTATCTAGTTTTGTAGATAGCTAACTAGTTGTGTAGGTAGTTATCTAGTTGTGTAGATAACTTTTATCTAGTTGTGAAGATAGCTTGAATCAGACATGCATGACTTACACCTGGACACTTCTTGTTGTAACTTCACCCACCTTACTAATGTATAGCATGGTCTGGATGTTGTAGAACACCACTGTGTATAGACTAGAGGAACAATGCATGTCAATAGATTCAAACACTAGACATAATCATTGCACTATGCTTAAATATAAGTTTAGTAACATTTTCTTTTAAAATATTCAAATGAATACCCTGAATACACACAATTGATTTTAATTAGCCATTTTAATACTAATTTAGTTTTTGATTCATTATAAAAATTATATTGATGTCAAATAAAATCAGATAATACAAAGTTATTAATTTCATTCATTTTTATTTTTTAAAGAAAAGTAAATACTGAAACTTCCGTTATAATGTCAGACTAATTAGAGTGTACTTTGTGTTTAGAGCACAGGTCAACCTCCTCCCACTGACGTGTCCATGTTTTTCTTCTTTCCAGATTGTCTGTTGTGAATGAACCACTGGACAGAAACTCTCTGTGCAAGCCCAAACTTTTAGATGATGGACGCTCAGTCTACAGTTGTGTCATCTGCCACAAAAACTTCCTGTCTCTCTCAGACATTAACAGACACATGGACTTCCATGAAGGTGAGTTGACCTTGACCCACTGGCATCATTGACATGACCCAGTAGGTTCTCCTAACCACAGAATAAGAAAATGATAAAGCAAGCAAATTACTTCCCATTAAAAAACAACTTCTAAAGCCAGTCTATTGGCTGAAATGTTAATTTGCTAAATTTTAATTAATTTTTATTGCTGCTCAATCTGTTTTTAATCATATTCTTTTTTTTATATAATATATATATATATATATATATATATATATATTAAAAATTATTTCTCAGAATTTCTTTAATATTAAAGTCTAGTCATGATAAAATGATCATTTTTGTAGTGTTTTAAAGTTGGATTTTTGCTACCGGAATGTATGAAGTAGGCTATAAGTTAAATATCAAATTGTACTTTACTACAGCTAGTCTCAAATAGTTTCTTTTTACTGTGTGCGTTGTTATTTTGATTAATAGTTTTAAGACAGGATACACATTTATATAAACCAAACCAAAAAGTAGTTCAACTAAAATCTTATTCTGTGGTTCCATATAGCTCATCTACTTAGTGGCTACAATAGAAAATATTTCAATACACTGTGTTACATCACACACTCACGCTTGATAACAAAATATTCAACCATGTTAAGTGACAAATTATAAACCCAACTTACTAGATTTTTTTTTTGTCATAGTAGATAATCATTTTTTTTTAAACCATATATTTAATAAGTAGGTCAGTTGTGTATAGTCAGCATTTAAACCTCTAAGTTCCCTAATGTCACCTTATTTAAAATACAAACATACAAACAAGATTTCACACATTCATAGTTCAATATTAATTTAAAATGAAAACAATTTTTTTTCTCACTTGGCTGCCCACCCAGTTGGTATGTTTTTTTTTTGTTTTATTTCTATGGTCACAATTATTTTGATTGATTTGGGCTCTGTATATAAGTAGCATATTTGTTTTTTTTATAACCCAAACTCTTTTTTTTTTAATCTCAGCTTGTTTTTTATTTAGCCTTTAATTTGCAACTTAATTAAAATGTGATCTATACAAGTTGTTGTTTTTTTTTTCAAAATAGTGCACACCAGAATAGATTTTTTTTTAATGAAACAGTCTCTTTTTTTTTTTTACTATCCTATGTTTAAGTTTTTATATGGTCCTATATTTATATTTTTATTTGGTCCTGTAATAATGGAATTTAGTTTTGATTATATCAACCTTCTTTTTATATATTTTTTACAGATGTAAATTTGTTTCTAGTTTCTGTATAAATATGTTTCTAAGAAATATTGTGTTTGTTCTCACTACATGTAGGCATGTTTCTATTGTTTTTGAAAGTTTATATCTATACACTTTATTTGTTGTTTCATAATGGAGTGTATTGGCTTATTGCTAAAGTGTTGTCTGAACTAAAATTCTAGACTTAGAATCTTGATGATTTGAGATTGAATAGTGTTCTCAGAACAACATAAATGTAAAGGTCAACCTGTCATTAGTAGGGGACATAAGATGATTGACTACAAAAACAGATAAGCTTTTCCACCGTCTGCCCCATACATAGCTTAATCTGAATCTTTCTTGCATCATCCTGTTAAGTTCCATGTCTTCAATCTCTTATATCATGGGCACAAAGTTGTTTGTTTGTTTGTTTTATATAGCAATTAGATGTGGAAATTAAATATTGTCATGTCCATTTGTGTTTGTTATTTCTTGTGTCTATATTCAGGCAGTTCTCAATTGACAAACCAAATTGATGTTCTCTAAATGTTCATTTTATCAAATCACGTCAACTTTTTACTTTGTACTACATATACATTTATTTTGTTGTTATTTTTATGTATTTAAAGCTTAGCAAAAAAAGTTTTTTTTTTTAATATGAATAAGCTATTTAGAAGTTTGGCAGAATAAATAAGTTTGGTTTTAGTTTTATATCATAATTTGATAAAATAAATGGAAAGAAAAATAACTCTCCGAAAACTAATGTCTGGAAAGTATGATTCAATTTTAAACTGGTTCACATTACATAATAGAATGTCATCTTTGTTTTATTTCTATTTGCTCAGTGTTTATAAATTTGGCTTTGCAAACAAAAAAAATCTTTTTTTTTCTTTTATTAACTGTATTTTGCCACTTGTTGACTGCCTGCATTCTTTGTGTTAGATTTGTTACATGAAAGACACATTGTATGTCCAACTTAAAAGACACATCCTATGTCCATCTCTAAATTCTAAATATACTTAGTGCTTCTGTTTATAATTAGCAGTAACTAAGGCTTAATTTTTTTTTATGTGAATTAAATGTAAACATTTAAGAGTGAAATGTGCTAATAATCTGAATAGTAAATGAAATTATTACAAAGTGATGCCGGGTACTTTAATTTTTTTTTTTTGCATTTACATTTGTTTTATTGTGGCCTTTTTTTCTACTCTCTAGACATTAGACCCTACAAATGTAAATACTGTGATTATTATGCCAGGACTAACAGCCAGTTAAAAGTTCACAAACTCCGACATGAAGGTAAGTAGAAGGAATGACCTAAAGTAACAGAAAATAGCATTTCTACAAGAGTTACGAACATAACTGTTATCTTTAATTAAAAGTTAATTTGAGTTGACTAGGCTAGAATGACTAGGGTTACAGAGTAATGGTCCAGTACCACCGTTTAAATTTCAATACATCTAGTTAATTTCTAATGCTTTGGTAGAGTAAGGAGATACATGTTGGCCGTGCGATCTAGTGGTGTGCTTCAACAACATATGAAATTTTTTTTATATTAAGTTACTTCACGAAATAATTACTTAAGATATATTAATGAACTATTTATTAAGTCTTTAGTTGTGGGTCTGGTGACATCATTCTGTATTTGTTTTCCACCAGGTGTTCGTGAGTTCTGCTGTCGTGTGTGTAACTACAAAGGCGTGACTCAGTCTGACCTCAACAGGCACATGAAGTCGCAAGTCCACCTGCTGAGGTCAAACCATGTGTGTTCACAGTGTGGAGAAGGGTTTGTCACTCCCAAAACCCTGAAGGACCATTCGCTTTGCTGTACTGGATCGGCAGATAAGAGTATGGATTGTGGTGTGTCTGCCAACGATGAAGACATGGTTGATGATGATTATGAAGATGAGGACTTGGAGGAGTCTAGCCAAGGAAGTAATTGTGGCCTTGTAGAAGTCAAGGTTGCAGCAATGTGAATGGTCATGAAAGGCCTGATTCTGATTTTGTTAGGAAATGGTTGGTGTTATCTTTAACAATGAAAAAGACACATTCTCTAATAGATAGCTTTTTTATCCTTGTGTTGTTTTTTCTCCTCTCTCATGGTGAGCAAACATTTTCATTCCATTCATCCTATTTTATACATTCATAACTTTGTTACCAAAACACTTGAGAACTTCATGCACCATTCCCTTTCATTGGTTGTGAACTTTGACCTTTGGTACTTAAGTGTTCATTAGCTGTATTTTTGATCTAAAATATTTTGTATGTATTTGTGTATTGTTACTTTTTAAGATGTCAAAAAGTCAACTACAGGCTTATCTGTCATTCCATGTTTAAAGCTTGATAATGTTGTGATAAGACATTTAGGCTTTATTCCCATTTGTAGCCTACATTTTCATAATGTTGTCTACTTGTTTCAGATCTTTATCCAAGCTGTATAATAAACTGTTGTCTAAATATTTACTTAGATCCATTACCATAAATAACAGCCTTGAGTAGTGATGACATTGATAACACATGTCTGCTGAGTCAATTATTCTAGTGTTCATTGCTTCAAAAGTGAATTCTATCATGCGACTCCTTTGTTATAAGTTACAGACATTCTTTCAAAAAATACAATTATCATGTTGTGCTACAACATGACTTCTGCTCTGATGTGAGGGCTTGCAAAATAGTGTAAACAAAAATGTATCAAACTTTTTCTCTTGTTGTTCTAGGACTGTACCCACACTTTTGTTCAATGAGTTTAAATCATTCCAAGGTATCAAGCAATGTTATAAGCAGAACTCTAAAGCTGCCAGAAAAAGCCTCTGGTTGATATCAATATTAGTTACAAGCAACTGGCGCAAAAGATGACTAAAGCAAAGTAAGAAAATGACTGATGGATGGTTCACCAAATGACCGTTAGTCACTTTAGAATTGCTAAAGTCTTGACATTTCGAAGCTATTGTAGTAAACCTGTTTCTCTGCTTTAATTATCAAACCCCTTTGCTCTCTTTCTCAAATCTGACTGGAGCTAGGCTAGCTTCTACTTTCAAAATACAAATCAAGGCTTTCATCACTATTCATTTCATCTCAGTAGCCAGGCATTTATTGTCCCATAATACCCTAATATATACTGGTCTTTAAGATGTTAGCCATCTCACAGGCTGTGGGAACCAGGTGATGTTTTAACTGTGTTACTAAGACCAGAGATTGTCTGTGTGAAACATAAATTAATCAAACTGGAGCATAACTGTGATGTCATCTCTATATATAGATTGGACTCTATCACATCAACTACTTATAATATTATCATTTACTTAAAGCTGCAGATTTTTCTTATTTGTAAATATCATAAACTACTTAAACTATAATTGAAATGTATTTTGTGAAAAGCCTATAGGGTGTGATTTATGTCTTTGTGAATAGATTCTATATTTAGTGTACAGACTGCAAGATGTTTATTTAACAAATTGTGATTTTTTTTTTTTCAAATGCCAAATATTTTGTTACCTCTATTTTTGAACAAACTAAAATTGTCTTTTGATAGCAGTTATTAACCAAGAGCTTATATATTTTCTTTTCGCATCTTTCATTATGAAATAGACCTCAGTTTTAAAAATGGCAAATTGTTGTGTTCTGTTACACTATCAGTATATGAATCCAATAATGTCTAACGTTTATATTGTCTTGATTTCTCAAACACATCTGTTTTTTTTTATATACCTTGTTTGTTTATTAACGGACCAATTCTGTTTCTGTAGCTATGGTACATTACAGAAAATTTTATTATCATTCCACATATGTCTGTCATAGTAGTAGACCTTTATGGTCCTTAGTTCTACTAGTATTGTCACAGTGCTACTGCCTGGATGTTGTCTCACATTTATCATTCCATTTGTGTACATAGTCAAGTCCAGCACTTGAAGTTAATCTAATTATGGTTGTAATAAAATAACAAACTTTTGAAATCTCACTATTCAGTGCTTTTTGTATTTATTTGTGGTTGTACTTTTACATGTATTTATAAAATAACATTTGAACAGAGATCTACATGAAATCAATTTTGCTATTAAAATAGATGAATTTATACTTGATCAGAAAAAGCTTTGATACATAAAAAAATGATGTCAGATACCAGTGCCAATGGAAATTGACAATATGCTGAACATTGCTTAAAGTATTTTAGTAAAACTTATCAATGAAAGAGCTAATTGAATACATTTAATTGGTTGAAGTATTGTCATGGATAAATCTGTTTGATCTGTAAGATACATGAAAAGGCCATTAAGAAGTTCTGGCACAAAGAAATAATAAATAGATAACATTTACATTGAAGCCGAGTTAAAAACAATGTATGTGTGGCGTTTGGAGAGTACTGACCATCTTGGTCTACTTTCTTCAGATCAGTTCTACTATGTGTAACAAAAAGTACCAGTATCCTCTTTTTATAGCTCATTACCTCTAATTTTTGAGGAGCTAATAAATCTCCACTTAAAAAGGGGGCCATATGTGTAAAATGAAATAATTTTGTGCTATAGTTAATACCGGAAATACTACACACAACCAGGAAAGAAATGCTTAGTCTTAATGTGATAACTGGGAAGGCGCCTTTATGACCATGCCAATATATCCAATGGTAGAATAGTATCAAATTAAAGTTTGTATGTATATTAAACACTAGCACTACACACCAGCCATGCCCATTGAAATTTAATAAGGGACTTCCAATATTTCAATGATCCCCCTAAACTCATTTTTAGCCAGTCATTTCTAGTATCTTGTTACACTGAATTGGAATGGCCTTCTCTTTCCTTCTCTCTCTCCCTACTTCTCGTTCTCATTTTCTGTATCTGGAACCTACTTTTTGTTATAATTTCTCTATTCAACTTGCAAATTCTTCATCAGGACAAAAAATCTGGGCGGACAAAAAAACGATGATAAAAAAAAACACCCAGATAGGCCCTAAATTAGCTAATTGACCTCACTAGAAAAATCTGGTTAAAATTTTAAAAATTTAGCCCAAGGTCAAGGTACTCTATTTTATCTTATGTAGACATTACTTCAAAAAAGAAGATAATTATGTCCTACTCATTTCATGTGTCAATCTAGTCATGCATGTTAATCAATGACTTAAACTCTGCTAAGTCGTTGGTTTTCCTGTCTGATTCCATTCTTTAATGGCACTAAGGAAGAAGGAGCACTTGTGCGAATTGGTTCTAGCATATGGAATAAGAAATGTGCATATATCTTATCTTATCTTATATAATACAGACGTTACTTCAAAAAAGAAGATGATTACGTCCTACGCGTCATGCATTTAACATGCATATTAACCAATGACTTAAATTCTGCCAAGTCACTGGTTTTTCGGGCTAGCTCAGGCAACCCATTCCATGCTCTAATAGCACTAGGGAAGAAGGAGTATTTTTACAAATTTGTCCTAGCATATGGGACGAGGAATGTGCCTTTATTTTTGTGTCTTTCAGAGTATTTTATTAGATTTTGTTTTTGTATTTGAAGATTATGGTTCAGTGTTTTATGTATAATTGCTACTTTACTTTTGAGTCTTCTGTCCTGAAGGCTTTCTAAATTTAGTGATTTTACTAACGGTGTTACTCTAGTCAAATGTGAATATTCGTTTGTTATGAACCTCACTGCTCTATGTTGTGTTTGTTTGAGTTTCTTAATGTTTTCTTGAGTTGAGGGGTCCCAAACGGTGGATGCATATTCTATTATTGGCCTAACCAAGGTTAAATAACATTTTAGTTTTATGTTCTTATTTGATTTATAGAAATTTCTTTTAATAAGCCCGAATGCTTTGTTGGATTTTTTTATAATTTCATCCATATTATAGGTATTTTGCGTTTTTAGTCTGTGTTACTGGTTTGCCATGAATAAGATAAGTGGAATTAATTTGTTTTAGTTTTTTTGTTACTCTTAACAACTGACATTTTTCTGTGTGGAAAGACATGCTCCAATTTGATTCCCATTTCTGTAATTCATCTAATTCTCTTTGTAAAGTATCTGTGTCTTGTGTTGTTTGTATTGTTCTATATATTATGCAATCATCTGCAAATAATCTGACTTTTGTTCCTGAACTAATGCAATTTGGTAAATCATTTATGTAAATTAAAAATAGTAGTGGACCCAAGACTGTTCCTTGTGGTACACCTGAGTTTACTGTTATTGGTGTTGATTTAAAGCCATTTAATATTACAGTTTGTTCTCTCCCTATCAGAAAATCTTTAATCCACTGATGCAGTGGACCATTAATGCCGAAATATTTTAATTTTTTAAGCAAACTATGGTGGTGAACTTTGTCAAAAGCCTTAGAAAAATCTAGTAAGATAGCATCTATTTGTTCACTATTAACTAAACCTTTTGAAAAATCATCAATTAGTCCTATTAGTTGTGTTTCACACATCTATATTTCCTAAAGCCATGTTGGTATGGGGTGAGGACATTATGTTTGTCTAAGTGGTTTATGATGTTGCTACATATTATGTGTTCTAGGATTTTACATGTGATGCTGGTAAGTGATACTGGTCTGTAGTTTCCTGGATCAGATTTTTCTCCTTTTTTAAATAGGGGGGGGGGGGGTGACATTAGCTTCTTTCCAGTCCTTTGGTACTCTGCCCTGGTTAAGCGATGCCTGAAAGAGTATTTTGAACACTGGGGCTAGCTCATTGCTTAGTTCTTTGAGTAATCTAGCTGGAATACCAACAGGTCCAGATGCTTTATTAGGTTTGATGTTGGCTAATAGTTTTTGGATTCCATTTTCTTGTACGTCTATATCTCCTATGTTGTCTACTTGGTTCAAATTAAGTAATATGTCTTTGTTTCCTGGGACTGAAAATGCTGATGCAAACTATTTATTTAGGATGTTAGCTTTAGTTTCATTATCATCATGTGTTATCTTCTCCTTTTCATGGCGCTATGCCTGTTGTTTCCATTTTCTTAGTTTTTAATTAAATTTCATAGGTCATCGACTGGTTGTTTAATGTCTTTTTCTGATAAGAATGTTTGTTGAAAGTTTAACGCAGCTTGATGTAGTTGTGTTACGTTGCATTCATTCCAGAGTAAAAGTTTTCTATTGGGTTTTGTATTGTCTACCTATCTGACTGCATTTCTTCAGGGAGAAAATTATCGGTTGTGGATCTATTAGGTCTGAAACCACACTGGTAGTCAACTAGGATTTCTTCTGTATACGGTACCCGGTACTTTGCAAATCTCTTAGTACCCAGTAATAATCTTTGTTAGGATCTTATACATTACATTCAACAGAGATATTACTGAGTAATTACAACACTTTAGTTTGGATCATTTTTTTATGCGTGTGTGTTTTTGGGTTACAAATGCTGTTTACCATTTTCTAGTCCTCTAACCAAATTTAAGTTGTTTATTTTAGACCGGTACAGGTACTTTGAAAAATTATAATGGTCAAACTAGAGTTTTCCCAGTGTGGCCAACTAGCTTTTCTCAAATATATACACCATCTGTCAAATTTCTAGGAAAATCGTGAAAACTGTTTTCAAGATCCGTGTCCATTTGTTTCCAGGTTACTCGAGTAAAAAAGTTTCCCTTCAGACCTTATGGTTTATAGCAGATGATGTTAAGGTAATCTGTTTCTGTGGCCTACGGTTTAAGAGGGTGTCATGTGGCCAGTACAACAACCAGCAGCCTTTACTTTTTCCCAACTAATGTCAGAGCTGGGTGGACTCAGAGGCACCCAAAGATCCTGAAATAAAAAATCCCAGTCTTCACCAGGATTTGAACCCAGGACTCCCGGTTCGGAAGCTAAGCGCTTTCACTTATTGCAGCCACCGCGACTCCGACTTGAATAAAGGAATTGTAAAAATAATTTAAAATAAACTTATCAGTCTATAATGCTATTTATTACAACCATGACAACAAAAGTTTAACTTAGTTTTTAATTTTAAAAATTTAAGAAAAAGAAATTGATCTAGCCCATCTCCTTTCTAATTCTATATTAGTAGTTTGCAATTAGAAGTCTGTTAAAAATTAATATAGATGACTGAGATAGTGGTAGCTATAGAGAAAAAAAATACCTTGATTAACAATGTCAATAAAATTATTTTAAAAGCCAGAAAAAAGATAATTAATGGAAGACAGTAACTTTATTAAAATATCATTTGTTATAGTCAAAGCATTTGATAGACATTTACAATAAGAAATTATCTTTGAGAAAGAAGGCAGGATTTTCCAAATGGTCATGAAGATTATTTTTTATCAAAATGTCTTGTTGTTGTTAAATAGCTGTTATATCCTTGATCTTTGAAAATTGGTCAAAGCTGAATTCTTTATCACCATGACTTTGATATATCATTACTTCATTGTTTCTGTAATTTCATCCCCAAGTTATTTTATCTTTGATCATTTCATCCCTGATTATTTCATCCCCCAGCCATTTCATCTTCTGATCTTTTTATCTAACAAATAATAATTGAAAAATTATGAAATCAGCAATAATTAAAATATTTATTTTTATTTACATGACAAAAAGTGACACATAAAAAATTTAATGCCACTAAAAACTTTAATACATCTACGTCTATAGATATAGAGATAATGTCAATTGTGTGTGTGTTTTAATCTAAATCATGGAGAGAGAGGGAGAAAGAGAGAGAGAGCATAAAGGAAGGGTCTCAAATTGCAGACGCCATACACAACAGAAGCAGAAAGAAGGGTGAAAATGCAACGGAGCCTGGTGATTACGTATGCCCAGCCTGCGACCCCAGCTGTGTATCAAGGATTGGCCTCTTTAGTCACACAAGAAGTTGCAAAGGGAAAAGATGAACTCTCAAGACGTAAAATGCCATAGAATAGAATCTAAATCAATAAGATTGATAAGATAAGGCAATTGTTCATAAGTACAGAAAATGGTCCATTGAATGTTTGTAATTCTTTTGACTAGTGTTACATATTTCTTCTTTGGAAATTCCTAATGCCGGCGCATCTGACAATCTTTACGTAGACCATCTAGGAATGTCCACGTTGTTTGATAATGGCATGAAAATAGAGATTGGATGGCGTGATGCCAACCCCCTACAGTATTTTATGTTCCCGCAACATGTTTATAATGTCAAGGTATTTATTCTATATACTTGAAATAAAGCTGAAGCATCCGATTATGTTGCGGCATGAACATCAGTACTGAACAGGTTGACGTCCTGAGAAACAACGTCAAACAAAGCCTGCAATACCAACAAAAATGTTGATCAGTTTTGTAGATTTAAAAAAAAGTTTGATAGCGTCCATAGGAATCAATCTGAAAAATAGGTAGACAAAGTCATCTCATCACAATTTGTCCAGATTCAGCGACATGTCTAAAGCAAATCAAGATGTTGTGTCACAACAGATGGTGGAATTCTTCAACACCGAGACGGATATGAGATTAGGGTGCATCTTATCCCTCTTTCTTGTAGCCATTGACGATGTCATAGAAATGCATTTGCAGACGACATAGCATTACTTTGAAATGCAATTAAATGTATACACGAGATGACGGATAAATACGCCCTCAAAGTTATGCATATTGGATGCAGGTTACACAGTACCCCATCAACATTGGTCATACAGATCCTGAACAACTAGAAAAGTTCACCTATTTAGGCAGTGTTATCTCAAGTGATGGAGATGCACATCATGGTGTTGCATGTCGGATTGGAAAGCAGTCCTTCAAAAATAACAGCATATCTGAAGAAACAAATCAAATTAAAATACACCTACCGGTACTCAATACAATCATTATCCCAAAGGCCACCTAACTTCGAGACGTGGAAAGCTGCAAAGAGGCTAAGCAGTGATGGCTGAGCCTGAAAAGGATCCTACGATAATGTTACGAATAGATAAATCTCTCGGGCACAGACTTTGCGTCTAAGGAAAGTGGCAACTGAACTCCAATTGACATTTGTGAGACATATCATTAGACAAGACGAAACACTTTACCAAAGTCAGACTTAACATGAAAGCTGAACAGAGGAACGCAAAAACATGGCTGTCCACGTCTAACTTGGTGTCACACCTTTTTAGAAGTTCCGAATTTCGTGGGAGCCAGCTGGGAAGTGGCTGTGAAAGTTGCATTGGACTGAGTTATGTGGAGAAAGCTTGCAGCCCTATATGTCGAATGGCGTGCAAAAGGGCTTAGTTTACATGTCTCTCAAAATCTGACACAAAAAATGTTACGTTTGCCAATCAACTGGTCAGATAAGATGTTTGAAAAGCTTAAGCTCACACAGAGTTGTCCATAGCAAAACCCCGGGCGCCAAGCGTTTTTCTACATTTCTGATTTTCAGAAACTCTTTCTCCTGGTGTCTACAACGCATAATTTTTCTTAAAATAGAAAGATTACAAGTCAAATAGAATTAAATAAAAAAAAAGGTTTTAACCTGTTGATACTAATGACAGAATGGGCCACAGTCGAGTCTGTCATTACAATGATGTTCTCCCTAAAACCAATGAAATAAAAAGTTTGCATAAATCTATCAATCCCACTATCACGTTCCCAAACGTTGCGATATAAAGTCCGTCTACAAAAGTGTGTCTCTAAACTAAGTGTGTCTCTAAACTAAGTGCGTCTCTAAACTAAGTGCTTCACAAAATATTAGATAAATGAGAGCTTAAAGTCAAAGTCTTAACAGCAAAATGACATAATGACTAAGAGCAAAAATAATTGGGGATGAAATGACTGAGGATGAGATGACCAGGGACTAAATGATTCAAAATGAAATGAAAGGGGATGAAGTGACCGAGAAAGAAATGACCAAGTCGCCAACTTTATATATTGTGACATCACAACAGCTTATCATCATGACTTGATACATTGTAACATCAGAGCAGATAATCATAATGACTTGATACATTGTAACATCAGAGCAGCTTATCATCATGACTTGATACATTGTAACATCAGAGCAGCTTATCATCATGACTTGATACATTGTAACATCAGAGCAGCTTATCATCATGACTTGATACATTGTAACATCAGAGCAGATAATCATCATGACTTGATACATTGTAACATCAGAGCAGATAATCATCATGACTTGATACATTGTAACATCAGAGCAGCTTATCATCATGTCTTGATACATTGTAACATCAGAGCAGATAATCATCATGACTTGATACATTGTAACATCAGAGCAGCTTATCATCATGACTTGATACATTGTAACATCAGAGCAGCTTATCATCATGACTTGATACATTGTAACATCAGAGCAGATAATCATGACTTGATACATTGTAACATCAGAGCAGCTTATCATCATGACTTGATACATTGTAACATCAGAGCAGCTTATCATCATGACTTGATACATTGTAACATCAGAGCAGATAATCATCATGACTTGATACATCACAGCTGCTAGCTGATGTTGGTAATACATTTTCCCTCCCATTTTATACGGGCTTGGGACCGTCTTAGGCATGGTTAAAAATGTATTACCTTTTAGTAAAAAGGTGTTTTGAAAACAGGGCTTTCAAATTACATTCTGGACAAAAAAATATTGGAAAAATTTTTAAAAATTTAATGTTGAAAATGTTAAATTTTGTTTTAGGTAAGCTTTACAAAATAGAATAATTGAAGGTAAAAAAAAAACATTCAAATGAAAATTTAACATAATAGAAGAAAACTTTACATGGAAGAAAAATATTTTTTAAAATGTTACCAATGTATATTATATTAATTGATAAAAGTGTACAGTATCTTTAAGTTTTAACTTTAAGTGGAAAATTTTTTTTTTAATTTTGTGAAGTCAATTAATTTTAAAAAAAATTTCAGCCCTGGTAAAAAAAGTAATAAAGATAAGTAACAAAAAACATAAAATAAAAAATTTAACAAATGAAAACAATGATGATAATAATAAAAAATAATGAATACACTTTTAGTTGCTCTTATAAAATAATATAAAACTGATATGGTTTGTAAAAGAAAAAAAATGATTTTTTATAAAAAAAACAACAACAACATATGAATAAAAGAAATTTGATATAAAAAATATGTAATTTAAAAAAAAAAAAAAAGTTAGGAGGATGTAACTCTGCAGCTGAAAAGCTATCCTAAAGAGCTGTGGGATAATTATGCCATATTGAAATTTAAAAAATTGTATTTAGAAAACTCAACAAGTCTGAACTTGGAATATACAAGAATTGAGTTTAGGTTTTAAAGTAAGAAGATTGATACAAAAATTCAGAAGTAAGTTGAATTAAATGTCTTAAGTAAAAAGACTGATACAAGAACTCAGAAGTAAGTTGTATCAAATGTTTTAAAGTGAGAAGACTGATACAAGAACTCAGAAGTATGTTGTATTAAATGTCTTATTTAATGTCTTAGGTAAGAAGCCAGACAAAACAAATTGTTTCCCCCAGACACATTGAAACAAGAAAATACTTCTTTCAAATGAACTGTTACAACACAAAGAAAATGTTTAAAAAAAACTAGGTCCCAGGCCTGGTTAGGTTACAAAAAAACAACACTAGTTATACCAACAAAGAACCATGTTGCTAATTATACAAGATATTTAGTTGATCATGAATAATGCAGCATTCGTGTTTGCCACCCATTTTTAGATTTGATTTTATTAAAAATTTTGTGTTTGGAAAAGAGTTAAATAAACTTTTCAATTTTATTTAATGATGCAAGTCAGTACAAAGAATATTTGATTCTAGAAACTGTTAAGAGATAATATCTAGTAACAAATAGCATGCTCTATTCAAGAAGATTTATAAAAACTAGAACTGAGGTTTGATAGCATATGACAACTGCAAATGATGTGATTACTAAACACATTTGTTCTTAATACCAGATATACACATAACATTGTACACAAATTTTATTACTAGAGAAATGTTAATAAAGCAACTCCAGGAAAAATGAAGTTAAGGAAATATTTAAATTCAAAAACCTGTGATTGATCAGACAGATAAGAACTCATGATGTGTAATTAAATAAAGATGTAATAAATACAATATTCAAAGATAAATAGGCTGATTAGTGAAAAATTTATATTTGAGAAATGAGCATAATTAGCCATTTTTTTTAAAATTAAGGAATTAAAATTCCATTAATTTAAAGCACTATTTTTTTTAATTAAACGATAATTGATTAATGTTTAAAAAATGTATTATTATTTTTTAAAAGGTTTCTTTTTTTTTAAGGGAAATTCCCACGAGCACTTTTAGTTGTCAAGATTAGGCCAAATTGTGTCAGATGTCAGAGCTAAACAACTCAATTCCAATTTGTCTACCCTGTCTGACTGTGCTCTCCACCACCCCCAGCTTGTCTTCATTTTTCACATAAAATTAACTCCCTCCTCCCTGTGGCTATTCACCCATTATTTACTTTTAGTGAAAATTCTAAAGTAATGTTCAAAAGATAGCATAAATATAAATGATCCAACCATTTGAAAACAACATGATCTATTTTATAATTGTCAATGTTTAGATTTTTTTTTTTTCATTTTGTTCCATTTTTCATTGAATTAGTTTAGTAATATGAAGACAAGCTGGACTGTCAAAGATAAACAAACAGAGACAAGCATCATGGGATTCCACTAGACAGTGGTAAAGGGTTGGAGGAGTTCCTTGAAATTCAAATAACACAACCAATAGTTGTATATAAACTAATAAGGAAAGTACAACCTGAATAAGTCAATGCCTTCAACAAATATATTTGTAAATACTACCAAAGATTTTATTATGTTACTAGTAGCTATGATTTGTTTAGAATAATCCATTGACTAGGTAGATAAATCAACAAATGATGTATGTTTAGAAGTTGAAAAATTTTCATAAAAGAAGATATCATTTTGAAACTTTGATATATAAAAACCTCAATTGGTATATATTAGAATAAACCTCTTGAACAATCTAATATACCGGCACTAATAAAAATAATTGCTTCATTAAAAAAAAAAGGATAAATTATTCTCTATTTCAAGTTCAGTAGTCTGGAGTCATCTGTACTTTTAGATACCTAGAGATATAGAAACTTTTTTTTTTTTTCAGTAGGTAGTTGTCTCAAATTTGTTTATCTTAGAACACAATGGATCAGGTTGTTAGCCAAATGTCCTGATACACTGTGATGTTTACTTTTGCTTAGAGTTTTTTAAAGATTTACTAATAACCTACATGTCATGATGACTGTATAAGCAGGATTAGTTTTAAAGTATTTTATAGTAAACTTTTCTACCTAATACATTACCGGTATTATTGACAAATGTTATGAGAAGACCTTTATGACATACAAGACTGAATTTCAGATAAGATTTGAAATAATGTTTAGTCTGTTAATGAATTCTTTCTAACTTTTTACAAGAACTTAAGCCAGTTTATTACAGGAGAGGAAGCAGACAAATAATATAAATATGTTTGCATTGGTTGTAATAACTAATAATATAAGGTATGTTAAATATAATGTATGTATGAATGTTCTAATAAAAAATCGAAATCATTTGACCAATCTTGATAAAACTTTGCTTAAATGTTTCTTAGATACTAACAATAAACTGAAGACCCTAGGTCGAATAGCCATGCTGACATAGCTCCTTAGGTCATATCCAGCTAGTATATATAGGAGATGTTAGTGTTTGATATATAGTATGTAGATGTTTTGAGTTTATTGCTTTATATATATTATATAATGTATGTGTCAAGGTCTCATGATGTGTAAATAGGATTTTTCCTACACATTAGTTTGGAGAAGCTATGATGCATTTCTCATACTACTAAAACTAAACACAAATTATTTTCTTAGTACTGAAAGTAGCCAAGAAAGTTTAAAAAATTATTTTTTTTCAAAGTTAGAGAAGCCAATTTTAGTTAGGATATATAAACAAGAGAAGATGATAAAAATGGTCAATCAGGTTCATAATAAGTATTAATTTTACTTTTGATTTATTATGTGTTTAGTGAATGTACTATTGAAATCAGGTTATATTATGTGTTTATTTTGTGTATATTTCAACTGGAGGATTAAAAGTGTTTAATTTTACTTAGGATTTCTGTTATATCTTCAATTAAACAAGTATCTCTGACAACATGGTGGAATTTGGGCCAGAAGACATAGTTCTGATATTACTAAAATATTATTAACGCACACAATTCCATTATTACAATATAGTTGGAAATGTTTATGTTTAGATACATGTAGAATGGTGATGCTTGTGTTTAGATATACATGGTATAGTGATGTTTGAGTCCACTTATAAATTCAGTATGAAAATGTTTGTTTATTGAAATGTATATAGGATGAAGATGTTTGTGTTTATTGATATGGAAATGTTTGAGCTTATTGATCTTTGTAGTAGAAGATATTTGTGTGTATTGATGTATGGAGAAGTTTGCATTTATTGATGTAAATAGTTTGGAGATGTTTGAGCTTAATGATGTATATAGAATGGGGATGTTCATATTTATTGATATGTATAGTATAATGATGTTTTTGTTTATTGATATTTAAAGTATGAGGTTGTTTGTATTCATTTAATTTTTTAGTAGGGAGATATGTGTTTATTGATGTAAATAGTTCGGAGATGTCTTAATTGATCTATATAGTAGGAGATGTGTTTATTGATGTATACAGTTGGAGATGATTGTGTTTATTGATGTATACAGTAGGAGGAGATGTCTTAATTGATCTATATAGTAGGAGATGTGTTTATTGATGTATACAGTTGGAGATGATTGTGTTTATTGATGTATACAGTTGGAGATGATTGTGTTTATTGATGTATACAGTAGGAGATCTTTGTGTTTATTGATGTATACAGTAGGAGACGTTTGTGTTTATTGATGTACATAGAATGGAGATGTTTGTTTTTGTTAATGTAATTGTTTCTAAAATGAAAGTACCAGTAATAATAATTATTGGGGGTTAAAGAGACTTATATGTCAACAAATGGCTTACCATACAAAATAAAATCATAATATGTGTTATGACTTCACTGAACTCTTGTCTATAGACATTTGAGATAGTGAATAATATTGATACGGTACACTGGCCTGGCATAGAAGATGTTGAAGAGAGAAGGAAGGTCTAGAAATGAGACAATGGTACAAGAAAGATCGGTAGAAAAAGGCTGGCTCCTGTGAAAAAGATAAGTTATATAAACAAAGAATTAGAGAAAGAGAAGTTAGATATGAAAAAGAAGTGAATGGATAACTAGCAATAGAAAAAAAGATTACTTTTTAAAATGCAAAGCTTATCTAAGGAAAAGAACAGCTAACTACTGTCATTTATCTAAAAAATGACAGGGTTTAGTTCCCTTTCTGCTATATTAAAAAAATAAACTAATTAGTACTAACTGATTAACTAATTGGTTAATATTTGGATTGATTAATGTATTGGCATCAACTATGAATAATTATGCAAAATTTTAACTTGATCTGAGAATGGGAAGCAGGAGAAAAAATTGTCAAAACATAATTAAATCCATATATACATCCACATCTCATTAAGTAGCATTCATTTCCCTTATTTTGATATCAAATAAATGATTAATCATCAATAATTAATGAACTAATTGGTTAATATTTTAATGATTCATGTTTTATCAGGTATAATGAATACTTATGAAAAGTTTCCCCTAGATCCGGGAATGGGGAGGTAATGGTAAAGTTTGTTATTGAGAGGGAGAGGACAACATTAGAGGGCAGGGAAAAGGAGCTGATAAAGTGAAAATTAATAAAACTTTTAAAAATACATTTAAAAAAAAGAGATGAGAGCTACATAAGGGCAATAAAAATATAAGGGTGCAGCGTTTGACAAAGACAAAGTACGTGGATACTTTCCTTAAGAAATGTAATATCAAGATGAGGGAATTAGAATATCTAAAAATAAATATTCTTACATTTACGATTATTATGTAAATAATGGTTTTGGTTTTACACAAGTACGAGAATGTTAGGAACATATAACTCTAGTTGGTATAATAATTAATTATTCATAATTATTCTATGTAAAAGTATTAATCTACTGTGCGCTGCTATTGATAAAAGAACAATGAGAATACATGGCTGCCATAGCCAAATTACTTAAGACATGAGATAAATGTACTAATCCTAAAATGTAAAATATTGAAATTGGGAAAATTATAAATATTTGTAGTATTTTGTTGTCTAATATACCAGTAGAAATGTTATTGATGTTTCATTTTTCATTGGAGTCTGTTAGAATCATATATGGGAAAAAATGTCATTTGATGGACATTTAATACATATCAAACTTGTTATGGTCTGAGTGTAGCAAGTTGTGAAGGTCAGTACTGCAAATGTATTGAAAAAAAAAAGGATACAGAGGAAGAAGTTAGAATGGAGATGTTTGCTTATTAATGAAATTATGAGATTCTTAAAGTACCATAATTAATTAATTAATGATTACAGTCAAATGAGATAAGAAATGTTTAATACCAGTAATTTAATTTACTGATACGCAAGGGATACAATTTTTAAGACGGTTGCTATTCAATTTTTTTTTTCTAATGAAGCTCTACTTCATTAGAATATTTATTAGAATGGGAAAAGTGATATTGAATTTTATAGGTAACTACTTAATTTATTGAGGTTCTTTTATGGAGGATATTTTTATTCATTATGATTGTATTTTAACAAAAACACAAGTGTCAACAGACAAAAATATATGTAACATAACACTAGTTAAAAACACTTTAAGAAAAATTGCTGAAAAAAGACAAGAAACTACAAATGTGTAAAGGTTTTGCTAATACATTTAGGTATTAGGTTGTTGATGGGCCTTATCAGAAGAGGTCAATAATGAAAGTTAATCTGTTCACAAACTAAAACTACCCAGTACACCTTACTCAATTTCACACCTCTACATGAATATTAGATAAGCATTAAAATGGTGCATCATTGACACAACAAAAGTCAAACATCAGCACTAAAGTCCATTCTACAAAACAGTTGCACAACAATAAACATCAGTCGTACAAGTGCAATAGTTGCCACAACACAAGTCAGACAGAAAGTTATTGTTTTTTTAAAGGTTTTTCAAATTGTTAAGTGAAAAACAAAATCAGGACAAATTGATGCATATCAAAAGAAACTTTGTTTATGCAAGTGGCTTATAAAAATGTTAAAATCTAATAAGAAAGAGTACGAGTAAATAAGTTTTCAATTAGTACCAGTAGATAAGAATTCCTTTTCTTGACATTAAATTACAAGCTATCAGTAAATAGCAAATCAACTACCAATACTTGATATTTTGAATAAAAAAGGAAAAGAAAAAAGGCTGTTACAGAAGCTGTTTTCTGTACTATAACTTTTGATGTATGAAACAAAGATTGAAATGTTGAAGTTTTGTAAAGTACAATGATGTGTCCAATGTAGTCAATGATATGTGGTACCCATAGCTAAACATTTCTTACAACAAAATGTCCAATGTAGACAATAATGTGTGGTAGCTTAACATTTTTTTTTACAACAAAATATCCAATGCTGGTATCACCAAGTCCCTTAAAAATGTAACAGCAATGTTATCAAAAATAGTTTCCATTTCATCTAATAATGCAATATTCTTGAAAGCAAATAAACTGTGAAAAATAAGCATTTCCAATTTTTCAATTCATTCTACAACTAGTGGTCTATTTACATGTATCTCAAATTTATATATATTTTTTTTTTCTTAGTATCTATCTTCTTTTCTTCTCATTTACATGCAACAAGCCATATGTTCAATGTTTTTAAAAAGAGCTTATCTGCACAAACATGGAACAAGTCATACCTTCAATGTTTCAAAAAGAAATTATTTGTTCAAATATGCAACAAATATTTAACTTTGTTTAAAAAATAACCAATCTATAAATTGTGCCTGTGGTGACCATATGATTTATTTCTGTAGAGGAAAGATATATAGCTTCAACCTATTTTTTTTATCATTTAAGGAATAATGCTGATTAAATGAAGCAGAGCTTGTACAAATGCATGCACATCAACATTCACTTCGAATGCAATATATTTTTACCTACTGTACCTACTTTCCATATTAAAACTAAATAGATGATGAGGAATATTCCATTATACTTGCCCACAGTGATCAGGAACTTCATTTAGCTGTCAACAAATTAACTGACAGTCACTTCTTTGGCATAACTCAATCTAGAAACCTTGTAAAGTGTTTTATTGATTCCCAGTTGTTATATTTGATTAAAAAAACACTTGCATGTCAAATGTTCAGTTGAAAGACAAAAAACTCCACAAATATAAAAGGGTTGAAAATCATTTAATCTAGGATGGGAAACATTCTAGATCTAGTCTCTGTCACTACTATGATGTTGTCACAGTGAAAGCACTACCACACCGTTTAACTGTTATCTACAGTTTCAATAATAAAGTCTATCTTTTATGCTATGTTCCTAACTATTACAGATTACATAATAGAAAATGACTCCGCCCCACAAATCCTTGATAATGGCTCATCTCAAAGCAATGTTGATGAACCTGCTTGTTAAGCCTAGCCATCTTCAAACGAGAAGGAATGGGTCTATCAGACTCTTAAATTAAAATGTATATCTATGGAGCAGTGTCTCTCACAAATTTTCTGTATGGAGACTTAGGTGCTACCAATCTATAGAAAGCATCTTCTTTAACATTTCCACAAAAGAAGTCTCCACTGTGAACAGTGTAATGTTTGAAAGCTGTGCTAGGTAAAACATCTCCTTTTGCCAAAGCCAATCCTATTTGAATAGCATAAATAAGAAGGCCTTAAGTCAGGTGCTAAAAACGAATCCAGCCTTAACTCTTGCATAAAAGAACACTAAGTGGCAAATTTCTTCCAACAGACCTTTTAAACATTGTAGAAGACAACAGCTTTGTATGCATTAGATGCCAGTCATTGTAGCCACTTTTTCTTCCATTTTTAGATTCTGAGACTACCGGTACCGGTACATAAGAAGCAGCTGGCAAAACGATGGCCTCTGAAAGAGACAACTGGAGCATTCTGACGAAGGTTGAAGGATTTGAGACTCAAATGAAGGGTGCGCTTGCTGAAGATAAGTGTAGAGTGCCCTTGCTTAAGATAAGTGTAGACAACCAGATTAAAAGCTCCTCAGTATGGCGCCTCCATGGAAAGGGGAATCAAATAAGCTAAAATGAGAGCAAACATAGCCTCCAGTGAGCTAAAACAGTATGTTTAATTAAGAGAACAAACATTGCACATGATGAGGATGTAAAAGGTTTACTAACCCAGGCCCATCTGTAGCATTATTTCCCAGTGGGGACCTTATGGGTGGTGATGATACTCCCACAGTACATTATAGGAATAATAAGTGTCCTCTCCTGGGCTTGGTCAAGGAGCTGTGTTTCATGTGATTACACGGGTGTGATTAAATGATCCCTGTTTATGAGGGCCTTCTGACACGGAGGTTGGTTAACAGCCAGTCCTTTATAAAAGACTTATAAGAGTAAAAAAAAAAAGGAAAATTTCTTAACTCTTAAAGGACACTTTGATGAGGTGCAGATGACAAAAAGAAACTTAAGAAGACCCACCATAGATGTGGTAAATATACAGGTAGAAACTAATCTTCAGAATCAAAGAAATTGCCAATGTAAGCAGAAGCTCCAATATATATATATAAATAATTAATTTCTTCCATTTTCTTTTGCTTCTTTGTTCAATCTCATTTCCTCATTTCATATGTAGTTCTGCAATTTCAAAAGTTTGCATTTTAGCAAGCATCCTCCATTTCCTTGTTTAACAAGTTTCTTCAATTTTCTCCCTTGACATGTATCTATATTCTCCTCAATCTCTTTATTTAACATATGTGTTCCATATAGTCTGTTAACAAGTACCTTCCACTTTCTTATTGAACAAGTATCTCATCTTTCCTTTTTCAATAAAGTCACTCTTTTTTTTTTTAAACAAATATGTCTTCATTTAGTCATTACTGAAGTATTTCCTCTATCCAATTTAATAATTATCTACTATTTCTTCATTTAGTGTCTTCTGCTTCCTGATTAATGAGTAGATGTAACATTAACTTATAGAACAAGTTACTCTTTTATTTCCTCCTTTAAAAAATGTTATCCCACTTACTTATTCAACAAATCTCTTTTACTTAGTTATTTAAAAAGTATCTTCCAAACACTTAGATGCAATGGTATTTGGCCAGCTATCATTGGCACAAAGTGTATAATATCAAAATCAATAAAAAATGTTAAGTGTTTCACCACAATGAATATGGAACTCTCATTCTTTTTTCTCATCATTTTCCAAAGGCAAAGGAGTAAAACAAAGTGTCTAACAGTGATGGAAGAAATGTACCCTGGAAAGAAGTTGAAGACATCAGCCTTTCTCCCATGACGATTTAAAGGCGGGTGTAAGGAATGGGTTAAAAGACAAAGCACATTTCAAAATTGCTGCTAACAAGTCCACATGCACATCTGATAACACTTGCAATGCAAACAGGAAATCACAAAAAGAGTTGGCTGCTATGAGATGCATGCATGGAACCATCACTGGCAAAGACCTGTTTAAATAACTTTCAACCATCATAGAGGATATTAGTAGAGTGACTACTGATGCACCAAAAGTATGGCTGGATGTCACAGCAGACTGGCAGCAAGAATTATTAGAAAATTTGTCAAATGGATGGTTTCCATGCATTATTTACATACAGTGGCAAGAAGTTAACCCTGGGGATTAATAGTAATAATAGTATCATGCATCTTTCCTTTTATTTAGCAACACAATTCTTACCAGTTTGTAACAACAAGTATATTCCACTTTCTCATTTAAAAATCTATCTTCAATTAACAAATATCTTTCACTTCCTTTCTCATGACAAATATGTTACAATTTCTAATTCAACAAGTATCTTCCATTTTCTTTTTAAATTCAAAAGGTATCTTCCACTTCCTTAATGACAATTATCTTTGACTTCCTCATTTAACAGTACCGGTATCTAGTATCTTTATTTAGCAACACAAAAATCTTTTATGTACCTACAGTAATAAATAAATTTAACTTCCTAATTAAACAATCCTCTTAAACATATTTTTTCAATTCCTCATTCCACAAGTGTCCTCCACTTCAATTAACTCATTTGACAAGTATTTCTACTTTATTACTAAACAGTATCAAACATCTTTCCCTTTATTTTTCTTTTCAAAAATCCATATGTAACAATTATTTCCACTACCGTTATCTCATATGCCAAATGTATTCAACTTTATTTAACAAGCATCATCATCCTCTTCCTTATTCAACAAATATCTTTCACTTCCTCATTTGACAATTATCTTCCATTTTCTCATTCCATATTTTTTAATTGTGAGAAGGTTTCCATGCTTCTTTTAGGGATGCTCAAGCCATACCCAAGCAGTTTTGGCCTCTCAGCCATCACTCTCCATTGATCTCAGACAGACAACATGCTACACTACTTTCAAGAAGAACATTGAGACCTGTTTAAAACTTTTTTAGATTTGTTAGTTATTGTGTTTATGACTGTAATGTTTTTACAGCGCCTTGAGCCTACATTTTGTTTTTTAACAGCGCTTTATAAATAAAATGATTATTATTATTATTATATCAGTATATTTAACATATGTATTCCCCTTTCTCATTCTGAACCACGTTCCCATTTAATCAATCATAAAAAAATAGGTATGTTCGACTTCCCCAGTTAACAATACTAAATTAACATATCCACTTCCTCAATCAATAAGCATTTTCAACAACCTCATTTCACAATATCTTCCACTAACTCATTTATTAACCTATCTTCTTCCACTTTTATTAACAATCCTAACAGGTATCTTTCACTTAGTTTCAGGTTTGACAAGTATTCTGCCCTTTCTCATCCAACAAGTATCCCTCACTTCCTTATAAACAAATACTGATATCTTTCACTTTCTCATATAACAAGTATTTTCTAGTTAAAGTATCTTTTACTTCCTCAGTCCATAAGTATTTCCACTTTTTTCTCTCACTAAACAGGCATTCTCCACTAACTCATTTGACAAGTACCTATCTTCAATGTCCTCATTCAAAAAGAATCTTCCACTTCCTCTTTAACTAGTATCCCCACTTTCTCAAACATCATTCCATTTCATCATTTTTATCTTATCTTATAAATTACAGACATAATTATCTCCTATGCCTATCCATGTGTTAAACTAGTTGTGTTAGAGACTTCAACTCTGCGAAGTCAGTAATGCAGAAAACCCACTTCATATTCTACTAACATTAGGGAAGAAGGAGCTTTTGTACAAATTTGTTGTAGCATATGAAAAGAAAAATATGCCATTTTCTTAGTGTCTTTCTCAATATTTTATAAGGTTATTTTTTTATATTTATATGATCTGCTTTAGTATTTTATGTATTATTGCTATTGGCCAGTCTTTTGTCCTCAAGTGTCTCTAAATTTAGAGATTTTACTAATGATGTTACTATAATCAAATGTAAATATTTGTCTGTTATAAATCTTACAGCTCTATTTCACAGGATGCATATTATATATCACACCAAGGCATCCCAAGTTTAAATCCTGGTAAAGACTGAAGTTTTTAATTTTGGGATCTTTAAGGCGCCTCTGAGTCCACCCAGCAAAAATGTGTACCAGACATCAGTTGGGGAAAAGTAAAGGCGTTGGTCTTTTTACTAGCCACATGACACTCTAATTAACCTTGAGGTTAGTAGCATTTTAATTTTATGTTCTTGATTTGTAAAAACTTTTTAATAAATTCTAATACTTTGATTTTTAAAATAATTTCATCAATATGGGGGTTCTATAACATTTTGTTTATTAAACCATCTAGGCATTTTGAATTTAGTTTTTATTTTGTTCTAATTTTTTTATTACTTTCATTAATAGGCATTTATCCCATTTCTGAAATTCTTATAATTTTCTTTGTAAAATTTCAATATCTCGTTTTGGTTTTTTTTTTGTTATATATTATGCAATCATCTGCAAATAGTCTTAACTTTTGTTCCTGAAGTATGGTAATGCAATTAGGATGGTCTCATTGATATGAATTAGAAGTAGTAGTGAGCCTAATATTGTTCGTCAATGTACATTGAGCTATAGGTGACGGAAGCCATTTATTATTAGAGTTTGTTCTGATACCTATCAGGAAATCCTGAATCCAATGACCAATGATATTTTAACTCTTTAGGCTAGCTTTGATGGTGAGCTACCTTTTAGATAAGTCTAATAAAATGACATCTAATAGATAAATCTAATAAAATGGCATCTAATACACATGTAATTAAAGATCTTTCACTGCCTCATTTAAACAGTACTGGTATCTTCCAGTTATAATTTAACAAGTATCTTCCATTTCCTCATTTAATGAATATCTTCCACTTCCAGTATATTTCATTCCCTCAGCTAACAATATCAAGTATTTTCAATACAACAATACTCATGCAACTTGTGCACTTCCTTATTCATCAAACATCTTCCATATGACATCCCCATTTAACAATTCTCATTTAACATCTATATTTCATTTCATATAACAATCCTTATGTCATTAGTTTATTCTAGTTCCTCATTTGACACTTATCCTACACACTATTTTCCACTTTCTCTTTAAACAGTCCATTTAAAAAGTTTCCTCTTCTTCCCCACTTAAGTATTTTCCATGTCCTCATAAACCAATTCTCAATTTAAAGTTTCCATTTCCAAATTTCCTAGTTTAATCATTCTCATTTTTTTTAAAAATCTTCTTAATTTAACAGTTTCATGCCATGTCATATTCATTTAACATACTGGTACTGGTATAACTTCTATTCATTTAACAATCTTACAAATATCTTCCACTTCCTAATTTAAAAATCTTTAGGCCACAACAATTATCTTCCACTTCCTTATTAAAAAATCTTTATGCCACAACAATTATCTTCCACTTCCTCATTTAACAATCTTTAGGCCACAATTATCTTCCACTTCCTCATTTAACAATCTTTAGGCCACAACACTTATCTTCCACTTCCTCATTTAAAAATCTTTAGGCCACAATTATCTTCCACTTCCTCATTTAACAATCTTTAGGCCACAACACTTATCTTCCACTTCCTCATTTAAAAATCTTTAGGCCACAATTATCTTCCACTTCCTCATTTAACAATCTTTGGACCACAATTATCTTCCACTTCCTCATTTAACAATCTTTGGGACACAATTATCTTCCACTTCCTCATTTAACAATCTTACAAATATCTTCCACTTCCTAATTTAAAAATCTTTAGGCCACAACAATTATCTTCCACTTCCTTATTAAAAAATCTTTATGCCACAACAATTATCTTCCACTTCCTCATTTAACAATCTTTAGGCCACAGCACTTATCTTCCACTTCCTCATTTAAAAATCTTTAGGCCACAATTATCTTCCACTTCCTCATTTAACAATCTTTAGGCCACAACACTTATCTTCCACTTCCTCATTTAAAAATCTTTAGGCCACAATTATCTTCCACTTCCTCATTTAACAATCTTTAGGCCACAACACTTATCTTCCACTTCCTCATTTAAAAATCTTTAGGCCACAATTATCTTCCACTTCCTCATTTAACAATCTTTGGGCCACAATTATCTTCCACTTCCTCATTTAACAATCTTTGGGACACAATTATCTTCCACTTCCTCATTTAACAATCTTTGGGACACAATTATCTTCCACTTCCTCATTTAACAATCTTTGGGACACAATTATCTTCCACTTCCTCATTTAAAAATCTTTAGGCCACAACACTTATCTTCCACTTCCTCATTTAACAATCTTTAGGCCACAATTATCTTCCACTTCCTCATTTAACAATCTTTGGGCCACAATTATCTTCCACTTCCTCATTTAACAATCTTTGGGACACAATTATCTTCCACTTCCTCATTTAAAAATCTTTAGGCCACAATTATCTTCCACTTCCTCATTTAAAAATCTTTAGGCCACAATTATCTTCCCCTTCCTCATTTAATTAAAAATCTTTATACTACAAGTAACTTTTACTCCTCATTTATACTACAAGTTCTTTCAAATCCTTTTTTTAACAATCTTCATTTAACAAGTTTTTCCAACTTTCTCATTGTACAATTATCTCCCATGTCCTCATTTATCAAATGTCCAAAAATAATATCTTCTGATTGATGCAAAACAAAACAAAAAATAAAACAAAAGAATACCAATAATATTCTCATTCCCTAGTCTACTTGTCAAAATACTTGTACGAAAAATTTCCAGGTCCAACTTTAAAATGCCAGTGTTTTCAATTTAGGCTACTTTCATGTTTCATTATTCTAACACATTTCTTCAAAGCTCAAATATTTATCTTCAAAATACTAATAAGTGCATCTGATACTTCATATTCTTACACATAACCCCCAAAACAATAAAAAAAAATTATTCCAATTACAAGTACCATAAAAGTACCATAAGTATAATACCATAAGTAGTACCATAAGTACCAAAGAGTATTTTAGGTTCTTAACAGAAATAATAAAGACAAGCATGATCGGATAGTAAGTTAATTTAAATAAAATTGTAACGTTTTTATGTTCTTAATGTAAAATGCAGGTGGTTTGTTATAAGTTCACAAACTCCATATCTTAAAGGCCAAGAGAAAAGAAGGACCTCAGACATACTAAAACAGAACTAAGTGGGGAAAAAATGGAACTCCTGGGAAATCTATGCAGAAAATGTGGCGGTATGAATCTTGTTAACTAGAAACACAGAATGAACACATCACACTGCTCAGTATTTCATTTTACACTCATAAGAAAATAAGGAGTGTTTAAGAAGGCAACTTTATAGTCATTAAGACATCCAATTTATAAAAAAATTTCAGAGAAACTGAACATGTAACAGATTTGAGGTGCAATAATCCTGTTTAAGTTGACAAACATTCAAAGACTTTGTGAAGTAGATCAATATCTTCAATCCACAATGGTTCTGGAGTTTCAATGCTGTGATATTTTCTTTATTGATGCTGATTTGAATACCGGTACCATAGTTAAAAGCTTGGAGACAATGTTCAAGCAAGTTTTATTTAGTTTTTAGGCCATAATATCAGTATGTGCACATGATTAAACTTTAGCATTATAAATTAGAGTGCTTCAGTTTTTTTATTTGTAAGTATCTCCATTTATGACCAAACTTTTTGTGAGTTTTCAAAGTGAAATGAAAGTTTATGATCAGGAGAGAGAAGAGTCATCAGAGTCATCTACTTAATGGGTATAAAAAGGTATTTGTCTTGGCACTCTAGATAGATATTCAGTCTTTTCTGCTATGTTGACAGTTGGATTCAGGGAAATATATTCGAGATAGAAGAATTATGAGGTTTATAAAGAATGGTGGTCTCTTCAACCCCATAGTCTCTAAGTCAAACCAAAGATAAAACCACAAGTATTAAGTGGCAAGACTTCAAAGAATAGAACCTCCAAAAAAACAGGGTTGTACAGAACATACACAAACCTTATACAATCTCAACTAAGGTGGGCATGACACATCCTTTTTGGCCAGCTAGCAAACAGAAGGCAAGCTCAAAGTGATTGACAAATAGAACACTGTCCCAAACTTGTAACAGAAGCGCTGTCTCTAGAGAGACTAAATCAATAGATACAACATTATGGCACCATAAAAATCATTGAAGACAACAAAGCAGCCATTGCAGAAGAGTATCATAACAGAGTCAATCCATAAAGGCTAAAGCTACAATAGCATGCCCAGTATGCATGTCTCAAATTTTAGGCAGTACCAGTCACAAAAATGGCAAGCCCTTATATCCCGAAGTGGTATAATTTTACATTTCCAAATTAATCTCCCATTAATTTGTTTTTCCATTGTTTTATCATTTCTATTTGCATTAAATAAGCTCAATTGCTTTGTATTTGCTATTTGAATTTTCCTAATCACCATTGTTTTGTTTTCCAGTGCATTTCTATAGCTCCACTTTATTAATTTCCTATTTACATTTCCTTAGCTCCATTGTATTGTATTTCCTATTTACTCCATTGTATTGTAATTCCTATTTACATTTCCTTAGCTCCACTAGGCTTTTTTATTTCCTATTTGCATTTCCTTAACTCCGATGTTTTGTATTTCCTATTTACATTTTCTTAACTCCACTGTTTTGTATTTCCTATTTACATTTCATTAGCTCCTTTGTTATGTATTTGCTATTTACATTTCATTAGCTCCACTGTCTTGTATTTCCTATTTACATTTCCTTAGCTCCACTGTCTTGTATTTCCTATTTACATTTCCTTAGCTCCACTAGTTTTTTATTTCCTATTTGCATTTCCTTAACTCTAATGTTTTGTATTTCCTATTTACATTTCATTAGCTCAGCTGTTTTGTATTTCCTATTTACATTTCCTTAGCTCCTTTGTTTTGTATTTGCTATTTACATTTCCTTAGCTCCACTAGTTTTTTTTATTTCCTATTTGCATTTCCTTAACTCTGATGTTTTGTATTTCCTATTTACATTTCATTAGCTCAGCTGTTTTGTATTTCCTATTTACATTTTATTAGCTCCTTTGTTATGTATTTGCTATTTACATTTCCTTAGCTCCACTGTCTTGTATTTCCTATTTACATTTCCTTAGCTCCACTGTTTTGTATTTCCTATTTACATTTCATTAGCTCCTTTGTTATGTATTTGCTATTTACATTTCCTTAGCTCCACTGTTTTGTATTTCCTATTTACATTTCCTTAGCTCCACTAGTTTTTTTTTATTTCCTATTTGCATTTCCTTAACTCTGATGTTTTGTATTTCCTATTTACATTTCATTAGCTCAGCTGTTTTGTATTTCCCATTTACATTTCATTAGCTCCTTTGTTATGTATTTTATATTTACATTTCCTTAGCTCCACTGTTTTTTATTTCCTATTTACATTTCCTTAGCTCCAATGTTTTTTATTTCCTATTTACATTTCATTAGTTCAGCTGTTTTGTATTTCCTATTTACATTTCATTAGCTCCTTTGTTATGTATTTGCTATTTACATTTCCTTAGCTCCACTAGTTTTTTTTATTTCCTATTTGCATTTCCTTAACTCTGATGTTTTGTATTTCCTATTTACATTTCATTAGCTCAGCTGTTTTGTATTTCCCATTTACATTTCATTAGCTCCTTTGTTATGTATTTGCTATTTACATTTCCTTAGCTCCACTGTTTTGTATTTAATATTTACATTTCCTTAGCTCCATTGTTTTGTATTTCCTATGTGCATTTCCTTAGCTCCACTGTTTTTTATTTCCTATTTACATTTCCTTAGCTCCAATGTTTTGTATTTCCTATTTACATTTTCTTAACTCCACTGTTTTATATTTCCTATTTACATTTCCTTAGCTCCACTGTTTTGTATTTCCTATTTACATTTTATTAGCTCCTTCGTTTTGTATTTCTTTTGCATTTTTTTTCTTAACTCCATTAATTTGTCTCAAACCTTACTTTTGTGTGAATTATTACCAAAATAAACATCCTTCTGACCATAGCTAATTCCAAGCATTTATCTCTATTCTTGTGGCTGTATATATATATATATGTATCTGACTACACCTAGCAGGGACTATCTTGAGTGCAGAAAAATGTATCTGGAGTGGGAACTATCTGGAGCGCAGAGTTATGTTATTCATACACCTAGCAGAGGAGTATCTGAAGCACATAGGTATGGTGCGACTAAACTTTTTGATCTAAATGTTCCTATCAAAGGACTATCTTGACCTAGCGGAGGAAGAAGCATGTGGAGAGCAAAGGTATGTTCTGACTAAACATTGAGAGACAACTATAATTCTCTGCTACCCGAAGGGTGCAGTATTAGGATCATTATGTGATTCCATTTTCAATAAAGACATTTCATACTAATTTTCCAAGCAAAAAAAAAACATTTTTTTCTACATGAACATAAATTTACCTTAATTTCATTCCTGTCAAGTTTTTGTTTTTTTTATATATTTTTCCTAACACAATCTATACCTATTTAATAATGAATGCCTTAAAAGCATATTTCATTTCTTTATCTGAATCCTACACTAAAGAATGGATTATCTTGATTTACAATTACAATTATCACCAACACCATTTTAAACATATGTCAATACCCGCTTTTTTATTGTGACTAGCTACATTTTCATTTTCCGTCATGTCAATGTCAGTCTTCGTCTTGTTGTTTTGATTAGAAATTGTCGACATCAAAAACAAGAAAAAATTCAACAAGAAGTATTATTATAAAAAATAAATAATAAATATGCATTCATAAGAGTAGTACTTTGTCAATGACTTCTGTTAGAAAACAACAAATATAACTCTCTTGATATACACACATAAAGATTTGTAATGATTCAATATGACAATTTTGTACCGGTACCAAATCAGTGGGGACGCAAAGGTATACACCTTTTCAATTTCATCTATTTATTACTTATGCGGAAACCTTTTCATGATCAATATATTATTTTTGAAAATAAAAAACAGACCATTCATAAATTATTTTTGTGAAGTACCGTACATTAAGCGAAGGTTTGTACACTGTTTGTGCTTTGTTCAAAGTATATCATTTTACTAGCAGGTGTTTTTTTCCATTTTAAATAATAAGAGCGCCTAAAAATAAATACACTAACAAAATAAAAATACAATGCAACAAGATTAGATATATCAACAGTTTTTTCACATTTGTTTCAAATATTCAGAAATAACGTACGAAAAAGTATCCTAATTTTACCTTGCAAGGCGATAATAGGTGCGCAGCAGTTATTGGTTTAATATCATACATTGGTGATACCAAATTTTGTTTCTTCCATACATTGAGTACCTACAGTATCAGGAGCGCATATTTATTTTAGTTCTAGCGAACCATTAAAAGGCATTGACCTAACAGAAAAAATATGGAGCTCTAAGGTATGTTCCTACTAAAAAAATATGGAAAAGAGATTTTTTTTTTGTTCTAAATTATCTGTTTACACCTATCGGACAAGTACCTGGCGCGCAGAGATATGTTCTGTCCTAAGTTATAGGATGTCGTCATATATATACCAGTAGCACATATTTATTTTCACATCTAGCAGACCATTTAAAGGCATTCACCTAACGGAGAAATATCTGGAGCGCAAAGGTATGATCTTGCTAAAACAAATGGGAAAATTCAAAAACAAATAGTTTTCTGTTTCTAATTAATCTGGACACAGCTAACGAAGTATTATCTGGAGCGCAGACTTATGTTCTGAATAAACTATTTGAACAAAATACACCTAGTAGAATCAGTATCTAGAGTGCAGATGTATGTTTTCACTAAACTAAGAGATCTAAATACACCTAGCAGAGAAGCATCTGGAGCGGATAGGTATGTCCTGACTAAATTTATTTATATTAATACACCTAGCGGAGGAGCATCTGAAGCACATGGGTACGTTATGGACTAAGGTCTATGATCTGGAATACACTTAGCAGTGAGTATCTAGAGTACAGCGGTATGTTTTTATTAAACTTGTTTATCTGAATACATCTAGCAGGAACAATATGGAGCACAGAGTTATGTTCTAAATACACCTAGCAGACGAGCATCTAGAGTACAACTATATGTTTTCTCAACTTACTTATCTGAAAAACACCTAGCGGGTAGAGTACAGCGGAATGTTTTCACTTAACTTATTTATCTGACTACACCTAGTGGGAACTATCTGGAGCGCAGAGTTATGTTATTCATACACCTAGCAGAGGAGTATCTGGAGCACATAGGTATGGTGTGACTAAACTTTTTGATCTAAATGTTCCTATCAAAGGACTATCTTGATCTGAATACACCTAGCGGAGGATTACCTGGATGGCATAGGTATGTTACGACTTAACTTATTCATCTGAATTTTTCTACTGGAGGAGTATCTGGATCACAGATGTTGTGACTAAACTAACTGGTCTGAAATCACCTAGTAGAAATACTATCTGGAATACTGAGGTATATTTTCAATAAACTATTTGATCTGAATACACCTAGCAGGGACTATCTTGAGTGCAGAAAAATGTATCTGGAGTGGAGATTTTTCTTAACTAATTGATTTTTAATACATCTAGATAAGAAGCATGTGGAGAGCAAAGGTATGTTCTGACTAAACATTGAGAGACAACTATAATTCTCTGCTACCCGAAGGGTGCAGTATTAGGAACATTTAGTGATTCCATTTTCAATAAAGACATTTCATACTAATTTTCCAAGCAAAAAAAAAACATTTTTTTCTACATGATCGTAAATTTACTTGTACCTCTAACCTAAATTTCATTCCTGTCAAGTTTTTTTATTTTTTTTTATTTTCCTAACACAGAATCTATACCTATTAATAATGAATGCCTTAAAAGCATATTTCATTTCTTTATCTGAATCCTACACTAAAGGATGGATTACCTTGATTTACAACCTTACACTTATATGTTGTTGTTTTTTAATTACTTAATCAATGACGGTATTAGTTCCTACAGCTCTTTCAATGCAAATACTGAAATATATTTTTACAAGGTTACTACAATAAGGATTTGGTTCAATACAAGGGATAAATCCCTTGATTCAGTCATCAATAGAACATATTTTTTTGTTACCATGTTCAATTGATCCTAACTTTATGATTTGGGTTTGTTGTTGTTTTTTTACCATACAGGTAGGGTTACAATTATCACCAACACCATTTTAAACATATGTCAATACCGCTTTTTTATTGTGACTAGCTACATTTTTCATTTTCCGTCATGTCAATGTCAGTCTTCGTCTTGTTGTTTGATTAGAAATTGTTGACATCAAAAACAAGAAAAAAATTCAACAAGAAGTATTATTATAAAAATAAATAATAAATATGCATTCTAAGAGTAGTACTTTGTCAATGACTTCTGTTAGAAAACAACAAATATAACTCTCTTGATATACACACATAAAAGATTTGTAATGATTCATTATGACAATTTTGTACCGGTACCAAATCAGTGGGGACGCAAAGGTATACACCTTTTCAATTTCATCTATTTATTACTTATGCGGAAACCTTTTCATGATCAATATATTATTTCTGAAAATAAAAACAGACATTCATATATTATTTTTGTGAAGTACCGTACATTAAGCGAAGGTTTGTACACTGTTTGTGCTTTGTCAGAAAGTATATCATTTTACTAGCAGGTGTTTTTTTCCATTTTAAATAATAAGAGCGCCTAAAAAATAAATACACTAACAAAATAAAAATACAATGCAACAAGATTAGATATATCAACAGTTTTTTCACATTTGTTTCAAATATTCAGAAATAACGTACGAAAAGTATCCTAATTTTACCTTGCAAGGCGATAATAGGTGCGCAGAGTTATTGGTTTAATATCAATACATTGGTGATACCAAATTTTTGTTTCTTCCATACATTGAGTACCTACAGTATCAGGAGCGCATATTTATTTTAGTTCTAGCGAACCATTAAAAGGCATTGACCTAACGGAAAAAATATTGAGCTCTAAGGTATGTTCCTACTAAAAAAATATGGAAAAGAGATTTTTTTTGGTTCTAAATTATCTGTTTACACCTATCGGACAAGTACCTGGCGCGCAGAGATATGTTCTGTCCTAAGTTATAGGATGTCGTCATATATATATGATATATATATTTTAAACATATGTCAATACCGCTTTTTTATTGTGACTAGCTACATTTTCATTTTCCGTCATGTCAATGTCAGTCTCTTCCTTGTTGTTTGATTAGAAATTGTCGACATCAAAAACAAGAAAAAAATTCAACAAGAAGTATTATTATAAAAAATAAATAATAAATATGCATTCTTAAGAGTAGTACTTTGTCAATGACTTCTGTTAGAAAACAACAAATATAACTCTCTTGTATACACACATAAAAGATTTGTAATGATTCATTATGACAATTTTGTACCGGTACCAAATCAGTGGGGACGCAAAGGTATACACCTTTTCAATTTCATCTATTTATTACTTATGCGGAAACCTTTTCATGATCAATATATTATTTTTGAAAATAAAAACAGACCATTTCATAAAATTATTTTTGTGAAGTACCGTACATTAAGCGAGAGTATGTACACTGTTTGTGCTTTGTCAGAAGTATATCATTTTACTAGCAGGTGTTTTTTTTCCATTTTAAATAATAAGAGCGCCTAAAAAATAAATACACTAACAAAATAAAAATACAATGCAACAAGATTAGATATATCAACAGTTTTTTCACATTGTTTCAAATATTCAGAAATAACGTACGAAAAAGTATCCTAATTTTACCTTGCAAGGCGATAATAGGTGCGCAGAGTTATTGGTTTAATATCAATACATTGGTGATACCAAATTTTGTTTCTTCCATACATTGAGTACCTACAGTATCAGGAGCGCATATTTATTTAGTTCTAGCGAACCATTAAAAGGCATTGACCTAACAGAAAAAATAATGGAGCTCTAAGGTATGTTCCTACTAAAAAAATATGGAAAAGAGATTTTTTTTTTGTTCTAAATTATCTGTTTACACCTATCGGACAAGTACCTGGCGCGCAGAGATATGTTCTGTCCTAAGTTATAGGATGTCGTCATATATATACCAGTAGCACATATTTATTTTCACATCTAGCAGACCATTTAAAGGCATTCACCTAACGGAGAAATATCTGGAGCGCAAAGGTATGATCTTGCTAAAACAAATGGGAAAATTCAAAAACAAATAGTTTTCTGTTCTAATTAATCTGGACACAGCTAACGAAGTATTATCTGGAGCGCAGACTTATGTTCTGAATAAACTATTTGAACAAAATACACCTAGTAGAATCAGTATCTAGAGTGCAGATGTATGTTTTCACTAAACTAAGAGATCTAAATACACCTAGCAGAGAAGCATCTGGAGCGGATAGGTATGTCCTGACTAAATTTATTTATATTAATACACCTAGCGGAGGAGCATCTGAAGCACATGGGTACGTTATGACTAAGGTCTATGATCTGAATACACTTAGCAGTGAGTATCTAGAGTACAGCGGTATGTTTTTATTAAACTTGTTTATCTGAATACATCTAGCAGGAACAATATGGAGCACAGAGTTATGTCTAAATACACCTAGCAGACGAGCATCTAGAGTACAACTATATGTTTTCACAACTTACTTATCTGAAAACACCTAGCGGGTAGAGTACAGCGGAATGTTTTCACTTAACTTATTTATCTGACTACACCTAGTGGGAACTATCTGGAGCGCAGAGTTATGTTATTCATACACCTAGCAGAGGAGTATCTGGAGCACATAGGTATGGTGTGACTAAACTTTTTGATCTAAATGTTCCTATCAAAGGACTATCTTGATCTGAATACACCTAGCGGAGGATTACCTGGATGGCATAGGTATGTTACGACTTAACTTATTCATCTGAATTTTTCTACTGGAGGAGTATCTGGTCACAGATGTTGTGACTAAACTAACTGGTCTGAAATCACCTAGTAGAAATACTATCTGGAATACTGAGGTATATTTTCAATAAACTATTTGATCTGAATACACCTAGCAGGGACTATCTTGAGTGCAGAAAAATGTATCTGGAGTGGAGATTTTTCTTAACTAATTGATTTTTAATACATCTAGATAAGAAGCATGTGGAGAGCAAAGGTATGTTCTGACTAAACATTGAGAGACAACTATAATTCTCTGCTACCCGAAGGGTGCAGTATTAGGATCATTTAGTGATTCCTTTTTCAATAAGACATTTCATACTAATTTTCCAAGCAAAAAAAAAACATTTTTTTCTACATGATCGTAAATTTACCTTGTACCTCTAACCTAAATTTCATTCCTGTCAAGTTTTTTTATTTTTTTTTATTTTTCCTAACACAGAATCTATACCTATTTAATATATGAATGCCTTAAAAGCATATTTCATTTCTTTATCTGAATCCTACACTAAAGGATGTATTTACCTTGATTTACAACCTTACACTTATATGTTGTTGTTTTTTAATTACTTAATCAATGACGGTAATTAGTTCCTACAGCTCTTTCAATGCAAATACTGAAATATATTTTTACAAGGTTACTACAATAAGGATTTGGTTCAATACAAGGGATAAAATCCCTTGATTCAGTCATCAATAGAACATATTTTTTTGTTACCATGTTCAATTGATCCTAACTTTATGATTTGGGTTTGTTGTTGTTTTTTTACCATACAGGTAGGGTTACAATTATCACCAACACCATTTTAAACATATGTCAATACCGCTTTTTATTGTGACTAGCTACATTTTCATTTTCCGTCATGTCAATGTCAGTCTTCGTCTTGTTGTTTGATTAGAAATTGTCGACATCAAAAACAAGAAAAAAATTCAACAAGAAGTATTATTATAAAAAATAAATAATAAATATGCATTCATAAGAGTAGTACTTTGTCACTGACTTCTGTTAGAAAACAACAAATATAACTCTCTTGATATACACACATAAAAGATTTGTAATGATTCATTATGACAATTTTGTACCGGTACCAAATCAGTGGGGACGCAAAAGGTATACACCTTTTCAATTTCATCTATTTATTACTTATGCGGAAACCTTTTCATGATCAATATTATTTCTGAAAATAAAAAACAGACCATTCATATATTATTTTTGTGAAGTACCGTACATTAAGCGAAGGTTTGTACACTGTTTGTGCTTTGTCAGAAGTATATCATTTTACTAGCAGGTGTTTTTTTCCATTTTAAATAATAAGAGCGCCTAAAAAATAAATACACTAACAAAATAAAAATACAATGCAACAAGATTCCATATATCAACAGTTTTTTCACTTTGTTTCAATACTCAGAAATAACGTACGAAAAAGTATCCTAATTTTACCTTGCAAGGCAATAATAGGTGCGCAGAGTTATTGGTTTAATATCAATACATTGGTGATACCAAATTTTGTTTCTTCCATACATTGAGTACCTACAGTATCAGGAGCGCATATTTATTTTAGTTCTAGCGAACCATTAAAAGGCATTGACGTATCGGAAAAAATATTGGAGCTCTAAGGTATGTTCCTACTAAAAAAATATGGAAAAGAGATTTTTTTTTTGTTCTAAATTATCTGTTTACACCTATCGGACAAGTACCTGGCGCGCAGAGATATGTTCTGTCCTAAGTTATAGGATGTCGTCATATATATACCAGTAGCACATATTTATTTTCACATCTAGCAGACCATTTAAAGGCATTCACCTAACGGAGAAATATCTGGAGCGCAAAGGTATGATCTTGCTAAAACAAATGGGAAAATTCAAAAACAAATAGTTTTCTGTTCTAATTAATCTGGACACAGCTAACGAAGTATTATCTGGAGCGCAGACTTATGTTCTGAATAAACTATTTGAACAAAATACACCTAGTAGAATCAGTATCTAGAGTGCAGATGTATGTTTTCACCTAACTAAGAGATCTAAATACACCTAGCAGAGAAGCATCTGGAGCGGATAGGTATGTCCTGACTAAATTTATTTATATTAATACACCTAGCGGAGGAGCATCTGAAGCACATGGGTACGTTATGACTAAGGTCTATGATCTGAATACACTTAGCAGTGAGTATCTAGAGTACAGCGGTATGTTTTTATTAAACTTGTTTATCTGAATACATCTAGCAGGAACAATATGGAGCACAGAGTTATGTTCTAAATACACCTAGTAGACGAGCATCTAGAGTACAACTATATGTTTTCACAACTTACTTATCTGAAAACACCTAGCGGGTAGAGTACAGCGGAATGTTTTCACTTAACTTATTTATCTGACTACACTAGTGGGAACTATCTGGAGCGCAGAGTTATGTTAATCATACACCTAGCAGAGGAGTATCTGGAGCACATAGGTATGGTGTGACTAAACTTTTTGATCTAAATGTTCCTATCAAAGGACTATCTTGATCTGAATACACCTAGCGGAGGATTACCTGGATGGCATAGGTATGTTACGACTTAACTTATTCATCTGAATTTTTCTACTGGAGGAGTATCTGGATCACAGATGTTGTGACTAAACTAACTGGTCTGAAATCACCTAGTGGAATTACTATCTGGAATACTGAGTATGTTTTCAATAAACTATTTGATCTGAATACACCTAGCAGGGACTATCTTGAGTGCAGAAAAATGTATCTGGAGTGGAGATTTTTCTTAACTAATTGATTTTTAATACATCTAGATAAGAAGCATGTGGAGAGCAAAGGTATGTTCTGACTAAACATTGAGAGACAACTATAATTCTCTGCTACTCGAAGGGTGCAGTATTAGGATCATTTAGTGATTCCATTTTCAATAAAGACATTTCATACTAATTTTCCAAGCAAAAAAAAAAAACATTTTTTTCTACATGATCGTAAATTTACCTTGTACCTCTAACCTAAATTTCATTCCTGTCAAGTTTTTTTTATTTTTTTTTATTTTTCCTAACACAGAATCTATACCTATTTAATAATGAATGCCTTAAAAGCATATTTCATTTCTTTATCTGAATCCTACACTAAAGGATGTATTACCTTGATTTACAACCTTACACTTATATGTTGTTGTTTTTTAATTACTTAATCAATGACGGTAATTAGTTCCTACAGCTCTTTCAATGCAAATACTGAAATATATTTTTACAAGGTTACTACAATAAGGATTTGGTTCAATACAAGGGATAAATCCCTTGATTCAGTCATCAATAGAACATATTTTTTTGTTACCCATGTTCAATTGATCCTAACTTTATGATTTGGGTTTGTTGTTGTTTTTTTACCTATACAGGTTGGGTTACAATTATCACAACACCATTTTAAACATATGTCAATACCGCTTTTTTATTGTGACTAGCTACATTTTCATTTTCCGTCATGTCAATGTCAGTCTTCGTCTTGTTGTTATGATTAGAAATTGTCGACATCAAAAACAAGAAAAAAATTCAACAAGAAGTATTATTATAAAAAATAAATAATAAATATGCATTCATAAGAGTAGTACTTTGTCAATGACTTCTGTTAGAAAACACAATATAACTCTCTTGATATACTCACATAAAAGATTTGTAATGATTCTTTATGACAATTTTGTACCGGTACCAAATCAGTGGGGGACGCAAAGGTATACACCTTTTCAATTTCATCTATTTATTACTTATGCGGAAACCTTTTCATGATCAATATATTATTTTTGAAAATAAAAACAGACCATTCATAAATTATTTTTGTGAAGTACCGTACATTAAGCGAAGGTTTGTACACTGTTTGTGCTTTGTCAGAAGTATATCATTTTACTAGCAGGTGTTTTTTTCCATTTTAAATAATAAGAGCGCCTAAAAAATAAATACACTAACAAAATAAAAATACAATGCAAACAAGATTAGATATATCAACAGTTTTTTCACATTTGTTTCAAATATTCAGAAATAACGTACGAAAAGTATCCTAATTTTACCTTGCAAGGCGATAATAGGTGCGCAGAGTTATTGGTTTAATATCAATACATTGGTGATACCAAAATTTTGTTTCTTCCATACATTGAGTACCTACAGTATCAGGAGCGCATATTTATTTTAGTTCTAGCGAACCATTAAAAGGCATTGACCTAACGGAAAAAATATTGGAGCTCTAAGGTATGTTCCTACTAAAAAAATATGGAAAAGAGATTTTTTTTTTGTTCTAAATTATCTGTTTACAACCTATCGGACAAGTACCTGGCGCGCAGAGATATGTTCTGTCCTAAGTTATAGGATGTCGTCATATATATATGATATATATATTTTAAACATATGTCAATACCGCTTTTTTATTGTGACTAGCTACATTTTCATTTTCCGTCATGTCAATGTCAGTCTTCTTCTTGTTGTTTGATTAGAAATTGTCGACATCAAAAACAAGAAAAAAATTCAACAAGAAGTATTATTATAAAAAATAAATAATAAATATGCATTCATAAGAGTAGTACTTTGTCAATGACTTCTGTTAGAAAACAACAAATATAACTCTCTTGATATACACACATAAAAGATTTGTAATGATTCATTATGACAATTTTGTACCGGTACCAAATCAGTGGGGACGCAAAGGTATACACCTTTTCAATTTCATCTATTTATTACTTATGCGGAAACCTTTTCATGATCAATATATTATTTCTGAAAATAAAAACAGACCATTCATATATTATTTTTGTGAAGTACCGTACATTAAGCGAAGGTTTGTACACTGTTTGTGCTTTGTCAGAAGTATATCATTTTACTAGCAGGTGTTTTTTTCCATTTTAAATAATAAGAGCGCCTAAAAAATAAATACACTAACAAAATAAAAATACAATGCAACAAGATTCCATATATCAACAGTTTTTTCACATTTGTTTCAAATACTCAGAAATAACGTACGAAAAAGTATCCTAATTTTACCTTGCAAGGCAATAATAGGTGCGCAGAGTTATTGGTTTAATATCAATACATTGGTGATACCAAATTTTGTTTCTTCCATACATTGAGTACCTACAGTATCAGGAGCGCATATTTATTTTAGTTCTAGCGAACCATTAAAAGGCATTGACGTAACGGAAAAAATATTGGAGCTCTAAGGTATGATCTTGCTAAAAAAATATGGGAAAGAGATTTTTTTTTTGTTCTGAATAATCTGTTTACACCTATCGGACAAGTACCTGGAGCGCAGAGATATGTTCTGTCCTAAGTTATAGGATGTCGTCATATATATACCAGTAGCACATATTTATTTTCACATCTAGCAGACCATTTAAAGGCATTCACCTAACGGAGAAATATCTGGAGCGCAAAGGTATGATCTTGCTAAAACAAATGGGAAAATTCAAAAACAAATAGTTTTCTGTTCTAATTAATCTGGACACAGCTAACGAAGTATTATCTGGAGCGCAGACTTATGTTCTGAATAAACTATTTGAACAAAATACACCTAGTAGAATCAGTATCTAGAGTGCAGATGTATGTTTTCACTAAACTAAGAGATCTAAATACACCTAGCAGAGAAGCATCTGGAGCGGATAGGTATGTCCTGACTAAATTTATTTATATTAATACACCTAGCGGAGGAGCATCTGAAGCACATGGGTACGTTATGACTAAGGTCTATGATCTGAATACACTTAGCAGTGAGTATCTAGAGTACAGCGGTATGTTTTTATTAAACTTGTTTATCTGAATACATCTAGCAGGAACAATATGGAGCACAGAGTTATGTTCTAAATACACCTAGCAGACGAGCATCTAGAGTACTTTGTCAATGACTTCTGTTAGAAAACAACAAATATAACTCTCTTGATATACACACATAAAAGATTTGTAATGATTCATTATGACAATTTTGTACCGGTACCAAATCAGTGGGGACGCAAAGGTATACACCTTTTCAATTTCATCTATTTATTACTTATGCGGAAACCTTTTCATGATCAATATATTATTTTTGAAAATAAAAACAGACCATTCATATATTATTTTTGTGAAGTACCGTACATTAAGCGAAGGTTTGTACACTGTTTGTGCTTTGTCAGAAGTATATCATTTTACTAGCAGGTGTTTTTTTCCATTTTAAATAATAAGAGCGCCTAAAAAATAAATACACTAACAAAATAAAAATACAATGCAACAAGATTAGATATATCAACAGTTTTTTCACATTTGTTTCAAATATTCAGAAATAACGTACGAAAAAGTATCCTAATTTTACCTTGCAAGGCGATAATAGGTGCGCAGAGTTATTGGTTTAATATCAATACATTGGTGATACCAAATTTTGTTTCTTCCATACATTGAGTACCTACAGTATCAGGAGCGCATATTTATTTTAGTTCTAGCGAACCATTAAAAGGCATTGACCTAACAGAAAAAATATTGGAGCTCTAAGGTATGTTCCTACTAAAAAAATATGGAAAAGAGATTTTTTTTTTGTTCTAAATTATCTGTTTACACCTATCGGACAAGTACCTGGCGCGCAGAGATATGTTCTGTCCTAAGTTATAGGATGTCGTCATATATATACCAGTAGAACATATTTATTTTCACATCTAGCAGACCATTTAAAGGCATTCACCTAACGGAGAAATATCTGGAGCGCAAAGGTATGATCTTGCTAAAACAAATGGGAAAATTCAAAAACAAATAGTTTTCTGTTCTAATTAATCTGGACACAGCTAACGAAGTATTATCTGGAGCGCAGACTTATGTTCTGAATAAACTATTTGAACAAAATACACCTAGTAGAATCAGTATCTAGAGTGCAGATGTATGTTTTCACTAAACTAAGAGATCTAAATACACCTAGCAGAGAAGCATCTGGAGCGGATAGGTATGTCCTGACTAAATTTATTTATATTAATACACCTAGCGGAGGAGCATCTGAAGCACATGGGTACGTTATGACTAAGGTCTATGATCTGAATACACTTAGCAGTGAGTATCTAGAGTACAGCGGTATGTTTTTATTAAACTTGTTTATCTGAATACATCTAGCAGGAACAATATGGAGCACAGAGTTATGTTCTAAATACACCTAGCAGACGAGCATCTAGAGTACAACTATATGTTTTCACAACTTACTTATCTGAAAACACCTAGCGGGTAGAGTACAGCGGAATGTTTTCACTTAACTTATTTATCTGACTACACCTAGTGGGAACTATCTGGAGCGCAGAGTTATGTTATTCATACACCTAGCAGAGGAGTATCTGGAGCACATAGGTATGGTGTGACTAAACTTTTTGATCTAAATGTTCCTATCAAAGGACTATCTTGATCTGAATACACCTAGCGGAGGATTACCTGGATGGCATAGGTATGTTACGACTTAACTTATTCATCTGAATTTTTCTACTGGAGGAGTATCTGGATCACAGATGTTGTGACTAAACTAACTGGTCTGAAATCACCTAGTAGAAATACTATCTGGAATACTGAGGTATATTTTCAATAAACTATTTGATCTGAATACACCTAGCAGGGACTATCTTGAGTGCAGAAAAATGTATCTGGAGTGGAGATTTTTCTTAACTAATTGATTTTTAATACATCTAGATAAGAAGCATGTGGAGAGCAAAGGTATGTTCTGACTAAACATTGAGAGACAACTATAATTCTCTGCTACCCGAAGGGTGCAGTATTAGGATCATTTAGTGATTCCATTTTCAATAAAGACATTTCATACTAATTTTCCAAGCAAAAAAAAACATTTTTTTCTACATGATCGTAAATTTACCTCATACCTGACCTAAATTTCATTCATGTCAAGTTTTGTTTTCTTTATATATTTTTCCTAACACAGAATCTATACCTATTTAATAATGAATGCCTTAAAAGCATATTTCATTTCTTTATCTGAATCCTACACTAAAGGATGGATTACCTTGATTTACAACCTTACACTTATATGTTGTTGTTTTTTAATTACTTAATCAATGACGGTAATTAGTTCCTACAGCTCTTTCAATGCAAATACTGAAATATATTTTTACAAGGTTACTACAATAAGGATTTGGTTCAATACAAGGGATAAATCCCTTGATTCAGTCATCAATAGAACATATTTTTTTGTTACCATGTTCAATTGATCCTAACTTTATGATTTGGGTTTGTTGTTGTTTTTTTACCATACAGGTAGGGTTACAATTATCACCAACACCATTTTAAACATATGTCAATACCGCTTTTTTATTGTGACTAGCTACATTTTCATTTTCCGTCATGTCAATGTCAGTCTTCGTCTTGTTGTTTGATTAGAAATTGTTGACATCAAAAACAAGAAAAAAATTCAACAAGAAGTATTATTATAAAAAATAAATAATAAATATGCATTCATAAGAGTAGTACTTTGTCAATGACTTCTGTTAGAAAACAACAAATATAACTCTCTTGATATACACACATAAAAGATTTGTAATGATTCATTATGACAATTTTGTACCGGTACCAAATCAGTGGGGACGCAAAGGTATACACCTTTTCAATTTCATCTATTTATTACTTATGCGGAAACCTTTTCATGATCAATATATTATTTCTGAAAATAAAAACAGACCATTCATATATTATTTTTGTGAAGTACCGTACATTAAGCGAAGGTTTGTACACTGTTTGTGCTTTGTCAGAAGTATATCATTTTACTAGCAGGTGTTTTTTTCCATTTTAAATAATAAGAGCGCCTAAAAAATAAATACACTAACAAAATAAAAATACAATGCAACAAGATTAGATATATCAACAGTTTTTTCACATTTGTTTCAAATATTCAGAAATAACGTACGAAAAAGTATCCTAATTTTACCTTGCAAGGCGATAATAGGTGCGCAGAGTTATTGGTTTAATATCAATACATTGGTGATACCAAATTTTGTTTCTTCCATACATTGAGTACCTACAGTATCAGGAGCGCATATTTATTTTAGTTCTAGCGAACCATTAAAAGGCATTGACCTAACGGAAAAAATATTGGAGCTCTAAGGTATGTTCCTACTAAAAAAATATGGAAAAGAGATTTTTTTTGGTTCTAAATTATCTGTTTACACCTATCGGACAAGTACCTGGCGCGCAGAGATATGTTCTGTCCTAAGTTATAGGATGTCGTCATATATATATGATATATATATTTTAAACATATGTCAATACCGCTTTTTTATTGTGACTAGCTACATTTTCATTTTCCGTCATGTCAATGTCAGTCTTCTTCTTGTTGTTTGATTAGAAATTGTCGACATCAAAAACAAGAAAAAAATTCAACAAGAAGTATTATTATAAAAAATAAATAATAAATATGCATTCATAAGAGTAGTACTTTGTCAATGACTTCTGTTAGAAAACAACAAATATAACTCTCTTGATATACACACATAAAAGATTTGTAATGATTCATTATGACAATTTTGTACCGGTACCAAATCAGTGGGGACGCAAAGGTATACACCTTTTCAATTTCATCTATTTATTACTTATGCGGAAACCTTTTCATGATCAATATATTATTTCTGAAAATAAAAACAGACCATTCATATATTATTTTTGTGAAGTACCGTACATTAAGCGAAGGTTTGTACACTGTTTGTGCTTTGTCAGAAGTATATCATTTTACTAGCAGGTGTTTTTTTCCATTTTAAATAATAAGAGCGCCTAAAAAATAAATACACTAACAAAATAAAAATACAATGCAACAAGATTCCATATATCAACAGTTTTTTCACATTTGTTTCAAATACTCAGAAATAACGTACGAAAAAGTATCCTAATTTTACCTTGCAAGGCAATAATAGGTGCGCAGAGTTATTGGTTTAATATCAATACATTGGTGATACCAAATTTTGTTTCTTCCATACATTGAGTACCTACAGTATCAGGAGCGCATATTTATTTTAGTTCTAGCGAACCATTAAAAGGCATTGACGTAACGGAAAAAATATTGGAGCTCTAAGGTATGATCTTGCTAAAAAAATATGGGAAAGAGATTTTTTTTTTGTTCTGAATAATCTGTTTACACCTATCGGACAAGTACCTGGAGCGCAGAGATATGTTCTGTCCTAAGTTATAGGATGTCGTCATATATATACCAGTAGCACATATTTATTTTCACATCTAGCAGACCATTTAAAGGCATTCACCTAACGGAGAAATATCTGGAGCGCAAAGGTATGATCTTGCTAAAACAAATGGGAAAATTCAAAAACAAATAGTTTTCTGTTCTAATTAATCTGGACACAGCTAACGAAGTATTATCTGGAGCGCAGACTTATGTTCTGAATAAACTATTTGAACAAAATACACCTAGTAGAATCAGTATCTAGAGTGCAGATGTATGTTTTCACTAAACTAAGAGATCTAAATACACCTAGCAGAGAAGCATCTGGAGCGGATAGGTATGTCCTGACTAAATTTATTTATATTAATACACCTAGCGGAGGAGCATCTGAAGCACATGGGTACGTTATGACTAAGGTCTATGATCTGAATACACTTAGCAGTGAGTATCTAGAGTACAGCGGTATGTTTTTATTAAACTTGTTTATCTGAATACATCTAGCAGGAACAATATGGAGCACAGAGTTATGTTCTAAATACACCTAGCAGACGAGCATCTAGAGTACAACTATATGTTTTCACAACTTACTTATCTGAAAACACCTAGCGGGTAGAGTACAGCGGAATGTTTTCACTTAACTTATTTATCTGACTACACCTAGTGGGAACTATCTGGAGCGCAGAGTTATGTTATTCATACACCTAGCAGAGGAGTATCTGGAGCACATAGGTATGGTGTGACTAAACTTTTTGATCTAAATGTTCCTATCAAAGGACTATCTTGATCTGAATACACCTAGCGGAGGATTACCTGGATGGCATAGGTATGTTACGACTTAACTTATTCATCTGAATTTTTCTACTGGAGGAGTATCTGGATCACAGATGTTGTGACTAAACTAACTGGTCTGAAATCACCTAGTAGAAATACTATCTGGAATACTGAGGTATATTTTCAATAAACTATTTGATCTGAATACACCTAGCAGGGACTATCTTGAGTGCAGAAAAATGTATCTGGAGTGGAGATTTTTCTTAACTAATTGATTTTTAATACATCTAGATAAGAAGCATGTGGAGAGCAAAGGTATGTTCTGACTAAACATTGAGAGACAACTATAATTCTCTGCTACCCGAAGGGTGCAGTATTAGGATCATTTAGTGATTCCATTTTCAATAAAGACATTTCATACTAATTTTCCAAGCAAAAAAAAACATTTTTTTCTACATGATCGTAAATTTACCTCATACCTGACCTAAATTTCATTCATGTCAAGTTTTGTTTTCTTTATATATTTTTCCTAACACAGAATCTATACCTATTTAATAATGAATGCCTTAAAAGCATATTTCATTTCTTTATCTGAATCCTACACTAAAGGATGGATTACCTTGATTTACAACCTTACACTTATATGTTGTTGTTTTTTAATTACTTAATCAATGACTGTAATTAGTTCCTACAGCTCTTTCAATGCAAATACTGAAATATATTTTTACAAGGTTACTACAATAAGGATTTGGTTCAATACAAGGGATAAATCCCTTGATTCAGTCATCAATAGAACATATTTTTTTGTTACCATGTTCAATTGATCCTAACTTTATGATTTGGGTTTGTTGTTGTTTTTTTACCATACAGGTAGGGTTACAATTATCACCAACACCATTTTAAACATATGTCAATACCGCTTTTTTATTGTGACTAGCTACATTTTCATTTTCCGTCATGTCAATGTCAGTCTTCGTCTTGTTGTTTGATTAGAAATTGTTGACATCAAAAACAAGAAAAAAATTCAACAAGAAGTATTATTATAAAAAATAAATAATAAATATGCATTCATAAGAGTAGTACTTTGTCAATGACTTCTGTTAGAAAACAACAAATATAACTCTCTTGATATACACACATAAAAGATTTGTAATGATTCATTATGACAATTTTGTACCGGTACCAAATCAGTGGGGACGCAAAGGTATACACCTTTTCAATTTCATCTATTTATTACTTATGCGGAAACCTTTTCATGATCAATATATTATTTCTGAAAATAAAAACAGACCATTCATATATTATTTTTGTGAAGTACCGTACATTAAGCGAAGGTTTGTACACTGTTTGTGCTTTGTCAGAAGTATATCATTTTACTAGCAGGTGTTTTTTTCCATTTTAAATAATAAGAGCGCCTAAAAAATAAATACACTAACAAAATAAAAATACAATGCAACAAGATTAGATATATCAACAGTTTTTTCACATTTGTTTCAAATATTCAGAAATAACGTACGAAAAAGTATCCTAATTTTACCTTGCAAGGCGATAATAGGTGCGCAGAGTTATTGGTTTAATATCAATACATTGGTGATACCAAATTTTGTTTCTTCCATACATTGAGTACCTACAGTATCAGGAGCGCATATTTATTTTAGTTCTAGCGAACCATTAAAAGGCATTGACCTAACGGAAAAAATATTGGAGCTCTAAGGTATGTTCCTACTAAAAAAATATGGAAAAGAGATTTTTTTTGGTTCTAAATTATCTGTTTACACCTATCGGACAAGTACCTGGCGCGCAGAGATATGTTCTGTCCTAAGTTATAGGATGTCGTCATATATATATGATATATATATTTTAAACATATGTCAATACCGCTTTTTTATTGTGACTAGCTACATTTTCATTTTCCGTCATGTCAATGTCAGTCTTCTTCTTGTTGTTTGATTAGAAATTGTCGACATCAAAAACAAGAAAAAAATTCAACAAGAAGTATTATTATAAAAAATAAATAATAAATATGCATTCATAAGAGTAGTACTTTGTCAATGACTTCTGTTAGAAAACAACAAATATAACTCTCTTGATATACACACATAAAAGATTTGTAATGATTCATTATGACAATTTTGTACCGGTACCAAATCAGTGGGGACGCAAAGGTATACACCTTTTCAATTTCATCTATTTATTACTTATGCGGAAACCTTTTCATGATCAATATATTATTTCTGAAAATAAAAACAGACCATTCATATATTATTTTTGTGAAGTACCGTACATTAAGCGAAGGTTTGTACACTGTTTGTGCTTTGTCAGAAGTATATCATTTTACTAGCAGGTGTTTTTTTCCATTTTAAATAATAAGAGCGCCTAAAAAATAAATACACTAACAAAATAAAAATACAATGCAACAAGATTCCATATATCAACAGTTTTTTCACATTTGTTTCAAATACTCAGAAATAACGTACGAAAAAGTATCCTAATTTTACCTTGCAAGGCAATAATAGGTGCGCAGAGTTATTGGTTTAATATCAATACATTGGTGATACCAAATTTTGTTTCTTCCATACATTGAGTACCTACAGTATCAGGAGCGCATATTTATTTTAGTTCTAGCGAACCATTAAAAGGCATTGACGTAACGGAAAAAATATTGGAGCTCTAAGGTATGATCTTGCTAAAAAAATATGGGAAAGAGATTTTTTTTTTGTTCTGAATAATCTGTTTACACCTATCGGACAAGTACCTGGAGCGCAGAGATATGTTCTGTCCTAAGTTATAGGATGTCGTCATATATATACCAGTAGCACATATTTATTTTCACATCTAGCAGACCATTTAAAGGCATTCACCTAACGGAGAAATATCTGGAGCGCAAAGGTATGATCTTGCTAAAACAAATGGGAAAATTCAAAAACAAATAGTTTTCTGTTCTAATTAATCTGGACACAGCTAACGAAGTATTATCTGGAGCGCAGACTTATGTTCTGAATAAACTATTTGAACAAAATACACCTAGTAGAATCAGTATCTAGAGTGCAGATGTATGTTTTCACTAAACTAAGAGATCTAAATACACCTAGCAGAGAAGCATCTGGAGCGGATAGGTATGTCCTGACTAAATTTATTTATATTAATACACCTAGCGGAGGAGCATCTGAAGCACATGGGTACGTTATGACTAAGGTCTATGATCTGAATACACTTAGCAGTGAGTATCTAGAGTACAGCGGTATGTTTTTATTAAACTTGTTTATCTGAATACATCTAGCAGGAACAATATGGAGCACAGAGTTATGTTCTAAATACACCTAGCAGACGAGCATCTAGAGTACAACTATATGTTTTCACAACTTACTTATCTGAAAACACCTAGCGGGTAGAGTACAGCGGAATGTTTTCACTTAACTTATTTATCTGACTACACCTAGTGGGAACTATCTGGAGCGCAGAGTTATGTTATTCATACACCTAGCAGAGGAGTATCTGGAGCACATAGGTATGGTGTGACTAAACTTTTTGATCTAAATGTTCCTATCAAAGGACTATCTTGATCTGAATACACCTAGCGGAGGATTACCTGGATGGCATAGGTATGTTACGACTTAACTTATTCATCTGAATTTTTCTACTGGAGGAGTATCTGGATCACAGATGTTGTGACTAAACTAACTGGTCTGAAATCACCTAGTAGAAATACTATCTGGAATACTGAGGTATATTTTCAATAAACTATTTGATCTGAATACACCTAGCAGGGACTATCTTGAGTGCAGAAAAATGTATCTGGAGTGGAGATTTTTCTTAACTAATTGATTTTTAATACATCTAGATAAGAAGCATGTGGAGAGCAAAGGTATGTTCTGACTAAACATTGAGAGACAACTATAATTCTCTGCTACCCGAAGGGTGCAGTATTAGGATCATTTAGTGATTCCATTTTCAATAAAGACATTTCATACTAATTTTCCAAGCAAAAAAAAACATTTTTTTCTACATGATCGTAAATTTACCTCATACCTGACCTAAATTTCATTCATGTCAAGTTTTGTTTTCTTTATATATTTTTCCTAACACAGAATCTATACCTATTTAATAATGAATGCCTTAAAAGCATATTTCATTTCTTTATCTGAATCCTACACTAAAGGATGTATTACCTTGATTTACAACCTTACACTTATATGTTGTTGTTTTTTAATTACTTAATCAATGACGGTAATTAGTTCCTACAGCTCTTTCAATGCAAATACTGAAATATATTTTTACAAGGTTACTACAATAAGGATTTGGTTCAATACAAGGGGTAAATCCCTTGATTCAGTCATCAATAGAACATAATTTTTTGTTACCATGTTAAATTGATCCTAACTTTATGATTTGGGTTTGTTGTTGTTTTTTTACCATACAGTTAGGGTTACAATTATCACCAACACCATTTTAAACATATGTCAATACCGCTTTTTTATTGTGACTAGCTACATTTTCATTTTCCGTCATGTCAATGTCAGTCTTCGTCTTGTTGTTTGATTAGAAATTGTCGACATCAAAAACAAGAAAAAAATTCAACAAGAAGTATTATTATAAAAAATAAATAATAAATATGCATTCATAAGAGTAGTACTTTGTCAATGACTTCTGTTAGAAACCAACAAATATAACTCTCTTGATATACACACATAAAAGATTTGTAATGATTCATTATGACAATTTTGTACCGGTACCAAATCAGTGGGGACGCAAAGGTATACACCTTTTCAATTTCATCTATTTATTACTTATGCGGAAACCTTTTCATGATCAATATATTATTTCTGAAAATAAAAACAGACCATTCATATATTATTTTTGTGAAGTACCGTACATTAAGCGAAGGTTTGTACACTGTTTGTGCTTTGTCAGAAGTATATCATTTTACTAGCAGGTGTTTTTTTCCATTTTAAATAATAAGAGCGCCTAAAAAATAAAAACACTAACAAAATAAAAATACAATGCAACAAGATTCCATATATCAACAGTTTTTTCACATTTGTTTCAAATACTCAGAAATAACGTACGAAAAAGTATCCTAATTTTACCTTGCAAGGCAATAATAGGTGCGCAGAGTTATTGGTTTAATATCAATACATTGGTGATACCAAATTTTGTTTCTTCCATACATTGAGTACCTACAGTATCAGGAGCGCATATTTATTTTAGTTCTAGCGAACCATTAAAAGGCATTGACGTAACGGAAAAAATATTGGAGCTCTAAGGTATGATCTTGCTAAAAAAATATGGGAAAGAGATTTTTTTTTTGTTCTGAATAATCTGTTTACACCTATCGGACAAGTACCTGGAGCGCAGAGATATGTTCTGTCCTAAGTTATAGGATGTCGTCATATATATACCAGTAGCACATATTTATTTTCACATCTAGCAGACCATTTAAAGGCATTCACCTAACGGAGAAATATCTGGAGCGCAAAGGTATGATCTTGCTAAAACAAATGGGAAAATTCAAAAACAAATAGTTTTCTGTTCTAATTAATCTGGACACAGCTAACGAAGTATTATCTGGAGCGCAGACTTATGTTCTGAATAAACTATTTGAACAAAATACACCTAGTAGAATCAGTATCTAGAGTGCAGATGTATGTTTTCACTAAACTAAGAGATCTAAATACACCTAGCAGAGAAGCATCTGGAGCGGATAGGTATGTCCTGACTAAATTTATTTATATTAATACACCTAGCGGAGGAGCATCTGAAGCACATGGGTACGTTATGACTAAGGTCTATGATCTGAATACACTTAGCAGTGAGTATCTAGAGTACAGCGGTATGTTTTTATTAAACTTGTTTATCTGAATACATCTAGCAGGAACAATATGGAGCACAGAGTTATGTTCTAAATACACCTAGCAGACGAGCATCTAGAGTACTTTGTCAATGACTTCTGTTAGAAAACAACAAATATAACTCTCTTGATATACACACATAAAAGATTTGTAATGATTCATTATGACAATTTTGTACCGGTACCAAATCAGTGGGGACGCAAAGGTATACACCTTTTCAATTTCATCTATTTATTACTTATGCGGAAACCTTTTCATGATCAATATATTATTTCTGAAAATAAAAACAGACCATTCATATATTATTTTTGTGAAGTACCGTACATTAAGCGAAGGTTTGTACACTGTTTGTGCTTTGTCAGAAGTATATCATTTTACTAGCAGGTGTTTTTTTCCATTTTAAATAATAAGAGCGCCTAAAAAATAAATACACTAACAAAATAAAAATACAATGCAACAAGATTCCATATATCAACAGTTTTTTCACATTTGTTTCAAATACTCAGAAATAACGTACGAAAAAGTATCCTAATTTTACCTTGCAAGGCAATAATAGGTGCGCAGAGTTATTGGTTTAATATCAATACATTGGTGATACCAAATTTTGTTTCTTCCATACATTGAGTACCTACAGTATCAGGAGCGCATATTTATTTTAGTTCTAGCGAACCATTAAAAGGCATTGACGTAACGGAAAAAATATTGGAGCTCTAAGGTATGATCTTGCTAAAAAAATATGGGAAAGAGATTTTTTTTTTGTTCTGAATAATCTGTTTACACCTATCGGACAAGTACCTGGAGCGCAGAGATATGTTCTGTCCTAAGTTATAGGATGTCGTCATATATATACCAGTAGCACATATTTATTTTCACATCTAGCAGACCATTTAAAGGCATTCACCTAACGGAGAAATATCTGGAGCGCAAAGGTATGATCTTGCTAAAACAAATGGGAAAATTCAAAAACAAATAGTTTTCTGTTCTAATTAATCTGGACACAGCTAACGAAGTATTATCTGGAGCGCAGACTTATGTTCTGAATAAACTATTTGAACAAAATACACCTAGTAGAATCAGTATCTAGAGTGCAGATGTATGTTTTCACTAAACTAAGAGATCTAAATACACCTAGCAGAGAAGCATCTGGAGCGGATAGGTATGTCCTGACTAAATTTATTTATATTAATACACCTAGCGGAGGAGCATCTGAAGCACATGGGTACGTTATGACTAAGGTCTATGATCTGAATACACTTAGCAGTGAGTATCTAGAGTACAGCGGTATGTTTTTATTAAACTTGTTTATCTGAATACATCTAGCAGGAACAATATGGAGCACAGAGTTATGTTCTAAATACACCTAGCAGACGAGCATCTAGAGTACAACTATATGTTTTCACAACTTACTTATCTGAAAACACCTAGCGGGTAGAGTACAGCGGAATGTTTTCACTTAACTTATTTATCTGACTACACCTAGTGGGAACTATCTGGAGCGCAGAGTTATGTTATTCATACACCTAGCAGAGGAGTATCTGGAGCACATAGGTATGGTGTGACTAAACTTTTTGATCTAAATGTTCCTATCAAAGGACTATCTTGATCTGAATACACCTAGCGGAGGATTACCTGGATGGCATAGGTATGTTACGACTTAACTTATTCATCTGAATTTTTCTACTGGAGGAGTATCTGGATCACAGATGTTGTGACTAAACTAACTGGTCTGAAATCACCTAGTAGAAATACTATCTGGAATACTGAGGTATATTTTCAATAAACTATTTGATCTGAATACACCTAGCAGGGACTATCTTGAGTGCAGAAAAATGTATCTGGAGTGGAGATTTTTCTTAACTAATTGATTTTTAATACATCTAGATAAGAAGCATGTGGAGAGCAAAGGTATGTTCTGACTAAACATTGAGAGACAACTATAATTCTCTGCTACCCGAAGGGTGCAGTATTAGGATCATTTAGTGATTCCATTTTCAATAAAGACATTTCATACTAATTTTCCAAGCAAAAAAAAACATTTTTTTCTACATGATCGTAAATTTACCTCATACCTGACCTAAATTTCATTCATGTCAAGTTTTGTTTTCTTTATATATTTTTCCTAACACAGAATCTATACCTATTTAATAATGAATGCCTTAAAAGCATATTTCATTTCTTTATCTGAATCCTACACTAAAGGATGGATTACCTTGATTTACAACCTTACACTTATATGTTGTTGTTTTTTAATTACTTAATCAATGACGGTAATTAGTTCCTACAGCTCTTTCAATGCAAATACTGAAATATATTTTTACAAGGTTACTACAATAAGGATTTGGTTCAATACAAGGGATAAATCCCTTGATTCAGTCATCAATAGAACATATTTTTTTGTTACCATGTTCAATTGATCCTAACTTTATGATTTGGGTTTGTTGTTGTTTTTTTACCATACAGGTAGGGTTACAATTATCACCAACACCATTTTAAACATATGTCAATACCGCTTTTTTATTGTGACTAGCTACATTTTCATTTTCCGTCATGTCAATGTCAGTCTTCGTCTTGTTGTTTGATTAGAAATTGTTGACATCAAAAACAAGAAAAAAATTCAACAAGAAGTATTATTATAAAAAATAAATAATAAATATGCATTCATAAGAGTAGTACTTTGTCAATGACTTCTGTTAGAAAACAACAAATATAACTCTCTTGATATACACACATAAAAGATTTGTAATGATTCATTATGACAATTTTGTACCGGTACCAAATCAGTGGGGACGCAAAGGTATACACCTTTTCAATTTCATCTATTTATTACTTATGCGGAAACCTTTTCATGATCAATATATTATTTCTGAAAATAAAAACAGACCATTCATATATTATTTTTGTGAAGTACCGTACATTAAGCGAAGGTTTGTACACTGTTTGTGCTTTGTCAGAAGTATATCATTTTACTAGCAGGTGTTTTTTTCCATTTTAAATAATAAGAGCGCCTAAAAAATAAATACACTAACAAAATAAAAATACAATGCAACAAGATTCCATATATCAACAGTTTTTTCACATTTGTTTCAAATACTCAGAAATAACGTACGAAAAAGTATCCTAATTTTACCTTGCAAGGCAATAATAGGTGCGCAGAGTTATTGGTTTAATATCAATACATTGGTGATACCAAATTTTGTTTCTTCCATACATTGAGTACCTACAGTATCAGGAGCGCATATTTATTTTAGTTCTAGCGAACCATTAAAAGGCATTGACCTAACGGAAAAAATATTGGAGCTCTAAGGTATGTTCCTACTAAAAAAATATGGAAAAGAGATTTTTTTTTTGTTCTAAATTATCTGTTTACACCTATCGGACAAGTACCTGGCGCGCAGAGATATGTTCTGTCCTAAGTTATAGGATGTCGTCATATATATACCAGTAGCACATATTTATTTTCACATCTAGCAGACCATTTAAAGGCATTCACCTAACGGAGAAATATCTGGAGCGCAAAGGTATGATCTTGCTAAAACAAATGGGAAAATTCAAAAACAAATAGTTTTCTGTTCTAATTAATCTGGACACAGCTAACGAAGTATTATCTGGAGCGCAGACTTATGTTCTGAATAAACTATTTGAACAAAATACACCTAGTAGAATCAGTATCTAGAGTGCAGATGTATGTTTTCACTTAAACTAAGAGATCTAAATACACCTAGCAGAGAAGCATCTGGAGCGGATAGGTATGTCCTGACTAAATTTATTTATATTAATACACCTAGCGGAGGAGCATCTGAAGCACATGGGTACGTTATGACTAAGGTCTATGATCTGAATACACTTAGCAGTGAGTATCTAGAGTACAGCGGTATGTTTTTATTAAACTTGTTTATCTGAATACATCTAGCAGGAACAATATGGAGCACAGAGTTATGTTCTAAATACACCTAGTAGACGAGCATCTAGAGTACAACTATATGTTTTCACAACTTACTTATCTGAAAACACCTAGCGGGTAGAGTACAGCGGAATGTTTTCACTTAACTTATTTATCTGACTACACCTAGTGGGAACTATCTGGAGCGCAGAGTTATGTTATTCATACACCTAGCAGAGGAGTATCTGAGCACATAGGTATGGTGTGACTAAACTTTTTGATCTAAATGTTCCTATCAAAGGACTATCTTGATCTGAATACACCTAGCGGAGGATTACCTGGATGGCATAGGTATGTTACGACTTAACTTATTCATCTGAATTTTTCTACTGGAGGAGTATCTGGATCACAGATGTTGTGACTAAACTAACTGGTCTGAAATCACCTAGTGGAAATACTATCTGGAATACTGAGGTATGTTTTCAATAAACTATTTGATCTGAATACACCTAGCAGGGACTATCTTGAGTGCAGAAAAATGTATCTGGAGTGGAGATTTTTCTTAACTAATTGATTTTTAATACATCTAGATAAGAAGCATGTGGAGAGCAAAGGTATGTTCTGACTAAACATTGAGAGACAACTATAATTCTCTGCTACCCGAAGGGTGCAGTATTAGGATCATTTAGTGATTCCATTTTCAATAAAGACATTTCATACTAATTTTCCAAGCAAAAAAAAAACATTTTTTTCTACATGATCGTAAATTTACCTTGTACCTCTAACCTAAATTTCATTCCTGTCAAGTTTTTTTATTTTTTTTTATTTTTCCTAACACAGAATCTATACCTATTTAATAATGAATGCCTTAAAAGCATATTTCATTTCTTTATCTGAATCCTACACTAAAGGATGTATTACCTTGATTTACAACCTTACACTTATATGTTGTTGTTTTTTAATTACTTAATCAATGACGGTAATTAGTTCCTACAGCTCTTTCAATGCAAATACTGAAATATATTTTTACAAGGTTACTACAATAAGGATTTGGTTCAATACAAGGGGTAAATCCCTTGATTCAGTCATCAATAGAACATAATTTTTTGTTACCATGTTAAATTGATCCTAACTTTATGATTTGGGTTTGTTGTTGTTTTTTTACCATACAGTTAGGGTTACAATTATCACCAACACCATTTTAAACATATGTCAATACCGCTTTTTTATTGTGACTAGCTACATTTTCATTTTCCGTCATGTCAATGTCAGTCTTCGTCTTGTTGTTTGATTAGAAATTGTCGACATCAAAAACAAGAAAAAAATTCAACAAGAAGTATTATTATAAAAAATAAATAATAAATATGCATTCATAAGAGTAGTACTTTGTCAATGACTTCTGTTAGAAACCAACAAATATAACTCTCTTGATATACACACATAAAAGATTTGTAATGATTCATTATGACAATTTTGTACCGGTACCAAATCAGTGGGGACGCAAAGGTATACACCTTTTCAATTTCATCTATTTATTACTTATGCGGAAACCTTTTCATGATCAATATATTATTTCTGAAAATAAAAACAGACCATTCATATATTATTTTTGTGAAGTACCGTACATTAAGCGAAGGTTTGTACACTGTTTGTGCTTTGTCAGAAGTATATCATTTTACTAGCAGGTGTTTTTTTCCATTTTAAATAATAAGAGCGCCTAAAAAATAAAAACACTAACAAAATAAAAATACAATGCAACAAGATTCCATATATCAACAGTTTTTTCACATTTGTTTCAAATACTCAGAAATAACGTACGAAAAAGTATCCTAATTTTACCTTGCAAGGCAATAATAGGTGCGCAGAGTTATTGGTTTAATATCAATACATTGGTGATACCAAATTTTGTTTCTTCCATACATTGAGTACCTACAGTATCAGGAGCGCATATTTATTTTAGTTCTAGCGAACCATTAAAAGGCATTGACGTAAAGGAAAAAATATTGGAGCTCTAAGGTATGATCTTGCTAAAAAAATATGGGAAAAGAGATTTTTTTTTTGTTCTGAATAATCTGTTTACACCTATCGGACAAGTACCTGGAGCGCAGAGATATGTTCTGTCCTAAGTTATAGGATGTCGTCATATATATACCAGTAGCACATATTTATTTTCACATCTAGCAGACCATTTAAAGGCATTCACCTAACGGAGAAATATCTGGAGCGCAAAGGTATGATCTTGCTAAAACAAATGGGAAAATTCAAAAACAAATAGTTTTCTGTTCTAATTAATCTGGACACAGCTAACGAAGTATTATCTGGAGCGCAGACTTATGTTCTGAATAAACTATTTGAACAAAATACACCTAGTAGAATCAGTATCTAGAGTGCAGATGTATGTTTTCACTAAACTAAGAGATCTAAATACACCTAGCAGAGAAGCATCTGGAGCGGATAGGTATGTCCTGACTAAATTTATTTATATTAATACACCTAGCGGAGGAGCATCTGAAGCACATGGGTACGTTATGACTAAGGTCTATGATCTGAATACACTTAGCAGTGAGTATCTAGAGTACAGCGGTATGTTTTTATTAAACTTGTTTATCTGAATACATCTAGCAGGAACAATATGGAGCACAGAGTTATGTTCTAAATACACCTAGTAGACGAGCATCTAGAGTACAACTATATGTTTTCACAACTTACTTATCTGAAAACACCTAGCGGGTAGAGTACAGCGGAATGTTTTCACTTAACTTATTTATCTGACTACACCTAGTGGGAACTATCTGGAGCGCAGAGTTATGTTATTCATACACCTAGCAGAGGAGTATCTGGAGCACATAGGTATGGTGTGACTAAACTTTTTGATCTAAATGTTCCTATCAAAGGACTATCTTGATCTGAATACACCTAGCGGAGGATTACCTGGATGGCATAGGTATGTTACGACTTAACTTATTCATCTGAATTTTTCTACTGGAGGAGTATCTGGATCACAGATGTTGTGACTAAACTAACTGGTCTGAAATCACCTAGTGGAAATACTATCTGGAATACTGAGGTATGTTTTCAATAAACTATTTGATCTGAATACACCTAGCAGGGACTATCTTGAGTGCAGAAAAATGTATCTGGAGTGGAGATTTTTCTTAACTAATTGATTTTTAATACATCTAGATAAGAAGCATGTGGAGAGCAAAGGTATGTTCTGACTAAACATTGAGAGACAACTATAATTCTCTGCTACCCGAAGGGTGCAGTATTAGGATCATTTAGTGATTCCATTTTCAATAAAGACATTTCATACTAATTTTCCAAGCAAAAAAAAAACATTTTTTTCTACATGATCGTAAATTTACCTTGTACCTCTAACCTAAATTTCATTCCTGTCAAGTTTTTTTATTTTTTTTTATTTTTCCTAACACAGAATCTATACCTATTTAATAATGAATGCCTTAAAAGCATATTTCATTTCTTTATCTGAATCCTACACTAAAGGATGTATTACCTTGATTTACAACCTTACACTTATATGTTGTTGTTTTTTAATTACTTAATCAATGACGGTAATTAGTTCCTACAGCTCTTTCAATGCAAATACTGAAATATATTTTTACAAGGTTACTACAATAAGGATTTGGTTCAATACAAGGGGTAAATCCCTTGATTCAGTCATCAATAGAACATAATTTTTTGTTACCATGTTAAATTGATCCTAACTTTATGATTTGGGTTTGTTGTTGTTTTTTTACCATACAGTTAGGGTTACAATTATCACCAACACCATTTTAAACATATGTCAATACCGCTTTTTTATTGTGACTAGCTACATTTTCATTTTCCGTCATGTCAATGTCAGTCTTCGTCTTGTTGTTTGATTAGAAATTGTCGACATCAAAAACAAGAAAAAAATTCAACAAGAAGTATTATTATAAAAAATAAATAATAAATATGCATTCATAAGAGTAGTACTTTGTCAATGACTTCTGTTAGAAACCAACAAATATAACTCTCTTGATATACACACATAAAAGATTTGTAATGATTCATTATGACAATTTTGTACCGGTACCAAATCAGTGGGGACGCAAAGGTATACACCTTTTCAATTTCATCTATTTATTACTTATGCGGAAACCTTTTCATGATCAATATATTATTTCTGAAAATAAAAACAGACCATTCATATATTATTTTTGTGAAGTACCGTACATTAAGCGAAGGTTTGTACACTGTTTGTGCTTTGTCAGAAGTATATCATTTTACTAGCAGGTGTTTTTTTCCATTTTAAATAATAAGAGCGCCTAAAAAATAAAAACACTAACAAAATAAAAATACAATGCAACAAGATTCCATATATCAACAGTTTTTTCACATTTGTTTCAAATACTCAGAAATAACGTACGAAAAAGTATCCTAATTTTACCTTGCAAGGCAATAATAGGTGCGCAGAGTTATTGGTTTAATATCAATACATTGGTGATACCAAATTTTGTTTCTTCCATACATTGAGTACCTACAGTATCAGGAGCGCATATTTATTTTAGTTCTAGCGAACCATTAAAAGGCATTGACGTAACGGAAAAAATATTGGAGCTCTAAGGTATGATCTTGCTAAAAAAATATGGGAAAGAGATTTTTTTTTTGTTCTGAATAATCTGTTTACACCTATCGGACAAGTACCTGGAGCGCAGAGATATGTTCTGTCCTAAGTTATAGGATGTCGTCATATATATACCAGTAGCACATATTTATTTTCACATCTAGCAGACCATTTAAAGGCATTCACCTAACGGAGAAATATCTGGAGCGCAAAGGTATGATCTTGCTAAAACAAATGGGAAAATTCAAAAACAAATAGTTTTCTGTTCTAATTAATCTGGACACAGCTAACGAAGTATTATCTGGAGCGCAGACTTATGTTCTGAATAAACTATTTGAACAAAATACACCTAGTAGAATCAGTATCTAGAGTGCAGATGTATGTTTTCACTAAACTAAGAGATCTAAATACACCTAGCAGAGAAGCATCTGGAGCGGATAGGTATGTCCTGACTAAATTTATTTATATTAATACACCTAGCGGAGGAGCATCTGAAGCACATGGGTACGTTATGACTAAGGTCTATGATCTGAATACACTTAGCAGTGAGTATCTAGAGTACAGCGGTATGTTTTTATTAAACTTGTTTATCTGAATACATCTAGCAGGAACAATATGGAGCACAGAGTTATGTTCTAAATACACCTAGTAGACGAGCATCTAGAGTACAACTATATGTTTTCACAACTTACTTATCTGAAAACACCTAGCGGGTAGAGTACAGCGGAATGTTTTCACTTAACTTATTTATCTGACTACACCTAGTGGGAACTATCTGGAGCGCAGAGTTATGTTATTCATACACCTAGCAGAGGAGTATCTGGAGCACATAGGTATGGTGTGACTAAACTTTTTGATCTAAATGTTCCTATCAAAGGACTATCTTGATCTGAATACACCTAGCGGAGGATTACCTGGATGGCATAGGTATGTTAGACTTAACTTATTCATCTGAATTTTTCTACTGGAGGAGTATCTGGATCACAGATGTTGTGACTAAACTAACTGGTCTGAAATCACCTAGTAGAAATACTATCTGGAATACTGAGGTATATTTTCAATAAACTATTTGATCTGAATACACCTAGCAGGGACTATCTTGAGTGCAGAAAAATGTATCTGGAGTGGAGATTTTTCTTAACTAATTGATTTTTAATACATCTAGATAAGAAGCATGTGGAGAGCAAAGGTATGTTCTGACTAAACATTGAGAGACAACTATAATTCTCTGCTACCCGAAGGGTGCAGTATTAGGATCATTTAGTGATTCCATTTTCAATAAAGACATTTCATACTAATTTTCCAAGCAAAAAAAAAACATTTTTTTCTACATGATCGTAAATTTACCTTGTACCTCTAACCTAAATTTCATTCCTGTCAAGTTTTTTTTTTTTTTTTTTTTTTTCCTAACACAGAATCTATACCTATTTAATAATGAATGCCTTAAAAGCATATTTCATTTCTTTATCTGAATCCTACACTAAAGGATGGATTACCTTGATTTACAACCTTACACTTATATGTTGTTGTTTTTTAATTACTTAATCAATGACGGTAATTAGTTCCTACAGCTCTTTCAATGCAAATACTGAAATATATTTTTACAAGGTTACTACAATAAGGATTTGGTTCAATACAAGGGATAAATCCCTTGATTCAGTCATCAATAGAACATATTTTTTTGTTACCATGTTCAATTGATCCTAACTTTATGATTTGGGTTTGTTGTTTTTTTACCATACAGGTAGGGTTACAATTATCACCAACACCATTTTAAACATATGTCAATACCGCTTTTTTATTGTGACTAGCTACATTTTCATTTTCCGTCATGTCAATGTCAGTCTTCGTCTTGTTGTTTGATTAGAAATTGTCGACATCAAAAACAAGAACAAAATTCAACAAGAAGTATTATTATAAAAAATAAATAATAAATATGCATTCATAAGAGTAGTACTTTGTCAATGACTTCTGTTAGAAAACAACAAATATAACTCTCTTGATATACACACATAAAAGATTTGTAATGATTCATTATGACAATTTTGTACCGGTACCAAATCAGTGGGGACGCAAAGGTATACACCTTTTCAATTTCATCTATTTATTACTTATGCGGAAACCTTTTCATGATCAATATATTATTTCTGAAAATAAAAACAGACCATTCATATATTATTTTTGTGAAGTACCGTACATTAAGCGAAGGTTTGTACACTGTTTGTGCTTTGTCAGAAGTATATCATTTTACTAGCAGGTGTTTTTTTCCATTTTAAATAATAAGAGCGCCTAAAAAATAAATACACTACCAAAATAAAAATACAATGCAACAAGATTCCATATATCAACAGTTTTTTCACATTTGTTTCAAATACTCAGAAATAACGTACGAAAAAGTATCCTAATTTTACCTTGCAAGGCAATAATAGGTGCGCAGAGTTATTGGTTTAATATCAATACATTGGTGATACCAAATTTTGTTTCTTCCATACATTGAGTACCTACAGTATCAGGAGCGCATATTTATTTTAGTTCTAGCGAACCATTAAAAGGCATTGACCTAACGGAAAAAATATTGGAGCTCTAAGGTATGATCTTGCTAAAAAAATATGGGAAAGAGATTTTTTTTTTGTTCTGAATAATCTGTTTACACCTATCGGACAAGTACCTGGAGCGCAGAGATATGTTCTGTCCTAAGTTATAGGATGTCGTCATATATATACCAGTAGCACATATTTATTTTCACATCTAGCAGACCATTTAAAGGCATTCACCTAACGGAGAAATATCTGGAGCGCAAAGGTATGATCTTGCTAAAACAAATGGGAAAATTCTGAATACACCTACTGCGTTAAGTATAGGGGAATGTTTTCATTTAACTTATGAATACACCTAGTGGGAATTATCTGGAGCGCAGAGTTATGTTATTTATACATTTAGCAGAGGAATATCTGGAGCACACAAGTATGTTGTGACAAATTTTTATTGATCTGAATGTTCTTATCAGAGGACTATCATGATCTGAGTACAAGTAGCGGAGGATTATCTGGATGGCATAGGTATGTTACGCCTGAACTTGTTCATCTGAATTTTCTACTGGAGGAGTATCTGGAGTGCAGATGTGACTAAACTAACTGATCTGAAATCATATAGCAGAAATACTACCTGGATTACTGAGGTATATTTTCAATAAACAGTTTCATCTGAATACACCTAGCAGGGACTATACCTAACCTGAACTTATTCGTATTAATACTTTTCCTAATCCATAATCTACAACTATAGCTAAAAAAAATGGCAGAGAAAATAATTATGACATTAGTTATAGTAAGATAGTACCAGTAGTGTATATTTTAATGCTAAAAGACAAGTAGTGAAATAATAGAGCGCAAAAGTATGTTCTTACCAAAAATATATTTCTGTCTTCATTAATTTAGATACACCTAGCAGAAAAGTGTTAAGAATGCTGAGTTTAGTTCTCATTTAACTAAAATGATCTGAATACACATAGTACAGAAGTAATTAGATTGGAGACATTGTTTTTGAACTGACTGACTTAGCAAAAAGTGTCATGTGTGTATTGTGTCACACCATCAGCTGACCAACAGGAGAGTCAACTATTCTTATTATTCATATCACATTATGTGTGCGTGGGAAAATGTATATGCTTATTTTCTAGAAAACGATTTGCATTGCATAGATAAAGGGTGAGGAATTAAATCTGGGAGAGTGATAGTATGTTCTATCAGTGCCAGAGATTCTATGCATTGCAACTAATATATACAAGCCAATATCAAAAAGATTGTAGAAGTACCGTAAGGCATAAGTAGAATGAAGACATGGAATTACGTAAAACAGACATTCAAAGGAAGCAAACTTTATACATATGACTAATGTATGTTTATAGTTTTCAATTTTCTTTTGGGAGGGGGAAAAAATTATTCTTTCTCATTTGTATACAACTTTTCAAAGCCCTTTTCAGACCTTGCAATCTATAGGGCAGATTATGTAAAGGTCATCTGCTTTTGTGGCCCACAGTTAAACAAGGGTTTCATTTGGCCAGCACAACAACCAACTGCCATTACTTTTCCACGACCAATGTCAGGTTCCCATCAGAGATATGAGTAAAAATTAAAATGTAAGAAACTGAATAAATATCTTTTTGTCTCACAATACATGTACCATATCTATCTCAAGAATTTTGAAATCTGCAGGCACTAACAAATATATATATATGATATACCAAGTGAAGGTTATATGGAAACAAGTTATTTAATATAACATTTGCAGGTAATTCAGACACAAAACAAAACATTGAGATCTGTAGGACATTAGACTGAAAAGGCACATTATTAAAGTTTATATTTTAATTACCAGTATGTATTAAAAACCATGTTTGTATATTTTCTAGGTTCAGAGATACCTTACTTCAATCAATGTCATTGAATAAGCCAAGTAGTTAAATGGTTACCCTAATATTAAATAAGAATATGTTCATAAATATTCATATTTTCATCTAATACTGAATTACAAGGATGACAAAAACAGTCAAATGAAAAATGCAAGCAAACGCAAAATGCACTGTAAAAAAGTTACCATTATTACTTTACTAAAACATACATTCATTTTTTTAGGAAACTTTTACTGTACCGGTAACGTAAAAACAAAGGTAAATTTTGATAGCTACACAATGTGATGATGAACGAAGATAACAATTTAAAACAAGTAATTGATGGCAATATTTCTTGAAGGAGGTACATAATTGGTTTTTCTACACTAAGTCATTTTATATGGAGAACAAATATTTAGAGCAATAACAGTGTTTTGCTAGAGGCAAATAAAAAAAAAAGTGAAGTTTTCATTCATCCCTGTGATGATGCAGCAAATAAAGAAAGATGTATGAGAATATGCATAAAGAGACATCGAGTAAGACATTTTTGACCTGAGAGGCTTACAAAATTAGGACCTGAAAAATGTGTACAAGAATTGAAACTTAAGCAACAAAAATTCTTAAACGTGTCGCCTGCGAAGATAACAGCTTAAGCCAACTGTAACATCTTTTAAGCACTTGTGAACTTGTAACAATAGGCGCAAATTATTCTCAGAAGAATTTATATAAACATCTGTGGAATTTAGTGTTATAAGAGCATGTTTCACTAAAAAATAATAATCGCAAGTCACATTTTAAAAAGGCTACTCTAAATGTTAAGAATTTGTAAATCTTAAATATTTTTTAAACACCACCTTACACAATTCACTCCTCAGCTTTTTCTCCCTTAGTTATAATAAAGACATCAGCAAAACCAAGAAGAGCAAAGAGGGCTGCGCTTGTTCTCTGTCAACATTAAGAGCTGAAAAGATATGTTTTAGGCACAAAATACGCTACACCTAAACAATTGAGACTAAGAGCTATATCAGAGATGCTACATGAATATAGATTTTAATACAGAAGAACTAGAGAAAAATAGCACAAAGTTTTCAAACCTGAGAAAAGGATCAGTTGGCCGCTTTAGGGTATCGGTATGAAGCCTTAACTGCTCTAACCACAACCATCTTTCAGGCAATGACTTAGTGGATGTATACAGTATCTTGCTTCTTTTGTTTTATTAGTTTCCACTGCTTAATTGTCTTGAAATATCACCAGCATCTTTACCATGTTTCTGAGCTTTTTTTTTATAATAGTTTGGTATTGAATTTTTTTATCACTATTAAATAGTGTTATTTCAAATTAATTGCAATGTTTGAATTTTATTATTAAGTGTATTTACTCATTTTTGGTGCCAGGTATTATCTTAATACAGAATATCTTTAAATCAGGTACAAATAACATAAATGCTTAACTGTATAAATTATTTTAGAAGCATTATTATCAATCAATATTAATTTATTTTTTTGCTTTTCAATTAAAATGTAATTATACATTTATGATTTACTTTGTTGTTGCCAATAAAATATTGTCAATGAAGACACTTAAATTAAAGAACTGAGCATTTTAGCAGACTAAATCATTTTGATTTATAACTTGTACATCATAATCAAGCCTTAAAATCAGAATTTTTTATTTAACAGACCCCATCATTTTAGGGGTTAGTGCTCGAAAATAATTCTTAAAATACTGTAGCTTTGCTACTTACTTCTTTGAACTCAGTATTTTTACCACAGAAATTACGAGGCTATTTAATGACACAGCTAATGTTTTACAGCATTTAGCCTTAAATATTTTGATGATGGAAACATAGCTTTTTTCTATAAACCACAAAACAAATACAATGGACTTGAGAAAAGATAGAATAATTCCTTATTTAATTCACTTTTATCAAAATATAAAGACAACTTGTCTTCAATAGGACATGCAAGCCAAAGTAGAGTAAAAGATGTCAGAAACAATCACAAGATAGATTTTAACAGATTAAAACAGGATCATAATAGTACAAAACTAGAGGTCTTTCATTTAATGTAATACATCACTTATCACATGTCCATGTATACAGTTCATATTCCAAACAAACAACTGCTCTCTTCTTTAGCCTTCCCTGGAGATATGATGTGTGTGCATACTATATTTTGTGGATACAACGCTAACGTAGAACTGTCCTAACCACTGCAAACTTCTAACTGGATCAACTCGTTATAATAGGTGACTGTCAAGTGCATCTATTCAAAGCACTTGCTATGCGTGGCAAGCAGCCACACTAAGTAGCGCAGAGTATGTTGACGCGGTATCTCATTAACATCGTGATATAACCTGTATGCCCAGCAAGGGAGGAAGAATATAGCAAAATTTTACTTTTATGCCAGTAAAAAAAAAATGATTAAGACAGCAGTGACTTTTTTTTCCAAACATTTTAAGAATCATGACATTCATTGGTTTAATCGTTTTTTACTAAACTTTTTTTCAGGTTTAAAACCTGAAAGGCACTACTGTCTTGATATTAATTCAATGATAAATTATTGAAATTTAGGAAGCTACTAACTTTAACAATTTACTAATTTAGTTTTTGATTAAACAAGTGAATATAGATTAAGAAAAAAAATATATGGATAAAATAGAATCTAATTACACAACGAACAAGTAGGGTAATGTAACTTTGAGGGAATAACCACCTTATCATAAACAATTGAACCCATTCCTGAATATCAATATGGTTAGCAAGGTGCTGGTGTACTGGTTGTGGCAAGTCATAACTGGCTTTTGCTTATTATAAGCACTTTGAGATAGGTCTAGCAGATCAAGAACATACCTAATTTCTGAAATTATGAAGAGAGGATAACTTTGAAAATATTAAGAACAAAAATAAAGTCATTGTGTGTTGCCTTAAACAGTGCTGTAGGCCTATTTGTATTTTTTTTTTAAATAATTTATGAGCTGTTGTACAAACTGACAAGATGTTGATCTATAATTTAAGTAAAATGTAGATCAACCTATAATCTTAATTTATAATAATTTTATTACAGAATTCTGAGATCTCAATCTTAGTAGATAGATCTTGAACCAGTGTGTTATGTGTATGGCTAAATTATTGTATTTTTTTTTTGTAGACCAAATAAAAAAAAATAAAGTCAAATAAGATCTAGATCAGATAATTAGATCTAGAAGGGGAAAGAAACGTAATATAATAGATCTATATAGATCTACGTCTATTATAGGCCTTTCAATAGTAAACCTAGATTATATTTTATATATTTCTTAACAGATACTGATAAGCTCTATCAAAGCTTTAATTCCTTAAATTTTTAAATGCAGATGGCAAAGAAAAATAATACATTTTTTAGTCTATAATAAAAAAAAACTTACCTTTTCGCCAAACTGCGCATCTTGGTCTTCTGAGTCCGGGCTATGTCATTCTAATTACTAATACTAGATCTAGATCTATTCTTTCAATTCACTATCTAGATCTACTTCTAGACTATCTAGGCATAGACTCTAAATTAGAGTTAATGACTATATCTTAAACTATAGCGAAACGTAGATGTAGCTAGATCTACGATATAATCTGGATTTTCTTTCTCCAGCGGACTACCATATATTTTAGGTCTACTGATTCAGTGATTGACCTAAGCCTGATGCATATACTATATAAATATATAGTTATAGACTAGCTTGTCATACCAAATTCATGTTAAGATCTTTAGTAGATCTAGTCTATATTTATAGATAGTTTGATACTGAAACGCTCACATTTTCAGTGTAAACTGTACTCTGTAGTATAAGGTCTCATGTATTGAAATAAGCGACAGACTTAAATCTAGATCTAGAATAAAAATTGCCGACAATAATGTAACAATTTATGAGTAAAGAACTTGACAGATTAGAACACATCTCTAAAACACTATTAGCTTCTGAGACTAATATCTATCAGCTAGTTGAAATCGGACGTTGCTGTAGCGATTGGAATGGAATATAACGATGACTAGAGCGCGCAAGTCTTTATATAGTGCCCACGTTTTCTAGACGTTTCGCCTATCAGCATAATTTCTGAATTTCGACGTCACGAAAACGATTTTGAGGCTCTGAAAGAATTATTATAGAAATTCAACTGATTTTTAATAACAATTTTTTTAATATATCTTCTTATCGCCATTTTTTTAGAAAGTTAATTTATTTCATTGTATAAAAAATATATAAAGATGTATATTTTAAAAAAATATATTTAAAGAATAAAGTCTGAAATTCTCAACAGAGCCTCAAATATATTTTTAGAATCACGTCAACAAAGAAAAACAGGACGCAGTTGCCATGACTCATGCCACGTAGTCTTTGGAAATTTACAATCATGTCGCTCCCATAGGCGTAGACACAAACAGCAAGATCTTAGCGGAGGGTAGAACAAAAATGATCGCGTTTTGTGAATAGATTACAAGTTTATAACAATATTGCGCGTTTGGCAGGGAGCGTTTTTTCTCAAAAGTTTCTTTCAAATAGGCCTACCTAACGTATGGATGGGGTATATAGTCGTATAGGACGTTTTATTTTTTTCATTTAAGTTAAGCAACATCTGCAATTTAGATACACAGTATTTAGATTCTAAACCAATCGCCTTTTTTTTTTTAATTTTATTTTACACCTAAGCCCCACATTTCCCATACAAAATTTCATATGATTACATATAATATATATAGGCCTATGGTCCGCCAAAGGCAAAGCCAAGCCCAATGCTTTTTTTTTTAAACTATGTCAACTACTATCAGTATTATAAATCTCAACCTTTACCCTCATAGTCAAGGGAAAGCAAAAAGAAGTCAATAATGTATGTATATATGTGTGTGTGTATGTGTACACACACACATATATACATACATTATTGTATTGTACGTATATGTATATATAAGCAGTGGCGTCACTAGGGGGTGCGGGCCGCACGGGGTGACACCCATAACTTTGAAGGCATCTTTATTCGTCATCTCGTGTATAAATTTAATTTTTATTTTTTTAAAAATAATGCTATTTCGTCTGCAAAATCCAACTCCGTTTCGTTTATCCCATGGGAACCCAAATGCAGCCTGTTTAATGTATTTTCTATGACATCATCGATGGATACAAGAAAGAGAAATGGTGATATAATACACCATAATCTTATTTCCTTCTCGACCATGAGGAATTCCAACCATCTGTTAAATTGTGATACGACAGCTTGATTTGCTTTAGACATGTCGCTGAATCTGGACTAATTGTTGCGAGATACCTTATTCTCTTGCTATTTTCCAGAATGATTCTGAGAGATGCTATAAAACTTTTTTTTAAAGCTACAAAACCAATCAACATCCTTTGTTGATATACCAGGCATTGATCAACGATGTTTTGCAGGATGTAAACCTGTTCAGTGCTTGAATTGCCTTTTCGGAAGCAGCTGAGAAACCCTAGTATAATTAAAAACCTTTTCCTTAAGGAGCTCTTAAATAATCTCTTATAGAAAAAATGTTCAACTCAAGGTTTCTCAATTCTATAATTGTACATTTTTAATGTATGTAATAACTTTTAATAAAATGTCAAAAACAACATTTTAAAATAGAATCAAAAACCATTTTCGGGTGTAACCAATTTATTAATTAAATTACAGTTTTAGTGTTCAACAAAAAGAAATAAAATAAACAAGAGTTTTTTTGGGGGGTGACACCCCAAGCTTATCGCACCGGGTGACACCGACCCTAGTGACGCCACTGTATAAAGGACTTGTCTTTGAGTCCAAAGATTATGGACTGCAGTATTTCCTGTGGCTACACGGCCCAAGCTTGTGCCATACATATTTTGCCACATCCAGCGCAGGCTTAAAACCATTGCCCAGCTGTGGTCGATTTAAATTTTCTTTTCGCCGACTGTCTTCCACAGCGGATTTTCTTTTGGTCTTAAAAGTGAATATACATATATATAATTAAGAAATTATTTTTTTACTTTATAACTTTTACAATAAAAAAAAACGATGCAGAAATGCTTTTATTTTACCTATTGTGAGAATTTAGTGTGGTGGTATTAGGTTACTTGTAACATGATGTAGCATGGAGGCTGAGTGGTACGGCGCTTGGTTTCCGAATTGGGGGTCTCTGGTTCAAATCCTAGTGAAGACTGGGATTTTTAATTCCGGGATCTCTAGGTGCCTCTGAGTCCACCCAGCTCTAATGGGTACCTGACAACAGTTGGGGAAAAGTAAAGGCGGTTGGTCATTGTGCTGGCCACATGACACCTTTGTTAACCATGGGCCACGGAAACAGATGACCTTTACATCATCTGCCATACATCACAAGGTCTGAAAGGGGAACTTTACTTATGATGAAGCATTAGTGTAAAATAGTTATTAGATGAAATAAAGGAGAAAAGATAGCAAATTAAAGGTAATTTTTAGCATCAAAAGGAGTAAGAAACCAAAGTTTGTGCTTAACTATAGACTGTATACTATATTATGCAACCTGCAGGCCGAATTTATTTGGATATTAATTATATCTGATTCTTATTATAATTCTAAAGATTTTGAGAGTGTCAGAGTTTTTCAGTGACATTACAAACATTATAAATGCACAGAATGATTCCGTATTTGCAAATAAATTTATGTGCAATTAAGGTAATTTTAGAGTAAATTTAACACATTTTGAGTTAAAAAGCTGAAAATTAGTTTTACTTTTCTGCAAGAGTAAACTATTTTTTATTAAATGCCTTTAGCCTTAAAAGTAAGCTGTGCAAATGAATGTCTTAATTGTGAAATTAAAAACAACACCCGAACCAGAAGTTATTCCTCAATATCCTCTGTTTGTTTCTCAGTCCAAGGAGCTTCTTGACATAAAAGAAGATTATGATGAAAAAATAAGTATATAACATAAGTTCTTCTTCTGGATTTGTATATCTGGATTTGATCTAGGAACACAAGTGGAAAATCTGCAATTTATATATATATATTAGGCTCTGTGCCTGAAGTAGGGTTTTTAAAATATTGTCTAATCCTGTCACTAAAGGGGTACACATACATTAGTAAACAATAATTTTTCTGTCTAATTAATGAAAGGGTGGATACCTTTTTCGCTTTCTCCTCCAGACTGCTGTCATCAAAAGCTGGATAATTTATGCTACCTCTCACAGGCCCAGACCCAAAAGCCTATCACTTGGACATCTGGAATTTTGGCTTGAGATGAGCACAGCCCTTCTCAAGGGAAACATTTTTCGCAGAGTAATCTCCAGCCATCAACTCAAAGAGTTGGCATGACTGATCTTCTTGAGCATAGGCTCATTACAATGGTGAGAAACACATGTACCTGCCATTGGTGTATGAAGAACAAACAGTTTTTGAAAAAGAACAGGGCACATATGAAACTTTTTACAGATATCTCTGTAAAGGAGAATGTTTTGCTAAATTCCGTAACTCACTGACACTCCAAGTCATGCTTAACGTCAAGTGCTCCATGAAGATCTTGATAAATATAAATATTATTTAGTTTATAACAAGTCTTGATAAACATACTAAATTTAGAATTCTAGAAAAAAAACTAGATCTACTGTACATATGAAATGTGATAAACTACACTCTACAGAATTGATGATACTCGATTTCTATGTTAAATATAGATCTAGAGTCTAGTTTTTGGATGTATTATGAAATGTTATAGTCTAAAACATAATATATCATTATCATATGATTATGATTAATATTATTTATACTTAAAACTTACTTAATCCTGTGCACTCCCTGGGGAGCATAGGGTCACAACCACAACTCTCCACCGAACTCGGTTCTGAGCAGCTTTCTTCATATGCTCCTATGCCATTCCAGTATCCTCAGCTTCACTGATGACTGACCTCTTCCAGGTTTGCTTGGGTCAGCCCACTTACCTTTTTCCTTGGGGATTCCAGTGCCTGCCTTGAAACACTGGTAACTGGTTATCGCAGGGTGTGTCCTATCCAGCTCCACTTTCGCTTTGTGAGGTCTTGGGCTATGGGCTTTTGTCTAGTTCTCTACCACAAATTGACAATAGTTTATATTTTCTGGCCACCTAATTCCTAATATTTGGCATAGGCATCTGTTGGGAAAGGTCTGGAGCTTTTCCATATTTGTTTTAGAGACTCTCCATGTTTCTGAACTGTATAGAAGGACAGACATAACGTTCGTAAAATAAATTTGTATCTTGTTATGTAGAGATAGCGCCTTAGAGTGCCAGATTGCTTGAAGAGTTAAAAGGCAAGCCTAGCTTTATTGATCTGAATTAGTATATCATCATCAGCTCCACCCTCTTCACTAACTCTACTTCCCAGATAAGTGAAGTGGTCTGTATCAAGGATGTTCTCTACCTGTAGCATGATTGGGTTCTCTTGCCTGTTGCATAGCAGAGGGTGTAACATTTCAGCTGATGTTTTGGGGTCTGCTTTAAGTGCCTCCACTGGTATATATCTGGGCCTGGTGCCGTTCCACTTTTTGCATCCTTGATGGTCTTGATGATCTCCACTTTAGAAGGAGGACCTGTGTTTATTACTTCTGTTGCAGGGGGTATGTCCACAATCAATTCAGGAGGATGTCGGTTCAAAATTTTCTGAAAGTGTTCAGCCCATCTATCCTTCTGTCCAGCATCTTTCCTTGTTTGTCTTTCACTGGCTTGTTGGTGTTTCTTCCTGAAATATTATTTATAAGTAGATTTAATTAATTAATTAATTTAATGATATGCTCTTTTCATTCCAGAAATAAACAGACCAGTGTCACTAACCAGCATCACAAGTAAAATCCTAGAACACATAATATGTAGGAACATCATAACCACTTAGACAAACATAATGTCCTTACTCCATTCCAACATATATGGCTTTAGGAAATATAGATAATGTGAAACACAACTAATAGGACTTACTAATTGATCATTTTTTAAAAGGTTTATATAATAATGAGCAAATAGATGCCATCTTATTAGAGTTTTCCAAGGCTTTAACAAAAGTTCACCACCAAAACTTGCTCAAAAAATTTTAATATTTTGGCATTGATGGTTCATTACATCAATGGATTCATGATTTTCTGATAGTGAGAGAACACACTGTAATAATAAATGGCTCTATATCAACACCAATAACAGTAAAATCAGGTACGCAAGGAACAGTATTTGGTCCACTACTATTTTTAATTTACAAACGATTTACCAAATTGGATTAGTTCAGGAACATAAGTCGGATTATTTGCAGACGACTGCATAATATATAGAACAATAAAAACAGCACAAAATACAGATATTTTACAAAGAGAATCAGATGAATTACAGAACTGGAAATCAAATTGGAGCATGTCTTTCCACCCAGAAAATGTCAATTATTAAGAGTAATAAGGGTAACAAAAAAAAATTAGAAAACACTTTTTTTTTTTTAAAGAAATTTCTAAAAACCAAATTAGAACATAAAACTAAAATATTATTTAACCTTGGTTAGGCCAATAATAGAATACAATACACACTCTGTTTGGAACCCCTCACCTCAAGAAAATATTAAGAAACTAGAACATACAAAAAAGAGCAGGGAGATTCATAACAAACAAATCTTCACATTTGATTAGAGAAACAACTTCAGTAAAATCACTAAATTTAGAAACCTTCAGGATAGATGACTTAAAAGTAATTAATTTATATATAATCTTCAAAAACAAAACCTAATTAAATACTAGAAAAATAAAGGCACACTCTATGTTTAATATAGATCTATATATGCTAGGACTTATACCATAATCTTCAAAAATAAAACCTAATAAAATACTCAGAGACAATGATAAAGGCACACTCCATGTTCCATATAGAATATAGATCTATATGTGCTAGGACAAATTTATACAAATCCTCCTTTCCCTATTCTATAGTCTAGAATAGGCCTAGTGCTTAGACTCGTAATAATTAGTTATTAGAGCATAAAATGGGTTGTCTTAGTCAGCCAGGAAAACCAATGCCAATGACAGTCAGAATTTAATAATAATATTGATAAACAAGCATGTCGACTACATTGACTTATTATGACTTATATTATAGTTATAGAGTAATAGACTGATGTATTCTAGTATCCAGATATGATAGACCTAGACTAGAATAGAATAGATATCTAATCTACATCTAGAATCTAAGAGTAAGAGTAACAATAAGACATAATTTATGATGCCCAGATCTACTTGAAAATTAATAAGTTATTGGTAGACTGTTATATAATATAGACATAGATCTTTGCCCAGACTAGATCTTTATTCTACACCAATAGTCTTATTAATTCTATTTTTGTTGTTATAGCTTCCAATAGATTCCCAAGTTGAATACGCCTATGTAAAGTAATAATAACCGCTTCGAACTAGAATTTTCCAGTTTCAGTAAGCGACAAGGTCAAGGACGTAAACAAGTGTTTTGAAACATTTTTTTTCCGATATCTAAAAATAGAAAGAAAACGGTATGCCTGCTTCATTGTGAAACAAATTCTCCGCAATGTTTACGGTTTTGCGTTACCGTTCTCCAGCAATGGAGAAAAGAAAGCCTATATTCTATAAATCAATTATAAATCCGCAAACGATATGGCCTCTAGATCTAGATTATTCTAGATTATATTGTTGGCATGACAGATCGAGTCCAGATTTATATAGATTATATAGATATATTTAATCTTTATTTTAGAGTAAAGCGCGCAAAAGCCATCCTCCTCAGTCTCATTTCCACCATAAGGCTAAGGCGCACTGGCGGATCCGGGGGGGGGGGGGCGTATTGGCGATTGCCCCCCCCCCCCCCACTGTGCCTACCCCCCCCCCCTCGAAGGGACGGAGGCGGACGAATTTTAGTATAGATATCACACAATTTTATACGAATTTATTACTTATGTTAATAATATATAATAATTAGTTATATTTCAGACTATTTTTAGATTATTTCACCCCCCCCTCTATATAGTATGTTGGCCGATTTGGTGGGGGGCGATGGCATTAATCCCGCCCACCCCCGTAAACTTTCAAGTGGGTGGTCCAATTTATTTGTAGAAATCACAGCTTGCTAACAGAATCAATTAAATATCTGTATAATTACAATTTTCTATTGATATTTTAATTGATGTTTATATAATGTCGTTCCCCTGTTAGCCGGTGGGGTGGGGTGGGGGAGGACGAATACATCTACTGCCCTTCCCACCTAAACGCTTTGAGGGGGGGGCGGTCTTACTTTTATTTAGAAATCATAGTTTGTGAACAAAATTAGTTGAGTTACTTTATAATTTTTATATTATGTCGCTACCCTTCTGCTATCGTGGCAGATTCGGTGAGGTGGGGGGGGGGGGCGATAGCTTCGAATCTACTGCCATCCCCACTCTAGCCCTCTGAGTGGGGGGGGCGGTCCTATTTTTATGGAGAAATCATAGTTTGTAAACAAAATTAGTTGAATATCTATATAATATAAGGTACGTATCATGGGCGTAGCCAGGATTTTTTCCGCGGAAAAAATATTTATAAGTATTTAAGTGTGTGTGTACATAATCTTTATTACATTCTGACCCTTCATTCTTTAGGAAGACGTTTATTTTGCCCTAGAATAGGTTCTTCCTGGAGTAAGTACAAACATCGTAGATTCCCCACCATTGCAAGCAAGTGGGTCTGGGGGAGCCCTAGCAGCTCCCCCAGCGCGAGGCGTAGCCCCGCCGCCAAGAACTATTTCTGGTATTGAAAACCAACAAAATGCATTTTCCTGCTATTAAAAAGTTTTATTTCAAAAACATAATGTGCTATTCTTAGTGACTTTGACCCTCCCGCGCCGTTCGGCGCATTTGCCGTCTAGCTGTTTCCACAAAAAATCTATCACTGGTAATGTCTGAAGCCTCTTCCCACCTGCTCTGAGGACCTCTATGAATGTGTGGCGCCAAGTTGTACTAGGATGTCATCGCAACTCTTATGCTTAATTCATTTTGTCGGAGAATATGCTCTGCAAACATCATACGACGTTCTGTCACAATCTTACTAAGGGGTCGACTCCCAGTTCGGCATAGGAATTCCTTGATTTAGACCCGTTCTCTATAACTGACTCCTAAAATCTGTCTTAGCCATCTTAGTTGAGCCACATTTAATCTTTTTGAATTTCGGCAGATGACTATCCACTGCACCTTATTAATGAAGCCCCGCCACTGGTAGAAATGTGTAACCTCTCTTGAATACGCTCTTGGAATTAAGTGACTAGTTTGCTTTAGAATAATATTGAAGATAGAGGGCATCTTAAACTCAAAACCATCTAGAGGGGTTTTAAACTTTTAAAAAAGCCATCTGTAGGAGAGGGGTTTAAACTCAAAAAGCCCAATTGGATTGGCTTCGCTCAAATAATTTTAGTATGTAATTTGCTTTTTTTATATTGAAGAGGTATTTTCTTTAGCATCAAACCCCTCTGAAGAGGGTTTAAACTCAAAACTCCATTAGGCAACGCTCATAGCATTTTGAGTGCGCAATTTTCTTTTATTCTTACACTGAAGATTTGCCGTTTTTATGTATTGAAGAGGTATTTTTTAGCTTCAAACTCCACTGGAGGGGCATTTAAACTCAAAACCCCTTTGACTACACTCATAACATTTTGAGTGTATAATTTGCTTTGTTTTTATTTTTAAAGAGGTATTTTTTACCTTCAAACCCTGCTGAAGGGGGGTTTAAACTTAAAACTGAGTCAAAACCCATTTAGCTACGCTCATAACATTTTGAGTGCGTAATTTGCTTTTTTTCTTCATATTGAAGAGGTATTTTTTAGCTTCAAACCCTACTGAAGAAGGGGGGGGGGGGGGTAACTCAAAACCACTTTGGCTACGCTCATAGAATTTTGAGTGTCAATTTGCGTTTTTATATTGAAGAGGAGGTTTATCGTAAATTTTGGAGGGTGTTTTAAAATCAAATTCTTCTTTAACTGTGCTCTTGGAATTTGGGGATTGTCTTTTGCATTTTTTTTTTGTTTTATAGAAGAGGGGGATTTAACTGCAAAACTCTTTTAAACCAAACCCCCCTGGTAGAGGGTTTTAAACTCGAACCAACCTGGTAGGGCGTTTTAAACTCGAACTTCCTGGTAGGGGGTTTTAAACTCGAACCCCCCTGGAAGGGGGTTTTAAACTCAACTCCACAATCATCTGCCATACGCGGATTCGGAGGTGCCTACAAACACCACTAGGACAAAACGAAGAAACTTAGCGCTGAACATTTATACAATGACTTGAAATAAAACACAGTAAGGCCGGATTTCTCAAAAATTTCCGGATGCGACCACCTACATGACAAAATTTTCGTTTAAGCCCTCGTTAGAAGCTGGGGATCTATAGGAGCGTGGTAAGCTCACACGGTGAGGTTAGTGAATTTTTAAAGTACATCTATGTCGCGGACCTCATTTTTCCACACAAAAGTCGTCACTATAATGAAGTGCATTCGTCGTAAAAAATTCGACCATTTTGAGACAAGAAAATCCGGAAGAATCATATATTAGCGGAGACGTTTTTTCTTCAAAACGAAAGCGGTCAACATTTGACAAGGTCTTTTTAGAAGACGAAACGACGTCTCTTACTTGAGATATTTTATTTTTTAAAACATTGGTAATTATGTAATTTTAATAATATTCAGACATGGATTAATTAATAACTACATTTTTTTTTGCCGCAACCCCCTACTTCTTGTTGGTCGGTAGTTAACTTGAAGCTTCAAACAGCTAGTAGGCCTACAACTGAACCGATATGGGTGTTTTCTATTTTTTAATAAATGAACATTAAATAACTTGAACAAAAGTCTCTTGTGAACAAAAACTCAATAGAACAAATTTTACTTGCTTAATTAATAGCCATTTAAAATAAAGTGAAATGTTTTAAAAATGTACTTTTTAATGACTAATCTACTTACTGAGCGGGCTATTCGACTAAACACAAAAAAAAAAAATATATATTTATATTAAATAAGTAGATACTAAGAAGAAAAAAATGTGTTGACTGATCTGCTTCTGTACGTGTCATTCAAAACAAATACTACAAACAAATCGCGAAAATTCAAGGCCAGAAATAAGTGGGCGCCTATTAAAAAACCCACGGGAATTCCTCGCTAGCCGCTCTAATTTTTTTTTTTAAATAAAGTTTCGAAAATAGCTTCTTATGTGCGAATGTCGGTTTTAAAATAATAATTAGAATTCATATAAAATATTTAAATAATTTTTTATTTTTTTTATTAAACTATAATTTTTAAAAAAATAGCCCTGGAATAATGATTTGGCCACCCCCTAAATTCGGCCGCCTGCGTGCAATGCACACATTGCCCTGCAGCAATCGCCCTCCGCACATCGGACAAACCAATACTTTTTCTTTTTGTATTTACTATTTACAAATAAAAAAAAAATGTCACTAATATAATTTATTTATGCTATAAATTAAATTCTTATATCGAATCGCCCCACCCCTATTCTTTAATGTCAAATGCAATTATTAGCAGAAATTATAAAAAAGAGCGAGGACTAATAGTTTTCACTCTAACGCCAACTCCCTTTCAGATGAAAACATGACGTTTTAAAAACTAATAGTCAAATATATGACAGATTTTTATGTAATGCCACATGAATATATCATAATTATTTTAAGAAAGACTTTGTTTTGGACTATTTAGAATTCAGACGAAATTTTTCAGTAGGCCTATAAGGTAACTATTGAGATGAGTTCTGAACCCAAATATTCTATTTCTATTCCTAGTCGCCTTTTTTCCAACCTTTACTCAATCTGATATTTTTCTAGTTAAATTATCAGAAAGCCTTCAGCATTGACCCGTCACGTCACCTGGGAAACAGAAGCACATGATAGAACATCCTGGAGTCGCTATGTGAAAACTGGCTCACAAATTACAGACGACACTAGAGAGCAGCACTGGCAGAAGAAAAGAGTCAGAGAAAAAAGAAAAAAAAAAGCAAGATCAATGACACTAGCCCCAGCTGGAATAACATTTCGGGCTCAGTTAGATCTCACCAGTGACTAGCCAAATAATGAGGAAACAGGCAACCCCCCCCCCCCCCGGGCCATATAGGCCTTTTTTTGTGTAAAAAAAAAGGGGGGGGATGATCAATCATTCTATATAAGGTGCGTTTCTAGATCTAGACAAAATATTTTAAAATGTATAAAGAGTGGACTAAATTGTGAATAGTAATATTCGTTCTTTCAAACTGTACCGGGTGAATCAAAGCTTCAATGATTTAAAATTATTTACCAATACTTCTATAGGCTATAATTAACAAGTAAAAAAAATATGTGTAGTGATATGCTAGGATGCAACGGGTGATTCGATTACAATTGCGTATTAGTGGCCTTTTAATTTAAGGGGATGCACACACAAAAAAAAAAAGAAAGTGCGTCGGCTTAAAAGTTCGTGGTCGGGAATGAAGGCTTTCTGCTGGAAGGTGCCAAAAATGTAACATGACTAACACTAACTGTTATGAACATAAAGATAAGAGAGTCGAGGACCATGTCTGTATAGTATGGCTTTAATACACTGAATGACTACACAACGCACATTTCGTGAACACATTCTTACGGACGAGTTACAAGCACATGTGAACATAAGAACGATAACCGATACAGAATATAATTTTCATAACACTAACAAACAAGGCTAACACTGCTTTATTGATCCTTATTGTAAATGTGATTACAATTACTCTTTCCCGGATTCGAATCCTGATGAAGACTTGGATTTTTTATTTCTGGATCTTATTATGTTTCCTTGGGTCCACCTAGCTCTAATGGGTACCTGGCGATAGCTGGGGAAAGTTAAAGGCGGTTGTTTGTTGTGCTGGCCACATGTTACCCTCGTTAACCGTGGACGACAGAAATAGCTGACCTTTACATCATATGCCCTATTCATCGCAAGTTCTGAAAAGAATACTTTACTTTTTTTCTCAAACAACAATAACAACATTCACATACATCACCAGAGAATGCTAACCATGTCAATCAAAGCTGCATAGGCCTACTATATCAAGAGGCCCGAATGGCCCGAACAAGACTGGCCCCAAAACCCTCCTATAGAAGAAAAACTATACGGAGAACTTCCTGATCTGGAAACCACTGCGCGTTTCATCTCAGGTATAGGATTACTGATTTGAACCCTCCGACATGAAAAATGAGAACGAAGAAGAAGAAAGAATAGAACAGACACAACATACCGGTACAGAGAAAATCATTGAGTGACTACAGACAGACGTCTTGATCTTGTTCACGTTCAATAGGGAACTAGTAGCGCCGATATAGTTTGAGACTAAGGAACAAACGAGGTTTTGTTCCGTACGGTCTTAGTTTTGGTGGACAGAAATCGCGCACTTCGCGACGACTTGTCGAAGTTATAATGGAGCGGGTGAAGGTTAATTGTCTTCAAAGTTTTTTTCCAACTTTGCTGATTTTTGTTTCAAAAGTTTATTTAAACATGGCAGTGTTGTGCGTGTCATTTTTATTACAAAGCTTCTATCAACTCACTCTGTCTTCTGGTCAAAAGTTTGTACACGTTATTTCTCCGACACAGAATCTCGGAGCAAGTTGAAATTTAGCACAGCTATTTCTTTTACATGCCAACACAATAATCAATTTAAAAAATAACCAATTAGCTACCATCTCATCATCTGAAATCTATGATGAGTTCTTTAGTTGTTATAACATTCAGTTCTAAAAAGTTGTCAATGCACCAGTTTGTAAAGTCTTCTATCGAACTTCGATAACGAGTTTTGCCCCCTAAGCTAAGCGTGGCAGTATCTTCAGCAAATTTAATAAATTGAACCGAGCCGTAGAGTTAAGGCTTCTCATGTCATTAGTGTAAATTAACTGTAAAGAGTGTACAATACCGGAGAAAATAATGCACAGCCTTGTGGAGCTAATGTACATAGTAGGCTACTCAATGCACGTTGGTGAAGACGTTTGTACTTAAGGGTAACATTCAACAATTTGATCGCAAAGCAGTTGTCTTGCAACAATAGTGAGGCATACGAGAACTTACTTGATTTGGCATGAACCATTTACACAAGGCATTGACGAATCTCGAGAACTAGGATACTGTAAAAAGTAATGCAGAAAACAAAACGACTATTGTGGCAATGATCATGTAAGGGGGGGGGGGGGCACATTGTGCTGTCTTGTAATAACTGTTTTAGAGGTATAATTAATTGATTGTGTCTGTTTAATGCCCTTGACTTGATCTCACTAGATTACGACACTGTCACACATTCAAGGAATAAGATCATCAAGACCTGTGGAGACTTCAACGATGTTAATTTACAAAATGGGATTATCGGTCCTGTCTTCATCACCGTCCATATTTACTAGTCCATTTACCAAACCATATCATCTTTGTGTATACCCCTATCCTACAACGTCATTTGTCTGGCTGCGTCACTAACTCTGTTATGAAACACAATATTTACAAAAAAATCATATGCTCTCTAAGCTAACAAGACCATTATAATAGGAGCGTATTTCGAAATAGCATGGTTGGCTTTTGAGTTTGCAAGCAACTTACGAAAGAATATTTTTTTGGGGTGGGGGTATTATGGGGGTGAATGGCAAAGTTATGAAATAGATTTGTACAAAGCTATAACGTTCACAATATACCAAAAACTCGAGTAAACGTGTTTAGTTACATTTTAGTCTTCGGAATCCAAGACATTGCCAAAAGCTCTGATTTGATACCCAGATGAAGAAATTCCATGACTAGGTGTCAACCCAGGTATGACAAAAGTCATATGTTCTTTCAGAGTTGAAGATAATTTACTTTCTAGTCCCTAATTCCAGCAGGATGACAGTGGTCAAGGTATAAGTCCAGCGTGCATACTGCACAACTAGGCAGTCGATGCTAGTTATTCTGTTGACTAAGTTGTATATTTCTATCTAAATAATATTAAATTACATAGTGAAATAATAAAATGAACACATAGAAAGATTGCATGTTTTATTTACAGATACAGAAAAGGTTTAAAATCACTGTCAATAGTTGGAAAATATTTCTTAAGTAAAATTGTATTTAAATGAGGTGAGTAATTTTACAAGCACTGATTGATGGCTCATACATTGATTTTGAATTGAAAAAAAGACAACCTTCCACCACCACATTTTCATCAATGACCTCTATGGAGTAAGGCAAAAAGTGAAGAACTGTATTTAAACAGACTCACACCTGCATGCATTCTAGGGCACACACCAAGATAGGTGTGCTATAGGACTGATATCAGACATATTTACATTGCCAGGCCATACAAACTATGCAGCTAACAAACAGTCACTTAGAAAAAAAAAATCCTGCATTCAAAAATGAATACACATGGTCTAGCTAGTAATTCAAGTTGAAACAAAAAACATTTACAGCGAGAACACTTTTTCCTATTGATTTTCGAGTGATTTAACCATGACGGGAGAGAGAACTTGCTGTGTAATGAGCTGAATGTCATCCTTGAAGGTGTAAGATGGAATAACTCACTTCCCTCAGTTCCAGGGGGGGGGGTGGGGTGGGGGTGGGGTGGGGGGGGTTAACAACAGTCAGTTGGACATATTCACATCAATACAATTAAAGTAAAAACTAGAATAGTTCTTGAGATTAACCATGATTAATGTGTACAGCGATAACTAACAATGACTAACGTTCAAAAAATCATGTACATCTGGAATGACAACCTCTTTGACTATTAAAGCTACATGTAAAAATTAAATAAAAAGTAAATGCTGCAAGTAACCAAATTATGAAGAGTACATTTTTTAAAATTATTTCTAAATTTTATATTTCACCAAAATCAATGATAAGCCAATTTGATTGTTCAGAAAACAATATAGAATATGAAGTGCCTTGTGGTTGGTACTCTACAAAGTACTGTGAAGTGCAAAACAGATTTCAACTCTGGCCAAGATAGCCATATTCTAGTAGAGCTCATCAATCAAATAAATCTTTAATCTTCATCACCTTCTTCTTCATCAGATTCTAAGAGAAGAAAAATGAAGATAAATATAATTGACATGCTTTCTTGGAAATAATGAGCAGAATAATAATAAAGTTTCATTTATCAAGCATTGTTAACAAACATGAAGACTCAAAACACAAGTTTTGTGCATGTTGTTTGTCTGAGCTCAATGGGAAGCCTGTACCAAACCATTGGGTCCATGGAGCCCTGGGCTCTTTGAGGAACACAAGGAATCATCAACTTTGCATGTTTAGACTCTTTCCTTGTGACACCCACTACCTACATTAAAAATTGATACACCCATACCTTCTTTAAGCAAGTTCCCCAACCAGGGTTAGGGGAAGAGCAGTCTGAGCTGCAGAAATAAATTCTTCCGTCTATAGCATGCACTCCATCACAATAGTCAAATAAGGAATCAATACTGATAAAAAATAGAACAACAATGCACATATGACAAAATAATTGTCCCTTGAAATAAAAGATGGTGCCCTACCTGTTATGTCCCATAAAATTGATACAAACAGAATTAGCTCTTTAAAAAAAAATAATTTTAACACCAGACAAATGTCTAATAATCTAAGAAATAAAAAATTGTAGTGTTTGTCAGAGATTGAATTTATAAACACCTTGGTAAAAACGGGTAATTATTTTGAAAAGCATAAGGTCTTAGATCACTAAATTTCTTAGACAAAGATGTGCCATAAACACAATTGACGTAAGAAAAAAGTGTAACAATACCTTCTTCTGCATTCTGCAACCATTCGACAAATTTGCTCATCTGTTCTAGGAAGACACTCTTGCCCTTTGAGCTATGGCTGTCCTTGTACCACTTCAGAATGACATCTTCACTGATAACATCATCTGAAAAAAAAAAAAAAAAAAAAAAAAGGAATATAACAGCTACTAGAAATTACACATTTTTATTGCGCCCATAAACCTTTTTTTTTGTGTTAGGATACTTATTACTATTAGTGAAGCCAATGAAAACTTTCATCATAACTGAACATGATACACAAAAAATTCAAACCTAAAAAGACTTCCCATTGAGACTACTCACTTTAGTGGTTTTACATTATAAAGAATGAGTGAATTGATCTAATTTCATGATGAAGACTAACCTTTATAAAGTAAAGTGATGATTTTTTGGAAGGATTTTAAGAAATTCATATTTTCATAGCAGAATTCCTGGACTTTAAGCATCAAAGCCAACTCAGACTTAGCAGAGCGGGCTGTTACTTTAAGAAGTGGGCAGTACTGTCGTAGATGTTTCAGAGCCTGCTCAGCAACAAGGTCTTCTTTTTTGTTCCACTCAACAGCAGCCATAACTGAATTCCAAATCTATGGAGGAAAAGTGGACATCATTCAGTAATTGCAGCATTGCCTAATCACCTTTATCCTTAAGTTATTGCAGTATTGCCTAACCATCTTTCAGTGAGCAAAGATATTACAAATCAACCCTATTATATAGCAATAGGTCTAAATAATCAAGTAAGAAAGGATTTTAAAATGACTGATCTATAGTAACTTAAGTGACTAATTTAATAAGGTTTGAAGAAATAGGCATTAACTTACCGATATTGTGACCTCTGTTTCAGACATGCCTTGTTTTTCTAACAAATCTGTGACATATTCTGTCATCTGAAATGAGCATATACATTCCCATTTTAAAAAAATAAACCATTAAGTTGACAAAATGTAGCTTTGATTACAAAATGATTTTAGGTAAAGTACATAAAAAAAAAACATACATCAGGAATAGAGCTTTCATCTTTTATCATATCTGCCAGGTTTTTCTGGGCTTCTTTCTTTGCTTTCGAAGCCATCTGAGCAGTCTGCATATCTGCAATTGCCCCAAGGCCACGTTCCCGAAAGAATGAAGCAAAATTTTCCTGGTTACGCTTATTAGGGGGAAACATTTCCTGTAAAAAAATTATTTAAAAAAAAAAAATCATTAAAATATGAGAATTCTAAATGAGATTACATGCCCATGGTTTGCTGCAATAAAACCTTTAATAAGGTCTTAAGAAAGATTCATATAGTTTTCTAGGTGGTGAAAGCCCTAATTATTATTGTATGAGATTATTGAAGGCAAATAATATAGCATACACATCTCAACACATTAAAGGTGTTTTAGCTTATTTTAGATAAAATATGTACACACATTAAGTGAAGTAGTGAGGTGTGTGTATATATCTAAAAACAATAATCTAACCTAACAATGAAAGACTGATTTTTCAAATAAATTATATTTCAATACATAAATTAGATGTCTGTACTTCAAGTGATGTTACATGTTGGTCCTATTCAGCATTGTTGCTAAAGGAAAATCTGCATTTAAATTTTCATTTGATGATCATGCCATCACGTTTGTAAACTATTATTTTATGAAGAAAAATGTTAATTACTATTTTAGTAAGTAAATTGAAAAATTACTTTTTTTTTTTGTGATCCATGGAAATAATTTTTTGCTAAATACAAGAAAAAGAAATTGCCACCAAATGTTCTTATGCTTTAGCTTTGTTTTACATACTGTTATTGAATAAGACCACAAAAAGGAAAAATAAATGTTATACTAAGTTCAAATATTTACAAGTAATTACCATCAATCTAGCATCAATCTGCTGCTTCTTTAGAGCAGCACAAATAGCATTGATGTCCTTTTCTTTCAACCAAGTTGAAAACATAATAGCAGCAAAATCCACTGAGATTCCTATTTTTGTAAAAATTCAGAACAATGATATTAACTGCTGTCCACTATAAATACTTTGTGTGAAACAACACATATATAATATAAAACCTTACTTCTAAACTAATTCATTTCCCACTAAGATTTATCCCTACTTTCAAGACTTATAACGAGGAACACTCATTAAAAATTAGTACTTAAGACCACCAATCATTATCATACATGAATCTAAGAATTTTTCAACAATCTAGTTAGCAAAATAGGTAAATTGTATCATACATATTTAAAAAAAAAAATACTTGTATTATTATAAGTCCATATAAACTGAGTAATATTTACTGTTCACCAAATTTGATGAACTAGAAATAAGGCTACATGTTACATGATTAGGAATTAGACGCAAAAGATGTTTGCTTCATAAAAAGGGAAAATTTTGACTAAGAGATTAATTAATCAAATTAAAAAACAAAACTAGTATTTAGGAAGTAAACATAGAAGACCTTTGGCTGCCATAGAGTAAGGTCGGAATTTGTAACTGAAGTTGAGATTGACATTTGACTGTTCCCTTTGTTACTATTATCTTTGTTTTGTATTGTTGGCCTTTCATTCAATGTTATTTGATTTTGTTATTTGAGTGTCACCTTCGTTTGACTTATCTGCATGACATAAGGTGGAAGCGCCTAACAATGTTTAAAATAAAACAATAGTTGCACAATAGAAATGTGTAACTCCCAGAATTCTTAAGATTTTAAATTAAAAAAAAAAAAGGATACTATTTCATTAATAATCAATCTATAACTAACCTTCTTTGACAAGATGGTCTTCAAACAAACTCAGCAAGATGCTAGGTGTACAAAGACCATTGGCCAAAATAATACCAGTGATCTTAGCCAGTTTCTCTCTTTCATCAGCTGAAAAGCCTTTCTGGAACATCAGGATCTAGTAAAACAAAAACAAATAAAAAGAGCTATTAGTATCAACACAAAAACCCTTTGAAAATTCAAAAAGAAATTCCTGGTACAAATGATACAGCTATCCACATAAAATTTACCTTTTTCAAGTCATCCTCAAATGCTTTTTCCAGATACTTGTACCTTCGGATGAGTTTGTAAAACACCTATTCATCACAAAGTTTAAAAAGATTAAATTTAGTAAACACTTTCACAGCAAAATAAACAAAGTCTTGAGACAAAATATGAATATATATGTACAAACAATATGAAAACCCCAACCTCAAAGGAAATTAAGTTAAATTTTTTTTTAGCACAACTTAAAAATCATTAAAAAAACAACAACGTACAGAGTAGAAGTTACGAAGTTTGTCCAGCTCTCCATCCCACCTGAACACACAAATATCTGACCTGACTGGCTTGCCAGAATCAACACTCTCAACTATAAATCCTCCAGGGGCTGAAATTATGTTATTAATACTTGTTAACATTAATAAAGTTTAGTAAAAAAAAAAAAATATCTAAAATGTAATAGTTAAAGAATATTACCAAGAATCCCTCCAGCAAATAATATATCAAAGAGGACTTCTGCATATCTTCTGTAATTTAACTTGGATCCTTCTCTGTCCAGATAGCGAGACACTTGATCTAAATCTCCCCCACATTCACTTAGCCCTGCAATGATGGAATCTCGAAATGCGGTTGGATCGTATTTTTCTTTTTCATCTGAAAATAATATTTGTGTTAAATGGGACACTTATGATATCACAGAGTAAACAAAATGGTTTGTTTCTAATTAAGACTAAGACTACTTTATTGATTCTTATGGAAATTTTTTGTGATTACAAGTACTCTTCTCTCATATAAAAACAACACAACAGAAACATTCACATAAATAGAACAGACAAGACAAAGATTTCAGTGAGCGACTACACACTGCATGGATGCAAGCAAGGTGCCCCGTTTTGCTTCAGACAGCATCATTATTCGTATGGCGATGATACGATTACAGTAATTTAACCTTTTTAGGGTACTTCTAAAATCAAATAGATCTAGATCTCTAGACTTTTAAAGAAGATAAGTTTTTATGTCGACCGATCAAACTTATATAATTAGATCTACTAACTAACTTAGGCCTTGGCCTTACTGATTTGTTTCTAGCTTTAGTTTACGTTTTTTGATAAAAAGTAAAACTTAGGGAGGCGCAAGCACCGTAACTTAAGAAATGTAAATTCCTGTCTTTCTTTGAATTCGACTTATTAATTTTTTAGTTTGAAAGACCACAACGTTATTGCAAGTGAAAAAAAAGTCTGATACTGAGCCGGCAATCAGTGGGACTGCCTTTTGCTGGCAAACTTTTTTTTTTTTTACTGATTTTGCCAGCATGCCAGCTATAGCCGGCGATCTTGCATCCATGACACACTGACATCTTGATCCTTTTCTGGTCAACAATTGGTGTTGATATAGTCTAACAAAGTTAAGAACGAACTAGTTTTTCTAACGCTCAGTTCTAGTCTTGATTGACAGATGTCACCCACTTCGCAATGACTTGACCTATTTATGATGGTGCGGGTGTCTATAGTCTTCAAAGATTTTTCAGAGACATTTTTGTTCAATAAGTTCATTAAAATATGATAGTATTGTGCGTGTCATTTTTTATGCTCTTTTTGTAAAGTTGTCTAAGTATTCATTATTAATTTGCCTCCTTCAGTTGTAACAATTATAGTTCATCTCACGGAGGATGAGATGAGTCTTTGGGATTGGCTTTTGATGGGATGCTGTAGTCCATGCAGCTGTTGGTTCCAAAGGAACAGTAATAGTTGAGTAATAGCTAATGCAGTCTGAGGTCACCAGTGTTGCAGGAACTTGTGTTACAAGCTGCCTAAAAGATTCTTTCTCAAGTGTTGAAACCCAAAACATTTTCCATGTGACCATGTTTAGATATGCTACAAGGATTCAAATTCCTTTACTTAGGTATCCATGATTAATGAGCCCTTACTGCTCAAAGCTTTCTGATTTAGGTATCAGATACTTACCTTTGCCCCTTCACATGTCAGTTTTAATAGTTACGCCAACCCTAATAAGAAGATAACTGAGCGACACATGAAGGCCAGGAGTGATCTGGCAGTCAGAGGTTAATTAAAACAGGCAATTGAATCTTATCTTATCTTATATAATACAGACGTTACTTCAAAAAAGAAGATGATTACGTCCTACGCCTCATGCATTTAGTCATGCATATTAACCAATGACTTAAATTCTGCAAAGTCACTGGTTTTTCTGGCTAGCTCAGGCAACCCATTCCATGCTCTAATAGCACTAGGGAAGAAGGAGTATTTGTACAAATTTGTCCTAGCATATGGGACGAGGAATGTGCCTTTATTTTTGTGTCTTTCAGAGTATTTTATTAAAATTGGAAGCATTTCAAAGGTAGTAGAGCGATTATATATCCATTTCCACTTCCAGAAATAATTTTACAAGTACTAGATCTACAACCTTAGAAATTATGAAATACGTAAAACTTACCCCTTTTTCGGGTCTTCAGACGGGTGCCTGATAGTTGTGGTTTTTCTGCCTTTTGACTCATATACCTGTAAAATTTAAATTATTGAAAATGTGGCAAACCAAAAAAGAGTAAAGAGTGATTTCAAAATTACAAAAGAGAAACATGTTTCAGATTTAATTTTTTTAAATATTATTAAACTGTAGACTTTAACCACTTTAAGCATAACCAAAGAAAACTTCATGGGCATGATGGACCATGGTTGAAGTAGGAGGTTGAGGAGTCTCAGGAGTTGACAGCAATGAAGTGGAATTACTTAAATTTACTGAGCCTCTGATGATTCTAAAAATAATTAATAATACTAAAATCATCCTTCAGCCAGAGTCGCACTGGCAGGGATGTCTGATGGGACTGTCACTGTCTACCTAGAATGCTAGATCTAGAGTCCTAGACCTAATGAATTGGAATTGTCAACAAATTATCAGAGGCCTTGGAAATATAGTAGTTTATTTATTTCGGACATTACATGAATTCGGACATTCGATGCTTTTGTGGTCATTAAATAATTATTTTAATATTTATTATAAAACTAGTGTGCTGTATAATGTGCTTGTCCATTTTCCAATGATTCTAACCCAATTTCCTTCCATTTAGCTATCTTTTTATGTATGAAAAACGAATTTCAAATTTGTTAGTCAGGTTGTTTTTTCATATGTTACCTGGATGACTTTACCTCTTCCTAGGGTTAAGACTATATTTTTTTATTGGCTAAGTCTATACTAATGAGCTCAGCAATATTTATTCTGTTTTTGGAGCTGTTTTATTTGATTCATAAGCCAAGTTGTCTAATTCCATAAAAAAAAAAAAATTAATAGGGTGTCTGAATTAAATTACGATTTTCTAACAAAATTTATTTTGGACAACCAGTTTTGGACATCAATAAAAATGATCTTATATTATATTTGTTAGTTTCTTTTTTTGTTTTTTTTTGTATTAGAAATATCACACCATCAATGATCGTGATTGCCGAGGATCTTGAAATTGTCTTTTAATAAGATGATCGTATAGAAGTAGCTAGATCTTGTTGATAATACGATCATTCAGAATGTTGCCAGTTGATAAGAAGATCATCTAGAAGTTGCCAATCGCTAAATCGATATAAGTATGTTACTATATTCAAAAAAGAAACTTCTCTTCGTCTAAAACAATTACTTTAATTCAGAACTTGAAAAAGCTATTCACAAATAATTACAATGGTTAAATGTACTTGAATAAAATAACAGATCTACACAATAATATAATTGAGTTCTAATACAAAACTCTAGTACATGTTCTCACTAACACGTTCCATACAAGACTGACTAAAAATCTAGAACCTTTCCCCGGGTATAGCATTGTCACGTGTCGTTGCAATGCCAACCAATAAATGCAGCTCAATGTACAAAAATTAATATTTCAAAACTAATCACATTTATTCTGACACATAGCCCTCCGCGTGATGGAATTTCCCGAGGTCGCTGACGAGCTAAATATAGATACTGTGTACGTGACAATATATATATATATATAAAAAAAGCATAGGATGTGCCTAATAAAAGCGTATGTTGTATAATATTTTATTTAAATATTTTTTTTCTTTCTAATTTTCTTTACTATCCGGTATTATCTTAATGCTTTGTTTTGCAATTAAATATTTATTTTGCTTTTATAAAAAAAAAAAATTGTAGATTATTGAAGCAATTGTTATTTACCAAACAATAATATATATAGTTTATTATTGTAGGTGAAACAGTTAAAAAAAAAAGCATATTTTTTTATGCGTTAAACTTAACATAGGAAAATGTTTTCTGAAAATTGAACAAAAACATATTTCATTTCTTTAATGTTTATCAGATAGCTAAAAAAACAATTAAAAAAAAAAAGCTTAGGATGTGGTTTTTTCTTTTCTTTTACTTTCTTTTTAAATATATTTTATTAATTTGTTTAAATTTTTTTTTTTTTTGTAAATGTAAATTTGTATAATGATTTTGCTTGAATGACCTTATGGCCCCAGGCCAGTGTCATATACGGGCCAAGAAGCAGTAAACGTAGACTATATATACTGAGCCAGATCACACTTATTGGCTCATTCCCCTCTATACTGTCAGCCTTTTTATTACAAACATCTAAAATATAGTACCTTACGTAGCTAGTGTACTGTTGGTCGTCGACTACATTATGTACTGTTTTGTAATAAATTTGCAGCTTGTAAGATTTTTCCCCAGTGTGCTAATATTATTTAGTGGCCTTTAATCATCATAAAAATGATTGAGAAACAACGGAATCTTCTATCATGGGTCCACCCTCATGCTCTGGACCTGAGGAAGTTGCCCCACTCACCAACTTATAAGTGAATCAGAAGACATTCAAGTGATTGCTGCATTTGATGAAAGTATAAGCAATGTATTGAAGAAGGTTGTTGTAATTGATGAGGAATAAATAATGAGTTTGTAATTACGGCACTGGATATGATGATGGGTTAATATGATATATAATGAAGCTACATATTACTAGGTTACGCAAAAATATAAATTGAAATTTTTTTCTAGATTCGAATCTTTTCTTTAAATAACCAAAAAAGATATAACTCATTTCTGGCTTGAAAATATAATAGTATGATAGATCTAGAATGACAGTAATAGTCATGCTTTAAGACACACTTTATACCATTAAATTATTGCTTTTTCATGAGCTGGGTAAGCTCCTGAGCTAAGTTTTAAGTAATTTTTAAAATCTCATCTCATCTTAAATGTATTTTGGCTAAAGTATTAGTAATTTGTAAAGATGTGGTGGTTGAGTGATAGAACGCGTGGCTTCCAAAACCAGGGCCTCCCAGGTTTAAATCCTGGAGAAGACTGGGACTTTTAATTTTGGGATCTTTGGGCACCTTTGAGTCCAACCAGCTCTATTGTGTACCTGACATTAGTTGGGGAAAAGTAAAGACAGTTGGTCATTGTGCAGGACACAGAAATAGATGAGTTTTATACATTACATGCCATACAGACCACAAGATCTGAATAGGGAATTTTTTTTGACTTTTTATTTTCTTAAATTATTCAATTTTATATATGTAATAAGAAATAAATGAACACTGAAGAGTAAACTAAAACAAAGCTATATTAAACTAGAACGACACATCAACTGACGAAGGAGACTTGGACAGTAGCACACAAATATATATATATATATATATTTATATATATATATATATATATTAGGGGTGCACTGGATAGTACTTTTTGATATTCGGCCAGAGCCGGACATGACCAGATAGTAAAATTTGATATTCGGCCGGGGCTGTATACCTAAGTGTCTTGTAAATAGCTTGTATTGCTGAACATTTTACGAAATTGTTAAATAACATACCTATATTTGCTGGTATTATATTTTTTCCTTTTATATACCTTATTGTTGTAAACTCTGTTACTGATTGATTTATTGAAGATTAACAATATTTGTAAACAGAAATTAATCTGTGTAGCATGAGCCTGTCTGTATTTATATATCTATATCTATATATATATATATAAGCATCTAGATTTACAGCTGGATATAGACTGCCTATTTCTATCTAGAGTCTAGTATAGACATCTACACATTGAATGATGATTTTTTTTTTATCACAGTAGAGTAAATACTGGGGCACTCTGGTTGAATGGTTAAGCACTTGGGTTCCGAACCTGAGGTCCTCGGTTCGAATCCAGGTGAAGACTGGGATTTTGAATTTCTGGATTTTTATTGGTGCCCCTGAGTCCACCCAGCTCTAATGGGTACCTGACTTTAGTTGGGTAAAATAAAGGCAGTTGGTCATTGTGCTGGCCACACAACACCCTGCTCGTTAACCTTTGGCCAAAGAAACAGATGACCCTAACATCATCTGCCCCATAGATCACAAGGTCCGAAGGGAAAACTTTATTTTTTTACTTTATAGAGTATCTAATGAGTCTAAACAGATCATAGACTATAGTGACAACTATAACTATGAGAACTATAAAATAATAAATTTAGACTATTTTAGACTTAGATTTTTATAGATAATAATTATTTTATGATTACATAAGTTACTCTTAACTCTAGAACTAGATTTATTACAGTCTTATCTTTTTAATAGATCTAGATATATTTATTAGGCATATTATTACTAGATCTAGATGATTATTTTCAATCCATCTATATTAGCATACTATCTATCTGCTATTTATCTTTCTAAACAAGACTAGTTAGATCTAAAGTTTAGTATTAAAAATTAAAGTATTTCTACTCAAAGGACCTGCCCAAGGGCTAAGGCTAAGTCAAGTCTAAGCTTAAGCCTAAGCTTGTCTAGAATAGTTACTATAAGTCAACAGTCTGTCTACACTAAGGCTAAAGGCAGGCTCTTTTAGAATAGTCTAACTCACTCAGTCCTCAGTAACTGACTGTAACTTAAGTCTAAGTCTAGATCCAGTAATAGATCTGATTTCAAAACTTTATAAATCATTTAATCTAGATCTAAGATACTAGATCTAGTATATCTTATAAACTTATATCTACAATGTCTACTCTACTCATCTAGAACTAACACAACTACACCAAGCTGCATTAAACTTTCAACAAACATTCTTATTAGAAAAAGACATTAACCAACCAAATTTCATTAAAACCATCTTAAAAGCATTATAGAAAATCATATACCAACTAAATACACATCAAACAAAATAAATAAATGCTGGTTTAATAATAGACTAAAGAAGCTTTGTAAACAGAAGGAAAACCTATATAGAAAATTTAAAGAAACCAAGGCAGAAAGAGTTTACAAAAAGTATATAAAAATTAAACACCTAACCCAAAAAGTAAGCAGACAGCTGCAGAGTGAATACATAAACAATGTAATATCTAAAGATAACAACAAAAACCTATGGTCATACATTAAGTCTAAGAAAATGGAAACAACAGGCATAGCACCATTAAAAGATGAACATAACATAATACATAATGATAATGAAACTAAAGCAAACATCCTAAACAAATACTTTGCATCAGCATTCTCAGCCCCAGAAAACAAAGACATATTTCTTAATTTGAACCAAGTAGACAACATAGAAGATTTAGTAGTACAAGAAAATGGAATTCAAAAACTATTAGCCAACACCAAACCAAATAAAGCGTCTGGACCTGATGGTATTCCAGCTAAATTACTCAAAGAACTAAGCAATGAGCTAGCCCCAGTGTTCAAAATACTCTTTCAGGCATCGCTTAACCAGGGCAGAGTACCAAAGGACTGGAAAGAAGCTAATGTCACCCCCCTATTTTAAAAATTAGAAAAATCTGATCCAGGAAACTACAGACCAGTATCACTTACCAGCATCACATGTCAAATCCTAGAACACATAATATGTAGCAACATCATAAACCACTTAGACAAACATAATGTCCTCACCCCATACCAACATGGCTTTAGGAAATATAGATCATGTGAAACACAACTAATAGGACTAATTGATGATTTTTCAAAAGATGTAGATAATAGTGAATAAATAGATGCTATCTTACTAGATTTTTCCAAGGCTTTTGACAAAGTTCACCACCATAGTTTGCTTAAAAAATTAAAATATTTCGGCATTTTTGGTCCACTGCTTCAGTGGATTAAAGATTTTCTGATAGGGAGAGAACAAACTGTAATAATAAATGGCTCTAAATCAACACCAATAACAGTAAACTCAGGTGTACCTCAAGGAACAGTCTTGGGTCCACTACTATTTTTAATTTACATAAATGATTTACCAAATTGCATTACTTCAGGAACAAAAGTCAGATTATTTGCAGACGATTGCATAATATATAGAACAATAAAAACAACACAAGACACATATTTTACAAAGAGAATTAGATGAATTACAGAAATGGAAATCAAATTGGAGCATGTCTTTCCACCCAGAAAAATGTCAGTTGTTAAGAGTAACAAAAAAACTAAAACAAATTAATTCCACTTATCTTATTCATGGCAAACCAGTAACACAGACTAAAAACGCAAAATACCTAGGTGTTATAATAAATGAAAAACTGTCATGGAATCCACATATTGATGAAACTATAAAAAAATCCAACAAAGCATTAGGGTTTATTAAAAGAAATTTCTATAAGTCAAATAAGAACATAAAACTAAAATGTTATTTATATTTAACCTTGGTTAGGCCAATAATAGAATATGCATCCACCATGTGGGACCCCTCAACTCAAGAAAACATTAAGAAACTGGAACAAACACAAAATAGAGCAGTGAGATTCATAACAAACGAATATTCACATTTGACTAGAGTAACACCATTAGTAAAATCACTAAATTTAGAAAGCCTTCAGGACAGAAGACTCAAAAGTAAAGTAGCAATTATACATAAAACACTGAACCATAATCTTCAAATACAAAAACAAAATTTAATAAAATACTCTGAAAGACACAAAAATAAAGGCACATTCCTCATCTCATATGCTAGGACAAATTTTTACAAATACTCCTTCTTCCCTAGTGCTATTAGAGAATGGAATGGGTTGCCTGAGCTAGCCAGAAAAACCAGTGACTTGGCAGAATTTAAGTCATTGGTTAATATGCATGACTAAATGCATGACGCGTAGGACGTAATCATCTTCTTTTTTGAAGTAACGTCTGTATTATATAAGATAAGAAGAATCTATTCTAGATCTAGGCCATAAGTTAAGTATAACTTAGTTAAAGTCATAATAAGTTTAAGGCCCAAGGCAAGGAAGGCATTCTATCTATATGATAAATAATGATTCTTAGATTCTATTAGTATTAATTTCTATATTAGTATATTTAATAATATTTATAATTATATCTAGCTACAAAGACTAAGCTAGGATTTATAAATTAAAATTTAATTAGTCTACAAATTAGATCTATAATCTACATTTGTGCAGCAATAGATTATTACTTATCACTTAAGGTAGATCTGGCTGAATAATATAGACTTGTAGTCTAGATTCTAGATCTAGAATTCCAGAGAACATGTTCATTACGAAGATGTTTTATTGTTTACACCTGACTACAGTAAAAATAGGCCAAATTAGTGCACTGTAGTCACGTGACTGTAATAAGAAACTTATTTTGTTTTCGCATTTTATATACTACATGCAGGACAGAAATGCTATTATTAAAAATCCTTGGGCCTAAAGATTAATAGAAAATGCATATACTACACACAAAAATAATGATAGAACAAAATAAGTCCATTTTTCATTAAAAGATGTGTACGTAAATGCAAAAATTCAAGGTCAGTCCCATTGGACGCCATTTTAACATTAATGAACTTTGGGTACCTCACAGAAATGTAGATGATTAAGAACTGTTAAAATGGATTATCTACACGAAATACAATATTTTTTTGTAAATGAAGCAATATGAGTCTTGTAATAGTTCTGCAAAAAAAAATATTTTTTTTTCACTCAAGTTCGACTAAAAAAAAATTCACATAAATTTTTTTTTATATAGTTTTTTAATTTAAAAAAGTATATTTTAAACCTAAAATGGTAATAGGCGATATTATGCCACCCACGCCTGATCCGGTTCTTTCTGTGGTCTTACTGTAGACAATAGGCTCATAAACCTACCCTCCAAAGCTGTACCATTGCAAATAAATATTAAGCCGAAAATTAAATATTTAGTTTTAAAGTTCTTTTATCATTGTTGTAATGAAAAATAGGCCATTTTGTTTATGACGTTCTTAAGAGGAGGTAACTCTCCATGCCAGAAGTTTAAAAAAAATAAACTAAGAGCAAGTATCACTGAACTATATATCATTTTGATGGAATTTAGTATGATCAAAATTTAGATTTAGTGCTAGCTTTAGGGTTAGGGTTAGAATTAGGTTTAGGGTTAGGTTTAGAATTTGGTTTAGGGTTAGGTTTAAGATTAGGTTTAGAATTAGGGTTAGGTTTAGTGCTAGGTTTAAGATTATTCTTAGAATTAGGGCTAGGGTTTGATTTAGGATTAGGTTTAGGATTAGATTCAGAATAGGTTTAGAATTAGGGTAATTAGTGTTTGTCAAAACCCTAACCACTAAACCTAACCCTAACCTTAAACCTAGCACTAACCCTAAACATAAATACTAAACCTAACCCTAAACCTAGCATTATACCTAAATACTAACCCTAACCCTAGCATTATACCTAAATACTAACCCTAACTCTAAACCTAACCCTAATTCTATACCTAATTCTTATTCTAAACCTAAACCTATTATTTTGATCCTACTAAACCTAATCTATAATATAGTGCTCGAAACGATATATAGTTCAGTGATATTTTTTTCTTTACTTCCTCTCCAGAACATCATAACAATATTATGGCTGCCTGGTCGTGCGGTTTGCGCGCTGGATTGTCGTTTGGATTTATCGAAGGTCCCGGGTTCAAACCCTGCCCGCTCCCATCCCCCGTCGTCCTGCGGGAGGTTTGGACTAGGAAGTAAACTATCTTCAACTCTGAAGGAACATCCGAAACTTGTAAAACATTTTACAAACAAACATTATTGGTTCAAAAGTTATTGTGATTTTAAGTTTGTCCGAGGCGTCCTGACATCCATTGGACTTTATATAGAGAAATAAAAAAAAAGTGAAGCAAATTTTGTTTAAATGTGAATATTTCAAAAACTATTGCGATATACAAAAGTATATATCAAATTGTACAGTTTTAAAGGAGGAATTTTAATTTATAAGTGGCAAATCAAAATGAAATTGAAAATTTAAAATATCATTAGTAAATTATGAAAAAAATACAATTTTTTCTAATTTTCTTAAATAGTCTATAAAAAGAAAATTGCTCCTGGTTGTCAACACAATAAGCTTCTAAATTGATCTAGATCTATCTAGTTATAAAACAAAAGTGTAGATTAGAAAAAGAATCTTTAGATTTAAGATTTAGATCTATTCAAGTATTAGTATATTTATTTGAAAGAATATTTTAGATACCTAGCTGTTAGAGGAACCTTTTATTTTTAGAATAAACTCAAGAAAATGTCATAAAAACACTCAGATATAAACTTAAGCAATGTCTTTTCTTAGGACAAGCTTAATTTCAGTTTTGTAAAACCTGAACAGGAAATTGTTTTGATGTCAAATGTGTTTTTAGATCCAATATGGTCGCCTGTGAGAGTACCTAATCTAGATCTGTATTATTTGTATCGAAATTGGGTCACCAGTGCGTCGAAAGCATTTTTTAACAAGCCATCATTGAAAAGCGAATTAATTCAATGAAAAAAATGAAGGTTAAAAAATCATTTAAACGTATACTTTAAAAATTATCGTGTTCCTAAGAGAGTCTAGTTGCTTACATAAATAATTGTTTACTTATTACATAAATGTGTGTACCTGTTGTTAATATACTGGGATTATATTTTTGGCTAACACGCTCCTAACAGTCGAAGAGGTATGGAAGGTTGATTTTTGAGACTCGTTGAAATCACGCCGGCTGTGACGACAACGATATTACGTTCAAGAGTTTCTTTTTTAACAATGTACCGTAATAAACCGTAATGTACATAAAAATAAATAAATCTTATCTTATCTTATATAATACAGACGTTACTTCAAAAAAGAAGATGATTACCGGCACCTTTTTCAAAGTGGGCAAAATATCACGACTTTTCTTGTATTTTAACGTTTAGTATTAATTTACTAGTAGTTAAAAAAAAAGGCAATCCATCACTGAGTAGGCTACTCGCACCAATCTTTTTGAGAAAAAAAAGCACTGTATAGGCCCTATATATGTCTTGGGTCCACCTTAATTATATAAGTTCCAGGTGAACAAGTCTCGTTCGTTTGAATGATTTGTTAGGAATGCATGAGAGATACTATAGTTTTGGGGTGTAATACTATAGTAGCCTAGCCTACTGAGCCGTGTGGCGCTACAGCCCATGGAGGGCTCTGTCCTGTTTATAAGCACATCTCTCCATTGATCATATCTAGCTTGTGCTATTTTTTGTTTGGTGCGAATCCACCATTCGGTTTCCTCATGTATGGCACCTTAGCAGATTTTCTGTTTTTTTGCCAGCGCCCAGGTCAGATGATGCCATGATTCTGTAATTATTTTTTTTTCGTTTTCTTAAATAGCTAGGCCTATAAGTTTGCTTTTAAGTGTGCTGTGTGTTGTAGAAAGCTTTGTTGCCTGCCGCTAGTCGTTCATTTACTTCTGGTATTATGTCGTTGTTGGAATGTATCATTCATGCTTCCTAAATATCTAAACGTTTCTACGTTTTCAAACTTGTGGTTATTAATTTTAATATATTGTTCTTCTGCTTGACTCTCACATGTCATTAGAACGAGATTCTTCTTCTAGTTGTGTGAAAGCTCTAGCAATGACAGTAGGCTATATTGTTCCTGTTGGTTGGTGTCACGTCAGTTTTAGAACCCCTGTAATATTTTGTGACTAGTAATCACTGAACCATTCCGTGCTTGTTCGCACGAGATTTTGTTTTTTGGTCGGAAGTTGACCACGAGGTGGACGGCAGTTGATCTTGGACTCTCGTGGAGAGAGGTTGATTATGGATATCTTGTCCAGTACAGTAATGTATATTTATTAAGATTGATTTTGGAGTATATGTGATACCTGAAGTATTTTATTGGATTATAATTCACTATGTTTTGTGAATATTTCTTGATGGCTGGACTTGCCAATATCTGTTATTAATTATATTGTGTGTAATAAAAACCATGTCTGCTACAAGTGAGTTTAGGACTTATTATATATATATCGTGATCAAAGAGTTCAGTATATTAGTGTTCTCACGCACTAGCAAATCTAGTGCACGAGTGAAAGTATTTAATTAAGAAGTCAAAGAATATCATAGTAGTACCAGTACAACACAGATACATTCGCGTCATCACGCCTACAACAAAAACCAGGCTGTGACAGTTGGGGACCTATGTTTTCTCTTCTGAAGAAATCATTAATTGTTCCCCTTGTGTTTGTATACTCCTTAATATTATTTTTCTAGTCCGATTGAAACGCATGCACGAAAGTGAGTCTCCTTGTCTTAGTCCTCGTTTAAATACCCGCGAATATTCTCCTTGTATTAGCCATGACTTTACTTTTTGAGTTGTTAATGTCATATGTATAAGTCTTGTCAGTTTGTAGGGCATTCCAAAATCCTGTAGTGTTTGATATAGATATTTCCTTTTGATGCTGTCATAAGCCATTTTATAGTCTATGTAGAGTTGATGTAGTGGCATACAGTATTCATGGCATTTCTCGAGTATAGGCCTACATCTTAGGGTGAAAATGTGATCAGGTGTGGATCTATTAGGTCTGAAAACACATTGGTAGTCACCTAGGATTTCTTCTGCATACTTTCCAAGTCTCTTAGTAATAAGTTTAGCTAGTATCTTGTACGTTGGGTACATTGAAGAGAGATTCCTCAATAATTATAGGCCGCTACAACACTTTAGTTAGGATCTTTGTTTTGTATATTGGGGTTATAAGTGCTGTTTCTCATTCTGGTGGTATTACTTATTCTTCCCAAAGTCCGTGTATTTGGGAATGAAGGTCTTTTCCTCCATATTTAATTCCTTCTTCTGTAAGCTCACATACCTTGACAGCATCATAACAAATGATGGGGATGCCTACCATGATGTAGCGGGCCGAATAGGAAAGGCGGGGAGCATTTTCCAAGGCTGCAACCCATTTGGACAAGCCAAGCCATTGGACTCGAGACAAAAATACACCTTCTCAACACAATCGTCATTCCAACAGCAACATATGCACGTGAGACATGGAATTCATCTGTCAAAATTGAGAAAAGACTAAATGTGGCTCAACAAAAATGGCTGAGACGGAATTTGGGAGTCAGTTACAAAGATCGGGTCTCAAACAAGGAAATCCTATGCCGAACTGGGAGTCGAACACTTAGTGAGGTTGTGACAGAGCGTCGCATGAGGTTTGCGGGACATATTCTACGACAAAATCAACTACGTATACCAAGAGTTGCGATGACTTGGAGGCCAATACGACGAAAGCGCAAACAGGGACGTCCTCGTATTACTTGGCGCCACACCTCCATGGAGGATCTCAGAACAGTGGACACCAAGTGGGAGGAGGCTTCAGACATTGCCAATGACAGATCTTTGTGGAGACATCTTGCCGCCCAATGCGCTGAACGGTGCGGGAGGACCTAAGTTTAAGTCTTCTGTAATGTGTCCTCTCTTGGTGCTTTGTTCTTCTACATCGTTCTTATTATTTCTAATGTTTCATTCAGTGTTGGGGGCAGTTCACTAAGGGATATGGTCCTCTCTGGGTCAGTCCATATTCTCCATTGTCTCCATCATCGATTGAATTTAGGAACTCCTCAAAGTATTCAGCCCAATCCCTCAATTGCCCTGCTGTTTTCGCGATGAGCTCACCATCTTTGTTCACACACGCAGGGCCGACGCTACCTATAGTGCAATGTGTGCAACGCACGCAGGCGGCCGAATGTAAGGGCCCGCCAAATCATTATAGCAAGATTCCTTTTTTTTTTTTTTGTTTAATAATTTAAAAAATTACTTAAATATTTTATTTAAATTCTAATGATTCTATTATCCTTTGAATATTGGGGAGGGGTGGGGGGGGGGGAAGACGATATTCGTACAATAAGAAGTTATTTTGGAAACTGGCGTGCGAGTTTATGGGTTTTTCCATAAGCGCCCCCCGCTAGGGGTGGTGGCGAGTACCTCGTATTGGGGGTGGGGGCGGCTCAACTTTCTAACAAAAAGAAGTGTTATATAGTGTGTGTGTGTTTCCTAGGCGGCGGTAAGAAGGGGTTAAGCGATTGATTGGTGGTTATGCATTGAGAATGATGAAATTAGCGTAATGCAAATGTGAAACGGCTGACAATCTTGAGACATGAAAGCGTAAAAACGTTGATTTGAGGTCTATAGGGCAGATGATTAAAGCTCATCTCTTTTTTTTTGGCCTACGGTTAACTAGGGTGTCGTGGCCAGCACAACGACCAGCCGCCTTTACTTTCTGCAACTAATGTCAGGTACCCTTTAGAGCTCAGAGGCGCCAAAAGATCCCGAAATTGAAAATCCCAGGATTCGAACCCGAAACCTCCGGTTCAGAAGCCAAGCGCTTTATCGCTCAGCTGCCAAGCCTCATATCTTCTAATAAGACCTTGTTAAATGTAGACCGCTTTTTGCAACACTATGGGTCAAAACGTTTGAAGAAAACATTTTAAAACGTCTCCGCTAGTGTGATTTCTCTAGATTTTTGTGTGTCTCAGAATAGTCGAATTTATTCCGTTTATTGCACTTTATTATAGTGACGACTTTTGTGTGAAGAAAAAAAGTCCGCGATAGAAACGTCTTACTTAACACGAAGAATATTTTTAAAAAGATCACGCCCATTACAGACGTATGTGCGCAATATGTATTCCTACCTAGAATCTCCCTCGCATAATACTATTAACCAGGGATGCCTCTTTATTATTAGATTTAAAATGGCCAGTGACTTTTCTTTTTTATTAGTATGTGTTCTGAAAGAAAAAACATAAATATTAGCCTTTTTTAAAATTCTCTCTTCTTACTAAGAGAAAAAGGCCAGAATACGCTTAGCGCCGAGTCCCGGTTCGGTATCAAACCCTTTGCCGACTTTAGCGAAAACCTGCCGCATCTTTAATTCTGTCTCCATGAAGAAATTTTTACAACGCTTAAAATTAATATAGTCAACACTATTACCTAAATTTGGATTCTATACTTAGTGTTAAAAAATATAAATAAAAAAAATAAAAACTAAATTTGTGTTATAATTAAGACTAAGTTTCTTTTCTTTTTCATTACATTCTTTTTTAGTTGACAACAAAACAACTTAGAGGGCATGGGGAGACGACAATGATGTTATATAGGAAAGAAAAAGGAATCGTGTACAAAAATAGATTTAAATTAAAGAGCGCTTTAGGTACAGTGTCCAGCTCAGTCTTAATGAATTTTTTTTAAAAGGGGGGGGGGGCGGCATATTTTAATTTCGCACGCAGGCGGCCACAACCCTCGCGGCGGCCCTGCACACACGTGTCATCTGGTTGGAAATCCATTCTTTTCATGTACATTCTGTTAATATGCTCATAGATACAAGTATAAATAGATAAACGACAAAGCCGATAAACAAAATACAACACAGGCTTTATTCCACCATATTAGATAACGAACAACACACACACTTCCTAATCCGCTAAGGGAACTAACTCACGCAACAATACATCATATATCAACATCCTTCTTTCTCTACAAAAATAATATAATACACCTGATCACGTATTCTATAAATACTACAACATATCTTCCCCTTGTCCAACAATACTATGACACATCTAAGTCATCATTCAATGAAGTAAACAAAATAAACGTCATAAAATGTCCTAGTATCTGTGTCAATATCATCAGCAGAGCCATCCATCTGAATGGTTATAGAACAGTTCACAATGTTTCAGCAATTCTTCTTCATCATCAAAGCTTCCCTCAGACTCCTGGGTTTCTATAATGTCTCCTATCCATTCAGTGTCATGTTGAGGCGGTACTGTCCTGAGATCTGTTTCTGAAACATCTTCATCTCTACCAGAGATCTGTCGCAATCGTTTCAAATTCTTCACAGCAACGTGTTCACTCTGATTTTGGTACGGTCTAGTACACTGGGACGAAAAATGATTCAGTCTATGACACGTATAGCATTCTTTACCCAGGGCTGGACAAACAGTGTTTCTATGGGCGTGATACTTGCCACAGCATCTACATTCTGGCAGTTTACTGTCCTTAGTTGGTTCTCTGAAACGTTTGAACGACGATCTACAACTACTTGTAATAGAGTTGATACAAGTGTCTTGATTAGACGTAGACGACTTCTTCTTAGAGTTGATCTTCTGTGACTTGCATTTCACTGCAAAGTGGTTAATCATTTGACAGTTGAAACAAGTTTTGCCCCAAGCCGGGCACGACTGTCTGTTATATTCATGTCTGCCTCCACAAAATCTGCAGTCCTTGATAAATTTTCTTTCTGGAGCTTGTGGTTATCTGCTTTCTCAAGCTTCAGAACATAGTCAGTTTGCTTAGACTCTTTATTCATTTCCTTGAGACTATTGGAAGTTTGTTCATAGACTTGGCATATTTCTATAGCCTTTTCTAGTGTCAAATCTGAACACATTAGTAGCTTCTCTTGTAGATGTTGATTAGCAGAAAAAAACTAGTTTATCTGTTATCATTCGGTCTTTGTCTTTAAAATTGCATTTCTCAGCCTGTGTCCTCAAACTAGTAATAAACAAGTCATATGAAGAGATACGAGTCATATTCCAGAACCTATAAGCTTCAAGTACTTCGTCCTTCCTTGGATGACAGTATTCTTGTAGCTTTTGTAACAATATGTCTGGATCATTGCTATCTTCATGGTCTTCATAAATAAAATGTTCACATACTTCCTGAACTTGTGCTCCTGCACAATGAAGGATTATAGCCTTTCTTTGACATTTCCGTTTCTTGTCGGCGCCTGACGCTAGGAGGTAAATCTGCATCTGTCTTCGCCATTGCCGAAAATTTTCACTAACATTTCCTTCTAATATGTTTAATTCTGTTGGTGGTTTAAGTTGAACTTCTGTCATTTTCAATGCAAATTTTATAATAGTATATTTACTATCTAGACTGGACTTAACTAGATCTAGAAAATCGTTACTTAATAAACAGTGACCACTAGCCTCTTTAGACGCTAGATCAGTAGATCTACACTTTAGATCTATTTGTTTTTAATTTAATTTAACTAGACTTATATCACTGATATAAACCTAACTATAACTCTTGTTACCGCTGCCACCATGTTAATATGCTCATAGATACAAGTAGAAATAGATAAACGACAAGGCCGATAAACAAAATACAACACAGGCTTTATTCACCATATTAGATAACGAACAACACACACACTTCCTAATCCGCTAAGGGAACTAACTCACGCAACACATTCCTCGCACATCACCCTCTCTTGTTAAGTCTTCAATGTGAGTGTGATCTTGGCTTTTCCCATTCCCGTTTTGTTCTTTCTAACAATTTGTGTGGCCTTTCTTCTTGGCCATTGTATCGCTGTCTGATTTTTTCTTTCTTATTTTGATGTCATGCATTGGTACCTCATCATAAATTCTTTCCTATCAATTGTAGAGGGTTTCTTTAGTGTATCTTCTGCATCTTCAGTAGGGGCATGAGCGTTTATAAATATTATGTTGAAGAATTTCCCTCTTACACGTGGTAGGCTGAGTCTATCATTTATAAGTTTAAATTCGATAACATTGCCTAATATTTCCTTTTTAACAGCGAATCCTCTGCCTAAGTTGTTGGTACTGCAACCACCATAAAATAATGTGTATTCCTTAGTTCTGAGAATGTCCGAGTCTTTCCATCTGATTTCTTGTAGTGCTCCAAGAGGTATCTTATATTTCTTCAGCACTTCAATGAATTAACTATCGCTCCTGTTCTAAAAAGGCTTAGCACGTTCCATGTCGTAAAACAAAAGTCATGTCCATTTCCACACAGAAGTTGTTTTTCGTTGGGATCAGTCTCTGGTTTTTCAAATGTGTTTCAGCTTTCTTAATATTTTTTTTTTGACTGGGTTATTAACTCTGCACATAACCATCGGGAGGGGGGGGGTATGGGCTGCCATTTTCAGCTCTCTGGATAGTTGCCTTTATTTTCGGGTATATGGTCCCCTAGTGTATCCCTTCACTTCCTGCAAGGCAGCAGGTTTGCTTTGGTCCAAGGCGGGTATTTTATTTCCCCGGTACCCACTGAAGTACACAATGCATTGCAGCTGTTTAAAAAGAATTAAGAAAGGGCTTGTGCGTCCCTATCCCTTCCGCTACGCCGTTCCTCACGCACTCTGTGGATGTCTGTGCTGAAGACATGCTAACGGTGAGTGGCTCAATACATTGTAGGAGTACGATATCCCTTGTGTCCGAACCTCCCGTCTTTCGGGCTCAGTGACCCGAATAAATAATCATATAGTTTAGGGGGGAGGGAATCTTCGGGCAAGAGGTTTGGCAAAAAAACAACAACAAAAACAACACAAATATCTCATTCTTGGCTTCTGGAAAAAATTACTTCCATTTGATCAATGGTTTCAAGTGCACAGCTTTGGTGGGCTGGAGCGCCAGAAAGGTTGCAGACTCTGGCACTATAAAAGATGACTTAAAATAAATTCAATAACGCTAGGTGGCTTGGTTAAGGAAACAGTATAAATAAATTATTTGTACCCTGATAAGAACTAATTGTGTGCATGCAGTGGTGATAGAGTCAACCTTTGACTAATAATAAAGTGCGTGTGGTAATTGCAGTAAATTTGACCAATAATAAAGTGTTTGTGTGTGTGCAGTGGTAATTGAATCAACTTTTGACCAGTAATAAAGATGACTGACATCATCTTTGAAGCTGTGGTTCAACAATTTGAGGGGGGACTTCATTTATCTCAAGGCTATTCATTATCTTTCAATACTCTTTCTATAGTTTTTCTTATTTCATTGACATTATCAATCATGTATGCCATGAAACGTTTGTCAAGTGAACTGCCTGAGGCCAATACAATTCTTCATTATCTAACATAGCACACTAAGGATTAAAGGTAGCTGTATAATAAAAATAGTGAATAGAAGAGACAATTAATGGTGAATGAAATATTTATTACTATTAATATTAATAAGAACCTGTACAAACTAAATAAAAACAATGTACAACCCTAACTCTGTAATCAAGGCAAGAAAGATTGGTTTACATCTGATGCTCAATTCAATGAAATATAGTACAGGTATAATGTGTCCAGAAACCAGATACAAGGAGCAGATTTAAAATTAGAAATCTTAGTCTGAGCTGGGTCTGTATGATGTCTTTGGGTCCAGCCATCAAGAAAAAAAAATCCTAGAAAACACAAAACTTAGATGCTTGATAGTTTTGTAATCGAATATCACTCTAAATACTGATGACCACCAAAGATGAGTAAACTTTGCATTATCCATCTTTAGGATTTTTATATTTTAAAATAATGTTACTTCATTTTAATCTTTAAACTAAGGTTTATTTACATAAAATTTATCAAATATTTTATTTATTTCCAATGTACAGACCATGACATAATAACTTTTTGTTTTTATAGTTGGATAGTAGTGTTTGTCCCAAACAGAGATGTTTAGGATCTGATATCATTTCCATTTAGTAGACAGCAGTTGGGTACTGTGATAGCAACACCACATTCAAGTAACCAGTCATACTAGATTTACCGATATAGCTAATTCCTTTCTTCCTAAAATATTCATAAGTAACTTTCTTTCCAGTTCAGCTATAACGGTTTAGTCTTTTATTCTTTCAAACCACACACATTACATAAAAATGCCATTATGCTGTTGCCAACTCTGGTGTGTCCACTTTATCAACTTTTGTTTCCTTAGTGGTTTCTTTAATGATTTCTGCTGGTGGCAGGGGAGAGAACTTAGGGACCTTGTAAGTCTTGATAAGATTGTCTCGAGGTGTCGCAGAATCAGGCAAGATCTTTCCATGAATACGCCACCTGCCATATGTGTCAGATATCCATTTTTCCATAATTACATATTCCACAACTGACTTAGGTAAAATTGGGTCCCCGTACATTAGTCGACCAAATCGATCATAAATAGCTAAAGTCTGTAAAAAAAAAAAAATTAAAAAAATCCAAAGTAAAAGAAATTCTTGAGAAAATAACAATTTCAATGAACACATTACTAGTTTATTTTCTATTTGTTTTGCAAGTTTAAAGTTAAAAAACTGACTTAATGTTTCGATTTTTAAAAATTAATTAAGGAATGTTTTGACATTATATATATATATATTTATAGCTTTTATATAGCGCTACTTTCATGCTTATAGCATGCTCAGAGCGCTTTTTTCCAATCTCATTTGTAGACCAGTGGGGGGTGTGTGTGTGTGTATCTAGGAGTTGGTCTTCCGTGCTGCCTTTAGGGGTTCAGTAAACATAACTCTGCCCGAGTCAGTGTCGAACCTCGAGCCCACTTCTAGGTAGTCAAGCCAAGCCAAGTTCAAGCGCACGTAGCCTCTCGTCCACGCTTCCCCCACACACAAAAGCAATTTATGATTGTATGATCTTGAATACCTAAACTAGAAAATATATATATATATAGCTCTAATCACTCTGATTTATTGTTATTGCTTTTTTACCACCCTGGGTGGGCCACTTCGGGGGCTGATTTAGAGTTTGTGTTTCCACACAAACTGTCTTTGAAAACTGTTTTTTTTAAATAGGGATTTAGAATAAAAACAGTTCCATTTTTAAAAACAATCAATGTCAAATAAAATTACCTGTTTGGTGTGCAAGCGCACAGTGACTTGGGAGAAAACATTGTCTTCTGTGATCATGGTCTCTGTGCGCACATGAACAACTTTTGGAGGTTCCACTGTTTCAACCAATGACCAGACCATTGTTTTATATTCTAGGCCATGCACCATTTCCTGGAATATAGTATATATGACTGTTTAGTAATGAAATCCCATTGATCAGTAGTATATCATTGACTACTTTCAATTGAACACATCAACATAGTAAAAATGGTTTCTGAGGTTCTCTTTGGTGTTAAATAGCTATTACAAAGTTCTGCCATGGTCACTCATTTCTATTAAACATTTTTGTATAAAAAAAAGGAAATGAGAAACTACTTTCCACAATGTCAAGCTTTGTATAAGTATTATTCATTTTGAGGACTATTCATCCGATCATCTTCTTTTTTGAAGTAACGTCTGTATTTTGTAATAAGACTATCTATTTCAGTCATACCCATACTGTAAGGGGAAAGAATGCACATTCTGTTTCTGCTAACTGCATAGTCAAGTTCTAATCAATATTGCTGCAAGTTACATTAATTTATTCTTACAAGGTCAGAAAATGAGGTTTACAAAAGAAAAAAAAAGTTCCCTAAAAAAATGTACTTGAGTGATGTTTTGAGAAATTCTGGGAAAAAGAACATCATCAAAGCAGAGGATATTGGAAAAATGATATGGGAGCAGATGAAAATAGAACTACATGTGAAAGGCGTAGTTGTGGTACTATGTTCCCTGGGGGTACGCAGGATTAACATCAAGTAAGTCAGGTTGACTGATAAAAAATTGAGTAAACATAAAAACTAACCGGAAATGCCTTTTCTGTGACTAATTCATGCAACCTCTCCTGATTCTTGAAAATACTAAAAACAAAAGAGAAAACAGAACAAGATTAGACTTTATCTTATTAACCCGAGAGTTCCTATTTATGGTTTGAAAAGTCCTTAAATACCCTAAGCAAATAAGGGTAACTCGGATAAAAAAATTTCTTAAACAAGATTACAAAGACAGTTTGTGTTGCCACACAAACTCAGAGGTGGCCCCCGTGGGAGACGGATCACTGTCGGATCCGCATTTTCGCTGGTCGACTGAGGATGGCATCGAGCAGGGTATGAAACCGGGACAGAGAGATAATCAGTTTTGCGGGCCAGGCATTGCTCTTAATCTAATGACAAACTGGTTACAAACTAATAGCCTTCTATTGATAATATATCTACACATTACGGAATGATAACTACCGGATATGTACAATATGTCAGAAGAGCGATTTTAGATAATCTTTTGGTATTGAGCATTTCATTTAGGCCTAAATGGAACTAGAATGAGGATGTAGATCTACCTAAATTAAACTACTAATTTAGCACTCTCAATATCTATATCTACTAGATCTAGATCTAAAATATAAATTTGGGATAATGTAGATGTAATTTAGATAAGATTTATATAAAAAAAAACACTAGATAATCAATTAATAGACTAATTGCAAAATCTAAATATTAAAATAGTAGATTAGTTTTAGCATTTTATAACATTGCAATATTGACATATTGACAATCTAGACTTTAGAAACAAAAATCTACACTTTAAGCCTAGAAATTAAAATTATAGATCTTGATCTAGTCTAAATCATGGCTGTCTGGTAGTGCGGTATGCGCGCTGGACTGTCGTTTGGATTCATCGATGGTCCCAGGTTCAAACCCTGCCCGCTCCCATCCCCTGTCGTCCTACTGGAGGTTTGGACTACAACTCTGAAGGAACATCCGAAACATGTAAAACAACAAACATTCTAAACTAGACCAAGAAATTCTAGATCTAGATTCTATAATGATTTTAATTAGAACTTAAATCTAAATGTAGTTTTTAAAATCTAGCTCTAGTGTAAGAAAAAAATCTAGATCTAGTGTAAGAAAAAAATCTAGATCTAGTGTAAAAAATTTAGCTCTAGAGTAAAAAAAAAAAAAGATCTTATGTAAAAAATCTAGATTAGATCTAAATCTATTATGTCTTTTTAAAATGCGAGTCACATTACAAGGTTTAGTAAACATTACTATACCGAGTTGTTTTAGCATTTAAAGAATTATTCCATATGACCTCAAAGTAAAAAAAATCCAATACGTCACACTGCCTAGTTAGACTAAAAAAAAAGACTAAAAGCTATTGAAAATCTGATTAAAATTAATTTCCCTTCCGAAACATCGCATTAGTTTTAAGTTTCTATTATAGATTGTCCGGATGTTTATATATTAGGTGAGAAAAAATAAGAATTCCAGATTAATCAAATGCCGTTAATTAAATTTCTGGGATAGTCTGTTATGAAAATTAGATGTACCATACCCTTATGGAGATTTTATCAAACCATACTTTGGTGTTAGGAAGTTGTTTTCCTTCAAAATCAGAACATAATATTAACGATAATTAGATTATTTAACGTTTTAGATAGAAAGTTAAATGTAGTGCAAGAGAGAAGTGCGATTTTACATAAATAGAGTTAAACTATTTTTCATAAAAAATCCGGAACAACCAATTTTCGTAAATGAGAAAATTATTTGTTTTATTTATTAGAAGAGGGATTTCAAACATTTATTAGCGTTATTAGATTTTCATATAAATTCGGATCATTTTTGGCGCTGATTTGTAAGAAAATTAAGGTAATGTAGGTCGATTTCTTTTTCGAAACAAAATCCGGAACATTCTCTACCGATTAAACAACTTTTATTATGTTTCGGCAAGGAAATTAACTGTAAAATAAGTCTAAAAATTGATTTTCAATAATCGTTTCTAGTAAATTACTTTCTTATTTTAAAATCCTGAATAACCTATTGTCGATATTTTTGAAAAAAATATAATTATTTGACATAAATTTGTTTTTTATAAAACAATATCCGGAACAACTTTATAGTTAATGAAATATAAATCAGTATAGATATTTTAATTTAGCATTTATATGCTATTTACATTAAAAAACCGGAACAATATATTAAAGATCACATGTTTCTTGCAACGTTTAAGCATGGAAATAAAATCTACTATAACTTAGAAGAGCAAACAAATATTCATTGGCATTGATTTGTTTTTCACAAAACATCTGGAACAATCTATTATAGATACTTAACTATTGCAATATTTCTGAATGAAAAAATTAAAGGTTAAATCAGATTTACAATAGCCTCTAGTGTTATTTGTTAATCTAATCGTGACAGACAGACCGACCAACAGACAAGATGCACAAAAATAAGCTTCTTTTATTCGGATGGGGGCACTAAGCAAAAAATAAATAAAATCTGATTTTTTAAAAAAGTTTAAGGAATTGGTTTAGCACCTGATCATGTTGCGACATTACGCTACTGCACGAAATTCGCTGCTTAAAAAGTCCATTTTAAAAAATGTGCATGATATTTACATACAAAGTGCATTATTAGCCTTTATAAACAAACAGAAATGTTTTCTTTTAATTTTAGCAGCTAGTTAACAGGAAAAAACATCTTTAAATATTATTTATATTTGTTGTAAACATTTTCTGTACATTTTATAAATATATTTGACTTAGTGATACTGAAAATACATAAAAATTATTCATCTTTGTTAGCATATTGTAACATTGCCTCCCTTACATTTACGTAATTGTTTTAGAATTGGTGTATTTTTTATGAAAAAATCGCTTGCATAATTAATTTTATAAATTAAACGGTTTGCTTTTAGAAAACCAAAAGCAGCCGTTGCACCTAAACTTTTCAAGCCACGTTTAATGATGAAATAATATTTTTCATATCTCTTCTAGTTTTCGAGATCTGAGTGTGACAGACGGACATTTTGCACAAACCTAATAGCGGCTTTTTCCCCTTACGGGGGCTGCTAAAAATACACATTTGAAAAAATTAAAATTTAAGATCTAAAACTAATAGATAAATAAACAACTTTAAAATATTAGAACAATATGTCTAGTTAAAAAAAATATAGATCTATACTTTAAATACCTTTAGAATATAAAAATACTCATTTCTCGGATGATTCTATATTTTAATTTTATTTAAGAATACTATACATGAAAATGAAACAAAACTAACTCTTGCAGTAGCGCCTGAGCTTCAATGACAATATTCTGAGCCTCTTGTGCAAATTCTGATTCATTAAAGTTTTCAAATTTTTTCAACTTTCTTATATGATTGAGTGATTTTGGACCTTTTAACATACGAGATACAGTGTCTGAGAGATGCTGAAACAAAAAAAAAGTGAATTTAAATAAAACAATGAAAAAATTTCTTAGAAAAAAAAAATGCTTCAAATGAATAGATTTCTTATGCTTTACAAGTTTTATTGCAATCAATTCCTTTCAGTTTTTTTCATAACTGATTGTCCAGGACAATAAATGGCAATACAAATTGTTTAAAATCCAAACTACATGTAATAAAGAAATTCATTTATAATGACAATAAACATTTTTAATCAAATTTGTTTTTAAATTTACAAATTCAATAATTTTTTTTAGTTATATTTTTTTCTTTCTTGTAGTATCATTATAAATTTATTTTATTTGAGTGCTAAAATGCACACCAAGAGACTTTAACCTTGAATTTTCAATTAAAACACAAACACATGCAAACAAACACACACACGAATATATTATCTTTGAGAAAATTATCAGACAAAATACTTAACATAAAAGAATGGACAGGCCTGCCAATGAAAGAGGTTCTTGTCAAGGCAAAAGACAGAGAGGGATGGAGGAAGTCGGTCTTGTGTGGTTCCCTAACAGTTCAACAGACTAAGGGAAAGGTGAAGGTGAATTTAAAAAAGAAACTCCAGACCAGTATGGACCCTCATTTTTTTTTTTAATTCTAATTAAAACTCAGTTTTTTACTTGTTCTACACTACATCTTCATCTATGCAAAGTGTAAAGAACACACAAGCCTGTATCTAAATGTCAATTTTTTTATTTTTTTTTTTGTAAATAATCAACATTATATTTGATACTTTTTTTTTAGATGATAAAGAGAGGGTTTGTAATATATACACAGAATCAAGCATAGCCAGTAATAGTCAGAAGATGAATTTAGACAGAATAAAACATTAACATATGAGCAAACTAATATATACACATACTTATATACGTGAGCAAAACAATCTACTTACTGATGATAGCAGAGATGAGTGTTTGCCATCCCCTTCTGGAGGCTTGAAGGGCTCCATGATGGAACCTAAACAATTAGCATGACATGATTGAGGCTATGCATCAAAATAATTACCTACTTTTAAAGAATGGATAAAGACTTTGATTTATAGGTTAATAAATTTAAGTAAATAATTTAGTTCAATCATTTCACAAGATCTCAAACAAAAAAACAACAACAAACAGTTCATGTTCAGAGTTTTTAAAATTTATTTTGTAGCATTGCAGCATGATGATAGATAAATTTGATCCCATTTTAATTTTGATAAAGCCTGTGTTACACTTGAGATACGGTAGAAAAATGTTGCGCTAAAATAGCAGTGCCTAACCATTTACAGTCTGAGAGGCAAATAAATTTTTGGAGTCTTGTGTTCAAAGACTCTCTTGAAGACACAAGGCTGAATGTACTGGGGAACCTTACCCATTTTCCTTCAATGTACCACAGTAGACACATGGGTGTCTGTTATAGAATGACAACTTGAGAAAAGGTTGTTGGGGCTCTCTTACAATCCTTAACCAGTGCAATGAACTAAGTTCTAAGGCACCCTCCAATGGGAGTGTTATTTTGCTATTCTATTTGCCTGGTCATCTCCCCTAATAAGTGTTTCCACTCGGGTGCTGGGTCAATATAGAATATTACATTAGCTAATTTGTTAAAATCATGTTCTTTTGTCATACTATTTATATTATTCCTGTTAACTTAAACTTACGTGTGCAAGAAATATTCAGGGGAAGTTCTTGAAAAGTTCTTGGTGGAAGTCTCCCTTCTTTTTTCATTTCCATTCGAAGTTCATCTGGAGTTTTATCCTCCTGATTCTTTTTTTCACTTTTGAGTTCCACAAATTTCGGCAACTCAATCTTGATGAACAAAATTTTTAAATATGATGCAATGAAATTATCATACATTGTATTCTTCTTTAAAAGACAAAAAAATTTTCTTAGCTCTAAGCCTTTTATGTCATGAAATTTAGATGCGTCTAACATTTAGGACCAGAAGCTATAATCCTAAAAATTAAATTTCATACCACAGCCTCTAGTTCATCTAATGCTAATTCTTTTTTTTTTTTTGCTATATTATGCTAATCAGCTGCACAGTAAGAAAGAAAACAACATATTTTGTTTTAAAAAATAACATTTAATCCTGTAAGTAAACGTAACAACATATATTTTTCAAGCATCTACCTCCATGAATCTCCCAAACTTCTTGTGAAATTCAGTGTCATCTGATATTCAAATACAGTGACCTAATATTCCAGACAGCACCTAATACAGGAATTATCAACAGCTAATATAACTACTGTACGGCTTTTCTGTTCCTTTCTTTTTCTACAAGCATTTTCCCTACTGATTACATTTTGGTGTGTAGCACATTCTCTTCACATTTCCACTTCTTTGTCTTTGACCATAACACAGCAATGCTGATATCACAAAGAGATACTTGAAGAAATTCATACTGATTCACATAACAAAGAAATGGGGCAAATGAGGGAAACATTTTACTAGTATTAAAATGTCTGACACTTATTTGGATCAGACTGTTTTTTTTAGAAATTATAATTTGTATGGTCATAGATCTAGTATTTACATAAAAATAAGACATTAGTAAACTCAAATTTCTGTTTACTCACTTGTAAAACTTTTTTGCTTCTTAGCAATCGCCATTTTATCAACCAATGTTTGGATGTTGGAAAACCTCTAGAAGGCTGTCTGCCATCTACACCACCAATGTCTAATTTCTGACTAGCCAACACAGGTCGTACTGTACTCTTGAAATAAAAAGAAAATTTTGTTATAAAAAAATTCCAGGCATCTAGATCTATAGATATATAGTTATGTACACTAATTAATCCATGTATAAAATAGTAAGTACTAGACTAAAAATTAAGACTAACGTCTAATCAAATCTCTAAAACTATAAAGACTACATTACTAAAAGTAGTTACTAGAGTAGAGTAAGAACAAGAAGATCAAGATCTAGAGACTAGACTACAAGAAACAGTCCTAGATGATAGTAGATCTACTACTAGACTCTAGTTAGACTAACTACAAACTAGTACTAACTAGATCTACAGACACTACTAGAGTTAACTAAGAGTCTAACTATATAGTATAGTATACTATACCGAGTATACCTACTAAACTTACAAAACTAGACTCATCACTCTCACAAGTCTCAATCTGTCACGACTTACATACTTTGTCACTACTAATGACTCTAGTCTAATACAGTAATTAGTATAAATTAGAATAGAGAATAGTCTATACTGACTAAATACACTGTAACGTGAATGTACTCATGTAGTCTGTACAGCACACATACACAGTAATCACAGTATTAGTAACAGTCCAGTTAGGGTTTAGAAAGTGACATTCTCAATTTGACTCAAGATCTAAAAACTCTACTGTCACTAGTGACCTAGTCTAGACTTTCTAGAGACTGACTTACTAGATCTAGACTTAGAGACAGTTAACTAATAACTAGGCTGTCTAGTCGAGTAGAGTATTTAAAATTATCATACTATTTATAATCATTTCTGTCTAATGAACACGTTAAGCCCTGCTGCTGCAATTTTTACGTTTGAATTTTTATAGCTCCGTAAAGGTTAGTCCTAGGAAAAAACTACAAACATCTATAAATTCATCATCCATTTGTCTATAAAAATAGATATGTTGTTTTATTACGCTACGCATAGTTACAATAAAATATGATGTCAAAGAGGGTCAGGTCAATGAGGTCCAGTGCTGACATTAACGAACACCTTCCCCCGTTTTTGTAACTTAGTGAACACTCTCGGTGCGCTAAATGAACACCCCATAGCTATTGACTATTGTATTTAAAAAATGTTATTATCTTTAATTTTCTTTTTTTATATCAATTTTTTTTTTACATTAACCAAAGTCAACAGGTCAGTGTTACTTTTCCCACTCTCAATTGCTTCCTTCTCTGTTTATAACGGATGCCACAACAAGACCATTAGACACAAGTTTTATGTATACTGTAGCATAGCTTAGGTCTAGCTACCCCCCCCCCCCCCCAAAAAAAAACACTGCGCGACCCTGCTTGTCTAGCCCGCTTCACTCTACACAGTGACTGTGGCCTAATTTGGTATCTCATTGATCAATATTTTTCCCTCCCGCTAAGATTTCTTTTTTACATTTGTAGAGCATTAGTAATGAAAGAAAACATAGATCTAGTAATAAAAAAGTTTTTAAAAATGTAGATCTAGCGTTCATTAATGCCACTGATAATAATAAACGAATATTAGTGAACACCTTCTATTTACCCAAAGGTTATGACATGTATGTGTTTTAGGACCTATTTAGAAAAATTTTAGATAGGTCTTGTTTAGCTGGTACCTAAATTTTCTAAAAAAATCTCCTTCACCCAAGACCTACCCTCCTTCAGTCCTAGAAGAAAAAAAAAATGGCATCGTCCTACCAGTGCTCTTTGAACCATTGTAAAACCCTTGTTTTTAGAGTAACCAAAACTAAATGTGTCTGAACTATAAAGAAATGGAGTATAAATACAAACAATAGACTAGTTTCGTCATTGCTATCAAAATTTGACAAAATAGAGGCTCATTTTAACAAAGATTGTGGGGTGTTCATTAATGTCAGAAAATAGGGGGTGTTCAGAAGACGGAAATTACTTTACTAATTACTAGGACTAGACTGTTTTACTATACAGAGTAACTTAAGCATTATAAAACTGACTAACATTTGACTAGGGTAACACCATTAGTAAAATCACTAAATTTAGAAAGCCTTCAGGACAGAAGACTCAAAAGTAAAGTAGCAATTATACATAAAACACTGAACCATAATCTTCAAATACAAAAACAAAATTTAATAAAATACTCTGAAAGACACAAAAATTAAGGCACATTCCTCGTCCCATATGCTAGGACAAATTTTTACAAATACTCCTTCTTCCCTAGTGCTATTAGAGCATGGAATGGGTTGCCTGAGCTAGCCAGAAAAACCAGTGACTTGGCAGAATTTAAGTCATTGGTTAATATGCATGACTAAATGCATGACGCGTAGGACGTAATCATCTTCCTTTTTGAAGTAACGTCTGTATTATATAAGATAAGAGTAAGAGTAAGAGTACTAAGACTTTCAGTTTCAGTAAGACAGAGTAGAAACAGTAGAGTAGTTTGAGTTTGAGTCATTTGAGACTGGACTGTCACTAGAATCTAGTCACTAGTGTCACTGTTTAACTGTATACTCAATACTCAGAGTGAAGTGTAGTGTCAGTCAGTCACTCTCTCGTCTCAGTGTAGTCAGACTTAAGTACTCTAGATCTGTAACTGTAGAGTCAAGAGAGACAAGAATGTAGTCAAGTCAGTCAAGACTAGTCGTCAAGAGAGACAAGTGTTAGTGAGTTAGTGTTAGACTAGTTAGTAGTTACTGTGTTACACTGTGTAGTCTGAGTAGATGTACTACTTTAACTACTTAGTTTAGAGTCACTGAGTGACTTAGACTAGATGTAGATCTAAATCTAGCAACACATTATTCACTAGAGAGACTATTCTCGAATATGCTAATGAATATCTCACAGAACTAGATGTAGCTCTTGTTAAACTGAATATGAAATAATTTAATATTTTAGCTTACCCAAAATATCACCTGTGACCTCAACACTTTGTTGGTGAGCGCAGCCATTTTGTAAATCTATCTAATACGATTTGGTCAGCTCCGTGCTAAACATACAATTTCATTTTATTAGTCCGCGCCTATTCCCAGCCGACTGGAATGGTGGTTTAATCGTGTTATTTCCAACTATTCAGTTTTACAATATTTTAAGATGGCATATGCATATTATATAATTCTGGAGCATTTGAGTCTTCCTGTTTTTCAAATAAATATTTCAAATTGTTTTTGCCTGTTTACGAAAATTACTGTAAAATAATCACCGGATAAAAAGGCGGAGAAAGAACGTTTTAGTGGGAAGGTATTAAGGTGATCAGATATTTGGGGAGTGAAAGAGGGGTACATATCAATCATGAGACGTAAAAATAACAGACTTAGATTTTTTCAAGAAATATTGTTTTCAACAACTTAGACTTTATTACAATACTCCACAATGTACAAACACAATAATTTAAACAATTGCGGGCTTTCTGAAACTTTTCCCAAGATAGACCGTCTTTCTGTACGATCCATCTAAAAGCGTTAACCTGTTGAATAGCTGCTACTCTCCCTGACACACTCGGCACATTTTTTGTAAAAAGCTAACTAATGTCTCTGCTACATCACTTTTTCTAGCCAACCCTCGCCATCCAAAGTAAATCTAGTAATTAAGTCGCATGCATACTTCTTTGAAGAGGAACCTTTTCAAAATTTCCTGCTTCTTTCCGAGCATTTCTGTACCAATTCGTCAATGTCGGAAGATACTTCAAGAGCACAGCGCAGACACTTTGTCACTCAATAAACAGAACTTCTGCATGTAATTTTGTCACAATGCAGCCACAATTCAGCACATGGGTTTTCAAGGAAGTTTTTGATTATGGTAGGACCGTACTAGGACACTTCTTTAGAGAAAAGAAATATGATTTCAAAGCAGGATATAATTTAAATAGTCTCTCCACCGAAGGCAGATCTAACCACCTTTTCTTTCCATAGCCCGAAATGGTGCTAAAATCTAAATCGACAAATTTGCTTACGAAGGGCACAAAGAATGGTATCATAAGGGGAAACAATTTCATTTTATTGTGGGCTCGAAGCATCTGTGAGCACTATGAAAAACTGGGCATCACTACCACGCTTCTGTAGGCCTACTTTGTTAATTTTATATTATAGGGTCCAAACTCTTCAAACCTTTAGTAACGATCGCTTCACATTTGGTTCTTGCACATGTGTATTTTGGGTCATACATTTCTAAGCAATATTAAAGTGTAGTCCATTGATTGAAAACTGTTATTATGGAAAACCGTGTGATAGGCTAAAGTAGTCTACCTTTAGCGGCTGAGAATGAATTATCAAACACATATCTAAATGTTGGAAAAGTACCTTACTTGGAGCTCCAAACTGAAAATTACTATCTGCACTCAGATGTTGGGTTTAATCCGCATGTGCAATAGTAAACGGTGATCGACATTTCTAGCATCGCACTCCACTGCGGTTGTTGATTTTTCTTGCCTTCTTCATTACCGGGGGCTCTGCTTGTTGGTTCCTATAAACTTCTATGTTCTTTTTGTCGCCGACATTTTTTACCCTGTCATAGAATTAGCTAGAAACATGCGGAACGACAACACGCCAGAAGTCAAAAGAAAACGTGCTGAGGTCAGATTCTGAAAAGAAGGCAGGATGCAAGTAAAAGCACTACTGATGCTCCGAACACAGGCGTCTGCGAGGCAGCGAACATGAAATAAAGATCAAGAAGGAAACGTCTCAAGACGGTACTTTGAAATAAAATTATTAAGAAAGATTTTTAAAATAAAAGCGCGACATTGATCGATTTATTGATGAAAGCGAGACATTGGCTGTCCTGCCCGGACATTTTATGAAAAGCGTGACAGACAGTCCAAAGACGTGTGGCCACCTTATAATAGGGATGGGGTAAGGGTGATTTTTTTTCTAAACACTAACGTATCCCTATCGCCAGATGGGGGGGGGGGGGATAAGAGAGGCTATCGCCCTACCGCACCTCCCCTGGATTCATCATTGACTGGACAGATGGGTAGAATAGGTCGATGGGCAGAATAGGTCGGTGGTCATACCAACGAGTCTCAGTAATCCTCTATAGGATTCGAGTAGCATCTACATAATGTTCTCGATCATTTAATCTCTTCCCCCCCCCTCTCTCTTTTATGCTATATTTTCTTTTCTCTCTTGTGTGATATTTTCTTTTCCTGCTAATTTAGAATAGTCTTTTCCCTCTCTCTCTTTTTTTTTTCCTTTCCTGCAATTTTTGTTGCTTTTTCATGTTCATCGTATCGATGTCGTGTAGTTCAGATTTGGGTCACGTTCTTTTCACGTTCTTCGAATATCTTTCTTTCATTCCTTATGGTGTGTCTGAATCTACACTTATTACCCATTTTGTTGATTTTGTATTGCACACCGATGTAGGATCACTTGTGCATAATGCTTTCTTGCTCATAGCGTCTTTTATAACTTAACTATATGCATATTTCGTAGGCTACTGTTAGCCTATCGAGTAGGCCTTATGTGTTTGTGTGTTTATTAACTTATATAATACACGTTTTTAAGTGCAGCTGCTATAAAAAAAGGAATGCTGATGAAAATAAAGACTGAGATGGAGACGGTGCAAAATAATTCACATAATTATATATAGGCCGTCTATATACTAGGCTAAATATGCTACTTTTAAATTCATTTACATATTATGTATCAATGATTCCCGGCAATGCTTCTCAGCGTCAATTAGTTCGTTTGTCCGGACCCTGACATTCAACCAGGCACCTTCGTGCTTGCAATAAATAAGTGACTCACTGTTGACAATGTAAATATTTAATGATATGAATATAAGTTATGATGACAAACTAATGGCGTAATGACATTGAATTTGGAACATTCTAATATTGGGAATCTATTAATTAAAGAATATTTCTACACCTTGCTATCCGACCACGTGACACATAAATGCTCGCAATCACACCAAAATACACTGCTGAATCTAGAGTACTTAGTGTAGAACAATCCCATACTAACTCCCTGTAGAGACATAAATAAAGACAAACTAAAAGAACCAGTCTAGTATACTAGGGCATCGAAAACAACTGCGAAATGCAGTCATGCCTTAGATACTCACCCTAAACAGGGGAACACAGAAGAATCTCAAAGAAAACGTTTCACCAGCATAATAACAAAAACGCTCCATCAGCTTATAAGCAAGGTAACAAAAAGAAAGTGCGTTCAAAAATTGTGCACTTAATACACATTGGTGCTAGAATGCCATAATCTACGCACCGACAGTCGCACTCGGGTGGAAACGGTCGCTAGAGGATACGATTAGGTCAATTGGGAAGCCAAAAAGACCCCCCCCCCCCCCCGGTTGGGCGGAAGTAAGCCCAACAAACATATGTCATTATCCACACACTGTTGGTTTCAGGTGTGTAAATGTTTGACGCACTAGATTTAAATTCCACCTGATACACTGGTTAAACTCCCAAAGTATATAAAACTACCTACCTTAGAATCCAGTTGTATGTCTTCATTTTGTTTGTTGTTTACTTCAGTACTTTTGTTTTTTGGTGGCTTATTTTGAGGGCTACTTTTTTTTTTACTACTTCACTGTGACCTTTTCTTACATATTATGCAGTCTGTGGGATTATAAGGCTATGCTTTGTCATCTGTCAATTCCAGATATTCCCGCTTTTGTGAGAAAGTCCATTGGATTCCTTTCCCTGAATTAGAGTAAGCATTCTTTTGTGACCCAATCCACTGAATTGGACTCTTACTCGTCTTAATTTATTTAGCCACTAGGAACATACAGAGACACTGCATTACAAATACACATTCAAATTTAAATTAAAACACTGATCAAGTGAAGATCATACAGTAATGAAAACAACAAATTCTGAACATTTGAATAAGATATTTATTTGATTTTTTGTTGTTTTGTCTATGCATGAATTTATTAAGGTACAAGTAGATCATCTCAGTTTGACAGTAAGCAAATTTGGATATAACAATAAAAAATAGAAAGAGAATACATAGAAAACAACTAAATGTTTATATCACTATGAAGAGCATTGATTCACACTGACAACAAAATGGATTTATATGAAAAAAAATAGTTTGGGGAAAACAAATCATAAACAAGTTCACATGCAAAATAAAAATATGAACAAAAGAATAAGCAGCAATTTTGTTTTGAAATTAGTAAAATGCTGAACACAGTATTCTATGCATGCAAATGACTTTCAATATCAACACTATACAACAGCTCAGCAGTCAAAAAATATGCTCAAGAGCCAATTTATAACACACACAAAAAAAACACTAATTTTATATGAAAATATTTTCAATAATAAGAAGATTTGATTATAATCTAATTGCTCTAATCTTTTTTTTTCTCCTGAAATCAGAGGAATACAAAGGCATTTTAGGTAAAAATACTTTATGTAAGGCACTCAATGGGTAGCAACTAACATTCCTAGAATTTTGAGATCAAAATATCTACTTAGAAACTACCATTTCTCAAATAATAATGCTTCAGTATCCATAATAGGAAACTTTGTAAACATATCATTAAATTTTTTTTTGCTGCATCAAAAAATTGGTTTTCAGAGAATTTTAAGAAAGAAAGAGTCACTTTGTCTTTAGTGCAAATTTGTATGGTGTAGATATGTATTCAAACAATATTTATGGTCCATTATTTGTACCATACAGTCATACTAATTGTCACATAATGACATATACTAACACATTTAAAAATATATTTTATGCTAGAAAAAAATCAGTTGAAAAAAAGAATTTCAAATACCCCTCCCCCAAAATAGTCTTATAAGAAATATGTATATATTTACAGTGTGACTACTGACAAAATTGAAAATGTTTAACTATTCTAATGGTTCTAATTCTTAAACAAAAATATAATTAATATATTTGAGTTATTAGCATCTGCGCAACAATCAACAGCCCAATCATTTGATGTATTTAGTTTTAGATGATAGGCTGAATTTTTTAAAGCAATGCTATGATTCCAGGCTTACTTTTATAGACCTGTATTCAAAATAAAAAAAAAAAAAAATGCTAACTAAATCCTCGAAACATGTATTTGAACTATTTTTTGAAAACACCCTAATGCATATTTTAATTTTTGACTTTTTCTGAAATGTACATCAATAAACAATCAACAGAAACAAAATTATTGCAAAGTGTTCAACAATATTTTTAACACACTTATTATATACAGCAAAAAAAAAAAATCAACTATCTAAAGGCTACAAATCTTCCACAAAATAACTCATGACAGTTCTCTTATATTACAAGCAATGCCCCAACTCTCTGATAGATAATTCTATATTTAAATGTTCAAAACATTTAGATTTGTCCTTCAACCCAATTATCTTGGTAAACCTTTATACACAAAACTATTATTTTTTACATTGTAACAAATTAACAAAAAAATTTCCTTGAAACATTTTTTTCATAAAAAAGAAAAAAATTTAGACTCACATTTTTTCTTTTTAAAATTTTCACAAAAAGTCTAAATCTGAAAAAAAAATAAAAAATGAGTCACCTAACTCCTTCAATGTACTGAATTATTTGTTCTTAAGGTTTGTGAATTTATGTTTGCACTTAATGGTAAAGTAAAAAGTAAAGTAACCTCTTTCAGACCAGACGATCTATGGGGCAGACGATGTAAAGTTCATCTGTTTCTTTGACCAACAGTTAACAAGCAGGGTGTTATGTGGCCAGCACAACAATCAACTGCCTTTACGTTACCCAACTATGGTCAGGTACCCATTAGAGCTAGGCGGACTCAGTGAAGTCCTTCAAATCCTGAAATTAAAAATCCCACTCTTCAACAAGATTTGAACCTGGCACCTCTCATATGGAAGCCAAGCCACTCAGCAACCACACCCCTTGCCCTTTATGTTTCTTCAATAAAAATGTTCTGTTTTATAAGAAAATTAAAAATGAAAATGAAATCTAATATTTAAATTTAATTAATGATATATTTTTATCACCATTTTTGTATGGAATTATCAGTACAAGAGATAAATGTTGAAATGTGGGGAACTTTTATCATTTGAAAACAGAACTTTTCTTTAACTACAACAGTTTTCAAAGTTTCATTTGTTCTCAAACTGTATTGACCCTAAACCAAAGCTAACCTTTATTTTCTAATTAGTAATAAATACAGGAGGTAGTAGGTTTTACTCTCAATTCAGTTGAATCAAATTATTTTTGCATTTCAGAAACAAATTGAACATTTAAATTATAAAAAAAATAATTCTGCAATAAACAGTAATTAAAGTAATTAAATAATTGTTTGCCTACATTGTTAACATTAAGGTGGTGTAGTTACAAGCACAAGCTAAAGTAAAGGACTGAGATAGCATTAGACAAGAGAAAGAAGAAGAAAGCTGCCCTATTCAATGGTCCTAAAAAAGATGTATTCACATGTATGAACTGTGGCAAAGTTTGCAGCTCCAGAATCAGATTGTTTAGTCACAACAGATCCTGCCTCGATTCAAGGAGAAACTGATAAAAGTAACTCATTTGGCCACATCCATGTCTTTTGAGACAGAAGGAGCCATATATATATATATATATATATATATATATATATATATATATATATATATATATATATATATATATATATATATATATATATATATATATTATTTCTAGATAGTATTTACAGGCTAAGCATCCTTAATTATGTTCTCATTATATAATTATGCATATTTAAGATTAAAGTTTGTTTAACAATGGACTGCAAGTAAAAGAATGTCCAAGAAATACAATGTACATTTATATTAGCTAGACTAATTGTCCACCTAATAATTTTTATGTAGTCACTTTGATCTGTGCTCTCTTAATGAAATTGAAAAAAGATACATGTGCCGCAAATATAAAAATCTTTTGTCTGTATAAAATTTGTTTCTATAAATAAAATAAGAACAGGAAAGAAATGTAATTTTTGAGTATTAGATACAATTTTTACCCCGATTAACTCCCTGAAACAAAACTTCAAGAAAGCAATATCTAAGTATTGTTACATTCAATCTCATATTGGAAAATAAAATATACAAAAATAATCTAATAAAATAAAATATATACTACTAATATTAAAGGTGAGAATGGACTTTTTTTTTTTAAAGCCCATTGAAAAGTTTTACAAAGTATAAATTACTTTAACAGCTCTGATAGTGGTATCTGGATTTATTGATAAAGGTAACTGATTACAAAGGACAGTATGTAATGTTTGACAGAGGGAGGTAAGTCATCACAAAAATAAAAAGGGTTGAAATTCTTAGCTCCTTTATCACCATGACAACAGGCATTATAAACAAAGTATAGAATTCTTTTTTCATCACCAACAAAATGGCACCTTACTGAGGGTTCTAGCCTCAATAACAAAGATATGAAACACTCTTTCTTTATATCAATTACAGTTCAACAAAATATAAAATGTTTCTTTTCAAAAATAGTGTTTTTTTTTTTTTTTCACAACATTAAGATAAAGGAATAGAAAAAAAAAATCAACAAGGCAGAAAAATGAGCAATAAAAAATATCATTTAGTTTGCAAAGAATTGAGGAAACTAAAATTAGAATACATTTGTGAAAGGTTCATGGGAAGGCACAAGTTTAAAACAAGCAATCCACCCCTTCCCTGTATCCAGAAAGCAAAAGTTTTAGTAAATATCTTTAAGTACATATTTCATTCAAAACAAAATGTTCTCTTGGTAATATCATCAGATAATCAGCAGTACTTCTCACAAGAGGCAATGAGTGTTACCATAATGCAAAGGAAATAAAAAATATCAAACACTGTATACAAAGATAAGAATATAAACCATGTACAGAAATGAATGCCTTTAAAAAAAAGTTTGAATGCAAACTTGTCTCACAAGATGGGTATACAAAACAAAATCTCACATTTTCTGTGTTGTAAATATATTATGCTATTTGTTTTCACAAGTTTATTATGCATCTTTTAAAACATTTTATATAAGTAAATACATTGTCATTATGCTTTCTCAAAAAGACTAAAATTTCTCAAGCATCTTTAGGTCTTCTCAATGACTATATAATACAAAAACCATAAAGAAACATTTATTGATTTAAAAATGTATTTCTACAACAAAACAAAAACATAAAAACTATGGTTTAATCACTTTGATTCCTCAACACATGGGGAAGTATGGACAAGCCTATACAAACATTTGTATTTTGTTTTAAAACTCAAATCAAAATATTCTTGTTGAACACATTCCCAATGAACACTGCGTATAAAGAATTATTTATATTGGAGAGATAACAATAGAAATGTTGCATAGAGAAATATCTAACAGCAAATGACTGAGATTTCAACATGTACAAAAATATATGTTTGCAAAGAGATTTTAAAAAATCTTTTATATGAACACATTAAGGCAAGAAACAAGGTTTGTCTCCCTTGCAACCAATCATATGTTTACTTTTATTTATTTTATTTTTTTCATTGTAGTAAATACTATTACTTAGTATTTCCACTTGGATTTTTTTTCATACCTTCTTTATATATTAATATCAGTGGTTCTCCAGTATCAGAAGGAAGGTGTTGCACTAAAAGTCATGTATGTATTTACAAAACACATCAAACTCCTTCAATGACTCCTGGTACTGCTTGATATGTTTACACAAGGCATAGAGCAACAATCCATTGTATTTCAGATTAATGCATTACATACCACATTAGGTACTCTTGGGTAGCCTAAAAACTACAGAAACTTTACCATTGCTATTCGCTCAGGATATGTGTAGAATGATGATGGAAAATTATCCAAAAACATCTGATACAGAAAATCCAATGTTAGAATTTAATGATTCCAAGGGCATATATACATTTCAAGAGAGATGATTCACAATTCAAGGGAAAGGAGTCGTCCAATTATACAGTTTTTCAAATACACTATTCCAAGGTTAGAATGATTTATCCAAAAAGCAATCTCATGGATTATAAAGCATGAGTGTGCAAAAATTAATTTTCAATTGGTTGGTAACATGGAAAGAATATCAGAAAAATAGTTGGATAACTATGATCTAAAGACTGAATTTATATAAATTTGTACACTGACAGATCACATTTAGATGTGCTAAGGCCTCATATTTAGAAATTTATTTTCTTCAGCTAGTTGAGTTAGCACAGAACTCATATCATTAACCACCATGTTTGATGTATTCATTAAAGCATTGTAACGCCCTGAGTTCTGAGATATTGAACGCATTGACACGGGTGTTGGGCTATATGCAATATTCTCCTGAGATATTGAGTGGATATTATCCATAAGGTTTTCAGTAGAGATCGATGTTAAGTTATCCATGAAATCCTCAATGGGATGTGAAGCATCTTTGCGATCTGTGGAACTAGTGACTTGGTTGCAGCCAGGGGACATCTCTGTGGGATTGTAGGGATTATTTCTTGCATACGGTGGAAGAATTTGATTAGAACACTGGTTGTGAGTTGGCAGCATGGATTGCTGCATCTGACTTGAGTGAAGAGGGTTCTGAGACATGTGGCCAGTCATTGGATTTACTGGATAAGGATTCATGTGGTTCATGTGCATGGCTGGGATGGACATGTTATGGTTGGGGGTGGATGGCGGATATGGTGAAGTGGGATAGGGACACTGGTGTGGATGACTGGGAGGGTAAGGTACCATGTTCTGGTTCGGATACATCTTATCCGGGTAGCGCTCTGGCATGACAGAAGAGCTATTCTGGGAGAAAGAGTTGACCATCTGATTGCGGTTTGGCATAACAGTGTGCTGGGAGGATGGAGGAGGCTTTGGGATAGGTAAACCACGGTTTGCTGCTTTGGCATTGGCAGGAATCTGAGACTGGCTAATGTGAGGCACCTGCACCTGTGGACTAGCTCGTTTGGACCTTTGGTTAGCTGGCTTCTCACCTGGTGGAGGAAGAGGACTGTAGCCTCCCAATGGTGGATGTATCATGCTTTGATTGGGATACTGATGAAAATTATGAACTTGAGAAGGGGGATGGGGCATCTGGGAAGGTGGATGGGGCAACTGGGATGGAAGATGGGGCATTTGAGATGGTGGATGGGGCATGTGAGATGGAGGATGGGACATTTGAGATGGTGGGTGGGGCATATCAGCTGGCATGTGGGGGATCTGTGGGGACTGTTGGCTGTATACCACTTGCTGGTGTCTGTTGTACTGATGCTGTAACTGGTGCTGCATGAGGTTATGTTGAGATAGGTAGGCACCTCCACCTGCATCTACTTCCCAGGTCCTGATAGCACCCAAGGAAGCATTAGGCACTTGTGATGTTATGCAAGTTGTATTGTGCTGCCCCATGTTACACCCAGTCACAGGGCCATGACCCACACAGCTTTTACCCACTATGCCATGAGAGCAGCCAGAGTTTGGTGTGCAGCTGCTGCAATTGGTAGGCTCAGTGGTCACCCTTTGACTTTGATTAGAGGATGAGCCATTTGGAATCATCCTGCCTTGCTGCTGCTGTGGATTGCAATTGATTTGTTGAGAATGCTTTTGGTCACTTTGCTGCTGTGGAGTGCTTCCACTGACAGAAGGATTAACAGGATATCCAGGAGATCTCTGAAGATTTGGCTGATTGCTACTTGACATGCATCCATCTGATGGTGGCTGTAGTGACCAAGCCTCACTGGGGCTCAGATGTGAATCATAGTTTGGTCTGGCACTTGGACTTGAATTAAATTGATCATAGATGCCAGAAGCAGGTTCCTGGTGTAGGTCAGCAAACCCTGTTTGAAGTTGTAAATTGCCTGCCAACAAATGCACACCCCGGCCATTTTGCATTTGGAATCCTGGAGTGTTCACAGCATTTGGCGGACACGGTACTGAAAATATTGCCTGATCCTCTGGGTCTAGGTCACAGGGGTCAAAGTTCAAATCAAGCTCATCGATTTCCTGCAGGGCATTGTCAGGGTTCAAGTCTCTGGGTGTCCTTGCAGAGCCATCTTCCCTGCAGCGCTCATTCAAGAACTGACGCATGTCATCAGGTATGATCATATCCTCACTGTCCTCCAGCATCTTATCTTCCAGCTCAGCTTCAGTCAGTTTGATCCTTACCCCATCTTCATTCATGCCAGACTCCGTAGCAATAGAGCTGCGTGAGGAGTGGAAGGTGTTATTGGATCCACCCATGTTGCTGCTGTTGCCAGCTTTGCTGTTCTGAATGTTGCCACTCTGGAGACTGCGCATGCTGTTCGGGGTAGGGAGAGGTTTCATAGTGTTAAGGCTGTGGTAGCGCTGCAAGCTCTTTAGGGAATTGAAGCTTGGATCCTGAGTCCTGACTGGGTCACTAGCTCTTCGGATTTCTCTGTCAGGTATTTCATGAGGTAGAGGGGTGTGGCTAGGTGTGCTGGTGCGAATGCCATCTATTTCTCGCCTAGCACTAAAATACCTGTTAATAAAAAAAAAAAAAAAAAAGAATCAGCAAGAGTAAATAAACATTTAATAGATGAAACATCGTTCAAATTTCCTATACAAGCAGACAACACATTAACCCTTGTTAACCCTTTATGTATAAAGTACAGAAGTGCTTTCTTCTTGAGATAAATTTCATAAAGTTCAGATGCAAAGAAGGGTGTAAACATCAACATAGAATATTCATATATGAATCTGTATGGTAGATCACATGGTAACAATAAATTGGTTATTTATACCGCTCTGGTTGTTAGGCATTTGCTAACAAACTATCTAGATTAATTATATGAACAATATATTAGAGAAGTTTATATACCTTGCAAGACGTTCATTGTAATATTTATTTCCTAAATTATTGCCAAATCCAAAGCCATTGGCAACACCATTATTTGGATTTCCTTGGTTGGGGGGCATGGCACCAGGAATAGGAGGCACTCCTAGGCTGGTCGGACTGCCCAGGTTTGTTTTCTGCATCAGTGCTGACACACTTCCTATGTTGGAAGAGCTTTCCCCACTTGATCGTCTCGAAACAGAATTAGGAAGATTGCCAGTAATGTCATACTCATAAGGAGAATTGGCAATACTCAGCCGAGCTGAGACTCCACTTGATCTTCGAGATGAAAACTGTGATGCCCCACTGGATCTGCGGATGGAAATAATGGTTTATTTACCTTTAATAAAGTCAAATATTTATAAGATGAAGACATGCATAATTAATTATCTAAGAATAAATTGCTTCAACTCTTTTTTTCCTGGTTACAAAACTAAGCAAAGCAAAAAACTCAAATTACGTACCGCCAAATAATAAAAAAGTATTACATTTACTGTAAACTGCTGAAGTGATCTCATGGGGGATGATTTTATTAATTTATTTTTTCACTTTTAGTTTCAACATTCATTAAATTGAAATAATTGTCAATTAACAGAAGAAAAAAATGTTTATGTCTCCAACCAAAAATCCTTCAAAATGTAAAATATGCATGCAGTTATTTCTACCTTCTGGATGAGAAAGTGCTGCCCATAGACCTCATACTGCTCATATAGGAACTCAGTGTACTACTGTTGCTCTCACGTCTGCTGCCAGGAAGTAGAGTGCTGCCATTGTCTCGCCCTAGATAGACAAAATACTAGCTTAACAAAACTTTGCACAGGAAAGATAAAATGAAAAACCACATTTTCAAACTTATGTGCAAAAACAGTAATGGCTTTTATTTAAAATGGGCTTACATGTGGCCTGCTGTTCACCCACTACAATATCTGTAATTCTTTTGTGTTGTGGGCTGTTTTTGGGCTGTGGACCCTTCTGTGTTAACTCTGTGATGGATATTTGTGTCATACCACCTCCATTGATTTGAGGGCACACTGTTGAAAATTATACAATGTTTCATTAATTAACAAGATAACAAAGTTAATTTCTGTTTTCACTAACTCACTGGTTTGCTGTTTTATAATCAATACAAGCAAAAAGTGCAGTTTTTGATACTGTGAAATAAGATAAACAACATTTTCATTTTTTGACAAATGAATGTCACTAGTAACCTTTAAAGTAGTAATTGTTATTTTAAGAAACTTAGCAAACCTTTGACTTTACAAAATGTCATATGAATATTGAATGTGTTGATATAAGAAACTATGAACTGCAAAATCTCAACCACAATCTTATCTCCATCCATACAAAATGTTTATTTAATTAAATCATGATTGCCTGTGATCACTCAGATCCATTATTTCATCAATTAACAAGATAGCAAAGTTAATTAGCACAAGATCCTGAATATGGCAATTATGAACATTGGATGATATTCTACAAGTAGGCAATCTTAATAAATATTAGTTCAAAAAGTGTATAAATATGCATTCTTAGATATTTAAAAAAGGAATAAATGTTTTTCTGGTAATTCATAGGTAGCTAGTACACCATAAAATACGTAAACAAAAAGACCACACACATTTTTTAGTAATTTTTGGACCAATAAAGAGCATCTTATTCAAAGGAGCAGTTTCCATAAATCTTAAGCTCCTTCCTAACCCTCTTCAGATTACAGCAGAAAGATAAGTAGAACTTTAAAGGAAAAATAGAAAATTTAAAGTACCTGTAATTGAAATAGTGTTGAGCATTACTGGAAGGTGGGAATGTTACAAAAATATTTTACCTGGTAAATGTGGCAATGGAGATATACATCCAGTCTTTGACCTGATTCGACCTTTAAGGCGATTTTGCAACACTTGACCTGCATTCATTTGATTTCTTCGGGTCAGTAGAGAACTAGAACCTGATACCTGAAAATTTTTTTTTTTTACAATTTTCTTTAGAACCCTCGTATTTTTTTTTTTAGAACATACTAAAAATAGTAGTGGAGCTTAAAAAGTAACACAGGCCTAATAAAGTTCTCAACTAGTTGGTAATATTGTATTCATTATACATCTGTGGCATTTTACGTCTCTAAAGACAATATTTTCCCTTTGCAACTTCTTGTTTGGCTAAAGAGGCCAATCCTTGATACTCAGCTGCGGTCACAGGTTGGGCATATGTAATAACCAGGCTTGTTCATTATAACATTACTAAAGTGCTACAGTAATATTGTATTCATAAATTACGCTACTGTTTAATATATTTCTTATTAAATTATAAACAAAAATCAAAGTGGAAAATATGCCACTTCAAATAAGTTTGAAGAAATTTAAATTTTTAAAATAAAAACAGTCTAATATATGGGGCATAGATAAATAAATATAGAATAAAAAACGTTTTGCTGAATAATGACATGGTGCAGTGAAGAGTTTATGCATCCTATGTTTGGGAACAAACACAACATAGAACCTTGAGATTTATAACAAAATGAATATTACATTTGATTAAGAGTAACACCATTGGTAAAAGCACTAAATTTAGAGACTCTTCAGGATAGAAGACTAAAAAGTAAAGAAACAATAATACGTAAAACACAGAACCATAAATTAAATATACAAAACCTAATAAAATACTCAGAAAGACACAAAGATAAAAGCACATTTCTTATTCCATATGCTAGGAAAAATGTGTATAAGTGCTCCTTCTTTCCTTGTGCTATTAAAGAATGGAATGAGTTGCGTGAATCAGCCAGGAAAAAAAATGGCTGTGCAGATTTTAAGACACTGATTAATATGTATGAATAGATTGATGCATGTGCAATGAAATCATCTTCTCTTAAAAAATTTATGTCTGAAATTTATAAGATAAGAGAAGACCACAATACTCACTTCAGCTTCATTAGACTCTGGGATGTCGACTTCCTCTTCTTCAATGCCTAAACCTATTGAATTGCAGATGCCAACCCTGTCCTCAATGTCATGGCCAGGGCCGAGGCCACAGGTTACATTGACCTCTGGGCTGCTGTCAGGGGAGGGTTGTGAATGGGAGGAAGGTGCTGATCCAATATTGTCCTGTCAAAAGAGAAAGTAAGTCCCAAATATGATTTTTTAAAAATCACTTTGACCAACTGGTTCTATTCTGTCTTGCAACAAAATTCTTTTAACGAAAAATAAAGAAATATAGTTTTTGTGAACAGCAGTACATACCTGAGACTGACGACCATCACCAGAGCTATGACCAACAGAACCAATCATGCCAAGACTATCTTCACCACGGCGACTGGCATCACAAGCATCATGATCCTAAAGAAATGGTTTATATAAAATATTTGGGTATGTTATAAATAAATTGAACTACCATTTAAAACAGTCAGATTATATATGTATATATATGTATATTGTGAGACTGAAGAGACAAGTCTGGCAGGTAGAACTAATTAATCAAATAAGATGATTTATTTAATAAATCCCTAACCCAAAATCTAGAGCACTAAGGTATTTTATTTTCAACTCAGATGCAGAGTGCAGAAAGAGACCATAATTTATGAGCAACCTATAACTTCTACATGACATCCAGTTCTGCACCCTGGACTTGACACATCCATTGCTCTAAAACAGAAGGAAACATCTAAAGAACTAATCTGAGACAGGTGGAATTCATCAGGGAACATAATTCTTTTGGTCTCTTTTTCATTTCTGTTTCCTAGTCTGAACATGTAATTCAAATGGTGTACACAAAACCTTATTTTATCACAAACATAAAGAAGATAGGAAACCAAAAGTGAATGAATTCTTTACCCCGTCAGGATCTTCTTTCTTGACATGGCACATTCCATCACCTTTGTGCTTCTTGTTAGCATAGAAGTCAGCACCATGAACTGTTTTCACATGCTTCCTGAGAGAGCTTGGATCTGTGTACCTTTTAGTGCATCCAGCTGCTTTACATACATATGGTTTCTGGAAGGAGATGTAAAGTTAACTACATCAACGGTAGGGATTCATATTTCCAATAGATGCAGATTTAAACCAAGGTTCATATTTGTGATAAATGCAGATCTAAAGTTTAATGTCATTAATATAATCTCTTATTCTGTTCATTAATGTTGATTTATTTTATGTGACATACTTTTTTAACATATGCCATGAAAGCAACTATAACAACAAAATTAAACTATTTTTTAAAAATTACTTATTAGTTATTTAAAAAAACAACACTTGGGGATCAAAAATTAATGCTGTACAGTAGTCAAGTAATTGGCTATCTATGGGCCAGTAAACCATAGGTCCATGTCATATATTGGGAGTGTGATAAGTGGGCATGCAAATAAATGAAAACCAACAAAAAGTCTGCAATCTAAACAGACATACTTACAGCATTTGAATGTGTTCTGTTTTGATGCTTGGCTCTGTCTGAAGCATTACTAAAAGCTTTAGTGCATCCTGGGAACTCACACATGTAAGGTTTTTCTCCCGTGTGGGACCGAAGATGAGTTTTGAGATTTTCTAGACGACTGTAAGCTTTAGTACAGCCTTCAAACTAGAGACACAAATCAAACAATCAATTTTTTTGTTCTGTCAATGAACTCTTTTTTTTCTAAGTAAGATTAAAATGAAAATCCACAAAAGTTTGAACAAAGACAAAGATATAATCTTATCTAAAGTTTTTTTAATGTGACTAGCACTAGGACCATTATTTTTTTCCCTCCCAGACAATGACCATAACAGCAAAATAGATTCAGAAACAATAACATTCAGAATAGAATTTCTAACATATTCTGAGAATATAAAGGTAAGTGTTTTCTCTCTCAGCACTCTCATAACCTTTTTCATGGATTAGTAGCAATGAATGATTTAAACACATCCTTACATTCTGTACAGATGTTACAATGGACTTCCTTCCTTTAGCTCTTACCATTCAAATTCTTTAGACTTTTAACCCCCTCTCCTTCCTATTAGACATCCCATGGGGCTGTCAAAAAATTAAAAGGCGATGTGAATTTAACTTGAGATATGACAATGAAAGGTCACACAGCGTACCGTGCAGCGGTGGGGTTTCTCCCCAGTGTGTCTCCTCATATGCACCACCAGCATATACTGGGCTTTGAATGGCTTCTCTTCTCTGCTGCAATCCTGCCACCGGCAAACAAATGACTTTTTGTTGGACTGAATGTGATCTTGGTTCAGATGCTGCAGACCAAAATAAGCAACTTATTTATAGCATCATAAACACTCACACATACCATTTGTTGAAACAAAGTCATTTAAAACACATGTCGAAAATAATAATTATTTTCATATCTTGGGAAGCGTGTTGCTGAGAGGCTAAGTAGGCTTAAACTTGGCTTGGCTTGGTTACCTATGAAGGGGGCTCAAGGTTCGACACCGCACCAGAGTAGAGTTGTATTTACTGAGCGTCTAAAGGCAGCAAGGAAAATCTCCTCCCAGATACCCCCTCCCCCCACTGGTCCACAAATGAGATTGGACCATATCGCTCTGAGCATGCTATAAGCATGAAAGCTATAGTAATTATTATTATTGAATATATATATATATATATATATATATATATATATATATATATATATATAAATATATATATATATATATATATATAAATATATATATATTGTTTAATTATGTGATACATACCTTTATATGTGTACATTGTTTATTTATGTGATACTTACCTAGCTTGACAATTCAAAAAGAGTGGTAAACTTTCACCATTCCAATATTTAAATATAAAAGTAGGTCTACTTTTTTCAGTTGTTAACATTTGACTAAATGCAATGTCATATAGAGAATAACAAAAAGTGAATAGATAATTACTCTATGACTCTTACTTTTACAAGGTCATCCTGGGTTTCAAATTCTCTATTGCAATCTATCCAGTGACAATTGGTTTCTATGAAATCACTCTCCCCTTCCTGTGGAGCATGTCCAGGTTTGTCTCCAAAGTTATCGTCATCATCATCTGGATCCATGGCAGCTGAGGGACAAAATAAAATACAAATAAAAAAATAATTATCATCATCTTTATTATCAATAAGGACATTTGTCTTACAATTTGTTCATGACACCAAAAAAACATTATAACAATAGAAAACAAAATATACATACACAGCAGATTCATTCAAAAGTTACATGTAAAATGTCTATATCAGATAGTTGAATTGTATTTAATGATTAGATTGACAGGGGAACAAAGAGGTTTTTCTGTCTGTTTGTCTTTGTTATCGGTGTATTGTATCTTCTTTGTGATGGTAAATCACAAAATCTACAATTCGTATCAATGTTGCTTTTTTTTCTTTTAAATTTCAAAATGGTAAGTTTCAAGCTCCCTCAATATTTGGCTAAGGGTCTGAATCATTTCAGGATCTTTTCAAGTACACTAAAGAATGACAAAAGCTTCCATGGCTGAAGTTCAAAGCCATTTTTTAAAGCTCCAGCCAACAACATTCTATTTAAATATTGATCATGCAAACAAACACAATGAATTTCAAACTTGTCAGGCCGCTCTTTCTAATTGTTTCGATGGCCATGTTAGTTTGACAAGTTTTTCTCTTATAGAGAGCGTGATTCTCCCACTGACCTATATGCAATTGTTCAATTTCTTTCTTCACTTTGACTTTGCGAAGCTCACCGGTGCTCTCCATGGTACTGCTAACGATGCTACTTGAGCCTGGCTCTTTGGTTGTTGTGGAGATCTGAGCCTAAAAATAACAGCAATTTATACTGTCAATTTAAAGTATTTAACAAAATATCAAATCATGTAAAACAATGACAATAATTTTTCCTGATAAAAGAGTTAATTAAAAAAATTGAGTTTTTTAGTTACCTGACTATCAAACTTGGGTACAGTATGACTCATCTGTCCACTTCCGTGAAGCATGGGACTTGTGTGCTGAGACTGCCGGCCCATCAATGGATGAATTGGAGGGTAGAAAAAACTTGATGGTGCCATGCTCCCTGATCTTAGGTATGGATTGGAAGGGAGGGCTGGATGGCCTGGACTTACGGTACCAACTGATGCTGAAATTTGATTACCTCAATTGAAATAATATGTCTCAAATCAAAGCAAAAAAACATGTACTCCAATGCAAACTAGCCATTAAGGACTCACTTAAAAATAATCTAGTGCAGTGTTTCCCAAACTTTGACTAAAGTGTACCCTTTTATATTTTTTATAGTGTTGAGTACCCCTCCCCTTGTATCTATGAGCAGAATGAACATACAAAATGGGTATTTAAAAAAAAAAATCAGCATAGTTAATGAGGTGCAATGTATACCCCTTCCAAAGTCGTCCTGTACCCCTGGGGAGACGTGTACCCACTTTGGGAAACACTGATCTAGTGGCATCACTTATTCTGATACTTAAATATTGCCTATTAGTAATTAGAAGAAGCTTAATTTAGTTTATTTAAAGGTCTCAAGATTAAGAAAAAAGATCCATTAATGAGCTAGACTCAATTTATTTACATGGACAATATAAATGAAAATTTCTTATTACAAGTATAAAAAGTGATCATTTCCTTTTCCCATAATTTAGAATCATTATATTAACATTAGAGCTGAAGATTTTAACTTCTCATATTCTTTTTTTAACTTCTAAGAGAAAATTTTTAATTTCATCCAGATTCCTTCACATAAAGACATTTGTTCTGTAAGACTGATATTAACCTGCTGAGAGATGCCCATATGATCCACTCGCTGCACTGGAGCTTCGAGAGCTATGTTGCAAAAATGGAGCCAGCTGTAAAGACCCTTCAGAACTGCGGGTAAGGCTTTGAATATCGAGGTAGTCAGAAATTGGGGAATGAGACAATGCCCTCTTACGGCTTTTACCTCCAACAATGCTGGGCCTTGGACTTGTTAAACGAGAGCCTGATAAATGAAAATATATAATTCAATATATTTTTCTGAAATATATAAGAAGCAGAAATACTTACTATAAAGGCAAACAAATAATATTAAAGAAATACAGAGAAAAAGAATAACACTTTTAACATTTTATTTTAGCAATAATAGAAACTATCATATTCAGCATATAAAAAAAGTTGCATTTCAACAAAATCAAGGAACTATAACTAGATGGGAGTAAAATATTTTGAATGTCTACATACATTCTTCCAGTCAATTAACTCATTGCAATCATTGTAACAAGCTTTAAACAAATTACTCACTATCTAATGACCCAGGTAGTGTTATACTTCCTGAACCTGGGGTTGGCGGAACATCTGAAAACAGACTTCTGCCACTGATAGATGGAGGTGGGTACTCTCCAATCAAAGGACTAGCACCTAAAGTAAAACCTGTTGGGTACATAGTATGAGAAATATTAATATATATTTATGCCTGATGGTTAAATATAATGAGATTGATTATAATACAATATATATATAATCAATATCTGTTAAATATTATATTTCAACCATATTGTATCATAATTATTGAAATGTTTTTTAAATACTGGCTATATATAAAGGTAGGCATATATAAATCTCATAATTCCAGTTGCTTCTATCTATAAGATTCTCGTACAGATCCCTAGGGCAGGTGAAGTATAGGTCATTTCTTTGGCCAATGTTTTATGAGAATGTTAGGGTGTAAGGAAAATGTTCAACCCATTTAATCCCCAAAGAGTCATTAGGTTCTGAATAAAGAAAAACAAACATTCAAAGAGGATTTAAAATTGCAATAAAAAGTACATTCTGGGACACCTTGTGACAAAACATAGGACTGGAATAGTAAGTGTAACATAAGAAAATAAAAATTTATTATTTTTGTACGTTTAAAAGTAAAAGCTTCATTTTTTTTCTTATATGACAAGAAACAGAACATGAAACAAAAGAAAAGTTTGTTAATGATAACATACCAGGAAGACTAGCAGGACTAAATCTTCGACTAGGTAATTGATAGTAACTGCGCTGCAATTGTTCCCAATGTATTCTTGAGGCCAGTTGTGTCACAGGCTCCCCGGGCAACAGGGGGCTGCGCATACTTAGTAAAGAAAACTCTGAGGGGGTTGGACTGGACGAGAGTCTGTGAAATAAAGATTCATGGTTGAGAACAATGTTCTGTACAATGTGCCAAAGTGTTCAAAATAATTTTGTCTTTATACTTCAAACTAATGTGTTATGTATGTAACAAGCCGAGGGTCAAAAGAAAACATTTAAACAAGATTTGATTACTGGAGATCTAATGTGAATAGCTAGCCTTTGATTATAGGTGACTTTATTCTGATAGCTACATTATATTTCTTGTGACCAACATATTTTTGATTTCCTTTACTTCTCAAGGTTCAAACAACAAGACATATGCCAGAATTATGTCTAAAGTGCATGTTTATCAGCAGAATGGTGATTCATTGAAATCCAAGATATTTGTCCACAAAAAAATATAAAAAAAAAAGCATCCCATAGGACTGGAATAGTAAGTGTAAAAATAAAAATGCATAACACTAGGCCTACTAAGGCACAGCGACCAAGTCTTTTGCAATACAGCACCATAGAACTTTGTCTTTGGCATTATCTAGACGCCTTTCCTCCAACATGCATGACTAGATTGACCTAGGAGACACGCATAGGATGCAATCATCTTTTTTGAAGTACTGTTTGTATTTTATAAGATAAAAAATAATCTTTTGCATTGCAGCACCAAGTGACTTCTATTTATAGTTTATATTTTTGTAAAGACTTCTGTATTGTAGCTTTGATGGACATCTGAAAAATTGATATGTTCATTTATTTCCAAGGATAAGACACCAACTATTTACTTTAAGACACCAACTATTTACTTTAAGACACCAACTATTTACTTTAAGACACCAACTATTTACTTTAAGACACCAACTATTTACTTTAAGACACCAACTATTTTCTTTTATTATGTAGCGGGGGGGGGGGCGAATGAAAACATATAGCAAATGAAAGCAAGAAACTATATGTTAATGTTACTTACCCATGGAGGTGGTGGTGGAAGGGTGAGGTAGGCGGCCAGTGGTAGCGGCCTTCCAGTGTGGAAGGATTGAGAGGAAGAGGTGTATTTATAGGGTAAGGGTAGTGTGTATAACTGTAAGGAAGGCCTGAAAACAAAACAAAACATAGTCAATGAAATCAAACGAGAAAGAGACATAGAAATATAATAGTAAACAATTACAACGTACTTGAAAATTGAAGGAAAGCAAGGCAAACACTAGCTTCAGCTGGAATAACTTGCCCAGTGTGCGGCCGAACATTCCGGGCTCACATAGGTCTCACCAGCCACATGAGGAGGCATAAAACCCCAGTGCAGAGCCCTCAGCCCCCTGGATGACAAAGTGGTCATCATCGAACCAAGATGGACGAACTATAGGAGGAGGACTTGAAAATTGAACAACTTTGAGTGTAGGGACCAATATCTATTGAATGATCTAGTTATACAAAGTCTAGTAAGTAGATCTAAAATAGAGATTTACATTTGGCCTAGGGTAAACTGGTATAGTTTATGTCAAGTATCTAGAGTCTTACTTTAAAATTGGCCTAGGGTAAACTGGTATAGTTTATGTCAAGTATCTAGAGTCTTACTTTAAAATTATGTTCGTCTACATTCTAGATCTAGAACAGAACAAAGATTTACTGCTGCAGGGGTAAACGACTGTATAGAAAATACGAAAAACATGCATATGCTTTTACACCAGCGCAGCTAATTTCTTTTCTGCCTCGATAGAGAACAACATCGGACAGATAAGTTAACTTAAGACTATTTTGTGTTGTTTTTTATTTTTTGTTTGTTTTGTAGCTGAGGAAGGCCTCGTGGCCCAAACGTCCTTTGTTTTACTTGGTCCGGCAGGGTTACATATATGCATGTTTTTCGTATTTTCTAGATCTAGAATAGATAGGCATATATCCATTTTTAATATTAGCTCCAGATTCTACAGTTTTAAAGATCATAAATGATATCAAATTAAAAGTGATACATAAGATAGATCTAGGCTAGATCGTAGAAAAAAATAACCAAAGGCATTAACTGGTTAAAATTAATGTGATTAAATCATTATCCTTTTAATTAATTAATATATTCAGTAATTAATTATGATTATCAAAGTGATCACGGTGATAGTTAAGTCATTATCAAATCATACCTAACTCATAGTTACAGGAAACATTGCATGATGTTGTAGACGACATATAGATCTAGATTTACACATAATCAATAGGGAGGAAATTACACTGGACCCCGAAAATCCCTCCATATACCAAAGAGCCTAAGGCGCTATCAAAGAATTTAGGGTCCCATCAGAGTTTAAGGCCCTATCAAAGAGTTTGGGGCCCTATCAACGAGTTTAGGGCCTATCAAAGAATTTAGGGCTCTAACAAATCTACCTGGTCCTGGCGATGCGGCCCGCTACATGCGTATCGTACATTAATATGCCCCTTCCCCCCCCCCCCCCCCCGGTAGAAAACAAAAAGCTGGGTATTTGTGTAGAATAACTTGTACCTCGTGCATTTCATTTAGAAATAAATATTTCAATCAATGTTGACAGTTTTCAAAATGTTCGCATTAAACAAACAATAATCGTGAATTTCAAAAGAAACGTGGTGGATTTAGATCTTGAAGTTCTACATCTGACTCAATCTAAGTTTTAGGTTTACAGAAAACTTTCAAAAGAAACCCGCTATGGAAAAGAGGGGGAAAAAAAGGACTTAGGATTAAGAGGCGGCGCGGGTTCGTGGGGTTAGATCTTCAGTCTCCGTTTTAATGTTTCTTTTACGATTGAAGTTCTCAATTATATCTACAATGGGTTTTTTGCGGGATTAGCTCCTAGCCTCAAACTTTGATCCCAATCCAAATCTGTAAGGAACTTTGCGTGCCAGAGGTTCAGTTTTATCGACTTGGTAGTTGAATGCGAAATTCCTCGCCTATGTCGCACGTTCTAGCCAAAGGGCGGTTACTCTGACAGTGTCGTTTGGTCTCGCGCTCCGAATACTCCCATCAATTCTAAAGAGTTTATCATTCGTGAAGTTTATGCCTCCCCTTTCCTCTTGTCCCCAATTATCTCAGTTCTCCAGTACTATGCTAGTCTCTATAAGCAGTGTACGTTTTAATCCAAGGCTACGTTCTCAATAACTATCCAACAAAGCTCAACAACCACGAGATTAGCAGTTGAACATTTTAGCATTGATGCCCGAAAGTAGGGCCTATAATTGGAGACTTGCATTTAGCCCTACTAAAACAAAGATTTCTCTCCCTTTAATAATAATAATAAAAAAAAAAATGCTTTCAAACCACAGCGGTTTATATTAGTTTCACATTTTTATCAATAATTCGACCCAGGGCTTTCGGTATCTCCATTATCTATATTATTCTACCTGTTCTATTGGGTATGCAACTTTATAAGTTGGTAAGCTTTTGTTCCGATTTCGAATGCCACATATTATGCCATGACTAAAACAACTTCCATGTTTTTAATGCACTTTTTGTTTGTAACAATAACAGCAGACAACATTAGAAAACAGGACTGGAACCCAGGGGAAACAGAATGACGGGGAGACCAAATTAAACACAGAGAAGATCCCTAGACCAAGAGGGGAATCGCGCCCAAAGCAGAGTCCAATGGGGTAAGCACTGTTGCGGCCCTGTGCTCCACTGGCAGTTCAAATTATTTGTATCAATACTGACCGTACGCCTCCAGAAGTCCATTCCTCGGGTCTGGAAATGACTGGAAACTTAAGTATGCAGGTAGCCTGTGCTCGATGCCTGACGATCCAGGGTGTGGCGGAGGTGGCAGAGGGGTGGGCCCCACCCCTCGATCGACCGTTTCCACCGACCGGGCCCCGGACTTACGACCATCCGAGCCAGTGGGCTCCTCATCAACACGAGTGATGTGGCTGCTGGGTGGACGACTGACTTGGTTGCCACGAAAACGGCCCTTCTGGTGAGAATCTGGGAATGATTAAAAAAAAAAAAGTAAAATGAATGAAGATTATTGTCATGAAGAAAAGTAATAAAGTAGAATAAATGGAAAGAACAACAAACATGGGAGACAACCTTATTAACCAATTAGAAACAAATGTATCGGTCTGTAAGACATTCGTCACCTGTATTGTTAGATTTTGGTTCAGAGATTCATCATTTTTACAAAGCTTATATCAATTCACTCTGTCCGTCTGTCTGTCTGGTAAAAAGTTTGTACACGTTATTTATCCGACACCCAATCTCGGATCAAGTTGAAATTTGCACAATTATATCTTGTACATGACAAAACAAGAATCATTTTTTTAAAATTAACTAATTAGATAATTAAATATTGGTAATAAATTATTTTCTTTGGTATCGAAATTGTACTTGACAAATGTATTGGCATAAATGTATTGGTCCTCTTTATATTTTGCGTTTAGAAGTAGGTCGTGGCTTAATGAAACTAACAATACATAACTATAAAACCTTTTATTTTATAAGCACTTCGTTGGCACTAAGGTTAGTGTATTTACTCGAGGAAGCTTGAAACCTAGAGTTCGAATTCAAGTTGTACAACTTTTCTTTTCTTGTGTGTTTCATAAATCTTGTTTCATTAAAAAGTGTATATATTAATGATAGATTTATTTATTGTGTAATTGAAACATTATCTTCTTTGGGTGTGTATGTATGTTGTATTGTTAGTGTGTCTATCAAAGCACTTAATTATGGCAGCTCCAAAACGTTATTTAAAAAGTAGTAAAGTTCCGATTTCAGACCCTGCAATCCATGGGACAGATGATGAAAGATACGTTTAATGGCCGACAGAGTGTCCTATGGACAGCACAACGACCAACCGCCTTTAGAACCAGCAGAGCTGGGAGGTCTCGTGTAAGTTTTGAAAATTTTGAAGCTTTTATTAGGACTCGAACTCTAATTCGGTTACGGGAGCCATCGCTTATCACTTGGCCACCAATATTATAAGCTGTAGCATATACACACTGTTTAAATACTTGTCAAGACATGAAGGAGTTATTTTTTCAATAAAGAAATGACTGGTGTATTTATTTAGTGAGCCAAATATAATAGCGATAATACATTGAGCACTATATCACAACTTAAAAGTACAAATACATAACATTATTATAAAAAAACAAGCAAAATAAAAAAAATACTTTAAAAAGGGCTTATATTGGAAAAGAGAACTGCACATTTATAGCCATATATTTCAATATTGTAAGATTTACTTCAATTTTTATATATCAAACAAAATTAATTAATTACCACTGATTTATTAATTAATTGGTTAATTTTTTTCTTTGATTCTATTTTTTTTTTAGGGACAATTAATAATTGTGCAAAGTTTCACCATTATCCAAGAATGGGAAGTGGGACAAATAGCTTGTATAAAATGTATACCAGACAAACAGACGGAATGAGTTGATATACGTGTTTTGCTAATATCGTATTCCATATGCTAGGACAAAGTCTTACAAGTGCTATTTCTTCGAAACTGCCATGAGCATGAAATGGGTTGTCAGCCAGAAAAACTAATGACTTGGTAGAGTTAAAAGTCTCTTAAACACATGAACGGCTAGGTTAACATTAAAATGCATGTACGCTTATGTCGATCAACTAATATTCTTCTTTTTGGGTACAAATGTCTCTTACTTATAAGACAAAATAATATAAGAATCAATTTACATATATAACCTGAGGTGTTTTTATTCTCTGTTAGTAAAAGAAGCAGAGAATGAGGAGTAAAAGGAACTCTCTGCTGACTGGCGGTTCGATAGTTTATGTGAGTGAGATAACTTATCTAGGTCAGTGAGACTCGTTGTATAAATATTTTCTTTACTGAAATAAATACTTTTTTTAAAAAAAAAAGGGACAACGTAATGTAATTAAATGTATCGCGATGAAGTGGTGAAGAATTCAAATAACAACTATTGGACATTTTCACGATAAGCTCAACAATGTCAAGGACTTGAAATGGAACTTCAATGCTGCCAGTCGAGTTGTAAAAATTGAATTAAAAAAAAAACCCAGCTTATCAACTCTATCATGTGATTAGGTTACCTTAAAAAAACGCTTGCTATTCATATTTTTTTTGTCTTTCTCTAAATGAAAATCTCTGCTAATTACAAATTGTTCTCTGACCCTCCACCAAAAATTTCTCAAGACGTGAAAAGTGAAACGCACAAATATCTTCATTAAAATTTGGGAGGTGAATATAACCCCCATTATACAACGCCGCTGTGTCTTGCCTGCGCCCCTCCCTCCCTTTTCATGTCACTTTTCATAAATGCCAAATATGATTTTCAATGTTCAAATCTTTCTCTCTCTCTCTCTCTCTTTCTTGGTCTCCTAATTCTTCCCCCCCCCCCCCTCCCCTTTTCGTTCTGTACAAAATTGACATATTGGTGCATGTACAAAACGCCCACATTATGAAAGCAGTGCACGCACACACACACACACACACTCTCATCTATTGCGCTTTGGTTTCTACCTTCACACCTGCCCCCTCATGTTTCTACTGTAAAGCAGCCATTTTTAGCACATACAAAAGAACACATATACGAAGAAACAAACAATTTGCAAAGTAAAAACAATAAAGTAAAAAAATAAATGAATTAACGTGACCAGGTCTGCGCCTACGTACAGGTCATGCTCTGTGCCTATGTCCAGGTCGTGGTCTGTATCTATGTCCAGGTACGGCGATAACAGTGAGCCATTGTAGGTAACTTTCAACTAAAGCGTAAGAGAGCTTGGAAGGGGGAAAATGAGTCTTTTTGTGTGTGTGTTCTTCACTGTTCAGATAATTATATTTCGTGCGATTTCCCAGCTTCCAATACCCCGCTGTGTGCATGTCACCGAATTAAACCGTAAGAACGTCTTGAAATAGCTTCATTATTTGAACTGCATTGAAATCTGAGGTTGGCAGATAAACTCGAGTTTCTGTGCAAGCAGGTGTGAGTCATACACGAAAAAAAAAATCCATAAAATTAACTTAATTTACCTATTTAAAAATATCTTTTCCGTAGGCCCCCCCCCCTTCTTTTCCAAGCTTCTTTAATCGCGTCATTTTCTGTTCATCTTTTATCGAACCAAAAAAAAAAATATTGTTGGAGAATTCTGGGTTATTTGCTTTCCATCAGTTGGGTTAATTTATGAACTATTTGAACATTGAAACGGCCGTTAAGTGTCTAATGATTAAACAAAAGAATCGAGACTACAGTCCCAGGGAACGCTAGGAAAAGATTAATTAAAACAATTTATAGATCTGAAGTAATAGTCAATATCAATATATATATATATATATATATATATATATATATATATATATATATATATTTAAACTCCTAGCAAATTAAATTGTATTCCTTTGGCAAATGATCGCCCTCATCATCGCCCTCATACTAAAGTAAAACTTAGAAACAAGGAAACTTCAGAAAAGGAAAATGGAAAGGGCGAGGATATGAATTGCATTCTTTTTTACCACTTGTAATATTTATCACCACATATATACAGCGCTTTTTTGGGTACCGGCAACTTTTTCAATGTGGGGAAAAAATTATTACTTTTCTTGTATTTTAACGTTTATTATTAATTAATAGAAGTTAGGCAATCCATCTCTGAGCACCGGTACCTATTTTTTTTTACAAAAAAAAACAACAACAAACAAACAAAAAACTGTACATATATATCTTAGACCTGTTACACAATTATGAAAAATATAATATGAACGTTTAGTTTAGTATATAGTAGGCATCTATCACTATAATACAAAGAAGGAATTGATTTAACAAAATATTCGAATTGTTAAGTTGTTAATGTTGAAGAGAATATTGCAAAGCAGGAGAGTGGAAAGAAAGCTTGATTGACATCCCTTTAGAGTAGAAACATTAAGCTGTTTTAGTTTTTAGTAATAGATTTTAGATATAGATCCAGTGGCGTGCCGAGGGCCCCTCCCACGTGTCTTTTTTTTTTTACCAGACAGACAGACAGAGATGATATAAGCTTTGTAAAAAAAAAAATATTTTATGGCTTCAAACAAATGGAAATTCAGTTGGACTAAAGTTGTCCGCCTCGGCACTTGCACTGTAGGAATATGGACGCATCATTTGAAACCCATTTTGGGGCTCATCGCTTTCCTTCACCCGGGCCGCAGACCCACCTATCTCTCCCCTCCAGATTTTGAGGCCATGTGTAAATCTGTCCAGTGTACATTTCATAAGCCTTTTTTCCCTCAGCTGTACTGAAGAGTCCGTCTGATTACAGTGTAGTATGAGATTCCATTGTGTGTTCTTCAACATTTCTCGCTGAGAATCAGGAGAAAAAAAAACAACAAACAAAGCAAGCGAACTTAGCTCATGTTAGGAGAAGAACTCCACATTTACAACAATATAACTCAGTACTGTACAATTTATTTCTCTTTTCGATATCAAACACAATCAATTAATTACCACTAATTAATCAACTATTTTTTTTATACATGTTTTTTTAGGAACAATGTTTAGAGTTGTCGCAAAGTTTCAACTTGATAGGAAAATGGGAAGTAGGAGAAACAGTGTATTCAGAATTTGTACCACACAGACAGACAGACAGACAGACAGAGTTGATATAAACTTTTTGTAAAAAGAAGAGGGCTGGCGGCATAAAAATGAAATTTGAAAAGAATACAGATCTACTTCCAAGCCTAAAACAGTGATGAAAATATAAAGATTTAGAAAGAGTGTGCAACAGAAAAGTTCCTTTTCTTAATTTTTTTTTTGGTCACCCTTGTGACACACATACACCTCCCTCATACCTCCCTCAACCCTATAATTTTCAGCAATACACATACACGCACTCAAAATCACACACTCATTATTTCACTGTAGAGGCGTTAGTTACCCAAAAAGCCGCCCCCCCCCCCAAACCCTTCCGCTAACGCTCCTACCGGTATAAAGGAACGCGAAATCCGACTTGAGAAACACTGGTCTAAATCTAAGTTCCAGGAGAAATAACTGTACCCTAATTCACGCTGCGTTTTCTTTTTAATATTTTTCATGCTTAATCAGCCGTACGCCTGCTTCTGGACTAAAAAGAGGAAACTATTGTAAAGCTGAGAATATTAGCTTTGAATGGAAAGGAGTGGGCTGGAAAAACCTAAAACCAAGCTTCTTTATAGCTGTTCAGATTTAAGAATGAATAGTGTATGAGACAACTTCTGTATGGGATACATGACCTGATTATATATTTTTTTTTCCACATTTTTATTCTTTAATTGTAGATGTCTTGTGCGGCTAGTTCTGGGGACACTTTCTAACACACGCGCCTTCAGTGTAATTGTATGTACTTCTAGCTCTCGATCGCTCCTCATGGCGTGAAGCTGTGAGTCTCGGAGTCTCGAGATTTGAAGCAAGTAGAGTGGCCAGGGTGAAAGTGCGCCGAACCAACAAAAAATCTGAGAGAAGTAGCAGGCGAGGATTGGACTTTACAGTCATCTTCGAGTCCATAGGATATGAAAAATGTGCTCCTCTTCGATCACGAAGGAGGAGCTATATATGTACAGTTTTAATTTACCTACCATTCTAATCGGGATTTCTAGCAGTCAAGGGTTACATTTCCCCATCATCTTAAAACTAGGTCTAGATCTGTTTTACTCGCTCTAATCTACTGAGAAATTATTAGGCTAAAATTAGTAACACCCTCACGCACTTTGATCTGGGCACCTGAGAACAATACCTGTAGGTCTAGGGCAGTAATAGGTTCACAAAATGATCACTAACATCAACACTGGAACTAGACTCTTTAGATTAACACTAGAACTAGACACTTCAGATCAACACCAGGCCAGAACTAGACACTTCAGATCAACACTAGAACTAAGTTTAAATTGAGTAGGAATAGCTTCAATAGCATAACTGCAGAGATATCAAAGATTCAAAAATAATTAAACAAGAACTACCCAACCCCTCCCATTACTCACATATCTCCTCATTAAGAAAAAATTTGAGGGAAAAATCACAAAACTGATTTGATTGATTTTACGAAAAGACATTAGCTTTAGCCTCCAGTCGAAAATACAACAGACACGAGTTCAAAGCAACGACCCAACGTTACAGACAGGAAGGAGGGTTACAATAAGTCAGGATTTAAAGATAGTAAAACAATTAAAAAAACAAGTAGAATGGAGAAAATATTGAACTGCTCAATACATACAACAAATCCTCTCTATCAACAGCTCTGTGGTTATAGTTTACACAACGTACCCCAGAGACAAAACTCCAGAGCTGCAGGACCCAAAAAATGCAACAGGAATTTAAGGTTAGTAAATACGATCCACTTAAAAAAACTATAGTGTTGAAATGACTTCAGGCTAAAGTACTAACAGGTCATTCCCATAAGATGTTTTCTGATAATAGAAAAAAACGGACCTTATGTTGAATGTTCTGGCCCCATATTCAGATGGTCACTTTTAGCCTGCCCAAGCACATCTCCTATAACATACCTGCAGTCTGACAACAGCCTCAAAATTTCAATAGAGCTTCTCAAGTTTTCACCTCGAAATAGAACAAGAGAGATGACCCCCCACCCCTTCGAAAGAAAGCGTGTGTCGCTGAAGGCGAAATGCCAGAATTGACCTGCACTCCCCCCCTCTTTTGTATGTTTTGACACAGTCGACTACACGTCTCATATTGTCACCATTCTCCCAACCAAAATCCTCAACGAGACCACCCAGCCGTGACTGACACGCTTCGTCTCGCGACAAGGGACTTTATAAAAAAAAGGGGGGGGGGGAAGAGGGAAAAGTTACGAAGAATATTGTTTGTGGCCAGGTATTGTCACATTTAGTGATGCTTCTGTCCCCTGGCGTGGAGGTGAGGGCTGGGTGGGCTGTCTTTCAGCTGGAATTTGTGAAAAGAATTATAAAAAGAAAATGAACACCAGAGCCGGTGACCTAAAAGAATCCCAAGAATGAGTTCATCTAGGCTCCTGCTTTTTAGAGATGACCGCTTTCTTTTTCACGGTCATTACTTTTCTACTAAGGCATCTTCTCACAAGAAGAGTTTTAGACTAAACCATATTCTACAGTTCTACGTCAGTTTTAGATATCACAGCATTCTAATGGGGTTTACACTGCACAACATCATTCCTCGGTTATAGACACCATTCTAACTCAATTTTAGGTTACCCATTATTCTCACTCAGTTTCACATTACATATTTTACCATTGTTGTACGCTGCACAACATTATAAATCAGTTTTAGACTGCACAACATTATACCTCAGTTTTAGACTGCACAACATTATACCTCAGTTTTAGACTGCACAACATTATACCTCAGTTTTAGACTGCACAACATTATACCTCAGTTTTAGACTGCACAACATTATACATCAGTTCTAGACTGCACAACATTATACCTCAGTTTTAGACTGCACAACATTATATCTCAGTTTAGACTGCACAACATTATACCTCAGTTTTAGACTGCACAACATTATAAATCCGTTTTAGACTGCACAACATTATACCTCAGTTTTAGACTGCACAACATTATACCTCAGTTTTAGACTGCATAACATTATAAATCAGTTTTAGACTGCATAACATTATAAATCAGTTTTAGACTGCATAACATTATAAATCAGTTTTAGACTGCATAACATTATAAATCAGTTTTAGACTGCATAACATTATAAATCAGTTTTAGACTGCATAACATTATAAATCAGTTTTAGACTGCATAACATTATAAATCAGTTTTAGACTGCACAACATTATAAATCAGTTTTAGACTGCACAACATTATAAATCAGTTTTAGACTGCACAACATTATAAATCAGTTTTAGACTGCACAACATTATAAATCAGTTTTAGACTGCACAACATTATACCTCAGTTTTAGACTGCACAACATTATACCTCAGTTTTAGACTGCACAACATTATACCTCAGTTTTAGACTGCACAACATTATACCTCAGTTTTAGACTGCACAACATTATACCTCAGTTTTAGACTGCACAACATTATACCTCAGTTTTAGACTGCATAACATTATAAATCAGTTTTAGACTGCATAACATTATAAATCAGTTTTAGACTGCATAACATTATAAATCAGTTTTAGACTGCATAACATTATAAATCAGTTTTAGACTGCACAACATTATAAATCAGTTTTAGACTGCACAACATTATAAATCAGTTTTAGACTGCACAACATTATACCTCAGTTTTAGACTGCACAACATTATAAATCAGTTTTAGACTGCACAACATTATACCTCAGTTTTAGACTGCACAACATTATACATCAGTTCTAGACTGCACAACATTATACATCAGTTCTAGACTGCACAACATTATACCTCAGTTTTAGACTGCACAACATTATAAATCAGTTTTAGACTGCACAACATTATAAATCAGTTTTAGACTGCACAACATTATAAATCAGTTTTAGACTGCACAACATTATACCTCAGTTTTAGACTGCACAACATTATACCTCAGTTTTAGACTGCACAACATTATACATCAGTTCTAGACTGCACAACATTATACCTCAGTTTTAGACTGCACAACATTATAAATCAGTTTTAGACTGCACAACATTATAAATCAGTTTTAGACTGCACAACATTATAAATCAGTTTTAGACTGCACAACATTATACCTCAGTTTTAGACTGCACAACATTATACATCAGTTCTAGACTGCACAACATTATACCTCAGTTTTAGACTACACAACATTATAAATCAGTTTTAGACTGCACAACATTATAAATCAGTTTTAGACTACATCTACAGAAGCATTGGTCTCGTTATCTGCGATACGGGACAGCCACCTTGCCACAATTAAAAAACAACAACTAAATCTATATATAATTTAATAATAATGAATAACTTCCCATAATTCTCTACTTCTGATACTTATAAAAAAAGGGGGATGGCGCAGAGAGTGGAGAAAACATTTTTCTTGAGATTATGGACACTAAGAACTTGTTTCTCCCCTTGGTGTTTACGTATTTTACAAAGTTTATCTCAACCACTAAATACTCCGAATGTTAAGGAAAATGGTTTAAAGCATTAAATCCTGCAGCACGGTGCAAATGTTTTCGTGGTGTGATGACGTCATCATGAAACGAAGTCAGAGGCAAAGAGGAAAGTATTTGAGATTTTCACACATGGCGGAAAAACTATAAATAAGATAAGATAAGATAATTTTATTGATCCAATCAAATTGAAATTCAGTTTGACTAGAATTGACAATATCAGTGTTACTACTGTACAATAATAGATGAAAAATTGGAACAACATTCACACACGAAATACATTCACACTCACAACCAGCGCTTTATGAATTAGACTTCTATGTACTTCTCGATGACGACAGATGATCTTGTAACACTCAAACTGAAAGTGGAATAAAGGAGTTTTTAAATCTTTCTGTTTTAGTCCTAATGGAAAGGAGACGACCACTTCGTTCAGATCTGATGTAATTTTACTTCTTAGAATTACTTGACAACAACAACGCATTGTTTCATCGTTTTAAAAAGATCTTTCACGACATTTGTCCATGTCCAGTCTACATATAATATATATAGGTCTGTGGCTCTGTGTTTTTTATTTTTTTCCCCCCATTTTTTATCACTGCAAAATCAAATTTTCGAAGCTCTCCTGTTTAGAGAACAACATAATTTCAACATTTGAAAAGTGGTATTACATCCTTTGGTACATTAACCTTTGAAATGTTTTATACATAGTTTATACATTTATTTTATTTTGTCTTTGTGTAAGTCCTCCTTTTTAAGGCTTTGTCCTCCATTTTGTCCTCATTTGAGTGTGCAGGTATCGGGTAACCCCTAGAGCTTCCAGAGTGGAGTGGGAATCTTCTACTTAATCCGCGTTCACAATAAATTTATCTGTCCCAATGATTTTCTATTTCATCCAGCGACGTTCATGTGTCATTGTGTTGTGCTTGTGAGTATGTGTGTTACATTTTGAAAGTGTCGGGTATTTTTTTTTCCAATCTGAAAGGTTCAAGAGACCCTCCTTCCCTCCCCAAAACAAAACATATTTCAACCATCTCGCTAAGCCCAAAGGTCAGGCCAATATATTTAATGTTTAACACGTGTCTCATCTCTCACTACAAACTCACACATACGCCCCCGCCCTATCCCCCCCCCCCTTTTTCTTTCTTTTTGTCTACTTTCACTTCTGCTTCCTTTCTCTTTCCAAGCTACACACCAACACCGGAAGTAGAGTGTAGTTTTTTTTTTTTTTACGAACATCCGAGGAGGCACGGTGTCGAGTTACAGCCCTTGCACCTTAGTTTCATTAAAGCATGAAAAAAATATATATATAAAAACTAAGCTCGGCTCTAACGAGAAGGATCGTCTTGGTTCAACAAAAAAAAAAAAGCTTTCATAAACATATTCAAAGATGGCACCCAGACATAAAACAGCCCCACTAATTTCTCGTTTACTCACATAAAACCTGAACGCATCATATTTAATGTGAGATGAAAGATGAATGCTAAAAACTCTGGCATGCGTGCAAACTGAGCTTAACTTTCAAGACAGGAGAGCTGCAAGTCCAACTGCATTATTGTTAGCAAATGATCAATACACACAAATCAGTGATCTATTGATTATACTCAATCTTAAACATTTTTTTAGATATGGAAACAAGGGCGACTATTGTTTTAGATTATGGGGGCAGGGGAGGACGAAAAATCGCAGCCTATCGTATGTGTCATAATTACCAAGTAAATCTTTTTTTTTTTTTTTAAATTAAAAAAAAAAGGTGATGGCCATTTCTATAATGTTTCATACAGTAAGAGAGAAAAAAAAGACAGACTGATATTAAGAAATATGCGACTATATAATGGAACCTTAAGAAATAAAACGTAAGCAATTAAAAGAGAACATCGTAAGAGATTATGAAATGGACAAACATAAAAAAAAAATACAGAAAAAATACCGAAGATATACACTAGCTGATATCCGTGTTTTGCAACGTTGAAAGTGTTGAGATATATTGATTGTTTTCCTGGAAACACTTTTTTTTCTTTCCATCTATCAATAAACACAAACACTTAGAGAAAGTAAGTTTTAGTAGCCCTAATGGATCAAATACCTACGCCTAGTTCTTTTTTTTTTAAAAAACAATACCCGTGATTCTTTGCTTTGTAATAGTTTAATTTATTTGTTATTATTTTGAACCAAATCATACCTCGACATCCTTTATCCAACATCATTAGGCTCCCACACACATTACTTTTGACCCGTAAATTCTAGTATCCATCAGGGCCGGCCTAAGGTTATTGGAGGCCCTAGGTGAAGTGAATTGGGTGGCCGCAAATAGAAAAATATATTAGACCAAAACTATGCAATGAATTAAAATCATTTACTGTATCTAGGTCTAAATGAACATATAAGTGAAACTCATGTAGCACAATGTCCGTGGCGTCTAATTACATATTCGTACAGATGTCATAAACTGATTTTTTCCACCTCAATCCAAGCGCTTTAGCACAAATGTGCCTCATGGACGATTCTTTGCCTATCCCTAAGGCCGGCCCTGTACATTGAGATAGATATACAAATAGATATAGGTATTCAGATAGATATACAGATAGATCTACTAATTGACTACTAATACTAATTGACTACTAATACGTGTGCATTTGGGATTGAGAATTGAACATTACATTTCTTGAAATGTTAAGTGAGCATTACACTTGTGAGACTTGATTTTCAAATTTCACCAATATTTATTTCAGGACCCAATATCTATCATCTGTGGAGCATTGTCGTTACTCTTACGCTACTCTTATGTTCAGACTATCAGACTAAGCGCACATTTATTGATGTGCGTGTTTAGTGTTTAATACATTGTATAACTCTATAATTTCTGATACATAATGCGGACGTTTTCGGAAAATACACCCGGCGATTTTTTTCTGTTTCTTTGTACTTGGTCTTAGCACGTGCAAGATGCAAACTGCATGCAGGAAGAGATTTGAAGAGAGTTAAAGAACACCGCCGCTTTCTGGTAAGATCTTGATGGTGCTGGTTTAATTTCCATCGCCCCCCCCCACCCCCAATTTTTTTTTAAATTTTCTGTTTGGAACTGTGTAGATAAAAACAACAACAACGAGGTAGAGATACCATCTCAATTCATCTAGAAACGAACTGAAGGGGAGAAGAAGACTTTAGCCGCCATGATCAGCCCCTTCCATTATCCTTGACATGGAGCTAACCCATCGTGACAGGAAGCTTCGCTCACACTATATATAGCCGCCTCTGTTGATGTCAATCAAGGGTGAATCCGCGAGTGGAAGGGGGGGATTCCTGCTGTCCATATATCTCTCCAGGGGTGTATATTACATTGAGAGTTGGCTGGGTGTAAACCATGTCCCTTAATTTTTTCCCCTCCTCTGCTTGCTCTCGTGTCTTGGCAATGCCTGACATTGAACAAAGTTCAAGGCGCGGTGTTACAGAGGAGGCAGGGAGATCAGAGGATAAGTTTGTTTTCAAGTGGAAGGAGTAGTAAAGTAGTTCCCCTTGCAGACCTTGCGATCTATTGAGCAGATAATGTAAAGGTCATCAGTTTCTGTGTCCCACGGTTAACGAGGGTGTCATGTGGCCAGCAAAACGACCAACCGTCTTTACTTTTCCCCAACAAATGTCAGGTACCCATTAGATTTGAGTGGACTCAGAGAGCCCAAAGATCCCGAAATTAAAAATCCCAGTCTTCACCAGGTTTTGAACCTGGAAGCCAGGCGCTAAACCGCTCAGCCACCGTTCATCCACCGCGCCCCCACCTTCCCTCAAGTTAAAGGAGGGGCTAACAAAATGCTAAAATTTGTTATCGGTTAATCATCAGAATGAATTAAGACAACATTCCAAGATGTGGAATACATGCATACTGACACGAACCACCTCCCAGGTATACAGACATGAACCACCTCACAGGTATACAGACATGAACCACCTCACAGGTATACAGACATGAACCGCCTCACATATATACAGACATGAACCACTTCACAGGTATACAGACATGAACCACCTCACATATATACAGACATGAACCACCTCACATATATACAGACATGAACCACCTCACAGATATACAGACATGAACCACTCACAGGTATACAGACATGAACCACCTCACAGGTATACAGACATGAACCACCTCACATATATACAGACATGAACCATCTCACAGGTATACAGACATGAAGCACCTCACAGGTATACAGACATGAACCAACTCAAAGGTATAATACAGACATGAACCACCTCACATATATGCAGACATGAGCTACCAAACAGGTATACAGACATAAGCCACCTCAGCGGTATACAGACAATGAACCACCAAACATGTATACAGAGATCAACCACCTCAAAGGTATACTGACATGAGCCACCTCACAGGTATACAGACATGAACCACCTCACAGGTATACCCAAATGTCCACAAAAGCCAGATTGGACCAGAGCACTGTTTAATGTTGAAGTAGCGATTAGACGACACATAAAAAATGTCCATTCACTATAAATACTTATAACTGTAAGGGTATTAGCAGAAGTAACATTTATAAATTGGTTTGTAAAAAAAAAGGAATCTGTTTTATTGTCTATTTATTTGGGTGCCCTCCTTAACTGTGGGCTAGTGGTGAACATTCGCCAAACACAATCCCAACCCGGAGTAAATATCTGTCTTGTGTTGACAATCTGGGAGTTGTGGAGCAATTGATTGCATTTGTTTTATTTACATCTCTGTGTGTATGTTGTAGGTAACCCCTGTGTGAGATATGCGCGCCACAACCATTAACGTCTTCTTGTTTGTTGTGCAGTCACGTGACACGTACAAGCGATAAGGCGGCCCACATGTCACAGCCGTGAGTACTCTCGCACGTGTAGATTCCAGCCCCTGGCTACTGACTCACCAGCGCCTCTGGCGGAGGACTGGCATGGCTTGTAGCCCTGAGTGAAAAATGGGTGTGTGTTTGTAGGTCACAAAACTCAATACAAGAATTCTTCAATTAATTATTTAAGCCATTTTTACTTAATGTAACTTTCCTCGGGGTCTCGATAGATACCGATGTCTTGGTACGAGCTTTATAGCTGTCGTGTGAAGGCCAATAATTACCAAAATAAAGTTTTGTCGTCATCATTACCGGGTGTCCCAAGTATGTCCATAAGAGTAGACTGACTCCTGAGCTGGCCTTTAAAACGTTTAGAGGGGAACGCTTCTGTTACACCCTCCTCTTTAGATCTGACCAAACAAAAAAAAGGTCTCGGCATATGGACATTCCAATAAGGGAATAGTTTTGCACCAAAGCATATTTATCATGGATAAGTGCCCCGTGAAGTGCATCTATTAGGGATAAGCGCCTCAACAAGTGCACCTATCAGTGATAAGCGCCCCATCTAGAGCATCTATCAGGTATAGGTATAGGCGGCCCACTTATTGGATATATGATGGATAGGCCTCCATCTAGTGCATAGATCAGGGATTGGCGCCCCGACTACTGCATCTACCGGGGATAAGCGCCCAGCCTAGTGCATCTATCAGAATATGATTCCCGACTACTTCATCTATCAAGGATAGGAGCCCCGACTACTGCATCTACCAGGGAAAGGCGCCCCGACTACTGCATCTATCAAGGATAGGCGCCCCGACAGGGATAGGCGCCCAGCCTAGTGCATCTATCAAGTTTAGGCGCCCCGATTACTGCATCTGTCAGGGATAGGCGCCCAGCCTAGTGCATCTGTCATGGATAGACGCCAGAACATCTGTATTTGCCCTGCAGTCTTGCCATCTTTCATGTACATCACGCACAAAGGGAATTTTTAGTGGACTGGTTACAGCAGGGTTGTAAAGACCAATTTCTGGAAGACAAGGTCTATTTTTTGGGGTGGGGGTGGGGTGGGGGAAGGAACAATGAGACTTATTACTCCTTACAGTCGTTTAAAGGCGGTTACGGCTACCTATTAAATCTTTTTTTCACGACACATAGTCCAAGACAATATAGTTATTGAAAGGGATTGGAATTTTTTATTTATTTAGAAAATAAAACACAAACCAGGCAATGTGTACCCTTTTGTTGACTTTTAGATTCTAACAGAAACTGTCTAACTAACTGAACGCTTGCAAAGCCAATAAGGTCTGCTTCCAGTGGCGTAGTTTATCTTTCTATGTCTGTGTGTTTGCGCGCGTAAGGAAATCACGAAAAGATATTTTTTTATAAAATAAAAACAAGCAAAAAAATAAAAAAAAATAAAGCATATTCAAGGAGAAGAACCATAAGAAATTGCTGGTATATATCTCAATACTGCAATAATAAGCTCCCTTTTTAAATAAAGCAAAATTAGTTTATTACTCTAATTAATAAACTAATTGGTTAATTTTTATTGCGTCATGTATTATCATTGAATATGAAGAATTATCCGAAATTTCAAATTGATCCGAGAAAAAAAAAGGTTTACGATATGTAATAAGAAGAATAACTCCACATATACAGCCACATCACCAAATATGTAGCATTTATATCCCTTGTTTGATACCAAAACATTTAAATTTGTTTAATTATTAATTAACTATGTGTTGTTTTTTTTTTAAATTTGTTTCATGTTTTGTGTAAAGTTTGAATTTGATCCTAGAATGGGTGAGAGAGAAATAACATGCACGAAAATTGTACTAGACAGACAGACAGAGTGAGTTGATGTAAAGTTTGTAAGTAAAAAGAAACTCAACATCGGATTGAAAACAAAATGAGATCCTACTTTTTGAAATAAAGTTTTGTCGTCACATGAAGAAAGAGGGTAAAGAGGACCGGGTGGAAACTTTACAATTTCCTAAAACCTCCTCGGTCAGCAACATTTTAATGATCTGTATAAAACAGTGATGCCCAACATACAACCCGCGGACCTGACGTGGTTTCATCCGGCCCGCCGAAACGTCTACACAAAGTGTAGAAAATCCCCCTCCCCCCTTGTTTTTTTTTAAAGGTTGAAAAATGTATCTGACCTAAGTTAGGGCCCCTGACTTTGTCTCTGATGGATGGGTACCGCGACATTTAATATTTGTACATTTACGACATTGGAGAGCCCAAGAAGCTATAAGTTGACTCTGAATTTAGAATCTACCATAAAAGTGAGCGGATCTTTAGTTGTTTGTGAAACATGATAATAAGCCAGCATATTTGTTTTATAAAGAAAGAAAGGCTGTTTACAAAAGAAATAATATAAACGGTATTAAAAACCAAATATGGCGGCATTCTTGGTTAGAGCCGCAAATAAAAAATATTGTTATACTACGCCTCGAGATTGGAGGATCGATGGGAATATTTACCAAAAAGAGACAAGAAAATTAATCGTTGGTAAAGCTAGCTACAATGTTGCTCACATTTTAATTAGAGAAAGGAAGCAATTTTTAGACGCGAAAAAAAACAAACTTCCAATACCCCATTAGATAATGTAAGTATCAGATCCACAAGTTCTTAATAAAATTGTTTCAGGTTAATGTTATTTCGTTTTTGTACATTTTCAGTCATCTGGCCCGAGACACAAGTGTTGGAAATCAAAATGGCCCGCAGGTCGAATTAGGTTGGGCATCACTGGTATAGAATGTTAGTTAAAGTTCTGACTTAGATATCTGTCTTTTATCAAAACGATGTGTCTGGACATATCTCTGGAATCTAAACAGACGCTTGTGCAGTTGGTCGTTGGCAGATATTGCAGTCCGGCGCCTAAGTAAACGGACCCTCTTTTAGCTTTCTGTACCCAGTGGCAAATACTTTTTAATAGCCGTGGCGCTCCAGGTACCGTCAGATATTCTATCGCCACGGCGCCTGGGTGAGTTACTCATCTTTCCCCCCGAGCAAGAGTTTCCAGACCTCATTTTTATAAGGAGTTTTTTGGGGTTGTTTTGCTTTCTTCTTTTTTTTTTTTTACTATACAAGCTGGTTGTGGGCGCGATGGCTGAGTGGTTAAGCGCCTGGGGTCCTGGTTCGAGCCTCAATGAAGACTGGGATTTTGAATTTCAGGATTTTTAGGGCGCTCCTGATTCCACCAAACTCTAATGGGTTGGGCAAAGTAAAGGCGGTTGGCCATTGAGCAGGTCACACTCTGAAATCGCCCCCGATAAATCAGTGAACTCGTGACGACTTGATCATATTGACGATATAGCTCACTAAATTCTTCAACAAATTGACGATGTTATCTCACTAGAATCTTTATCAAATTGACGATATTATATCTTGCTTTATCCATTCCTGATCAGATTAAATTTTGGTTTAAAGGCGAATACAAAAAAAAGTAAATGCAAACTACCATAAATAGAAAAAATAATAGAAACGCCATTCCTCATGTAACTATTCACAATGCAAGGGATAATAAATTCTGTTTCCTTTTGACGAAAGTAAGGCTTACAAATGTTATAGTAATAATAATAATAATAATAATAATAATTCCCGGCTTTATTACATGTTAACAATAATGACAGGGCTGCTTCCTTAACATGGCTCAAAAATGTCCTCTCTACCCTGAAATAGAAGGCTTTGTTACAGCAATCTAGTACAAAGTAATTAGGACAAAAAAGTACGTGAAGCATATCCTTAAACTCAATGTTGTTGACAAATGTCAGTGAGTGAATGAAACACATATTGGCACAATGTTCAGCCTTATCAGAATCTGCCTACCTAGGTCGCCATAACCAAGTTGCAAAATTAATACACCAACACCTAGCTTGATACATAATTTGATCAAGGGAAATTGAACTCTTTGTTACAAATACTCGCCACAAGAGGTTCTCGAATCAACCGATTACTTATTGTACTGGGGTAGGCCTATTTTGACTGACAAAACGGTGGACTACAACGGCTCTGACCTGCTGTTTATTGACAAACAAAAAAAAAAAGGAGAAAACAAAACCCACCATTACCATCACTGACATCGCCGTACCACTATCCCATAATATAAGAAAAACTGAAAAGAAAATACGGGAACCCACGCTTGGAAATTAAGCGGTTATGGAAGTTATCTAAAATAACAATACCAATATACATTTTTATCTCAACTGAGGGGCTAATGACAACTGGCCTCACAGACACCGTCAAAACCCTTAAAATCTCTAAGACAATTCTCGTTGCCTGTCAGAGAGCAATACTGCTGCAGACCTGCCACGTCACCAGAATATTTCTCAGTGGACGAAGCTTGACCCTGGCAGTGCCAGAGAATGAATATGATTTCGCTTTTTAACAAAATAATAATAATAATAATAATAATAATAATAATAATAATAATAATAATAATAATTGCAGGGCTACTATTGCAAAACTTAAAATAAAACGAAAAAAAAAAAAAGCCAAAAATGAAGCTTTAGGATCTTCAACAAATATAAAAACAAAAAAAAAACAAAACAGGTTTTACAGTTGATTTCTAAAGGCCAGGCACATCTACAATGGTGATATGTGATCTTTTAATACAAATAGTTCAAGACTTGAAAAGGCCCTATGCTATTTCAGAAGTCTCTTTTTACATGTCATATGTTTTTCAGATATTTAGAAGGTTTAACATATAATATACAACCAACAAGTATTATGAAATAACTAATCTATAAAAGAAATGATATATATATATATTTCTAAAACGATTGTAGAAACAGTTTACTGCATCTAAACAACAGTCCACAACCAGCTATACCAACACGATTCAGAGAATGATCACCTCATGGAATATATTTAGCATGCTTGTTAATCTGCAATATTATTTCTTGCAAACTAAATAGACCACTCTGAGAGTCACTGGAGTAGGAGGAAATATATATATATATAAGCGTACTTAAAAGATCGCACATAATTGAAATTTAATTTCAATAAAAATAAATAAAATACAACTTTCCAAAATAACATCGAAAATCATGACTGAATGCATGACGCGTAGGACGTAATCATCTTCTTTTTTGAAGTAACGTCTGTATTATATAAGATAAGACACCGTACACACAGTGAGTACTATATAAAAGGTCAGAAAATGGATCCTTTTTCTGCCGACTCATTTAAAAGTTCAGAACAGTCTAGCCCTAAGGTGTAGCGAAGCAAACAGAGGAATTCTTGGGGAATCCCCGTGTTTAAAAGTAAAAGAAATGAGATGAAATGATGCTTACTTGTCTTCTACCAAGGACATGATCAACTAGGATGTTTGGCCTCCGTAGTGCCTACAAAAGATTGAGACAACACACTCCGGAAGCTGAAAATAGGAAGAAGAGAAACCTGCACTTGAATGCTGACCACGCTCTTCAAAGCTGCCTATTGTAGCAAGAGACCAGAGAGAGATAATGGCCCTAGAGCGGTCCTTTAGACGTCAAAATGAATGGAGAACTGCCTGATCTGGAAGCCACTACACATTTCTGATATAAGACTAGCTATCTGTACCCTTCTTAATGGGATAAGGGTGAATGTTTAGTTTGAGTTTTTGAATATCCTTGCGAAGTTGCGATATTGATGGGGTGTTTTCGAGATTACAAATCGTAGAAGTTCATTCAAGCCATGGTCACATCTTGAGAAGTGTGAAATAGGACAGCTTTAACATTAGGGTTAATGAATTATATTGCAGTATAATTTGATAGGGATGGTGATTATTGGATATTTTTATTTGAATTCAAAGTCTATTTCGATTATTTTTGCATACTACAAAATTAGAAATCTTGATAACACTATGTTTAAGAAACTCTAAAAATACTTTTCAATGTTGGTGACGAAAATGTGCAACATTATAATTTCAGTATACTGATTTAGAGGCTAATTCAGCTTGATGGCACTGGGATATAGCTAAAGACTGGCGACTATTGTCCTCCGTTTATGTCCTGATGAAACATGTTTTCATTTGCCGCACGTTTCAAAAACGAAACAAGCAAAATATTTTTAAAAAATGAAACAAAGCTTATAGAAAGTAAAGAACGCACAATTACTTTTCTATAAAAAACAAGACTAATTAATTACCACTAATTTATAAACCAATAGATATATACTTTTTAAAATGATTCTTGTATTGTATTCGACTATGAAGGCAACGTGTCAACTTGACCCGAGAATTGGAAGTGGGAGAAATAAAGTCTAAAAGATTTGTATAAGACAAAGTAATTTGATATATAACCTTTGTAATAAGAACCTACAACTCGAGTATGAAATGGGGGTTATATCGCTCCGATGTGTCACTATGATAGTAAAGCTAAAAGAAAGTGTTTATAGCTTTATGATAGAAATGTATGATAAAGGTGTTTATTGCTGTATGATAAAGGTGTTTATTGCTGTATGATAAAGGTGTTTAAGCTTGGCCAATAGAAGTGTTAAAGGCTGTAAGATAGAGGTGTTTAAGGTTATATCATAAAGATGACTCCCTTTCCCAACACACGCGAGTCTCTGTTGCTTTACCCATCTCTAAGACTTTTGGTGCCTAAACAAAGGGACAGGTGTATAATTCTAATTGTAATACTAGCTAGACGTGTCTAAGTAACAAGTTGTGCCTAAACAAAGGGACAGGTGTATAATTCTAATTGTAATACTAGCTAGACGTGTCTAAGTAACAAGTTGTGCCTAAACAAAGGGACAGGTGTATCATTCTAATTGTAATACTAGCTAGACGTGTCTAAGTGACAAGTTGTGCCTAAACAAAGGGACAGGTGTATCATTCTAATTGTAATACTAGCTAGACGTGTCTAAGTGACAAGTTGTGCCTAAACAAAGGGACAGGTGTATCATTCTAATTGTAATACTAGCTAGACGTGTCTAAGTGACAAGTTGTGCCTAAACAAAGGGACAGGTGTATCATTCTAATTGTAATACTAGCTAGACGTGTCTAAGTGACAAGTTGTGCCTAAACAAAGGGACAGGTGTATCATTCTAATTGTAATACTAGCTAGACGTGTCTAAGTAACAAGTTGTGCCTAAACAAAGGGACAGGTGTATCATTCTAATTGTAATACTAGCTAGACGTGTCTAAGTAACAAGTTGTGCCTAAACAAAGGGACAGGTGTATCATTCTAATTGTAATACTAGCTAGACGTGTCTAAGTAACAAGTTGTGCCTAAACAAAGGGACAGGTGTATCATTCTAATTGTAATACTAGCTAGACGTGTCTAAGTGACGGGAAAAACAACGAGTTCGTCAGTTGATGAAACAGTTTTGTTTGTGTCTAGTCTAGAGCAGTGATAGGCGAACTTTTTGAAGAGAGGGCCAAAAGATAAAAACAAAAATTGTGTCGGGCCATACTTATTTGAATAAGAAAATACAGAAATTTAGTATCAGAATTAAGGATATCATAATTTAACTTAAAACTAATGCTGTATGAAGCATTGGGTGGTTCGATAATAGTTATTTATTTAGATCTGCTTCGGGCGTAGTTATTATTGAAAGTTAACAGAGTAGTTCATCCGTCAGAAGTTTGTCTTTAAAACTTAAAAAAGTAATTCCACATCCCATTGTAAGAAATACCCATGTTTTTATTTTTAAATTATAAATTTAATAATTAAAATGTTTTACCACCATAATTGAATATATATATTTTTTTAAAGGAAGTAACCCTCTTAAACTTTGCGATCTATTGGCCATCTGTTTCTGTGACCCACCGTGGACAAGAGTGTTATGTAGCCTGCACAACGACCAACTGACTTTACTTTTCCCTAACTAATGTTTGAGTGTGATGGACTCAAGGGCGTCCTATTTATGAAACATATGGAGAATGGAATTCGAGTGCAGCATAGAAATTACAATTTGCAATATTACCCCAAATCTGGTATTGAAAACTTGACTTCTTACACACTGGAATAATCTCGATCGTAAAAGAGAGAAACTGATTTTCTGGGTACATTGTCTGTCTCTTCGCACTAACAAGTTGTGCCGAAAAAGTCAAATAGGAAAAAAACCCAGGAAGAAACGCTAAAAAAACTAATAAGATAAGGGAGAGTAAAAAGTGTAGAGTGGAAGAGAGTAAAAAGTGTAGAGTGGAAGAGGCTTAGGAAGGGAGTAAAAAGTGTAGAGAGGAAGAGAGTAAAAAGTGTAGAGTGGAAGAGGCTTAGGAAGGGAGTAAAAAGTGTAGAGAGAAAGAGAGTAAAAAGTGTAGAGTGGAAGAGAGTAAAAAGTGTAGAGTGGAAGAGGCTTAGGAAGGGAGTAAAAAGTGTAGAGAGAAAGAGAGTAAAAAGTGTAGAGTGGAAGAGGCTTAGGAAGGGAGTAAAAAGTGTAGAGAGGAAGAGAGTAAAAAGTGTAGAGTGGAAGAGGCTTAGGAAGAGAGTAAAAAGTGTAGAGTGGAAGAGGCTTAGGAAGAGAGTAAAAAGTGTAGAGTGGAAGAGGCTTAGGAAGGGAGTAAAAAGTGTAGAGAGGAAGAGGCTTAGGAAGACATAAAAAGTGTAAAGAGGAAGAGGCTTAGGAAGAGAGTAAAAAAGTGTAGAGAGGAAGAGGCTTAGGAAGAGAGTAAAAAAGTGTAAAGAGGAAGAGGCTTAGGAAGAAAGTAAAAAGTGTAGAGTGGAAGAGGCTTAGGAAGGGAGTAAAAAGTGTAGAGAGGAAGAGGCTTAGGAAGACATAAAAAGTGTAAAGAGGAAGAGGCTTAGGAAGAGAGTAAAAAAGTGTAGAGAGGAAGAGGCTTAGGAAGAGAGTAAAAAAGTGTAGAGAGGAAGAGGCTTAGGAAGAGAGTAAAAAAGTGTAGAGAGGAAGAGGCTTAAGAAGTGATAAAAAGTGTAAAGAGGAAGAGGATTAGGAAGAGGCTTAGGAAGAGAGTAAAAAAGTGTAGAGAGGAAGAGGCTTAGGCAGAGATAATAAGTGTAGAGAGGAAGAGGGTTAAAAAAAAAGTTAGGCAGAGAGTAAAAAGGAACGTAGTGACCATTATTGCTGTCACTTACCTGACCAGCTGGAACAATTCTCTTGGACCAAAAGGTCAGTCTCTACCGCCAGGGTCGTATTTATCCAGAAAGACTCAACTACGAGGGTAATATGACCCTCCCTGCACTACAGTCCTATCTCATTCCTGCTAGCCCACAACAACGACACTACCTTAATCTCTCCACATTAATCGCCATCATCACATCGCAACATAAGAAACAGCAAATTTACTTCCAATTAATCCATTACTAATTAATCCGCATCCAACGAACAATTCCTTCAATAATCCAATTAATATATTCGCATTTAATCCACGTACGTGATGCTTAATCCATTTCAGACTGTAATCCAAGTAAAAGTCTTTTAATCCAAACGTTTAGAGAAAGACCCTTTATTTTAATCCAGAATCAAGCAACATTCAGGGGAACATGTAATCTGAGAGAATTTGACACACAAGTCACTTTAACATTTATGAAACAAGTTTTCTGTTGGTGAGTAGGAAATTAACTGAAAGTTAATCATTATAAGAAGCACAGTGCCACCGTTAATTACTTGATGTCCTACGAACAGTGATTTGGTTGGGACTAAAACGTGTGTGTGAGTGCGTGTATGTGTAGCCTTTAATATCCTTGCACTTTTTTTGGGGTGGTCAAATTATATGGTTTCTGCTAAAGGTATAACGAGCTAATAGCAGCAGAAGTGTGCCAGATTTTTTAGTCTCAGTAGAGATTGAAAGTCACTCTTATTTGGGTAGAATGGAATAAAATGTATATTTATTTTAATTAGTTCAAAACTTATTGAGAACTTTGTGGAAAAGAAACAGTAAACGTGAGTTATATGTATAAGTAACATACATTTTAAAAAAGTTTGAAACCAATGTTATATATATTTAATAATCTGAGCCAAACTAAGATGTAGGCACATACAGCTATGCCATCTCCTTGATTTGTTTTTTTAAAAAATAAGGACAAACCTCAACTCATGTGTATATACCATATATATATATATACGGTATATATATGACAATATATGTATATTTATTTATTTACTTTTATTTTATGGTCAAGAAGATGGAATGGAATAGTATTTGGTGTCTTAACATTGAAGCTCGCAAGTTTTCTTTGGGTAAAGAGCAAACTCATAGAATCTTTAACAGCCATTGTGTTTTCCACTAACGATTTAGATCAGGGGTGGGCAACCTTTTAGTATCAAGGGCCGCATTTTTAAAAAGTTTGAGGAACTGAGGCAGCATATATATAGCCTATATGCACTTACAACTTAGAAAAATACGCTAGCTGTGTATAATGTCTATAATTCATAATTATACTGTATTACACATTTACTTTTCATTTTTTCACACTACCAATTGAGGAACTACAACAAGAGTTAGCAATTTCTGAAACCAATTTTACGATTTTAAGAAAATATTGCTATTGTCTTTTTCATCACATTTCACTACATATGTATAGGACATAGTTTGCTTTAAGTTATGTCCTCTAAAGCTGAATCACCATCTACGCAAAATGGTGAGCTGAGGGTATTGAAAACTGTTTCTTGAAGTCTTAAAATTTGCTTTTATAAATTTCAAAATCAAGGAATCCAATTAAGTCTTGTACTTTTCACTATTTCACGTGAAATAGTTTCACCTTTCAAAAAAGAAAAATAACAAAACCTGTTTTTAGTTGCTTGCCTGGAGAAATTGGAAAGCTTTGTTTGAAAAGATTTAACATGCACTGACATATCATATTCAAACAACCCATTGCCATTGTTGCTATGAAAAACATGTAGTCTTGCCTTCCACTCTTCATTAGTAATATTGTAACGAAGTCACAGTCAATGTCCTTCAAGGAACATGAACATTTCTTCATTGAGATTTTATATTCTTCTTATTACCTTGTCCATGCCAAGCCAGCTGATACATCGGAATATTTTGTTTCTAAATCTTTAAGTCCTTTTCGGAACTGTCTGTGGTTAAGACCCCTAGCTCTTATAAGTTTGATCACTGAGATATGTCGGTCACTAATATGTTGATATTTTATACAGCTTTGTGCAAACTTTCCCGTTTAGAGTTATATGGTCAGGATATTCTTTATTTAAAAAGACAAATCAAAAACGATGTTTTTCTCAGACAAAGAATGAGCTCCATTAATTGTTATACGTGCCATCTTGTTCCGAGCATACCCAACACTCAACACAGTTCTTCATAGCATTGAGTAAATACTGGCCTGAGATTGTGTCTTAGACTGATTGTATTGAGGTATAGCCACTAAGAATAATCTTCGTTTACTTGAAACTTTTTTTATAATGAGACAGTTTCAAAAATGTATATAGATATTTAGAATTATTTTTAATATGTTAGCATTTTATATGTATTTATTATGGGCACACCTGATTATGTAGGTGTCCTAGGGCTGCATGAAACACTCCTGCGGGCCGCGTGTGGCCCGCGGGACGTAATTTGCCCACCCCTGATTTAGATAGAATATTAGCGAATAAACATTGCTTCGTCGACCAGTCAATAGATTTCTATGCCTATCATAAAAAATATGTACACAGTTGTCGTTTTTTCGAATATATATTCATTGAAATGTATTGATATGTTGTAGTGAAAGTTTGTCCACTAAAAAATATAAATGTAGCCATATTACGTCTAAACACAACAAACAGACGAATGACTACGTGTGTCTGCTAAGTTGGCGGGATGTATGGAAGACTGCCTTTAGGTGCAGCTTTTTAAATTGTCGGAAATAAGCGAAATAATTTGCATAAATAAGCTATTAATTCGGGTCGTCTTAAGACACATTCTTATATTTTATTTGTACCAAATATCAACAAAATGATATTTTTTATAGATGGTGTAGCTTAACCGAAGAATGTGTTCAATTTGTTATTTTGCCCCAATTAGATATGATATTTATGTTCCAAGGGGTACTGGGTTGATGTTCATCAGATCAAACTGAGTAATTCATATGCTTAATTGTGTGATTCGAACAATCATTTGGACGGCTGCGACACGCGTTTCGGACTTTCGTGAGGGTTCCGAGTTCAAACCTTGCCCATCTCTACCCTCTGTCCTCTGACGTCCTGCAGAAGATTTGTACAGCTCTACAGGGACGTAATGATCTCCACTTTTGATAAAACGTCTGAAATGTAATAACCGAGTGTGAGTCTAGCACGTCCTAAAAGTGTATCACGATTATTGCATTAATGAAAAAAAAATATAGCCTACTCTTATCTGCATATTTCCAATATTGTTTTGCATCAAAGAGATGCATTTATTAAAACATTCCTATGTGTGTATTGGTTCAGTCCAATAGTCACTTAATCTAGTAAGTGAGTATAGGCCTACATTCTATATAGGTTCTAATGGCACTATGTCTGAACTGAGGTGTAAAATGTGAATGTAAAACTGTAGCCGCAAGTTACCTCTCTACAACATTCCCTCTAAGAAACACATCATATACTCTCCGGCACAGCATTAATGACCTAATGATAATCCATTAAAATCGAAACTCCAGAAACGAAACAAATCGTTCAACATTACGGTTTCCAAGCGATCATAAGAGCATTCACATCATCTCGGAAAAAATGGAATGAAACAAAACAAGATCATTCACAGAAAACATGGAAATGATATGTTTGCAATCCAATGTCTGTTTGTCCTAGTTCCCAACTAAGTCGACCGGTACGTACTATCCATGCACGACTCGTTATGAAAGTAAATTGGTGTTGGCTTGAGAGAGAGAGAGAGAGATGCACCGCTGTCTGTATCGGGCGTCACCACCATGGTGGTATTTGCCACCCAAGGCGTTACGGAACTCTGTTTCTATAGCACGCACAAGGCCGACCAATCAAAATCGCTTTTGCTTCTCTTTCCGACTCCAGCAAGAGGAGAGAAACAAAAAGGCGAAAATCTTCTGAAGTTTTTTTTTAAAGATTTACCTCCCCCCCCCCCTTTTTTTTTCTTTCATTATTTGGATCATCGACACCCGTCTTGTCAGTAAATAGACATATTAACTACTGGAGTGAACATTGAACAAAATAGACTAGCTCTTTATCAAACATGGGCACGGGGTTAGGGGGGTAGGAAGGAGAGTCAGAGGATGTCATTTTCAATGCTGCTGCGCTAAGAATATGATCCTAATGACGTCATGTAATTTTGTGGCGTAAACTTCTCTTTCTTCATGGATGCTTTTATTTTTCAACATCTCTGGCAGACGATGCAACAAAACAAATGCCCCGCTTCGCCCTCGTGTTCTAAGGGAATTGGCCCGGGGGGGGGGGCTAAGCGATACGTATATACATATCTCTATGTAAGTAAGTGGGGGGGGGGGTCATGGACGGCACGAGAGACTCAAGTAATACGCCTAGCGCTAAGCGAACACACGACCTGGCCTGTGGGACCACCCATATCGTCCTTATTGGTGGGCGCACGGAGGCATTCAAGAAGACCCGGATGGTAAGCATGGGGAAAAGGGGGGGGGCGGAGGGGGGCAGCTGTCAAAATTTTTAGGAAACTTTCAGGAAAAAAGTGAGTAAGGGGATACAGGGAGGGGAAGGGGGCGGGTGCCGTAACCATGTCAGTTTATTTTTTATCCTCCTTCCATTAAAGAAGCGATAGACCTGAGTTAATTATGTGATTAAATTGTGGAGGGGGCTGAACAACTTGAAATAGTCCAGATCAGTGGTTCTCACACGGCTGTTCGTACACTTCTGCTGGACCCGCTGAACCAACTAAACCCAACTGCTCTTCTTATACCAAGTGAAAGCCCCCCCAAATCTTTCTTCTAAGTTTAAACCTAGATAATCCACTACACGCCAGCACTTTGCTAATCTATACGGAAACTGTTCAAGCTCGAAAAGTTAGTGAACACTGTTTTGCCAAAAAAACAAACAAAAAAAAACCCACAAGAAACCCAAAACTGGAGCGAAAGTGAAACCAAAGAGATAAGGTGTCCATCCCCAATGCTTTAATAAACCTTGTCAATCTGCACAACTATTCAGCGTTACCAAGATCTAGATCTGAAATTTTATGATATAAAAAAACAATTATGGAGATTACACCCTTACTTGACCGGAAGCATCTATTTTATTTTATTTTTTATCTTCTTTAGAGGAGAGCTCCTCGTTAGTAAATATATTCAGCATATTTTGGCCATTAAAAAAAAACAACTTCTGTAAAGGAAATCTCTAAAATCTTGTGTAACAGAGATGCCTTGAAACGCCTGTAATAGGCCAAACTTCAACAAAAGAGGGGCCTATAAAAAAAAAGATTTGAGAACCTTGTTTGATATTGACTCGTGTGTATCGGCTGGGAACTAAATAGAGTGGATTTGACGTCTGGGAATACTCGCCAGAAGATACGTGAGTGGGGGGGGGGGAGAAGAATGAAATGAACAGCAAGGAGCGAGAGATCCTCTGATCTTCTTCTCAACGTGGACGTCTCTCTTTCTGGCAAACTCCGACAGACAAGAAATTTAGGGTTGACAGGTAGAACATGGTGCGACGTGCAAGGGCGGACATACAAAAACAGTGCGAGAGGGGAGGGACCTGCGGTGGGAGGTTAAGCTAAAAAAAAATCGGAGCAACGTCATCTCATAAAACTAATTGGGCAAGGGGAACAGGGACGACGTCGTATCAAGGCACGTGGTGCTCTGGGTCGTCTGCTCAATCGGAGAGCAAACAAGTTTTTTTAAGTTAAAGAAGAGCAACCATTTTTTTTTTGGGGGGGGGGGGTGTGAAGTGAGTGCAAACCAAACGTATTAATATTGACTGGAAAGTTCATGGAAACACTAGCCGTGACCGGAAGCATCTAATTTACTTTTTTTTTAAAAATTTTCTTAAGAGGAGAGCTCCTCGTTAGTAACCATATTCAGCTTATTTTTGGAAGTTTTGAAAAAAAAATTTTTTTGACTCCACTAGTTTAGCCAGGGAGTGTCACAAATATGTGCATCTTGTGCTGTCAGGAGGCTTTTAAAACTTAAGGAACACACATTCAGGACTAACATTTTTTTTTCGAAAGTACTTTCTTTGGAATGACAAGAAATACAAATGGCTGCCTGGTCGTGTGGTAATACTTCGGACTGTTGTTTTGTTGATCCCGAGTTCCAACCCTGCTCGCGTCCATCCTTTGCCGTCCTGCATCCTGTAGGTCAAGGGTAAGTTAGGGCTAGCACGAAATTAATCCTTCTGGCAGGAACGTACGATAAAATGTAAAGCAGTTAAGCAACAAAAACAACGGAAGCTCGTCCTAACTAATGTGTGTCTTTGTGTAACGATGGGCTTGTGTAGATCATACAATGCGATAGTGGTTGAGATTTAATTGATTTCATAGGAATTAAACTTTAGAAATCTTTAAACGGCAAATTAGCTTTGAGTATATTTGTATCTTCTCTTTTTTTTTTTGTTTGGACATTTTCTTTGTCAAGATTTGTCTTTGTCTATATCACGACCTCTATCTTGTCAAAGTGACCTTGAAATTTTCAACACGATGCTAATTAACAGCAACCTCCGGATCGTTGGAATGACCTCCCCAACAAGATGTCATCATTTCAACACGACCTCTGTGAGTTTTCCAAAAAGCACCAAGCAGCTGTTTGTATCATTAGTCAACTTGACCTCACACACACGAACGTGCTCGCACAGAGACCCACAGACGTTCTGGAATCTTCGTTTTCATTTAAAAAAGCTCTGTAGAATTTAAATTATTTGTTATCTAACTTGTTTTTTTTTTTTTTGCACTAGAAATGTTGTTAAGGAAGAGCCATATTTCTGGGAAATAGTTTTCCAAACTTGCTACTTAACGTGGACATCCCATAGAATGAATGAATATGTTGTTTGTTATTCAATTGTTCCGTCTATTTTCATTAGTCTTCTATTGGTTTCATGTTTTAAGTTATGTAACTGGGTCAAATTTTACATGAATTCATACACATAGAACAAAAAAGAAGTACAGACCTTCATCAATAGATGCCTGAGAGATATCCTAAAAATACAATAGTACGACAAAGTAGAAAACACCAAACTGTGGGAGATGAGTGGACAGAAAAATATAGAGGGGCAGATCTTAGAGAGGAATAAGAGATGCATTGGTCACACCCATAGAAAAGATACCAGCAACAGAGCTAGGCAGGCCTTAGAGTGAAACTCCCAGGGAACAAGACGCAGAGGAAGACCAAAAAGAACATGGCGACGCAGTGTACTTGAAAAAGCCGAGAGGACCGGGAAGAGCTGGGAAACCATAAAAAAACTAGCACGAGACCGTTGAGAGTGGCGTGTTTTTTGTCGAGGCCCTATGTTCCACAAGGAACTTAAAGGAGTGATGATGATGATACACATAGAAAACTAAAAAGTGAATAAGAAAGATATTCTTTACCAAAAAAAAATGGTTTCATTTAAAAACTAACATTTTTCCACACTAGATCAAAACCAATATAATCTTTAGTCCTTCATCCAAAATCCTGCCAACTATTTAAAAACAAATGTTTTGCTAGAAGCAGTGAGAAGAGAGCATCACATTCTTTGTCCACTGCTGAAAGAAATAATCTATGAATGAAAACAAAACTCCTTCAAGATCTCGCTAAAGAGGTGACGTCTCGTGAAACAGAGCTCATACGATACCAAGTTTTATAGAATTAGTTCTTCATTGGGACTGGAGTAGATCTAGTTGCTACATTGGCGTGCTAAACATTAGCGTTTTATTTACCTGAACCTATTCAACCTACAGAAATATATACATTATAGTTTATCATTTTTTTAAAAATATATTTTGAATTGAAGACTCGACACTTTCGAATGCTTCCAAATTATTCCAGATAATTGAATGATTTCATTGTCACATCTGTTATGAAATACATTTGTGAAGATCTCAAGCGGACAAAGCACTTTTTTTTTACTTTCTCTGCTTGATAGATTGGACCTTAATATTTTGTTGGTCATTCCTTGACTTTCTCTGCTTGATAGATTGGACCTTAATATTTTGTTGGTCATTATTTGACTTTCTCTGCTTGATAGATTGGACCTTAATATTTTGTTGGTCATTCCTTGACTTTCTCTGCTTGATAGATTGGACCTTAATATTTTGTTGGTCATTATTTGACTTTCTCTGCTTGATAGATTAGACCTTACTATTTTGTTGGTCATTTCTTGACTTTCTCTGCTTGATAGATTGGACCTTAATATTTTGTTGGTCATTCCTTGACTTTCTCTGCTTGATAGATTAGACCTTACTATTTTGTTGGTCATTCCTTGACTTTCTCTGCTTGATAGATTGGACCTTAATATTTTGTTGGTCATTATTTGACTTTCTCTGCTTGATAGATTGGACCTTAATATTTTGTTGGTCATTCCTTGACTTTCTCTGCTTGATAGATTGGACCTTAATATTTTGTTGGTCATTATTTGACTTTCTCTGCTTGATAGATTAGACCTTACTATTTTGTTGGTCATTTCTTGACTTTCTCTGCTTGATAGATTGGACCTTAATATTTTGTTGGTCATTCCTTGACTTTCTCTGCTTGATAGATTGGACCTTAATATTTTGTTGGTCATTTCTTGACTTTCTCTGCTTGATAGATTGGACCTTAATATTTTGTTGGTCATTCCTTGACTTTCTCTGCTTGATAGATTAGACCTTACTATTTTGTTGGTCATTTCTTGACTTTCTCTGCTTGATAGATTGGACCTTAATATTTTGTTGGTCATGCCTTGACTTTCTCTGCTTGATAGATTGGACCTTAATATTTTGTTGGTCATTCCTTGACTTTCTCTGCTTGATAGATTAGACCTTAATATTTTGTTGGTCATTCCTTGACTTTCTCATTTCCTTTACTGCAAAAATTATCAATAAATCATTAATAAATCATCAACCCTTCTTAATCTCAACACGTTTGTGCTTTTTTTAAATTTTTAATATCTCTTTTCTTTTTAAATGACTAAATCAGAAACATCCATATTACTGGTAAAGGTACTTCTGACTAAAGTCACACGCAAGAACATCTTCACATTCTACACTTTGTCACATTGTAATGAGAGAGTACTTTTTATTCCAATTATCTAATTGAAGGAGAGAACTGGGGGTTTGAAAAGAATACAGTTTTGAGAATCTAATAGAAGGAAAGTACTGGGGTTTGAAAAGAGTACAGTGTGGAAATCGAATTGATGGGTGTGATATTAGATTATTTTATGTGTTCTTTCCTTTTTTGTTTTATCTAGCTACTTCATCAATAGGAAGAGTGACTCTCAAAGCTGGTATCTAATAAGTGTAGGAAGAGTGACTCTCAAAGCTGGTATCTAATAAGTGTGAGAGTCACTAGAGCACACACAAATAACGGCACTGTGACGGTGCGAACAGTTCTAATCAGGCCTTCCTGGTCACGCGTGCTGAGGTGTAGTCATGGCAGACACATCTTGGCAGTAGGTTTGGAGAGTACACAAGAATATACGGAAAATATACAAGAACAGGATTTGGACCAATGGACAGGGTAAGGATGTCTTCTGTACCAGAGGCGGCACATTGTGGGTGAGGAGTAGTGCAAGCGCATCTGGAAAGGCGCCCGGTGAAGCCCCATCCCCCATGACAGGGAGATTTCTTTTGTCACCATCAGTTCATCATACAAAAGGGGGGGGGGCGTGCCACAAACGACACTAGTCAGCCTAGCTTAGAATAGATAAGTAATCGATTACATCAGTTCAGACTTTGACTGCGGGGAGAAATGTGATAGCGTGCCTCATTTTCTTTAAGCCTCTCCCAGACTTGCAGAATCTAGAGAGGTGGGGAAAGCTGCTTGTTTCTGACCTGCATTAAAACATGCGCTTATTGCACGTAACCACAAAACTGTATCCAAGGCTTAAAAAAAAAAGGAAGATTCAAGCCTATCAAGCCCTCGCTCCAATGGAGTTTGGTATGGTGAGCATCAGCGCCTAGGAAGATGTTAGCGGTTAATTAGCTCCTCCTACAAGTCAAAGATCAATTAGCTCCCCTCCTACAAGTCATAGATCAAATGGGTCCATTATCACCAGCAATTAAGATAACTACGAGCGATACACCAACTGTTTCGTCCTGGTGAGCTCATAGCGAGAAAAAATAAATAAAAAAATTTGCGATATTGAAAAAAAAAATACGGAGGGAGACACAGTCATCGTAGCACAAACTCTTTTGAGTGGCCCCTGCGGGTTGGCCGTATACATTAACTGTTTTGCTTTTTTTAACACTGCGTAATCTACAAAAGTAAGCTTGACAAAAGTAAATTGAAATGAACACAATATTAAACCACCATTCATCATTTTGCACCTACAGATAATCTCGCAAATGAGCAAAGTAAATCTTATAATATCCCTTGTACGACGGATTTCTCTCCCTTTGTCTATATTCACGTCAGTGTGACGGATAAGAAATATAAAAACATAACACCCCCTTCCCTCTCACTCCTCCCCCCCCCCCCCCCCAAACCCTGAAAAAAAAAAGCCATTAAAAAGTATTAACTGTTGTAAAAGCCTTAAACATTTTACTATTATTCTTTTTTGTATCTCTAGAATTTCTGACCATGAAGTGGTCTTTATCGTCACCCTAAGGACGAAGTCTGACAGTAATGAGAGCAGGAGAGGGTCTGTGTGTGGGTGTGTGCTGTGCGTGAGTGTGTCTCTGGGTGGGTGTTTCTATGTAGGTCTTATAACATTGTTACTTCACTTTTGGACGTTAACGGCCGACGCCAGGACTCCCATGATTAACATTTCGGGGTGGGCCACGCCAAGGCAAAGGTTGGATATCACATTGTTTAGTATTGCTTGAGGATAACTGACTTTTATGTGAACATGGGCAAGAACTCTGTGTGTGTGTGTGTGTGTGTGAGCATGTGTGTGTGTGTGTGTGTGTGAGTGTGTGTGTGTGTGAGCATGTGTGTGTATGTGTGTGTGAGAATGTGTGTGTGTGAGAGTATGTGTGTGTGTGAGAGTATGTGTGTGGATGTTGTTACGTACTAGGCATTGTTGTTTTTTTTTTCTTTGACCTGTTGCGGTCGAGAGACGGGGAGGTTGTCTGCCCCTTGTGTAGTAAATTTTTTTTTTATTCGTCAAGCCACACAGACAGTGACCGGTCCTTGACCTGTGTGTGTACCTCTGGTTGAAAGGAGGGTGTTTTTTTTTCTGTCTCTTTGAAGAGCGTTCTAGATCTGGGAAATTGATGACGTATTTGGTTCTAGAAATCACTGGATTTGTCTTGAGGTCGACGCGCGGTAGATTATATAAAGACCGCCCGCGTGACGTTGACGGACAGACATACGGAGACAGCCGTGAGACAGAATAGCGGAGACATTGCGTGACCCGTGCGTGGTATACCACTTGATCGTGTAAGTTAAGATTTTTTTTTCTTTTTGTCAAGGCCTTGCTTGCTTGTATTTGTAATTACATTTTCAAACTCTTGTATTGTAATATTTTTACATGCCATTTTTGTAAAAGGGTTTTGGTCAACACATCAATTCTGTATTGAGTAAATGTTTATTTTTTTTCTTTCTTGTAACTTTATATTTGATTAAACATTAAGTTGATAGTTTACCTTCCGATTTCTTGTGTCATTTTTTTTTTGTTATTCATTGTAAGTCTTTGATTAAATTCAGACTTAAGATAAGTGACACAACTGTTTTTCTATTGTCACGTTCCCCTAGGCAAGCCATTTTAAAAATTAGAATTCAATTCGTAATACGTGACAAAAGAAGTTTGAGGGCTTTCGTCCCGGATATTTTTCTGAACCTATTTTCGTCTTACTTGAGTAATTTTGTAAAGTTGACTTTAACAAAAAAATTTTTGTGTCAAAGAGTCGGAAGTAAAGTATCAATAGTATTGACCAAACTCTCTTAAGGTTTTTTGTTGTACTGATTTTGTACTGTATATTTACATTGTATACATTTTTTTTTGCTTCTAATAGTTGTTAGTTAGTCATGGATATTCAGGTTTTTCTTGCAAATCCCTCTGTGGAAGAGCTTGATGCTTTTACTAGGAAGGAACTGGTCCTTATTTCTAAACATTTAGGGTTAAAAATAAAATCAAATGCCCTTAAACAAGAAATCAGAGATAACATTGTAATCCATTATGTAGACGAGGAAGTGTTTTCTGAAGACCTTTTAGAAACCCTTAGACCCGATGAGGGTAAATCAGATTTAGAACTTCAGATAAAATTAAAACAAATGGAAATAGAAGCCCAGTTAGCTTTAAAGAGAAGGAAATTAAACAACAGGCCGCACAAAAAGAATTAGAGCTTGCAGCGGCTAGAGAGCAGAAAGAAATGGAAATAGAAGCCCAGAAGGAAATTAAACAAAAAGAATTAGAGCAGAAAGAAATGGAAATAGAAGCCCAGAAGGAAATTAAACAAAAAGAATTAGAGCAGAAAGAAATGGAAATGAAATTACAAATAGAGTTAAAAAAATTAGAGTTAGCTGCTAATGTAAGACCAGATTCTTCCCCTGCCAGTCATACTGCTGAAGCAACAAAATTTTTGAAAATAATTCCACGCTTTAATGAAGCCACAATTGACAATTATTTTCCACAATTTGAACTTGCTGTGAAAAATTTTAATGTACCTGAAACTTTGTGGCCCACTTTGCTGCAAACAGTTTTGACTGGTAGAGCTGCAGAGGTATTTTGTTCTTTGACCATTGAACAACAAAAAGATTATAATGTTGTTAAGGCCTTAATTCTTAAGGCATATGAACTTGTTCCGGAAGCTTACCGAAAGCAGTTCAGGGATTGTCGCAAATCGGATGGCCAAACCCATGTAGAATTCCTGCGGGAAAAGGAGCGACGCTTTGAGAAATGGCTCACTTCCAGGGAAATCGGCACCGACTTTGCAAAATTCAAGAACCTAATGCTGATGGAAGAGTTCAAGAGTTGTGTGCGGCTGGACGTCCGTACGCATATAGCTGATCGTGGCGAGGAAGATGTGCACAAGGCTGCAGTGTTGGCAGACGATTATATAATATCACATCAATTTGCCAAGTATACGACGGATGTCAAGCCAAAACAAGTCAAACAGCCTGAGTCCACTGCTAGCAACTCCATCAAGAACAGCAGTACAAACGACAGAAAACCTACTACAAGTAAAGCTACTTGTTCCTACTGCAAACGAGAAGGCCATAAAATTGACGATTGTTGGAAATTGAGGAAGAGAAACGAAAAAGCTCCTTCAAAAGTCAGCGCTTGCACAGTACAGTGGTCGTCGAGGTTTACTCCCTCATCATCAAGTCATATCAAGAATACCTCGACACCACCTGTTTCAAATGTATTGACTGTACAAGACTCTCCGAAAATGTCTCCCCGATGTTCCAATGACTCTAACCAGAGTTCCCATAAGACATCACCCCAATGTTCCAATGACTCTATCCAGAGTTCCCATAATACATCACCCCGATGTTCCAATGACTCTATCCAGAGTTCCCATAATACATCATCCCGATGTTCCCATGACTCTATCAAGAGTTCCCATAAGACATCACCCCGATGTTCCAATGACTCCATCAAGAGTTCTCCAAATACATCCACAAGATGTTCTACTGACTCAAGAAAGAGTTTCTCCACTGCGTCTCCTAGAGATGTCAATGACTCCAGCGAGAGTTCGACCCAAGTCCAGTCTGCATCAACCAAAATTGATGTTTTATTAGAGGATTTTAAGCCTTTCATTTCGGAAGGATTCGTATCACTACCCGGTGATTCTACAAGTCTACGACCTATCACCATTTTGAGAGACACAGGTGCCTCACAATCGTTACTTTTAGAGGGTATCTTGCCCTTGTCTAAATCATCATCGACTGGGAAGAGCATCCTGTTACGAGGCGTAGAGCTTGGATGTATAGATGTGCCTCTACATCTAATCGACATAAAGTCAAATCTTATTACTGGACCGGTTGTTGTAGGTGTCCGACCAACATTACCATTGGAAGGCATCTCATTGCTGTTAGGCAATGACTTAGCAGGTGGAAAGGTGATAGCCGAACCCATCGTCACTCAAACACCCGACTTATCTGCCACACCCGAGGAAGACCTAGAGTTATATCCAGCGTGTGCAGTAACAAGGGCAATGAGGTTGAAAGCATCTCAAGAAGAGAACGTCATCAAAGCCAACAGTAACCAAGATGATGTGGACTTGAGCACCACATTCTTTGCTTCTCTTGAAGAAGAACCAACGCCAAATTCTGAAAATCCGGCATCAACTCGAAAACAGTTGATTGAGGACCAAAAGAAGGATCCAGAGCTCGCCAAACTCCGAGAAACCGCAATGACATCACAAGAGGCAGAGCTAGCATCAACGTGCTACTACATCCAAGATGATATGCTCTTCAGGAAATGGAAACCTCCAGACGCATCCAACGAAGAAGAATGGAGAATATGCCATCAAATCGTGTTACCAGAAAGATACCGAGCGTACATCATGAATCTGGCTCATGACACACCAATGTCAGGTCATCTCGGCATCCACAAGACATACCACAAGATTATGTCCCACTTCTTCTGGCCACGTTTGAAGAAAGATGTCATCCAGTACTGCCGATCCTGTCATGCCTGTCAGATGGTTGGCAAGCCAAATCAAAAGATCCCTGTTGCTCCTCTGAAGCCGATTCCAGCCTTTGAAGAACCTTTCAGCAGAGTACTTATTGACTGTGTTGGTCCTCTCCCAAGGACAAAAGCTGGCAACCAATACCTGTTGACCATTATGTGTGCTTCAACTCGTTTTCCTGAGGCTATTCCTCTAAGGAACATAAAAGCATCAAACATTGTAAAGGCCTTAATCAAGTTCTTTACTCTATTTGGTCTACCAAAGTCCATCCAATCGGACCAAGGAGCGAATTTCACGGCCAATCTTTTCAAGCAAGTCATGACTCAGTTGGGCATCAAACACTGCATGTCGAGTGCGTATCATGCCGAGTCGCAAGGCGCTCTTGAGCGATTCCATCAGACTCTCAAGAACATGATCCGAACCTATTGCTTTGAGCACGAAAAAGACTGGGACGAAGGAATCCACATGCTGCTGTTTGCAACCCGTGAATCCGTCCAGGAATCGTTGGGATTCAGCCCTTTTGACTTAGTCTTTGGCCATTCGGTGCGCGGTCCCTTGAAATGTATAAAAGAGACTTTGTTGTCACCAACAGCCACTGAAGGACTTGTAGAATATGTAATTAAGTTTAAAACTAGACTTTATGATGCTTGTGTTCTGGCCAAAAATAATTTACAAAACACCCAATCCAGCATGAAACGCTGGTATGATAGAAAGGCCCGTGTTAGAAACTTTTCTCCCGGGGATAAGGTGCTTGTATTTTTGCCCATACCAGGTCAACCCTTGCAAGCCAGATACTTTGGTCCCTATGAAATTGAGACCAAAATTAGTGACCTCAATTACACAATCAAAACTCCTGACCGTAGGAAAAAGACTCAGCTATGTCATATAAACATGCTGAAGCCTTATGTATCTAGGCCAGATCACTCAGAGAAGAGTAATTGTGTTTTAAATACAGTCAAAAGTTGTTCAAATAGCCATGTTTCTCCTATTGATGATGATATTGTAAAGGAGAAATTTGGACAATACAAAATACCTAATTCTTTTGTATTACAGAATTTGGATGAAAAACTGTCTCATCTGTCTTCGACAGAAAGGCCAGTTATCATGAAGCTCATTAATGAATTTAATGACATTTTTTCTGATGTACCAAAACAGACTAATGTTATAATGCATGATGTAGATGTTGGCGAGGCTACTCCAGTCAAGCAGCATCCTTACAGGGTCAACCCTGAAAAACTTGCCATACTTAGGTCAGAAATCAAGTATATGCTTGAAAATGACCTCATTGAACCAAGTTCCAGTAGCTGGAGCTCCCCATGTGTCTTGATACCTAAACAGGACAAGACTTATCGTTTTTGTACAGACTACCGTAAGGTAAATGCTGTAACAAAGACCGATTCGTTTCCTATCCCTAGGATAGACGATCTCATAGATCGTATTGGTGACGCTAAGTACATCACCAAAATAGACCTACTTTCAGGTTATTGGCAGGTTCCCCTGACTGATAGGGCAAAGGAAATCTCTGCCTTTGTCAGCCCTGATGGTCTGTACCAATACAAAGTGATGCCATTTGGCATGAAGAATGCTCCTGCCACTTTCCAGAGAATGATAAATGCCCTGCTTGCTGACATGGAGAATTGCCACGCATACATAGACGATGTAGTAATTTTTAGCCAAGATTTTTCTAGCCATTGTAAACAACTGCATTGTCTTTTTACTAAACTGTTACATGCAAAAATTACTGTAAACCTGAGTAAGAGTGATTTTTGCCAGGCTTCAATCCAATACTTAGGCCATATTGTAGGACAAGGCCAGGTGAAACCTGTAATGGCCAAAGTAGAAGCTATCCAAGCTTTCCCTATCCCTGCTGACCGGAAACAACTCCGAAGATTTTTGGGAATGTCTGGATATTATAGAAAATTTTGCGAAAATTTTTCTGTCATTGCCAGTCCTTTAACAAACCTCCTGAGAAAGAACGTCCGATTTACTTGGACGAATGAATGTCAGAAAGCCTTTAACCAAATTAAGCAGATATTATCTAGCTCCCCCATTTTGATGGCTCCTGACTTCGGAAAACCTTTTAGGTTAGCTATTGACGCCAGTGACACAGGTGTTGGGTCAGTCCTTTACCAAGAAGATAATTTCCAAGTAGAGCATCCTATTTGTTTCTTTTCCAAGAAATTTAATAGACATCAAAGAAATTATTCTACTGTGGAAAAAGAATGTCTTGGGTTGATTCTTTCTATACAACACTTTGATTTTTATATCAGTGGGTCCAGATGGCCACTGGTTGTATTTACTGACCACAATCCCCTTACATTTATCCACAAAATGTCTGGCAAGAACCAACGACTTCTCAGGTGGAGTTTATTTTTACAAGAGTACAACCTAGATCTTAAACACATAAAAGGCAGCGAAAATGTTATCGCCGATGCCTTATCTAGATTGTAAAAAGTATTTTGATGTATATTTTTTTATATATATATCATGATAAATACATTCTGTAATGTAAATATTTTTTGTAATTCTAAAAAGATTTCCATTTCGTGGAAATGTAAACTTTTTATTTTTAGGAGAGAGGTGTTACGTATCTAGGCATTGTTGTTTTTTTTTTCTTTGACCTGTTGCGGTCGAGAGACGGGGAGGTTGTCTGCCCCTTGTGTAGTAAATTTTTTTTTTATTCGTCAAGCCACACAGACAGTGACCGGTCCTTGACCTGTGTGTGTACCTCTGGTTGAAAGGAGGGTGTTTTTTTTTCTGTCTCTTTGAAGAGCGTTCTAGATCTGGGAAATTGATGACGTATTTGGTTCTAGAAATCACGGGATTTGTCTTGAGGTCGACGCGCGGTAGATTATATAAAGACCGCCCGCGTGACGTTGACGGACAGACATACGGAGACAGCCGTGAGACAGAATAGCGGAGACATTGCGTGACCCGTGCGTGGTATACCACTTGATCGTGTAAGTTAAGATTTTTTTTTCTTTTTGTCAAGGCCTTGCTTGCTTGTATTTGTAATTACATTTTCAAACTCTTGTATTGTAATATTTTTACATGCCATTTTTGTAAAAGGGTTTTGGTCAACACATCAATTCTGTATTGAGTAAATGTTTATTTTTTTCTTTCTTGTAACTTTATATTTGATTAAACATTAAGTTGATAGTTTACCTTCCGATTTCTTGTGTCATTTTTTTTTTGTTATTCATTGTAAGTCTTTGATTAAATTCAGACTTAAGATAAGTGACACAACTGTTTTTCTATTGTCACGTTTCCCCTAGGCAAGCCATTTTAAAAATTAGAATTCAATTCGTAATACGTGACAATGTGTTAAAAACGTAGTCAAGCAGGTACAAGAATATTTTAAGAAACTCTCGACGTTTCGTACATTGCATTACTTTAAGCTTGATATTATAAAATGTTTGACTTGCTTTCTCTAGTTTGTAGATTAAAAAAATTTTTATGGCACGTCAAAATTTGTTTTTTAAGGTTTAGCTCGCTCCTGTACTAAGTTTGCCTATCACTGGGTTATAGGGTCACTTGAGCAATTAATAAAACTAAACAAGGGCAGATAACCTTTTTGTGTGTTTTTACTTACATTTTTAATACTTATGTTTATCTTTCCCCTGGGGGCATTACGGTCTGAATATTTGAATGGCCTGACTCCGTGGTGTGTTCATTATCTGGCCATCTAGTCTACTTGAATCTATCCTTATTTTATACAACTTATTTCTCTTTACTTTCACTTGCTAGCCTCCCTTTCGTTCAGCTACACCATATCTCATTCTGTTGTGAAATTTGCCAGGAAATATTTATTAATATATAAGTTATCGAGCATGTCGTTTCGTATTCATGATGTCAGTTTTGTGACATGTCACTCTCACTAAATTTATGACATCATGGCAAAACACTTTTTCTTTAAGAATCTACGTGCCAGGTATTCATTTTCTTTTTCAAACTTTGAAGTGAAAACCAAAAAAAAAAAGGATCTATGAGAAAAGAATCAGACGAGAGATATTGGGGGTTGACGGAGGAAAGATTTTCTAAAAATAAAATTTATGTGTTTAAAATTTTAAAAATAATAAAAATAACAGGTCCATAAACTGAATGAGATGCAAGTTTAATAATAATGTATAAGTTTATGTAACTTTCTATCTACTGTCATCAAAATAATGTTTGAAAACGGAGACTTAGTAATGTTTTTTTTAAAATAACGCTCTCACACATTTGTACCAATGATAAAGTTAGCAGCCCGCTACCTTATGCTGCGTCGTGGCCCTCGAAGTCCAAATTTAGCGACAACCACACTTATAATTTTGTTTGTTGTAAAAGTTTTTAAAAAAGCCTTGAAATGGTTGGAGGAGTCCGTGCGGCACTCACTAAATCAGGCCTGGACTAGATCTAGTGGCCAACGTCAACTTCACGCGCTGCGGAGAGATGACAGTTAAATACAGCAGCAGACTGTATTCACACCTCCGTGGACGGCGATTGGTTCGCGGGCGCCCTCTGACGTGATCAATAAAATAATCTGGCATAAGGTGGCATTGTGTGCTGAGCTGTCTTCTTACCTGGGTTGCCAGTTTGAACATTGGCAGGGCGATGTTTTAATGTCACACGTAGAAATGAAGTCTGCAAGGGCGAAAGCTCTTCAGGCTGGGGATGTCGCCTTTGAATTGCCTCACCAACAGTGCTTCTAATTTTATTAACTTGGTGTTTTTTTTAGTCTAATGGAGACTGCATCTAATGTGTTATTGTTGTAATGACTTTAACTCATATTTCTTTACATCCTTGATTCCTACCATGTGTCACTGTAGTGCGTGGTGCGCGTTCTTAAAAGTCAATCAATAAATCAAGTTCAAATTTGAAGATGTCTGATGTGTACAGGAAGGCACAAGGAAGTTGTTCGGTTGATGAGCTCATCAAAACAACAACAACCTAACTTGTTGGTTAAAGACAACAGCTAAACCTAAATTCCCAAATAGTTTCAATAGTCTTTATTAAATATTTATTAATTAAATAATAATAATCAATAATCATGAATTGTTATAATTAATATTGATGTTTTTTTTTTTCAGCTAATTATCTTACAATCTTCAAGCTGTAGGCCTATTATTTCTATGTAACGAATTAAAATGCCGTTCAAATTACATTGTAAACTTTTTGTGAAGAGCTAAATAGAGTGCTTTGATTGTACATAATACATACATGTTGGATATAATATTGTATTTAATGTTATTATTACAATCCAAAAAATGATGTAGGAAGGATATTTAAAAATCTCTTTGAATCACAAACCATCGCACTAGCTCTGCTCATGTACAATGGATTTAGGAAATTCTCGCATACAATTGTGTCAAGTAATATTGTTTTTAAGTTGGAGAGCTCCTACACTACCCAGTATGATTTCAACAGTTCACTGGAAGCAGGTAAAAATAATAACGATGGCGTCATCTGTTCTTGTACTGATTTACTGACAAGACCCAGGAAAGCTAGTGCTAACAAATGTTGTTATAACAAAGAACTTAAAAACAAAAGCATCGACCCGCAGACCCTTCGAATCCTTCTTTGTGGCCACAGCTGCGTCTGGGAAAAGTCAAAGCGGAAATGCATTTTGGTGTAGCAGAGAATGGCCCAACATTATCAGGTGCAGGAGGTCAGGACTTCATAGTCTAGTGGGAAAAATGGAAAGGTTCTCAGTTTGTTTTAGTTAACTCTTTCCCAGTATCCCGCTTTCAACGCCTCTTTATCGTTATCACACTTGAAAGGCCTCTATCTCGTTATCACACTTGAAAGGCCTCTATCCCGTTATCACACTTGAAAGGCCTCTATCCCGTTATCACACTTGAAAGGCCTCTATCCCGTTATCACACTTGAAAGGTCTCTATCCCGTTATCACATATTAAAGGTCTCTATCCCGTTATCACACATTGAAGGCTTCTATCCCGTTATCATACTTCAAAGGCCTCTATCCCGTTATCACACTTTAAAGGCCTCTATCAGATTATCACACTTTTAAGGCCTCTATCAGATTATTACATTTATAGTATCATGAAACGTCAAAGGCCACTATCTGCCAATGTCTGTGAGAACCTTTCCTGAAGCCTCTATTTCAATAAGCTCCCTTCCATTGTGTCCTGTAAGCTATTAGCGCATAGATTGGACAAGGTGATTACACAGCTGGGTCGCACTTTTCGGCTCACGTTAGATGTACAGGCTCAAAGCATTCCTAGACCATTCAATGGCACCGAGTCGACTCACCAAAATACCAGGTTTGTTGTCATTCGCCTCCCCTCCCTCCTTGTTTTGCAAGTACATACCTCCCTTTCTTCACATAAAAAAATGCCTGTCTTTTAAAACCCACTTACTCTACCCCCCCCCCCCCCTAGTTCCCGTTTTTTTCCCATCAAATTTACCGAGATGTCTGTTGAGATTTTGAGACATTTTTTTTAAAGCATTGAGAATGAATGTAACTAAGGATGCAATTAATTGTTCACTCAAGATTTATGTAACAAAACCATTTAAGTCAATTATTATAGTTACTATCAGCCAAACTACACAGTAGCCTAAGCAAAACAACAACAACAACACACAAAAAAACAAAAAAACAACAACATCTAATTAAAAAACAAACTAGAAAATTACCACACGAATTTCTCTTTGAAACAGCTTTCTTATGTCGAAATAAAAATAGTTTCCAACTTGGCTATATTTTTTTTTTGTAGAAGAAAGAGAAGTGATGGGACCAGAATGGAAACCAAACAAACGTAACTGAGTAATGGCGAGCACCATCTGCCTGGGACTCCAGTGTCAGCAACGGAACAGAGACATTTCCTGGTTTATTAGCATCGGCCAAGCGGAGATAACTGGGAGATGCTGGCGTATAATTCAACTCAAAACTAAATTCTTTTTGGCTCCGAATCCGTATTGAAATTTTTGTCATTTAAAGCAACCAATAGATTACAGCATGGGGCAGGTTGCCTGAGTCAGACAGGAAAACCAATGAAGAGTGTAAGTCTCTACTTAACAGGTACAACAAGATACTTGAGCTTTGACTCTGGAGACTTGTCAGTAGGCCAACATTTTATTGATATTGAAGCTGTATCGTTTTCCAAGTGTACTGACCAAAAAACAAAAGACAACACAAACTATGAGAACTAAAATAATGGTTACACTTTTCTTGACAGTTTCCGTTAACAATGTATGTTTAAAATTAAAACTGTTAGATATTTTCATCTATTCATTAGTAATCATGTTTTATTTGGTGTTATGCACTAACTGTAAGACAAATTTCCATATGCATAATAAATATTATTATTATTATCTATGAAGGAACAATTAAACAACTTGCGTTAGGTGTTTCCGGTGTACAAAACAAAAGACGTATTGAAAAGTTTTGTTTTTAAAAGTGATATGATCATTTTTGAGAACTATTTTAGCACTGAGCAAACATATTTTGTAAGTTCTTCCTTTTGTAGCTCAATGTGCGTCACTTAACGAGCAACATTGTAGTTCATTTGAGAATCCTTGACATTATTTCGTTTTTCACGAAAGTCCTCAATACATTTCTTACTGGTCATTGTATATGAGTCTATAAAATACTGGAGACTCTAGCTAGTCTAGTAGCTCACAATAAATTTTACAATACATAAAAAGTTTACACCAGTGGCGTAGCTATGGTATGTGATGCCCAGTGCGGCAGAGCCTCATGATGCCCCCCTCAAGTTGAAAAAATAAATAAAATGAAATAAAACAAAGAAAAGACTTTTTTTTCTGAAACTAATGTGTAGTCACGGTTAAAGTGTTGCCTATTAGCAAAAAAAAAAAAAACAAAAAAAAAAAACACATAAATTTAATAAAAAGATTCAATAATTGTATCACATATAGCCAGTGACCACACTTGTCAGCAATATGCAGAGAAAATATTAGGAAATAAATCACCTTGCCTTTTTTTTTCTTACCTCATTCCCTCCAAATTAACGCTATCATCGTTGATTTGACCTCATTAAATTGAATTAATTTTTGGTTTTATAATCTTTAATTTGTGTTCTATAAGAGCATGCAATCTCCTATACTCCTAGACCAAAAGTCAAACGTTTTCTGATATCAAACAAAAGTTTTATTAAAGTTTAATCCTAACAGGGTAGAATGTACAAATGTGAAAAATGAACAATTCTGTCAAAACGTGGAAAAATAAGTACGGAGAAAAAGAGTTAAACAAAACTCAAGATTTCAAACATTTCCTGGTTTCAGATGTTTAAAGACTTCTTAAGAAACTGTGACAAACCGTTGAATCGTCTTTAGCTCTAGATAAAATTCGCTTTGTCAATTGTAGCTACATTTAAAATCAAGTAGTTTCTCTTTGTTCGTGTATGTAATATGTGTTGTTCTTACTGAGAAAGTTAGTTCTTAGTTTGGTGTCCCTCACCACTTGATGCCCCGTGCGGACCGCACCACTCGCACATGGCTAGCTACGCTTCTAGTTTACATTAATTAGACTAATTAGAGGTTCCTCTAACTAAGTTTAATCTTGAAAAAAAAATTCAAACTAAAAAAAAATATATCTAGCATAAGTTAGATGTTATTGGCATTTCCACCAGCCCCGGAGTCGAAAAAAAAGTCGAGTTGTTGACGAGCCTAGTGCTACACCTGTATTCATGTAGCCCCGCGAGCGCTGACCGTGTTCTGTTTATTTGTCATCCCAACGTAGATCTGACATTTGGCCAGGATTCTACAAAACTGGCTACTGGAAGCCAAAGGCTTGATTTCCTTGCTCACCAGACATACTCCTCTAATCTCAGCAGGCTTCCTTTGTGTCTCTTTGCGGGTAAACCCGGTGAACCAACGCCACGTATTGTTACAGGAAGCACTTGGCTAGAGATGAGAAAACATGGGTTAATCGAACCCTTGTGGGTGCCCGAGACCTTTTCCTCTCTGATGGTCTCTGCCCTCCTCAGGGGTGTGTGTGCAGGAGGGAAACGTTGGAGTGGAGGGTGCGATGCCCGAAATTCTGAATGTCATCCTACAGAGGAGATGAAATGGTTGGATCGAAGTTCACATTACTATGAATGTAAGATGATAAAGCAAAGATTTTTTTTTCCCTTGAATCAAATGTATGGGTTAGCAAGGAAAGATAGAGAGAGTTGGAGGCCTTTGTGATCTAATTAGATTGGCATTGTTAACCCAATTAGATAAACTTATTAACACAATAAGCTCGACTCATTAAGGTTAACTTATTAACAGATTAAGGTTAGCTCATTAACCCATTCATCATTAACAGATTAATGTTCTAATTAAATCATTAAACAAAAAAAAATATCAACTCATTAAACAGCTATATTTCAACAGTGATTCTCAAACGCCTGGGTTATGTTTTACATTGTTTTTTTCACCAGTTTGTTGGAATAAACGTAACGAAATATTTGGATCCCCTGCCATGTTTCAATCCTATCCAAATTTCTTGGGATTAATTTCTTTTTTTAAACTTTAATACTTCTACGAGACTGGGTTGTTTTTTCTTTACATCTACTAACCCCGGGGTTTATGTGTTTAAATCGTACGATTAAATGAGCACCTGAAATTAATCGGGCTAATTGAAGACAGTTGGCCGTTGTTCTGGCCCTATGACACCCTCATTGACTGTCGGTCATCGAAACAGATGAGCATAATCTGCCCCATGGATCGTAAAAAATTTTAAGATAATGAAATATATTGACAGTACAACAGTATTGCGATGGCCCAAGCAAATTTTAAGCTGCAGCCATTAAAGACATTTTAATGTAACAAATTTATGCAGAACTCCTTCAGACAAAATCTCACAATTTTGTGTTTCCTAGTTAACTGCAATTGTCATTCAGTTCAACCGTTGGTGTGTTATCACCCAGACTATAAGCCTATCTTTGACCTGATGCTAAAATACTAACATAAGTTTTGAAATGTATTACCACAGAATCAAGAGTTGCACCTTTGTTTTGGTGTCATGGTTTCAACGTTCAGGTCTAAAAAATTGATTTTTAAGCGAGGTTTCGAATTTCAAAAACTGAGAACCCCTGCACGTAAAGAAAGGCTGCGATTACCTAGTGACAGGGTACCAGACCGAGGGTTCTCAGTCAGAACAGCTATACGCTCATTGCTTTTCATTGTACTGGCAACTCCGTATCCTCATCAACCAGCAGCGACGGAAAGTTGTATAATCACATAATAATTGTTAATTTAACTTTTTTGTTTTCTTTAGATATTAAAAAAAATGCAAAACCCACTTGAATTTGTTGCCCTTCGTTTTCCCGAGAAAAACAAAACAGAATAGGAAAACAGTTTCAAATGGGTTTAACTCTAAATGAAGAAGCAGCAAAATATGACCACACAATTTGTGATCAACTTTAGTAACCTGGTACAAGGTCTAATTCTAATATAGTCCAGTGTTTCCCAAACTTTGTCCTTGACGGAACACTTCGCACTTTTCGAGTATTTAGCGGAACACTTTGCTTTTTTTTTTTTAGAGAGATTAATTCATGTGGTGGCCTACTAGTTAATCATTCCAGTAGTTCGCGGAACACAGTTTGGGAAACACTGATATAGTTATTAGAGAGGGAAAGATGTGGGATGGGTGCCAGATAGAACTAGATAGCAGGTGATGGGGCGACATTGTCGGCTGACACCCTGTGGTGTCATCTGGTGTTATGTGGTGTTACCATTTCAAAATGTAAACTGCTATGACACTAATGTCTAAACAGTCATCTACTGCTCGCCATACCCTCCCGCCCCTCCCCCAGAACTTAAGTTTCGGTTTATAAAAACTCAGTTAAGGTGAGCAAGGGTGAGGCGGGGGGGGGGGGAATAAGTGACCGGACTGGAATTCAAATGGCGACCAAGTATTACGCACATAAAATGATCTTGCTTTTATGATTTCAATTAATATGTAATAACTCGCAGCCAAAATAACAGGTTGGTCATTGCCAAATCCTGATCTTTATTGAAGCAGAGTCCGAGGGACATCCCCTACATTCTCATTGAAGCGTGAAGTTGGAAGCGTGGTCGAGAGGCTAAGTGCGCTTGAACTTGGCTTGTCTTGGCTACCTAGAAAGGGGCTCGAGGTTCGACACCCGACTCGGCCTAAAGGCAGCTGAAAATCAACTCCTAGTTACCCCCTCCCCCCCACCGGTCCACAAATGAGATTGGACCAAAGCGCTCTGAGCATGCTATAAGCATGAAAGTAGCGCTATATAAAACCTATAATAATAATTGATTGAAAGGTCTCTTGGCCTCGTGACGATACATGGCTGCAATGTCACTCAAGCAACTCATTGTCTTGCAATCCACTCGCGTTTTTCACCAACAATCATTTTAAAAAAATACCAAGATAAAACTAATCACAGTGGAAGAACTTCGCATTTACAATAATAGATAAGTTCTTAAATATTCTTAAATATTAAAAAGAAAATACCAATAATTAATTGACACATTTTACCTATATCTTTGAATACTAAAGGATTCATTTCCCTTATTGGTGTCGAACAAAATAATACACTTCCAGTAATTCATTAAATGGTTAATTTTTTGTGCAAAGTTTCAACTTGATCCGAGAATGGGTGTGGGAGAAATAACGTGTATACAATTTTCACTAGACAGACAGACAAAGTGAGAGGACAGAATCTTTTTAACAGACAAAAAAAAAAGAAGCGAAAAAACAAAAACAAAACATGTTGAAAGAAATCTGACTCAATCAAGAGGAGTTCTATAGATAGACAACTAAGGATTATGGAGGTGCATTAGTCTAAGAAACACGTTTTACTGCATGGCCTCCCCCCTTCCCCTACCAACAATCTTAGATGAAGACCACACAGATCCACTTTGTCCACTGAGACAAGACGTGCTGTGGCTTAACACCACGGGATTAAGGGGCGATGATCCTGCCCGAAAGGGGCGGAGGCGGCCAAGCTGTTTGTCAAAAAAAAAACATTAGGTGGGGGGGATGAGAGGGTAGACTAAAAAAAAAAAGTTGAAGATGTTCTCTAGCCGAAGGCGAAGGCTTAACGTCTCTATATTCAGGTAGAGCCTAGGTCTAGGGACGAGAGGTTTGTGTTTTACCTTTCTGTCGGAGACAGAAGGGGGGGGGGGGGAGACAAAAGCTGAAGATGGATCGCAGTCTTACGTCTTTTTTTTACCTCCTTTTTAGGAGCTTAGTCTCTGGGCCGGGGCTGCGTAAGACAAACTCTCATGCATCTTCGCTCCTACGTCTTTGTTGCCTGGTCGCAGTCGTCTGCATTCAATCATTTGTTCTTCAGCATGTTGTTTGAATTGCGCTCCGCTGTTAACATTTTGTTGTACTTCAGTAGAAATTTTTTTTTTTTAAAAAGTAAACTGTGATTTTCTTTAAAACGAAAACTGGTCAGACATGGCCACTATGATGCGGTGAATAAATGTACACAAAATCCATGGGCTGATTTAATAGCAAACTTACGAGTGGTGACACTGTACTGTTATATTTATACCAACACCCAACATCTAAAATCCATCGGCTGATTCAACAGCAAACTTATTAAGATTGGCGACACTTTACTGTTTAACTTATACATACACTCAACATCCAATATTACCTTCAATGTTAAATGTTATACTCATTTTATAAATCCATGGTACCAGGGAAAACAGAGACTGATTTAGACATGAAAAGGCCCTACGCTATTTGAGATATAGATCTCCTTGTGTTCAACAAAAAGGCTTTTTTTTTTCTTTGCTTTTCTTAAAAGTGGTCGACAGATCATGTGCGGTGCTGCCTCAACGGTTGTACTGACTAAGGAACAGATGAAGGGGAAGAGGTAGTTTAACTATGGTACCGGGAGCGTGGTCGTACCGGTATACTCAACTCTATAACAACCCAAACAGTGGTACCGGTAGTGTGGTCGTACCGGTATACTCAACTCTATAACAACCCCAAACAGTGGTACCGGAAGTGTGGTCCTACCGGTATACTCAACTCTATAACAACCCCAAACAGTGGTACCGGAAGTGTGGTCGTACCGGTAAACTCAACTCTATAACAACCCCAAACAGTGGTACCGGAAGTGTGGTCGTACAGGTATACTCAACTCTATAACAACCCCAAACAGTGGTACCGGAAGTGTGGTCGTACCGGTATACTCAACTCTATAACAACCCCAAACAGTGGTACCGGAAGTGTGGTCGTACCGGTATACTCAACTCTATAACAACCCAAACAATGGTACCGGAAGTGTGGTCGTACCGGTATACTCAACTCTATAACAACCCAAACAATGGTACCGGAAGTGTGGTCGTACCGGTATACTCAACTCTATAACAACCCAAACAATGGTACCGGAAGTGTGGTCGTACCGGTATACTCAACTCTATAACAACCCAAACAATGGTACCGGAAGTGTGGTCGTACCGGTATACTCAACTCTATAACAACCCAAACAATGGTACCGGAAGTGTGGTCGTACCGGTATACTCAACTCTATAACAACCCAAACAATGGTACCGGAAGTGTGGTCGTACCGGTATACTCAACTCTATAACAACCCAAACAATGGTACCGGAAGTGTGGTCGTAAGGGAATACTCAACTCTATAACAACCCAAACAATGGTACCGGAAGTGTGGTCGTACCGGTATTCTCAACTCTATAACAACCCAAACAATGGTACCGGAAGTGTGGTCGTACCGGTATACTCAACTCTATAACAACCCAAACAGTGGTACCGGAAGTGTGGTCGTACCGGTATACTCAACTCTATAACAACCCCAAACAGTGGTACCGGAAGTGTGGTCGTACCGGTATACTCAACTCTATAACAACCCAAACAATGGTACCGGAAGTGTGGTCGTACCGGTATACTCAACTCTATAACAACCCCAAACAGTGGTACCGGAAGTGTGGTCGTACCGGTATACTCAACTCTATAACAACCCCAAACAGTGGTACCTGAAGTGTGGTCGTACCGGTATACCCAACTCTATAACAACCCCAAACAGTGGTACCTGAAGTGTGGTCGTACCGGTATACTCAACTCTATAACAACCCCAAACAGTGGTACCTGAAGTGTGGTCGTACCGGTATACTCAACTCTATAACAACCCCAAACAGTGGTACCGGAAGTGTGGTCGTACCGGTATACTCAACTCTATAACAACCCCAAACAGTGGTACCTGAAGTGTGGTCGTACCGGTATACTCAACTCTATAACAACCCCAAACGGTCGTATATGGAGTGTGGTCGTACCGGTATACTCAACTCTATAACAACCCCAAACAAAAGTTTTAAAAAAGGTAAAGCATAATTTGAATTTTACAGACCTATTTCAAAATGTAAATTCATCGCTTCATTTTCAAACTTCTATTGACTGGTTTTGAAAGCACAAGCGTCATGTTTCTATAGCAACGGAGTTCCGATTTATTTGATAACTCATCTTTGGTGTTTTGGTGCTGATATATGTTCAACACTTATTTACAGCTTCAGGATTTACATTGTCATCGTGAAAATTTCTGGGCTTTACAAATGTTCAATGCAAACAATTTAATCATGACTACTTTCACCATATCAGATTTTAAAATGTTTATTTTAATAGGAACAAAAAAAAAAGAGTGTTGATAGATATAGATTGTCATAAATCTCGAAATGTATTGATTAGTTATTTTATCACTTCAGTTCTTGAATGAACGGTAGATCTACTAGATCAAGGGTTCTCAACCTGTGGGTCGCGACCCCTTTGGAGGTCGATTGACGATTTGCCAGGGATCGCCTAAGACCTTCGATAAATAAATTGTTTTTGTCTATTCTTCTATAGCTGTGTGTGTATGCGGAGGGTGGGGGGTCACGGCAGAGAGGGGATTGTAAAAAGGGATCGCCGAGCCTAAAAGGTTGAGAACCGCTGTACTAGATCTATGTTTTGCCAAGTATTAGTTAAACAGGATTTAATTGAAGAACTACCACATTACCATCCAACGTGCAAAGATCCAGGCAGTAAGTCAAGTTCTAGATCTGGAGCATGGTGTGAGTCTAGGTTTAGTCAGTACTAGATAGAGTTTCCGTAACAGGCGTTCCTGTTTTTACTCACCCACGTGACCACGTGACAGAGAATGTTAAACAGACAAGGCGAAACAAGAAGAGATAACTAAAGTCGAGCGTAACCTAATCTAATATTACCATTTTAAAAAAGTAATCATGAGTTCAATGGGGAATATACCCCACCTAACCTTCATCACTATCACCTTAGTCACCATTATCACCGTCAGCTTTGTCATCATCATTACCACCAATATGTCATCATCATTTCCACCAATATGTCATCATCATTACCACCAATATGTCATCATCATTACCACCAATATGTCATCATCATTTCCACCAATATGTCATCATCATTACCACCAATATGTCATCATCATTTCCACCAATATGTCATCATCATTACCACCAATATGTCATCATCATTTCCACCAATATGTCATCATCATTTCCACCAATATGTCATCATCATTTCCACCAACATGTCATCATCATTACCACCAATATGTCATCATCATTTCCACCAATATGTCATCATCATTACCACCAATATGTCATCATCATTTCCACCAATATGTCATCATCATTACCACCAATATGTCATCATCATTTCCACCAATATGTCATCATCATTACCACCAATATGTCATCATCATTTCCACCAATATGTCATCATCATTACCACCAATATGTCATCATCATTACCACCAATATGTCATCATCATTTCCACCAATATGTCATCATCCGCACCTTTGTCACCAACAACACCATTGCCACCATCATTAAATTCTGTTCGAGTGATAGCTTACAGGTTAACCCCCCCCCCCCCCCCCGAGCTCCTCCCTATTAATAAACAATGTTTCCATAGAGCTCCAGATCACGTGACTACCGCTACTTGTAGAATCGGAAATAGCGAAGTCTGGACAGGTATTTTTTGTTTAGTCATTATCTCTTTCCCCAGCAAGTCACAGTAGTGGTATGGTCCACAAGAGAAACTAGACAGTCTAACCAACATCTACCAGATCCCAATCTCATTGAAAGTAACGCTTGATCTGACGGTCACAAAGTCACTTGCTAACAAGAAGCATCACCTCCATTAGGCTTCAACAGATTCAAATACATGGAGGAAAGAGAACGAAAAGGAAAAAAAAACAGAAAGAAAGAAAAAGATAGAGAAAAGAGACAGAAGAGACAGAAAGCTGGAAAAAAAAGAGACCGATAAAGATAGAAAGTGATTCAAAGAGAGCTAGAGAATGAGAGAAAAAGAGAGAACGGAATAGAGAGAGGGAGAAAAGCAAAGAGGCGTGGAGAAAAAAGACTCCGAGAGCAGGAGAGAGAGATAAAGAGAGGAGATGGTAAGAAAGACCCGGAGAAACACGTTTCATTAACAAATAATTACCGCTCTATTTAAATTCTATACATGTGCATATTGTGAGTGCGCATGTGCGTATATGTGTAAGTATATGTGTGTGTGTATATGTGTGTGTATATGTGTGAGTATATATATGTGTGTGTATATGTCTCTGTATCCCATTTGTTTTAAGAAACATTTAGTCCCAACATCCTGTATTTAAAAATGTGGCCCGGATGCGCTGAGATTTTATTTTTCAAAGCGCGAAATACAAAATAAACAAGGAAGATACAAGAAAGAAAAAACAGCGGTGTAAACTGTTTCATCTTACCAACAAAAGGAAACAGTTGAAAACAATAAGAACATAGATCATCATTTAAAATAGAATATTTGCTATCAAGACATGCAGGTGGTGGGGATTGGAGAGGTAGGGCTGGGTGGAGACAAGTTACTTATATGAACTTATCCCTCCATGTTGTGTCTCACACACCTTTCTTCCCTTAATCTACCTGCACCCTACTTTGAACTTCTTTAGTTCACGCCTTCAAACGCATAACAAAACAAAAAAAATCAGACTTTCACGTGATAAGCGCAAGAAACAAAATTCGTTTCGATTGCTAAGATAACAATAATATAGACTTAGCAGGTGCACGCACTGTTTCCCTTGTGTGACGTCATTTATGCTAGGATAAAAATGGACTATATAATACATATCACCTCTTCACTTCACCTATCTCTTAGTCTGTTGAGCCGTCGGGGCACCACACACGATCCGTGGACAGTCTTTATCCTTTCCTCTCTGTCTTGCCTTGAATAGAATTTCATTACGTGATAGGTCTGTCCATTCTTTTATGTTCTCTTCCCATCTGCCTCTTCTTCTTTTGACTGCTAATGTTCCCTGAAGGAAGGTCTTTGTGAGCCCTGAGGACCTTGTGATGTGGCCATAGAATTTGAGTTTTTGACAGTGGTTAGCTGGTCTAAAAATCATTGTTTAGATAAGAACACAAAAAATTTTGGTCCATTCTATACAAGAAGATTCACATTTAATAAAGGGGCCTGTCAAGATCAATACCCTGTCTCAATTGCATCCTCTTTTTATACCAATAGACTTACTTGACTTAATCCTGTGCACTCCCAGGGGAGCATAGGGAAGCAACCACACCTCTCCACCGAACTCGGCTCTGAGCAGCTTTCTTCATCTGCTCCCATGTCATTCCAGTACCCTCAGCTTCAATGTTGACTGACCTCTTCCAGGTTTGCTTGGGTCTGCCCACGTTCCTCTTTCCTTGCGGATTCCAATCAAACCTTGCAACATTGGTAGCTGGTTTTCGCAGGGTGTGTCCTATCCAGCTCCACTTTCGCTTTTTGATATCTTGAGCTATTGGCTTTTGTCTAGTTCTCTCTCACAAATTGACAGTAGTTAACTTTTCTTGCCACCTAATTCTTAATATCCGGAGTAGGCAAAGGTCTTTTTATCCCAGCCACACTTAAAAAGCGCTGGGTTCCGAGGCGAGGAACTTGACTTTGGAATTCTGGGACTTTTAAGTCCACCAAGTGTCCTTAGGTGTATGATATTCAATGGGCAAAGTACACACTGTTAGTCAATGAAAGTATTGCATCGTTACCTCATCTACCCCATAATCTAGCAGGTTACTCGGTGGATTGTACTGCAACATCAAAGCAAAGAAAACGAGAGATTTTAAGGATTAACAGAATACAGAAGCAGCTGCTACACGAGAACCACACTACTTACCATTACATTAGTCTCACGTTGCCTTCATCTATCTCTTTCTCTCTCTCTCTCAAGCTTTTTATCTATAGATTCTTGCTCCTTCTTTTTTTTTTTGCTCTCTCGCTCTGTCCCTCTAGGTATTCATACACTATTTATCTCCACCTCTCGCTTTTTAAAAATATATTATCCCCCCCCCCCCCTTTTCTCTCTCTCTCTGACTCACCTAACAAAAACCGGAAGTTGGGAAAAAAGAGGTCATGTGTAGGCTATAAGCCATATGCTCTTGAAAAATGTAAACGAACATTGAAGCCAGAGGTAGTGAAACGAAGCAGAACAAGACAGCTACTTGAGTTTACCTTTACACAGTGGCCTTGCTTCATTGACCAGCACAGAGCGGCTTGCGTCACTGACCACCATACAGTGGCCCTGCTTTACTGACCACCACACAGTGGCCTTGCTTCCCTGATCAGAACACGGAGGCCTTGCTTCCCTAGCCAGCACAGAGTGGCTTGTTTCACTGACCAGCACACAGTGGCCCTGTTTCACTGGCCAGCACACAGTGGTCTAGCTTCATTGACTTTTAAAACTTTTAAATTGACTTTTAAAACTTTTAAAATCTACGTTGCTTGGACTCAATCTACAATTGTTATTTCTCTTTGGGACTTATCTGTACTGTAACACTTCTTCATAACGTATTCAAATGATGCCCAACTTTCAGCCCGCAGATCCCATGCCAACAATGACAAAACGTTAACCTTTCCAGCCCTTCAAAACGTTTGCCCGCTAAGGTCTGTTTAAATTCTCCTTTCGTCGTCTCCTACCACTTGACGTTTTCGTAGGGATTGGACAGACAGACATTTCAACACAACTTCTCAATGGCGGAAGTTCTCGTTCATGTATAGACCTATGTACTGTACTAAAAAGTCGATCTGACTAAACAAAACACTACTGAATGACTTCATTATATGATTGATTACTCCCAATGAGTTTCTCATCAAGCCAAGAAAGCCGCTGAGCATCAAACAAATATCAGCTTCCGCTCTATGGAATTACATCTTAATCACTTCACACTTCAATGTCTGCCCCCCCCCCCCCCCCCCACCCAAGCTAACATGCTTAGTGTCTAGTTCGGAATGACTGCGTTCCACGTTTCCAACCCAAACTAAGTTTTTAAACTTAATTAGAAGGGATTTTAAAAAAGAGGGGGAAAATACTGGAAAAACAAAAACAGAATCAATCCAATTCTACTCTCATCTTCAACCCAATTCTACTCACATCTTCAACCCAGACTATCTCTGTTATTTCTATCAACGACCCCATGTTTTATCCATATGCCGCTAACCTTTTTTTTTGTTTCTTTTCAGGTCGAGCAGGTAGCCAAACTGATTTAACTGGCTTCTTGAAACATCTAGCAGACTTAGTCCACATTTTCTGCTCAAGGGAGAATTACCTGGTCAATTAATGAAACGCTTTTGAAGAAAAATATTTCAAGGTATTTAGCAGGCTGTTTACAGAGTGAAATAACAGATTAGGTTAGTCATCAATCATAGTCGTCCGTGAAGATACTTTAATTAGTAGGATACATATTTGGATACTTTCTAATGTTCAGAAATAGGTGAATTGAAATGCTATATAAAAAGCAAGAAAATAAAATTCTCTCTTGCAGATTGTCCGTGTGTCATTGTTTCAAGTTATTTATAGTAGAGCTAGAGCAAGTTTTAAAAATACCGCTTTCTTCTGCATCTGGCTTACATTTTGATTATTAAGATCCAATTTACACTCTTAAAGAAATAAAAAGCAGTAAGAGAAGAAAAAAAGAGAAAGCGTAATGGAGAATGTGAGAGCGATATAATGGAACCAGAAGAAAATAAAAAGAAATGAAAATAGGAAGATATGAAGAGATTTGAAAATAAATAGACAAAATAAACAATGTCAAGGTTGCAATATTGAAAGACTACTGTTGCTAATTTAATTATACAAATTATGGTGTACTACAAGCAGAAGATATCGAACATTGGATTTTGTGGTGCTATAGAAAGGGGGAAAAAAATTACATACTTTTTAAAATCAATACTTCCGTTTTCCGTATATTGGTCTAGTTTTCAATATGTGTTTTGTTAATTAGTCAATCAACCAAAAGGTCTCTAAACTTTTGGCAGTTTGTAATTAAAAATACTGACTCATTCACATTTTCATGCATTGATGTCTATACTAATAGATGAACGTATCGACTAGATGTACAAACAGCCAATTATCAAACAAATTTAGTTCTTCGTTCACAGTCTAATACGTACAGTGTTGTTTCAGGAGCTGTTAGTTAAATTTGTAGTTCTGATGACCCTGTGCATAGCGTGTTACCCTCTAGCACAGCGGTTCTCAACCTTTTAAGCTCGGCGACCCCTTTTTACAATATACCACTCTGCCGCCACCCCACCCCAACAGCAATAGAAGAATAGACAATAACCATCCTAATTTTTGATGGTCTTAGGCGACCCCTGGCAAATCGTCAATCAACCCCCTTGGGGTCGCGACCCACAGGTTGAGAACCCCTGAACCCCTGCTCTAGCAGATAACCTTGTCAATTTTGACCAATCTGAGGCCTAAAAACCCATAATTCCACGGTGGCATTGTATTCCGCACGCATTATTGTATGCACCACGACTCTCCCTGCAGCTTCTGTCTGAAGATGGCGATATTTTCCGAGATGTTTTCTTTTATTTGCGTGTCACGTGACATGTCAGATAGCGTTATTCAATGGCTTTCACTTGCCACCTCTTTCATGTGTCATCCACCATAGTCGAATGTCGGACGATATTTCTGCTTTTTTTTTTCTATTTTTCTACCCACATGCCTCTATCTTCTGAATGCACTGTGAAGGTTTTGACACTCCAGTCTACTTTAAACCTTCTCTGATGAATGTCTTTTTTAAAAAATATAAATTGTATTGAGTTGTAATTATTTGAATTACACATGCAGAGTATACAGTCAGACTGGAAGACAGACAGACAGGTATATATATATATATTGTTATAACCCTATTCGCGACGCAAAAGGGTTAACTGTGTGTGATCAGCTGACATGTGACACAGGCCAGTAATACTGTTTAGCGTGCTATATTGAAAGGCAAGTGACAGTACTGGCATGAACTTTGCACGTGAATAGCGCCCGTGTTATGGTCATCTGATCATAAGCCTGTGCAGACCAGAGACACAGTGTGTAGGAAAGCGGCAGTTCAAGACCGGAGAGTGTTGAGACCGGGACTGTTAGTCAGGCATGAAGTCGGTCCTGGTGCAGTCCTCCAGTGAAACGTACGAGTCCAGTAAGAGACAGTAGAGTTATGAGTTTAGTACAGTGATATACAGTCTAACGTTGTAGTAGTTGATTGTGTTGCCAATTGTGTCGTATTGGCTGTTTTAGTTGACCCTTATAAAAGTACCAGATTATTTGGAGTCTTGTTGTCAAGTTCTTGATGTGCTGTGTTTAGCAGTGTTTACAGAAGGCCTGATTAGGAGAGAGAATCGTAACAATATATATATACAGAGAGAGAGAGAGGAGAGATAGATAGATAGATCGATAGATATATTTATAGATCTATAGATAGATATATAGGTCTATAGATAGATATATAGATCTATAGACAGACAGATTGAAACAACCCTTCGTACTTCCACTACCAAACACGTCTGTTTTTCCTTTCAGGTCTACGTCTCTCTTTAACCTCCGCACCCTAACGAGTCTTGATTTCCCGAGGTCTCCGTCACGCAATTCAATAGAGATTCCAGGCTCCACTGAAGGCCCCGTGTTTCCTAGTCGCTTTCTTGAACGAGTTTACCGACTGGTTTATGATGTAAGCTATCCGCTTCTCGTTTCGGATTTGAATAAAGAACAAAAAAATACACTGTGGAATGAGAAAAAAAAAAGACTTGTATGTTTATCTGTGTGTATGTTTATCTGTGTGTATGTCCTCACGTTGAATTCAGTGCTTGTTTTTGGAGAACTCTGGAGATGGCTTCGTTTAGCTAGGAAACAGAATGACGGAGTGTTTGGGGGCCTGGAATACAACTGGGAAATGTAAATGAGGATAAGGAAATCTGGCTATCCCTCTACATAAGCTTGCATCTAGGTTGTTAAGGTGTTCGTTTGCACGTTCAGGTTTTTACTGTTTGACATACAAAGAACATTTCTGATTCAAATGGCCGGTCTTTTGTGTTGAAGGTGAAATGGAAACGAGGCTGCATTTAAGACATTCTTACTGGTCTTCTTACAAGATACGCTTCTTTTTTTTTTGGAGGAAGTTAAAATATTTTGTTCGAATTGGTCTATTTTTGTAGCTAGCAATGTTCTCGCTACTCATGACAATAGTAGATTTGCATTTATCGCGGAGAACCATAAATAGTTCGCTGGTTTTTTGTTGGTGTTTCTGGTGTAGAGAATGGGAAGCGTCCGAAACTATGTAGTTGAAAAGATTGTTTTTTGTTACGATGTTTAGCGAAGAATTTCATTCGCTTGGTTCTCAAAGTAATGTCTATTATTCAGTTGGTGGCAATAATGTTTCATTACAGTGTCCTTGACATTGCTAAATTTATTATTTACTTATTTCAAAATTTGTGACAAAACATAAAAACAACAACAAAGATTAGCGTGAAAACAAAACAAAGAATATTTTGAAAAAAAAACAACACACACACACAATGCTACAATCAGGTCACCGGTCTATCATAAGATACAAAACAAAGAATATATCTAAAAAAAAACACACATACACACTGCTACAAACAGGTCACCGGTCTATCATAAGATACAAAACAAAGAATATATATAAAAAAAACATACATACACACTGCTACAATCAGGTCACCGGTCTATCATAAGATACGAAACAAAGAATATATAAAAAAAAACCACACATACACACTGCTACAATCGGGTCACCGGTCTATCATAAGATACAAAACAAAGAATATATTGAAAAAAAACACACACACTCCTACAATCAGGTCACCGGTCTATCATAAGATACAAAACAAAGAATATATTGAAAAAACACACACACTCCTACAATCAAGTCACCGGTCTACCATAAGATATGAGTAGAAAACCTTAGATTTATGTTTCAAGAAGGCAGATCAAGTTCCACGAAGCATTTTTGTTTTGTTTTTCTTGTCCTAGTTCAACCACCTAGTGTAACTTAGTATCCTCGTCTTATCCCAGTGATCCTTGTATCCCTTACTGTCTATCCACCACTTCAGTCCCACCACTCTAGTTATCAATCTGACAGTGACAGTGTACTTTTTCTTTTTGTTTCATGAATATTTTGCGTTTCTTCTCCTTGCCGTAATTATCCTTTTGGACCACTACTCCCAGACATCTAGTAGCAGGTAACTAAGTACTCACGCTTACACACGCACAAAGCTCAGCTTTTAGACCAGTCTGCTGAAAGAACGTCAAGGGAGGCGTGTGGCCGCTTTTTTGATATAACCATGAGTAAAAGTGAGCGGATGGTTTGGTTGTGTAGGCTGAATAGTTTCTGATGAAATGACGAGGTGGTCTGTCATAGTTCAAGTTAGCCATCGAATAGAATTGAATTAATGACTTGACTGCGTCTTTATGGGGGTACTTTTAAATCAATCATTACGCTCTAGCAGCTCTACATATACACTCTCGCATTACCTTTTACCTTGACCTATATCCCTTAGTCTGTTGGACCGTTGGGGCATCAAGCAAGACTCGTCCACCGTCTTTCTCCATTCCTCCCTTCTTTTATCTTAGTTAGAGCCTTTTTCAACAAAAAAAAAAAGGCATGCCAGTCCAATTTTTAATGTTGTCTTCCCATCGCTTTCTCTGTCTGCCTCTTCTTCTTTGTCCTGGTACTGTTCCCTGAAGGAAGGTCTTTGCGAGCCCCGAAGATCTAGTGATATGGCCATAAATACATTTGATTATTCCCTCCCGTTTATCATTTCACATCGTATATTGAAACTCCTATGAACAGACACTTGTATGCAAAGGTATGAGAGCTGTCTCAACTTTTTTTGTTTTTAGTACAGAAAGGTGATGCCAGGACTATCTGTACAGTATATGTACACAGACTTTATTATACCGTAGTTGGTTTCCATTATTCTCTGCACTGACGCTTTATACTCTCCCACAGATGTTGCATCTATAGATAAAGAGAAGCTGCGAGAGACAGAAAGGAAGAGAAATGAGATGGAAGAAGAAAAAAAAAGAAATATAATGACAGAGAGGAAAAAGGGAATGTGAGAAAGAAATAGAAGAGAGAGAGACAGTATAAAAGAGGACAATGAAAAGCTACTGAGGAAAAGAGAAGACAGAAACACAGACAAAGAAAAGAAAGTAAAAGGAGAAAAACAGAGAAACGGAGAGACAGAGTGAAATAGAAAAGAAAGAAAATCAAAAAGGTAGAAAATAACGACAGAAAAAAGGAAAGATAAAAGATTTGAAAACATCAAAAGTACGAACTTCCCAAAACATGTTGACACTAAAACAAAATGATCTATTATAGAACTCGAACGCAAACTCTTCAAGAAGATGAAATAACTGGTGAACTGAGTGAAAACACTGCAGCCGATTGAATCTGTTCTAGGGGCGTTTCCCCCAGTGCAGTGCTATCAAGTTGTACAGCAGGTACACGGCTTGTATTTATACACTAAACTAAACGTACACTGCCTGTTGGCACCTACAAGTGTTCAGGGTACGTAAAGAAACATGCAACGAGATTTGGTCCATGCAGTCTGGTCCACGCTGTTTCTTTTCTTCAGGCTAGCGTCTTTATTCCAACAATAGAACCTTCTCTTTGTTTTCTTAAGGGTTAGTCTCTCTCTCTCTCTCTCTCTCCCTCTTTTATCATCTCTCTATTTTTCATTCTCACACTCTCCGTACATATGTATTCCTCCTTATCTCTCAATTTGGCGCTCGTTGTTCAGAGAAAAGATTTGTTTAATTTCCAAAACGGAATAATAAATAAATAAAAAAAAGAAGAAATATCTCACAAAACTGTTCCGTACACCAGAGAACATCATCATTTAAAGAAATAATAATACGACTCATTTTTTGTATCCGTTTGATGTGAATAGTATTGGGTTGGAATCACTCACTTAGTCTCACTGGTAGTCACGTGTTTGAAAATAAAAACTGCCATGCTCTACCTCTTCCACTACAATATCACTAGAAATACACTAGGCCATATTTAGACTTGATAAGACCCTAAGAAATTTTAAATATGGGACCCCCTAGTAATCAACATAAGACAATTTTTCCTTAACTCTCTAATAGCCCCTGAACTATTTTTTTTGGTCCCTTGAGTAAGTGGGGTCCCTAGGCTATAGATTTTGTTGCATATAGATAAATCCAGCACTAGAAATTCACCACAAATATATCTCAAAAAAAAAAAAAAAAAAAGAAATACATTGTGACCAGTAATACCTTTCCTTGGTTTTCTAGTCATCTCTAAAGACCTCAAATAAAATACTTTCTACCCCAAATGTAAAGGTCTACACCATCGGTAATTACTATTGTTAGTTTTGCTTAGAGACTCCAGGGAACAGAAATTAGACTTCATTCTGACAAAATGACGGGGTCAAACGAATTACAGCCGAAACGATTACAAAGCAAGGCGGGTTGAGAACCTATTGAAATAAGCAATGACGTCTTGAAAAAAGACTCATACAACGGGTTGAAGTAGACCAAAAGAGAATGGGGGTAAGCAAACAAGAGCCCACCCCCCTTCCCCGCACTTCATACGCGAGAAGAGAAGGGCCCATTTTCGGTTCTCGCGCTCTTTCGGCGTCTTCATTTTAGAACATCTGAGGGGTTAATTGTGTTTGGTGAAGTGTGGATACAAGAGCACACAAGTGATGTCCGTATGGCTCTCATTACTCACTCCAACGGTGAGGGGAACAAAGTGGAACAAATGGTCGAGACACATCAGACATTATTCTAGGAGCAAAGTGGAACAAATGCTCGAGACACATCAGACATTATTCTAGGAGCAAAGTGGAACAAATGCTCGAGACACATCAGACATTATTCTAGGAGCAAAGTGGAACAAATGCTCGAGACACATCAGACATTATTCTAGGAGCAAAGTGGAACAAATGCTCGAGACACATCAGACATTATTCTAGGAGCAAAGTGGAACAAATGCTCGAGAGACATCAGACATTACTCTAGGAGCAAAGTGGAACAAATGCTCGAGACACATCAGACATTATTCTAGGAGCAAAGTGGAACAAATGGTCGAGACACATCAGACATTACTCTAGGAGCAAAGTGGAACAAATGGTCGAGACACATCAGACATTACTCTAGGAGCAAAGTGGAACAAATGGTCGAGACACATCAGACATTACTCTAGGAGCAAAGTGGAACAAATGGTCGAGACACATCAGACATTACTCTAGGAGCAAAGTGGAACAAATGCTCGAGACACATCAGACATTACTCTAGGAGCAAAGTGGAACAAATGGTCGAGACATATGAATGAGACATTACTCTAAGACCAGATGATGTTTGGTTAAGGAAATATAGTTTAATGTCATGGTGTTTATTCCTTGATTGAAAATTATCTTTATTGTTTATTACTCACTAGCAATACCTCTATTCAAGCCACCCCTTCATGGGGGGGGGGGGCGGAAAGCTGATCTCAAAAACGGCTCTCATTTCCTAGAAATTTTAGAGTTGCTGTATATCACTAAGGAACGAATGACTAGCTGCCATTAGCCAGCCACACCGAGAAAACTCTAGTCTGACCTTATATTTTTTTTTCAAATATAAAAATAAATACATGCAAATTTAGCTAGAGACTAATTCTAGGTTTAGAGCTAACAAGGCGTAGTCAGCAGTATTACCGTAATTATGCGATTACTGAGTAAATGTAAAGTTGCTTCAATTTTATTGAAGTATATAAGCGTTGCTTCTATTTTTACGTGAATCTAATAGAGAGTACATCTAGATTCTATATCTAGAAGTAGATCTAGGCTAGATCTGAGGAGTTCTATATCAGACATGTTGGTCTAGTCTTACATCTAGATGTCAATATAATGAGAATACAGAACAAAAAATCACGCAAGTATGCCTTCCTCGCTGGCCGAATCAGAAAATGCCAAAGTTCTAACTACTGACGTTGACACGGGTTCGATACCCAAATTGAATAAAACTTTATTTTAATTTTGTTTTTATTAATTATTTTATTATATTTGAAGTTTAATGGAGGAATTGTCTTTTTAAAAAAATTTAGAATGTTTTTCTTATTAGTATTATTTAACTTTCAACGTTCACGCCTAGAGCTCTAAAAATCCGCAGGGCTTAAAAAAAATAAAAAAGGCTTTTTAGTTGCTGCTGATGTAAGATTAATGACGGAGACAAGCAGCAAGCCCAAATATGTTGGAATCGAACCCTGCCCACTGCCATCCCCCGTCGTCCTGCGGGAGGTTTGGGCTAGGATGTTAATAATCTTCAGAATCTGAAGGAACATTCGAAACGTGGAAAACAATCAAAAGAATAGAATTCACAAGTTTTACAAAGTTAGTGTTGAAAAGAAAACCGCAATCTTAATGAAACTTCAAATCTAAATGTTCGGAGGCGCAGTGGCTGAGTGATAAAGCGCTTGGTTTCCGAACCGAGGGGTACCGGGTTCGAATCTTGATGAGGATTGGGGTTTTTAATTTCGAGGTCTTAAGGGCGCCTATGAGTCCACCAAGCTCTAATGGATACCTGACATTAGTTGCTTAAAAGCGGTTGGTCGTTGTGCTGGTCATATGACACCTCGTTCACCGTGGGCCTCAGAAACAGATGACCTACATCTGCCCCATAGATCTCAAGGTCTGAAAAGAAGGCAGAATTTAAATTGTTTATTTTTTGTTTGATGCATTGAAACTAATTTTCAATCCGTCTGTGACAAAAATGCTCCCCCCCCCCAACCTCCTCACCAATGATTAGCAAGGATTTCACTAGCTGATAAACTGGAAGATCTCTTGCAGGCCCGCCGACTGGGGCGGGGACGGGAGACAGAACTCTGGGGCCGCAATACGTTTTTTTTTTTATGCTTCTTGTGTAGGCATTTGAAGTTTTGTTGGCATGTGAAAGCAGACGAGCCCATACGTATCCAGTTGTCTGGGGCCCAAATAGTTCTGGCGGCGTGCCTGGCTCCTGAAACGTTTGTCCTCGTGAACTGAAATGTGTCACAAAGTGAGTGTACATACAAATAAAGATATGATTGTCAAACACGCAATAACAAAGTCCGTTACATGATCAGTCAATCTACAGCTATAGAAGGAGGCCTAACACAAAATTACATTGCCTTGGGAGGATAGAATAATTTATCGATTCTAATAATATAACAATAAAATATTTGTACATAAAAAAAACTATTCCTTAATGATTGTAAGCTGTCAGGTCTAGATCTCCTTAGTGTCCAGGAACGCTTCAGAAATAATAAAAACATTCGATCGGAGATTTTGATCTAAATTGTTGAAACAATAAAAAGCTCGCTTTTTTTTTTTTTTAGTAGTACAGAATATAGTAATTGTTTTTTAGTTATGTTTATTTTTAAAAAGCAAATCACAGTTATGTGTTTGTGTACGTTAAGCACTGCTGAATCTCGTCTCTAGGCATTTACCTTGTAGCAAAAAGTCATTAATTTCTCTTTGGTTGGGGATCGCCAATTTTTAATTTAGCGTCTTTGAAATATTTTTTTAAAAAACAAAATGATCTGAAAGTCTCCCCCAATTTTCTTCTTTTCATTTTCTACCTTTTTTTTTATACTTTAGGCTCCCTTATATCTCCGCCACATTTCCTCTAATCGAATCCTTTTCTTTATCTGTGTCACTCTATTTTATTGATTATAGAATGTACACCGGAACCAAAATGTGAGCAAAGACCAGATTACTGTGTTTAAGAACTATCGTGCAAAACACCAATAGAAAAGATGCACTGATTTTTTAAAAGTAATTTAATGTAAACTACATTCATCGTGATCTATTACTAATGAACCCGAGTTATCAGTCTGGGTCTCTGACTTCCAACTTCCACGTCTGCAGAGTGGCTCTATCAGCCAGTATCTGGTATACATACATTGGGATAGCATCAACCTCTACCAATGGCCGGATGCAAGATGGGAAGACAAGACAAAACTCCAGTTTACAATCATGGCAAAAAGAAGAGTTAGATCCCTTGATTGAAAGCTGTAAATAGAGAGAGCGTTAACAGACTCCAGAGCTGATACACTTTTGAAGGAATATCTCCTGGCGGCCACCGACGGCAGGTAAGATTTACATATTATATAAACACACACCGGCGTCTCCTTTCCCACACACACTGCACTTTACAGGTACACAGACAATCCAATAATGAAACTACCTTGCGTATACATCGACACACAGGCGTTTTGAGATGCAAAAATGTTTATGGGGTTTTAACTCTTGGACGTCAATGGTTGTAACTCAATTTGAGGGACATTGCAACACGCACCTCCTTTGTAATTACACAATTGGTTACCGCTAAGCCCCAACCGTAGGTGATCGCAAATTAATAAGTTCAACAAAAGTTACTATCAATGTGACAAATGAATAGCAAGTATTGAGCAGAAAGTAAAAACACGAAATTAAGGAGTACAAAGCATACAAAAAAACAAGGTTACAAAGACAGTTTATGTGGAAACACAAACTCAAAGTCGGCCCCCAAAGTGATCCACTTAGGCAGGTAAAAAAGCAGGTTTCAATATTTTCAGCATGAATATCAGAAACTATGAACTACAGACTATCAACAACTACAGCACAATCTCCGTCGATACATACAAGAAGAGACGTGTACGTTTTAAAAGTGTTTCCAATACTATTGTATTGCTAGTCCGACTGACAACATGATACCATAGGTTCCAATACTATTGTATTGCTAGTCCGACTGACAACATGATACCATAGGTTCCAATACTATTGTATTGCTAGTCCGACTGACAACATGATACCATAGGTTCCAATACTATTGTATTGCTAGTCCGACTGACAACATGATACCATAGGTTCCAATACTATTGTATTGCTAGTCCGACTGACAACATGATACCATAGGTTCCAATACTATTGTATTGCTAGTCCGACTGACAACATGATACCATAGGTTCCAATACTATTGTATTGCTAGTCCGACTGACAACATGATACCATAGAATACGTATATACAATGTCTACAGTTCCAATTAGTATCCTAGTTGCACTAAATTAGGCATTGCTTATTGATTGTTGTTTTCAATTATATTCGAGTTATCTAAATACTAAATGCATGTTTTCTCTTTGAAACAAAAAAGTCAACAAATTATTTCACATAAAAGTTGCTCGTATGACAAAAATAGTTAATTTAGAAATATAATTTTTTTAATAACATCATGGTAGAAACAAAAAAAAAATGTTTACATAAATGTGTAAAAAAATATATTAACAACTCGCCTCGCTTATTAATATAGTCTCTCCTATTTTACTATTAATAGTGAATAGTAAAAACAAAATGTGTATTGTTATGAAAAAATGCTTACATAGTTAATTTTTAAAAATTTAACATTTTCGATTTCAGAAAAAAAAGATAGCCGTTGCACTGAACTTTGAAAGATCTAAAATATGATATGGTTTTCATTTTCTTTTCTAGTTTTAAAAATCTGTTCGGGACGGACGGACTGACAGGCCACACAAAACTAATAGTGGCTATTCTCCTTTCAGGGGCCGCTAAAAATGACTAAAACACACACATACAAAAAGCATTCCAACTATGTACATTCTAATCTCTGGACAGTGTTTAAGATATTAAGATAACGGTTGAGATCTACATCGGACACGCACACACACATAAAAAATACATGGTGAAACGTATATTATTAGCCGGAAGGGAGACAAGTCTCGATGTTTTAACTGAACTGGACGGAAAGATTTTCAAAAATTTTTGTTTCCTAATTTGAAGATTGACTGAAACCAAAGTGTTTGAAACAAATAATCTTTCGTTTAGGTCCCCGACAATTGTCTTTTGTTGTTAGTAAAGTTGGAAACATTCAGAAGTGTAGCACAAAGGGGGGGGGGGGGCATCGGGCAAGGTTGGAACTCGGGACAATGGCATACCACATGACCAGACATTCTGTAGAATGGATGTAGTAGTCTACATGCTCATGCACTTCTTATTTCAAGTCTGACCAAACGTGTAATAACAAATCTGTTTGGCAGGTCTAGTTAATTAAAATTAATGAAATAATAGGTTTAATTAATTAAATATTGGTTGTTTTTTTTATTGATGTATGTTTTGTTAGGAACAATGAATAATTGTGCAAAGTTTCAACTTGATCCGAGAATGGGAAGTGGGAGAAATAACCTGTTAAAAATGTGCACCAGACAGACAGACAGACATAGGCTTAGTAACAACAGCTCTTCATCGCTGTAGTTTAGAGTAATTCCATTCTGAAAAAAAAAATGAACCAAGGGAATTGAAAAACTTGTTCAGACAATACGAGATAAGACGAGGACATTTTGTTTGCCAATGCCTTACCCATCTAACGCATGGAGGTGTACATAGAACAGGTACATTGAGGTTAAAGTTCAAGGTATTCGGAGCAGACATATATGTTTCGCATTTTAAGTACCTTTACAATGTGCCTGCCAATCAGCCGGGATTATGGCTGTATAGAATTTACATAATTTATTAGGAGGATAGGACCAAAGCGGATAGGACCAAAGCGGATAGGACCAAAGCGGATAGGACCAAAAACAAAAAAAGTAGGTGAAGGGCTTCTTTTTTTTTCTCAGTGCCTTAGTGCCTTTGAGTCAAGGGCTCTTGCCCAATCACTACGCCCTACTTTCACACAAAAACATAAACTTCAAACAACGAACGAACAAATTTGAGAGCAAATGATGCTGATCTTTGAGCGGGTTAAAAAAAACACCCTCCTACCTCTGGGACCAAAGAAACACCCTCCTACCTCTGGGACCAAAGAAACACCCTCCTACCTCTGGAACCAAAGAAACACCCTCCTACCTCTGGGGCCAAAGAAACACCCTCCTACCTCAGGGACCAAAGAAACACCTTCCTACCTCTGGGACCAAAGAAATGCCCTCCTACCTCTGGGACCAAAGAAACAGATACGCTTTAATTGAAATGAGCTATAGATAAATATGAGATTTTTATGATTCTCTGACCAGAGAAGATCACCAATGATGAACTTGGTCAAAGAACAAAGCAGCATAAGGAAGATATCGCTGTCGATGGATAGGACACAGCCATCGAAAGCCTGCATACAACATAAAAAGACAAGCCTTCACTGGAAGAAAGAGAGGACGACCCAGAAATGCATGGCGCCGAGATTTGGAAACAGATGCTTTATAGATAGGCAAAAAGTAGAGAGGCTTGCCCAGAACCAAGACGCCTGGATGAAGCTGGTTGGTGGCGCTTGCACCTAACGGGACCACGGACAGAGATGAGAGATGCATATAGAAATAGATCATCAAGTCTTGAGTCCAAAGCTTTCTCAGTCTAAAAAGTTGTCTATTTGTTACATTATTCATTAATTGAAAACATAATGACTAGCACTGCATGGTGGAAATAAGTATTCATCAATTCAGAGCAAACATAGATACATTTAATAGACAGGTCTTTAGGTATGTACTGATCTGGAATTTTGTGTTCTAATTATGTACACAGTGTACCCAGACAAGTCACACACACACACACACACACACACACACACACACACACACACACATATATAGATATATATTATATAAAGAGAGAGAGAGAGGGAGATGTAGAGATACATGGGACAAATACTGTCAACTATCTCTGATGTTTTGTTCACCTCCTGAAGTAGAGCAAGTTTGTTCAAATAGAGACATGTTCAGTTCATGAGCAAGTGAATAGACGGGTACACGTTCAAATATTAGACTTCTCTTTGCCCGCGTCTCTCCAAGGAATGCTGAGATCTAGTTTTTAAATGTATCAAATACCTTACTTACACGCCTTCAAGTTAAGGAATGTGAACATTTTCAATCATAATTTGACTAATCAAGCTATCTATAATCTTCTTGCTGTTGAATTGAAAGATTTTCGTCACGGATTAGAAGATCTATTTTTTTTTAATAAGACGAAAACCTAAGTTTAAAACCAAGTGTCAGTAAAACTAATAAACTAAGATTAGATAGATATCGCTTTTTGAAGCAGTGTTCTTATAAATCTGTTTTCTCTTTAATAGAATACTTTCAAATTTTGATATTTTCAAAATAGATTTTTATGAAATTGTACATGCAAGTGCTACTTGAAGAATCCAATTTTATACATTGGCTGAGTGGCGAACATATCTATGTATATATCAATGATACTATTTATACTTTAATGATACCATTTAAATTTTAATGATACTAATTAAATTTTAATGATACTATTTATATTTTAATGATACTATTTTATACTATTTTTATATGCTAATGATATCTAGATCTTAATGATAGGATTTATATTTCAGTGTTGTTACTATTTATAGATTAACGATTATTCTAAAGTGTATCAGTAAAAGAGTCGCACCATAAAATTTGATTTACTGAAATTCCAAAGATAGAGTGAGAGAGAGAGAGAGAGAGTGTGAGAGAGAGAGGGGGGTATACGGAAAGATAGACAAAGAGAGAAAGAGAGAGTGGATACAGAGATGTGAGAGTCTATCCCACACAGAACACAAGCTCATTTCAATCCTCCCCATCTCCATGCTCTCTTTAAAATTCCTCCCAGTGATTCCGGTATTTGCCAGAGAAATTTGAGCCTATGTTTGCCAAGATGGCGATCTAGCGTTGACTAAACACAGGCGGAAATCCCCCCCCCCCCCCATTTTCCCGATGGTGTCCTTGCTTCAGCCCTAAATTGTAGGATATCTGTGTTGAGAGTGTGTGGATATAGGAGGCCCTTAGAGGCAACATGAGCTTGTATCTAATGTTCGTTCAATTTGACTGGCAAAAAGACATGTGACATACTCTAGTCAAATTACTTCGGGGCCTTGCCCTCTGACACATGTGTATGTCTTGTCACATATTGCCAGGTTCACCTCTGACACAGGTGTATGTCTTGTCACATATTGCCAGGTTCACATCTGACACAGGTGTATGTCTTGTCACATATTGCCAGGTTCACCTCTGACACAGGTGTATGTCTTGTCACATATTGCCAGGTTCACCTCTGACACAGGTGTATGTGTTGTCACATATTGCCAAGTTCCCATCTTCTTGTCATTGCCAATGTCCGAGCGCTCAAGCGCAGAACATTTTCAACGATCACTGAGCCTTAGTCTTAATTCTGGTGCACCCGTGAGGGAGCGTAGTTGCCTTCTCAGCCTTCGTCGAAAATCGCACTACTGAGACTTTGATAATTAAAACTAAAAGATGTTGTAAGTTTATTTCCTGATTTTTTGTTTCTGTGTAATGTACCCAGGGAGTAAAATGTCCATGAACACAGACAGAACACGTAGAACAAATGTTCATGAACACAGACAGAACACGTAGAACAAATGTCCATGAACACAGACAGAACACGTAGAACAAATGCAGAAGTTTTTTTCTTATTTCTCTTCAGGATTCTGAAGTGATCACTCTGCAGTGTCCGTCACGGTTCCACCACGTTACGAGTGAGGTGCATGATTCTACATACACAGTTCTCCTTTTTTTTTCTTCTGCCCTTTCACATGCCCCATGCCGGTCCGTAGAGTACATCCAGGGTACGCAAATAAATGGTTGAGAATCGATGTCCACTACTAGCTCTACGTTTTGTCCACTAGTGTCCAGTATTTTACGTTTATCATTTGATTTAAAAATATCAGTGAGCAAGCTCTAATGCAGATCTCATGGAATCATCTAGCTCGATAATTCAAATCCAGATTTGCGATACCATAGAGAAAAAACAAAAGACTACCTAGATAGAGTCTGACTTTGACAGACTGACTCACTGGCCTTCAATTTGCCACCGCAACTATCAAAATGTGAATACCCGCTGGTTTCACGGTTCGTCGCGGCTAAGTTTTTAATGTTTCAAATAACCCCCTCTTTTTTAGTTAACACGCAAAATCGAGGGTATTATAAGGGGTGGCGTTGGAATTGAGAAGAAACGAGAAACCGGGGTTGGGGGGGGGGGGGGGGCGCAAATCTACCAGTGTCGACGCCATTCATTCAAGACTCTTTCACGGGACTCGATCTCCGGCCGATTACAACAAATGAAATGTAAAAAAAAAACCGCCATTGGTTCTCTCGACACGGCCTCGCCATCCTTGACGTAGCCGCTGAAGAGGACTCAGCATGTTGATGTAGCATGCTAGGAGTAGAAGACAGGACAATGCAAGAGCCCGGGACTGAAGAATGGAAGGCAAACAGGTCGACGAGTTGGCCCTCGATTGGAGGTTTGGTTTTTACCATTGGGTTAAGGAAAGGGGAGTGGAAGTTGAACACTTGAATATCTTTACGAGGGGGGGGGGGGGGAAGGGGGGATTGTGAACGCCTGAACACTCTGTACTGCTCGTTAAACGCACACACGCACCGACATATATATGCGATCACGTCTGTGTCGGTAGTTGTGGGTTAAATGGCGCTGACCGTGATCTAATCAACGACACACGAGCCTGAATCAACACGGATCTGGAGTTTGGAAAAACTTAAAAAGAAAGTGGAGAAGTATAGGGTGTGTGTGTGTGAGCCCCAGGGAAAGTAAAGTTGTCTGAATCTCCCCAAGTACCTGACTATTGGAGATACTTAGAAGTCCCACTTAGAGACGAACTGAGGACGTTTGAAATGTTGAACGTTATAACAATGCCAAAAAAATAATGTGTTTATGTTTTCTAATACTATTATAAAGACCTGAAATATATTTGCGACGTTTTAGCGCAGCCGTTTTGGCGCGATAGTCGTTTTGGTGCTGCCGTTTTAGCGCGAGTTGTTCGGTCGATGATTTCAAATTTAAAATTCAAATGATTTAGAATAGGCGCTGTTTTTTTTTTTACGATACTCTTGTATATAGTATACATTCCCCTCTCCCCCCCCCCCCCCCCCCAAGTCTCTATAATTGTGGCTATTTCATGAATGCGTATTGCGAACTATGGATGGCTGTCTAATCGTGTGTATGAGCTCGTCAAATGTCGTCTCGGCGGTCTCGCGACACAAACACATTGTAATTTGTAATGTTAGTGATATTGCAACTATTGCAAACCAAACGTAAATCTCTGATGGACAAAATAACTATTGGTCGTCACATTAAAGACACATTTGTAAACATATAAAACATAGGTATGTCTCACGTTCTTTTTAAGGACAACTAGTTTGGTCAAAGAACATCCTCCAAAGTAATGTTTTAGTTTATTTTTGTATTTTTTTGTTGTTGTTATTGATAGTCTTTATATCCACAGGCTACATTTGCTATAGTAGTAGTTCACGATTCAGACCTTGCTCGGTAAACGAGCAGGGTGTCACGTGGCCAGCACAACGACCAATCACCTTTACTTTCCCCAACTAAAGTCAAGTACTCATTAGAGTTCGGTTAAGTTGGGGGCTCCCTAAAAACCCCGTACTTCATAATCCCCGTCTTCGATGCTATTTGAACCCAGGAACTCAGGTGTTGAAGCCAATGCGCTTAACCACTCAGCCGCCGTGTCACCTACACCTGGTATAGTGCTTCTAGGTATATTATTCTGAAGTCTAAAAGAACACAACTTCGTAATACTTCTACTGTGTTATGTATTTTGTTGTGTGTAAATGACTTTTATTCTTTACTGCCCTCTCCAATCGTAGCAAGTCATCTTCTTTTCTAATAAATAACAGACGTTACATCAAATAAGAAGATAATAACGCTCTACGCATATTAATCAGTGACTTACATACTGACAAATCTTTGGCTTTCCTGGCTGATTCAGGCAACCCATTCCAGGCTCTTATATCACTAGACAAGAAGGAGCACTTGTATAAGTTTGTCCTAGCATATGGTCATTGCGATAATTCTGAGAAGTACTTAGTGGATATAACAAACTTGTCCAAGACTAAGTGTACTAACTAAGTTATAACATGTTTAAATTAGTTCGAAAAGAAAGAAGCTTTTACATTTGTTTGTATTGAGAGAGTCCAAAGAGTTTGTAAAGATTAATTATGCATCTGACCCGAGTTATCTTGACACTGAAGTCAAACGTCCTGGCTATTAAAGCGCTTATCGTGCTGATGTTGCCAAACAGATCATAAAGTTTGGAACGGCTGACTACATACGCCATTATGAGGGAACTAGAGCACAATGGGAAAAGATTAAATGCGCGGTATATTTGATGTTTGCAATTAGTAAAAATTTTGCCCGATACTCAAAGGTTAAAATGAATGCAGTCAGCGGTGTAATCAGCAGATTTCATCTTTATAGGCGCCATAAATTTTCAATGCGCTTTTGTAGTCTCCATCGCGCTCTTGTAAATATTGTGAACACAGGAATCTTAAGATAGAAGAAGAAAAAAAACACAACAATGTATTGTATTGTCTTGTTTGGAGACACAGTCGAGACCTGATTGAACAGATCCCAAGCATACAAAGGTTTAAGTGAATCTGAGAACGCATATGTGATCTTTTCCATGATTAAATGTTTTCCATTAGTAGCTTGACTTTAGTAACTTAAGCTGGGCCATATGGAGCAGATCTGAACAAATTTGGACACTTTAGAAAATATATATAAAAGCATTGGAAACCATAGCTGGACTGGCAGGGATAGAAGAAGAACTAGCTGTCTTGGTGATACGCATAGACAAGACTTCCGTAGCATATGGTATGCTATTCAGAGGCGAAAAAACATTAATTATAATGAATAGCCAACAGGGCTTTAAAAGAGACATCAGTATGGGAGGCGTAATGGTGGCAAGTGTCAGTAGTTTTAAATACATGGTATAGAAGGATCCTAGGTATTGAACTGAAATACTATAGAATGATCCTAGGTATTGAACTAAGATACTATAGAATGATCCTAGGTATCGAACTGAGATACTATAGAATGATCCAAGGTATTGAACTGAGAGATCATATAATGATCCTAGGTATCCCTTACAATGATTTGAACGAGATCGGTGCAATTGGTGCCCAGTGATGACCTGCTAAACACTGTCATAAAACACAAACTGTATGGCCATATCACAAGGTCGTCAGGACTCGCAAAGACCTTCCTTCAGGGAACACTACCAGGCGGACAGAGAAAACGATGGGAAGAAAACGTCAAGGTATGAACGGGCATGTCATGGAAAGAAATCTTATTCAAAATAAAAGATGTCAACAGATCATGTGTGGTGCCCCAACGGTTCACAAGACTCAAGGATAGGTGAAGGTTGTGATCATAATAAGAATGGTAATTCAGAATCTTGTGTTTCGCTGGAATCAGTAAAATTAAAATTAAAATAATGTTGTAATATAGGTTTTAAAGAGGCGAGTTGAGTCAAAATTATAATAATTATGATAAACTCCTAAACCAAGATTTAGCTGTATACATTACATGTAAAACATTTCTAATTTTTAACTGCCATTAGCATTTCACATAAATAAGAGATGTATGTGAGCAGTATTCAACTTGAGGCTAGGTCTGACCAACAAAATCCCTACGAAATATCAACAAGAGTAGCGACACTACCAAACCAGCAGCAAAGTTGACATCCACGTGACATAAACATCTCAACCCCACCTTTTCCCCCACCAAAGACAACATCGTCCGTGCTAACACCCAAGCGACATCGCCACCATCTTTCAACAGCGGGGCGCCCAACACACCAGCGCCGACAACAACACCCAGGGAGCAAAGGCGCGAAGCTCGAACATGTTGTTCTTTGTATTCCCACACACACTCGTTGCCTTTTAATATCTCGCTCCCCCATCTGAGAGGCGCCCCCCCTCGCCCTTACACCCCCCATTATCAGTCCTATCATCTCAGATCGTATCTGCACACACCGCCCCCCCTCTCTTCTACTTCTAAGTATTAAATGTTCGGCCTCCTTGTATTCAATGTTCAGCCTCCTTGATTCACCCCAAAGCCCTAACGTGACTCCGACACACTACAGAAGTCACAAGGTATTTAGTGTTAAATATATTTTTTTGAAAAAAAAAAATAATTTGCGGCTCGCTGTTTCAAGGTCCAACACTTTCTCAGATAGGTGGATTAGTTCATAGTCACTGAGTCATTCACGGAAAGTTGCTTAGCACGAAGAGAGAATAATTGGCAAAGTGGAAGAGGATTTTCATCCCTGAATTGACTCTCGTTTAAAACAACAGCAAAGCGTTAATGCGAAAAGTCTAGTTGACGTCTGACTTTCGATGGATGATTCTATGTCTGGTGTGGTTGATTGTCGGCCGTAAATGTTGCCATTAATATCTAGAGAATATTGAGGCGCTAAGACGACACTATAGGTTCGAACTCGTAAGAAATGACGATGACAGTGTCCTAGCACAAATTTCCTCGGCGGGTTGGCTTTAATTGGTTTGAACCCGGGATAATCAAGACGAAAGTCCAGAGCGCGTACCACACGACCAGGCAGCCATGTTTGAAATTTAGAATCAAAAGCAGAATTGATAATGTAAATTCAAAGAATGAAAATGTGTACTTCAGCTACTTTGTACAAACAATTGAAATGTGTCAGTATAGTGTGCATGTTATGTATCTAGGAGAATTCACAGTGCAGATGGCAAAACTGTGCCAGTGATGGAATGATATGAATGACCTTTTTATCATAGTCCATATTTTTGTTGTAGCTGTAGAGCATTTCTTCTTAAAACTATAAAGCCCTATTTTGAAGACTCACGTAATCCTATTAAATATGTGATACTGACAAATAAAATCTAAACTAAACAAATCTTCCAAACATCGACTCATCACTTCATCAGCCTAAAAGTGTCTTAATATCTACTTCCTTCTTTACACTTTCCCATCCTGTAGTAGCGCCACGTCGAGTGACAACGACCCTAGTGACGCCACTGCCATCAAATATTTTTTCCCAAGTCAATCTATATTCAAACAACACCTTACATTACATTCTTCTATTTCATTTTCAGAATGACGATTGTAGCAATACTCTCTAATACTTTAAGAATGAGACTTATAGCAATACTCTCTAATACTTTAAGAATGAGACTTAATAGCAATACTCTCTAATACTTTAAGAATGAGACTTATAGCAATACTCTCTTAATGCTTTAAAATGTGGAATAGAATATTGAACTATTTAAATATTAAAGCTTTAAGCGTTAATATAATGCAGATTATCCTGCCAAGCGTGAGAGTTACGTTCTCTTGTCAAACAGACTGTCTACGAAAACAAAAAACATTCAATGTCGCAAATGATTATACTATTGCATGATAACGAAATCTGAAAGGTAAAGGGGATACAGAAACTTAGGGTTTGAATCTCTACAAAAGAGAAACAATGACACAGGGGTGTTGCCGTAGGTGGAGGTCGATGTGGCACCTTAAGATTTGGTGTTAAAGTGGCTGTCGGATGGGATATGTGAAGAATGGGATATGTCAAAGATAGGATATGTCAAAGATAGGATATGTCATAGAGAGGAGATGCTGGGTTTAATTACACAATAATGCGACGCAGTTGGGAGGCTGGAGGGGGGGGTAATGTGATGGATTAAGACACACAGGTGTTCCACTCCCCAGCTATACCTTCTATGTCCAGATATACCTTCTCTCCCCAGATATACCTTCTCTGCCCAGATATACCTTCTCACCCCAGATATACCTTCTCTCCCCAGATATACCTTCTCACCCCAGATATACATTCTCTGCCCAGATATACCTTCTCACCCCAGATATACCTTCTCTGCCCAGATATACCTTCTCACCCCAGATATACCTTCTCACCCCAGATATACCTTCTCACTCCAGATATACCTTCTCACCCCAGATATACCTTCTCTGCCCAGATATACCTTCTCACCCCAGATATACCTTCTCACCCCAGATATACCTTCTCACCCCAGATATACCTCTCTCCCCAGATATACCTTCTCACCCCAGATATACCTTCTCACCCCAGATATACCTTCTCTCCCCAGATATACCTTCTCACCCCAGATATATCTTCTCACCCCAGATATACCTTCTCACCCCAGATATACCTTCTCACCCCAGATATACCTTCTCACCCCAGACGTTTTTGTTTTCCCCTTACCAAACCCACTGGCTATATTTAACCTTTGACCTCAAATGACTGCACTCCTAGTATTGGGCGAAGTTGATTTCAAGACTACCTCTAGCATCAACAGTTATTGGAATATCCATACCGATATCCTTTTAGAGCTACAGTTGGATGAAATCAAACATTTGTTTCTGAGATGTCATGTTCATGGAATCGTATTTTAATGGCACATCGATTCTTCTTTTACTGCATCGATGCTAGGAATCTAACGTATCGATAAATTGTTTTTGAAGAGTTACTATGCACTATTACACAGCATTTATTTGAGTCAATCCGTGCCTTTGGATTCGTTCAAATCGAGCACCCTAAGGTGAATCTATCGGCGCCTTGAAGCCCTAGCATTATTAATGAAGCCGTAAACAGCTGGAATCGGGCTACTGGAGCTGTTCAAGTACTTATGTAGCACCAGACTAATTAGCTGGTCTCAGGGGAAGTAACACGATCTCGTCCCGGGATGAACTGGCGTTAATCTCAATCGAAAATCAGGTGCCAATAGATGTGGATTGAAAACACAACACCTTGGTCTAGGAGACGACCTTGCTGTGCAGGAGGAGAAGGCTGGAAGGGCGCCTGGCATTTAGAGGGAGAGGGTGGAGGTATCCAACAACAACAACAACAACAACAACAACAACAACAACAACAACAACAAATCAACAGAAAACGAATATAACAAAACATAAATTAAATTTCATAAGCATAGTGTCTTATTCCAAAAAAAAAAAAAAAAAAAGCTAGGAGATAAAATCGAAGCCTCAGTCCTCGCTAAAAACTAAATCTGAATGTTGTTTGTGCACTCTGTACTGGATGTGTACTGTCTGTACGCTATGTACTCTCTGTGTACTGTCGGTGCACTGTCTGTGTACTAATTAAGGACTGGTGACCTATATGATACCCTGGATTTATGTACCAGGAGACTCCACTGCACCAGGAAGAGAGTTGAAAAGTCACTATCCAGAGCGGGACTTAACACCTTTAGACAAGGTCAGACAGGAGAGCATCCAGTGGTCATCTCTGACACCTCGCTCGTCCACTCTCAGGTGCGGGAAAAGGTTAAAGTGACCTGATTAAGTCAGGCAGAAAAAAATGTTGAAAGGGAGACTTGTAGGGTCTGACTGGAATGGGAACTATTCAAGGTCATTTAGCCTCTCATTTCTGTGAGGTGTGGGTCATCCTTTCCACACCATTGAGATCAACATTTCACCAGGTTATCCTCCCCTCCCCTGAATCCTGTGATGTGCAAATTATATCATGTGATTTCCCCCCCCCCCCCCCCCGTATTCTCGTGATTGTCCTTTTTTTAAATTTTTATTTTTGTTCGTTTTGTAGCTTTTCTTTTGAATCCTGAAAATTCTGTGACAATTGTTACACCAGAGTGTTGGTTGACCATGTCGTTCAATACAATGTAAAACTTTTCTGCTAAATTAAGCTCGCTATTCAAGAGTAGCTCATTTTTCGGTGCCTAATTTCCCGCCTTGTCAAAAAATTTCCATTTACCGGGTGCCTAAAATTCCAGTGCCTAAATTTCCTGACACCCAATCGACTACCACTGTGGTCATCATTTCAACACCACTAAGTTCATCATTTCACCACCACTGAGGCCATTAATTCACTATCACAGAGGCCATTAATTCACTATCACTGAGTGGGTCATTTTTTCACTATCACTGATGCCACCGTTATCACAAGGCATTACTTTTCCACCATAATTAACAACATTTTCGGGATTGGTCTTTTTGAAAGTGTATTTGCATTAGTTAGAAGATTACTTAAACTGCTGGATTACTTATACATGCGTGTTTCCCTTATTGGTTACATTGCTCTAACATACAAATATTACCCGAGGACACGGGTCTGTTCCATTACTGTAAACAAACGTAATTCAAGTAAACAGTGCAAACAGGTCAGTCATAGGTCAGTTCTAGGTACTTTTAACATCAATTCTTACTTTGATTGACCTAGATCTCACTAAGATATTTGCAAGGGTACGGGATTAATTCATGCCATTACCCAATGTACTGTAAAAGCACTAAATGAAGCAGACCAGTTCTGTGTTGCCAACTCTACATACCATTTTCACACCTTAACACTGATAAAGCCCGTGTGTCTCACCGACAAGATTGACATTAAAGTGCATAATTGCACTTGGAGCTTTTTCTACACAAGTCAAACAGCCATCCAATGTTCTGATAAAGAGGCCTTGAGCTTGAAGATGAAGAGAAAAAAACAACAGTATTTCATGTGAACACGCAGATCCAATTGCGACCTGCATATTTTAATATGTCTGACACAGACAAAGCCGTTGTCTGTTACAAAAAAAAAAAAAAATCAGCACCTTTACGAAATCTGCCAATGTACTTCTCGAAAAATCGATGATTGGATCACATCAAAATCAATAGAAATAAGAATTGCTTTTTTAGGTAAACGAAAGTTTGAGCATAACGACCAACCACATTTACTTTTCCCCAGGGATGTCAAGTACTCATTAAAGCTGGATTGACTCAGAGGCGCCTTAAAGATCCCGAAACTAAAAATCTCAGTCTTCATCAAGATTCGAACACAGGACTCTCTGTTTTGGAAGTCAAGCGCTGTACCACTCAGCCACCGCGCCCCCACCTATACAACTGTCACAAGAAAACCCCTCGCTTCCAATTCCGACATGTGGATGTAATCAAACTGGACCCCAAACAGTGGACATCGATGTCGACTACAGGGAAGCTATCGCACAAGACAGTACTGTGTTTGGGGAGAGATGGTGACAAATACATTTATGGACCCTAGAGATCGCAAGGTCTGAAAAGGGAATTTTACTTTTTAACTTCTCTACCTCCTAAGCCAGTGTTTCCCAAACTAGTGTTCCGCGAGTCTTGACTAGGTGTTCCGCGAGGCTTGACTAGGTGTTCCGCGAGGCTTGACTAGGTGTTCTACGAACTACTGGAATAATTAACTAGTAGGCCACCACTGAATAAATCTCTCTACAAAAATAAGCAAAATGTTCCTCTAAATACTCAGAATGTGCGAAGTGTTACGTTATAGAAAACACACTAAGCACAAAACTGTTGCGTTGTATGTGGAAGGGAATGTCTTTACAGAATAGTGCTCGACTGTTATGGTCGTTCTACGTTTCAAAGAAGCCAACATAACAATTCACTATAATGTGTACATCAGAAAAACTGTTAAAAATAATGTTTCAAGCTATAACGTCTACTTATATCTATATTATAATGTTATTAACATTTTAACACAATTTTAGAATCTTTTGAGTATCTCAGTCAACAAAATTCACACACGCCAACATTTACCCACACAAAAACAGGCCAACAACAAAGCTTTGGAGTTTGTAAACAAAAACTGGGATGTAATCAAGGGAACAACTCTGTTGACATAACACAAAGTCAGACAGCGGCCCTCGGGTATCGGGTAAATGTACTTGCTGTTGATAAAATATGCTATTTACACGAAGAGGTAACAAAATGAATGTACGGTTTAATACTTTACACACACACACAAAAAGTGTTTGAAAGAGACGGCAGCGGTGCTGATAGAGAAAGAAACGCGCTAAGACAGATAAGCTCCACAGATGGGATGAGGTCTGGATGTCATGGGGGGGGGGGAGAAGGGGCTTGGGCGTGCGTGGGAGGAGGCAGCAATGATAGCAGAGGTCAGAGGAATGTAAATATTCAAGTTACTTTCTAATTTCAAAAAAAAATCCTCTTAGTTTATGGTGTGAGGGGGTATTCAGCTGGCAGTGAAAGATGAGAATTATGAAAAAAAAAGAAAGAAAGAATGATGAATGGTTGGATAGATAGACAGACAGAGACAGACAAATAGATAGATAGATAGATAGATAGATAGATAGATAAATAGAAAAAAAATAGATAGATAGAAAGATAGATTAGATAGATAGAAAGATAGATTAGATAAATAGACAGATAGATAGATAGATAGATAGATAGATAGATAGATAGATAGATAGATAGATAGATAGATAGATAAAGATTAGTTCATGGTGGACTCTACACTCTGTGCATTTGTTAACTAAAAATGAGCGCTTCATAAAAAAAAAAAGATCAACCAGAAAGTGAATCATGTTGATGTTCATGTTGATGTTGATGTTGATGTTGATGTTGATGTTGATGTAGATATAGATGAAAGGAGAAAGAAAGTTGAAAGATTATAGTCTGACATGTTTCTATTCAGGCAAAAAAAAAAAGACATGTTTCTCTTCAGAAAAAAAAAGGCAACTGAAAACTTATAAACAAACTGCAGGGCAAACAGTCTCTGTTCAACTGCACAACGCGGCCATTCAAAGCACTGCGGTCTTTAGATGTTGGCAAGGAGATTGCGCCTCAGCACAAACTTTTGTAACTATCTGAATTGATTTATGCTGACAGAGATGGCTATGGCAGAAAGAGTGAGGAGTCTTGGTGAGGTGGCCATTAGGCTGAGATGAATCCGGATAACGTCGAACAGTATCAATAACAATTTTGTAAATTCTTAGGTTACGCCATATTTCATCCGTCCTATTTTTAGAAAAGGCTCAGGTTACCATGGTTTCCACTGAAAGAAAGGACAACTCGCATCTTTATAATTTACATAAAAAAGAGGATGGGGGTAAGGTTTGCTCATAGACATAAATAAATAGAGACTGGCCTATTAAAGAGTTTTATGAAACGAAAATTTGTGACTTGCAATTTTGTTTACTTTATTATACAGCATTTATGAGCAGTATAAAAGTGAAGTATTCATATCTTTTTCAGCCACACACCTATATCTATTGTAAATAAATAGGCAATGTAGTTTTGTTTAATCTCTAAGAATGAAGATCATGCAATTTTTCATAATTCGGAAATCCGAATACAATAGATATACATGTTTTTAAGTTGCATGAAGTTATTTCCTTCGGCCAGTCTATATATATATCAATGTCTATGGGTTTGCTTAATCTATTGTTTAAAAACTTAAACTAAGCATAATCGAGTTAAAAAACGAAACAAAAGGTGCATACATTTAAACAACGAAACAAAATGAATATAAAATTTATACAATTTACACCAAATGAACGTAAGTTTAATTAACAAAACAAAACAATAAATAAATAACGAAATAAAAGGAACATAAATCGAAAATAAAAAGGAAGAAATTAAAATCTCATGACTGAAAACAATTTTGTTCATTTTTCTTTAACTTCTAAATGTATTGTGTTAATGATCTTGGCAAGAAGTGAATGTTTTGTTTTACCCGGCGATGAGGTGGGCGGTGGCCGTGGTTTAATGAGTAAGAACATACATACATAAAGCCCCTTTTAACCGCCACATCCGTTCGCGTATGTAAAAGCCACTTAAAGAGAATAAGAAAATGTTTTTTTAAAAAAAAAAAAAGAAAAGTGTATCAACCATTTCAATTGTTCTGTAGTCTAAAGATTCTTGTGACGATATATGCTTGGGTGCTAGATGGCAATGATGTCTTGATGTTATGATGAGATTGCGTTGATCGGTCGATGCGTTTCTCTGTGTAGTGTTCTGTGTAGAGTTTCGCCTTTAGACAATTTGTGAATAATATCGTGATATAGGAGATACTACTTAAAAGTGTAAACTCAAATCTCAAACCTTCTTTTAAATAAATACAAAGCTTTAATTCTGGAACTATGAATCACTTTACACACATGTACAATACCATCCAATTTAAATTTATTTACTCTAGTCGTGGCTCTCTTTGGAACCTGAATATCCAAGTCTTTAGATACTGCCCCCCCCCCCCAGCCCCATTTCTAGCAACGTCCAGTCTATTTTTAGAGCTTATGAACAAACCGTCATCCTTTGAAATAAAACTTGGAAACAACATACAACCATGACCTTGCGCTGCAAATATACATCTAAAAATAAATTTACTGCAATCAATTTCTGTTGTGACTTTTGTTATGACCTATGTTATGACTTACGCTGTGACCTGTGATATTACCCCCGATGTGACCTATGATATTACCACGGATGTGACCTATGCTGTGAATTATCAATACTTTTTTTTGAAGTGCATAGATCTACATACATACAACAGTTAGAAGTCTACATAAATTTCTTTTTAACAAGGCTACATAAATGTTGTTCACTTTAATACGGCTACATGTATGTTGTTCACTTTATGTAGTCTACATATATGTTGTTCTCTTTAAAAACACTACATATTACCAAAATATTCAACTTTCATGTCTTAAAGCCACTTAAGTTGTTTTTTTTTATAATTAAGTTTAATTTTCAACTGGTGACGCAGCAAAAGAGTACGGAAAAAAAAGGAAATCATTGTCAACTTTAAAACATGTTTATCCTTAAAAAAGAAAAGACTCCACCATTTGTCTTTCAGCTTGGTGTTTGCTGTAGCAGAATGTCTTTTAAAATATTAAAAGACAAGAAACAGAAAAGGGAGGTAAAAACAGATACACGACCCCAAAAGAAGATGTAGTTCTAAAGATTATTTTTTTTTACAGGAATGGCAGATGTCAGAGTAGAAACATTAAGGTTTGGACGGATGGATGAGGTACCTGTGATTGACGAATGTCTTACGAAGCTATCTCCAGACTCCCTCCTCCTATCTACACTCCCTCTTCTCCTCTTCTTGTCCCGTAAATACTGAGGTTGAACTTACTCCTTCAGATAATTTTGACAGATGTTCTATTCAGTTTCTGGGGGCAACACTTTATGATCTCCTGTTTCTGGCTTTTTTTTTCTTCTTTATTATGGGGTGGGGGGGGGCGAGGCGGAGTGATGAATTGATTGATTAGGAATCTACGTAACATCTATCACTTGGCTAGCACACACACTAACAGCAAGCATTCGATACATTTCAAAAGGACCACTTGAGAGAAGTAATGCCAGACATATGACACGCAATGACTTATCATGGGAACATCAATGGAACCTACATTTCATGCGAAAGAATCACAGAATCATTCCTAGCACAATCTATACACGTGAGATAGTGTTTATAAACAAGTATTCTAATAATAACCTATTCTGATCAAGTTTGAAATAAAAAGCTTATTTCAACTCACTCTGTCTAGTAAAAATGTTTGCACACATTATTTCTCCCACACCCAATCTCGGATCAATTTTGCACAACTATTTCATTTATTTCGTAACACAAGAATCAATTTTAAAAAATTAACCAATTAGTTAATTAGCTATTGTTAATTAATATTTCTTTTGATCTCGAACAGGTAAAGAAATTGCTTTTGACTGAAGTGGCGGTATAAGCTGAATTAGTCCCCTTTATAGGTAACCACTTTGAAGTAAGTTAGAAACAAACAATGGATAACTATACACTCTTCTTTAGTCATAAGCGCCTTACTAGAAGGGTGGTTAGAGGCGAGTTCGAATTCAGGTCGTCCCCCACTTTTTTTTTTTGTAGATGCTTTTAAAAACTGATTACGGTACAATTCACCCAGATAACCCTTTCTTTCTTTCCCCCCCCCCCCCCCCCCCCCAACTGGTCCAGACAAGTGCTAGGAACATAGCGTATTGAGAAAGTGATAGGAACATAGCGTATTGAGAAAGTGATAGGAACATAGCGTATTGAGAAAGTGATAGGATTATAGCGTATTGAGAAAGTGATAGGATCATAGCGTATTGAGAAAGTGATAGGATCATAGCGTATTGAGAAAGTGATAGGATCATAGCGTATTGAGAAAGTGATAGGATCATAGCGTATTGAGAAAGTGATAGGATCATAGCGTATTGAGAAAGTGATAGGATCATAGCGTAGTGAGAAAGTGATAGGATCATAGCGTATTGAGAAAGTGCTAGGATCATAGCGTATTGAGAAAGTGATAGGAACATAGCGTAGTGAGAAAGTGATAGGATCATAGCGTATTGAGAAAGTGCTAGGATCATAGCGTAGTGAGAAAGTGCTAGGATCATAGCGTAGTGAGAAAGTGCTAGGATCATAGCGTAGTGAGAAAGTGCTAGGATCATAGCGTAGTGAGAAAGTGCTAGGATCATAGCGTAGTGAGAAAGTGCTAGGATCATAGCGTAGTGAGAAAGTGCTAGGATCATAGCGTATTGAGAAAGCTAAGAGCATGAAATAGCGCTAAACAGAAACAATTGGTAAAAATATTCCTAAATATTTCTAATCGCACAGATTTATTTCTGTTGGTCCAGATATCTAGCAAATTTAATCACATGACTGATCCAAACTAACTGATACAATTACGCTTCGTGGGAGGCGTGGTCGAGAGATAAGTATGCTTCAACTTGGCTTAGCTACCTATGAAAGGGACTCGAGCCTCTAGGTTCGACACCCAACTCGGGCAGAGTTGTGTTTACTGAGCGCCTAAAAGCAGCACGGAAAACCTTCTCCCACCTCTGGTCCACAAATGCTCTGAGCATGCTATAAGCATGAAAGTAGCGCTATATAAAAGCTATATATTATTAATTATGAATCTTTGTGTTTTATTAAGTTTTTTTTTAAATGATTTTCTTATTTTGTTACAAAACGAATTTGAATTGTAGATGTATTACATTTCCATTGCTTCGCAGGGGAGACAACTACAATAACACCAGATTAATAAAATTTCTTGTTTTGCGAAACAATCATTGGGTAAGCATTAGTGACCTCCTCCAGTAGAAATCACCTAACTTCTACATGTAACTTCTACATGAACGCCTAGAATTGTATGACGAAAGACGACAGCGTATATATTGAATACCGTTTGGCACATTTTGACTTGTATCAGTTCATAAAACTTTTTGCGACTTGTATCAGTTCATAAAACATTTTGCGACTTGTATCAGTTCATAAAACATTTTGCGACTTGTATCAGTTCATAAAACCTTTTGCCAGTTTACACGAAGAATTCTAGTCAGTATGCTCTTATATAGCCTACAGTGAAGTCTTGAATTTGTGGTCTAAACATCAGCGACACACGTCGACAAGAAAACTAGACTATCCATCAAAGCTCTGTAAACCAGCTCAGCTCTAGGAGTAGCTGCTCTATAAGAAGTGGGGCTTCATACGCAATGTATATTCTGCATCAGAGACTTGTTCTATTAGAGATATTTTAAACTGGTATTTGTGTAATGGGGGGGGGGGGGGTACAGTTTTCTAGAAAATAGATCCACCAAGTTTGGATCAAATTATAAAATAATCTTTTTTTTTATAATCAAGTAGTTCACTTTTTCCCCCCAGTATTTTTATTATAATTAGGCAACAGAAATTAGAACAAAAAGATTCACATGTAAAGAAAATTATAATATTTTAATAAAATGTGTTCCTTGACATAGTTATTTTTCTTTATCAAAGCGAAAATTTGAAGGGTCAAATTGTTGAAGGAATCTATCTAATCTAGGGTCGAGATTATCCAGAAAGCTCGTGGCTGGATGGATTTGATAAGCTGGTTTAGAGGCTACGGTCTCATATTGCCGTCTTATCTACACTGCCAGGCTGAACAAGCGGAAACACTGGCCTGCATTCTTTTCAACCCATTACTGCTTCTGTTCTGGCACTGAAGATGGAGGCCTGGTCACGCCCTTCTGACCTGCTTACAAAATATTTCATTTGGTGTGTGTGTGTGTGTATTTGTGTGTTTTTTAATGAGTTGTTTTTATGACTTCAGCGATAAACAAAGATGCTATCTGGCAATCCCCTGACATATGATACGGACTTACTATAAATGAACTTCAAACAATGCCGGGCGACTACTAGTCTAAATGTAGATTTTTTTTTTTGAAAGCTCAAAGTCTGAATCTAAACTACATTATTAATTTATTTAATGCTCTAATTACTGAGTCAAATTGATCAATACGTTTTTATATTACAAAATTATAGGGTGCAGTCTAAGTCATATATTAGAGGCTTTGAGGCAGAGGATCTACTTTTAGAATTCTATTTGTGGTTACCATGTTACCGGTAGAATATTCATAGAACTTATGGCTACTAAGTTACCAGTAGAACATTCACAAGACTTGTGGCTACCATGTGACTGGTAGTACATTCATAAGATTGTAGCTACTAAGGTACCAGTAGAACATTCATAAGACTTGTGGCTACCATGTTACTGCTAGTACATTCTTAAGTATGTGGCTACTATGTTACCATATAAACATTCATAGAACTTGTGTCTACCATGTTACCGGTAGAACGTCCATACAGATCTAAAGACGACCAGCATACCTGTCTATTAATTGGCTACTTGACTTGGGTAGCCAGCTCGTGTCCTAATGAAGTTCTCAGCTAGAACCACGGCTACCTGCATACCGCAAAATTAAAAGAGTCGCCCAGTTCTGAAGTCGAGGGGTGGGGAACCTCCGAAGTGTAATTGATTTAGCCATCTTTTCATTTCTGAAGCACTTAGGGGAAGTCGGTTCAGCGGGAAACTCCGTACACTTGACAGAGTTGGCAGGAAGTAGAGTGGCTGCCGGGGTCATTTCACTTACAGTGGCGAGCTGGCCAGAGAAAAAAATGGGAGGAGTGACTAAAGTCTCCCCAAAGTATTATTAAAAATCTCACAAATAAGAGAAAATATTTTTTTTTTAACGAAGTGGCTGACGGATTAAGAAACTAGAGAGTGATGCCATTTCAAAAATTGCTATCGTAGCAAGACTTTTTTTTATGTATGCAAATTAGGGCTCAGCAAGTATGGTATCATAACTGGTAAAGTGTCTTCGAAGCCCATTTAGTTAAAAGTAATACAGTTTCGCATTCAGACCTTGTGGTCTATAGGGCAGATGATGTAAAGTCATCTGATGCTGTGGCCTACGGTTTACGAGGGTGTCATGTGGCCAGCACAACGGCCAACCGCCTTTAATTTTCCCCAACTAATGTCAGGTATGCATTAGAGCTGGGTGAACTCAGAGGCGCCCAAAAATCCCGAAAATAAAAAAAATCCAGGATTCGAACCCAGGACCCCCGGTTCAGAAGCCAAGCGCTTTACCGCTTGACCACCGCACCTCCTCGACGCCCATTTACGTAAACCTTATGAATGACACGGTACGCTTCAGACGGCCTTCTGATAAAAGCAATATATCATTCGGCCCATTTAAAACATCTTGAATACAAGATCTAGCTCAAATTTATTGTTAACTTATCTAGCACTCTAATTAGAAAGGATCATTTCATATGTTGTTTTTTTTTACCTAAAAGTAACACAAGTTTCGTTGTTACAGTAGATGAGCTTATACAAGTAGACCATGAGTCTAAGTCACATATAGGCAGATTGTCAAACAGATGTTGACAAATACGTTACAGAGTGAACTGGGAGTCCAAAAAAGTCTTGTTTTGTGGGATCACACATTTCCTTTTCAATTCGTTTCGCCTCGTAGAACTGGAAATTGCCCACTTTTTGCAGAAACTGTCTGTTTATTAGATTTAAATACCTGGTCGTCACTTTAATTTGGAAGACCTCAAAAAAAAAAAAAAAAAAAAAGGTTATCCCCCGGAACATAAAAACTAAGGGCTATTCATATCACCTCCCTATTTTACTTTTCATCTCTCTCTCTCTCTCCCTCTCTTGTTCTCTTCCCCCCCGCCCCTCTTTCTTTACGTCACACCTGAGGTTTAAAAAATATAATCGAGAGAAGTCAGAAACTGAAACATGATATAATATGGGAGATAATAGGGTTAAGGGGGCATGTAACTGCGATAGATACAATCGGATACACGGCTACGGGATACTCATAGGTGAAGGGTGAGTAACGTTGTTAAATGGGGGGGGGGGGGAGAAAAAGAAAAAAAATGGGGAAGGGAAGATTTCGTGTTTTAACTGTAGCGAGGTCGGACCTTTTCAGAGACGCGGTTATCTAAACTGGCATGTCATCTGCGCGGTAATGGTAATCAAAGCGAGGCTACGTTGTAGATGGTGGAACAACGACATTGCCAGATTTTCGAAGCAAGAACATTTGCTAAATAAATCAGCTAAATTGGCAACATAAGATGCACAAAAGATAAGGTTAGTCAACAAGGAAAGAATTTTTTAGCATTGGGCTCTTTTTTAAAAAAAGATCTTTGAAACAGTTCTAGTTTTTCTGGAGCCTAGTTCTTTACAAGAGGGATAGAGAGAGAAAAAGAATGAGAAAAAGAATAGGAGAGAAAGAGAGAGAAGAGGAAGAGAGGAGAGAAAAAAAAAGAAAAGAGAAAGAGATAGAAAGAAAGAGGGAGAGAAGAAATAGAGAGAGCGAGAGAGAGAAGGAGAGTGAAGAGGAAGTGAGAAAGAGAGAGGAGAGAGAGAAATAGAGAAGAGAAAAGAAAGAGAGAAAAGAAATAGAGAAAGAAATAGAGAAAAGAAAGAGAGGAAAGAAAGAGAGGAAAGAGAGAGAGAAAAGAAAGAGAGGAAAGAGAGAGAGGAAAGAGAGGAAAGAAAGAGAGAAAAGAAAAAGAGGAAAGAGAGAGAGAAAAGAAAGAGAGGAAAGAGAGAGAGAAAAGAAAGAGAGAAAAGAAAGAGAGAAAATGAATAAACTATCTGTGAGACCCGTGAGATGTAGATCTTAAAATTGATTAATAGTCGACATCAAACGACCTCTTGCCCCCATCTACCAACCAGAGAGAAAGCAAGTATTTATACTTAACAATAGAACAAGTTTTGATTTACTTTATAAAATAGTAAATCCTCTTTGTTAAAAAAAAATGAATGCTCTTTTAAATAAAAAAAAAATTGCAAATGAGACATGTTTTACGTGTAAGATAAATAGGCGTCTATAAATAGCCCTCTAGCAATTCCATCAATCTATTCATGTTTTATAAAGATGAGATGGTCTAGAAGAACAAGTTCACTCGGTTACAGCCGAGACCAATAGTCATAGAAGGCCTGAACACTGACATTCGACGTCGCAAACTGTGGGCAGTGGGAGACCAATAGTTTTTTGCAACGTCACAGGTCTGTACGACGTCGCAGGTCATTGTTGAGGCCTTCTCGAAAGGAATGGTGTCTGGCCAATGAAGGACCCAACAATTTTACTTTCTACTTGTGCTGGAGATGCCAGCTAAACATTTGAGTTGGATAAAGAGCTTCTAGACCTCGTCAAGGAGGTGTCAGCGGAAAATGCAACAAGGTTTTCTGTGGAATCCTTGCGTTATTTTGGGTATGTGGTTCTTGTTCGATGGTTCAAACCGTTCTTTTTCAAGGAAAGCTGTTTCCCATAGAGGCTTAAATATGTTTTATAAGGTTTGTTTACTGGTGTTATGACATGATTAGGAATTAGTTATTTGTTTCGGGAATAAGGGGAAAGTTTTACTTAGCGACAAATGACGTGACATCTTTAAAAAACAAGAACGCTCTTAGTGACGCTAGAAAGAGGATGCTTTGTGTAGAGCAGTAGAATAGAGATACGAATTTACGGACATAGCTGACATTGGACGATTCCCTTCTTAGTTATTAAATGTATTTGTAAAACAGCATCAGCGTCGACTACCTATTTTGATTGTTTCGGCTTTTCGCCGGTGTTACTGAAGTAGTTTTGAGTTCGGTATTACCTCCAGTCAGACGTAGATCTACACTAGATATATCTACAAGCATCAACGCCGCGCGGAAGCCTGAACAACGTGGCGACCCCGACTCGGAGCTTACTGGCAGCAACATCAAGAAGAATAGAAGCCCTCTGTTAGGAGGAGGCAGAAGTTAACGTCATCGCCCTAGTCTGCAGCTAGACCCTGATTATACAGCCACGTCGGCGAAGGAAAGCCAGTGAGATCCTGGACTCGTAGAACTAGGAGGTAACGAAATATAGATCTAGATCTACAGTTGTGATTTGTAAATGCCCATACTTGTGGCATCGTATTGAAGCTTGTATCGAGAAGGCTACAGTTTTGTGGGGGAAAGAAAACCATCCTGTCGATTCCGTACTGAAATATCGCCTGCCCGGCATAGTGAGAACGAACGTGAAGGTCACCTTCTGTAAGGCCAAGATCGACCGTTGGGGTCACGCCAAAGAACTTTTGACGTAGGAGACATCGTACTGCCTACGGCACTTAAGTACAGTAGTGCTAATTTGATCTACAGCTCGGCTGAATTCTTTGCTACACGTTAGATAGCCAGATAGCCGTAGTTTAGCTCTGGACTTTGACTTTGTCGCTGTGTCAATAGAGATGCCAGCTAAACATTTGAGTTGGATAAAGAGCTTCTAGACCTCGTCAAGGAGGTGTCAGCGGAAAATGCAACAAGGTTTTCTGTGGAATCCTTGCGTTATTTTGGGTATGTGGTTCTTGTGCGATGGTTCAAACCGTTCTTTTTCAAGGAAAGCTGTTTCCCATAGAGGCTTAAATATGTTTTATAAGGTTTGTTTACTGGATAATGGAGATGAATTAATGCTAATAATATTGGTTGTCTTTTTTTATTTTGAAAATATTTTTTTTTTAATTAAAAAGTCAAGAACAACTGATGAGTTTCGCATATTCGCGCATGTCTAACAAAGACATCTAATCCAACAAATAATACATTTGTGATGCTATTTAGAGTCTAGTCGATGTTAAAAGAAAGTGGAACAAGTTTTAACAACAAGGCTTTAGTATTGTTCAGGTTTTCGGAGATTTGGCGCTTCACACTTAGAGAGGGTAGCAGACGCGATGACTCAACCGCTTAAAAATGTGGACTGGAATATTTTTACGGACATTAGCCTTACAAAGCGGTACCATTTCTGTCGGGTTGACTTACTTATGGTCTTAGGCTAAAGCAGAAACAAGAAGGTAGGCTGTGCTGTGTGAGAGAAGGCTGGTGAGGGGGGGGGGCATATGTGGCTGTGTGTAGGGAGTGGGCTGTTGGGGGCGACGAGTGAGAAGGTTCTCACATTAGCTTATTACTGAAACGTTTTTTGTTTTTTTCTTGTTACAAGAATGCCTTTACTGTGAAATGTGAGCCATGTTGTGTTTCTTTTTTTTTTTTCCCAGATACTCTGCTTTCTATCAGCATGAAAGAGAAACAATGCTGACAAAATGAGGGGAGAGAGTTCTCAATGCAGGCCTATATAGACTTCAACATAGTTCATCACTGTATCCTGTTTAGAGTAGAATATAGATTAACGTAGTCTGAGTACAATACATATTAGACTAGTTTGTTTAAAGTAGAATAGAGATTTTTGTAGTTAGTGGCGTAGCTGGGGGGGGGGGCGCTCCCAATTTGAAAATCCTCCGGGCCCCACTTGAGGGGGGCCCACAAATGAATGTCCGAAATTTGTTTTTTCCTTTAAATATTAAGCCATTATTTCATGTCATGATGTCGAATTTCAAAATGCAGGGGCCCCTTACTAGGTCAAGCCCCTCCTGCTTTGGAAATATAATTTGATAAATATTTTGTAAAATTCAAATTTTTTTGTAATGCTACTCTAAGGAGGAGGGAGAGGGCATTGAGTCTTGTTAAGATTTGTTACAAAGGAGGCAGGGGGCTACAAAAGGGGATTTTTTTTTGCGTTAAGTAATATTCATATCTGAAAGTTATCTAAGAAAAAATATCTACTCTATGAATTCCAGTTTTGTAATTAAAAATCATTTTCAACACTCAGATTATGAACCTAATCTTGTTTTTTTGTCAGTAGAAGATAACATTGCCAAAGACACATAAGACAAAACCGTAAGTTCCATGTTTTCACAACAATTGTTCTCTGTTGTAGACACATGTACGTACAAATGTGTCTTACATGCCAAACGAACAAGGTCCTTGACATTGGGATACTTTCGAAAGGAACTGTCTTTAGTTTCTATGGAAGCCCAAAAACTCTGAGAACCATAATGCTAAATAATTTTGTTGGTGCGTTAACATGCTGACAAGCATGAATTCCTATTGGAAATGTTTTTATGTTGAACTGGGATATTCAACGCAATTTTTTTTTTAATTCAGTAGAAGATTACATTCCCAAAAACACTCCATTTAGAAATTGTTCAAACTTGACAATCATTAGGTTGTCTATTGTGCTCTGCTGTAAACACATGTGGGTGTACAATGCACATAAACCATTTCGGCCTTGTGTAAAGAAAGACATCAACGTTTCAATTACTAAAAATACATAATTTAGGAAACAAAATATGTGTATCATATTTGACTGAAAAATTTCACAATCCTTACATTTAAACCTCCCATTTATCAAAACTACACACAAAAATAACAGAAAGAGTGAGAAAGAATTGCCATAGACACAGTTGATTACATTTGTGTCCCAGAATATGGCTAGTGAATGAACACACTTTTAGTTTGTTGAAGAGCTGAGGCTCAATCACAGGACTAAAAAAAAAAGGTTTGTGCAAAATACATAGATACATTTGAAAGTACTTGAAAGCCAGACAAAAAAAAAACAACCTAGGGCGCTCAGCGTACTATTGTAGAGTGTCCAAAAAGAGTCGAGACAACGTCCTATTATTTTGATCGAAGGGAAGGATTGAGGAATTGATTCTTCACCAACCCCTCTGTTATTAAATAATCATTAAGTAGCTTTTATTCCTCTTAGTTCAGTCAAATAACAAAATTAATGATCAACGAATAATTAACTAATTGGTTAATTTTTGTGATTGATTCATGTCTTGTCAGGTTCAATGAGTAATTGTGCAAAGTTTTAATTTGATCCGAAAATGGGAAATGAGAGAAAAAACATGTTCAAACTCATTACCATACAGGCAGACATACAGACAGAGTGAGTTTGATATAAGCTTTGTAATAAAAATACAAAATTAAGACCGAATAATACACAATAAAATAAGCACCTTCGTGCATCTAGATCTAATGAACAAATATGTTGAATGTTAAACTCATAGAGCGTTGATAGCAGAAGTGTACTTAACGGATGATTCATGATCACCAAACTAGAAATAAATGTTTCGACATTTCAACAAAAGGAAGAAACAATGTTCTTCAGACGTCTTCAAGCAGAAGTAGATCTAAACATTTGTACATAAACCTTAAATCATAGTAGAAGACTGGGGCGAGGCTTGAGATTTGATCCATGTTTCGCAATTTTTTCTTTGAAAAAAAATCTGTGTGAGGCCCCCGCTAATGGGAGTCCCTAGGCGGCTGCATATTTTTACTATGCATAAGGGCGGCCCTGTGCTAAGCTAAGTTTCTCTTCCCCGGTAAGCCCGGAAGCCGAGCCACACGAGGGATTCCTCCGTACTCCTACACTATACCATTACTAACAGTGAGAAGGCCTCCAAAGCAGAGTGCGACCATTTAAGAAACAGTTTGATGGATGAAACAGGGTTATTGAGCTTGTTTCCACTTCTCCACAAGCAAGTACTGTTTGTTACAGACTACGAAAACTAAGAGAAATTTAAAAAAAAATAAATTGAAGATAAAAAAAAACTAAATATTTGGCGTGCTTCAGACCCCAGTGGAACTGAACTGCATCGTATTCTGGACTCTTCAGTACTGACCAGACAAAACATTCGAGCCAGTGACCAGTGTCTTCCAATGCAATGCACTACTGTGTTAGATGTTGACAGTATGTGCTTATATTTATGCGCAAGTTCCGTAAGGTTGTTATTGCCGGAAGTGGTAATGGTTTTAACCAAACCCTATAAAATGCTTCCATTTGAATTCGTCTGAAATAGCCTCTGACAATCAGTCAGACTTCTGGCAGCTTGAGGCACACAGTGCTACACCCTGGCAGAACCTGCGAAGCTAATGACCCTTAACTGTATCAGATATTTGCTGTTTCTTTCGACACATCAGCTGCGCGGAGAGGGGGGAACTGCTGAGTGGGCGACATCGTTCAGACCATAAACAAGGCCCAGGCTTTGATCTAATTTGTTGTACGAAATGAACCACAGTCGTTCTACGACTGAAGGAGGCCAACACTATTTATGCGGCAATTGTTTATTTCTATCTATGCGATAAAACGCCAGGCCTCGAACTTTGCAATGTAAAAAAAAATGCTCTAATAGAAAACTAATTCAATGCAGTAGACTTTCTGTTTGCGATGTCTGTTGTGTAATGAACGAGCGGGGAGAGGGTAATCGATTTGTAAAGGCAAATGTCTTTTAGGTTTTAGACAAACAAGACAGGTAAAAAGTTTCAAGTATTTACTTTGCTGTCTTGATTTGTTTTCAGTAATCAGGACAGTTGCGAATGCGCTTTAGATGCGAATTTTGTTGTGATGTAATGTTCTAGTTTGACCCCTGAGTTGCACTCCTTGATGGGCATGTCCCAATGGACCTCATTCACCAATCGTAAACAAACAACATTTTGCCACGTTGTTCTCTTTATCTTCTATACAAATTACGCAATCCATAAAGCCTGTCACGTGATACGTAATTTTCATTGTTTTATCAATATTATCACGTGGCTAAATTTTGTTTGTTTACGATTGGTGAATGAGGTCCATTGGTGCAGCGTAATGCAAGTAGCGTCATGGACGTGATGACACACAAGAAGGCATGACGTCAGAGTTAAGAAAAGAACCTCAAATTCTAGAGAATGGAGTTAAGAATGTTGTGTCGAAATATGGAGGAATTAAGAAGCCGTTGATGATAAGTAGATCTGTGTAAATGGAACAGTAACATCAGAATAGTGAGTGTTTGATAGGAGATCAACTATCTGGCAATAGCGTGAGCCATAAGTCAATACAATTTTTTTTATGGAAGGAGAGATAAAATTGCAGCGCCTTTACGCTAGAAGGTTAGAGAGAGAGAGAGAGAGAGAGAGAGAGAGAGAGAGAGAGAGAGAGAAAGAAAAATGAGAGTTGAGAGTAAAGGGAGAAAATAAGAACAAGAGAGAAAGAGAGAGAAAGAAAAATAGTAAAAAGATATGCTGGCAGACGAGAGCGAGAAAGAGAGAGAGAGAAGAAAGTTGTGTAGAAACCAAAAAAAAAAAATGAAAGAGAGAAAAAAAAAGAAAGAGAGGAACAGAAAGAAAATCTGTTGGACTTACCAAATGGTTCCGCGCCATTACTCTCATTACTGTCCTCGCTGCTATCGACCAATTCCGGTTTGTCGTGACGAACAGGAACTCTCTTCTGAGTGTTGTCCGCCATTTTGTGAGTATCAGTGTTGCATGAAGGCAGCTATCCAATTGAAAGCAGTGGACATGACAGAGCCATGAGGTTTGGAATTTCTGAACAAATACAACCAACACGAAGAACCCAGATTTGTATAAGAGTAAATCCAAAAGGAATCTCAACAAACTTGCATTTCAAAACGTTTTTCACACACAACATGAGATCCACTGAATAATCAATTTTCTTATCCTCAAATTTGACTTGAAGAAACACATTTTGCACCCCAAAGAAAACTTAGCTATTCAATAAAAATGTATCCGAAAACATTAATACCAGACTCTCCGAATTAATTAAGTATTTTTTAAACTATATTTTTTAAAGCCAAACGAATATGCTAAATCTTTTTTTTTTTTTTAGATTGAGAATTATAAACGAGATGTCGTTGTCGTGACGTCCAGTACGCTTATCTTTTTCTTGAAGCAGGCGACAAGAGCATGATGGGATAGTATACAGCTCATGAATAACTGGCCACCTCAGTGGCATTTATTGAATTTCTGAGGACGTCATTTCCAGTTGTTATCGCCTAGACACAATCATACCTCCACACTGACACCTGAGATCCCTGCGGAGATCAAGAAAATTTGTTAACAAGAAAAATATTTTTAAAAATACTTAAAAATAACAAAGCTTATATTAAGCGTACTTGTATCAGTTAGTTTGGATCAGTCGTATAATTATTCATGTTTGTGTTCCCTTAGCCTAAGACGGCAGCCTAATATAAAGGGGACTAATTCAGCTTACACCACCACTTCAGTCATGTACTATTTCTTTCCCTTGTTTGGGATACCAAACAAAGTAATTTATTGCCAATAGTTATTAACCAATTTGTTAATTTTTTTTTACATTGATTCTTGTGATGTCTGGTAAAATAAATAATTTTGCAAAATTTCAGCTTGATCCGAGATTGGGTGTCGGAGAAATAACGTGTACTAACTTTTGGTCAGACAGACAGAGTGAGTTGATATAAGCTAAATATGATATAAACAAAACAAAATGTTTATATTAACATAATGTCATTGATCTTTGTTTTTATTAACAAGGATCAATACACAAATTTATAATGTAATATAATGTAAAAGAGATCGTTTCTATAAGCCTTTCATTATTATTTCGATTAAAATGATGCATTTGCACTTTCTTGTGTCAAAATAATTTTCTGGCTTGAAATTCTTACGACTTTTTTTTTAAAGTGATAATTCGATTTTGTAACCGATGAGGGTGAAGGTTGTTTGAGCTTCGTGATCTAAGGACGCCCCCCACCCACATCCAATGGGGTACCTGACATATAGGTTGGGTAAGTTAAGGCGGTTGGTCGTTGTGCTGGCCACATGGCACTCTTTTACTTTTAGCTTTTTCTAGTGACTGAATTGAAAAATAAATAAATTGAAAGGAAATTGATTTAGTTTCCTATCTTATGTACCATGGGTGGATGTATTCAATACTTTACATACTTAGATGAGGGAATCTATGACATTGGTTGGCCTATACATGTAGGTACATTGTATACATCTCTAAATGTATATAAAGTAACTAGACTCTATATATAGTCATATATGAAATAAGTAAACAAGTTATCTATGTAGGTATCTATTATCTATCTATGCATCTATGTAGGTAGGTATCTATGTATCTCTTTCTCTCTCTTTATATATATATATATATATATATATATATATATATATATATATATATATATATATATATATATATATATATATATACAGAGAGATAGAGAGAGAGAGAGAGAGAGAAAGAGAGAGAGAGAGAGAGAAAGAAAGAAACTAAGAGAAATAGACATGCATACATACATACATACATACATACATACATACATACATACATACATACATACATACATACATACATACATACATACATACATACATACAAATAAACATACTTACATACAAACAAACATACATACATACACACATAGGTAAAATAAGTAATAAATTTATATCAAGTACGTAGCTAACTTTATATTAAGGAAGCATATTATTTTTATTATTATTATAAAGTTTAAATATAGTGCGTATATTTAGTTATTTAAAGCAATGATAAATACAAAATGCATGACATTTAACATTATAGTATAATACACAGTCAGAAGCTGCTGGAAGCTTGTGGCTCATGATATAAACCTATGGTTGTCAATTCGAAGGTCTTCAGTTTAAATTGATTGTGGAGTCTGTGATGTTTTATTTAGAATTTCAATTGGATTGAATTGTGATCCCTATATGGGGGGGGGGGGGGTTATCGAACGGAATAAGGACAAAGGGAAAAAGAAACGGAAGATTTTGAAACTAATGGTATGCAGTTAAGAAAGAATCATATGCCTTGTCCCCATTTTACTTCTAGCCCTCTCCATAACCATGTCATCGCAACTGATGCATGAAACATAAAAATGAAACCGAAGAATTGAAAAAAAGAGTGCATAGAAAATATTGAGAAAGTAGAACACGCGGCGGTATGTGCATCATGTCTGCACGTTGTCCTGGGTTGTGATGATAAACCATCACATTATTGAATCTGTACAACAGACAACAACGCAGAGCGAACAATGCAATAGTTGAAACAGAGAGTGGAGTAAGATCTGTCTCCTCAGAGCCAGCAACATCCCACTGTCTGCCGCTTTAGACCAGACAGTGTCACTGACACGGGCTGAGACAGCCAGGCGTTAAGGAGAATTATAGACTACTGGCTGTTTGACACTCCAGTTCACTTTGAGCTGGGGTTATACAAGAGGTGTGACAAGTGACAGTTGGAAGCCATTCTTTCTTGTGCGTGTGCGTGCTCGTGGTAAAGATAGGCGTGCTCGTGGTACAGATAGGCGTGCTCGTGGTAAAGATAGGCTTCTATCTATCTATGAAAGTATCAACATGCCTATCTACCAACATTTCGTTGTGTTTGCCTACCGACCTGCATTTTCACAAACAACCCAACCTTCCAAAGTACATAATTACCTTTCTATAATTCTAAGTACTTAACTTTGTACCTTCATGTCTATTTCTAATTTCTCAACGGACTAACCCAAGTACAAGCTGCTAGTTATCAATGAGCTGTTTCATTGTATTTACCTCTCTTTTACATTACCCGCGTCGTTTTTATTTGCATGTTTATGTTCTTAATAATTTCAGTTGACAATTTCTTTCCCACAATCCCCCATTTTCATTACGTGCAAGGATAATAAGTCTCAAATTATCTTGCGAGTAAGATGTTTATGATCTCAACCCATAAACATGTATGCGTTTAAACCAGGTACACAGTTTGTGCCTTAAAAACAAGAATATTAAACTAATGAATCCAGTGATCAGATTGTTGTGAGGTTTTGGAAGAAATTAATTCACTTGAATGAAACACATTGTGAAGTCTTTTATTTACCTATGCTTCACTTCTGACACCCCAGACTTCATTAATTACAAAGGAGACGATCTCTGTCAAGTCCAACACGAGTTACACGTGTTCAAATTGTGCTTCACACGTAGGTCTAGGAGCAATACAAAACTGAAATATTCTCTCCCTTGGGCTTTATAGTATGCAAGCTTGACATTGCTCCTTAAAAATTATTTATGGTGGATTTAGTTTTTCTATGACCGAAAATGTTTCGGTGGATGGAGGGTGGAGTTATCCTATGATTTTAAATGTTTCTGTGAATGTAGGATGGAGTTATCCTATAACTTTGAATGCTTCCAAGAATGGAATTATCATATGACCTTAGATTTTCTATTGATGGAACTGTTTGTACAATTTTAAACAATAGAATGTAGTTACATCTTAAGCAAATGGTATGGTTCAAAGTATACACCCTGTCATCCCCTCTTCTTTCTGTATGTATTAAAAATAAAATAAAAATAATTTTTAGACTACCGGTATCTGGAAACATGCTGTGGTCTCTTACTAATTATTAAAATTATTTATGTTTGTCAGCTTGTGAGTTATTGAATGCTCGTTGTGAATTATCATTGCATATATCATTACTCTTGTGCAGCTTTTTATATATGGCTGACAACATGTGGGAAGAGAGGGAGAAAGAGAGAGAGAGAGAGAGAGGGAGAAAGAGAGAGAGAGAGAGAGATAAAAAGGTGGAAAATCTTGATTGATGAATCGTATCTAGTATTAGGTCCTTCTGTCTTCCCCCCTCTCTCTCTGTCTCTCTCTCTCACACACACAAACACGCACACTCCCAACTCGACTCCCCCCCCCCCTTTCGTTTTGCATTAGGACTCCCAGTGTGAAGAAAGACAAATTAGGTCTTAAGACAGCGACCGACAGCTAGTCAGAGACACAACCAGGAAATGTATGAATGACCCGACACGTCTTGAGGTGAAGAAATGAACGAGTGTCTCTTATTTATTACCTTTTTTTTTTAAAAACATGTTTTCCAGAAGTAAGCCGTCACTTTTGTAATAGCAAACCTTAGAAATGGCACCGGTAAAAAAGGCATTAACTTTATTCAATAAAGAGAGGAAGGAATAAGAAAGAAAGAGTTTCTTTGGAGACAAAATGAAGTCACCATTTCTTACAAAAACATTCATTTTTTCTTTGGTGTTATGGAATTGGTTTGCTGTACTGTTTTAAACTGAATACTGTCCTGAGCACTGATATTAAAAGAATGATTAGTATTTCAAACCCATTCATGAAAAAAAAAAAAAAAGACATGGCAAAAATTCGTTTTGAGAACTCAAATTGTCTAGCACGTTCTGTTATCTCAATACCAGTCTTTATTTTTTTGTTTTCGGTTGGGAGGGGGGAATTTTAGGGTTTGTATTTTAACAAAAAGTAAATCCTTTAGGTTAGTCTAATTTAGTGAATCTAAGTAGATCTAATTTAGTGAATTCTAAGTAGGCCTAGATCTAATTTAGTGAATTTTAAGTAGATCTAATTTAGTGAATTCTAAGTAGATCTAGTTTAGTGAATTCTAAGTAGGCCTAGATCTAATTTAGTGAATTCTAAGTAGATCTAATTTAGTGAATTCTAAGTAGATCTAATTTTGTGAATCTAAGTAGATCTTATTTATTTATTTCGTTATGAGACCACAAAGCAATGCGTTTAGGCTTACCAGAGGTGTACCGTGGGGGGGGGGGGGGGATACCTGACTAGCACAACCGGCTCTAGTTAGGATGAAATCAGGTACTTTTTTCATGAGCGACAGACAATCTAATGATCTTAGAATCGGCAATAATCGGCAGCCATTTGGTCAACAGGATTCAATTAACTGACATAGTGTACAGGAGAGTCTAACTTGTTAAACTACTGGGACAAGAAGTGTGTGGAGTGGGTTAGAAGATTATAAAAGTCCACTCCATCCATTTTTTTTAAAATATTTTTTGTTGTTGCTGTTTTCATCAAATTACTTTAAGCATGGACCTTCTCTTTAGTTCACTGGTATGTCGAGACAACTCGAGATTCTAATAAACCAAAGTAACCAAGCTATTAGCTACATTTAGAACAGTTAATTACGCAGGCCACAGAGTAATAAATAAATACTAAAAATATTAAAGTTTGATTTTCTTTTAATTACAGAATTTCTTTTTTCAGAATAAAAAAGTTAAGTTCCTTTTTCAGACTTGTGATCTATTGGGCAGATGATATAAAGGTCTTTCAGACTTGTGATCTATTGGGCAGATAATATAAAAGTCATCTGTTTCTGAGGCCCACGGTTAACGAGGGTGTCATGTGGCCAGCACAACGACCAACCGCCTGTACTTTTCCAAACTAATTTCAGGTACCCATTAGAGCTGGGTGGACTCAGAGGTGCCCTAAAGATCCCAAATAAAAAATCCCAGTTTTCGCCCGAATCAGGATCCCGGGACCTCTCATTTTAGAAGCCTATCTCTTTCTCACTCAGTCACCACGGCCCATGTTAAGATTAACTAAGATTCGGTTATAACGGAATACCGGAATGTTACAGAAGAATGTACAGGAGTCTGTTTTCTCTCTACACAATGAATAACTAGAGAGAGAGAGAGATAGCGAGAGAGTGAGAGAGAGAGAGTGTGTGTGTGTGTGTGAGAGAGAGAGAGAGTGAAAGGCAGTGGGAGAAAGCATAAAGAGATAGAGAGAAAGAAATATTTCACTACAATAAATGCCCTTCTTAAGGCAGTATTAAAAGAACATATATTTTACAACCATCTCTTGACATTATTCTTGATGACAACCTTGGTCATCACAATCCTTTACAGAAAGCTCAAGTCTACGAATGGCAAGGTTTATTAGTTGATATTAATAATTAGGAACTCTCACGAGAACTTGCTTCATTGCGAGAGATAACGTTTCAAAACTAGGGGTCACGTGAGGTCATGTAAGTAAGGTTTGGGTCATACAACAAAACGCAGGTCGTAGGTCACTCAAGGTCTACTTGTCTATCGTCTCTTCAGCAGCCACGGAAGTCATCGCTGGGACATCCAGCGCCCAATAAAAAAACAAACACATGAAACATCCCGACCGGAAGTTTCGCTAAATCCAGTAGTGAGTCTGACTTTTGCACCAGTCTAAACAACGAGGTTTTCCCAAGGGCAACGCACAAAGAACGCCATTGTGTTCGTCTGTGATCATAATTTTGAAAGAAGAAAAATATATAAAAAAATCCTTAATAAAAAAAAAATTATTTAAAGGGGAAGAACTTCGTCCTTTAGACTATATCTGCCAATAGTGTACAAGTTATTTATCTTATTCGATATCAAATAACTAATTACCAATTATTAATTGACTAATTGAGTACCTATTTTTATTTATTGATTCATGTTTTGTTAGGTGCAATAAATATACCATTTAAAGTATTAACTTCATCGGAGAATGCGTGAGGGAGAAATAGCCTTAACAATTATTTAGAGGACTAAACACAACAAATTTAGCCATGTCTATTAATACTTCAGTATTCACCTGGACTCGAGACCCCTTCGGTTGGAAGCTAAGCAGGGCCGGATTTAAGTATGTGGAAGCCTCAGGGCAGGATGTTTGTGGAAGCCCCTAGAAATGTTTCCAAAGCTTGAATAAATAGCCACTTCTGAATGAAACTACTTAGATCTAAAAGCAAGCTATATTTTGGAAGAAAGAAATTGAGTTCTTGTACATTTCTTCTCACTTTCCTTTACAAAATATTTAATATGCATATTTTAGTTTTAAAAGTATATTTTCCAGTTTGTGTAGGGTAAGGCTCTGTCGTAAATCTGGAGCTGTATTCCGAGCATGCTACAAGCGTACACTTCTTAATCACGACATTTTTGCCAGCCGTAAAAATGCGAAAAAAACAATATCAGAAAAAAAGTTTCTGCCCCGTGAAAATTCGGATATTTTGTTATCTATTTAGCTATTTTTTTATTTTTTTTTTAAAACGTAGTCCCATTGTATAAGCCACCCACCTGGAAAATTGAGTATTATTTTTAAAACCTTGCCTTTATTTTCAAGTTATAAAAAAGTATATTTTATTAAAAACTAGATATATTTTTCAATATTTTAATTTGTTTATTGATTATTGTTCTGCATTACATTTTATTAAAAAAAAAATTCTTACTCTAGATACGTAGAACACGTTTTTTTTTTTTTTTTTTTTTTTTTTTTTTCAAATTATCCCAAATTATGCGCATTAGGGTTATAAAATGTTATGGTATTTAAAATTGTGCTTTAAATTATAAAAATGGTGCAGGATTTTATGTTTAATGATGTATTCTATACATGATAATACCTGCTCGCGGCAGACGATGTTATGTACCACCTTTACTGCTGGCGCCATAGGGTGGCGTGAAAGGTGTCACATTAAGCCGATGTGGCTGTGGCATAGACCTACACCCAGCCAACTAGGGGCTAGACACAGGGGCGTACGCCATAAATTTCATATTTGACCCAGACATCCTGCATGTGAACTGCTCAATTAGCAAGAACCCAAACTCTTGTATGTCTGCACCAGCCTGAAGCCGCGATGTACACACTAAAAAAAAAGTTTAGAATTAAATTTTAATTTTGTTTCATTTCGATCAGGTACAGGAACATTTCCAATAAATGAGCACAAACATTTTGTACAAGATGTTTGATTGGTTCGAACGTAAAAGTCTGAGAAGGAGTCAGCAAAAGTAAGAACCAGAGAAAGAAAGAGTCAGAGAAGAAAAGGGTCAATGCAGGACAGAATCAGAGTAGGAAAGAGTCAGAGAAAGAAAGAGTCAGAGAAGAAAAGGGTCAATGCAGGACAGAATCAGAGTGGGAAAGAGTCAGAGTGGGAAAGAGTCAAAAAGTTAATAATATTTCTTTAATGTTTTCTTTGTCTGACAACGTCCAAAAAGAAAGCTACCTGCTCCACACCCAAATAGGTTTGACTCTGGATAATACATAGTCATTGTTCATTTGGTAGATAGTTTTAACTGCTTAAATATAATCGTGTTGTATTGATTATAGGCACTCTGTCCTCTACCCCTTACTTCATGTCAAACACTAACATATAATAAGCACATAAACACACATATTCATTTCATATAGCTGCATTGAGACTGTATAAGTACCATCTCCACTTACCACACTACTCCACAGACAGACACATGCACAACTCCCCCACAAACCCCCTCTACAGACACTCACACCACTCACCCACAAACCACTCCACAGACACACACATACCCCCCCACAAACCACTCTACAGACACACACAAAACCACTCCACAGACACACACAGCCCAATCCACAGACACACACACCACTCCCCCACAAACCTCTCCACAGACACACACAACACCCCCACAAACCACTCCACAGACACACACCACTCACATAAAGCACTCCACTGACACCCCCAACAAACCACTCCAAAGACACTCACACCAACCCCCACAAACCACTCCACAGACACACACACCACTCCCCCACACACAGCTCAACAAACACACACACACACACCACTCCCCCCCCCCAACTCCACAGACAAGTGTTTTGCCCCTGGAGCTACATCGATGACAAGATGGCGGAATCACCGCCCAGCAGGGAAAGGGGTGAGGGGGGGACCCACACTTTAAAAGTGAGAAAAAGACATCAAAATGTCTGCTCTGGGTGTAAGAAACCTCAACATCAAGTTATTAGATCTTGTCAAATGAACTCCATGAACTCTGTAGGCCTACACCTCTTTTTGTTTTTTGTTTTGGTTGTCTCCAGGTAGTCACTGACAAGACAGACCACAAAAAACTGAGCAACCTTTTGGCTATTCATCAACTTTTCATGAAACAGGTGAACTAGATGCGTACCATGGTATCGCGTGGCCCGCACACCATTTTACTTTCAATTGTTAATGCCCACTAATGGTTGGCTGTTGCGGTCGGAGTGTACGTGAATTCATACCACTACCCAGGCCAACTTCATGTCCAGGTCTATTTAGTGTCTAAGACATTTAGTGAAGACTTTCCTACATGGAAAAAAACTTTAAATGGCTAGCTTTTTTTGTGTATCCGGTGTACAAAATAAAGAAGTGTTGATAAACTGTTGTTTTTTTTTTAAATGAATATGATAATTTGTTAGCACTCTTGAGTACTGCAGGATCAGATTTTCTTTGCGCGTCTTTTTGTAGCACAAAATAATTACACTTTGGAGGAAGCTGGCTGAGGCAACCCATTCCATTCTCTAATAGCACTAGGGAAGAATATTTGTACAAATTTGTCCTAGCATATGGAACGAGGAATGTGCTTTTACACGTAAAATGTTTAAACCAGATAGTTGAATTGTATTCAATGATTTGATTGCCAGGGAAACAAACGAGTTTTTGTGTCTGTTAGTATTTGCTATCGGTGTCTTGTATCTCTTTTATGATCATATAGGTTTATAATTCTATATTTCACTTTCACTCTATAGCTTAAAACGTATTTAAAACATATGTGTAACTAACTAGCGGTAATAAAAATGATTTGATACGAAGATCAACTGCCTCGCATTGAGATGTGGCCAAAATTCTAGTTCAATTTTCTTGTTGATTGAAATTGCCTCAATGGTCTAGTCCACATTAGCGTCTTTGTGTTGAGTCTAGCGTGAAAATGTACAAATGCGAACCTAAATAAATACAATGCATCTCCATACTGTAGGTCCGTTTTCTCTTCTCTGAAGTTGAAGTCATTCAAACATTCGAACCAATCTAACAAGAGACAGTGCTGCTAAGGTTAAGGAAAATGAAATTAACACATATACACACACGCACGTACTTCGTTTTGATAGCTTCACAAAACAAAACAGAAAATGAAACAGCTGAAAATGTAAACACGAGATAACAGCCAACAGCTGACCAGAAAGAAACTAAAAGAAGAGCACGAATCTAGATTTAATTTTGTTTTCTCTGACATTTAGGTTCATTTACAAAGCCAGGGCCGGTCAGGCCACTGCAACCTATGCGGTCGCAGTGGGCCCCGCGCTTTCATAGGCCCCGCGCTAATTCAGGGTGTAAATATTAAATTGCAAAATATATACGAAAAACTCATGGAAATCTCCTGAATGTATTAAAATCTCCTGAAAACTCTTTAAAATCTCCAGAAAAATAGACAAAATTGTCCTTTATGGGTGTCATTCATTGCGGAAAACGGCAATCCTACGCGTGATAAAAGGAAAAAAGGCATTGTCAGCTTTCATGTAATAATCGGGCGAATTTAAACCTTAATTGGAAGTTCCAATACTTTATTTACTTTTATAGTTACTAGCATTAAAATATGCCATTAGTTACAAGGTTCGTAAAGTACAGACCGCAATATTTAACTTAGTCGATTTTTTTTCTTATACAAAATCTTAATTTTCACTTATTATTCTTATTCCCACACAGACTAGGCCCCGCGCAATCAGTTTCGCATAGGGCCCCGCAATTGCAAGGACCGGCCCTGTACAAAGCTTATATCAACTCTGTCTGTCTGTCTGACTGGTAAAACGTTTGTACACGTTATTTCTCCCACACCCAATCTCGGATCAAGTTAAAACTTTGCATAATAATTTATTGGTATAGGCGAGACATGAATCAGTAAAAAAAAATTTAACGATTATTCAATCTATTACTGGTAATTAATTATTTTGTTTGATACCAGCAAGGGAAATTAATCCTTCAGTATTTACACACCAGGCTAAATATGTAGCTTTTCGTGCCTTAGATAATTGAACACGTTAGTTCTAACACACCCATTCTCATATCTAATTGAAACTTTAAACAATTGTTCACTCTACCTAAAAAAAAACATGAATCAATTAACAAGTAAACAAATAAGTCAATTAATAATTGGTAATTAATTATTTAGTTTGATATCGAGTAAGGTAAATAGCTTCTACATAATAGAGAGATATACTTTTAAGTGTGGAGTTATTTCCCTTAGATAAGTTTTGTTTTCTTTTTTAAAGGATTTTTAAAATAATAGTTGTCTCGCTTTCTCTTGCATTCAATTTCCTTTTCACAATCTCTTTCGTGTCTTCGTTTCGATCTCACTCTTCTAGTGGCGACCTGCATGAGGCTCTTAACACTTGAGTGACATTCATGATAAGGTCAGTATTACATGCATCATAACCTTTCCGTTTGATGGACAGGTCATTTGTACTTCACCGTAAGGAACTCATACACAGACACATTTACAGTCGATGTTGTTTTTTCCTACGTATGTAAATGAATAACGCGAGGGAAAGAAATGCAGAAAAAAATGCATTTCTTGAAAGTGTTTAAAGTTTTATTCCTGCAGAAAGAAACCATTTCACCCCCTCCCTTTCTCACCATTTCACCCCCTCCCTTTCTCACCATTTCACCCCTCCCTTTCTCACCATTTCACCCCTCCCTTTCTCACCATTTCACCCCCTCCCTTTCTCACCATTTCACCCCCTCCCTTTCTTCACCATTTCACCCCCTCCCTTTCTTCACCATTTCACCCTCTCCCTTTCTCACCATTTCACCCTCTCCTTTCTCACCATTTCACCCCCTCCCTTTCTCACCATTTCACCCCCTCCCTTTCTTCACCATTTCACCCCCTCCCTTTCTTCACCATTTCACCCCCTCCCTTTCTTCACCATTTCACCCCCTCCCTTTCTCACCATTTCACCCCCTCCCTTTCTCACCATTTCACCCCCTCCCTTTCTTCACCATTTCACCCCCTCCCTTTCTTCACCATTTCACCCCTTTCCCTTTCTTCACCATACTTCCGTTACAAATATTTTATCAAAGAAAAAAAAATCAGATTAGTAGACATGTAGTACCAGACAGACAGACAAACAAGGTGAATTGATATAAGCTTTGTAATTATCCAGTGAACAGCATTGATATCATCAACAATTATAATTTTTTCAAACATAAACAATAAAATATTTGTTCAAAAATATTGAAGCTCATAAAAATGTATATAAAATGTAGCCATGTGCAAATATTTGTCATAAATAAACATAATACATGTAAACGCAACATTCTATTTGAAAGGTCTTCAAGTGTACACTAAAACTTCATCCTTTATATTTCCAGTTACTTAGCATTCAAATCATGAACCTGCAAGCAGGACGGAAGGTAAAGGTTAGGGAGAGAAAGGCGGGAAAGAAATGGAGCCATCGTCTGCTGGGCTTCTTTTGATGAATGCACTGAAACAGGAAGATTCATCTGTAGGAAATGTTGCTTGAAAAGACACAGCGAAGAAAGGGCAAAATGGGGGGGGGGGGGAGAGAATAGGGAGGAACGACAGGTGGTGGCGGGGAAAGGGGTGAGTACCTAATCTTCTTTCAGTTAAAACACATACATACAAACACAAAACACACAAACAATGTAAATTCTTTGAGGTTTGTATCATTTCTAACATAGGGTTATACACAGAATAGTCTTTTTAAAATTATTATTATTATCATACATTGATATAAAGATATAAACTTATTTCGGGGATTTACAAATTAACCCTCCCCACTCTTTTTTGTATTTTGTATTTCAATTGTATTCATAAAAAAAGAAAATACATTAGTTTGAACCCTAGACTGAGGTCTAGGCCGAGGGGCTGGTGACAAACCAAACTTCTCAACATCATCATCAAGATTCTTTTCTCCAGTGAGTGGACAGTGAGTGGACAGTGAGTGTTGCCTGGACCGAACAAATTGGGTGTCCACGTGTCCATGTTGTGATGAATGGTTTCGTTCCATTATGATTAATTATATAATGAGAGGGGGCACGTTAGGGTCCCGCTCTTGCAGAAATGACATTTGGGGAAATGCTGTCAACTCCCCCCAGCGACTTTCTGAATTCTGAGCTGCAGAACTACATAAAGTAATACCCCACCTCCTCCTTCTCCAAAAGTCTGGGCCTGTTGCTGCATATGCAAACAATTCTTGATACAATGTCGAAGTGTTGAGGGTCTAGAGAATGAATTTGTTTGTTGACTTTCAATCCTGGCAGGGATCGTGTCGTGAACATTGAACATTTATGCATGCAAGTGAAGATTTTAAAATGACAATAGTTGGTAGTGACAAGTAGGCATGACAAGTATAGATCTCAAAGAAAAGTGATGGAAATTTTCATGCTACATTTTATCACGCTAATCTGCTTTTTTGTTTAGATTTGATTTTTTTAAAAAGATCCGTTTCACGCGCTTTAAGAAATAACATTTTAATAACATAGGAAAAGAAGAGAAAACGAACTGGTGAGATGTAGAGAGAACAATCATGGCCCTTCTTTTTCTTATTTATCGATCTCATTTTTATGTTGGAGCGTTCAGGTGACTAGACCAATATGTGACATGAACTGTTGGAGCGTTCAGGTGACTAGACCAATATGTGACATGAACTGTTGGAGCGTTCAGGTGACTAGACCAATATGTGACATGAACTGTTGGAGCGTTCAGATGACTAGACCAATATGTGACATGAACTGTTGGAGCGTTCAGGTGACTAGACCAATATCTAACATGAACTGTTGAAGCGTTCAGGTGACTAGACCAATATATGAGATGAACTGTTGGAGCGTTCAAATGACTAGACCAATATCTAACATGAACTGTTGAAGCGTTCAGGTGACTAGACCAATATATGATGTGATGTATGTTTAATTCTGTACTGAAGTCAACTGTAGATGTTTATTGGATTTCAATCAATTACTCAGCAAGCGTTTGGGTTTCTTGTTCGGGTGTATTCAATGTAGTTAAATAACAGCACAAAGATAACACACATTTATTTTTAACAAGTGAAAAGATGTGGTCAACACTGATGAACAATGAATAATACGTTTAATCCAATAAAAGGTCACAGTCAGAGTCTGTCAAATAAAACAAGTCTTTACCCTAGAGAATTCTATCGCTGATTTTCCAGTCTCTAACCCAAAATATCCCAAGCGTCACTAGTCCCGTTCAATATACGTCTTCTATGATGCGTCGCTAAATAAATAGTACAATAAACTAGGTGCCTAACAACGAGATGAACTGTTGGAGCGTTCAGATGACTAGACCAATAGATGAGATGAACTATTGGGGCATTTAGATGACTAGACCAATATATGAGATAAACTGTTGGAGCGTTCAGATGACTAGACCAATATATGTGATGAACTGTTGGAGTGCTCACATGACTAGACCAATAGATGAGATGAACTGTTGGAGTGTTCAGATGACTAGGTCAATATATGAGATGAACTGCGCTGTGGTTTACAAAATCAGGGAGCTCTCCATATAGTTTTCTTTCTATTAGGGTTTAGAAGGACCGAACACTGACCTGCCACTTTGCTACCTGTGGGCAGTTTAGACCAATAGCTCGTCGCCACGTCATAGCGACTTTTTTAAATAACTTTTTATTGCGGTATGAAAACGCTTGTTAAAGTTCTAGATCTACCTAGTGAAAATAGTTCTTAATCTAGCTTTAATCAAACCGCTACATGGCATTATAAGAACAATCGTTAGATATTTTCTCGTATTTTACTGACGCTGCTTTAATTGGTTCTAAAACCTCTTGCTCGATCCCTAGTGTACAGAATAGCATCAAGGTCTACTTTTTGTTTCCCTTTTACCCGGCGGATGTCTAGATAGGGCGATTGGGAGATGGCTGTGGGCTAGCAGAGGAAGCACATTTCTTAGACCTCCTCATGGACGTGTCCTTTTTAGCCAGTAAACATTCAGATGTATGTAAACTAAAGACCCCAGACATACGTAAACAAAAGATAAAATGTACGTTTTTTTTTTAAATCGTTGTTTCTGATAAGTTTATATGGGTTAGAGTTCCTTTATTTTTTTATTTTTTTTTGTTGTAATGGAAAAAAAAAGCTTTTCTCCCTTTGTTGCTATTTATAGCTACACTAAAGCATTATAAAGGCAATGCGGTGTTCCTGGTGTTCTTACAATGTATGCGATTATAATAAAACTATTGGAAAATGTCAGACTGGGAATAATGGATTTTCATATTTGTTTTGTGACCTGTGAAGGAATGACTATTAATTATTAGATACAATAAATTCTGAGACCTGAGCATATACAATGTGCGTCACTCATTAGATTTTGAAGTAACGTCTGTATTCTATAAGCTATGATCAATAATTTAAACGTTTGAAATCAAGATCAACCCCAAAAATCAATTTTAAAAAAGATCAGCTTTACTGCAAACGTGTTTAATTTACATTATAGCATAAATATAACCCAAAAGTCTTTTGATTATTTCAACCTAGATGTAGTTAACTTATCACAATAATAAACCCAGATCTCTTTCGTTCATTTTAAACCCAATATCCACATAAAAGTTGAAATGAAATTTACAGCCTCGATCCTAAAATGATTTCAAAACTTGATTAAGAAATGGATGTTGTTTGATAGCATCAGAGAGACTTTCGACTATTTCGATAAAAAGCTAACATTTCCAAGAATATTCATATTATATGTAGGACTATTTTCTAAGGCCTGGAGGGTGTGTGTGAGGAAAGAGAGGGCTAGTTGTGTTTAGCTCACAGACACTGTCTTTAGTTTTGTTTAGCTCATAGACACTGTCTTGTAGTTTTGTTTAGCTCATAGATACTGTCTTGTAGTTTTGTTTAGCTCATAGACACTGTCTTGTAGTTTTGTTGAACACGTCTTAATCTCTGTAATTTTGTTAAGCAAATGGGCACTGTTGGGAACATCAGCGCCCCAGTACGGGCGCGGTCAAGCGGGAATCCTCCCTCTACCACATCCCCCCTGCACCCCGCCATGCCCCCTCCCCTTCACCTTCCGCTGCCACCACCGCCAGACGTGCATTCAGACTACAGTATCGCGAGCATTCAAGCCAGTCGGGGAGGATTCAATACGACGATGAGAAATCAAAGCATCAAGTGTGACCGTGTCACAAACAGTCTCTAATACCCCTACGTCACGCTAAGAGGTCAAAGGTTGCTTAAAGGCTGCAAGACCCATTGGATTATTCCCGTTTACTTTTAGAATTAGTTAACAGTATAGTAACCAGAGGGTCGTACGGAATGAACACACGCGATTACACGAATATACTTCATATACTATTTCAATAACGGCTTGATAATTGATATCCTACATTGACCATACATTTTAAAATGTGTATTTTAAGATAATGTTAAACTTTAAAATAACTAAAAATATTGTAGTGCATAAAATATTTCAAGTTCTGCAAGTATTTACTGACAAATAGCTTCAATATATTTTTTTGTATTGTTTCTTAAGTATGTGTTTTATATGTTTTGTATGGCTGCCTGGATGTGCACTCCGGACTATCGTCCCGATAGCTCCAACCGTTCTGCAGTGCAGATGTTTTGGGCTAGAACCTAAGATCCAATAAGCTTTATTTCGTAAGACACGTCTGAAAGTCATAGAACAAACAAAAACACATTTTAAAAGTACAAAATGACTTATGACACTTTGACATTTTTTTTGTACTAGTGAAGCAATAAATTGGAGGGAATATCATAAGAGATCTGCTTTCAAACGACGTCAAGCGGACACTTAAGACCATCGGTTGGTTGAAACGCTGTATTGAAATAGTTCTTTTTTTTAAAAATAATATTTCGTCATTAAAAATACAAGAAAACTTTAGTTATTAAAATCTGATTACCCAATGGGATCCATCAATTTTCGCGAATTTTTTAAAGCAAACAAGGCAGAAGCTTCCCAAGCTGTGCTCACATAAACGAAGTCCTTATACATACGATAACAAAATACTTATGTCTCTGGTTGGTTATCAATGACTTCCATAATATTGATACTTATTTCTCGCACTCCTCCAATTGTAACACCAAAATTTTCCTCCATTTTCCCAGTCTTTTTTGCGAGTAAAGACTTTGTGATACCTTTAGATCTAGATGAAAAATTATCACCTAGAATAGAGGATGTATTCGATTATTTAAAAAAAAAACAATCACAAACAGATAATAATAATAACGTCAATGTCTTCAATTCCAAAAATTAGGAATGAGTGCAGTGTTACTCATGACTAAGGAAAGCCAGTTGCGACCTGTATATTTTTTCCACACCTGATGCAGAAAAAGCCGTTGTCCGCATGGGGGGGGGGGTCTATTTAAATTTAATAATGGTTATTTATTTTGTTTTGTTTGGTTAAAAGTACAATTAAACTAAAAAGATAACGTAAATAAACAATGTAATCAAGTTTCTGAGAACAAATAGTCAAGTAACTATTGTCTGTTATTTGTAGTAGAGAAAAGTATACCAAGTGGGTCTCACTAGCGTTACTAACATTGAGAGAGTTAGGATGAAATAGACATTAAATAGCTTGAAATGCATTGCTTTCACCACCATTACTTGCATTCAAACAAAGGAAATAAATGAAATTGTGATAAGCTATATAACACAGACCTATATATACATATATCATACCTAGACTTGACTACACAAAATGTGAAAAAAGTTGAAAAGCTGAAACAAGGTGTTGTTTTGTTAAGTAGTTATAAGAAGTACAGGTTTTTTTCAAACCTAACCTATGTAACATATAATAAAAACAATATAAAGTATTATTTTGCAATTTCTAGATTCATAACATAGAAAAATCTAAGTAATCAATCTATTTAAATGTACAATCCTAAATCATAAGATTCCTGTTTGTTTCCATTGAGATAATGTTTCGAAAATCCTAGATCGAAATAATTCACGTCTATTGATTTTAATCATCTTATGTTCATTTAAATAGATCGATTACCTAGATCTCAATAGATTATGTATCTACAAATTGCAAAATAATAATGATGAGATGAGAGTTCTCTTATTTTCGATGTTCAATTACTAGATCTAGATCTAAACATTAAATTATATGTTACATATGTAAGGGTTAATAATAAAATACAGACGTTACTTCAAAAACGAAGATGATTACTTCTTATAACTACTTTACAAAACAACGCCTAGTTTCAGTTGTTGTTGTTTTTTTTTGAAAATGTTCACATTTTTGTGTAGTGTTAAAAAATCTCCATGTCCAGTCTAGATATAATATAAATATATATATAGGTCTGTGTACAGAACATTCATTGAACTGCAAACTTTTAATTTAGACGTTTGCCATTATTCACACTCTTCGTCTCAAATTAAAATCGAAATTCATTAGAAAGTCTATAGTCTTCAAATGTTATTATTTTTTTTACAATGAACAATGCTATATCTATATTCTAACAAGAGGAGGATAAATTGTATCAAAACTATTTCGCGAACACAAACAGCTAGTAAAAAAAAAAAAGATTAATTAGCTGCAATGGCGGTGCCTAACTTTATTTCAAATGGGGGCCCAGGCCTTAGACATTTCCAACACTTATATAATATTCATGTCATTTGGATCTATACGATTAATATAAACCTATAAGACGAACAATTAAATTTTACACGCTAAGTTGACCCACTCGCCACATCGTAAGGCCGCCTCTGCAGTCTGTGTATAATATATAGGCTAAAATGTCTTGTTACTATTGTGTATATCATTTGAAATTCTAATAAAGAAAAATTATACGTAGAGCAGTTGTTGTTTATTTGAAAGAGATGTGTACACGTCTCAATGTTACCCCCGTATAGTTGATCTATTGTGTTCAGTTGTAGTTGGTGTTCATTTTCATTTTTTTTTTGTTAGTTAAGGTAAATATTATTGAATTAAAGGTAATATACTTGAATTATTTATAGATGTAAAATATTTCACCTTTATTTATTCAATTGGTAGATCTATATATTATAGTTTCTCTCTCTCTCTCTCCCTTTCTCTCTCTCTCCTATATCTAGACAGTACAGGATTAATGTATACGCTATACTAGCTTTAGCTTAGAGCCCCCAAGAACCAAAAATTGCCCGAGTGATTTCATTACTAATAACATTTAAGGTTTAAGGTTAAGTATTATTTCGCCATACTATGTACTTCTTAAATGTATATCAGTTTAACCCTCTAGGTATCCAAATATTAAATTTGGCACTAGCATTTAATATCTGAACTTATAGAGGGCTCTAAATCTCAAATAGTTTAGGGCAGTATTAAGTCCAAATCTGAAATAGTTTAGGGCAGTATTGAGTCTAAATCTGAAATAGTTTAGGGCAGTATTAAGTCTAAATCTCAAATAGTTTAGGGCAGTATTGAGTCTAAATCTGAAATAGTTTAGGGCAGTATTAAGTCTAAATCTCAAATAGTTTAGGGCAGTATTAAGTCTAAATCTCAAATAGTTTAGGGCAGTATTAGGTCTAAATCCACTTCTTTAAATTGGCCTATTGAATATTAATGTTTAAGTTTATATTAATTCTATTACATTTCTACGTTAAACCGTGACGCAATGTTACATTACATTTTGTAATTCTTTATTAATTGTTTTTTTTTTATTGATTTCTAATTAGACAAAACTCTACATTCTTTAAGAGTCATTCTGCTCAGTGAATCAACTTTTAATGTTATTTCAATTATTTTTAACGCACCGCAAGACCTGTGTAAAATAGTACTTTCAATTTTTCCTAAATATTTGTATTCTGTCATTATTATAAAGCTTATAATAACTCACTCCGCCCGTCTCTCTGTCTGTCGGCTACAAATGTTGTTCACGATATTTCTCCCAATTCCCATTGTCGACAAAGTTGAAACTTTGCACAATTATTCATAATGTCTAACAAAACATGAATCAGTCAAAACAATAACCAACTAATTAATTCGTGGTAATTAATTGATGTTGTTTGATATAGAAAAGAGGAAAATATATTGCAGTATTGAGAGATTTGACTGTAAATGTGCAGTTTTTCTTTCCATTAAATAAGTTTTGTTTCGAAAATAAATCCTTTTCATATTTTGCTTGTAGCGTTTAAATTCCATGCAGTCTTTACCTAGTTAGTATTGTAAATTATGAATAGAAGATTTCATGTTCAATATATATTTTCGTTTGCAAAATGACATACATAGTAGAATATATTTGTACCTCATCTGTTTTTAACAGATCTATTAAATAATATCCGAATACTTATATTTTGCATACGATTTAAAGCTGCTATTTTAAACTCTTGTTTCCCTATGTTGTTTCTGAGGTATGCGTTTCACTTCGCACTAGTTTTTTTTTTCCTTCATTCGTCGTTTAGTTTTTTTTTTTGTTGTTGGTAAGATTAGAGAGTGTTGACTACATGAAAACATAATTGCACAAGACACGCCAGCACAGCCTCACTGACGTACAATGTCTGTCTCAAGTCTGCCAGATGACTGAAAGGGGGATTATGTTAATTTATGAAAATTAAAAAGTAATGTCCGGAATGCACACAAGAAGGTGAAAAAAGGCGAGATTCTAGTTGTTAGGACATTTTATTTCGTGTTACTGGGCTTATACCTTTTTTTAAAATAAAGAAAGTACCACCTTTTTTTGTAGACAATCTTGTGTGAACAACGTAAAACACACGCACGCGCACACATGTGTTTAAATACTATTATCCACACTGTGTAATTGCATCAACTTCTAGATTGCTTATCTAACCAGTTTTTAGGTTTGTTTATAGTTGACACGCTTCGGATGTTTCTTCAGAATTAAAGATTATTTCTATAACCTAAACCCGAATCTTCTGTAGGACTGCCGGGGAATGGTGTCGGGTAGATTCGAACCCTGGACCAACGAAACGACAGTTCTTATGGTGAGCTTAAACTGAAAAAAAGTCTGTGTCGGAGTATTAGATCTACAGCTACAAACAGAGTAGTACATTGACTTTCTAACATACACAGTGGTCATCAATTTTTTTTATCAACAGCTGAACACTTTGTCCGGTCCTAAATAGTTTAACGACAGAGTGATGAATTAGAGAACTGAATCAACTAAGCGTTTCTCTGTGTGTTTATTAATTCATGTATTAATTATGGCTGCCTGGTCGTGCGGTTTGCACGCTGGACTGTCGTTCAGATTTATCGATGGTCTCGGGTTCAAACTCTGCCCGCTCCCATCCCCCGTCGTCCTGCGGGAGGTTTGGACCAGGAAGTAATTATCTTCAACTCTGAAAGAACATCCGAAACATGTCAAGCATTTGACAAAACATTTTGTACATTTAAAAAAATTGTAAAGATAAAGGAAATGAATCATGTTTCAATGGTAGTGCATGATTTTTAATTTGATATCAATAATAGTCGAATATATGAATTTAAGCTATATAAATAAAGATTAGTCTTGTTTGACATAGATAGACAAAAAGATGCTAGGTGACCACTGGTATTTCATGTTCATTGTTTAGGCCCTCAGAAAATTATGGGAAAAGGCCAATAACACATAGAACTAATCCTATAAATTCACAATTACGTTTAATTAAATGCAATACAAATTTGAGGCTGTATATTAAATAGTCCTATTTATACTTCATATTTTTAATATAATATTAATCATAAATAATTAATTATTATTGTATTTTTAATACTTGCTTTGTTGTGTTTTTATTGTGAATAAAGAATTTTTATTGATTTTAATATTAATTGTTTTAAAAAGTTGTTGTTTTTTTTTTTATATTTTAATTTCAACAATTTTGGTGTCTCCTTTGAAAATATGAAGGGCCGTGTACTTTATATTTTATAACGCGATTTGTTACGTAGCAACTGTGAAATGTAACCAAAATGTATAACATTAATATCATTATATGCAGATTTAGTCGATTATAAAACAAAGCGGACGAAACAGTGGACATGTGTAATGGGTACATTATGTGTAGACCAGAGGCACTGGGAAATACTGCCTGCTAAGGAAAGGGAAGATGGCCCTTTTACAAAACGGCGAGGGGGAGATGTGTGAGATCTAGATTTCATTAACAATACCGTTATCTCGAAAGCTGTGAGGCTTCTTTTATCTGCATAATTCAAAGTAAATATCCTAAAACCATCTGGATCGTGTATGGTCACTATATATTCATTAACAATAATTAAAAGTATAGTAAATATATATAGTTAATAGATTTAAATTTAGATTGATATTTTAAACTTCACCCAGAGCGACCCGACTCGGGTTACAATAACATGTGGATTTAAATTTCAAATGCATGACGCCCTAACGCAGTATCCACAAATGTATACCCTAGTAGTTGGACAGTTGGTACTATTGCATGAGATTTTAATAATAATAATAATAATCTTTATTGTCCGTATAGAAATTTGTCTTACAATTTGTGCATTACACCAAACAAAAAACATTATAACTATAAGAAACCAAAGTGTACATTCACACTCACTCATAATTTACATTTGACAAAGTTTATATTAGATTGTTCTTATTTAATGATTTGATTTTAAATGCATATTTCGTGAATTCAAGTAAAGGGTATCGAAAACTAGATCCATGCATAGTTGGACATGTAGGGTATTAGATATATAAGCCCAGATCTATTATATTCTTTTACATCGCATTATATTCCTATAGGCTATAGGCAAGCAAACCTTGTATACTAAGGGGAGTGTATTCTGAATGTTTAGACAAGTGCAGAACAAAATAGAGTTGTTAATGTCATGCAACACATCCGACACACAGGCAAGTTAGTTAACTAGGCCACAATGATCACACCTACCTCCAACAGAACTACACACTACAGTTATCCGATGCAATGTTTGGAGGTCAATAAAAGCACTGCTCTCCTTCTGTTTCTTAACTCTTTTTTTTTCACCTCCCGTTTTCCCCCCTTTCGTATTCTTTTTTTTTTCTTCTCTTTCCCCCCTCTCTCTCGCACTCTCGTTGTGACCCCTCCCCCCAAACACAGACTCACTACCCGAGCGTAGAATTATGTTTCAACGGCTGAGACGCCGTACAGTTTGTCGCTAGGAATTTTTTCCCCCCTAAGCCAACTCGTTCAGATACTACAGTGTCATCCTTCTCTCTCTCTCTCTCTCTTCCTCTCTCATAAGTATAGATCTAGATTTTTTTTCTTAATCCTATTCTTTTACATTGTAGTCCTACATTAGAAAAAAAAAAATAGAGGAGGCCATGAACCACTAAGATAGCTGGATGCCGGCACACACTCGTTCAGACATACGCATGGCGAAGCTTCCCAGATTCCAGCATCTTCCCCACCTTTCCCGCTGGCCCACGCACACATATGCACAGGCGCGCAAACACGTTCTTTTGAATACAGTTTTAAATCTTCCCAACTGTTTTTATTTCCAGGCTTATCTCCCTCTCTCTCTCTCCTGCTACCTCGCTCAGTTCTACATAACCCTCTCTCTGTTCACCCCTCTCGGTTTTTTTGTTTTTTTACCTTTTCGTATTTTTTTTATTGCCCTCTTCCTTTGCCCCCATACTCTCCTGTCCCTCTAAGCCATATGACCTTTGACCTAACTTGGGATCAGCCTTATTCCCCCCCCCCCTTTTTTTTTTCCGTCTGCCCAGTCGCTTCTCCATCCATCTTCTTAGCACCGCGCTCTTTTTCTGTTCTCAGATTCCCCCCCCCCCCCTTTAAAACCCTTTTTTTTAAGTTCCATCAGACTAACAGATCGCCCCCCCCCCTTTCTTTGACCTTTAAGCTACTTCCATTCACAGTTTCTGTTCCCCCTTTTCCCACCACCTACTGCAGCACGTGACCCCTACTAACTGATGGTGACTGAACAAAAAACTCCATGAAGTACCGTTGAACTGAATTTGTTAAATTCAAAAATAATTATTTTAATTAACTAAGTAATGTGCCCTGGCAGTTTATATATATATAAAACAACAAGATAAAATAATAAAGGTATTTGTCATGTAATTTTTTAACGAAACTCACTAAACTCTCATTGTATTTGGTACTTGTTTTTTTTTAAATCTGAAAAGATATAATGCTCATCTATTCATTTACAATTTTCAATATATGAATGAAGAAATCGTGTACTAATTTTGGTTTGCACTTACATCATATTTCTTAGCATTCTTATTGGACTTCTATTATGGTCAACTAATTGAGGTACATGCAGTGCAGAACTATCGCTAAGAGTATTTGGTGACTAAGACACTAAAATAACACAAATAAGATTATTGAGCATGGCAGTGCATAGAGTTTATAAAAAAAAGGGACTTAATACAAGAATGTTGTCAATATTTCAAAATGACTAAACCAACAAATTTGTGGATTCATTTTTTTAAAGTTAAAATATATATATATATTAAACTTTGCAAAAAGACAACTAAAAAAAGAAGAATATAATGTTGTTATATCAGCTCTAAATTATCTTCACTCCTTCAAAAACATAGAAACTACGGGCAGGGTGTTTTTTCATTCTAAAAAAAAATATAACGAAAAGTTTAGTTCATACTATAAGTCATCCTCAGACTTTTTTTTTTAATCCCACTTCTGACACCAAGTTAAATAAATTTACAATACAATTAACAAGATAAGTGTTGTTAATGAGGGAAGACATATTAGGAACTCCGATTATTATCTAAACGCAAGCGGTGTAGCACTGGCACGCTAATTTACATAAATATCACTATGTGACATACCATGTAATTGTAAAAACAACAACACAACATTGTTCTAAGTTTACCACTTACCGACAACGTTTCCCTCAGTAATTGTAAATACTATATTGATATGTTTCATGAGAATAGTGCCTTAATTTGTTTCAAAAGTAGATCTAGAGCAAATAAACTTGAATTCCAACAGACATGAAATTGTCTTGCTAAAAATATTACTCATTTTAAATGCTTTAAATTCTATAAATATCATTTGAATACATGCTGGTGCATTTTTTCATATTTATAATGTTAAACACAAATCTTTTTTTCATGTGTCTATTTAGCAATAGGTCTTTTGGTTTCAATTGCATAGTTCTATATATAAAACTGTAATTGTGTTCTTTAAAGATGACAACTGACTTTAGAATTGCCAATTAATCAGTATCATAATTTTATATTTAAATCATTTCCTTTTTTAAAGTGTAAACAAGTAAAAACATCATAACAGCCATTTGTGTCACAGTTTTTTAAATAACGAAATCAATTCAGACATAAAAAACGAAACAAAACAAAAGGTCTAATAGGGTATGATTAGAAAAAGACAAATAGAAAGTTTTATCTCCCCTATTAATACTTTCACTTACTTGACTTAAATTATTCCTCTTCACACCCAGTGTAGCGTAGGGCCACAATAAGCATTTCGCTATCCGACTCGGTCCTGGTCAATTCCCATTTGCTGGGTCGATGTCCTAACAAGTTTTTTAAATGTCCATTACATAACAAATAATAGCTACACATATATCACTAGCTAAGATCTGGCCAAAGATACTTAGATTGTTTAAATATTTTATTAGCATCTATTTGCTCTAAAGCAATTGAATAGGATTAAAACCGAAATACATTGCAAAGAAATAGTTCACGAACAGGTAAATAAAGGGAGTTAATGTTAGACAAACTCCTAAGCGTGACATGCGGGTCAGTGGAAATCATTCTTTACGTTACACATAAAAAAGATAAATAACTGCGCATTAACACGAACTGTCTTGCTTAACAAAAAGGCCTATATGTATGCAAAATCAATATACTTAATGAGTTTTTAGAGAAAAAAAAGTGCTTTTGAAGGACCATAAGTAGACCAACATATTAATTATGTGGAAAAAATTGTAGCACTATTTTAGTCTTACGAAGTTTTTAAAAACTCACACTGTCTGTCTGGTAAAAAGTTTTTTACACTTTATTTCTCCCACACCCATTCTCGGATCAGGTTGAAACTTTGCACTATTAGTCAATGACACGGACAACACATGAATCAATTAAATATATATACACTATAAGAACATTTTATTTCGAAATAGTCTCGAATGATTTTCTTTCAAATTTCTAGGAATACGTATACAAATTAGAAAACAAAAATCTCAAATCGTTGGCCACATCAATTAATTGTTAATTAATTTTCTTTTTTTTTTGGTATGTAACAGAGGAAAAAAATTGTACTTAATAGATATGGTGGTATAAGTTTTATAATTTCACAGAGTCGTTGCGTAAAAGTTTGAAACTAACAACTTTCTATTTTCATAAGCACTTCTCTGGCACGGTGGTTAGTATATTTTCTTGAGGAGGCTTGAGCACGCGTGGTCGAATTCAAATTGTTGAAAACTTTTTTTTGTAAAATGCATTAAACAATCGATCACGGAAAGACTTCATCCCGATATTCCCTTCTTTTTACCTTCCCCATTCCCTTTTGTTTGTTCCTTTCCCAACTGGTCCAGACAAAGCATTGAGAATACTAATTGTATAAAAACGAAAAGAATTTCTAACAAGGTTACAAAGACAGTTTGTGTGGAGACACAAACTCAAAATCGGCCCCCGAAGTGGTCCACCCAGGCAGGTAAAAAGGCAGGTTTCAATATTTTCAGAAAGAACATCAGACAAATGACAGAGTAGAATGGAGAAAGAAGGTTGACGGATCTTGTGTGGTGCCCCAGCGGTCCACAGACCGAAGGATAGGTGAAATTGAATGTGAAGTTAGATGTGAACCTGGCCTAACTGATGTCTTATGATGAATATATAATTGCTCTAATTGTTTTGTAAAGGGACAATCTCTTATTCCTCAAGAAAAAAACATTTTCGTAAAAAAAATAATTCCTTTAGTTCAGTTTTTTTACCACTTTCAGTGTGGTCACTATTGGAATTCACGCGATAATATGAAAAACTACTTATCAAGTGTTGTTTTAAATTATGTCCAACTTATATGCATGCTAAATGGATTTTTTCTCTTAAAAAAAAAGTAAACATTTTTATGTGTAAATGTAGTAGTTAGTATAACAGAACTTACTTAACTTAGTGAAACAAATGTAAAAAAAATATTTTTTGACAAAAAAAAACAAACAGTTTGCATAAATTTGTTTAAAAAAATGGTAAGGTCATCTCCCCAACTAAGGAGCCTCCCGTGTTTGTTACTATTAATAGTAAATATTTGTAAAAGTGGTATATTTTAACGAAAAAAACCTCGTAAGTTATTTTAAAAATTTGATTTTTCGGTTTCAGAAAAAGAAAAAGTAGCCATTGCATCAGAACTTTGAATGGTCTAAAATATTATGATATCGGATTTTCACTATCTTTTTCTAGTTTACGAGATCTAAACGGGACGGACGGACATACATTCCACACAAAACTAATAGCGTCTTTTTCCCTTTCGGTGGCCGCTAAAAATGATATCTAATCTCACAGACTTATTATTGTTAGTCTAGAATAGTCTAGATCTATTATAATTCTAATTACTTGTCTGATCAAAACTAACTGATACAATTATACTTAATATAAGCTTTGTTTTTTTTAAAAAGTATTTAAAAAAATATTTTTCTTGTTTAAAATTCTGATATAAATGTGTAATTACATTCTTCTATTCCTTTTCCTTCGATCTCTTTTATTTCTTCCTTTCTATCGTCTGCACCGACATCGACAAACTTTTGGCGGCTTTCTTCCAAATACCAGAGTGCAATAATCCATAAATAATTTGAGCTCATGCGACGACGTATTGACACTCCCCTCTCAAACGCCCCCCCCCTCTCTAAACCCCTCTTCCCAGGACAAGCTTCCACATACCCCCCTCTCTCCCTTTCCCACCATCAACAATGATCTAACAACTCTCTCTGTATGTCTTGTTCTACACCCTACAGATTCTCACACCGTTCTATCTCGGGCAATGTTCTGGACGCTTTGGAGGCGGAGCGAATTTAAACCTGCATGGTAAGGGTAGGGCTGGGGGGGGGGGGGCTCTTAAGATTCTTACACTGTGGTGAAAAAAACGTGATAATATTCCAGTGTGTCAGGTCAGCACACACACATACACACGTGTTAAAAAAAGAACACATACAGACACACGTGTACACACAATCACACACACAGGCTGTTTTTCTCAATTTCATGCACCAGAAACTTTGTTGAACAAAAATCTTGCACGCTCTAGTCCAGCGGTTCTCAGACATGCTAAAACAGTGGGGCTGTCTTAAGCGCTTCTAAAACCTTCCAAGGAAAACATGTCTTTATGTGAACCTGTATGCCTGATATGTCTCTCCGAATGACGTTTTTATTTTTCAAAGCCGAAGGCGGACGGACAGACCACACAAAACTTATAGCGGCTATTCCCCTTTCGTGGGCCGCTTAAAAAAGCTCATATTAAGTAATTTTGCAGCAATTATTTTGAATTATTTAATTTTTAGTAGATCTAGAGTCCTAGCTAACAATCAATAATACATTACTGCGATTGGAAATATTTGTATTAATTGTTTTTTTGTTTAACGCAGCTTTCACGCTTATAGTATTGCTCAGTGCGCTATGGTCCAATCACTTTTGTGGCCTTGTGGAGTATCTTTGAGGCTGCCTTTTCTGAATCTAAATTCGAACTGCGGGGGGTGGGGGAGGGAGGGCTTGTTTGTAGATCATCCTCAGCTGAAGGGAGGGGGAAGGCTAGTTTGTAGATCATCATCAGTTCGGGAGGGGAGAGCTAGTTTGTAGATCATCATCAGTTCGGGATGGGGATAGCTAGTTTGTAGATCATCATCAGTTCGGGAGGGGGAGAGCTAGTTTGTAGATCATCATCAGTTCGGGAGGGGGAGAGCTAGTTTGTAGATCATCATCAGTTCGGGAGGGGGAGAGCTAGTTTGTAGATCATCATCAGTTCGGGAGGGGGAGAGCTAGTTTGTAGATCATCATCAGTTCGGGAGGGGGAAAGCTAGTTTGTAGATCATCATCAGCTCGGGAGGGGGGAGGGCTAGTTTGTAGATCATCCTCAGCTCGAGTGGGGGGGGGGAGGGCTAGTTTGTAGATCATCCTCAGCTCGGGAGGGGGAGGGCTAGTTTGTAGATCATCCTCAGCTCAAGGGGGGAGGGCTAGTTTGTAGATCATCCTCAGCTCGGGAGGGGGAGGGCTAGTTTGTAGATCATCCTCAGCTCGGGGGGGGGGGAGGGCTAGTTAGTAGCTCATCCTCAGCTCGGGAGAGGGAGGGCTAGTTTGTAGATCATCCTCAGCTCGGGGGGGGGGAGGGCTAGTTTGTAGATCATCCTCAGCTCGGGGGGGGGAGGGCTAGTTTGTAGATCATCCTCAGCTCGGGAGGGGGGAGAGCTAGTTTGTAGATCATCCTCAGCTCGAGGGGGGGAGGGCTAGTTTGTAGATCATCCTCAGCTCGGGAGGGGGAGGGCTAGTTTGTAGATCATCATCAGTTCGGGAGGGGGAGAGCTAGTTTGTAGATCATCCTCAGCTCGAGGGGGGGGGGAGAGCTAGTTTGTAGATCATCATCAGTTCGGGGGGGGGGGGGGATGGCTAGTTTGTAGATCATCCTCAGCTCGGGGGGGGGGGGGAATTGCTAGTTTGTAGAGCATCCTCAGCTCTGAAGGAACATCCGAAACGTGTAAAACATTTGACAAACATTCTGAACACCATTAACGCTAAAATCTTAACTTCATGATTAGCCTACACGTCTGGAAAGTCTCCAATGAAAGCATTATGCACGTAGATCTATGTAGGATACGTATTGGATTTGTACAGCTTTCACCTTCAGTCAAGTCGTTTGTTCTTTGTGTGGGATAACAAGTTTTTTACGAGTGAGTCGTTAGCTTTGTGACGGACGGTAATCAGCAATTAAACGAGGGGTGTTATCGCCCTTGTCCAGACCGATGGGGGTAAGGAAGATGCCTGGTCTCTTTGTACTTCTCAAATTATGATGTGGGCCAGGAGGGTTATCGCTGTCTCATAAAACATGGCGTCTCCGTTGGAAGGGCGGCCCAGACGTGCACACTTTTAATCCAGGCTTCTAAAATTACAAGAAATTTAGGCAGGTGTGTTGCTTTGACTTGAGTAAATGTGTGTGTGTGTGTGAGACTTTCAGGGGCGCAGCTAGGAATTTTCCATCGTTAGGGGACCCGGGGAGCTTGACCTCCTTGGGGCCCCCTGAATTTTGCTAAATATTTTTTTTTTTTGTAAAAAAAAAAACTCATTTGGGGGCCTCCCGAAATTGGGGACCCGGGGTTTTTTTTAACTCTCCCCCCCTCCTCCTCCTCCCACCTTATAGCTACGCCACTGGTGACTGTGTGTGCTTGTGTTCGCGTGTAAGTGTATCTGTACATGTGTCATCATATAGGAATATATTTTGTCGCTTGTTGGTGTTGACCTTTTGGGTCATTTTGTTTGTTTCTTCAATTCGACTCATTTGAATGAGTCTTTTTAGAATACCTTTAATCAGGTCGCACATTCACACCTTGAACCTCTTGGGTGGACACTGGTCTCAATAACGGCTCTTACGATTTTCCTAGAAATTTACAGTTGAGGTATATCGTTGGAAAAAGAATTACTAACTTGTTGGCCTCACACTGTGAAATCTCTGGGTCTGACTTTTATAATTTTTCAAAGTATAAAAGAAAATGAATTTAAATTTGACTAGAGGACTAGAACATTTTTATCTTATCTTATCTTATCTTATATGATACAGACGTTACTTCAAAAAAAGAAGATGATTACGTCCTACGCGTCATGCATTTCAACCAATGACTTAAACTCCGCGAAGTCACTGGTTTTCCTGGCTGGCTCAGGCAACCCATTCCATGCTCTAATGCGCTAGGGAAGAAGGAGCTTTTGTACAAATTTGTCCTACCATATGGATTATGATATATGACTTTGTGTCTTTCTGGGTATTTTACTTAAATTTTGTTTTTGTATTTGAAGATTATGGTTCAGTGTTTTATGTCTACTTTACTTTTAATCTTAAACAGATTAGGCCTACGTCTTCAGGTATTTTTGCATGTACGGCCTTAATATTTATTCGTGAGTTGAATAAATGAATGTTCAGGGACATTTTGCGCACCGTTTTCTAAGTCTAGATCTAAGGAACTATCATTAGAATATCATAAAGTCTAGTAGATTTATACATTCGCTTAACCAGGGATTTTTTTCTCGGCTGGGGTTGGGGTGGGGGTTGAGATGCAGGTTAAAATGTTCTATTTTTTTTTATTAGCCTAACATTCATTAGTTATTTAGAACAAAATAATCGCTTTACAAGTTTACAAGTTTAAAGGAGGTGTCGTCTTTTTTTAAAAAGTTTTTTTAATCTTGTTGTTTGTTGATTTGTCACCTTGAATTAAAAATATCGATTCTCGATACGCATTACTTATATGATTAGAATTATAGAATCAGCCTTTGTCTGTAAAAGGGAAAAGAAAATGTGCCGATGATAAATCACGACCCCCTTTCAGCGAGTCCATGAAGGGATCTACACAAGCTGAAACCATTGCCTTCTTGAACATCACAAAAATTGGTCGACGACAAAAGGGGGATAACTGTAGAAATATAAAAATGAATGTTTCCGGACTGCCTGTCTATTTTATTTTTCCAAATGTTCCTTATTGATTTCTTTTGTTCCATGATACACTTGAAGACTATTGAATGACCCGGGGGGGGGGATACATTTAAAAACATTGGGCTGTAAGGTAAGAAAGGGAGAGAGGGGAATGGTACAAACGATAAAATATAAAGAAAGATTTGGCTTTAGTTGAACATAGAGGGAGGCAAAAAGCCGCCCTAAGGCAGAGCAACATTATGAAAATAGAGTTGTCTTTTATTTTGGACAACATTGGCTCTAATGAATTACAACATAAAAAAGAGTTCAATTTTGTTTCCTACGACAACATTTGTACCGGAAGCTCAAAATTGGAACCAGTGAAATCTGCCCATTTGGAGTGTCTCCAGAGAATGCTGACCACGTCCTCCAAAACTGCTCTCTTTACAAAGAGGCCCGTACAAGACACTGACCCCAAAACACCCCAATAGAAAGAAAACTATATGGAGAGCTCCCTGATTTGGAAACCACTGCGCAGTTCATCTCATGTATAGGTCTAGTCATCTAAACACAAAAAAAAAAAAAAAATGAGAACGAAGAAGACGTTTCCTCAAATGTTTGTCTGCAAAATGTTACCGGCAAAGGCGAAATTCGGCATTGTATAGAATGACAACTGCTTTAGGCACAGTGTGAAATGATGATTGAAAGTATTTTTATTAATTACTGTTAATTTCTCGGAATGATATTTTTATTCGTCATTAATCAAAATACTTAAGTCTTGTTCTTTGAAGTGTGGAGTAGCCTATGTTTCATTACGACCGTCTAAGTGTGCATGCTTTGTACAACTCATTGTACTAAGTAAAAAGTTGATGCAAAAGATGTTTCATATTATGTCGTATGAAAGGCGAAAGAAAATAGGTCTATTATGTAACCAAGGCAAATACGACTACATTGAAGGAATCGACTAATATTGACTAAGCTGAGAATGGTTTTGTTGTGATGTTTGTTGTAAAATGTTTTACAGGTTTCGGATGTTCCTTCAGAGTTGAAAATAGTTTACTTCCTAGTCCAAACCTTCCTCAGGACGACTGGGGATGAAAGCGGGCAGGGTTTGAACCCTAGACCATTGATAAATCCAAACGACAGTCCAGCGAGCAAACCGCACGATTAAGGAAAACGCTAGTTAATTTATTCTGTTAAACAAGGCATCAGTGCAATTCCTTTTTTGTTAAAATATTCACACAAATTTCCCCATTGAAAAAAAAAAGTACTTATAAACATAATTAACCCAAAAAGTAAGCAGACAGCTGCAGAGTGAATACATAAACAATGTAATATCTAAAGATAACAACAAAAACCTATGGTCATACATTAAGTCTAAGAAAATGGAAACAACAGGCATAGCGCCATTAAAAGATGAACATAACATAATACATAATGATAATGAAACTAAAGCAAACATCCTAAACAAATACTTTGCATCAGCATTCTCAGCCCCAGGAGACAAAGACATATTTCTTAATTTGAACCAAGTAGACAACATAGAAGATTTAGTAGTACAAGAAAATGGAATTAAAAAACTATTAGCCAACACCAAACCAAATAAAGCGTCTGGACCTGATGGTATTCCAGCTAGATTACTCAAAGAACTAAGCAATGAGCTAGCCCCAGTGTTCAAAATACTCTTTCAGGCATCGCTTAACCAGGGCAGAGTACCAAAGGACTGGAAAGAAGCTAATGTCACCCCCCTATTTAAAAAAGGAGAAAAATCTGATCCAGGAAACTACAGACCAGTATCACTTACCAGCATCACATGTAAAATACTAGAACACATAATATGTAGCAACATCATAAACCACTTAGACAAACATAATGTCCTCACCCCATACCAACATGGCTTTAGGGAATATAGATCATGTGAAACACAACTAATAGGACTAATTGATGATTTTTCTAAAGGTTTAGATAATAGTGAACAAATAGATGCTATCTTACTAGATTTTTCCAAGGCTTTTGACAAAGTTCACCACCATAGTTTGCTTAAAAAATTAAAATATTTCGGCATTAACGGTCCACTGCATCAGTGGATTAAAGATTTTCTGATAGGGAGAGAACAAACTGTAATAATAAATGGCTCTAAATCAACACCAATAACAGTAAACTCAGGTGTACCTCAAGGAACAGTCTTGGGTCCACTACTATTTTTAATTTACATAAATGATTTACCAAATTGCATTAGTTCAGGAACAAAAGTCAGATTATTTGCAGACGATTGCATAATATATAGAACAATAAAAACAAAACAAGACACATATATTTTACAAAGAGAATTAGATGAATTACAGAAATGGGAATCAAATTGGAGCATGTCTTTCCACCCAGAAAAATGTCAGTTGTTAAGAGTAACAAAAAAAATTAAACAAATTAATTCCACTTATCTTATTCATGGCAAACCAGTAACACAGACTAAAAACTCAAAATACCTAGGTGTTATAATAAATGAAAAACTGTCATGGAATCCACATATTGATGAAACTATAAAAAAATCCAACAAAGCATTAGGGTTTATTAAAAGAAATTTCTATAAATCAAATAAGAACATAAAACTAAAATGTTATTTAACCTTGGTTAGGCCAATAATAGAATATGCATCCACCGTGTGGGACCCCTCAACTCAAGAAAACATTAAGAAACTGGAACAAACACAAAATAGAGCAGTGAGATTCATAACAAACGAATATTCACATTTGACTAGGGTAACACCATTAGTAAAATCACTAAATTTAGAAAGCCTTCAGGACAGAAGACTCAAAAGTAAAGTAGCAATTATACATAAAACACTGAACCATAATCTTCAAATACAAAAACAAAATTTAATAAAATACTCTGAAAGACACAAAAATAAAGGCACATTCCTCGTCCCATATGCTAAGACATATTAGTACAAATACTCCTTCTTCCCTAGTGCTATTAGAGCATGGAATGGGTTGCCTGAGCTAGCCAGAAAAACCAGTGACTTGGCAGAATTTAAGTCATTGGTTAATATGCATGACTAAATGCATGACGCGTAGGACGTAATCATCTTCTTTTTTGAAGTAACGTCTGTATTATATAAGATAAGAAGATAATTCATTAATTGTACAGACTTTTCTCGTTCAATAGTTGGAAAGTTTAGTTTTTAACGTTCACTTTGTCTTGTTTCTATTTTCTGTCCCCCTTGGTGAGACTTTACCTTTTTTTTTATTGTCCTCCTATGGGTTTGAACGTTTCCTAGAAAGCCTCGGTGGGTCTCACGGAGTTTTGTCTCAACATAAGACAGTTTATAAAATCAAAAGAAAAGCTGGAAATGCAATAAAACGCGTACTAATATGATATATAGACTTTTCTTTGCCTTTTAATAAGATTTTTTTTTTTTACAAATTATCCTTTCATTACAGACAACTGATTAGAACATCATAATATTATTTTATTTTGTATTTATAATCAAGCCAATTCTGGAGTGGCAAAGTTTGCCACACTGCGTGCATGCGAATGCATCTGTTTTTAGAGTAGCTGATAGGACAGCTTGACTAGGCACTTAGTTTCTTATGCTCTTGGCGAGGTTCGTACCAGCACGCATAGTCTGTCTCCATGCTGTCCGGTCTTGGGCTATTTCCTCCCACATACTTACGTTGATGCCAGTGGTTCTCATGTCTCGCTTGCAGACATCTCTATTGGTTAGTCTAGTGTCTAACTCCCTCCGCAAGCTCAGATCTTTAGGAATTCTGGCATGCGGATGACATGTCCGAAGCAACGTAGTTATCTGTGTGTCAAAAAGAGCACATTGGCCGATTTAAAAATGTCCTACGCAAGTGAAAACTAATCTCTTTACACAACTGTGATCTACACAATTTGTGTAGAAGTAGACCTGCTCAGATTGACCCAGTTGTCCCTTTTTAAAAGCCCAGCTTCTGTCATATTTTCACTTCTTTGGCACTGAAACAACTACACCTCATAGTTCATAGAAAAATCTTTGAATACAAATGTCAGTCCGCCAAGGGCAATGCCATATTAACACATGAATGTCCACATCACAACAGTTTGTTCAAATGTACGTAATAAATTTAATTTACAAAAAAAAATAAAAGGCACAACTCAGATCAATATAAATCACAGTGTATTTATTGATTATAATTTATAACTTGAACACCCAGGTAGAAGAGAAACAAAGGTAATACAACGTTTCAGCAAGTTCTCTATACTATACTGTTTGTTGTTTCTTCAGCATTACCTCTGGGCAGGATGAAATAAATACATCAGAAAATAAGATAGAAATTCAATTGCTAGCCTAGATAACTAATATTGATCTTACTATTGATACATATTCAATAATTGGTGTAAAATTTTGTGCCACTAAGCTATTTTAAAGTGTAATTCAAATATGAAATCCTACAGTTACAGACATATGCCAGGACACATAAATTGCAGTATAGCTCTTAAATTGGAAACCTACAAGGACAAATGAAGATAGTCCATGATGACATCTGTAAGAGCAGCAGCATTTGAGCAATGTCAAGACAATACTGTTGCATCATGTAGGAAGGACAAAGCTGGCCACCCAATACATTGTCTCTTAGTTCAAAGATTCTATATGTTACAACAAACTGTAGACCAGTAAAAAGATCCAGCCACAGATGTGCATAGTTTGTCACATCTAAGTCATGTACAATGCAAATAACTAAAAAGACTAATAAAAAAAGATATATATTAATTAAAGATAGTCTACACATTTTTAGTAGCATGAACAGTTCTACTATAATAATACTATTAAAACAATACAAGTTTATGTTGATATTTGACAAGCTGTTAGCCTTAGATCTTTGTAATGAATGAATCATTGAGAACAATAGGTATTCAATTTGTGTCTTATTAAATGTAAACAATTATTTTTGTTGCAACATTGAACCCTGAAGACAATACACCGTCACCGAATAGAATGTTCTAGCAGTTGACACACAAACTGATTACATGGGGGACACACTCAAATGCTGAGTTCTTCAACAAATGTTCATTCGCTGAATAGCTGTTACATAGTTTAAATATGTCAAAAGAAAAAAAACATTTAGAGTTTCCTCAGTTTTGTCAAATATATACACCATAAAAAAATAAATTCACTAAGTTATTAAAATATGTAAATAAGAATCAGAGATTCTAACTTGCAGGAGAGTTTCTTTCACTTGACAAGTTTCAGTCTCAAACAATTTGGTGTAGTCTTAACATGACTTCAAATAAAAATATCAGATCCAGATAAATTATTTCCAAATAAATAAAAGCTATCGAAGAGAAAGGCTATATACAGTAAAAGTCTATCATATTATAGTATGCTATACATAGCAACATTGCCAGGATTAAAAGTATCCTTGGACACAAATAGAAAACTATAATTGTTCAACCAAAAAAAAAACAACATTGGACAGCATGTAAACTGGAGGTACAATTCAAAGGACAGAGGAGAATAAAAAAGGATGAAGTCAATACAAAAATAGAAAACATCTAAAATGTATAAAAAAAAAAAAGAAAGAAAAAATAAAATATGAGTATTGAACAAAATAAAAGTATATCTCTATGTTCTGTCTTCATGACATTTCCACATTCACAGCCTGAAATCTACCACCAGACCACCTGCTACCACCAGACAAAACATTTGCTAAATAATTTTAAAAACTAAAGTCACTTTTTAAAAGTGGCCCAAATGAATTCAAAGAGTTTCTTTTGCTAGTATATCGCTATTGAAAGAAACCAAGCTAAAAGGTATACATTATCTTTCTAGTAGTTACAGACAGAATTTCTGTTTCCCTTCAGAATACTGATCTTGACATTCATGTTTTCACCATTGTTGTGTGACTAAAAAGCACAAGTTACTGAAGAGGTATCAATGTCTTTACAGGTACATCTGTCTTGTCACATGTACATCTTTCTAGTCAAGCTAGTTCAGAGGTACATCAATGTCTTGTCAAGTTAGTTCACAGTTACATCTATGTCTTGTCAAGTTAGTTCACAGTTACATCTATGTCTTGTCAAGTTAGTTTACAGTTACATCTATGTCTGGTCAAGTTAGTTTACAGTTACATCTATGTCTTGTCAAGTTAGTTCACAGTTACATCTATGTATTGTCAAGTTAGTTTACAGTTACATCTATGTCTGGTCAAGTTAGTTTACAGTTACATCTATGTCTTGTCAAGTTAGTTCACAGTTACATCTATGTATTGTCAAGTTAGTTTACAGGTACAACTATGTCTTGTCTTTGTCCTACATTACTGAATTGGTCTAAGAAATTCATAATAAAACATTTTCTACATTGTTTGGCTTTAAATCAGCTTGTGTCAGTGTTTCTGTTTTCAATACAAAGTAATTGTGATCAAATGTATTAAATGGTCGTAAAAGTCACACCAGAATTTAGTGAACAAGTAATAATAATAATAATAAAAAAAAGAACTTTGAGGCAAACTAAGGAATTTTTTTTTCATTTTAAATCCCTTCATTGAAGCCAAATGCAGACAATGAATGATTGGAATAAATCCTATATTTAGATTTTGTTCTCAGAATTTCTCTTGATATTCCAGTGACACACTTGGTCTAATATTTAAAAAAAAATGTTTTAGAAGAATTTTTTTTTTTTTTTAATAAAGCCAATAGAATTTAATAATGTCCAAAAACACACTTTGATCAACTTTTGTTACATTAGGTCACAATTAGACAATTGGTTTTACACTGTGTAGCTCAGCAGCAAAAATCTAGCTAAAAGAAGAATACATTTATTTTCAATGACACATCACTCTTCTGTCAAATAGTAACTGCAGATGAAATGTTACTATGTGATCAGAAGAAAATAAATTAAATAAAGCACTCATGCTACAGTACAGGCATGTGTGTAGTCTTGTTACATAGTCAGTTCTAATTGATCAAATTACTTACTGAAATATTCAGAAAAGAATTAAGGCTTTCAGTATAAACCAGTGTTCAAACACATGGGAACAAATGAAAAGGTAAATGAAGGGACACACACTCAAAGTAGTTTGATAAGTTTAGCTATTGAATCAGACTGAGCAGGCCCAGTATCAAGTAAGTCCATCCAGCTATTTACAGAAATGGCTTCAAGCAAATAGCTTTAGCTAGGACATATATAAAATATTATCATACTACATGTCTGAAGACAAAAATCTATACCACTATCTACATATGTTCAGGGTGATCACGAAGACAGTCAATGAAATTCCTAGGATCTACTTCTCTAGTACATATTCTGTGTATAGCAACAAGTAATGGAAACCTGCAAACAAAAAGAGAAAATTGTATTATCATGTGAAAACAGATTGTCATGTACAGTGAATCCCTAGTTGGTTCATTAAACATTTCTTTTATTTGCACATAAAGACAGAAATTGCCAGTTTTGAAATATATTTTGCCCATTCAATTAACTCTTTAAGTTCCTCTGTAATGATCAAGGGGTGCAGAGGATGTAAGGCTCATGTTTGAATTGCTGGACAGTTGACAAGAGTGTCATGTGGTCAACACAATGCACTAGCATGTTTACTTTCCCCAACTAACAGCACATACCCAGTAGAGTTGAGTCTTCAATGGAACTTGTGACCCTTCAGATTGGAAGCCAAACAGAGAATCTTGGTAAAACAAAAGGATGTTTTTGTCAAAGAAAAGGCTAACAAACTTGTGAGTTGGTTTATTGCATGACAAACTTTCAAACCTCCTCTTATTTCCTACAACTATTTGTATGTGCAGGTGTAGTCAAGTTGTAAAGAGCATGTTGGTAAACAAAAAACCATCAAGACTAGGTTAAAAAAACACAGAAAAGGTTCAGGCAGTAAGACAACAATATAAAAGCAACAGAGATCTAGTAATGAAATTTTTTATTTATTTTTTGAGCCTCATTACAAAGAAGAGTCAACTAGCTGTTTATTTCAACATACATTAAGATCATATTTCATATACTTGTTGTAATACATTATGTACAAAGGATCATATTTCATATACTTGTTGTACTATGTTATGTACATAGGACCATATTTCATATAGGCTACTTGTACTATGTTATAGAAATGTACATAGGTCCATACTTCAAAACTTACTGTTCTAACATATTGTTGTCTTTCAAGTAGCTATAAATTTCTTTGGCAATAAGTGGACCTTGAAAACTTTGACCTCTAAGGATTTCTTTTTCTAGCAGTCGAATATCCTGATAAACAATGAAAAAAAACAGTTACTGCATCTAAAACTTCACATGCATTGGCTTATGCCAGGTAGAAGTGTTGAAATGGTGCTTTAAAATGCTCTTTGAGAAACTAAACACAACTAGTCTGATAGAGATGCTCCCATTTGGCAATGAAAAACAAAGGAAAGAAACTAATTGAAAAAAAAAGGTCTTGAAAACAATTTTGTTAGTTAAGTGAGCAAAAGCATTCAAGAAAACTAACTCTAGATAGTTTCACTGCTGCTGACTCCTCTGTGCACACCCTGCACACACAAATTAAAGAATATATATATATTAGAAAAAAAAATTCCTTATAACTTTACCAAAAATAATAGAAAAACTCCAATGCATGTGCATAATCCATTATGAGGATGCTTAAAAGATTGCATAAGATGATGTAAGATGTTTTGTCTGATGTAATATATAGCATGGAATAGAATAATTGATACATTTATACTTGGAGTAAAATGTGTTTTTGATCCTCTAGTAATTTTTTTTTAAAGTTTAAAAGTTTATATAAAGGCTGAAAATAAAGTAAACTTTTTTTAAAAAAAAAATAGGTATAAAAGACAACCATTGACAAAAGCAAAGCAAAAAAAAAAAATTTTTTTTTTTCAGTTACACCGTAGCACATTGTTAAGTACTGGTAAATATATATATACAGATATATATAAATAATATTGGGAAGAGACATTATGTTTTAAGTGGCATGGGTTTAGTAGTGCTAAGTGTGTTTCAGATTAGACAAATTAATTATTAGAACCCCCCAGTAGAGAATGAAACCACAAAATGTTTCTAACAAGATATAATTTACTGCCTGGTTTCAATTTCCTGTGACATTAGATACTATGAAAACTAAAAAACAGATTATCGAAAGAATACCAGGTAAAAACAACAAGGGCAGTAAATCTAGAATATGAACGCAACAACTTGGAAACAAGTTTTACATTACCACTCCAGCTATTCCACGTTTCTGTAAATGAAATATTTGAAATGTTGAGCAGTTTCTTAAGTTTACTTTCAGCTATAATGTTTGTTATCAGTTGAGTTTAAAGGTTTCTCAGCAGTTTTTATATTCTATTATTGGCAGTATTTCAGCCTACTATCAGATGTATTAAAATAAAGCATAATAAGTTTATTAACTGCATTACTTAAAGTCAAATATCAACCACGTTTAAAAAAAACTATAATATCTGCATTACTTAAAGTCAACTGTTAATCATGTTTAAGTCAACTATCAGCTGTGTTTAAAATCTATTATTGCTTGTGAAGCTAATTTCAAATAAGCAAACAAAACAATTCCTGTCATTAGCCATGTTGATATGGTTGAAGAAAAAAAAAAAGGATTGACCAATAGCATAAATAGTTCTGATCAGTATATCTATACCTTCATTGATTTCACAACAGCTTCCCCTAGCAACCGGTTTCTGCCTCCATGACATGTAGCCACCAAGTCCGCTACACCACAGCTCTCAAAGAATACTGACTTGTCATCATCTAAACAAATTTGAGGAATTGTTGAGTAGTTAGTACATTTAAAAGAGAAAAAACAAATGTGACACATTTTAAAATTATGTGTGTAAAGAAATAATTTCTTTCATTTTTTTTTGACAGTTGCTATAAAAGAAACAAATAGTATCAAATGTTTTAATGTCACATGTCTAAACAAAATAGATAAACACAGTCAGTAAGCCAATCTTCAATCTTACAAGCTACTAGCAATGTGGACAAATATTTTTAATACTGACATTACTATTAAGATAAAAATTAATATTGCTGACACTTTACAGTGGATTGACAATTAGTTTGTCAAGACAATTGATATACTGACAAAATGTTCAAAGTCTCTAAGTGTGAGCAAATTATAGTAAAAAGAAAATTATCCACGAAAATCCACCAGTTCAACAAATCAATATTATTTAAAGATGTTAATAAATTCATTTAATGAAGTACACAGCCCTAGCAACTAAATTAAATTAAGCTCATGTGAATTTAGGACTGATACTTTTCTTTTAAATATTTAGTGTCCTTATAAAATATCAATGATCCTAATGACAGATTTGGATAAATTAAAATCAACTCACTTCCTAAGAACACTTTGGTAAACTTCATCATCTCCATCAGACCGAGTCGAATCACTGCTGCCTTTGTATTGTCTCCATAGCCAAGGCCATCAACTATACCAGCTCCAATACCAACAACATTCTGTTACAGTAACAATACAATAGGGTAATTATTGCACAAGTCTTGATAGCAGATGGATTGATCTTATTAAGTACAAATCAGTTCAGAAGAAATGGACTATAATATAAATTACAAACAACCTTTTGCAGTTTTTTATTTTTTATTTGCTTCATTCCTTAATTGTTCTAAAATAAATCTGTCAGTAAAATAAAAAAATTCGATGGAGACTAGCCAGTCATTAGGACAGGAGATGTAAAGATGTAATGTAGGGTATTAAGACATGATGCAGACATTTGACTATGAAGAAATTCTTGAGTTAGTGTCTTATTGCATTGATGTCAGCCACTGTTCCTCTAGACACCTTGCCCAAGTCGTTGTTGTAGAGTGCAGTATGGGATCTTGATTGCTTCTATTAAAATGTGCTAATTTTATATTTCTGCATGAGAGCTTATTAGTCAGCAAGTTGGACTTCCTCAAACCTTTTTTAAGCAGGATAGAGATCTCTTACTTCAGTGTTGAATGAAGATTGACTGATCAGGCTGATTGTTTAATATTTATGGCAAAGCTATTGGCTCCTTTTCTATGAATTGTAACTACAAAGTAAAAATTACAGCCCCAACAAAGATTTTATCCAAAGCCTTACGCTCAATTTATTAGCCAAATGATTTACCTATCAGCTGGCTCCCATAAAAATTAAACAGTTTAATGGGGAAATTCTTTTTTTTTTAAGATAATTTTCACAAATAAAATCATCAATCATAAAAAAAAATTACTATTTAGGACTCGTAGTAATTAATTAAAATTCCGCTCCTTTTTCTACAAATATAAAGATAAATAAAAAAAATTATGATTATTTTTTTGACAGAACAGCATTATATGGCCTTAGATGAATACAAAACAAAAAAAATGTGACCTTCAATGCTCCACAGGCCTCAACACCAGCAACATTTTTGATGACTTTGCAGCGGAAATATGAAGTCTCAAACAGTGCAGTCAAGAGTGGCTTGTAGCTTTCATTTTCACAAGCTATGGAAGCAAATAGAACAATCAGTACAACTCAACCAATGAAAATGATTTATCTTCTTTTTTGACCATCTCACATACATCAAATAGTATAATGACCATCTCACATACATCAAATAGTATAATGACCATCTCACATACATCAAATAGTATAATGACCATCTCACATACATCAAATAGTATAATGACCATCTCACATACATCAAATAGTATAATGACCATCTCACATACATCAAATAGTATAATGTGTAGTGTAATAGTAACTTAATAAACTCACATCTGTCACATAGCACAATCAGCAAAATCAAGTTATTAGAAGGTAATCTGTATATATATATTTTTTACATTTTTTATGCTCCCTGAACTGAAAACTGAGCCATCATCAACACCCCCACAAAAATATATTCTGGGTTAAAGTGTGACAGGCAGTCAATTGTGTAGCCTGCTATAAGATTTTGTAAATTTTATTTTGTATTAAGTTTTTTTTTCTTTAAATCACTGTCCATAAAAGTTCTTAAAATGTGAAGTATTGCATAAAAGATATCAATGCAAACAAAAAGATTTAAATCATTTCTCTGTATGCAGAGGGTTGGGATTGTAGAAACATGAGAATTGCAAGTATTTAGGTCAGAGAGAGAGAGGCATATTTATTGTGAAATACTGTAAATTAGCTGAGAGTCCACTAGCAAGTGAATGAAATGAAACAGGTGGTGGGGTGAGTGTGACATGAACAATACCTCTCTTGCACCCTATGCTCATTAGAAAAACAAGTAAGAATGAATGTTTTTATGTGTGTGTGCCTCTTTTGTTAATTTAAATGCATCATAACACAGTGGCTAATACTGTAATACAAAATGAATATCATCGATAGAAGAAATGATTAAGGCTTAATACTCTGATCCATAGAAGCTTAAAACTAAATTGCTATTGATATCAAAGAACACTTGAAGCCATAAATCCTCATAAAAATACTAAATTATCTTACACAGCAAGTTGTGAAGTCGCTTTTTAAAAAAGATATTGAAAAAAAGCAGTTGTGTTAGGCAAAATGTTATATTCAAAAATGAAACATTTTAATAAATTATTATTGTCTTCATCCTACTAAAATAGTTGAAATGGCAATTCATAGTTTAACAAAGGAGAGCATTTAGTTTATAAATGAAGTTGACCATGGTCCTCATTTTTCTTGTACAAAGTTTGTGTTCAAAATGTTCTCTTATTGTCAATTGATAGTCCCTGCTGTAAATGTGATTTATGTGAGAGTTTAAAACATTAGTATGTGAGTCCAGCTGTACTGCAGGAGATACACATACACATTTTAGTAACATTACCTTTGTCACTCTGACCTTTTAAAAACTATCATTGAGTTAAGAGCCAAAAAAAAAACAAAAACATTATCATCATCATCATACTGAACAAGTGGACTTGAGACAAAACATATAAAAAAAAGAATGAAAAACTTAGTGTACAAGTTACTGACAAAAGTACATTTTTCTTCTACAAAACTGCCATTTGTGGAATGAGATGAATAAAGAATTTAATACATTGAAAACATGGAACTGATTATGTGATTGAATTGGTATCCATAATTGGTGCAAAGTGTTTATTGTCAAAATCTGGCAACTATTATGTACAAAAAACTGTGATCACCACTCTTAGTCTACCAAGACTCACCTATAGTTGTTTCACAAAACATTTCACTAGCTACTTCTGTGGCCAAATTGGCTCCCATGAGAACAGCAGTTTCAATGCCTAAAGTTTCACTGATGACCTTCGATACCAATTGAATGCCATCACTTTCAGTTAGTATAAAACCCTGAAATATTTTTATTTACAGTTTTTAAAGTCAAAATTTCCCAATTCTTTCGGGTAAATAAATAAGAAGAGGATTTTTACAAATTCACAAAATTTAAGAGGTAATAAAAAAAAATATTCTGTTGCACAGAAAAAATTAAAACCTTTGTCACTGTATAAGGAACATGAAATAGATAGGCCAAAATACATAATCACATAACTGAACAAAGGCCAGGCTGGTCAAGGATTAAGTATTTAGATGCCATTTTAATTTTAGTTTTGTTCTTATTTGAAATACAGAGAATTTCAGTAGAATACAAAGAAGACTGAAATGAGTATGTGGTGTTAAACAGTTCTAAATGGGCTTTGTAATTATATAAAAAACAACAACTCCCATATTAGTTACACAATAACAAAAGCACCAAATATAGAATCTAATGCATGAAGTAGACCTTTGGCTTAGAGCCACATTAATTGGTAGGTTACATAATAGTTTGTTCAATACTTAAAGACAAATATAAAGTAAAAATGTCTTTCAGAAAAACCCTATTCCCTGAAGTTCAAGCAAGACTGAAATCTTTGGGTCAGAGAATTTAAGTATGCTGGCTTATTCAATAATAATTATCATTATCTGGAATGCCTACTGCCAAAAGGTGGAGAAAAAAAAATTCAAGCAAGACAAGTGGCTAAGTGCCAATAATACTTTAACCACACATTAACTGTTGTGCTATATATACAAATGATTATCAGGTTTTATAATAAGTAGATAAATCACAAATTTTGATTGAACACACTGTTATGCTGGCCCAAGAAATGATACTGACATATTTTATTAATGTGATTTGAATTACTTTTGAACTGATAAAAACTACAAATTGTCATGGATGAGGGGCATAGCACTTAGATTCTAAATAAGGAGTACTGAGTTCAAATAGCAATTAAACTCAAGTGATTTACTTCAGGATTTTTGGCAAGTCAGTATTTAACAATGGTTATGGAAAGTGAAGGTGATAGGTCATGTTGAACACAAGAGATATAAATGTATCCTCAATAGTTCTCACAAGGAATGCAGAATCAAAACATGTGATTGATAATAACTAGCCAGTGATGGCTCTGCATTGGCTGAGGCTTCTGGGTAAATGGAATAGCCAAAAGTTAAGTAAAAGACAACCTAAGAAATCAGGATTGATGCATACACCGCAGCTAGAGGTCAAACAATCCCATGCTCTGAACATAATTGACTTTTTTAAAGTAAAGATAAGGCCATCCTCATGCTCACAGAAAATAGAGTTTGTTCATCTTTGGCCAAAAGGCAGAGATTTGATGACACAGTAAACTTCATATTAATTGCTCACTGAATAAAAAGTCTTGAGGAAAAAATTGTTTAATTACCCACTGGTAAATGTCAATCCATAGGCTGAGTGGTGGACCACAAAAACAGATGATCTTTACATCATCTGCCCAATAAATTGTAAGGTCTGAAGGGGGAACTCTTACTTTTTAAAGCCAATCCAAAATCAAATGATTAATTTTAAAGCTCTGCTACTTTAGATAAGATTTTACTTTCTAAGATAGTAAAGAAAAATACATCCAAATAGCATATTTTCAAGCCAAAATATTTGACATTGTAAATCAATAAAATAAATACTTTTAATTAATTTTCTAACAGCTAGAAATCAGCCTTAGAGGATATTAACAATTGTGCCAGAATATAATTAATTTATCACTGATACATAAATAACAATGAAGATATCACTTCCTGTAACTGCAAGAACAGTTCATGAATAAAAATGAAAGGAACTATAACACTCAATAAAAGATGTCTATAAAAAACTAAAAGAAGATCATCTACAAAAATTATGAATTTGATAATAATTTTTAACAAATCTAATAAACAAACAAAAAAAAACAAACTTTTATCAAGGAAATTCCTAAAGCATTGGGTTTAATGAACTGTTTCATTTTGAGACAGGTCTCCCTGACAAATTGGTGAGGCAAAACAAATATCAGTATGTCAGCATCATTACAAGCTTTCACCACATCAGGGACAGCAATCTGTGGAACATGTGGGAAATGTAGTTTCCTTAAGTTGGAGATTCAGAATTAAAGCAATAATTGAAACATGCATAGAAAATACTTGACAAGTGTTACTAAATTTGCCAATATAATGCTGGAACACAGAAATAAACCAAATAACTTTTAGGAGTTGAAGTACTATGAACAGACAAAGATGTTTCTGGAAATAAAATGATTCAGTATATAAAAATTAAATTGAAAAACAAAAAACCACATTTATTAACCAGAAATTCTCCCTCTCCTCCATGCCAGCAAGATTCAGAGGAAGCTACACAAAATAAAAGTAACTTCTAGACTACTTAAATTTAGTACATTTAGAATTTTTTGATATATTTAGAGATAAAATACAACAAGATGCCATTAATATAATGTATATTTGCATCAAATTGATGTTAAAAATCTTGACTAAAATAATTTTCATGAACATGTTTGTAGTCTTTATAAAATTTAATTTTTATAAACTTTCAAAAAACTTACCACATTGGCAGGCAGTTTAATTTCTGGTAAGTACTTCACATTTTCATGTTCTGAGTTAATTATGTCTGTTAGTTTCTGTCCATTCACAATTTCTTCATAGACATACATGAACACTTCTGTTTCAAACATGTCATCATGGGCCAACACATTATTGCCAACAATTTTGGCTATAGCTGAGCCCCTAAGAACAGAAAGATAAAAAAACAATATTAAATTGCTTTTACTAAATATTAAGACTGAGAGTAATTGACATTTAATAGAAATTAGATTTTTATACAATTTCAAAAGACTACAATTTTATGTATATATACAGTGGCCTTGCTAGGGTATATGCTATCTGGTGTGACAGCCTCTCATGATGCTCTACAAAATAAACTGAATACAAAAGTAAAAAAAGAGAATTAGATGAATTACAGAAATGGGAATCAAATTGGAGCATGTCTTTCCACCCACAAAAATGTCAGTTATTAATAGTAACAAAAAAAAAACTAAAACAAATTCCACTTATCTTATTCATGGTAAACCAGTAACACAGACTAAAAACGCAAAATACCTAGGTGTTATAATAAATGAAAAACTGTCATGGAATCCCCATATTGATGAAACTATCAAAAAATCAAACAAAGCATTAGGGTTTATTAAAAGAAATTTCTTTAAATCAAATAATAACATAAAACTAAAATGTTATTTAACCTTGGTTAGGCCAATAATAGAATATGCATCCTCCGTTTGGGACCCCTCAACTCAAGAAAACATTAACAAACTGGAACAGACACAAAATAGAGCAGTGAGATTCATAACAAACGAATATTCACATTTGACTTAGAGTAACACCTATAGTAAAATCACTAAATTTAGAAAGCCTTCAGGACAGAAGACTCAAAAGTAAAGTAGCAATTATACATAAAACACTGATTCATAATCTTCAAATACAAAAACAAAATTTAATAAAATACTCAGAAAGACACAAAGATAAAGGCACATTCCTCATTCCATATGCTAGGACAAATTCGTACAAATGCTCCTTCTTCCTTAGTGCTATTAGAGCATGGAATGAGTTGCCTGAGCCAACCAAGAAAACCAATGACTTGAAATAATTTAAGTCATTGGTTAACATGCATGACTAGATGCATGACACGTTGGATGTAATCATCTTCCTTTTTGAAGTAACGTCTGTATTATATAAGATAACATAAATATATTTCTTTTAAAAAAAAGATCAATGTTCAAAAAGAAACCTTATATCAGGAAAGAGATATGAGTGAATAGTGCACATCTAAGGCATATAAAGTAACCTAAAAAAATAATAAAAAAAACACACCCAATTCTTCCTTTATGAAGAAAGCAACTTTTTGTAAGAGTTTGATTTGATTTTGATTTTAGGCACATCGGCACAATTTAGGCCATGTCCTGCCTGCAGTCCCTTAAGGACTACTCTGTCTCTACATAACAAGGGCTAAATTCTATATAGTTAAATCATTAAAATCAAGGTTTATTCACAGTTAAAATAGTAAAGGTAGTAAAAATGTAATAATTTGGTAAAAATCTAATACATGTTCACAAATTCATAAATGAGATCTTCCCGGAAAAAGCCCAGTACCTTCCCAGGGTCGACATTGTTGAATAGTGTTTTTAAGTTAGTGGCTCTAAAATATTTCTCCCTGACATCCTGGTATCTGGGGCAGTCAATGAGGATATGTTCCATGGTGAGGCGAGAGTCACAATACTCACAAAGTGGGGGTTCCTCTTTCTTCAGCACAAAAGAGTGTGTGATGTAGGTGTGGCCAATCCTAAGTCTGGACATGGTTATGCTACGCCTTGTCAGACCCTTAGATGTAGGCCGCCACCCAACATCCGCCACAATCTGCCTGAGTTTGTTGTGAGTCTCAGCCTCCCATCGGTCCTGCCACTCTCGATAGGTGGCAGAGGCAATACTTTGTTTCAGGTCCGAGCAGGGAATTTGGGTTCCTGACACCGCTTGATTTAGGGCTCTCTTTGCTTCTCTGTCAGCGGCTTCGTTTCCCTCTATGCCCACATGGGAGTGGACCCAGATGAAGGTGACATCCCTATGGCCGGCTGTTATTTGGTCCAAAAACCTTTAGACACTTATGTACCAATGGAATGTCAGTCTTCATCCGCCCCAGAGCTTGTAATGCAGATTTGGAGTCAGAGCAGATTATAAATTTCTTCCTTTCTGATGCTTTGACGGCCATAAGTGCGAGCGATAGTGCATGCAATTCGGTCGTAAAGATGGAGCATCCTTCGGGAAGTCTATGGGAGATTGTTTTGTTCCGAAAGGAGCAGGCACATGCGACCTTTCCATCCATTTTGGATCCATCAGTGTAGATGGTGCCACAATCTCCATAGCTCTCTTGCAGTTCCCTAAAGTGGTTTTGTAAGAGGGATTACTTTGCTTCAACAACTGATGCACAATTACTTAAGAAAAAAAAAGGAAAATATTTACCCAGATCCAATTCCAATCTCTAGTTAGAGATATATTGATGGATCTAGTTAGAGATATAGCAGTGATATTTTGTATTGATAAATTACATGTTTATGTTTGTTTACAATTTTACTAATGTTCCTTCAGATTTGAAGATAATTAAATCTACCCAAACCTCAGATAGGAACACAGGGGTAACAGCAGGTAGAGTTTGAACAGGGAACCACCAAACAACAGTCCAGAGAGCAAACCAAACAACCATGCAATATAATATATAGGTCTAGATAGATAGATAAAGAGACATCACTATTGTCTGTGCCCTCTGGTCACCACCCATCAACTTTCTTTTAATATGTTCAAAAAAACACTATTGTTAGTTAGTTCTTTATGTTGAATCAATACAGTGAGCTGATTAACCACTTTTATTGATTGTTACTCAAATGTAAAATTAGTGTCGATTCTATTATAAAATCCCACTCTTTATATGACCTTTATTAAATTCTTATTGCAAATTTTACAATGTCTGTTTCTGACTTAAAATCACCAGAACAGTTTTTATTTGTTATACTTTGAGACAGAAAAGGTATATAGAGTTGTGCTGCTGTCATTTAAACTTAACCATCTAGATGTGTCTAGGCATATAACCATATTTAAGTACATAACAAGAGTCAGATTTTATTATTATTATCTTTTCTGATGTGTCTGCTTTTGCCAAGATGTAGGTTTAATTTATTCCAACTTGGGTGTCTCCCCCAAAAGGGTGTCACCCAGTAAAGACTGTGCTCTTGCACCCACCCAGTGACGCACGGGATAGATGTATATGTCACAATTTAATTCTAGCAGTTCAGCTAATGATCTCGATATTTAGGCTATTCAATATTGGAACATAGATCTAGATTTAGAAATCAAATTATCATTATGATATTAATAATTATAATTATTTTAAATTATATGTACAATAAATTAAATACATACTAGATCTACATACCATGTAACATCATCATAAAAACGTATAATAAAATCATAATACTATACATTGTAACACATAGATTGATAGAACCTAGACTTTTATCTACTCTATAGTCTATATTCTATACTAGACTCAAGTAAAGTCTACTAGACTAAATTCACTAAATTCTAAATTTTCTAAAAAAGACAGTAGTGTCAGTAGTTCTTAAGTTCTATCATTCTAAATATAATCATATGATTATGAGTAGTGTTACTACTCTTAAGTAAAATGATGATTATAATTTAGATCTACTAGTCTGGATGTAGACATGCACTCATTCTAGGTCTAGATAAATAAAGTGTAATTTAATTTAGACGAGTGTTAAGACGCCCAGTTAAGTGACTTAACACTAAGACACTTAGTGACTAAACTAAGACTAAGTTCACTAAAACTAACTAACTTTAACTAAGGCTAAGGCCTAACTTAAAGATTTAAGTAAGTGAACGTGATTAGGAGCTAGTCTAGGCTAGACTAGTTAGTGAAGTGATAGAAGTGTAGAAGATTTGTAACATTAAAATTTAAATGATTAACATTTTATTTTCTTTACTTACCAATTGCCAGAGCCTACAACACAGATACGTTTTTTAACGTCAGTCATTTTTATTTGTACAGAAGATTATTTGATTTAAATCAAGATAGGTATATTCTAGTTTATAAATTAGAATCTAGTAGATCTACTCTAATAATCATATAAAATAAATGTACTAATCTGTTTGTGTTTCGTTTTTCGTATCCTTGTAGCAAGCTATTAGGAACATTTTTTAGTGCTATTGACCTTGACAACGGTATGCTCGGTCACTCTCCAGACCTATATATAACAGTGACTCGTTGCTTTTATAACGGTTGTGTTCAATGCTTAAACCAGCTCTATATTTAATTATTTATATTATACCAAATACAATATCCAGTATCATTATGTATGAGCGTGTCCTTATGCAAGTGTTGAGTGTAGCGTGTCAGACTCGCACAGCAAAAATAGTGGTGACAGATTATAGGAGAACAAAAAATAAAAGGGGGGGGGGGAGAGAAGAGGTAGCAAGGCCTTGGAATCCTTATTTTCTTCTTTAGCGTAAATCTAGATCAGTGGTTTCGAAACTGTATTGGCTCTTAGACCTTTTACCGTGCTTTCCGGTTTGCAGTAGATCCCCTGCTTAGCTAATATTGCATTACACTGTGTGATGACCTGTGTGATAAGCACTCTGCTATACCGAAGTGAAACATGGTCAACCTACTCATAGTAGGAAAAAAAAAAAGCTAAATATCTTCCACCTCCGATACCTAATTATAGGCTGATCTTTAAAATAAGGTGGCAAGATAAAATAACCAATGAAGTAGTGCTTCGTAAAGAAGGTGTTATCTGCAGCAGACGCCTTGGCTGGCTTGGCCACGTTCATAGAATGCCAGAATGTCGACTACCACTAGACATTCTGTATGGCGAACTAACAGAAGGCAGCAGATCCGCTGGTCGCCCACTTATAAGGTATACTGATGTATGCAAACGTGACAAGAAGCTCTTCAAAATCGATACTAACAGCTGGGAAAAAGTGGCACTGGATAGATCCACATGGAGAGCGAGCATAAAGGAAGGATCCCGGATTGCAGATTTCATACACTTGAACAGTAGTAGAAAGAAGGGTGAAAATGCAACGGCGCCTGGTGATTACAGATGCCCAACCTGTGACCGCAGCTGTGCATCAAGGATTGGCCTCTTTAGTCACACAAAAAGTTGCAAAGGGAAAGGATAACCTCCCGAGATATACCTAACAAAAAATGCCACAGAGATATTTTTGCTAATTCAACTTCAAATGTTTGTTCTCTAGTGAGGTGTAGATTGAAAAAAAAAGGTATTACAAACCCAAACGTGAAGCTTTGAGAGAAATAGAAGTGACAACGGAGGACAACAACGTTTGAGATGTATTGCAATTACCACGACATCAGCAAACAAAACATTACACGGTTGTAAGTGAGAGGGATACAGAGGCGAAACTAGCCATGAAGGAGTGGTGCAGACCACACGGGGCATCTAGTGGTGAGGGGACAAACTTTCTCAGTAAGAACAACACACTGAACATAAATGAACAAGGACAAACTACCCAGGAATAAGCCTGAAGCTTTCATAATAAAATGTCCATATTGATCTTTCATTAGTTTGGCTTCATTAGTTTGGCTTATCTCGGTTAGTGATGTCCAGTTATTATTATTATTATCATCATCATTATTATTATTATAAGTTTGGCAACGATGCTGAGACCTCTTTCATCTAATTATGAAGATGAAAATGCAATAAGAAACTTTCTGGTGATATTCCATGATATTGAATAAGTATCAGATTTATGTTTTTTGAAGCCAGAAGTGATGATATCCTTTTTAAAATTGTACTTTAAGCTTTTCATTACTAAACTTATTCCGGACAATTCTTTTTGTAATGTTACAGCCGTCTCTTCTATATATCCTCATTTTGGATTATTATCATACGTCATTTGAGAATCAGGATAGAGGACATTTACATGATCTACGTCAGTCAAAACGTCATTTTCCATCACCTTGTAGCTTCCAATTATTCTCATTACATTTACGAAACAAGTATTTTAAATAGCTATGTCCGATTTCTTCTTGGTGAATAGAGAAAATGTTGTTTGAAAGTTGGATCTAAGCATCCACTAACTCCAAAACAGTTTCAAAAAGAGAAAAGCCTGTCAAACGTTTGAAGACTCGTGGACATTTGGACGAAGGAACAATTGATGAAAGCTCTCTTCGCTTTCTTCACACAACTGAGCAAATAATCGCCTAGTTTTTGCTATGGTTCGAATTCGTGAATAATAAATTGAAGAGACTAATGCAATTCACCACTCAGATTTTATACAACTAAATGTTGTCGATGGATTTCACAGTGTTTTTCTAGTACACAGGGAACATATGTTTTTAAAGGCTTACAAATCCACGGGACAAACAAATCCGTTACTACATATATTATATTTGATAAAAGAATTTCTTGTTTATTTGAAGTAGTCCTTACAAACATTCAATAGTGTTTCTCCTTTAGCGTTGATTGTCCAATTGTTCACAAAAAAGCAGCTCTTTGTGTATTTCTTGATCAATACTAAAACGAATATATAACTAAAACATGTTTCATTACTAGGTGAGGTGGATTCATAGGTCGTTTGCAAATAATTACATACGAAGCTGTCAATGTCCTAACATCCATACTTACTTTGAAATGTATTGTTTCTTAAAGTTATTATTTCAATTATTTTTGATGCACATTTTTATAAAACAGTTTTAAAACTTCTTCATCAGCTAGAAACAATCAATTTTTTTTTTGCCAATAGTGTGAAGTTTTTCACATTTTATTATAGGTACAAGAGATAGTGTTAGATACTCTCAAAAGTCGTCTTCTATTTTGTGATGTGGACGCGAAGAATTTGTCCTCTTCGGTTCTATTTGTCTACTATTGGTTCATTTTGAACTTTATCTGAGTATATGAATACATTTCAAATCTTTTTTTTTTATTATGGTCGCATTGTCTTAAATGATACTACAGCTTTGATGGTTTCATAGCGTCATTACCTTAACAACTTAGACATTGTTACATAAGAACACACCTGAAAGCAAATTCAAATAATCAACACTATACTGTCAGAATTTTTTTTTTTTTTTTTTTAGATTTGGGAATGTTTATCGTAGACCCCATTTGCACCTCATAGACCCACAACTCATTTTTTTTTCATTCTCACTGATCCCTGGCTTCGTGCTGTAGTTTGGAATGGATCTAAATGGAGTAGATCACTCTGGGCATCATTGATTTAGATCTATAATTGATGTTATAAATCTACATATTTTCAAAGCTGGTCTCGTACTGGTAAAAGGTGCTCATTTATTTATAATTAATAGACCTAATTAAAGAGTTTTATATAGCAAAATGATGAAAGATGTAAATTTTCAGTAGTTGATGTTGTATTGTATGGAATAAGCGAATAATCCAATATCGAAAATTTGATTGCAGATTTAGAACAAAACAAAGCAAGCAAGAGAAGGGAATTAAGTTATCAGGAATTGTAGTTACTATCTAGAGTTATCTTTCTTTTTCAATAAAATCAGTTAATTGCGTAATCTATTTGCATGACTGTAAAAGTGGCCACTAAATTTCACTGTCCCATGTGCAATTTTAATTAGTGCTAGATCTATCTTCGTTTAGATTTAGTTTAGATCTTGATCAAGGATACCACCCTTTACCTTTTTCCAAGTATTCTTAAGTTTTTTAGGGTGCACATAAACATGCTGTTTGGCTTATACATTGGATTCCTAATGTATGCTTGACTATATGAAGAGAAAGAGACAGAGAATCTAGACTTCTAGATATGTGTAGTGTATTATATTATACGGTAAAATATGGTATACTTATTTGTAGGCTTACAAAATTAGATTTCTTGAGGTTTAGGCTTTTCTAAATAGGGGTAATTTCTTCATTTAACTTGGAATCTAGAACCAACCTATGAAACGTATGTCTAGATCTAGACTCTAGAGATAATCTAATCTTTTACAATGCAGGGCCGTCTCGAGAGTTGTGGCCACCTGCGTGCGCAAAGAAAAAAATGCCACCTGTTATGTTTTGGTATAGACGTACCTTATATTTTAGAGTTTCTTATTATTGTATTCCATGGACGTGGCAAAGATTTTTTTTGGAGGGGAGATTGCTTTAAACTCAAAACCCCCATCGTCTATGCTCATGGAATTTAGTGACTGTCTTTGCTTTAGGTTTTTAATCAAAGAAAGGGATTACAACCAGGGGAGGACTGGGTATCAAAATCGGCCCGGGAATTACCATATAAACCGGCCCACAAATGGCATGTCATATATTTTCTGTGGGGGGGATTTTTACCCCATTACGCAATTTATATATACATTAGTGTGTGTGTGTATATGTAATTAACATTCTGATCTTCCATTTTTTCAAACGTTTTTTCTACCCTAGAATACTTCCTTCCTGTAATTAGTGGAAAGACAGTACACACCGCCAAAGTGCAGCTAGGAAGTCCGGGGGAGCGCTGAGCTCCCCCCAGTGGGTCCGGGGCGAAGCCCCGGAACCAAGCATCATTTCCGTTATTTTAAGTTTTAAAAATGCATATTCTGAGCTATCTACAGTGTAATTAGCCTGCTACTTTTCCGCTAAAAAAAATTCAAAAACCAAAGCTGCTATTCAATGGAATCCAGCGACTGGTAGAAAATGGTAAAATGCTTTCGTTTTTGTATCGGAGGGGAAGGGAAACCAAAAAACCTTTTTTGGCTACGCTCATGAAATTTGGTGACTGTAGTTTGCTTAAGTTGGCTGCACTGGGGCAGTAAGTAAAGGTTCGCGGCTGTGTGTATGTATTAAAGTTAATTTCTGTTAAGCATTGATAAAGAGCTTATTGTCTCGCCTATTTTTTATTTTTTTTTGCTGCATTATATCAATGTTTTCTAACTTAACCTCTCTCATCCCTCTTTTTGGTTAAATTTCATTGGAACCATTAAAAGACGGTAGAGGAGCGGAGCAAAAAAAAAATGTGAGTGCCATCAAAGGTCCATGCCGACCAGCAAAATGATTAGGCCAAACGCAACCTCGAGGACATCAAAGCAGTCCATGCCGCTCGTGCATTGCAGAAAGTACGGTCTAACGTTTTGCAAATGATAATACGTACAGTGTATTGTGTATTTTTTGTTGTTGATATTCTTTTTGAATTTCAAACAAAATTAATTGTAATAAGAATTAAAAAAAAAACAACAAGTGGACATGTTCGGGCCTTTGTGTCTTGCTGCTGTCATTTTTTTTTAAAAATTTATCTGCATTAATTTTTTTTTCTTTGGTCGCGACTAGCCCGGCCCATTTGGTACCGGCCCACTGGGCATTTGCCCGTTGGGTCATATAGGCAGTCCGCCCCTGGTTACAACTCAAACCCCCACGCAGATGGGTTTGAAACTCAAAACCCTCTTGAGTAGGGTTTTTAGCTCAATACCCACTCTGGCTATGCTAATAGAATTTGATGACTGTAGTCTTTAGTTTTTTTATTGAAAAGGCGGTTACTAAACTCAAACCCTCTAGAAACCGAGGCAATTGTCTATAATGAGTGGAGCTTTTAGAAAATGTACTAAAGGTACCCAGACGTCGGAGACACTGTCTTTGAGTCGCTCCGTTCTGTCTGCTGCGAGACAAACCAGACTATGTGGCACATCTGAGAACTGCAGACGGTCTCGTGGACAGAGCACCATAATTTGCTTTTTAGTGACAAAATAATTTTTTTTTTTCATATTGATAATTAAATAATTTAGGAGGCTGCTGTAACAATGTTTTTATTTAGTGAAGATGGTGATTCGATGTATAGCCTATATTATAACAACACAACAAATACATTTAAATTTATTATCGAAACCACACATACACACAGACATATATATATATATATATCATGGGCGTAGCCAGGATTTTTTTTTGGGGGGGGGTGTTGGGGGGGGGAATTTTTTTCTCCCCCCGGCGAAAAAAAATGTATATGTATGTATGTATGTGTGTACATAATCTTTATTACATTCTCACCTTTAATTCTTTCGGAAGACGTTTATTGTGCCCTAGAATAGGTTCTTCCTGGAGTTAGTGGAAAAAATTTGACTCTCCGCCATTGCCAGCAAGGGGGTCTAGGGGAGCGTTAGGAGCTCCCCCAGCGGGGCGAAGCCCCGCCGCCAAGCACTATTTCTGGTATTAAAAGCTAAAAAAATGCATATTCTGAGGTATCTACAGTGCGTTTTCCTGCTATTAGAAAGTTTTATTGCAAAAACTTAATGTGCTATTCTTACTGACTTAGACCCTCCCGTGCCGTTCGGCGCATTTGCCGTCAAGCTGTCTCCACAAAAATCTGTCACTGGTAAAGTCTGAAGCCTCTTACCACCTCCTCTAAGGACCCCCATGAATGTGTGGCGCCAAGTTGTACTAGAATGTCATCGCAACTCTTATTATGCGTAATTCATTTTGTCGGAGAACATGTCCCGCAAACCTCATGCGACGCTCTGTCACAATCTTACCAAGGGGTCGACTCCCAGTTCGTCAAAAGGATGTCCTTGATTTAGACCTCTATAACTGATTTCTAAAATCTGTCTTAGTCATCTTTGTTGAGCCACATTTAGTGTTTTTCAATTTCGGCAGATGACTATTCACTGCAGTTTATTAATGGAGTCCCACCGCTGGTAGAAATGTGTTACTTCTCTTGAATACGCTCTTGGAATTAGGTGACTGTTGTTTGTTTTAGGTTTTATATCGAAAAGAGATGTTTTATCGTCAAAATCATCTGTTAAACTAAAAAATCTCTGGAGTTATTGTATTATTTTTAAAATTCAAAACCTCATTTAGCTACGGTAATAGAATTTGGTAACTGTAGTTTGCTTTAGAATAATATTGAGGATAGAGGTTTTCCACCTCAAAACGTTCTGTAAGGGGATTTTAAACTCAAACCATCAGGAGGGGTTTTTAAAAAAGCCATCTATTGGAGAGGGGTTTAAACTAAAAACCCCCAATTGGTTTGGCTACGCTCAAATAATTTTAGTGTGTAATTTGCTTTTTTTTTTATATTGAAGATGTATTTTTTAGCATCAAACCCCTCTGAATGGGGGCTTAAACTCAAAACCCCTTTTGGGAACGCTCATAGCATTTTGAGTGCGTAGTTTGCTTTTTTTTTTACACTGAAGATGCATTTTTTAGCTTCAAACCCGATGGGTTAAACTCAAAACCCCTTTGGCTACGCTCATAGATTTTAGAGTGTGTAATTGGATTTTTTTTTATATTGAAAAGGTATTTTTTAGCTTCAAACTCCGCTGGAGAGGAGCTTAAACTCAAAACCCCTTTTGACTACACTCATAAAATTTTGAGCGTATAATTTGCTTTGTTTTTAATATTAACGAAGTATTTTTTACCTTCTAACCCCGACTCAAAAGTCAAAACCCATTTAGCTATGCTCATAACATTTTGAGTGTGTAATTTGCTTTTTCATATCGAAGAGGGGGTTTATCGTAAATTTTGGAGGGGGTTTTAAAATCAAAATCTTCCTTAACTGTGCTCTTGGAATTTTGGGATTGTCGTTTGTATTTTCTTTTTGTTTTGTTTTCTAGAAGAGGGGGGTTTAACTGCAAAAACTCCTGGTAGGGGGTTTTAAACTCAAAACCTCTTCAATATAAAAAAAAAAAGCAAATTACACACATAGAATTATATGAGCGGGGTTTGAAGCTAAAAAATACCTCTTCAAAAAAGGAATTTACGCATTAAAATTCTATGAGCGAAGCCAATCCGAGAGGGATTTTAAGTTTAAACCCCTCTACTCCATAGGTCTTTTTTTTTTAAGTTTAAAACTCTCCAGATGGTTTTGAGTTTTAAATCCCTCTTGCAGATAGTTTTGAGGCTGAAAACCGTTCTCTTCAATATTATTCTAAAGTAAACTAAATTTGCCAATTTCTATGAGCGTAGCTAATGGTTTTTTTACTTTGAAAAAAAAAATACAGAGATGTTTTAGTTTAAAACCTCCAAACAGATGATTTTGACGATAAAACATCCCTTTTCGATTTAAAATCTAAAGCAAACTACAGTCATCTAATTTCAAGAGCGCTAATCAAGAGAGGTTACACATTTCTATCAGTGACTGGGCTCCATTAATAAAGTGCAGTGAATAGTCATCGGCCGAAATTAAAAAAAGATTAAATGTGACTCAACAAAGAAGGCTAAGACGGATTTTAGGAGTCAGTTATAGAGATCGGGTCTCAATAAAAGTAATCCTATGCCGAACTGGGAGTTAACCCCTTAGTAAGGTTGTGACAGAGCGTAGAAAAAGGATTTATGGGAGATGTTCTCCGACAAAATGAATTACACATAATTACGAGGAAAGCGCAAACATTGACATTCTAGTACAAATTCACGCCACACGTTCATGGAGGACCTCAGAGCAGATGGGAAGAGGCTTCAGACATTGCCAGTGACAGAATTATGTGGAATCAGATTTTCGCCCAATGCGCTGAACGGCGCGGGAGGATCTAAGTCAGTAAGAATAGCCCATTATGTTTTTGAGATACAACTTTTTAATAGCAGGATAATGCATGTGGATACCTCAGAATATGTATTTTGTTCGCTTTTAATATCGTAAATAGTGTTTGGCGGCGGGGCTTCGCCCCTCGCCCCAAGACCCCTTTCTAGCCAGGGCCCGGTAGTCTACAATTTTTCCACTAATTCCATGAAGAACCTATTCTAGAATACAATAAACGTCTGCCGAAAGAATGTAATAAAGGTTAATTGTTAACTAACACACACGCATATGCATATGTATATATATTAGCCTATATATTGCGGGGGGGGGGGAGAAAAAATCCACTCCCCAACCCCCCCCCCCCGAAAAAAAATCCTGGCTACAGATATATATATATATATATATATATATATAGACTCTGAATTACAGTTATTACTTTAAGGACGCCCCCCCCCAAAAAAAAAAAAAAAAAAAAAAATTGGCAGCCTGTGTGCAACGCCCGGTGGGTAGACTACAAATAAAATCTAAATCTAGATCTAGATTAAGATTCTAGATACTATTACTAGCATAACTAGGCATGAGGCCTGATCTAGTTCTAGATTTAGATCTAGATCAAAATTTATGCATTAGATCTTGAGATAGATTCTATCTAATCTTCTCATTCTCAGATTAATGTTATAGGTCTAGAACTGGTATATGATATCGTATACTGTATAGTCTAGATCTAGCTCTAGATGTTTAGATCTATCTCATGATTTACTAAAATTTACTTACCAACAGCCTGATCCGATAAGCGCTACACGGTTTCGCTCCACCATGATAGTATCTTAGTATTTGCTTGTTACTTAGTTTTGATCTAATTCTCAAAACAAAATATAGATTCTACATCTAGATTAGAACTATTTCAACAAATTTGTTTTCTCTCGGGATAACGGCTACATCTTATAGGATGTCGCACCAAACTAAACATGTGTGGACATAGAGCGACGCAAATAAAAATAGTGTGAAAGATTTGGTGTTGACGAGCTTCATGTCTTTAGTCATGCTGAGACTTGGTTCTTTAGTCATGCTGAGACTTGGTTCTTTAGTCATGCTGAGACTTGGTTCTTTAGTCATGCTGAGACTTGGTTCTTTAGTCATGCTGAGACTTGGTTCTTTAGTCATGCTGAGACTTGGTTCTTTAGTCATGCTGAGACTTGGTTCTTTAGTCATGCTGAGACTTGGTTCTTTAGTCATGCTGAGACTTGGTTCTTTAGTCATGCTGAGACTTGGTTCTTTAGTCATGCTGAGACTTGGTTCTTTAGTCATGCTGAGACTTGGTTCTTTAGTCATGCTGAGACTTGGTTCTTTAGTCATGCTGAGACTTGGTTCTTTAGTCATGCTGAGACTTGGTTCTTTAGTCATGCTGAGTCTTGGTTCTTTAGTCATGCTGAGACTTGGTCTGTTGTTGTCTTCTGTTTAAGACGTTTGTAGTTACGTTAGAGGTATTGAAATGACACAAAGAATTGGAAAGCTTCTGCAGCAATGGCATAACTATCTAAATGTGTCTGGGAAAATGCCAAACTGGCCATGGCAACCAAAATGCTAGTCTAAAATGTTTGTTTTACATGTTTCGGATGTTCCTTCAGAGTTGACGATAGTTTACCTCCTAGTCCAAACCTCCCGCAGGACGACGGGGGATGGGAGCGGGCAGGGTTTGAACCCGGGACCATCGATAAATCCCAAACGATAGTCCAGCGCGCAAACCGCACGACCAGGCAACCATCTGTATAGTGATCTTAATGGTAGTGAGAGCTGGTCAACATGCATGCATAGATTAAATAGTTTTCATTTGATCTGCCTGTGACGCATTATGTCCACCTCCTGGAGGGATCGTGTCTCCAATGAGGACGTTTTGAAATTGGCCAGTACGCACAGTATCTATGATTTTTTGACATAAGACTACATTGGATAGGACATAGTAAGAATTCCTAAGGGCATCCTATATGCTGAGCTTGCATAGGCAGTCAGACCCAAGGGACGCCTAAGACTAACCGAAAGAGATGTCTGCATGCCTGACATGAGAACAACAGGCATCAAAGAAAGTATGTGGGAGAAAGTCGCGCAAGATAGAACAGCATGGTGACAGACTGTGCGTGCTGGTACGAATCTCGATTCAGTTTGTTAAGTCACATCAGATTCTGCCCGGTCTCAAAAAGAAACCTAAACCAGTGATTGTTCTGGGCGCATTCATTATCTTTCGAGACAGAATGAGTCATATATATATATACATATACACTCAATGTATGCAGTATACAAGTAGGACCATGACACTCAATGTATGCAGTATACAAGTAAGACCAGGACACTCAATGTATGCAGTATACAAGTAGGACCAGGACACTCAATGTATGCAGTATACAAGTAGGACCAGGACATTCAATGTATGCAGTATACAAGTAGGTACAGGACACTCAATGTATGCAGTATACAAGTAGGACCAGGACACTCAATGTATGCAGTATACAAGTAGGACCAGGACACTCAATTTAATAACGGTTTCTTTCAAGTAATAGTGTCTGGACATTCGATACCTGTGCGTCTTTTTCAAAGTAATAAACGATCTTATCAATGGGGCCCTCTTAGTTGTCATGAACTTGTTTACGTGCGCATGTTGTTGTTTTTACTCCTCTGTGTGTTCTAGTGTCTATGCTACATAGAATTTGACAGCTCCTGTGTCAAGTTTATTTACACTCCATGTTTTGTAGTAATTAAACAGCTCCTGTTTCCTGCAGTCTAGACCAGCCAGCATTCAGTTTTCTAGTACATCAACCTTCTAACTTCCTCCTTCAGTTCTTTTAGTTCTAGAACTAGTTGCTAGGTTATATCCTTTAACATGCTTACGAAGCATAATTTGTATACTTTGAAGAAAATTACTCCAAGCAACAAGACAGAAGTTCATACTTTGGCTGAAGCAGTAGTCTATAATGATGGTCAACGCACTTCTGCACCATTATTAAACAATCTAAAACTATTGAGGTGCCCACCGTTTTGAAAACAACGGGCAAGAGTCAAAATTATATATATATATATATATATATACACACACACAGGGCCGGCCTTACAAATTGCGGGCCCAATTTAAAACAATAACAGCTATTACGATTAATTAGACCTTTATATCATCATTTATTATACATCATGCACCATATGATGCAACTCAAATGACGTGGGCTAATTAAAGTGACGCCAATCGTGCAATGCTTTAAATATGTTTATGTTAACCCTTTGAGTCATACATCTGTAAAAACCCGTGGCAGAGTCTTGACTGATAGAGATATGCTAAGTGTAAATTGCGGGACCCTGTCAGGCGGATAATTTTTTTCCACACAAAAGTCGAAACTATAATAAAGTACTATGGTCGGAATAGATTCGACCATTCTGAGACAAGAAAATCCGGAGGATGAATCACACTCGCGGAAACGTTTTGCAATGTTTTCTTCAAAAAGATTTGACCCATATCGTTGCAAACACCTCTCGAGAAAATGGTCTACACCTGACAAGGTCTTATAACGAAATGAAACGACGTCTCTTACTTAAGATATTTTAATTTATACAAAATGGGTAATTATGTAACTTTAATAATATTCAGACATTGATGAACAAGTTGCCCTCCCCCTCCTATACATTGTTGTTGGTCGGTAGCTTGTAGCTTCAAACAAATAATAAAGCTGAACCGATGTAGGCGTAGTATATTTTGAATAAATAAACTTTAAATAACTTGAACAAACTTCTCTTGGGAACAAAACACTCAATATACTGTTATAACAAAACAATTTACTTGCTTAAAGTGACAGCCTTTAAAAAAAAACCCTGAAAACATTGACTTTTGAATTACTAGATCTACTTACAGGGCGGGCAATTTGACTAAACGATAGTAGTTATAGATCTATGTAGTAAGTAGATACTAATAAGAAAATAATTATTGACTGATCAGATTATCTAAGTGTCATTCAAAACAAATATTACAAACCCGCAAAAATTCAAGAAATGAGTAGGCGCCTATGGAAAATTCCGCCCTGCCGCTCCGCCCTATTTTTGTTTCTTTGATATATTTCCAAGATAACTTTTTATGCACGAATATCGTTTTTTTTTTTAAAGTTATTAAAGGATACTTGAATAATTAGAACTAATATAAGACATTTAAATACTGAAGTATTTTTAAAAAAAAATGAATAATGATTTGGCCGCCCTTTAACTTCGGCCGCCTGCGTGCAATTGACACATTGCACAATAGGTAGCGGCGGACCTGGTCGGCTAAGTCCAATCGACTTGACATTGTTTTTGTTTTTTTTTGCTTGCATTGTGGATATGTTTGTTTCCTGTTTATTGCCATTCATCTATAATCCAGTAATAAAATGTATTATTCTATATCGATGTTTATATTCTGCAAGAAATTCAAATGCGTGTGGATGGTTTCGCACTATATTTTTTGTCATAAATGTACTTTTTTTTTTTTTAAATGATTGTTTGACCTCTTGCTTGCTGACTGACCACCGAGATGTCCGTGGGAACTGCTGGTGCATATATTGAGTGCTTGGCTTCCATTACCCATCACAAAAAAAAAGCTTTTTATTGTGTAACGTATATTCTATGTCCTGGATAGCAAGAATTTAAAGAGAAAATATCTTATTGCAAAGCTAATATCAACTCTCTGTCATTTCGTCTGTTGATAAAAAGTTTGTACACATTATTTCTCCCACACCCAATCTTAGATCAAGCTGAAATTTTGCAACATTTTTTTCTTTTACCCGACAAAACAAGAATAAATAAAAACACTTAACCAATAAGTTAATTAACTATTAGTAATTAATTTTTTTGTTTGGTATCGAACAAGGAAAAGAAATCGTACTTGAATGATGTCGTGGTCTAAGTTGGATTAGTTCCCTTTATACTTTGTAGAGATAAATAGGTCGCCACTTGAAAGTTTGAAAGTAGCAAGAGATAACTTGAAAACGTATTTTCATAAGGAGTTTCCTAGCACAGTTTTCAGTGCACTGGCTTGAGGCATGAGCCATCAAGTTCAAATTCAAGTCGTTCAACTTTTTTTTTATTGAACAGAGATGACGGTAAGTTTCACCAAGATGTCTCATTCTTTCCCCAACTTTCATTCTCAACTTGGTCAGAAAAATGGATAGGATCATAGTGCATCACTGATCCATACTCATTGATAAAACTTGGTCAGACAAATGGATAGGATCATAGCGCATCACTGATCCATACTCATTGATAAAACTTGGTCAGACAAATGGATAAGATCATAGCGCATCACTGATCCATACTCATTGATAAAACTACGCTTAATACAAGCTTTGTTTTTCTTTAAATATTTTTTTCTTGTTTTATTAATTGTTTAATTCATCTTCTTACTTCACAAATGTAGAGCTTATATTCAATCACCCCGTCTGTCTGTCTGTCTGTCTGGGTGAATTCAGTTCCACTTTTTTGTTTCTCCCACTTTCGATTCTCGAATCAAGTTGAAACTGTGCACAATTATTGTCGATGACACCACATAAACCATTCAGAAAATGTACGAACTAATTAGTCAATTAGTGGTAATCAATTAATTTTGTTATATATAGAAAGAGGGGGAGTTTAAACATTTGGTGTATGTATTTTAATGCCATTCAGTTTCCTATCTTGCTTTATAGTGGAACGTTTTTCTCTTTACAAATGCACTGTAGTCTGAATGATCTGAATACGTTTGATACAATATAATTAGCATACACAAATATTACAAACTGTTGATTCATTGCTATCTGGGTAAAGGCAATACATTTAAAAGCTGTCTTGTTACTGCAACACTAGTGTGTCTTCGTAATAAAAGATGTTTGGTGCATATTCATATATGCCCTATTTTCAAGCATATTATTCTATTTTAAATATAAACGTTAATACATTCTATAACAGACATTAATGGAACGAGGTTCACTATATACATATTAAATAGTTACAAGGTGTACTTCTTACTATTCGGACAACTATCCTGCAGTGATATTCTTCCGGAGCCGAATATGGCCGTATAGTGAAAAATGGCAGAATATTCGGACAGAGCCGGAGCTGCTATCCGGTGCACCCCTACTATTGTCACATCAAAACTAAAATTATATGGTCACATTACTACGTTATTGGGGCTCGCAACGACCTTCCTTCAGGGAACAGTACCAGGAAAAAAAAGAAGAGGCAGAGAAAACGACGGAAAGACAACATAAAGGAATGGACGGGGGAGGAATGGAAAAGGACTGTCGACTAAAAAATCTTGTGTGGTGCCCCGACGGTCCAACAGGGATAGGTGAGGTGAGTGTCACATTAGATGATTCATCTTAGTGTAAACATAAGCTAGCTACGTGCACGTAGCAATATTTTCTAGTTGTCTTTGCGGGTGTCTTTATTTCAACACTACAGCGAGTCAGACGCGATGGAATTGCAATCCCTGATCTTAAGTTTCGTTTCAGCGGAGTGATTTGATTGTTATTTTGCTTCAAATATTTGTAATTTTGTTTCGTTTCAATGAAAAGATTAAGGTTTTCCATTTATTTTATTGTTTTTTGTTTCTTGAAAGATGTCATCATACAGCGGTGATCGTGTTACAATGATTGATGTGTCTTTCTAATCCACGAACATAACTCTCTTGACAATAAAGATTTATGTTTATTCTTGACAATAACTATTGTTTAGTTCTGGTCAAGTTTCTTTTCGACTGATTCAAGCTATCCAACTAAAAATATGAATGGTGTAATTTATGAATGTTGTTAAATACTTTGCAAAATGTAATATGGTTTTAAAAAAAAAAATAAATAATGACTACTTACATTTATGTCATTATTTAAAAAAAAATTTGAACGTTTTAAAATAATATTTCTACGTTTTCTTTGGCTCAAATGGTCTGAGTTTATATAATTATTAATGGCTAGCTTTTTGCTGTATCCGGTGTTCAGAGTAAAGGAAGTGCTGATATGCTGTGTTTTTTTTTTAAATATTTTGTGCGCACTTTTCAGCACTGCAGAATCAAATTTTCTAAGCTCTTATGTTTATTTCTCATTTTTAGCGGCCCCAAAAAGGGGAAAAGACGCTATTAGTTTTGTGTGACCTGTCTGTCCGTCCGTCCCATTTAGATCTCAGAAACTAGAAGAGAAAATGAAAATAGGTCATCATGATATTTTAGATCAATCAAAGTTCTGATGCAACTGCTACTTTTTCTTTTCTGAAAGTTAAAAATCTAATTTTGAAAATCAATTATGCAAGCAGTTTTTTTTCATAAAAATACACAATTTTTACAACTATTTACTATTAATAGTAACTACACTGGAGGCTTTTTAGTAAGGGAGACACATACATACCATTTTTATAACACATTTTTGCAAATGGTTTTATATTTTTGACCACTTCTGATAGAATTTAATACCAATATTCTTCTGAAAATATTGAAACCTGCCCTTTTTCCTGTCTGAGTGGACCACTTTGGGGGCCGATTTTGAGTTCGTCTTTCCACACAAACTCTCAATGTAACCTTGTTTATTTAGTTATTTGGCAACAATGAATTTTAATTTAGCGTCCTTGACATTGTTTCGTTTATCGTGAAAAATCCAAAATTTACACCAATTACTTTCTTTTATTTCAAAGAAATCCAATCCAACTCAAATGAAGGCATTGATAACAAACAAACAAAAAGTCACACACATTTGAATAACGTAGACATGACCTATATATTGTTAGACATTTTTGCCCTGTATTTTAAAAATAATTTCATTTTTTTTAAAATTTGAATGTGAACGAAACTAAACTCTACAATCAATCCAATGATGAGCTCGTAATGAATCACGTGTTTGTAGTTGCTGTTTCTCATTCTCATAAAGCAATACCATTTCTCATTGCCTTACATTGCCTCGCATTGCCTCTTGCTAAAACGTCTTGACGCATTGCTGCAAAAAAGACACAAAAAGTATTGTTAGAATAAAAGTAGTCGAGACTTTTTTTTTCTCTTCTAAAAATAAAAAAAGGTAAAGTTTGTTTTGATTCTTTACTTAGAGACATTTGTTGAATGTTGACATGCTAGATGTCTTGCACCATTATATAGGCAACACTAGGAAAATAAAGACCATGACTTTTAGTAGTAGAAAAACCGAGACCGGAATAATATCACTTGCAGTGAAACAAAAACCAAGATTTGTAGCAGAACAAAGACAAAGACCTGAAGTAGAACAAAAAATCAAGACTTACAGTAGAACAAAAACCAAGACTTGAAGTAGAACAAAAACCAAGACTTGCAGCTGAATAAAAAACCAAGACTTGCAGTTGAATAAAAAACCAAGACTTGCAGTAGAACAAAAAACCTAAGACTTGCAGTAGAACAAAAAACCAAGACTTGCAGAAACAAAAACCAAGACTTGCAGAAACAAAAACCAAGACTTGCAGAAACAAAAACCAAGACTTGCAGAAACAAAAACCAAGACTTGCAGAAACAAAAATCAAGACTTGCAGAAACAAAAACCAAGACATGCAGAAACAAAAATCAAGACTTGCAGAAACAGAAAAAAAAAAGACTTGCAGAAACAAAAATCAAGACTTGCAGAAACAAAAACCAAGGATTGCTATACAATTAAAAACAGGACTTGAAGTTTGTAGTAAAACAATAAACCTTGCCCTTCTAGTCCAACAAAAAGCTAGAGGAGAACACATCTCATTAACACGTGACATTCAACGAGATCCTCTGAAGGAGTATCTATGGATAGTTAAAAATGATATTAGGGTTTCATTCGTTGTTCATGATCTGGAATACACATTTGAAAACACATTTATCTACATACTTCTTGTAATCGGATGTTTCGAAATACGGTGTACATTCTAGAAGCAATAAAAAATGTTTCTTTTTTTTCTTTGGGGGGGGGGGGGGGGAGGGATAGCTTTCAGAATGTAATGTAAATCAAAACATTTATGTTCACACACAACTACTCTTTCAGTTACATTTAGGAGGAAGTACTATCTAATGATATGTCATCCAAATTTATCACTCTTGAAAGTCCATCTCAAGTCAGGTGTCAATAGCCTCCCTTGGTGTAAATGTCAGAAGATCATAATCATGATCCACCCAGCCTTCGTGTCAGCCTAACTCATATTTCACTGTATCCACAGTATCCTAATGAACCCACAGAAATGTCAACAGGTGAATTTGTTTTTCAATCGGGCAGTAATTAATTCGTTTCTTTATAGAACACAACATTTGATCAACCTAAAACTTTTTTTAAATTCTTCTTCTGTTACCAAAACATTTCCCTCAAGTGCAAGAGCCTTTAGTCCACCGAATGTTGGCATATTATTCATTTTAAATGTTTTGTCTTTATATTCATTGAGTGTTTTTGTTTTTTCTTGTGTTCAATTTTTATGATTCCTTCCCATTATAGAAACAAGTTCTCCGCATTAAATCACTACCAGTCTACAGTCTGCTCTTAAATATTACAAGGAGGCGAACTCTATGCCATGATTACTAGATCGTTTATACAAGTTTTGGCCTGGAGAACTATATACAAGCCAATTTTTTCCTCTTGGTTGAGCCCTTCTAAATTTCGCGATTGTACTAAATCTACTCAGGAGTCGCTGTGGTTGAGTGGGTTCGAATCCACGTGAAGGCTGGTATTTTTAATTTCTGGATCTTTTGGGAGCATCTAAGTCTACCCAGCTCTAATGGTACCTGGGCCACAGAAACAGATGACTTTTACATCGTCTGCGTCAAAGATGGAAATGTCTGAAAAAAAACTGTATAAATCTAGTCCGTGACATTTTAAGTCCCGAGAGACGATCTTTTCTATTTGCAACTTCTATATATAAACTAAAGACGCCAATCCTTGATTAACATCCAGGGTCACAGGCTCAGCATTTGTAATGTAGCAGCTTCAGCATTTGTAATGTAGCAACTTTAGCATTTGTAATGTAGCAACTTCAGCATTTGTAATGTAGCAACTTCAGCATTTGTAATGTAGCAACTTCAGCATTTGTAATGTAACAGATTCAGCATTTGTAATGTAGCAACTTCAGCATTTGTAATGTAGCAGCCTCAACATGTGTAATGTAGCAACTTCAGCATTTGTAATGTAGCAACTTCAGCATTTGTAATGTATCAGCTTCAGCATTTGTAATGTAGCAACTTCAGCATTTGTAATGTAGCAACTTCAGCATTTGTAATGTAGCAACTTCAGCATTTGTAATGTAGCAGCCTCAACATTTGTAATGTAGCATCTTCAGCATTTGTAATGTAGCAACTTCAGCATTTGTAATGTATCAGCTTCAGCATTTGTAATGTAGCAACTTCCACATTTTTAATGTAGCAACTTCAGCATTTGTTCCCTCCCTATTTCTGGGGGTACACCATCGGCTCCTTCTCCCCATATTAGATCACCATACAATGTATCTTGTGAAAGTCTACCCTGTGGCATTCTGTATACAGGTCTATGCCAGCCTAGGCGTCTACTGCTGATAGCAGTGTTTGATATCTCCCAGTACGATGTCCTAGCAGGATCTTCAAAATAAGGAGACAAGACAAAATAACCAACGAGGAAGTCCTGCAAGAGCCAGTAGCTTGTTATTAATTTCTCAGCTGTTTTTTTTCATCATTTATTAATGTGCGTCTGCTATCTTGTTCTTATGCATTACTTGAGATCAATAGTCTGATGTTCGTTAAACTAAATGGTGAGGAAAAATAAACAACAACTTTTTTTTGGGTCGTGAAAAATGTGTGCTGTTCCAATTAACGAACTAACTATTGCTACTTAAATAATGTAGGCCTACTTCTGGAGATAAAAAGTAGATAATTAACTAGCAAAGCGATCGTACAGCATCAAATAACAAACAAACGGGGAATGGTAGATTCACGGAGTAGAGAAATCGAGGCGATATAATGGGTCTTACCGAGACCAATAGTTCTAAGGGGCCTCAACAATAACCTGCAACGTTGCAGCCTGTGGGCAGTTTAGACCAATAGCTCGTTGCCACGTCTCCGGCTAGGGCAACGACATCCTCCGATTAAAAGAATATGTAAAATCATTTATTTTGAGGTCTACAAAAGATCGCCAGCTACTTATCCTTACAAATAGTGTCTCTATCTAGAAGGGCTGATCACATTATTCAATATGACCGTCATATAGATAATAAATAACTTTATCGTTACCATGGCGAACTTTAAGGGAATTCATAGTCTAGGCTAATCTAGGTTTTCGCTCAAAATAAAGTGTCTTGATGAAAAAACGAGCAGACATGTTGAATTTGAAATGATCGTCTGCTTTCACAAAACATTGAACAGGATCACGTGACAATGGAAGTGCTAGTTAAATGTGTGTGTGTGTGTGTGTGTGTGTGAAAGCGTATGTGTGTATGAGTTGGTATGTATTTCAACTGACGGACTGGAGGAACCATAAATATAGTTTACTGTCGCTTCTCCCTTCGCCCCCCCCCCTTTCTAATTAATTTTTAAAAAAATTCATTTTTGTTTTATTTTACCGGTTTATATTTAAATTTTAGCCACATAGCCAAATATTTAAAGCATGGCGCTAGCGCTTGCTAAAGATGTTTGCAAAATACATTCTTACGACATAGATATACTATGCACTTTTAATGACATATGAACTTTTTTACAACATTGATCTACTTAACACTTTTTGCTTTTGACTACCAGATGAGCACTAGCTTCCACATCATCATGTGGTGGCAATAACCTGCATATACTAATTCTATGTATTCTAGAACTTGGAATGACTATAATACTGAAAACACTTTTTAAATTAACAATTAATTTCTATACATTTACAGCAACCACTGAGGATCCTAAGCAGTCAATACTTCTACTTATCTACTCTCCCCCAAACTACGGTGCTACCCTTGCTAGAACCATCTAAGCTATTTTTAGCACGTATGGAAACTTTCTTATGTTTTAATTTAAACTAAATTTGAAACAAATGTCAACTACACTTTACTGCGCTATTGATCTACGCTCTCCCATATACACCAGTAACAAACGAACACGTTTATTTTTCAAACCTTTACGCATACATTACGTGGCGTGACCAACTTCTGCCGATCTTGATACATTGTTGAACTGTGAAAACTAGTTACGAACATTTTAGCCATAGCTCTGTTTCGTTTCTACATACTTAAGTTCAGATAATATTCCACATTTTTTAGTTGATCATTGTTAAGAGATTAGCTGAAGGGGCAGAATCCAAGGGAGGACTAGTATCAAAATTAGCCCTGGCATTACCAAGGCAACCTGGCTCACACATAGAGCGTCATACAGAGTTCGGGAAAGTAATTGTTAAAACAGTCCCTTATCTCTATAAAGCCTCTTATTGTACCGGTATATTAAGTGTAACACGGGACTTAATGTCATCCCAAACAGTCTGTTCAGCAGCATCCCCACCGACCATCTAGGCATATGCTAAATAGCCATCATGGCGGTGATAGAGAATCTAGAGTTACACCTATTCTTAGCATTGCCTACATTAAGTATGCGAAACAACAACAAAAAAAGCCCGTTAAAAAAAGTAGCATGTTCCTTATAAAAACTCATGGCCTAAGTTTTGTATGGACAGAACAAGAGATACCCACAATGTGAGATGCCCTAAAATTCTTAAAATATCACATTGGTTCGGATAAGTCAAGTTTTGAAATCACACAAAGTCACTAGTTCATGCCTCTTTTAAAAAAATTTCCGTCCAAAAAACTGTGCTCTAGATGGAATTAGTCAAGGATAAACTATAAATGTGGATTATTGTTTTCCATTTTTCTTTCATCTAAATGACTTGTTAAAGGTCGATGAAAATAGAAATTAATTTGAGATTGAAAACAATTAAGTCTAAGGTTACAATGTGATTTATTTTGACTGGGCCAATAGAGGAGAATGTGTAGGCCTATGGATACAACTGTGAAAACACGACGTTTGAAAGTCGAACATTGAAAGTCTAGACTGGTTAATGAGGAACATGCTGAAGAATAGAATAACTTGGACAGGACGAGACGGTGAAAGAATGGAAGGTCACGTGATCTTCAATTTAAACCCCACCACAAAACTCAATGATCTGTATCTGATTACTGTGAAGCAGAAACACAAATACCATCATCACTGTAGGTCTAGTTCTTCCACAAATATCAACACCTGTGTAGGTAGAGTTCTTCCATAAAGAAAGAAAGAGGGTAAACAGAAAAGAGAGAAATGCAAGAGAAATAGACAAAGGTAAGGCAGCAGTCATGACAAGTTGGCTGTCAGTCTTTATGTGAATGGCAAGAAACAGGAGAACACAAAACTTGTGTTGTTCCAACAAAACAACACAAAGATCTATGGGGCACGACATGGCCTAAACTGTGCCCATGTGCTAAAAACCCCAAAATATCAAATGTAGATCTAGGAGAGAGGAATAGAAAGCAAAGAGTTTTAAGTGGATCCATGTCGTGAAAAGTTTTGAGTAGATCTATGCTGTTAAATGTTTTAAGTAGGTATAGGAAAGTGCGAAGTTCGAGCAGCCCCGATTTGTCAGGAGGTTCGAACAGTTCACTTTTTATTGCTATAACTTTTTTATTTGAATGTTTACCAAATTACCACTATATTGCTACTGCGTATGCACCTTTTTTCTTTACTTCCGACACATACTATTTTCTTTTCCTTGTAAAGGCTAAGTTCATGGTGAGGTCAAACTCAGGAGGTGTGGAGTTATTCTTTTTTACTACCCGGTAGTGAAGGAAATGGGCAATGGGCTTAAGGGTATTTTTAAGTCTGATTGCTCATCAGCGTAAAGAGACTATTTGAAGTTGTGGAGGGTGGGAAATGGTGCAATGGATGGTGTTCTTGCGCTGGAGTAAAAAGAAAATGACTTTGTAGTAAAAATAAAATATTAAAACATGTTTTTAGATATATTTCCTTTGATCTGTTCGAACCTTCCACCAACCCGATCGAGGTTACTAACTGGGGAAAAATCCGCTCGAGGAAAAGTACGCTTGGCGATACTTACCCTACACCTCTTTGACTTCGTATTTAATTTTAACTAAGCCTAGTGATACATTAAATCCAATCTATTTTCATAGAAAAAAGGACGAGGAATTCAGAGATACTATCAGTTTTTTCATAGGTCAGACCGTTACGGTGCTATAAAAATCCAAACTTGAAAATTGCTGCCAGCGGGCTTAATGCGCTCGAACTTCGCACTTTACTCTATGTGTCGATAAAACTTCTAAATAAATCAATCGCGTTAAAAGTTTAAAGCAGATTTATGTCCTTAAAAATTCTAAGTAAATCTATGTCGTTAAAATTTTAAAGTAGATCTGTGACGTTAAACGTTTTAGTAAATCTGTGTTTTTAAAAGTTTTAAAGTAGATCTATGTTGTTAAAAGTTCAAATTAGTCCTAGATCTATGTCGTAAATGTTCTAAATAAACCCACTCGAACTATTCTATTAATATTCTAAGAAAAAAAAAAGAAAAAGACTTTCTTTTTTTGCAAAGCTTATGTCAACACACTATGTCTGGTAAAAATTGTGTACACTTTAATACTCCGACACCCGATCTTTTGCACAATTATTTCTTTTACCTGACAAAACAAGATTTAAAAAATAATTAACTACTGGTGATTAATTATTTTGTTTGTTTTCTCGAACAAGGGAAAGAAAGTGCACTTGACTGAGTAGGCGTGATCCATGAGTTCAAATTCAGGTCGTTCCCCTTTTTTTATGTGAATGCTTTAAAAAACCGATTACGGTAAAATTCATACAGATCCCATGAGCGTAGCCGGGGGGGGGGGTTTGGGGTTCAACCCCCCCCCCCCCGAAATGAAAATCCCCCCCGAAGGGGGGGGGGTGTCGGAGTTTAGTGACTGATCTTTTGCTTTAATATTTGTTTATTTTAGTTGACATTTTAATTCTAAACCATTACTTGCCAAGGGGGTTTTGAGTTTAAAACCCCCTACCAAGGGGTTTTGAGGGGTTTTGAGTTTGAACCACCTACCAAGGGGTTTTGAGTTTAAAACCCTCTACCAGGGTTTTGAGTTTGAAAACCCCTACCAGGGGGTTTTAAGTTTAAAAACCCTACCAAGGGGTTTTGAGTTTACAACTCCCTACCAGAGGGTTTTGCATTTAAATCCCCCTCTTGTATAAAACAAAAAATGCAAATGACAATCCCGAAATTCAAAGATCACATCTAAGGAAGATTTTGATTTTAAACCCCTCTCCAAAATTTACGATATAAACCCCTCTTCAATATAAAAAAGCAAATTACACAATCAAAATTGTATGAGCATAGCCAAAGGGGTTTTGAGTTTAAACCCCTCTTCAGCTGGGTTTGAAGCTAAAAATACCTCTTCAATATAAAAAAAAGCAAATAACGCACTAAAATTCTTTGAGTTTCAACCCTTCTCCTACAGATGGCTTTTTGAAAAGTTTTAAACCCCTCAAGATAGTTTTTAGTTAAAATCCCGTTAAAGATTACAGAGCGTTTTAAGGTTGAAAGCCTCTTTCTTCAATATTATTTCTAAAGCTAACTACAGTCACCAAATTATATGACCAGATATAACTCCAGATATATTTTAGTTTAAAACCCCCAACAGATGATTTTGACGATAAAATTTCCCTTTTCAATATAACATCTAAAGCAAAAAAGTCACCTAATTCCAAGATCGTAGTCAACAGAAGTTACACATGTCTACCAGTGGCTGGGCTTCATTAATAAAGTGCAATGAAATTGAAAAGAACTAAATGTGGCTCTACAAAGATGGCTAAGACAGATTTTAGGAGTCAGTTATAGAGATCGGGTCTAAATCAAGGAAATCCTATGCCGAAATGGGAGTCGACCCCTTAGTAAGATAGTGACAGAGCCTCGCATGGGGTTTGCGCGACATGTTCTCCAACAAAATGAATTACGCATAATAAGAGTTGCGATGACATCCTAGTACAACTTGGCGCCACACTTTCATGGAGGGCCTCAGGGCAGGTTGGAGGAGGCTTCAGACATTGCCAGTGACAGATTTTTGTGGAAACAGCTTGCCAGCAAATGCGCCGAACGGCGCGGGAGGGTCTAAGTCAGTAAGAATAGCACATTAGGTTTTTGAAAAAAATTTTTTTTTTAATAGCAGGAAAATGCACTGTAGATACCTCAGAATATGTATTTAGTTGGCTTTCAATACCAGAAATAGTGCATGGCGGCGGGGCTCCGCTCTCAGCGCTCCCCCTCCCCCTTGTTGGCAAGGTCGAGAAGTCTACAATTTTTTCACTAACTCCAGGAAGAACCTATTCTAGGGCACAATAAACGTCTTCCAAAAGAATGAAGGGTCAGAATGTAATAGAGATTAATTATGTGCACACACACACACACACACATCCATACAAACATATATATTTTTTAACCAGGGGGGGGGCGGGCGGGGGGAGCAAAAAATTCCCCCCCCCCCCCCCCCCCCCCCCCCCCGAAAAAAAATCCTGGCTACGCCCATGACAGATCCAGATACCTTTTTTTTCTTCCGCCAACCCCCAACCTATTATCCCCAACTGGTCCAAGTAAGTGATAGGATCATAGCGTTGTGATAATGCTAAAAGAATATCCAAAATAATTTATACAATTACACTTCGTATAGGCTTTTTTTTATTTTGAAATATTGTGTTTTCTTGTTCTTGAATGGAATTGATATTGTTGCTGACATTAAGACATTCTCACATTTGTTGTTTCTTTAAATTAGTATTGAAAGTATTTAAGAATATCTATAACAATGTCTGATTTTTTGTGTCGAGGGTTATGCCTTTGTCTCTCCATATTGTTTACAGTTGTGCAAGTGCTGCTGCCAACTGTGCAACTCTGGCCAGTTGTTCAGGTTTAATTCCTTCATCTGAGAGTGAGACGATAGCTCCGAGGTATTTAACACATGGCTCGCAAAGACCTTCCTTCAAGGAATAGTACCAGGAAAAAGAAGAAGAGGCAGAGAGAGAGAAAGCGATGGGAAGACAAAATAAAAGAATGGTTGGGTCTGCCATCGAAAGAGGATCTATCCAAGGCAAAAAAAAAAAAAACAACAACAAAAGAAAACAGGGAGGAATGGAGAAAGACGGTCAACAGATCTTGTGTGGTACCCCAACTGTCTAACAAACTAAGGGATAGGTGAAAACGACGGTGAAGATAGCAAAGTGCAAACTAAGGACCTTTCAGATTTAAGAAAAACCTGTGAACCCAGTTGCACTGAGAGATATACATTGATCGAATTTCATTTAAAGCGACTAGATTTATGTTTACTTTTCATCAAATAGATAGACCACGTGTAAGCCTAGACCAGCGTCTCTCAAACTTTTATTAAGACTCCCCCCACCCTAAAACAAAATAATAATCAAAATAAGTGGAGTGGTAGGTAATATATTGCTTTTACATTATAATTAATAATACAACGACCAAAGTCCGAAATCGACTGATTCGGAAAGTGTCCGGCCGGAGCAGGAACTGTAATAAAGCGCTAGAGCTGCTAATGATGATATTTTGTTTTCTTCTAGAGGTGTTGGGGAAAGGGTATTTAGCGGCCATTTTGAGAGATGTTTTGTGGAAATCACACAAAGTTTGGAGCAAAAGTGTTGAAGGCTCTTTATAACTTTTTCAAATAGTATAGCGTTGTAGGATAAATATCATTTTGGAATACTACAGCTTGAACCTTGAGAGAGTTATGTCCTCCTGATCCGATTCAGAAACCTTATTGACAACGAACAACATGCTGGGAATTACTCCCTTAGAGCACGTGAGAGGAAGCGAGCAGTGAGTCTTAAGGTTACCTTGTCCCCGTACAAGGACAGCCTCTGTGTCGGCCATGAACCAGTTATCTCTCTATCTAATCCTTGTCCCAATCGTCCTTCGTGCAGAACTCTGCATTCGTAAAGAATGTGGACTATTGTTTCGTCGTCCTCCATGCAATGGTGACACCGTGTGTCGTAATTCTCGTTCCACCGTCCGAGGTAAGCACCAATTGGACAGTGTCCGACCCGGAACTGGGCTAGGACCGCCTGTTCCGCACGATTCAGTTGCCACCATGCATCTCTTTTGTCTGGTCTACCCATTGCCCGGTAAAGCCCACGTCCCTTGTCCGAAGAATCCCAGCCATCGTGCCAAAGTATCAACATGCGTTTGTTGACTAGGGCTCGTACACTTTGATAAGAGCACGGTTCATCATGTTCGAGCGCCGTTGCGACCGCGGTTTTCGCGAGCTGGTCAGCCAAATCGTGGCTGGCCACCCCGCAATGGGCGGGCATCCATTGCAAAGTAACGTTCACGCCGAACCGTAGGAGACGCTTTCCGACCGTTAGGACGTCCCATACCCTTCTAACACCTTCATTAAGCCCCTCTAAGGCCTCTAGTGCGCAAATCGAATCCGTGAAAAGGACTATGTCGTTCGCCGACGCAGTCCCGTTACGTACCTTCGTTGCCACCCAGTCCAGTGCTTGGAACATTGCTTCGAGTTCAGCCTCGAGGCTGCTTTTCTGCTGACAGGATCCCCTGAGCTCGTCACTTTCGGGATTGCCAGAGAGTCGAACTACCACCCCGTACCCAGCTTTCACAGTTCCCTCGAGCGTCTGCACAGAGCCGTCTGTGTAGATGGTGGTTACTCCGGCTGGATATGATGCGATAGTCTCTCTGGCTGCTTGTAGTAGCCGTGTGGGGTGACTCTTCCTCGTCCCCACTGGGTCAAGTAGGCCCTTCCGTATCGTCGGCATGCCGAGGGCCTCCATCGGGAAGATAGAACCGGACGGGGAAAGAGCAGCCCGCTCCACCGGCAGATTCGCCTCTCTGACCAACCCACGCGCCACATGCATGAAGCATGTTTTTGAAGCTTTTTGAGGCGTCTCCTACCCACCCAGTTGTCGACCAGACTTCTGAGTGGGCATCCATCTTCCAGCCGCATATATCTCTCGTGAGCTAGTATGACGGCTCGCTCTCTGCGCAATTTCAACGGTGGGATGTTTGCCATAATCTCGCCAGCGGCCATTGGCGTTGTCCTAAAGGTTTCACAGATTAGTCTTATGGCTTGGTTCTGAACAGCATCTAGGCTAGCTAGAGTCGTTTGCGAAGCCCAGACCTGAACAGGAAGACTGTAGTCCAAGTGAGAGCGTACTGCACCCATGTACAGTCCTCTCAGCACGTCCGCTCTCGCTCCCCACTTCGTTCCAGCTAGTTTCTTTACGATATTCAGCTTCGCGGAAGCTGTCTCCTTCACCCGTAATAGAAGAGGCAGTCGGCGCCGCAGATAACATCCGCAGGGCTATTGGAGCTGTCGTTTTTATGCAGTGGGCGCCTTCACATTGCGGCGTGAAGGGCAACGAAACGGCAGACGCCCTCGCAAGGGAGGGTGCAATGGCAGCCACACACCTCGAAGCACCAAGCACGTACTTACAAGCAACGGCACAAATCCGAGCACTCATTCATGAGAAGTGGTTAAAGTCCTGGGAGGAATCCGACAGAGCACGTGGTGTCTGGCAGCACATGCGTCACCCAGATCGCGACGATCCATGGTGGCGACTGAAGAGGTCAGAGCAATCGATCATTGCACAATGCAGAACGGAACACTGTCCTATAGGGGCATACTTTGCCCGGTTCCGCACGAACTTTGACTCCCGATGCCGCCACTGTGGAGAGAGCGCTGAAACAGTGGCGCATGTCTTGTACGAGTGTCCCCAGCTCCGCGAGCTAAGGGGGGACCTGTCTGAGCAGTCACTTGAACTTTATGGTAGCTATGAGGCACTACGCCGGACGGCTAAGTTTCTTGCCAGAGCACTACGGGAGGACTAGTCCTTCCTGCTCTGATTTTTCAATAAGTTCATCTCAGGTCTCCTTCACCTGCTGAATATGATCGCACATAGTCAGTTTCTGATCGAGAATTACTCCAAGGTACTTGGGCTTTTTATCCCATTCCAGAATCTTGCCATCCATTCGTAGCTCGACAATATATCACGACCCAGCGTAAACCATGAGTAAACCGACTTCGAGTGGTTTACCTCAAGGCTCCACATTCTGGCGTAGCAAAATAAAGTTGTTAATGCCTGCTGGAGAGTGCCAATGAGCTGTTGGCGATCCCTCCCTGACTCCCACAACACGATATCATCTGGAAAAAACAGCTTCTGACATTGCAAAAGGGCCGGCAAGTCGTTGATATAGACCAAAAAAAGCGTACAGCTGAAAACCGATCCCTGCGGCACTCCCTGCTCGAGTGGAAGTTACCAACACTAGTCTGTACCATTCTTTCCGTGATGTCCCCCTGATCCTAATTTGCTGAAAAATTATTCTCGTTTATGACAAGAACTCTTCAAGGGTCACCGATAGGTCACCGTTAGGTCACCGCTATTGTCTTTTTTTCTGTTTTTTTTCTGAGATGGAATTTCGCAATTTAATCTTCAGTGTCTTGCATGTTAGGTATACAAACTGACATGCTAGTCAGAAGGCTAGTAATAAGCGCTTTGTCAGGTGAACCTGGTCATTTAGTATAAACCTTTTATTTTTTGTCATGGATAGCGCTGAGATCAGCCAAGGTGTTTTGAAGCTTTTTTTTAGCATTCACCAGTTTTGTTAGACAAGCCTTACATAAATGGAAATATGAGGTAACTTTTTGAGTTTTCTACTTTTTCAAGTTCTTCGACCTTCGAGCCCCGTCTCAAAGGGGCATCATGCATTATGTCTATTAGCTTTGGTAACTGCACATTAAGTTTAGTTCTAAAAATTTGATGGTACATATTTCTTTAATTTCCCTAATTTTGTTTAGCAGTAGACTACACTAAAATCTGGAACTCCTTTACATCCTCATACTAAACAGACTAAATCTAATTTCTTATCTTATCTTAAAACAAAATACTTTTATATAGCCCATTTAGAAGTAACGTCTGTAATAAATAAAAGACAAGATAATGCTTAGAGCGCTATGGTCCAATCTCTTATTATTGGTGGGAGGCGTGGTCGAGAGGCTAAGTGCGCATGAACATGGCTTGTCTTGGCTACCTAGAAGGGGGCTCGATGTTCGACACCCGACTCGGGCAGAGTTGTGTTTACTGAGCGCCTAAAGGCAGCACGGAAAACAAACTCCTAGATACCCCCTCCCCCGCACTGGTCCACAAATGAGATTGGACCAAAGCGCTCTGAGCATGCTATCAGCATGAAAGTAGCGCTATATAAAAGCTATAATAATAATTTTAGGCTATTTACACCTTTTAGCCACACAGTTCCCCCCTCCAAAACGTGTGTGTATAAAGATCATTTTTTGAATGTTATGTTATTATATCACAATGATACCAACATAAGCTATCCCAACACGACCAACGTCTAATGTTTCGCTTTGGAACCGGACACAACAGAATGAGACAACATATGTTCCAGAAACTGAAAATTTAGGCTAGTGAAATTTGCACTTATGGAGTGTCACCAGAGAATGTCGACCATGTCTTCAGAACTGCATTCTCCACCAAGAGGCCCGAACAAGACACTGGCCTCATAACACTCAGATAGAAGAAAATCTATATGGAGTGCTACCTGATATGGAAACCATTGCGCAGTTTATCTCAGATATTGGTCTAGTCATCTGAACCCTCCAACAGTTTATCTCAGATATTGGTCTAGTCATCTGAACCCTCCAACAGTTTATCTCAGATATTGGTCTAGTCATCTGAACCCTCCAACAGTTTATCTCAGATATTGGTCTAGTCATCTGAACCCTCCAACAGTTTATCTCAGATATTGGTCTAGTCATCTGAACCCTCCAACAGTTTATCTCAGATATTGGTCTAGTCATCTGAACCCTCCAACAGTTTATCTCAGATTTTGGTCTAGTCATCTGAACCCTCCAACATAAGAATGAGAACAAAGTAGAAGACTGTATAAAAATGAGCACGTGTCTATGAGTGTGTTTGTTACTCTGTCATTTGAAGCACGTTTTGAATCAAGTTAAAAGTCAATGAAAAGTTTAAAGTGAAGTCAATACTGTCAGGGTGGGATTTCAGATTAGCTAGGGTATGATATGATATTACGGTCCCGTATCCCCAGCCTGAACAGAGTAACACAAGAACCTAAAGATATTAGCATGTAAACTACAAACATTACATAACAGTTATTCAACTGAACATTTAGTGAATAACAACGGTTGTCAACAGGAACAATATTTAATTAAACTTAATTGTAATTTTCAAACATATTTGCATGTACATCGATATCCGTGAAGCTAGCATTTGATAATAATTAGTCTAATATCGCACCAACAGGTTTCCGTAACACACCTTCGCACTCCATCTCGGCGCCCAACAGAAGCTAAACTCCCTACACTCCAACACCGATAGTTGCTACACAACTCCAAGGGCAGAAAGACGACAACTTTCCCATAGCCCAAACCTAACACCCTGAAACGAAAAGAAAACCTAGATCTAGCGCTGCCGCTACAAGAAAGAACTTTTTCAATAGCGACACCCGTACCGAAAGATCAGCTTACTTAATAAAACTATGTACTTACGTACCCTTACAAGGGGAACCAAAGAACCAGCTACCCAGCTCACACAAGCAACTCTCTCTCTCTTGCGGAAACTAAGGATGACGTAAACACACACACACAATATTCTAGACAACAAAACGCACTTAAAAGAAACTACTTCCTATACCCTAAAACACCAATAATAAATGCAAAGAAAAACTACAAGCGCGCACGACAAATACTCTTGGTTGAAAAAGTTTAAAGTGGAGTCAATACTCTTGGTTGAAAAAGTTTAAAGTGAAGTCAATACTCTTGGTTGAAAAAGTTTAAAGTGGAGTCAATACTCTTGGTTGAAAAAGTTTAAAGTGAAGTCAATACTCTTGGTTGAAAAAGTTTAAAGTGGAGTCAATACTCTTGGTTGAAAAAGTTTAAAGTGGAGTCAATACTCTTGGTTGAAAAAGTTTAAAGTGGAGTCAATACTCTTGGTTGAAAAAGTTTAAAGTGAAGTCAATACTCTTGGTTGAAAAAGTTTAAAGTGAAGTCAATACTCTTGGTTGAAAAAGTTTAAAGTGGAGTCAATACTCTTGGTTGAAAAAGTTTAAAGTGAAGTCAATACTCTTGGTTGAAAAAGTTTAAAGTGAAGTCAATACTCTTGGTTGAAAAAGTTTAAAGTGAAGTCAATACTCTTGGTTGAAAAAGTTTAAAGTGGAGTCAATACTCTTGGTTGAAAAAGTTTAAAGTGGAGTCAATACTCTTGGTTGAAAAAGTTTAAAGTGGAGTCAATACTCTTGGTTGAAAAAGTTTAAAGTGAAGTCAATACTCTTGGTTGAAAAAGTTTAAAGTGGAGTCAATACTCTTGGTTGAAAAAGTTTAAAGTGAAGTCAATACTCTTGGTTGAAAAAGTTTAAAGTGGAGTCAATACTCTTGGTTGAAAAAGTTTAAAGTGGAGTCAATACTCTTGGTTGAAAAAGTTTAAAGTGAAGTCAATACTCTTGGTTGAAAAAGTTTAAAGTGGAGTCAATACTCTTGGTTGAAAAAGTTTAAAGTGAAGTCAATACTCTTGGTTGAAAAAGTTTAAAGTGAAGTCAATACTCTTGGTTGAAAAAGTTAAAGTGGAGTCAATACTCTTGGTTGAAAAAGTTTAAAGTGGAGTCGAAATTCTTGGCTGATGAAGTTTATCAGTATCACGATAAAACGAAACAAGACAATAACAATAAAAAAAAAACCATCGAAAATCATCCCACACATAAACACACATAAACGCACACCTTCAAACACACACACAGGCTGGAACATTCCTGAACTAATAATAAAACATTATGTAAGACTTGCATTTATTGAACTAGGTAAGAGGCTGGAGCCGGAAGTCGTTTTCAACTCTGACGGGAAAAGACAACCACAAACAATAGACAAGACATTCTAGAATGTAAAAACCCTGTTTCAAACAAGTAGGCGGCCTCTGTTGGTGTAACATATCGTTACAGAAATCCACATCCTAATAGCACTCACATAGTGACCCCGAAGGAACTCAAAGGAGAATCTTGTCGTTGACAGCATTTGTAAGAGAAAAGAATGGATATTTGTCAACTTCTTTTGTAATCTCGTTAGAGTTGTGAATAAACACGATCACATACAGTCTTGATGTGATATTTTACATTGAGCTAAAGTGTGTCACCCACACGACGTAGAAACCGAAAAGACTTCATACAAATTTCATACAACATTTGCAACACTACACGACAACTTTCAGTTATCAAATTCATGTTACACTCTGACATAACTTTCATGTATCACTCTTGTTAGACAAAGTTTAATTAATATTTTAGTTGGCAGAATTGACCTTCAAGGATGGCGTCCTTGACATTGTTAATTTTGTTTATTAGTATAAAAATTCTCTCTATCTTCCCAATTTCATTTTTTTAAAATGTTGTACATCCTCTTCGCACGCATTTCTACTTATCGCTTTGTTGTCTATTCCTGTGTTATCGTATTTTATTTCTGAATCATGAGACGAGAGATACAAAATGAATTTGAACTGGATCCTACCAATCAAACTAAAAACAAACAGCAGACTTCTGTGATCATTATGTTGATCTCGTATGCGAGATATAAAATAACATGTATTTCAAAACAGTGGTGTAGTTCAAAGTTCAGTAGAAAGGAAAAGACTTGAATGTAGAGAACAGAATAGCCGGTTGTTGAAACTTCTAAAAGTGGACTAGACAGGCCCGTAGTTTTGTTTTAAACTTGTTTGTCACACCGAATAAGACACTTGAGATAACTTGAAATAGTAAACTTAAAATAACAAAATGGATATTTACTTGAGATGACTAGTTAAAATAACAACTTGAAATGAGTAGTTAAAATAACAACTTGAAACGGCTAGTTAATATTACAACTTTAAATGGATAGGTAAAATAGCAACTAGAAATATAAAAAGACAACTTGAAATTACAACAACTTGAAATTACAACAACTTGAAATAACAACGGGAAATTAAAAAAAAATTAAGTTCCCCTTTCAGACCTTGCGATCTATAGGGCAGATGATGTAAAGGTCATTTGTTTCTGCGGCCCACGGTTAACGAAGGTGTCATAGGGCCAGCACTAGTATTGTCAGAGGCGCACTAAGATCCCGAAATTTAAAATCCCAGTCTTCACTAGGAATCGAACACAGGACCCCGGTTCGAAAGTCAAGCGCTTTACCCCTCAGCCACTGCGCCTCCCCAACAACGGGAAATAACAACGGTAAATAAAACCTTTAGATAAAAAAGGGAAATAAGTTCTAATTAGTCATTGATATAACTACAGGAAATAACAAAGGGAAATAGAAATTTTTTTATCTTTGCTTTATGCTTCAACCTCGACCTCACCTCCATTTATCCTCTTGTCCCATGAAAACCTTTGTGAGGTTGCCTCTTCCATTTTTCAGCATCTGCAAAAACAAAATGAAGTGAATTTTTTTTTTAAATAGAACAATCACAAGACATGGTCTCTTACAGGATTACAAACATAATAGCATGGGACACCCCAAATCTTACGGTTGAATCAAGGATTTGCCTTTTACGCAATTCGAAAATCCTCACGCTAGACCTTCAAATATTTTCATAAAATTTTTGTTGACGAACGCTGCCTGTAACCCCCCCCCCCCCCACCGTTCTGTGGGAGGCTTGGGCTACATTGTAATATTCTTCAATTCTTCTTCTTCCTAGCTAAAATGATAAAACATTATATATATCTACATATATATATATACACACACACACATATATATTGTATATAAAGTAGAATGTGAGGCGTATGTACATGGGAAGCGTGGTCGAGAGGCCAAGGACGCTTGAACTTGGCTTGGCTTGGCTACCTAGAAGGGGGCTCGAGGTTCGACTCGGACAGAGTTGTGTTTACTGAGCGCCTAAAGGCAGCACGGAAAACCAACTTCTAGATACCCCCTCCCCCCACCGGTCCACAAATGAGATTAGACTAGACAACTCTGAGCATGCTATAAGAATGAAAGTAGCGCTATATAAATGCTATAATAATAATGTATGTATGTATGTATGTTCCCGTATAGAAATCAAAACCGTTTCACCAATCTTGATAAAACTTGGCAGAAATGTTCCTTGGGTACTAACTTAGACCGTCGTGTATGTAATATGTATTGTAGCCCTAAAACAAACTTAAGACCCTCAAAAAAGCAATTTCAATTTTTAAAGCAATTAAGCCTACAGTTAACGATTCGGTTTAATTTTAAGTCTTTATTTTCAATTTACTTTTTTCTTTAAGATTTACTTATGCGCATTTAAACCTCTTAGCAACTTAGCTACGAAATGATGAATGAAACACGGCTAATGTATCTAGGTCAACACACTTACACTTAGGTCGACACAAGCTCACATCACTGTGTTTATAGTCTTTTACTCTAATAGGCTCAAATTGTTTATTTATTGACTAGACTACTGTTTCATTCAAATTGTTTAGATTCTAAATCTAGAGCTACCTTGTAAGATACTGGCATTATATAAACAATTACATATTACGTATATGGTGCTTTCTGTGTAAATAAAATAGGTGCCGGTACTCAGTTAAGGATTGCCTAACTTGTAACTACTAATAAATTAATAATAAACATTAAAATACAAGAAATGTAATAATTTTTTCCCACACTTAAAAAGGTGCCGATACGTAGTACCTGTGCGTACCGTCACAAAAAAAGCACTGTATATATATATGGATTTAGTCCGTTATTACGTTTCGACACGTTTTTTTTCTCCCACTTACCATTCTCGGATCAAGTTGAAATTTTGCAAAATTATTCCTAGTGGATAACAATACACATATCAATCCGAAAATTAAGCAATTATTTAATCGTTTAGTACTAATTAATTGAATTGGTTTTATATAGTAGAAAAAGGGTAGATAAAACCCGTAATTTTTAGATAAATGGCACAACTTAGCGGTTCCTTCCCTTGTATCCTTTTGCTTTTAAAAAAAGAATTCTTTTTACTATTTAGGAAATGCATATTCAGAGTATCTTTTGAATAACGAAACCAAATCAAACAAAAGGATACATGTTTAAAAATATAATTAATTAGATCATTGTGAACAAGAAATAATGTAATAGATAGAATTGAGCATTAAGCACGAGAGCACTCGTCCTTGACTTTTCATCTTCGCTCCGTATTTTTTTGGTTCAAATTTCACTTGTTGACTGTGTATTAGAATCGCTTCGTAACATCACAAAGCAGAAAGATAGCAGTACGACAGAAGGTACGCTAAACATAAGAGGGGTTTCAAGCTAAAATGGATTAGCAAGCAAAATATTTGTTTTTAAATCCCTTTAAAAAAAAACAAAACAAGTTTATCTAAAGGGGGAAGAAATCTGCTCTTAAAACTATATCTACCAATAATGTACAAGTTATTTTCTTTATTCGATATCAAACTAAATAAGTAATTACCAATAATTAATTGACTTATTGAGTATTTTTGTTTATTGATTCATGTTTTGTTAGGTATAATAAATAACTGTTTAAAGTATTAACTTGATCGGAGAATGCGGGAGGGAGAAATAGCGTTAATAATTATTTAAGGGGACTTTTAAATTTAGCCATATTTGTGAATACTGAAGTATTAGTTTCCTTTGTTGCTATTAAACAAAATAATGCATTACCATTAATTATTGGTCTAATTTATTACTTTTTGTTTAGTGATTCATGTCTTGTCTATGTTAAAGAATATTTGTGCGAAGTTTCATCTTAATCCGAGAATGGGTGTGAGAGAAATAACGTGTACAAAATCTTTTAGCAGACAAACTGACAGACAAACTGACAGTGAGTTGATATAACATTTGTAAAAATAAGAGAAGTTGGGTTCATAAGAAATAAAAAAAAATGACTTCTCTTTATCAAGACATTGACGTGATTGCGTATTAGTCTGAAGCCTCCAACTCCTCTCTAAGAAACTCCACATTAGAGGCCAGACGTGATCAAGCTACTATTCCAACTGGACACCATTGTTTTTTTTGTCCTAATGGTCACCAAGAGTCGTTAGTGTCCGTATTACGGTGTGCATGGCTGGACAGGACAGAGATGACTCTATGGTCCGAACAATGTAAAGTCATTTCTCTTCATAATATCTCCACAGAAGCGCCAAATAGTGTTGTCCACCAGTGGTCAACATTGACTGGAACAGTCTTAACGAGAATGCGAACGATATTGCCAACATGTTCTCACTTGACACTAGGGTCTACTTGGCCAACATGTTCTCACTGAGACATTGTTCAATGATACAGTCTCTGAACTAGTTTCGCCGTGTTCTCTAACCCTGCATTAGGAATGAAGCTGTGTTTTTTAAAGCTTATATTAACTCACTCTGTCTGTCTGTCTGTCTGGTCAAAAGGTTGTCCACGTTATTTCTCCCAAACCCATTCTCCTATCAAATTGAAACCTTGTACAATTATTCATTGACATAGATAATACATGAATCAGTTTTTTTAAATTTCCCTAATTAGGGAATTACCAATTAAAAGTAAGTAATTATTTGATTTCATACAGTGAGATAAACCCTCCAGAACAAACAGATGTCGATAAATATTTAAGGTTTTGTACTCTTAGATAATTGTATGCAGAACACGTGATTTCTTCCATACCCATTCTCGGATCAAGTTGAAACTGTAAACAATTATTTATTGTATCTAACAAAACAATTTTAAAAATATAGCAATTAGTCAATTAATTATTGGTAATTAATTATTTTGTTTGAAATCGAATAAGGGAAAAAGCTTCTCATTAAAGAGAGATATTGTTGTAAGTGCAGAGTTCTCCTATCTAAATACGCTTTGTTTTCGTTTTCTAAAAGGATTTTTAAAATTTTTCTTTTTTTTTTTTTATCTATTTGGATTAATTTTTTTTTTCTTAAAAAAAATGTATATTGAAGAGGAAAATGTAACTGCTTGGGACTAACATCCTTAAATTAACGGTCTGTAGACTAACGGTCTTTAGACTAAGTGTCCTTAGACAAACGGTCTTTAGACTAAGTGTCCTTAGACTAACAGTTCTTTGAGTAACGGTCGTTAGACTAACGGTCCTTAGAATACTCGTCGAGGTTTCCTTATCAAAGTATGATGCTAAGATCGTTTGAAGTTCTATTTTTCTGGGACTACCCAATCATCAACAATCAATCACGTGGAACAATCTCGTTTCTCATTCCAGGACAGTGGCTAGAAACTCAGAACTCACAATTTTTTAGACTTATCCTAAATTATTACAAGTTCAAGGGATGTTTGTTGATAAATGAGTTCAACTGACAGATAAGCTGATCTGTACATCATGGAACAACTGATATATTATAAGTTCACGTAATAGATAAAATTATATTAAAATAAAATTGATATTTGTTTAACAAAAAAAAAAAAAAATTAAAAAAACAATCATTACCTCAAGAGAAATAGAGGAGTCTATATTATATATTATATGCAGAGAAAAATTAAAACAGAACCAACAGACGCTGAAATGTATGTTTTCAGCTTACTATCGATCCGAAGAATCATTAGTAAATTAATAATTCAAGTAGATTTACAGTTACAATGTAAAATATTCCCATGATGGTATTATATGACTGTATATATATCATCTCATCTATCCATTGACTTTCGTTTCGTCATAAGGGTGATGTGACAGTTTGCGTAACCAGATTCCTCTATTTTTCCCACTCACAACAGCTGTGCTTATTAGGATATCAAGAGAAAGGTCCACTTTTTTTTACATTGTCCAGTCAGCCTTTCTTTTTTTTTTTGCATGGTAATTGGTATCATATAGATGCCGGGAAGACTTCCAAAATATTGAGCAAAAATACCTAGTTAATGAGATCTGATCTGGATTGCGAAGCTGAAGCTGACAAGGAAATCTACGATCGCGGGGTTGCCCCACCTGCCACCCCCTAGGGCCGCTACTGCTCCTTACACTTACCTTGATAATAGCTAGCAAGTAGCAATGACTGCAGCCCTGGAATAAACCGCTTGCCTCGACTACCCTGGAAGCCGCTGGGCTTGTATCTCTTCTCTAGGGAAGAGTCTCCCTCATCCACCACCTCTATAGGTAATGCTGTCCTCAGCCTGCTTAGTAGATCTGCATAGGTGGCAGCAGGAGCGTACGGCCTGTGGCGCACTGGGGCAACCATCGCCTGTCCCTCTTCACTGATAAGGACGGGAACTTGATGGTACCAAATGGACGAAAGAGGTAGGGCGGAGGCACCAGAGGGCGCATGATGTCCACTTGTTGTGTGGCCCAGTGTGAATCTGTTCTGTCTGTGTGTCTCTATGTCAACGTCACCACGTGAGTTCAATATCTGGAAATAGAGTAGTATATACTCAACTAGACTCAACTCTAGAAAACATTAAGAAACTGCAACAGACACGAAATAGAGCAGTGAGATTCATAACACATGAATGTTCACATTTGACTAGAGTAACACCTATAGTAAAATCACTCAATTAAGAAAGCTTTTAGGATAGAAGACTCAAAAGTAAAGTAGCAATTATACATAAAACACTGAACCATAATCTTCAAATACAAAAACAAAATCTAATAAAATACTCAGAAAGACACAAAGATAAAGGCACATTCCTCGTTCCATGTGCTAGAATACATTTGTACAAATGCTCCTTCTTCATTAGTGCTATTAGAGCATGGAATGGGTTGCATGAACTAGCCAGGAAAAACAATGACATGGCAGAATTTAAGTCATTGGTTAATATGCATGACTGAATGCATGACGGTAGGACGTAATCATTTTCTATTTTGAAGTAACGTCTGTATTAGATAAGATAAGATATATATCCATGTATATGTGGAAGATATCTTCCCTCTTCGATGCTTAAGACAGATCTTTAAAATAAATTGGCAAGATATAAAAAAAAGCAACGAGGAAGTGACGATAAGAGCAGGGTGCCAGGACACTAGCGCTGTTATCAGCAGCAGACGCCTTGGCTGGCTTGGTCAGGTGCACACAAGGTCGATCCCACAAGACATTCTGTAAGGTGATCTAATAGAACGGAGGAGAGACGCAGGTCGCTCACTTTGAAGGTCACGGCCTTCAGATGTATTCAAACGCGATATGACGCTCTTAACAAATCAGCTTTTGGGAGAAAGACGCAATGGATAGATCGACGTGCAGAGAAAGTATAAAAGAAGGGTTTTGGATTGCAGGTGGCGTACACACACCAGAAGTAGAAAGACGGGTTTTGGATTGCAGATGGCGTACACACACCAGAAGTAGAAAGAAGGGTTTTGGATTGCAGATGGCGTACACACACCAGAAGTAGAAAGAAGGGTTTTGGATTGCAGATGGCGTACACACACCAGAAGTAGAAAGAAGGGTTGAAATACAACAGTGTCTGGTGATTACAGATGTGTGCCCATCCTGTGACGGCCGCTGTGTATCAAGGAGTTGTCTCTTTAGTCACACGAGACGTTGCAAAGGGAGGAGACTGTCACTGAAGACGTACGATGCCACAAAATGTATATGCATTTTAAAAATATTATTATTAATAGCAAATAGTTTTTAAAATAGTTTAATTTTCTAGGTAATAAAATAAAATAATGGCTGAAATAGTTAATTACAAAAGCTTATATCAACTCACTAGGTCTGGTATAAGGTTTGTACATCTTATTTCTCCCACACCCAATCTCGGATCATGTTGAAGCTTTGCACAATTATTCATTGGCATAAACTAAACAATACATTAACTTAAAAAATTACCCAATTATTCAATTAATTAACTGGTAATTTTTGTTTCTTTGATACTGCAATGGAAATTCATCCTTAATTATTCACAGATATCGTTCATATGTAGGATTTAGTCTCCTTAGATAATTGCATGTTATTGTGAATTGTAGGCTACATTAACTCGGATCAAGTTGAAACTTTAAACAATTATTTATTGTATCTATATTATGTATTGTACTCTAATTAACCAATTATTTAATTATTTGTAATTCATTATTTGGTTTGATATCGAAAAAGGGAAATAGCTTCTACATTATAGAGATATATAGTTCTAATTGCGGAGTTCTTCCCCTTAGATAAACTTCTTTTTTTAAAAAGTATTTTAAAATCTTTTCCTTGTTTTAAGATCTTAACGTGATAGACAGACTGACAGACAGACCACACAAAATAAAAAGCGATATTTCCCCTAAGTGGAGCCGCTAAAAATATCCAGTTTTTATTCGAGATTCTAACATGCTTCGGCAATGACACCATGTACACCTGCAAATGGCTGCAATCCCAATAATTATGGTCCATCAAAATTAATTGACTATTATCTTTATTTTCGAATAAGTTAAAATATTTTAAATATAATTAGTACAAAAATAAATTAATAAGTTTTAAAGTTTCATTAGGAAACAAACTAGACAATAAAAGACTATATATACATATATTAAAAAAGAGTTCCCCCCCCCCCCCCCCCCCGTGTGTAGGAGTTGTCTATCTTGCCCAGTCACACCCAGAACAAGTTTGGCTTGATTGATCAAAACATAATAATAGCTTATATACACACAACTGTTGGCTGATACCGACCTTAATTAGCTCCCTTTCATCGTCTGAACTGGCCGCTCGTGCTTGGCACGAAACACAGAGAGCCAAGGCAAGTGTGAGGACAGTCAGCCACAGATATGACGTCATTATCGATCTACAAAAGAGGAAAGTGAAAGAGTTTAAAAAAAAAAAATTAAGGAAAGGGCATTAAATGTATTGAAAATATAGTCATTGAAATCTTATCTGGCAAGTGTTATCTTTTCATTTCAGTTCTAGAGTTTGTTAAATCTGGCTTCTCGGACTCTTCCGGCCGCTTCAGTGAGTTTCCATTCGTTTAAGATCAGTTCAGTCAAGTGTCACTGTTGGTTTTGGAAGTTGCCAGATAAGCGTAAGGTATTTGGCTAAGATTCTATCCGATAAGGAAAAGTTAACTTAAAATGAATAAAAAGTGAGTTAAAATGCATCTTCTATTACTAAGAGGGTACACAACATAATAGATGCATGATTATTTCAATGTGTTCAATTGTATGTTGTATGTATTTAAAAACACAATTTTCCGACATGTCCACCGAAGAAGCATTTATACATAAAACGAATGGCTTATTTTATACTACAAACAAAATCTGTTAAAATCTATGCCTGGGAGGCACTAGACATTGTTTGTATGTTCTTGTTCTATAACTCTGTATGTGTATTTATCTTATATAATACAGACGTTTAAAAAAAAGAAGATAATTACGTCAAAAACAATTCAACATGATCTTGAGTAGCTGTATGTGTATTATAGTAAAGTCGTCCTTCTCTTCTCTTCCCCTGAATGTATTACTTCTATAGTAAAGTCAGCTTTCTCTTCTCTTCCTCTGACTGTATTACTTCTATAGTAAAGTCAGCTTTATCTTCTCTTCCCCTGAATGTATTACTTCTATAGTAAAGTCATCTTTCTCTTCTCTTCCCCTGAATGTATTACTTCTATAGTAAAGTCATCTTTCTCTTCTCTTCCCCTGAATGTATTACTTCTATAGTAAAGTCAGCTTTATCTTCTCTTCCCCTGAATGTATTACTTCTATAGTAAAGTCAGCTTTATCTTCTCTTCCCCTGAATGTATTACTTCTATAGTAAAGTCATCTTTCTCTTCTCTTCCTCTGACTGTATTACTTCTATAGTAAAGTCAGCTTTATCTTCTCTTCCCCTGAATGTATTACTTCTATAGTAAAGTCATCTTTCTCTTCTCTTCCCCTGAATGTATTACTTCTATAGTAAAGTCATCTTTCTCTTCTCTTCCCCTGAATGTATTACTTCTATAGTAAAGTCAGCTTTATCTTCTCTTCCCCTGAATGTATTACTTCTATAGTAAAGTCAGCTTTATCTTCTCTTCCCCTGAATGTATTACTTCTATAGTAAAGTCATCTTTCTCTTCTCTTCCCCTGAATGTATTACTTCTATAGTAAAGTCAGCTTTATCTTCTCTTCCTCTGACAGTATTACTCATTTGATTCGGTTGTAAAATAGTTTCTTCCCCAAAAACAAAGAAAATGTGTTGATAAGATAGAACATATAGAAGCAAAGGATGTTAAAGAAACATTAAGCTTGACACTGTTGTCGGTGCGTAAGTTATGGCATTCTAGCACCAATGTGTATTAAGTGCACAATTTTTGAACGCACTTTCTTTTTGTTGCCTTGCTTGTAAGCTGATGGAGTGTTTTTGTAATGCTGGGGTAACGTTTGTTGAGATTCTTCTGTGTTCCCCTGTTTAGGGTGAGTATCTAAGGCATGACTGCGTTTCGCAGTTGTTTCGATGCCATAGTGATAGTCTACTAGACCTTTTTAGTTTGTCTTTACAGGAGGGAGTTTGTATGGGAGTGGAAGTCTACGCTGGTGACTAGAGATAGCAGTGTTTTGTGTTGTGGTTTGGAACATTAATGTGTACGTTGTTGGATAGCAAGGTGTAGAATTTTTGTTTAATTAATAGATCCACAATATTGGAATGTTCATCATAACTTAAATTCCTATCATTAAACATTTACATTATCAACAGTGAGTCACTTATTTATTGCAAGCACGAAGGTGCCTGGTTGAATGTCAGGGGCCCGGGAAAACGAGCTAAGGCCTTAACACAACCCTGACAACTGTGACTCCCATTAAATCTTTAACTTTTAAACTTGTTGCTTGAGCTTCGGGCTGTCGTCTCGATGATCTAGAGTTCTAACCCTGCCCGCTTTCCATCCACTGTGGGAAGTTAAAACTACGGCGAACTAATATTTAATTCCGAAGGCACTGGTAAAGAAACACTAAATCAAAGAATGAGATTTCCGATGTGATGGATACTGTAACTACATCCACATTTATGACGATACACGTATCAGTCCTTTATTCGTAACCAGTATAAAATATGATACAATGAATTCCACGGATTCGCCCTTTGTTCTTCAACCTATGTGTAACCTGATACAATATATCCCATGTTGGTTTTGTGGTTTTAATTGTCGCAATGAATAAATGAACAAGTAAAGTGGTTCTGTTGCACTAAAAACAAATTCAAGAGCTTTGAATATAATAATAATAATAAGACGGCACGGCAATAAATAGATGGGCCGTCCCAGCGCTCCTCTACACGTTCGGTGTCATCAAATGGACAGATACCGACCTACATGACATTGACAGACTCACAAGGAAATTATTAACCAAATTCCGATGTTTACACCCCAAGTCCTCCACCATAAGGCTATACCTGCCCCGGAAGGATGGAGGCCGTGGATTGCAGAACATCTTCAAACTGTGTAAGATGCAAGTTTCCAAAATACGATCAAAACTGCACGCCTCCAGCAATGAACTAGTTTCCTTCCAACGCAAATACGACTATGATGCAACCCCACTGAACCTAAACAATGTTGACGTTAATGTCGGTTTGGACGACGTCGGGCATGAGATTCGCCAATGGGAAGAATAAACACTCCACGGAAAATTCCCGGCTTTATTACATGGGGACAACATTGACAAGGCTGCTTCCTTAGCATGGCTAAAAGCAGGACATCTCTACCCTGAAACTGAAGGCTTTGTCACAGCAATACAGGACAGAGTAATTAGGACAAAAAATTACTAGAAACATATCCTAAAACTAAATATTATTGACAAATGCCGAAAATGTGGTAATGTGGGTGAATCAATTGAACACATAATGGCGGTATGTTCAGCCCTATCGGAATCTGCCTACCTAGGTCGCCATAACCAAGTTGCAAAGCTAATACACCAGCACTTGGCTTTGACACACAATTTGATCGGTAAGGATACTCCTCCAAATTACAAATACTCACCACAAGAGGTTCTCGAGTCTACGGATCATCTACTGTACTGGGATAGGCCTATTTTGACTGACAAAACGGTAGATTTTAATCGCCATGATTTGCTGCTCATTGATAAAAAAGAAAAAGCCGCTACCATTATTGACATGGCCGTACCACTATCTCATAATTTTAAAAAAACTGAGCTGGAAAAACAACGAAAATATGGGAACCTTGGCTTGGAGATTTAGCGTTTATGGAAATTATCTTACACAACAATATACCCCATTGTCATAATAACAGAGGGGATAATAACAACTGACCTCACAGATACCTTCAAGGTCCTTGGCATTTCTAGGATCATTCTCTTTGCCTGTCAGAGGGCGGTACTACTGCAGACCTGCCACATCACCAGAAAATTCCTCGGTGGAAACTGATAATGGGACTACGATGAATTTTGTTTCCCTTTAACGAAACACGACCCTGGCTTCGCCAGAGAATGAATACTATTTCTTTTATAATAATAATAAGCAATGAGTGTTAAAATCGGGCTAAGGGGCCCACTTTTTAAAAGCAATCTCTGTAAATGGAAACAATCTGTGCAAATGATAACAATTTATGTACAGGGAAACAGTCTATGTGAATGTAAACAATATGTGAAGGTAAACGACCTTTACAAATGGAAACAATATGTGCAGATGGAAACATTCTAGAAGTGTAAATGAAAACAATCTGTGTAAATGAAAACAATCTGTGTAAGTGATAACAATCTGTGTACATGAAAACTATCTATAAAAATCATATAGAGATGTGTAAATGGAAACAATCTGGTTAAAGGGAAACAATTCATGTAATCTGGTTAAAGGGAAACAATTGACTTTATTTCATCGTCCTGAATGATACAGCCTCTTAGTTCGATTTATTCCTGATGTCTAAGGAACTAGACTCAGCCATTAGATAATAAATGACTTGTCGTGTTGTTTAGGCAATACAGAGAAATGTCTCGGTCTCCGACAAGTGTTTGCTGACGTCAGACAATCAAAGAGAAGACAACAACGTTAAGCATTTTATTTGTTATGTCTCTTTGATTGCGTAAACCGAGACTGAAGTCTCACTTTCCCTTTTATCACCATTTAAGAACGATAACTCTTTTTTTTATGACCTTACCTAAAGGGAAACAATTCAATAAATACACTTCGATCTCTTGGAAACTATAAGGACAATATAACCTCAAATAGAATCGGTGGTTTTTATATTCACTCATCAAATGTATGCACTGAGTGTCTCAAGTGTAAGCCAGCAATCAGAACCAAGGAAAGATCTCTCTCATCAATATATATATTTGGCATAACGCAGAAGGGTTCTAGTGAGTTACTTTACAGCGTTTTCCAAAGCTTATATTAACTCACTACATCTGTCTGCATTGCATTTTCGCAGCATTTGGCTCCCATTTCCCATCTCGAATCAAGTTGAAACTTTGAACAATTATTCAGTGTCGATTACAATACTTGAATTAATTAAAAAAAAACAACCAATCAATTAATGGTAAAGCATCCACACAGTCCTAATGCAGTCCCAGCTTCGATGGGCAGGACACGTCTGCAGAATGGAAGACCGCCGCATCCCTAAACGACTCCTGTAAGACCAATTAAGGGAAGGAAAGCGCACGCAAGACGGACAAAGAAAACGCTTCAGAGACACCCTCAAAGCTTCTCTGAAGGCGTTCAGCATAGACACAGGCACCTGGGAGACAGAGGCACATGACAAAGCATCTCAAAGCTTCTCTGAAAGCGTTCAGCATAGACCCAGGCACCTGGGAGACAGAGGCACATGACAGAGCATCTCAAAGCTTCTCTGAAAGCGTTCAGCATAGACCCAGGCACCTGGGAGACAGAGGCACACGACAGAGCATCATTGCGTCGCGCTGTGAAAACTGGCGCACAGGTTGCTGAGGAAAGAGAACAACGCTGGCAGAAGAAAAGCGCCAGAGAAAAAAAGCAAGGGCCAATGACACTAACTCTAGCTGGAATAACCTGCCCGGTGTGCAGCCGAACATTCCGGCCTCACATAGGTCTCACCAGCCACATGAGGAGGCATAAAACCCCAGAGCAAAGCCCTCAGCCCCAAGGATGACAAAAGTGGTATTCATCGAACCACTATGGACGAACTATATAATTAAATAATTTTAATTAATTTTTATATAGAAAAAAATAGATTTAAATCTTGCAGTATTGAGAGATACAGCAATGAATTTTTGCGGTTCCTTCCCTTTGTTAATTTAAGATTATATTTTGCTTCTTGAAATCAGATTTTGTTTAAGAAAGAAATAAAACAACTGTCAGAGCTGAAGCTTTTCGAACGAGTCTCAAGTCTGTCTGCCATTGTGTGAAGAACTCTTGCGTGTTCAGAGATTTGTTTCTCCTTTTGCTTAGTAATTAATTTAATTTTGAACTCCAAAGGCTGAAGTTTAAAGTAAAGAAACAAACATTTTAAATATATATATATATATATATATCACCCACTGATAAATAGGTCAAGAACGTTCTTATCTTCTTATCGTATATAATACAGACGTTACTTCTGCTTAGGAAACTTGTCGCCACACATTTTAGGAACGAATCAAAATGAGATTTCGATTCATAAAAATCAGAAAGGCCTTTTAAGATCTTAAAGTTAATACTACAACGGCTTTATCTGCACTAGGTGCGGAAAAATATGTAGGTCGCAGTGAGAACTGCACTCAACCTTAATCTTCGGAATCGAGGACAATGCTATTAAAGCTAATAGTATAATGAGATTTGGGGTTCTGTTCACATGATTTGATATCGATACAAGATCTATCTATCTATCTATCTATCTATCTATCTATTTATCTTTCTATCTATCTATCTATCTATCTATCTATCTATCTATCTATCTATCTATCTATCTGTCTGTCTGTCTGTCTGTCTATCTATCTATCTATCTATCTATCTATCTATCTATCTATCTATCTATCTATCTATCTATCTATCTATCTATCTATCTATCTATCTATCTATCTATCTATCTTCTATCTATCTATCTATCTATCTATCTATCTATCTATCTATCTATCTATCTATCTATCTATCTATCTATCTATCTATCTATCTATATAAACATTTATATATCTATGTATAATAATGGTTGGTGTGTTGGCCACAAAGCCACTTCGTAAACCCTTGGCAATAGATTGCCATAGAAACGGTCCATTTTTTTGAATGCGATTATAGACTTTAACGTTGTAATGAGGATGTATCCTCTACTTTCTGTTACATAATCAGTGGCTATAGTAATAAACTGTATTTCTAAACAGTTTGGCAATTCCCACGCGCAAGTAGGTTAAGAAATTTCTATTACAAATTAGAATTAGCAAGAAGATTTTTCCCTTGTATATTGTAATGTCTCAACAGATTTGTATGATCAAAAGTAAAAGCGGAAGTTGAAATGCTAGATTCCCTCTGAGCAGAAGTAGTCTCAGTTTCAGCAGTCTATTGATACCTTCATTTTGTTTTTTTAGCTTTGTCCTAATCCAACAATTAACTGTGGCCAATATGACGCTCTGGATACGTGACGGAGGAGGAAGGTTTCAATCTCCAGAACATTATTTTAAAAAGACATCTTCCCATTATTCAGTTCACCGGAGACTTGGTGTAGGCCTATGTGTAAAATGCCAAGTATATCGCATGTCAAAGCTAATGAAAGGTCATCTTGACCAATAAGATGCACGATGACCTTTCCCGCATACGCATCCGCGGCACTCAATATAAGTATATATATGTATGTATGTAGTGTTATTTGTCATAGACATGACGTTAGCAACTTATTTAAAATACGATCTTCTATCTAATTTGATCATGTTTGTGATATCATGTCTATTTTTAACTTTGTAGTCACCAGTGCTGTAATTTACTAGTCATTCGACATGGTTTTACCTAAGACAACTTATCATGCAACTAAAAATCAATAAAATCTGTTAACGCCCCCTGTTATTTTTAGTTTTTGACTTTAGTCTGCTAATAGTAATTGGATTACTTTCTTTGAAACATACTCGGCAAACAATTGAAACAGATCTAGATCTAGGAAAGTTTTGTTCACAATAAAATTATAGGCAGAAACAAAAACATTTTGAGTTATTTTTACTTTACCTTTACCTATCCCTTTGTGACGCCTTAATCTATGGGACCGATGGGGCACCATGCAAGATTCGTCGACCGTCTTTCAACATTTTTGTCTTTTGCCTTAGTTAGAACCTCTTTCAATGGCAGGCCCGTCCATTCTTTTATGTTGTCCTCCCATAGAGTTTTCTTCTGCCTATTCTTCTTTTCCCTGGTACTGTTCCCTGAAGGAAGGTCTTTGCGAGCCCCAGAGATCTTTTAGATGTGCTGACAGAATTCTACCATAGCGATTCACATGTTAAAGGGTCACGTGGTCTAACATCACTAGAATATTACGTGGTCGACCCAGCTATAAATTATACTTTACTTTTAGCGGCCCCGGAAAAGGAAAAAGCCGCTACTGGTTTTGTTTTGGTTTGTTCGCTTACAGAAAACAAAAAAGCAGCTTTAACAAGAACTTTGCAATAAATAACATTTTCAACATTGTTTCTGGTTTCTGCAATATAAGTGGGACGGACGGAAAGTCACTACAAAACTTGTAGCGACTTTTTCCCTTTCGTGGACCGCTAAATAAAGGTGTATTAAAATGCAACAAAAATTATTTGAAAACTAAGGGAGATAATTTGTGTACAGCTAAAACAAAGCTCTGGCAAGACAAGACACATCCACAAACACGGCAAGACTAATCAAGATTCAGAGAATAATTGAATTCCGGATTGACCTTTCAACTTGGTACAGTTCCTCTTGCTTCTTTGTCTTACCAATTAAAGAAAAAAACAATCATAGAATTGTATTGCGTTGACATTCTCCTTTTCAAAAGTGTCATCTGAACTCCCCATGCCATACAGAGATGATGTCATTAAGATATAGCGTATACACATATCGATATTCTTTTCAATAGGAAGTCCCTACACAGCTCTGTTATAATTAAGTCATTTTTTATCTCTTCGGTTGTAGATTTATCTATATCGTTCAATTCAAGATTCGGGTAGTTCTGCTTTCGTGTATGTCCCAATGGACCTCATTCCCCAAACGTACACAAACAACATTTTGCCACGTGGTTCTCTATTTCTTCTATTCACATTACGCAATCCATAAAGGATGTCACGTGATACGTAATTTTCATTGTTTTATCAATATTATCACGTGGCTAAATGTTGTTTGTTTACGATTGGTGAATGAGGTCCATTGAAACGTCAATGTCCTTGGCTTAAATCACTAACACACCTGATACCCAAACATGCTTTGGAAACGGAGCCGTTGTATTATGGACTCACTGTCTGGTACACATTTTGTACACGCTACTTCTCCTGTAACTTCCCATTCTCGGATCAAGTTCAAACTTCGCACACTTTACACATTGTCCCTAACAAAACATAAATCAATAAAAACAAAACAGTTGATCGATCCATTAGTGGTTTTTAATTAATTTATTTTTAATCAAAAAAGGTAAATAATCTTACAGTATTAGGGTATATGGCTTATAGATGCCCATTTTTTTTTTAAAGTAATTTTTATAATTTGCTTGTTTTGCTTCATGATGCCACTTCAATACTTCTTTTTTTCTTTTCTCTACCATACCACTGTAAACCAAGGTTTTCAAGGGGCTGAAAGAAGCCTTAACAAATAGTCTGATTTTATTGTCTCTGACTATTCTTCTGATTTTCAGTTCTAAATCTAAATATTTGAAAGGCTCTATTATGTTTTGGGGCTGGACCCCCTTTTTTTCAAAGCTTACACTAACTTACTGTGTCTGTCTGGTAAAAAGTTTGTACATGTTATTACTCACACACCCAATATCGGATCAAGTTGAAATTTCGCACAATTATGTCTTCTACCTGACAACACAAGAATCAATTTAAAAGAACAATTAGATAATTAAATATTGGTAATTAATTATTTTATTTGGCATCGAAAATGGGAAAGAAATAGTACTTGACAGATGTGGTGGTACTAGTTGAATGAGTCCACTTGAGGAGGCTTGAACAAGTTTTTAAAAATATCCATTTAAAAAGCGATCATGGTAATCTTCACAAAGGTACCACATTCCTCCCCCCTCCTTCTTTCCCAACTGGTCCAAACAAGTAATAGGATCACCGCGCATGGAGAAAGTGATAGGATCACCGCGCACGGAGAAAGTGATAGGATCACCGCGCACGGAGAAAGTGATAGGATCACCGCGCACGGAGAAAGTGATAGGATCACCGCGCACGGAGAAAGTGATAGGATCACCGCGCATGGAGAAAGTGATAGGATCACCGCGCATGGAGAAAGTGATAGGATCACCGCGCATGGAGAAAGTGATAGGATCACCGCGCATGGAGAAAGTGATAGGATCACCGCGCATGGAGAAAGTGATAGGATCACCGAGCATGGAGAAAGTAAAAGGATCACCGCGCATGGAGAAAGTGATAGGATCACCGCGCATGGAGAAAGCTAAGAGCATGAAATTTCCCTAAACAAAAACAATTTGTAAAAATCTTTGTAATCGCACCTATTTATTCTTGTTAGACTGCATCTATTACACATTAAATCATCACATGGCTGATCTTAACTTATACATATAATAACTCTTAATAAAAGCTTTTTTTTTAAATTAAAAGTATTTTTTAAAATGTTTTTCTTGTATCTAATTACATCCTGTAAACCGTAATGTCCACAGAATATTTTGACCGGAACTTTCCTCCCCCCCCCCTTCCCTTAATTTTGTTGCACTTTCCATAAAACTGTCCGCATTTCAGCTATTCCCCTTTTGACCCGAGAATTATAGTATGTAATTATAGTATAGTATAAATAGCAACCGCTTTAAAATGCCTTCTGAAACACACGCATATATAGCCTATACATTAATAGAATATTTATTATTAATATTGTAATAAGGATTTAAGAGACAGAAAGAGAAATGATCTCTACACACACCATAGACACGTATGTAAAGCTTATTAACTATTTGTGTCCAGCAATTATAACAACCGTGGTCTACGAATGAATGTTGAGCTACTGAACCCAGTGTTGACTACTACAGATTGGTATTAACCACCCAAAGCTAGCGTCACAATGATTTTAATACTCTTTCTGATGTAGGGTATTGCTTGTAAGTAGCTTATTCTACTGCCATATCGTGAAGTCAACTGATTTAAGTCATTTAGAAATTTAAAATTTCATAATCAAGTAGAGAAATAAAGGTATTTGGAAACTCAAAATTACATCGATCCATCACACAATTGTCAACACGCCATCCAGGTAGAAATAGAAGGGCGTACGCCCCCCCCCCCCCCAAAAGTCGACTTCATCAAAAAAAAAAATGACAACGAAAATACAAACAATGACGTCACTAAGTGCAATCGTTGAACACACGCGGGGCGGGGGGCTCATTAGGACAGGATCAAAGATGTCTACCCAAACTCGGAACTCGTCGGCATGTCATGAATTGTGGGAATGTTTGCAAGTATCGGGAGCTCTCCAGTACAGAGACCAGAAAGAGTTTTGAAAAGAATTTGCCATTACAAGAAATCGAAAGTCAGTAATGCAGTAGCCCTGTTATGAAGAGCGCCCTCATTCTTCCCCTTCCCCTCCCACAAACCACCACCTGGGCGTCGACCAGCTAAACTTGATGTGCATCGTGTGCTCTATCAATGGCTGCACCCGCCTGGAAGAGCAGCAACTATCCGGCGAAGCGAATCAATGAAATAAGCTGCGCATTACAAGAAATAAAAATGACATCTACGTCAAGAGAAAAACTCAGAAAAACTCAGCATCAGATGTTAAGGCTGAGATAGGCAACAATGCACGAATTCTTGTATTTCTGTAAGCCAAGTAATGTGGCTAAGACCACATAATTAATTTAAAACTTCTTATCACTATGGAACAATGCTATCATGTTTTATTATTTTATTCTACAATGCTTTTGTAAAGTACGTCTGTAATGTTATAGCATGTCCAGCGCGACCTGGGCCTATCTCTTTTGTGGACATTTGGGAAGGGAGGGGATACCAGAGAGAAGGTGTTCGTGCTGAACTCAACAATGTCAAGGATGATCAGTTGGTGCCAACTAAATTGTGAAATAAAAAATGAGCCACACATAATAGAGTTCATTAAAATGCTAAGAAGTGCAAAACGAAATAAATATATAAGTTTTAAACAAAAATCATAGTTTATCAATACTTTCTTTATTCTGTACCCCCGGACACATCTATGGCACCAACAAAAAAAGCCAGCTATTTATAATTTTTTTCCATCATAGCTAAAAATAATATTTCCCTTCTTAACCAATTTTGTATTCATTCTGTTTTTGTTTGTTCAGGCCCTGTGTTGGTCAAGAGTCCTGTCGCAATGTTAAACTCTCAGCGCCATGATTGCTGCGCCACTGCCTGCAATGGACATTCAGTAGAAGAGCAACAGGTTCACTAAACAAAAAAGTGTATTGGGACGTGTTAATTAATCCAATCTTTGCTAATTAATCTTCTTATAAGTCCAACCCTGGGAAACAGCAATTTAAATATAAGAAAAATACTTTTGAATAACCTCGATTATATTGAGTGAAATTGCATCAATTATTTTCAATCAATCCTAACTGTACACAATTGCGTAGCTTACTCTTCTGGTCTTGTGACTTTTATGTATCTTCTAACTTGCACATTGACATTCACATATTGAGTCCCATTAGCTTTTTTTAGGGGGGTGCGGGGGGATAGCAATGCTCAGTCGCTGCCATATCCCTCATTATTGCAAGACTTATCTCCCGTTAGCTCAGTACATTTTCCATTAAAAAAAAAACGAATAAATTACGACTAATTGGTTAACCAATCGGTTAACTTTCTGATTAATTCATGTGTTGCATCAGCTACGGAATAATTTTAAGTAAAACTCCTTAGGGTGTAGGGCTACCATAGTCGCTCTTTAAGTTTACTGAACCTGTTTGTGGGTGGAGAGTAAGAAAGAATAAAAGGACATCGTGTATGTTTGGAACAGTAGAGAGCCTTCAAGCTTCTGCGGGTAGCTTGTGACCGGGAAAAGTGGAGAGCTTCGACTGCTTGCATGATAACAGCACCCCCAAGGGCTCAAGTCACGGGTACAGTGAATAGCGTTTCAACTATTTTGACTTATGACTAGGCCTGTTACTCATGGACTTTGAATTTGCTGTTGACGTCTTGTCAATCCCGTTCATCTTTATCGATGGCTTATCGGATCACTGTAGATTGTTTTTAGTCTTTCTCTCCTCACTACCCCTACCTCCCCCCCACCCCTATTTCCCTGGTGTCATTCAAGTCCGCCCTTTCACGATAAATCCTGTCATTCGGTGCTCGTGAATTACTCTGCATCATATAGAGCTATTTTTGTAGGTCAAGTTGTGGTCTATATATCTTTGTTCACGCTGTGTCGACGACACTTGTTGGTGCAATGGATGTTCACATGTACCGGAAGTTTACTAATTTCGACTGGGCGGGGCGAAGCATCGGTGAACTGCAGTACAAAGTAATGGCGTCGCCAGTTATTAATTTTTTTTTAAAGACAATAGGGACAAAACAAGAGCAGGGTGAATAAGTTCAAATCATTAAAAGGAACTACTATCCTCTAGTAGGCTTAAAGAGTACACTACAGTACACATTACGAATTCACAAACGAGGCATTACAAATAGAAAAACAAAACCTAAAAAAAATAATCAGAAAGACACAAGGATAGCGGAACATTTCTTATTCCTTATGCTAGAACCAATTCGTACTAGTGCTCCTTCTTACCTTTTGCCATTTCAAAATGGAATGGGTTGCCTGAATCAGCCAGGAAAACCAAAGACGTAGCAGAGTTTAAGTCATTGATTAACATGCATGACTAGATTGACACATGAAATACATAAGACGTAATTACTTTCTTTTTTGAAGTCACGTCCATAATATATAAGATAAAATAAAGTGTGTGTGTGTGGGGGGGGGGGAGATTTCGGTAAGAAAATTAACAATAATATAAGATATATAAGTTGTAAGAAATATAAGAACTATGCTTTCCATTGCACTTTTCCTACCCTAGTCTACTAAAGGGTCCTGGCTACTAAAGCTGCAAGTAAAAAAAGGTAAAAAAAAAAATTAAAGGTAATTGTGTATCTGGTACATCGGGTTACGTTGACGAGTTATTGCCAGACAATCCACTTTCTAGAATTGTCTTTCTGTGTCCAGCCTACGTCTCCTAATCCTTAATAAGTAAAGAAATGAATCAGTTCCATACATAATGTAGGAAATGAACCATTCCCGTATGTCTTTCTTCTTCTGTTAACATACTAGATATGTCGTCTCTCCCCAGTAATGACATATTTCTATTAAAGATTGAATAGACAATCAAGTGTTACGTGGGAGAGTAGTGTTACTGTTCCAGACTCGAGAATGGAAGTCAGGGGATTGTCTTCTTGGGAGATAGTTTTTGAAATTGGAGACACATCGATGTCACTGTCAGGTAGGCAAAGTTGAAGGTAATTAGATTCTAGTTAGTTTTTGTATTACACATTAACTTTGGATGATGCTGGGCGTTGGAGATAGGATTTTGTTGTTTCAATGACCTGGGTATAGAACAAAAATGTTTCCTCTGAACCTCTCGTCTCCTTCTCATTCTTCACCACCTCCATCTCTTGTTTTGTCTTCCTCTGTCTCTCTCTCCATTCTCGCCCTCCTTTCTACTTTCCTCTCTCCTTCACAAACCCTCTTTCGATCTCTCATTATCCACGTTATCTTAAAATCTTTATTTTCTCTCCCTCTCTGTCCCCTGTATCACTCTCCTCCTTTCTGTCCTCCCATTCTTGCCCTCCAACTCTATCCTCTCTCTTCCTCTCCCCCTCTCTCTCGCTCTCTTCCTTTCTTTCCCTCTCCCCCTCTCTCTCTACCTTTCTCTCCCTCTCCCCCCCCTCTCTCTCTCTCTACCTTTCTCTCCTCTCCTCTCTCTCTACCTTCTTTCCTCTCCCCCTCTCTCTCTACCTTTTTCTCCCTCTCCCCCCTCTCTCTCTACCTTTCTCTCCCTCTCCCCCTCTCTCTCGCTCTCTACATTTATCTCCCTCTCCCTCTCTCTCTACCCTTTCTCTCCCTCTTCCCCCTCTCTCTCGCTCTCTACATTTATCTCCCTCTCCTATCTCTCTAGCTTTCTCTTCCTCTCCTCTCTCTCTACCTTTCTCTCCCTCTTCCCCCTCTCTCTCGCTCTACCTTTCTCTCCCTCTCCTCTCTCTCTACCTTTCTCTCTCCCTCTCCTCTCTCTCTACCTTTCTCTCCCTTTTCCCCCCCTCTCTCGCTCTCTACATTACTCTCCCTCTCCTATCTCTCTACCTTTCTCTTCCTCTCCTCTCTCTCTACCCTTTCTCTCCCTCTCCTCTCTCTCTACCTTTCTCTCCCTTTTCCCCCTCTCTCTCGCTCTCTACATTACTCTCCCTCTCCTATCTCTCTACCTTTCTCTCCCTCTCCTATCTCTCTCCCTTTCTCTCCCTCTCCTCTCTCTCTACCTTCTCTCTCCCTTTTCCCCCTCTCTCTCGCTCTCTACATTACTCTCCCTCTACTCTCTCTCTACCTTTCTCTCCCCTCTCCTCTCTCTCTACCTTTCTCTTCCTTTCCCCCCTCTCTCGCTCTCTCCCTTTCATTCCCTCTCCCCCCTCTCTCTCCCTCTCCCCTCTCTCTCTACCTTTCTCCTCCCTCTCCCCCTCTCTCTCTACCTTTCTCTCCCTCTCCCCCCTCTCTCTCGCTCTCTACATTTATCTCCCTCTCCTCTCTCTCTCTACCTTTCTCTCCCTCTTCCCCCTCTCTCTCGCTCTCTAAATTTATCTCCCTCTCCTATCTCTCTACCTTTCTCTCCCTCCTTCCCCCTCTCTCTCGCTCTCTACCTTTCTCTCCTCTCCCTCTCTCTCTACCTTTCTCTCCCTCTCCTCTCTCTCTACCTTTCTCTCCCTTTTCCCCCCTCTCCTCTCGCTCTCTACATTACTCTCCCTCTCCTCTCTCTCTACCTTTCTCTCCCTCTCCTCTCTCTCTACCTTTCTCTCCCTTTTCCCCCTCTCTCTCGCTCTCTACATTACTCTCCCTCTACTCTCTCTCTACCTACCTATCTCTCCCTCTCCTCTCTCTCTACCTTTCTCTTCCTTTCCCCCTCTCTCGCTCTCTCCCTTTCATTCCCTCTCCCCCCTCTCTCCCTCTCCCCTCTCTCTCTACCTTTCTCTCCCTCTCCCCCTCTCTCTCGCTCTCTACATTTATCTCCCTCTCCTCTCTCTCTACCTTTCTCTCCCTCTCCTCTCTCTCTACCCTTTCTCTCCCTTTCCCATTCCCTTCTCTCTCTCTAACTTTCTCTCCCTTTCCCCTTCCTTATCTCTCTCTACCTTTCTCTCCCTCTCCTCTCTACCTTTCTCTCCCTCTCCTCTCTCTTTACCTTTCTCTCCCTCTCCTCTCTCTCTCTCCCTTTCTCTCCATTTCCTCTCTCTACCTTTCTCTCTCTCTACCTTTCTCTCCCTCTCCCCTTCCTTCTCTCTCTCTACCTTTCTCTCCCTCTCCCCTTCCTTCTCTCTCTCTACCTTTCTCTCCCTCTCCTCTTCCTTCTCTCTTTCTAACCTTTCTCTCCCTCTCCCCCTCCTTCTCTCTATACTTTTCTCTCCCTCTATCCTTCCTTCTCTCTCTATACCTTTCTCTCCCTCTCCCCTTCCTTCTCTCTCTCTACATTTCTCTCCCTCTCCTCTCTCTCTACCTTTCTCTCCCTCCCCTTTCTCTCTCTACCTTTGTCTCCCTCTCCTCTCTCTCTACACTTCTCTCCCTCCTCTTTCTCTCTCTACCTTTCTCTCCCTCTCCTATCTCTCTCCCTTTCTTTCCCTCTCCCCCCCTCTCTCTCCTTTCTCTCCATCTCCCCCCTCTCTCTCCCTTTCTCTCCATCTCCTCTCTCTCTACCTTTCTCTCCCTCTTCCACCTCTCTCTCGCTCTCAACATTACTCTCCCTCCTCATATTTCTCTACATTTCTCTCCCTCTCATCTCTCTACCTTTTCTCTCCCTCTTCCCCCCCCCTCTCTCTCTACCTTTCTCTCCCTCTCCCTTCCTTCTATCTCTCTCCCTTTCTCTCCCTCCTCTCTCTCTCTCTCTCTACCTTTCTCTCCCTCTCCCCTTCCTTCTCTCTCTCTACCTTTCCTCTCCCTCTCCTCTCTCTCTACCTTTCTCTCCTCTCCCTCCCCTTCCCTTCTCTCTCTCTACCTTTCTCTCACCCTCTCTCCGATTCCTTCTCTCTCTCTACCTTTCTCTCCCTCTCTCCTCTCTCTTCTTACCTTCTCTCCCTCTCCTCTCTCTCTCCTTTTCTCTCCCTCTCATCTCTCTACCTTTCTCTCCCTTTCCCCTTCCTTCTCTCTCTCTCTACCTTTCTCTCCCTCTCCCCTTCCTTCTCTCTTTCTTCCTTTCTCTCCCTCTCCCCTTCCTTCTCTCTCTATACCTTCCTCTCCCTATCCCCTTCCTCTCTCTCTATACCTTCCTCTCCCTCTCCCCTTCCTTCTCTCTCTATACCTTTCTCTCCCTCTCCCCTTCCTTCTCTCTCTATACCTTTCTCTCCCTCTCCCCTTCCTTCTCTCTCTATACCTTTCTCTCCTCTCCCCTTCCTTTTCTCTCTCTACCTTTCTCTCCCTCTCCCCTTCCTTCTCTCTCTCTACCTTTCTCTCCCCTCTCCCCTTCCTTCTCTCTCTCTCTACCTTTCTCTCCCTCTTCCCTTTCTTTTCTCTCTCTACCTTTCTCTCCCTCTCCCCTCTTCCTTCTCTCTCTCTTCCTTTCTCACCCTCTCCCCTTCCTTCTCTCTCTCTACCTTTCTCTCCCTCCTCCCCTTCCTTCTCTCTCTATACCTTTCTCTCCCTCTCCCTTCCTTCTCTCTCTCTACCTTTCTCTCCCTCTCCCCTTCCTTCTCTCTCTATACCTTTCTCTCCCTCTCCCCTTCCTTCTCTCTCTCTACCTTTCTCTCCCTCTCCCCTTCCTTCTCTCTCTATACCTTTCTCTCCCTCTCCCCTTCCTTCTCTCTCTCTACCTTTCTCTCCCTCCCCCCTTCCTTCTCTCTCTCTACCTTTCTCTCCCTCTCCCCTTCCTTCTCTCTCTAAACCTTTCTCTCCCTCTCCCCTTCCTTCTCTCTCTATACCTTTCTCTCCTCTCCCCTTTCCTTCTCTCTCTCTACCTTTCTCTCCCTCTCCCCTTCCTTCTCTCTCTATACCTTTCTCTCCCTCTCCCCTTCCTTCTCTCTCTCTAACCTTTCTCTCCCTCTCCCCTTCCTTCTCTCTCTATACCTTTCTCTCCCTCTCCCCTTCCTTCTCTCTCTCTACCTTTCTCTCCCTCTCCCCTTCCTTCTCTCTCTATACCTTTCTCTCCCTCTCCCCCTTCCTTCTCTCTCTATACCTTTCTCTTCCTCTGCTCTCTCTCTCTCTCTACATTTTTCTCCCCTCTCTTTACTTTTCTGTCCCTCTCCCCCCCTCTCTCTCTCTCTACATTTCTCTCCCTCTCCCCCCTCTCTCTACCTTTCTGTCCCTCTCCCTTTCTCTCTCGCTCTCTAGATTTCTCTCCCTCTCCCCCTTCTCTCTCTACCTTTCTGTCCCTCTCCCTTTCTCTCTCGCTCTCTACATTTCTCCCCCTCTCCCCCCTCTATCTCTACCTTTCTGTCCCTGTCCCCTTTCTCTCGCTCTCTACCTTTCTCTCCCTCTCCCCTCTCTCTCTCTCGCTCTCCACCTTTCTCTTCCTTGATTTCGCATTGAATCTATAATTTCATCTCTAGGGCCAAATAAGTTTCAGCCCAATTTAGTTATAACTCTAGATGCCTTTATAGAGCTAGTAATTGATACAATTCCACTTCTAAACTAATTGATAACTAAAACTATTTTCTATATATATATAAAAGAAAGTAGAATAAAATAGACAAGATAAAATGACGTCATCAAAACGTGAGATCCAACCAATGACGTGGCCTGATGTCACTCGTGACAATGTCCCACAATTCCCCTGGTCAACGTTTGATGGACAGGGGAGCGTAGGAAGACATCAAAAGAAATCCCAAACAATCAAACAAAGTTTACAGTCAAGTTGATTGAAGGGAAATAGGTTTAACGCCTCTGGAGGTCATGCGCACCAAATGAAATTTTGTTCGACTTGTCGCCTGGCCCCACTGGGTGAGTCCATGTTTGGACACACATAATGTAGTAGTCCGCAAGATGCGGAGACAACGGAGACCCTCTGTCTAAGATCTTTGAGCTGCAGTATCGAGAACTACATAAGAGATAGCCATTACAGTGTGCTGTTAGAAGTGCTATGAGAAAGTGCTAAGTGAAATTAATGCTCTAAGAGTACCGAGAATGTGCTATGTTATGGGCTATGAGAAAGTGCTAAGGGGAATTAATGCTGTAAAATTACTGAAAGTAGTGAAATCTATGCTATAACAGTGCTGAGAAAATGCTACATCAAGTGCTATGAGATAGTAATGTGTGAACTACAGGTAAAACAGTGTGCCGGCTCTAAAAGGGGGTAAAACATGAAAGGTTTTGAACGAGTGCTACATAAAATGCATCTTAATATTATATGAAAGAGTGTTACATGAAGTGCTACTTGATTTTATATGAAATAGTGGGTTTATATGAAAGAGTGCTGCATGAGGTGTTTCTTGAGATTATATGAAAGAGTGCTGCATGAAGTTCTTCTTGAGATTATATGAAAGAGTGCTGCACGGAAGTGCTTCTTGAGACTATATGAAAAGAGTGCTGCATGAAGTGCTTTTTGAGATTATATGACATAGTGATACATGATTTTATATGAAAGAGTGCTGCATGAAGTGCTTCTTGAGATTATATGAAAGAGTGCTGCATGAAGTGCTTCTTGAGATTATATGAAATAGTGCTACATGATTTTATATGAAAGAGTGCTGCATGAAGTGCTTCTTGAAATTATATGAAAGGGTACTGCATGAAGTGCTTCTTGAGATTATATGAAAGAGTGCTGCATAAAGTGCTTCTTGAGATTATATGACATAGTGCTACATGATTTTATATGAAAGAGTGCTGCATGAAGTGCTTCTTGAGATTATATGAAAGAGTGCTGCATGAAGTGCTTCTTGAGATTATATGAAAGAGTGCTGCATGAAGTGCTTCTTGAGATTATATGACATAGTGCTACATGATTTTATATGAAAGAGTGCTGCATGAAGTGCTT